>OZ023268.1:26778593-28126926 GCA_964006375.1 Tillus elongatus | reverse complement strand
TAAAATCTGGTCTTAGACATAATATATAAGTGCTGCAAGTGTCTTTAAAAAACTTGTGTTACAAATTCAATTAAATTTTCAAAAAAAAAAATTTTACAAAGGGAATGTACCTGTCAAATTATAAATATGACAGGTATTTTTCCTTATTAATTGCTTGGATGGTTTGTTTTGGTCAACCCATCCACTTTTTGCAAACAATAAACAACAAAAAACAGGTTTTTCAAAACAAATTTGTAGTTATCCGCGAAGCTCATTATGTTATTTTTCTTCAATTTAGTACCCACGCTGCGTTTACATAGGTGTTACTATGGTTCAAGATTGAAGATTCCAGCGTAATGGAAAATTTATCGAGCTACCGGATTTAAAATATATTTAAGAAAATTTTCTACCATAACATTATTGCTGCATCCAGACCCTTTCCAACACTTATTTACGGTTGATGTATCCATACTTTTTGAAAACAAGGCAGCCTCAAAACCATTTTTGGAAAAATAAATAAAAAAATGAAATGAGATAACAATTTAAACATAAATTGAAAATCTTGGTACGCTGCTTCGCCGCGGGAGTTCTTCTTCCTTCTGCATGCCTAAAATCACCCTCAATGCATAAACAAGAGCTTTGGAGCAACCCCTAACAAAGTTACGTGACCTGTGGTGAATATAGAGGTTCTGCGAGCGGTAAACAGGATTTTAAGGAGGTATGGCTGCAAAATGGGATAAAAGCCGCTCAAAAACTACATACACACTTGGAGATTACTTCTCTGGCTTCACTGTTGGTTTTTGTAGGTGAAGGACGTAGCCAGCGCGTGAGCTAACTGGAGCAAGTGGCCCTTCGAATTCTGGATGTTCTAGGATGTTCTTCAATGTTTCTGTGACTATAGTTTCGCTGCTTGACAGCATTCTCAGACAGATTAAAATTGAATTAGTACGAAATCATGACAACTACAAATAAAGATCTGTTGCTATGTTATGATATGATGTTTTGATCAAAAAATTTATCAAATTGAAAATAAAATGAAACACAGATGACAGATGAGGCTTGATAAATTTTTTGATCAAAACATCATATCATAACATAGCAACAGATCTTTATTTGTAGTTGTCATGATTTCGTACTAATTCAATTTTAATCTGTCTGAGAATGCTGTCAAGCAGCGAAACTATAGTCACAGAAACATTGAGGAACATCCTAGAACATCCAGAATTCGAAAGGCCACTTGCTCCAGTTAGCTCACGCGCTGGCTACGTCCTTCACCTACAAAAACCAACAGTGAAGCCAAAAAAGTAATCTCCAAGTCTGTATGTAGTATGGACAAGTTTCACCAAGTAAGGGCAACAACAATCAATGAACCGCTTAAAGACGTCCAACTAGGCTGTTTCTTACGCACTTTCTGCTCACATTTCCTTTTTATATTCTTCTCCGTCCAGCACCCCTATTCACTCTTGGTCCCGCAACTTTCTTGTGGGCTCTGTGCCAGAAATTCTTTTTGTGGTTTGGGCATCTAGAAGAGGTTATAAGCATATTTCTGAAAATATTTTTCTAAACACATCCCATGTGATAATCTGCAAATTTACCGAAATTTTAATTTCTATTTACAACCGGAATGCATCCTTGAAATTACAGGTGGCAGGTAAGTATTTTTCCATATTTATCGCTTGAATGATCGATTTTAATCAACTCAATCGAACCAGTTTCTGCAAACAAAATAACAAAAAGGGTTTTTTAAAACAAATTTGTAATTAAATGTGAAGCTCATTGTGTTATTTTTTAAATTTAGTATCCACGCTGCTTTTATATAGGTTTTACTATGTATCATAACTCAAGATTCTAATTTAATGGGAAATTGGATAATCACCATTTCAAATATGTTTATTAAAATTCGGTAACATAACGCACTTAAACTTTTTTCAACACTTATTTACTATTTCTGTATTCATACTTTTTGAAAATGAAATAAATATAAATACAAAATTGTGAAATTAAAATTTTAATAATTTAACCTAAACATCTGTTTATATAATTTTAACTATGTATGTACTTTGTAGGGCCTACCTAGATATTATGAGTACTTCCTTTATTAATTTGAGGCAGGTATATTCCTTATAATACCTACGAGTGAATTCTGTATAGGTAATACATACCATATCTACAATTTACCTGCAGTTTACTTATCACTTTCATATTTATTTGACTGGATGTTACAATCATAATATACTACTACAGTCATTGTGTTCAGGTTAAGTTAAAATTAAAGGTTGGCTTATTTTTTACCTAGTATTTATATTAACCTTGGAATATAGGTAACGAGTTGTTTTATATCATAAAATCATAATAAGGCATAAGCATTAGCAATTAGTACCAGCCGAGTCGATTTCCAGGTTATGCGATGCGCAAAGCGCGCAGGCTTCTCTGTGACAAATAGCTACGTGTGGTCAGATGAAACTAGGAGAGAGAGAGAGAGAGAGAGAGAGAGAGAGAGAGATGGATTTTAATTTTAAATACCGTGAACGTGGAGAATAGGAAGCTTAATATTTATACATAATAAAACGTCGTTCTAGATTACTTTTAAACCAATTGAATCACTGTCATTCAATTTTTTATTAGTATACATTCGCATGTTAATATTTAGCGCTTTTGGATGCAAATTTTGTCCCGGTATTAGGAAATAAATGGTCCAAGGCTGACAATTTACAAAATTGTTAGTTGCACAGCTTTATCTATAAAATTTTGTGTAAACTAGAGTTGTGGCAACATAGTACCTGGTTCTGCACCGAGATTGCGTCCCTGTCGTATCTCTGAATGTATGACCTTTTGCAATAACTTCCATTGTTTAGATTTTTACCTACGATTTACTTAAATAGCATAACAGTACAAATAACGTTACAGAGTAATTGTCAAGTGGATGTCTTGTGTGTGTGTTTTTTGTTTCTTTAACGTTAGCCTATTTCCGCGACTATGGTCAATCACCGACGCCAGGGAGCAGTTTCACCTCACTATCCTGAAAATTTTGCCGAACCCCTGCCTTTCTGTAAGGAGGGTAGGGATCTTTATCGTGCCCAACAGCACGTGGACACGGGCCGACGGCTTTACGCCCCCTCCGAAGGGCGGAACGTGCAGACATTCAACTTGCTCAAATACAATGCCAGAACCTCGGTTGATGTTAATGTTCCAGTTTGTACTGAAAAAGTGAAAGGAGAACCCTGGGATCGAACCCAGTACCCTTCAGTTCAGAGGCACACGTTCTTACCTCTGAACCACCGAGGCTCTAGTGGATGTCTTAATGCTGGCTGCGCATATAACCCACTTAAGCCGCCAATTTTCCAAATAGCTTTTTTAAATGACATAAATCAAAAATTTCTGAACGCAGCAAGTGCGTTATGGTAGTTAATTTTCATAAGAATAATATATAATACATTATAATGAACTAGTCCTATATTAAAAGTTATAAAAGAAACTCCTTCATTTAATTTGGAACGTTAAAAAATAAGATAAAGAAGTACAAGCTAAAACATAACCTAAATATTTATAGAGTAAATTGGATACAAAACTCATACAAAGCAATTGATAAACAGGAAATATACCTACTCAACAAAAATACAATAGAAAGCTGAACATAAAGAAAATTCCTGTGATTGTATGCATTCAGAAGGGGGAGAAAAAACCCCAGGACGAAGAGGGTTCTGCCCCCTCATCCATAATCACAGGGGTTCTCGTTTCCTTGCGCATGTATACAACCACCTTTAAAGCATAGACACAAGAAAAATTTCTTGAGAGCAACCCCCAAGTAATTTAAGGAACGTGAGGCAAATATGGGTGTTGTGCGGAGTATACAGGGTTTAAAGGGGGTGTTGCTGCAAAATGTAAAAAACGCATGTTTTGAAAGTCCGACTAAGTGTTTTTTTAGCATTTTCCGCTCATGTTCCCTCCCCCAATGCCCAGACTTTTTTTTCGTATCGAAATTTGCGTCTTAATTTAACCTTCAGCGTCGGAAATTATTCTCGTGTTTATTCCAAAGATGAATAGGACACCTATATTGAATGCGTTGTGGAAAAATGGACAGGCCTCGCTCGTTATTGTACCAAGAACTAAAATATTTTTATTTCAATCAATGGTTCTATGTTTTCGATATGTTCGCAGTTAAATTCTCTTTGTTGGTATCCGGTTAATATTCCCTTGTAAAAATCTTGAAGAGAAGTCAAACGGTGTTTTACTAAGAAGCGAATTTTCATAATTCTTTGTGAAGGTAGTTGATCCGATTCTTTTCAATCAAAAAAATGTAGCAGCCATTGAAAATTCTCAAACAGTTTGTTACGGCCTGAAATTGCGGTAACAATTTTTCTTTATTTCTTTTGTATATCGAATAAATACAGAGCTCATTTTTGTATTGGTGCAAAGATATGGTTAACAAAATTATTGACACATAAGTTTCCGTAGTTTCACATTTGCGTAAATAAACAGTTTATAGGAATTGGCAATAGATGATTAACCTGGATATTACTATTTTATGCCTAGAACTTAGATTGTGCACCCATTAATTGTTAAAATGGCGAGATGAAGGCAAACGAATTTGCAGGTTGTATTTATTATGTTGAACAGGCACATCCACATCCGACTGTGTGCTTATCATGTTATGAATAGCGTACAAGTAAATATTTATTTTTAATGCACACACGGCAACAGTTGGTCTAATTCTAAACACTGAGAAATAACATATCGAATCATTTTGACGCTTTAGTGTTATTGTTTACATTTATTTGCCTGTATCGTATGTGAGATAGGCTGGAGATAAAGAATTTGCCGTTCGTAAATATACTTGCAGTAGCGGCTCCTGGAAATAAATGAAAATTTGACTTTCAGGAACACATGGAATTCGCATCAGGTTAACAGAGAATCTAAGTTTGTTAGCTGCTGCAGTCACGTATTATCGGTTAACGATAACATGCTGTGCTCAAAGCGCCGGGAAATTTGAAATTAATCATACAGTTAGAGATGTTGAAACAATACCCGCCGCTGGGATATTTACTGGATGGTTCAGATGTTTAAAATATAGGTTCTTTAACATGTTTGTGTTGGCAATATGTGACCACTGCCACCTCCACGGTTCGATTTGAATGTTTTTTAAAAATGTCCAGTTCTTTAAAAAACAATTTCTGCCTTTTATTTCATCCACTTAGGTAACACTTGAATGTGTTATATATTCAGAGTTCATCATGTCAAGTTTATAACTTTTGCTCATCGTAAATTTACGTATTTTTAAATATTTCAATCTAGAGTTTCTATCTCCCACTCTTCGAAACCCTACTTTGAACGGTTTTTTTCTATGCTGCCTTTTCCGTTTGCTTACGAGAACTCCGTTTGCCATTTTTTGATCTGCAGATCTTATTGTGAGCTGTTGTAACTCATTGTAGTTTATGGTAATTGGTAATTGTTGTGACTGGCTGTTATGTTCTGCAGTTGGTAAGTTATAGTGTTTAAGTTTTCTGTTATCGCATATTCCTTACGACCGCCATTGCATTTTCACAGGATTTGCTTGAAGTGGCCCTTTTTGATGTTTGCTTCTGAGTGAGTAATCGTGGGAGTAATCCGTATTCTGTCCGGAAGGCTCCGAAATCTGCCGCATTTCGAGATACGTTGGATGAAACCACCTAGCAGGTGGATATTTCACCCAAACCCTTCATCCCCAGGTATTAGCGTGAGGACCTTTGGCCCAGAGATCTTCCCGTCCAGCAATTAGCTCGCTGATGCTATTTGGATCCCGTGGCCTCCCCGGCACTGACCAGGATTGGTTCCTAAGATAAGTACCTCCCTATTTTATATATCGACTACGTTGTCCCGGAATTTACTGGGATTATCAGGAGTAATGAGAATCGTTTTGTGGACTATTATGCTAATGAATTAAATACACTCCACACCATTCATGTTGACTATTGGGAGATACGTCACGGGTTAAATGTAAACCTCCGCATAAAATTGATTAAATGTTAGGTAGTCTAGTTTATTTGATCTATACGATTTTTTCTTTTAGCTCTTCTGTAATAATTTTTGTGAAAGTTCTTGGCAGCCAATTACGAGAAAGATAATACTGTTCGATGCTTACCTTTAACTCATATTATTATAATAAATATTGATATTCCAAATTTACGAAGTTAATAATTCTCAATACACCGTTAACCTATCAGATATAATATCTTTGTTTTAAATTGACCAGGTTTAAAAATCGATACCTTATCAAAATATTATCATACAATGTCTATATTTTAATTTTACCCAGTAATTTAAATATTTATACACTTACATGTTAATTTGTGCACGTATTTATATAGGTATATTATCTATTTTATTATTTTCTAATAAAGGAAAACTAAAACTTTAATTTAATCAGTGAATTGTTTTGGTCAATGTTTTACTACATGTTCTACGGGTCCTATATATTTTTTGCTTCTCTTTAAAGCTTAGGCAAGTATACTGGACGTACCTATGACTTGATGCGTCTTGCTTTTCATCCTTCCATTGATATTATTGTAACAATTACTTTTAGGCCAAGCATATTTATATCAATTTTTCTAATTCAGACGTGTCATGAATAAACACTGACCATCTATAGTTTGCAGTCGACTGCAGGCATCTAAGACTGCTAGCGCCCTTATAAATTGTTTATCGAATTAATGCTCCTTCCATAAATATACAACCAGAGTTGAAAGAAAAACGTTCAACCCGAACCACCCTGAGATAGCCGGAGCATAAGCGTTGCCTGCTGTTTATTCAAGATTCACATTAACTTCATTTTTAGATTGTTCTGTTATTCTTTTTGTATTATGCTATTACAGCAGAACGGAAGATTGGTAACAAGTTGGTAAGACTAAAAAAAAAAAGGTAAGCCGACTTAAAACGGCGAGAGTAAAACTTTTTAACTAAGCAGGACAGCAGAGTCCTTGCATTACGTCGCCCGGTATTATGTCATTGCATCATTCAGTGTCGAGGCATCCGGTATTGCATCATGCGGTGTTGCACCATCAGGTATTTTGTCCTACGGTATTACATCACCGGTATTAAATTATTTGGTATTCTATTATCCGGTATTGCATCACCGGTATTACATCATTTGTAGTGTAGTTAGTGTGGGTATATAAATAGCTTAATTTGGTCCATACAGTTAGGTTAGCGAAATACGGATTTAGAACATAACTCTGTTATTATCTTCATTGTAATTTTTGAGGTGATTCTGCTTTTTAATTCAGTTTTTAATCACAGTGTCCAACCCCGTTATTTTATTGTGGAATGTGATATTCAGTGTTTCGTTATAAATGGAACACTCTGTGTATAGTTTTCCATATATATATATATATATATATATATATATATATATATATATATATATATATATATATATATGTATATATATATATATATATATATATACAGCTGCCATGCATGTACACCACTTGTAGCGGTTAATTCAGCTATTATATTTTACACCCAGAATGCTACAATGTTTTCAATCCAGCAATTTCAAAGTATATATATATATATATATATATATATATATATATATATATATATATATATATATATATATATATATATATACTTTGAAATTGCTGGATTGAAAACATTGTAGCATTCTGGGTGTAAAATATAATAGCTGAATTAACCGCTACAAGTGGTGTACATGCATGGCAGCTGTTAGAGATAAAACCAACTCCTCGGCCAAGTTTTTTTCTTAAAATCGCATAACACCACAAAATAAAAATCCCCAGCGATAAGAGAACTTTCCGCGTCTCCGCAAATTGCAGTGTTTGCTCACGACCGTTTACATCGCCTACTATTATCAAACAATTACTTTTATCAATATTCTAGCCTCATTTGCTTCATGACTAGTTACGGCATAGTCGGATACGCTCAATTTGCTAAAACGTTCTGTCTTCGCTCTTTGTCGCTCGCGTTTTCATGGCAAACCGGGATCGTGAAGAGTTTTCGAGCTACGCCACTAATAAGACGGAATTCATCTAGCCGGCCATGAATGAGGTGTTCATGTTCTCCGCATCACAGTTGGCAGTTTGATGCTCTTTTGTTTTGTAATAGTTGCTTACGTTTGTGTTTTGTTTAGGACCACCATGGTGCTGTTGTTGTTGGGTGAAAGATCATGTTTGTTTATCGTCATTTAATTGGATGTAATTAAAGGATTTAGAAATTGTAGAGTGTCTGGCGAAATTGTTTTATTATTATTACTTCTAGTTTTCTCGGATACTTTTGTCGTGGATAAGCTTTCTTGAATTGTACTAAGATTTTCTGACTTTCAGTATGAAATAGAAAAGCCTGAACGCAGCAAGTGTGTTGTGTTAGTGAATTTTCACAAAAATGTTTTAAATGTTAAGAAGTCATTAATTGTTATTGCGCTAGGTTCGTGTATCTATTCCATACTAACTGCAGATGTAAAAACTTCGTTATCAGCTTTACAAGCGCTTATTTTTTTTGCTGCAACTGGTTTTGCTTTTTGGGGTATCCTCGGGCAGGGGAAATTTTTATTTACTTATACGTTGCTACGTTATGGTATTTTATTAATTTTTTTAAATAGCACAAAAATTAATTAAACTTAAAGCAATAATAATCATGACAACAATTATAATAATAAGATAAATAATTTCCAATAATACAAACAAAAGCATGTCTATATAACAAAAATATAAAAATTCGTCAACTTATTACCTTATTACGACTATCTCTGATACGGTTAGACGTATTCTGACTAATACATTTAATTAGAAAAACTAACGGGACGCAGCAAGTGCGTTATGGTAGTGAATTTTTATTAAATGCTTCAAAATTCAATAACTCAATTTTCTATAAACTTAGAACGTTTAATTTTGGCATGTGGTAAGGTGTTTCCTAAGGTAAAATATCCACCAAATTTCATTAAAAAAGATTTGTAATTTTCGGAGAAAATTTTTTTTTTTCGAAATAAAATTCAAAATTTGAATAACTTAATTTTCTATAAACCTAGAAAGTTGAATTTTGGTAAGTTGTAAGGCCTCTCCTAAGGAAATATATCCGTTTAATTTTATTGGAACAGCTTTGTAATTTTCGGAGAAAAAATTTTTTTGAAAGAAAACTCAAAATTTTTCTGAAAAACCACGTCCGATTTTCCTGGCTAACGAACTCATCCAAGCCACTAATAAAAGAAACGCACTTGCCAAATTTCATCGAAATCGGTTATCTATTTTTTGAGTTATCAGACGGATACATATATATATATATATATATATATATATATATATATATATATATATATATATATATATATATATATATATATATATATATATATCTATAAACATATAAAAATTCAAACTGACCCCGGATATGGGATCTAGGGGTCCTAGTTCGCGGTCATTTGAAAAATTTTTTGCAAAGTCTCATCATTGATACCTCTATTAGTGAATTTTTTAAAATAAAAAATCACTAAAAAGCCTTTTCAAGAAAGAAAAATTCATCAAATCAGTTTACTCTTTTAAAACAAGGTAGCTGTTGCCGTATGCGTGCTTTTTGTATCCCTAAGGTTTCAAAAGAGTCGCGTTTGCGCTTTCCATTACAAAAACATAGTTGCTCCATTGAGTTATTTACTGTGTGACTATGCTGAGTATCTGTTATATGGTTTGCAAACATAGGTTTATCAGCATGGCTGTTTTTAAATCCGTGAATGGATCCTCGGTAGCTCAGTGCTAAGGACGTGTACCTCTGAACTGGGGGGTGCCAGGTTCGATTCCCAGGGTTTCCCTTTTATTTTTTCAGTACATGCCGTACAATTAACATCAACCGAGTTTGTGGCATTTTATTTGAGCAAATTGAATGCCTGCACGTTCCGCCCTTTGGAGGGGGCGTTAAGTCGTCGGTCTCGTGTCCATGCGATGTTGGGCACGTTAAAGATCGCTACCCTCCTTACAGAAAAGCAGGGCTGCGGCAAAGGTTTTAGGATAGTGAAGCAGAACTGCTCCCTGGCGTCGGTGATTGGCTATAGTCGCGGAAAAACACCGACGTTAGGCAATAAAAAAATTAAACTAACGGGACGCAGCAAGTGCGTTATGGTAGTGAATTTTTATTAAATGCTTTAAATTTCAATAACTCAATTTTCTATAAACTTAGAAAGTTTAAATTTGGTGTGTAGTAAGGTCTTTACTAAGACACGATATCCATCAAATTTTATTAAAATAACTTTGTAATTTTCGAAGAAAAAATTTTTTTTCGAAAGAAAATTCAAAATTTAAATAACTCAATCTTTTATGAACTTAGAAAGCTGAATTTTGGTACGTAGTAAGGTCACTCCTAAGGCAATATACTCAGTAAATTTCATTAAAACAGCTTTGTAATTTTCGGGGAAAAAATTTTTTGGTAAGAAAACTCAAAATTTTCCCGGAAAACGCCATCCGATTTTCCTGGCTAACGAACTCATCCAAGCCATTAATAAAAGAAAGGCACTTGCCGAGTTTCATCGAAATCGGTTAATTATTTTTTGAGTTATCAGACGGATACATATATATATATATATATATATATATATATATATATATATATATATATATATATATATATATATATATATATCTATATATATATATATATATATAAACATATAAAAAATTCAAACTGACCCCGGATATGGGTTCTAGGGGTCCTAGTTCGCGCTCATTTGAAAAAATTTTTGCACGGAAGATTTGACATACAGCGACGATGTTCATATTGCCCAAGAAATATTGAAGCAACTTCTACAGCACCTCAACGCGTTTAGTTTTAATAATCTATATAAATTTTAAAAAAATCTGCTGAAAGATCAGAATAAAAAAAATATTTTCTTTTTAGTACCTACATTTATAACTTTTTAGTACCTACATTTATATATTCCTAGCAACTACAGGCCTATTTCTCTCATTTCAGTTGTCTCTAAAATGATGGAATAGTATATAAACACCGAATTATTAAAATTTCTTGAAAAACACAGTCTAATCGACGACAGGCAGTATTAATTCCGTCAGCGCAAACCAACTGCCGACCTCCTTTCATTTGTCACACATTCTTGGAACAAGTCTATGGAACTACACGGTGAATCCCAGATTGTCGCTCTAGACATATCCAAAGCATTCGACCAGGTCTGGCACACAGCGCTGCTTAATAAGTTACAGGCCTATTGCCTACCACCAAAACTCTGTACGTGAACAGCAAATTTCCTCTCCAACCGGAGCATTTCTGTTGTCGTGGATAGCCATTCCTCCAAACTTTATCCAATTAATGCAGGAGCGCCTCAAGGTTCAGCTTTAGCCCCTACTTTGTTTCTTCTCCACATCAATGACCTCCTCTCTAGCACATCCAACCCAGTTCACAGTTACGCGGACGACAGCAGCCTCCACTCAAATATACAATATTCTAAGCCTGTCTCTTTAGCCCAATTAGATGAGGATTCGAGACTCATGGAGGGTTCTATCTCCGTGGATCTCCAAAAAATATTAGACTGGGGAAGTAGAAATCTTGTACAATTCAACCCCACCCAATCACAGTATTGCTTTCTTTCTCATAAGAGATACACCAGCCCTAGACCCATCACAATAAACAACCAAGTTACTCAAAGTTATGAGTCCTTTTCACTTGTTGGCATTTCTGTGGATCGAAATCTCAATTGACACCAACATGTCACGTCAATTGCAGAAGCGGCTGCTAAGAAAATAGTTTTCCTCTTCCAGGCTCGCAAATACTTTTTACCAGCTAATCTATATACCTTATATCCTTCACAAATAAGGCTAAACTTGGAATACTGCTCCCACATCTGGGGTGCCGCTGCCGCTTCTACGCTCGCTATCCTGGACATCATCCACAAGAAATTAGGTTTCCTTTTTGGGCTCGCAAATGCTTTTCACCAGCTAATCTCTATACCTTATATACTTCACAAATAAGACCAAACCTCGAATACTGCTCCCACATCTGGGGTGCCGCTGCCGCTTCTGCACTCGTTGTCCTGGAGTCTATTCAGAAGAGAGCTATACGCCTCATCGGTGACGGACCCTCACCCAAAGGCTGCCATCCCTTGCCCACCGGCGTGCCGTTGGTGACCTCTCTCTCTTTTATAGATATCTGCACGGGCACTGCTCAGAGGAGCTTTCTTCCATAGTTTCTAGTTGGCTAGATTTTAGGATCAGTTTTTTAAGTGTGATTTTTTTAAACATCAGTGTCTTGCACTCTTACGCCGGACACACTGTATATGCTATGTATGTTACTTTGGTAAATTTTAAACACTGAATATATTAAAAGCTTGGATAGCATTCTCATAACGTTTACAAATTTTAATATGTGACATAAACAACTTCTTGTGCTAAATCTTTGTAAAAACGGTGCACCTGACGTCACTAGTATAACAAAACGGCCAGTGTATAGTTAAATGCAGTAAAGCACAATGCATATTCACTTGATATGATAAATGAAACACTGTAAATGTTAGAAACAGAGATTTGTACTGTACAATAATAAGTTATGTGTATGGCATTATCCTTGTAAATCTCCCCACATCCCTTAAGAAAGGGCCTAAAGAGAGAGAGAGAGAGGAGAGTCTTGTAAGGACACAATGGTATCAGTTGGTCTTGTGGACGGGTGGATGGACGGACACTTAGAGGCAAGTCGTAAGCAGTAGGCCATGTGCAGAGTCCGGGGCATACAAAGACACACTGGTATCTGTGATATAATGCCGCATCCAGGGGTCACGGGTGCCGAGCAGGGCCCTCTCTCAGGAACTAATTACAATGTATGATTAATTATAGAAGCAGTGGAGGGTATGGGGACTCGGTGGGGTGGTCCACAGCGTGTCTTGGTCCACAGTGTGTCCGCCTAGCCGCGGATGTCTTACTGCAAGCCTGCCAACCACTGTCTTAGCTTGCTAATGTCACCAGGCGACGTTATATATCGTCCAACCTCAGCCCATTCAGCCCGTATTACAATGCTGATTATGTGAAGACCCCGGCAGGAATATAGAGGCTCTGGTTGCTGCTCTCCTGCAACGGACCCGATGATAAAACGATTCTTCTATCTAGGAAGTCATGTCTTACGCAGTCTTAGCTTTTGATACGGTGTTTGTTATTGAATTGTGTGACCCTTGGAAACTCCCTGATGGAGTCGTTACAGCCGTAAGACTATTAGCTAGATACCTAAAGATACATCTGCATAATAAGCTGAATACAGTTAGGGCCATTCGAAGATAATCTTTACAAATCACTTTTCCTTTATGTTGCAAGTAATATTAAAATGTAATGGTGGTGACACTTACACAAAACATTTAAGTCCGCCTCGACGGAACAGTTTGGATAGATGTCGAGGTTAATTAGAGTTAAAAAACGTCGGGCGCAATTAGCTCTTGGATAGGTGACCTGTTTATAATCAGGTCCGGGTTCTATGGAACTGCTACCGTAAAATCCTTACATAACCATCGTAGAAGAAGGATGAAAATTACTTGAAAACATTAAAATAATTAAACATGACACACAGTTCATGTTTTCTTAAGACGTCATATCGTGATTATTCAAAAGTAATATATATATATATATATATATATATATATATATATATATATATATATATATATATATATATATATATATATATATATAATATGTCTGTGTGTGTGGTTTTTTTAACAAACTTTCGTAAAAAAGGCTTCAAAACTTTTTTTAATACAAAAATTTCATATAGATTAAATATGGCTGCTTTAGATGTTTAAGACCCCGCATTTAAAGGACTGCCAACGTAAACGTCATTCTAAATAACTTGTATACAGTGTCAAGTACACTTGGCGAACCCAAATTACCACAACACATCTTTTTAAATGCCTAGCCATCGTCTCACTAACAAATTTAAGAGAGGATGAGAATTTCTAAACTTCTTCTTCTTAGGATGCCGTCTCCCTACGAAGGTTGGCGATCCAACTGGCTATAATGGTGCGTGATACCGCACCTCTGAAAATCTCCACAGATGTCCGTCCGAAACATCGAGGCAGATCTTTCAGCCATGAGTTCTGCCATCTGCCCACAGATCGTTTGCCCTCGATCTTTCCTTCGATGAGGAGTCGGAGGACCTTGTAGCGCTCCCACCTCATAATGTGCCCGATGTATTGGAGATTTCGTTCTTTGATGGCTGTCAGCAGTTCTTTGCCTTTACCTATTCTCCTTAGCACTTCCTCGTTGGCTATCCTGTCTACCCAGGATATACGCAGTATACGGCGATACAAGTACATCTCAAAGGCGTTAATGTGGCTCTCCATTGAGTGGCAGAATGTCCAGCTCTCTGAGCCATAGAGTAGCACAGCGCAATATACGTATGCGGAGCTGTAGGTTTAGGTCTCTACTGGTGAAGAGGTTCTTCATGGAGATGAATGTCCTCCTGACCTGTTCTATCCTTGATCTGATTTCCATTTTAGGGTCACTGGTCTCGTTGACGAGGGCTCCAAGGCATTTTATGGACGGCACCTGTTCCACAACCTGGTTGCTAATTTGAAGGATCGTCAGTCTTGTTGCCCTAAAGAACATAACCACCTTGGTCCTGGCAACGTTTATATGTAAACCATACTGTGTGCTATGCTCAACGATGAGGTCCATCATATTCTGGAGATGTGGTAGGCTCTCGGCGACCACGACCGTATCGTCGGCGAACCGTATATTATTAATAAGGGTGCCGTTGATTTTAACGCCCTCTTTCACATTCTCCAGTGCCTCCCGGAACACCGCCTTCGAGTATATGTTAAAGAGTAGAGGGAACGGGACACATCCTTGCCTAACACCAGTTCTGATTTTTGTTTCTTCGGATGTTATGCCCTCTATACTAATCTCCGCAGTCTAATGCCAGTACAGCTGCGTGATGATGTTCTGATCTCCTGCATCGACTTCGGTGTGTTTTAGGATCTCAATGAGTTTCTGGTGCGAGACACAGTCGAAAGCCTTTCGGTAGTCAATAAAGCAGGCGTATAATATAGCAACGTTCATGTCTCTGCATCGCTGTGTGAGAACTTTGACAGAGGAGAGCCTCGCGCGTGCCCATTCCGTTCTTAAATCCAAACTGCGTCTCCCCAGCCTGTCCCTCACATCTGGCGTATATGCGAGTGTGAACGATGTGAAGAAACACCTTGAGGACGTGAGACATCAGGCTTATCATTTGGTGGTCGTCGCATTGAGAATCGGTCGGTTGCTTTTTTTTTGGCAGAACGATGAACGTCGACCTCAGCCAGTCCGTTGGTATTTTACCAGTTTCATATATTGAAATAAGAGACAGTTAATGAAGATTGTCAAATCAGCAACAACATACCCTGGCGTTGACATCAACAGCGACCACAATCCCGTAGTAATAAGTCTACAGCTTTGCTACTTCACTAGAGTCCACATAGTGAGAAATCAGATAGATTTCATCCTCATTAAGAGCCATTTAATGAAGCTTGTCAAATCAGCAACAACATACCCTGGCGCTGACGTCAAGTAATCCCGCAGTAATAAGTCTACAGCTTCGCTACTTCACTAGAGTCCAACTTCCGAATAAACCTAAGCGAGTCGATGTCAGAAGACTTCTTGATCCCGAGATACGAGCCAGAGCAGCTGAGAGTCTCGAGGCACGTCTACAAACAACTAACCTTAGGAATGACGACGACGTAGGGCCTCGGTGGACTGCCTTGAAAAAGACACTTTTAAAAACACAGGAGGATGACATTTGATATGCACAAGCCTGTAAAAAGCAACAGTGGATGACAGACGAAATTCTCCAACTTATGAACGAGAGAACGAAATATAAGGCCACAGACAATAACCGATACAGGGAGCTGAACAGGGAATGCCGAAAAGCAAGGGAAGGATGGCTAGCTGAAAAATGCAGTGAAATGGAGACACTAGAAAAAAAGCACGACTCGTTTAATCTCCACAAAAAGGTCAAGGAATTCACAGGCACACAACGCAGGCAGATCCACGGTATTTTAAAGGAGACTAACAACAAGGTCTTAACGAGCGTTGAGGAAAAGCTCAAAAGATAGAAGGAGTATGTTGAGACCCTCTTCAATGACACACGACCCCACTAACCACCTAGGGACTATGATGATATCAACCCTGCTATCACAGCAGAGGAAGTGAGACGTACTATAAATCTTCAGAAAAATGACAAGGCTGTAGGACTAGACAATATTTACGCGGAAACCTTGAAATTGCTCGTCAGTGCAGATGATGGAGGCCTAAAACTTCTTACATCGTTGTACACAGTGGATTGTTGAAACGAGAAGTTGAATTGAAAACAAATGTTTTCTGCTGGTGCAGTTATAAATTATTTTTTTTTAAATAAAGGTAAAATAATGAACACCACAGAATCTTTTTGGATTAATGGTCACCATTATATTGTATTAATTACAAAAAACTTAACACGAACTTATCCTATATATTTGTAAAAAATACCTTGGTATTCCCTGGACAATAATAATAAAACAAGGCTATATTTAGCACGTGTACGTTATTATTATTACTATACGGCATCTACGGTTCAATCCCATACCACGCTAAATATATATATATATATATATATATATATATATATATATATATATATATATATATAATATACCCTTCTTAATGTGAAAACGTAGTCGGATGAATAATCCGAATATTATTTTATATGAATCCGTATCATCCGACTATCAAAATAATCTGAATATTTACAACGCTTGTATTAGCATCAGCGGGGTCGATTAACAGGTTATGTGATGCGCAGAGCGTGAGCGTACACACTTCTCTGTGACAAATAGCTACGTGTGGTCAGATTAAATTAGGAGAGTGTGTGAGAGAGAGAGGGAGAGAGAGAGAGAGATAGCTTTTAATTTTATATACGGTAAACGTGAAGAATGGGAAGCTTAATATTTATACATAACGAAACGTCGTTCTAAATTGCTTTTAAACAAATTGAATCACTGTCGTCAAATGTTTTATTTATCAGTATACATTCGCATATTAAGCACTTGTGGACGCAATATTTGTCCCGGTATTAGGAAATAAATAACCTAAGGCTCAAAATCTACCAAATTGTTAGTTACACAGCTCTATCTATAAAATTTTGTGTAAACTTGAGCGGTCGTGACAACATACTACCTGGTCCTGCACCGAGATGGCGTCCCTGTCGTATCTCTCAATGTCTGACCTTTCCATGTTTAGATTTTTATCTACGATTTATTTAGATAGCATTGCAGTACGTCATCTGTCTTTATCCAACATTGTAGATATTGCATTACAGAACGTATATATATATATATATATATATATATATATATATATATATATATATATATATATATATATATATATATATATATATATATATATATATATATATATATATATATATAAACATTTTAACTGACCATGGAAATGGGTTCAAGAGGCCCTAATTCGCGCTCATTTGAATTTTTTTTCCGAAAGTCTCACCATCGATACCTCTCTATTAGTGAATTTTCTTAATGTAAATTCACTAAAAAATATATCAATTGGTTAGGTTGGTTGCTTTCGTTATACAATATTGCAGGTACGGGGTACGTAGAGGTTAAGCAGGTTTAGATTAATATTTATTATTACGCAAGATAACAATAGCCAACTCATACAATGTATATAAGAAGTACAGATCCCGATACAACACCCAAGGTCGCTGACGAATGGGTTAATTAAAAGCAGCGCAATTAGAAGAATAGACTATTCATAAATGGGTAAACAACTAGACCTTCAAATCAGCAACCAGCCACCTGCTAGGATCACCTTCAAGACTGCAACTTAGGCGGAAACCGCCTCTCGGTCCACGCCCCACCAGAGACTATATATGGAAGTTACCAGACCACAGACGGACATTCCTACATTGTTATTGCTTGAGTCTCTTTTAAATTGTCATAATTTATATTTATCATTTTTTATTATTATTCATAAGTATTTTATGTAACTATAATCAATAAATTCTTTTAAAAAGTCAAGTGTGTTAACAAGAAAGTTAACTGGCGCAGTCGGTAGGATAGTGCTGAAGAACCAAAAGTATATTGATTCTTTGCGTTTCAACGCTTAACAGCCAAAGAACCGATCAAGAGAGACGTCATGAAGACAGCAGCATTAGCATCGATTTTGCAAGTTGTTTGCTTCCTTTATTTCCTATATATATATATATATATATATATATATATATATATATATATATATATATATATATACTGTATTTCCTCATATATTGATAATATTATATGTCTGATAGCGATATTGATAATTTAGAACATTTGGAATATAGATTAAGAAATATTAGTATTGGCGAAATTGATATTGTAGAACAACCCGATATAAATAATTCTAATTTAAATATGGCAAATCAATTCCAAGAGTTTTACCTTAAAGCAATCCCCGAATTTTACGGACAACCTGAAAATGTAGGGAACTTCTTAAAAGCTTGTGATCTAGTAATGAACCAATTCTATGATGCAGATAATCCAAATTTATATCTTAACCATTTCCTATTAAATTATATTCAAACGAAACTAATTGCACAAGCCAGGTTAATTATTAACACTAAAATTATAAACACATGGGTAGACTTAAGACGGGCAATTGTTGAGAACTTTACAGACCAGCGAGATGAAATTAGCTTACTAGGCGAATTATTGACACTGAAACAGAGACATAACGAGGATGCCTTAGCGTTCAGTAATCGTTGCAGACACATTGAACAATTACTCATCTCTAATTTAATATCTCATAAACGTAACGAGCGAATTTTAGTATTAAAACAAAACATGTACAGACAACAAACACTGAAAGCGTTTATCGGTGGATTAAAAAACCCCCTCGGTATGGTGGTCAGATCCACTCGACCAGACATTATAGAACAAGCTTTAAAATTTATATTTTCCGAGGAAAATTATGAATATAGGGACAGATTATTACAACGGTCAAATTTCAACAATAATAACAATAACAGGCACGACAAACAACAAAAACCAGTTTTCCAAAGAAATACCCCAAATTTTAACAATATTCAATTTCAAAAACCCTTCCAACAACAAAATTATCGTGCACCTTTTAACTATAATTCAAACAGACCCCAAATGTCTCACCCACAATTTCAGGGGAACCCTTCAAATCAATTCTCAATGAGAAGACCGACGTACAACCCTAATGACAATACTAGAAGATATCCACAGGCTATGGATGTCGGCAGTAACAACACGAGACATACTAATTTCAGCCGACAACAACCCTCACAAAATAGACGAAACAATTTTCCTTCCAACAATTTTCAAAAAAGACAAAATTTCATACCAGAAGAAATAAACTATAACGAAACGAATAATTCTTTTCCTTTCAATGAATTAGAAAGAAGACAACATTTCTTACCAGAAGAATTAAATTATGACGCAACATATAATGAACAATCACCCTCCGAATTATACGATGCACAGCATCAAAATTTTCCGATAGCAGGGAGCTCAAAAACAGAACCGTAATAGATATTAATAATTTTAACACAATATCCCAATTACCCTACGTAATAATAAAAGAAATACCCGGAAAAATACTGATCGACTCAGGTAGTACTAAGAGCCTTTTAAACCCGTCCATAGCATATAACAACTTTTATAATAAGATTTACAATCACCCGTTTTTGATAAAAAGTTCGCATGGTTACTCCAGCCATAATAATCGAGCCAGAATAATTTTAAACTCACTAACGGACAGTGAACAAGAGTTTTGCCTATTTGAATTTAACAAAAATTTCATAGCTCTTATTGGAATTGACTTTTTGATAAAAAATCAAGCGAACATTGATTTTAAAAACCAGAGACTCAATTTAAAAAATCGAAGCATTAAGATAAACTTCCCTTATACAAGGGATCATGAAAATAAGATGGGTAGTAATAGTAGTAGCAATAACAATCGGACAAGTAGGATCATCAAAGCAAATGATGAAATGAATCACCTTAACGTAAGTAATACAATAGACAGAAGCATTATTGCACTTGAACTCGACCTAGGAAAGCGTAATCAGCCATTAAATGATGACGATAGAAGGTTACAACTAACAAAGGACATAGGAGAAATGTTCACCCACAATAAAGGTAAACGGGATCAAGTTTCATTAAACACATACGAATATCGTCGAAATAAAAATGTGAGTGGTACGAGGACGATACAAAACGATATAACGGATCAAATTCAAAATAAAACGAATAGGATATTAAATAATTTTTCCCATCACCAGAATTATAATAGGAATTATACGGGGAGTGTACAAAAAAATATTACAGATAACATTAGGTTAGATGTCTTGCACAAGCCTCGACAAGAAGCGAGCAATGCAGACAGTATAATGAAATATGTATATTCAATGTGTAAAGAACACAATAAAATCGACCAACCCGTTAAAATCGAAGAGTTTATCCCAAATACAAAAGCACCTTGTTACAGGGCGGTTATTCCGAACAAAATAAAATATACAGGCACCATGCAAAATGATAAGTTAAGTAATAATTTGATTCAGGTAGAGGACTACCATCGGCAAATAAGTACGGAACCAATTTCAGAAATAATAAAATCAGAAATCAATAACGAAAGGAAATTCTCACACAATAAGGTTTACAAGTCGGAAGTAAATCCCGTAAATATGGAAACTCAATCAAAATTAAATAATATAAATAAACCAGAGAAAATCATGAAGATAAACGACAATGAAATTAACGACGCAATAGTTTTATTTCACGAAAGTAAAATAAATCACAGAAATGCTAAAGAAACATATTTAAGGATGAAAACTAAATTTCTTTTTCCAAAAATGAAACAAAAAATCAAAGCTTTTATTAGAGCTTGCCAATATTGCAACAACGAAAAAAATAACTCGTTCCAACTAAATAGATTAAACAAACAGTCCGATTATATCGCCTAGCTAAGTCGAACCTAGATATTCGGATAATCGACAAACGAGACATGACGTAAGAAACTGACTAATAAATCCATAATACTAAACGACAAAACTGACGAACAGACGATCACCAAATTACGTAATCTTCACCTTGCAGGTTCATTCTCTTCACCAGAGTAAAACCACAATTAGAAGACCTAACAGACAATCCAGGCATACTGCCACGCAAACTGGGACAAGCCTTTTCAGAAAACGATAAATGGAGAATGATTCATATACATGACCTAAGACAACTATACGACGACTTTAACAGACTAAAAACTTACTTTGACAACATAATAAGCGTAATGAATGCAGAATACAAATTAGAATACAAAAATTTTATTTTAACAATCAATTTCACCATCAGCAATATTGATGACACATTTTATCGAATATTTCCAAGAACGATTAGGAACAAAAGAGGTATAATAAACGGACTAGGATCGATATTCAAATCAATAACTGGGAACTTAGATGCAGATGACGGCGACAGAATATATAAAGCTCTTGAAATTTTGAGGAAAGATCAAAATCAAGTACATCAACTTTTTAGTTCACAGACATCCCTAATGATAGATGCTATAACAGAGTTCAATAAAACAATAGACAA
Source organism: Tillus elongatus (assembly GCA_964006375.1). NCBI lineage: Eukaryota > Metazoa > Arthropoda > Insecta > Coleoptera > Cleridae > Tillus > Tillus elongatus. The sequence continues at coordinate 28,105,343 of OZ023268.1, read as the reverse complement.
CCTGAACCATAACCAAGAAGCCATAGTAGCGAGAATAAACGATTTGGACTATACAATAGATAGTCTAAAAAGCGACCAACTAACAAATTTTCATAGAGTAAAACATTTGGAATTACTCACTCAAATCAGTTATTTGTTAAATAATGTACTAAACATGATATTAACTACAGAAAATGCAATTACTTTTTCAAAATTGAACACGTATCATACGTCAATACTGAAACCGAAATTTATATCAAAAGAATTAGAAAATATTGAAAACCATATCTCAAAATCAAGATTAATAACAAAATCCGACATTTCACTTTACGAAAAAATATTTAACATAAAAACCGTTCAAATTGATTTTAAAATTATATTCCAAATAGATATACCCTTAGTAGACAAATCAGATTATATTTATTATCAATTGTATGCATTACCAGTCCCTAAAAATCCATATACCTTCAGAATGATTGTCCCTAGAACCAAGTACCTAATCCTTAGCAGCAAACACTACGCTTACAGAAACGAAAAGTGTAGGAATCTAAAAGACCAGACATACTTTTGTGAAAATGACAACCCGACAGCACTTAACGAAAACAACCCATGCGAAATTAAACTGATCAACTTCCAGAAACCGATAAACAATTGCAAGCAAGAACTTGTCAAAATAACAAAAACAACAGTCTCTAAATATGGCAATACCCAATACATAATAGTGGCACCCGAAGAAACGAAAATCAAACTTAGCTGCGAAGAAAATGAAGAAACCAAAATAATCAGCGGAACAAAACTGGCGACTTTGAAACCCAAATGCCAACTTATCATCAATAACGAAAGATTTAGTTCAGTACAAATGGCATCGGAAACACAACAATCGTTCAATCTCCCAAACATCGAATTGGTAACAAATAAAGCACCCATATTCCCAGACAAATTACCAGAACTAAAATTAGAAAATGTCCAACTGCACGACTTGAACAATATCAAATCCCAGTTACAATCCATCAATGGCAAAATTCCAGGAACCATCGATTTGCCCATATACCACCCTAGTGTATGGACAATTATACTATACCTTGTGATAATAATAACAATAATCACCATAACTTCAAGATACTTCTGGCAGAAATCAAAAACGAAAACTGCTGACTCCAAATCAATTACTGGATTCCCGATGACTATTCGGAACGAACCATAGGCTTCGTTCTCTAAAGGATGGAGGAGATAACAATAGCCAACTCATACAATGTATATAAGAAGTACAGATCCCGATTCAACACCCAAGGTCGCTGACGAATGGGTTAATTTAAAGCAGCGCAATTAGAAGAATAGACTATTCATAAATGGGTAAACAACTAGACCTTCAAATCAGCAACCAGCCACCTGCTAGGATCACCTTCAAGACTGCAACTTAGGTGGAAACCGCCTCTCGGTCCACGCCCCACCAGAGACTATATATGGAAGTTACCAGACCACAGACGGACATTCCTACATTGTTATTGCTTGAGTCTCTTTTAAATTGTCATAATTTATATTTATCATTTTTTATTATTATTCATAAGTATTTTATGTAACTATAATCAATAAATTCTTTTAAAAAGTCAAGTGTGTTAACAAGAAAGTTAACTCGCATTACGAAGACGAATACCAACCTCCGCAGCGAACCAAGATTTTCAATTTATGTTTAAATTGTTCTCATTTCATTTTTTTAAATATTTTCCAAAAATGATTTTGAGGTTTCCTTGTTTCGCAGTTTTACATAGTAAGCTGCAATATTGGGGTTAAGGAGTCGCGGGCCAAAGGACTCCAGGGGGCAAGCTGAGGAAGTGGAAATAACAACATAAACTCCCGATGAAGCTTTCCCCAAGACCGTCATGCGCGGTAAAAATCCGCATCCTGCACGAGGTGACCCTGCTAATAACTAAACATGACGGATCTAGACAAGGAGGTCGAACTAAACTCCCCCAATCTACGGTGTCACGTGACCCGTGCCTATGGATGGATGGCACCAGGGCGATGGTGTCGTGAACGGAACCTCTGGAGTACCAGGCAACCCTCCAGAGTAACCCGCCTTGCACCACACAGGGGGTTCTGATGGTGTGGACAGTATTTCCCCCATTCTCGTGGGAACAACATGAAGATTATAAATACATATAAAACCAAAACCAATGAGGCTCGAGGAGTGGCTCCGGCTACAGACTTGAGCCTTGAGTCTATCCCGGAAACGGAGACGAGCCAGGGTGCGGCAGCGGACTCTGGAGGTCCCACGACCGGCGTAGATACGGGGGATCAGGGGGTAGCTTCGGCCAGAGACCTGTCCCCGACACCCAAGCTGGAGGCTGGGTCCCACCGGAGGGCGGTGAGCTCCGCGGACTCCGGGGGCCCCTCCACCAGTGAGGACTCTACTGTTAGAGTAGAGGGACTGCCCCGGCAGTCCAAGCGTCTTTCCGGGGCGCAAAGAAAGAAGCTCCGGAGGGCGCAAAAAATGGCGGCCGGGACCTGGACGGTCGAGAAACCTGTAAAGGCGCAAGAGGGGAGTGCGGGTCAGAAGAGGACGCGCTCGAACTCTAGCACGCCCACTACAGACAGACGTTCCAAAAGGGCCAGGGTGCCTGTAAAGGCGCAAGAGGAGAGTGCGAGTCGGAAGACGCCGCGCTCTGGCTCTAGCACGCCTACTACAGACAGACCTCCCAAAGGAACTAAGGCCGGAACACCGGCGCAGACTGGCTCTTACAGGGTGGCTGCGGAGGGCCTCGGGATGGCGGTGATTGACAGACGCCATCCTGAGGTCACGATAGACCAGGGGAAGGCGGACCTGATCCAGGCTGCGGTGGTAGCTGCAGTGGACTCTCTTCAGGAAGGGGAGAGCCCGCCTCAGTTCCACCGGACGCGCCTGACGGGGGGCATCCTCTGGATAACCTGTGCCGGCCCGCAGTCGCGGGACTGGCTGCGGAAAACGATCGGGGGCCTCGGTCAGATTTGGGAGGGGGCGGACTTGACAGCCGTCGACCCCAAGGAACTCCCAAAGAGACGCAAGGTCCTCGTACGGATCCCTGACACCGTCCCGCAGGAGACGGTGATCAGCAGACTTAAGATCCAGAACCCTGAACTGGGGACGCAACACTGGTCGGTTCTAAGCAGGAAGGCAGAGGAGAAAGGACAGACGCTCGCCTTCTCGATCGACCCGACATCTTACAGAGCCCTTGAAGGAACCTCCTTCAAGGCATTCTGGGGCATGGGAAGGGTTAGCTTCCGCCCACTGGGGAAGCAATTAAGGGTTAATGGGACTTAGGTTCCTTCAGGTCAACCTCCAACACAGTAGGGCAGCCACGGCCGGACTACTAATGGCTCTGAGGAACACGGATGTGGCCCTCATCCAGGAACCGTACTCCTACAAAGGAGAGATCAAGGGACTCGGCGGAGCTAATGGAAAGCTCATCTACAGCAGGTCCAGCGAGAATCCGAGGGCCTGCATTTTTGTCAGGGAAGGGACAGAGTTTCTCCCTCTAATGAATTTCTGTTCCAGGGACCTGGCAACGATCAAAATCCGATGTGGAGGAGCGGATGGGCTGAGGGACATTACTGTCGCGTCAGCCTATCTGCCAGGGGACAGCACGGACCCTCCTCCACCCAACGAATTGGAGCAGCTGATGGTGGGTAGCAGAGCAGGTGGATGGCAGACCATCATCGGCATGGATGCGAATGCGCACCATGAGTTGTGGGGTAGCTCGGACACAAACTCTAGGGGTGAGGCACTTTTACAATTCTTTATGAAATTTAATTTAGACATATTGAATAGAGGTAATAAACCGACATTCGTCACAACACGGCGTGAGGAAGTTTTAGACCTAACAGTTTCCACCCAGTTTCTGGGTGACTTTGTTAAAAGCTGGGCTGTGTCTGGGGAAGTGAGTAGCTCAGACCACAGATACATCCGGTTTGAAATCGCCAAAGTCGAAAGAGAAACGGTATGGTACCGGGACCCCCGCAAGGCGGACTGGGAAGCCTACAGGGCAGACCTAGCTGTGGAACTGCGGGGGGTTGAGAGGGCCATAAGGGATTCAATAGACCTCGAGATTGCAGCAGTCCAATTGCGAGACGCAATTACCTCGGCCTATAACGCCAACTGCCCCCTGAAAATGAGGGTGTCCACCAGGAACGTCCCATGGTGGAACGAGGACCCCAGGCAACGGAGGACGCAGGTTCGTAAGCTGTTTAACGCGGCCAAAAGGTCGGGAGCATGGGATGAGTATAGACAGGCCCTATCGACCTATAACAAAAGACTGAGGGACGCCAAGAAGGAGTCGTGGAGGAGGCACTGCGAAGAAGTGGAAAACACGTCCGAGAGTGCCCGACTACACAAGATCCTGTCTAAGGGCCCTCAGACTAACATAGGCTCCCTTAGAACACCCACGGGAGGCTTTACAAGCTCGGGGGAGGAAACTATGGAAATTTTACTCCAGACGCACTTCCCCGGCTGTAACATAATAAACCAATCACCTCCGGACTGGGAACACTCAGAAATAGAGGCGCCTTATAGGCGGGCATCTAGAGTAGACTGGACAGTCGCTAAAGAGGTGGTTACCTGGAGCAAAATCAGATGGGCCATTAACAGCTTTAAGCCATACAAATCGCCGGGATTTGATGGAATAATGCCCATCATGCTCCAACAGGGGATAGATATACTGGCGCCGGTGCTTACCCTCATTATGAGGGCCAGCCTGGCTCTGGGGTACATTCCGAGGGCATGGAGACTGTCCAGGGTTGTATTTATTCCTAAACCTGGGCGTCCAACAGACCAGGCAAAGTCCCTGAGGCCAATAAGTCTCATGTCCTTCTTGCTGAAAACAGTGGAAAAACTGCTCGACCGGCACATTAGGGGCGGTGTACTGGAAGCATATCCTCTACACTGCGGACAATATGCATACAGAGCAGGATTCTCAACAGAAACAGCACTGCACCAACTGGTGCTGAAACTGGAGAATACGCTGGAGAACAAGGAGGTGGCGCTGGGGGCCTTCCTAGACATAGAGGGGGCCTTTAGCAACACCTCGTTCGGATCGGTTCTGGCAGCTGCCCGGGAGCGTGGAATAGAGGAGACCTGCTGCAGGTGGATCGGTTCCATGCTCAGGGACAGGGCGGTGTTCACCTCACTCGCGGGAGGGACTCTGCTGGCGGGGGTCGCGGCGGGGTGTCCGCAGGGGAGCGTTCTGTCTCCCTTGCTCTGGTGCCTAGTCGTGGACGGCCTGCTGGGGAGGCTCTCGGGAGGGGGGTATGAGGTACAGGGCTATGCGGACGACATTGTCATCATAGTCCGAGGAAAGGTCACACAGGCAGTGTGGGAGCGTATGCAGACTGCACTGAAAGTGGTGGAAGGGTGGACGGTTGATCAAGGGCTCGGGGTGAGCCCCGAGAAAGCAACCGTCGTGCCGTTTACGAGGAGGAGGAAGTGTGAAAGCCACAGAACTCTCACTCTATACGGTAGGAGCGTTCCAATGGCCAGGGAGGTAAAATATCTTGGGGTCGTATTGGACTCTAAGCTAACCTGGAATGGTCACATTGGAAAAATACTGCGTAAGGCAGTCATGACCTTAGCCGTCACTAGGCGGCTATATGGAAAAACGTGGGGACTAAGACCTAGTATGGCCCACTGGCTGTACACAAGGGTGGTCAGACCATCGTTAACATATGCGGCACTGGTCTGGTGGCCTAAGGTGACACAATCCAGTGCCAAACAAAAACTAGGCAAGATCCAAAGGATGGCTTGCCTAGGCATCACAGGGGCCATGTCTTCAACCCCAACAGCCGCCATGGAGGTGTTGCTGGATCTACCCCCCCTACACTTCGTTATTATGGGAGAGGCCAGGCTAGGACTATACAGACTAGCCTGCAATGGTAGACTGAAGATCAACCCAGGCTTCAGGGGCCACTGCAAAATTCAGGAGATCGTGAAGGAACCCATGCTTGAAATGAGGTCAGACTTCGCGAGCCCGCGAATGTGCAGGGAAAACAACTTCACAGTGGAAATCCCTGATCGCGGGGCATGGCGGGAGGAGACACCGGGCATACCACGGGACGCGCTCGTCTGGTTCACGGACGGATCTGGCGGGGAGCGTGGGACGGGGGCAGGTGTTTACTCGGAAGGACCGAGGGTAAGTCACAGTATTTCCCTCGGAGCCCATGCAACGGTGTTTCAGGCCGAGATGTACGCCATCCTGCACTGTGTGCGGGAGAACAAGAGGAGGGGCTACACCAACAAGCGGATCCTCATAGCCACAGACAGCCAGGCAGCCCTTAAGGCACTAAGTAGCCCACAGGTAAATTCCTGGCTGGTGAGTGAGTGCCGAGACGAGACGAGCGACCTGGCTGGGCAGAATGAGGTGACCCTCATCTGGGTGCCGGGTCACTCGGGGGTCAAAGGCAATGAAGAAGCTGACAGTCTCGCAAAGAGGGGGTCAGCAGAACCATTTATGGGACCAGAACCGGCTCTGGGCGTGTCAAAGAGCACTGCCAGGGGAGCCATTAAGTCCTGGGTCAGAAACCAACACAAGGTGTACTGGGCGGACTGTCCAGGGCTCAGACATGGGAAGTCAATAATTGACGGACCCAGTTCAAAGAGAGCTGTGGAGCTGCTAAACCTTAGCAGAGGACAGCTCAGAAACACAACAGGTCTCTTGACGGGACACATGGCCGTCAAGAAACACCTACATAAAATGGGGCGGTTCGAAGGGGACCTCGCATGCAGACTCTGCGGCGAGGGGGAGGAATCAGCCCAGCACATCTTGTGCGAGTGTATAGCTCTGGACCGGAAAAGACAACTGATCTACGGTCACTCTAGACCGGAGACAGAGCAATATAAAACTTCACCCTACCAATCGCTGTGCAGACTAGTTCAAGGCACAGTGATTTTGGAATGGGTGGAGTAAGACTAGGGGTATGCACAATCAACCAAGGGTTGCGGTGCTATCGGGGCGGCAAGGCCGCGGACGAGCCCTGAGGGAACAAAAAAAAAAGCTGCAATATTTCATTATTTTCAAAAACTTAGGATACAGCAACCGTAAATAAGTGTTGGAAAGGGTCTGGGTGCAGCAAGTATGTTATGGTAGAAAATTTTCGTAAAAATATTTGAAATCCGATAGCTCAATAAATTTCTCATTAAGCTAGAATCTTCAATCTTAAACCACAGTAACACCTATGTAAACCCACCGTGCGTACTAAATTAAAGAAAAATAACATAATGAGCTACGCGGATAATTACCAATTTGTTTTAAAAAACCTTTTTTGTTGTTTATTGTTTGCAAAAACTGGATGGGTTGACTAAAACAAAACCATCCAAGCAATTAATAAGGAAAAATACCTGCCATATTTATAATTTGACAGGTACACTCCTTTTGTGTATAATTAATTTTTGTCTGAAAAACTTTTGTATCTTTAACGAAATTTGTAACACAATTTTTTCAAAGATACTTGCAGTACTTACATATTATATCTAAGACAAAATTTTAATTTTTTAGCTCCATATAAAATATATATTTTTTCAAATAATCGCTAACTGAGACTTAAACCGATCTCCAAGGTCCATTTAAATTTAGAGAATTAGTTTTAATAATATATCTTACTAATAGTGTACAATTCTTATCAATATTCACTACTATAGCGCACTTGCTACGTCCCGAACCTTTTTTTATCATACAATTTACTATTCGCTACTATAACACACTTGAACATCAAAAGTTGAACTTTTTTGGGGGAGTTTTCGTTTCTTTTTGACCCAATGCGCTGCAGAAGATGTATGTGATTGTGCTAACTGATTTGTACTGTCTAATTACCATAATCAACATTTATCGCTACAAAATAGACAGAAACTCGATAACCCAACATATGCCCCTATTGTTATGTAGAACATATCAAATCATCTTATAAATGTTCCAATTTCCTTATGGAGAATCGCTAACGACCGTAACTTTTGGTGTTGAATGTACCTGTCGTCTTAGACAAACTCAGGACTTCTGAGATGTGAACGGAGTGTACCGGGAACAGTATGGAAGGGCTAACTAACATCAGTCAGTATGGAAATCAGTGTGTGCCGCTTGTCCAGGCTCCAAGGATGTGTTATGTAAAGGGGATATTACATTTATCTGCACTTACAATCAGCAAAGCCGAAATTAACCCACTTGTTTGTTTACTGATCAATACACAATAATGGGCGATCTTATGAGACAATGTTTAATCTCTGGTACGCCTCCACAACATCGATGTTCGTGTCCTGTTCACAGGACAGAGAACTTTTCAAAAGTTATGCTAATCTGTGTGATGGATTTTGTAATTATATGTACAAGGATCATAGAGGCAACTTGCAAACTTTGACTTACAAAATTATGGAGAATGGAAAAGTAACATTATTATAATTACTTTACTAGAAAATTAATTGATTGCTGTTGCATTAGCTTAGTGAACTGTTCATTGATTGTTGTTGCCCTTACTTGGTGAAACTGGTCTATACTACATACTGACTTGGAGACTACTTCTCTGGCTTCACTGTTGAGTTTCGTTTCTGTAAGCTAACTGGAGCAAGTAGGCGTTTTTAATTCAAGATGTTCTTCAACGTTTCTGTAACCGGTTTCGCTGCTTCACAGCATCCTCAGACAGATAATTTTTTTATCTATATTATTCCTAAACGTCAAAATGTTTGGGATTGACATCTTTGGCTGTGTTTAATAAAAAGACTTTTTCTTTCCAAACAATTCCTTTAATCTTTTTCCCGAAGCGTTTCGACCTTTCTAACCAGTCATCCTCATGGGAATCCAGAATTTTCAAAAGGCTTGTCAGAAAAACTGAGTTTTCCGGTAGCCTACTTACCTCAGCACTAAGTAAAAATTAAATGTTAAAAACTGTCTAACTACACAGCTATACAAGATTACAAGTGCAAAGTCATACATCACTACATGCCATAAAATACAAATACAAGTTAAATTGAGCTGTAAGGAAAGCTAATTTTGTCCTGGAATTTACAACTTACAATGAATATAAATCTAAAAACTCCTAAAAAACTTAAAAAGTCTCAAAAAAGCTACCCCTTGGAAGGGTTTTAGGTTAAGCTGGAGGCGATAACCGGAGCAAAAGCAAACAGCACAAATATTAGCAGGCCATGCAGCTGAGAAGAAACTTTCAGAGTATTAAACCTATCAACCAAATAAGAGTGAAAACAGAAGCGAACTTTTTTTTTTATGAAACATGAAAACGCCAAGATGGCGATCTACTTACTTACCCATTATTAAACAGGACTAAAAAACTATACAGTTGAATGTCCAAGGAACACGCTCCATCTGTTGTTGTAGGAGGGATGCATTGAGTCAGAGGTGTAACTAACCCGAAAGGGAGCAACTTTTATTGAAATCGAGAACGAATTTTTGTTTTAACTTGTAAAAATTAAGATTAAAACAGACGCCTTCGTGGCGCAGGTGGCTAGGTGCCAGCCTGCTAAGCGAGAGGTCCCGGGTTCGATTCCCGGGCGAGCCAATTTGACTCTGTCTGGAAAATTTTAAAAAATATTGAATGATGGGAAAAATGTGCTAATGGCCTGAGATGCCGCAGCCAATAATATTAAATAAAAAAAATGATTAAAACAGACGTCTCTAGTGACGATGAACATGATCAGAGCAAAACAGCAAGGCGCAGGATCGGCCTCCAAAACCGAGAACCGAAATGACAACTGACAGCAGTGACATATCGACTCGAAAACGCAAGAACATAAAAATCGAATGACAGGTCTGGAAACCACGGGGCAGACCATCTCATAGAGTTAATTCCTGGTCTATTTGAATGATGTGTGGATTGGTGATCTGCTAGTTGACTGTTGAAGGTTGAGAAACTTGTAACGTCTGTATTGGGAACATTTAGCACATTTTTATTTTAACAATTGATATGTTTATAAATTTCCATGTCCAATTTTGGCATTGAACAGTTCGTTGTTGAAGAGATGGAAATTTATAAACATATCAATTGTCCGAATAAAAATGTGCTAAATGTTTCCTATACAGACGTTACAGGTTTCTCAACCTTATACAATCAACTAGCAGATCACCAATCCACACATCATTCAAATAAACCAGGAATTAACTCTATTTGATGGTCTGCCCCGTGGTTTCCAGACCTGTCATTCGATTTTTATGTTCTTGAATTTTCGAGTCGATATATCATTGCTGTCCGTTGTCAGTTGTCATTTCCGTTCTCGGTTTTCGAGGCCGATCTTGCGCTTTGCTGTTTTGGTCTGAACATGTTCATCGTCACTAGAGACGTCTGTTTTATTCTTAATTTTTATAAGTTAAAACAAAAATTTGTTCTTAATTTCAATAAAAGTTCCTCCCTTTCGGGTTAGTAACACCTCTGACTCAATGGATCCCTCCTATAACAGATGAAGCATGTTCCTTGGGCATTCAACTGTATAGTTTTTTAGTCCTGTGTATTAATGGACAAGTAAGTAGATCGCCATCTTGGCGTTTTCATGTTTCATAAAAAATAAAAAATTCGCTTCTGTTTTCACTCTTATTCGGTTAATAGGTTTAATATTCTCTGAAAGTTTCTTCTCAGCAGCATGGCTTGCTAATGTTTGTGCTGTTTGTTGTATTTAGTGAGGAGTAAGTAAGTCGAAGTATTTTGGGAAATTTGGATGTATTTCGGGGAACGCCGAGGCATTTCGGGAAATTTTGAGGTAGTTCAGGGAATTTCGAGGTATCTTGGGGAAACTTCAAGACATTTCTGGGAATTTCAACAAATTTCTGGGAATTTCGAGGTGTTTCTGGGAATTCTAAACGTATATTGCATCATATTTCATAACATCTTCCCCAATTTGGTAACGTTGTACCCAAAGTCGCCGGGCAGAATTCCTTTTATTTTTTCTTTATGTGTCCTAAAACAAAATAATGACTTTTTAAAGATTACAATTTTTTTAAACTTTGAGATTATTTACAAAGGTGTTTTTAACAAAGAAATATTTTTTTGATGTGGTTATTTCGAGGTTCTAAGGATATATTGAGTCTTGTTTTTACCAAGTGGTACCTATGTTGTTTTATATATGTGTGCATTTATTTGTTAACTCTTTAAAAGGCATTTTTTACTGACTTCTTTAACCTTTCGGTGACTGTGCCTTAAAAACATAGGTTTTCGACTGTGCGGAGAACCGTGAGGTGAAGTGTAACTGAGGTGTTCCAAGTAAATAATTAGATTTGGTATAATACATAATATGTAAGACTAGATGCATTCTCGCAACAATTAGAACCGTAGACCGGTTTCGCTCTCATTAGAGCTCTTCAGTACGGCATACTAATTGCAGCAAAAATGCACCAAAAATAACACGGCTATCGTATAGCCAGTCTTAAAACATTAAGTGAGTAGCGAACGTGTCGCCACCTAGTTCGGAACCAAGTACTTGTTGTCACGCCCGCTCCAAATAATACAGAGTATTAAAAATAGAGACGGTATACAACTAACTAACAATTTAAAAAATTGTTAGCCCTGGCCCATTTCTACCCCAATATAGGGACAAAGTATGTAAGACTAGATGCATTCTCGCAACAATTAGAACCGTAGACCGGTTTCGCTCTCATTAGAGCTCTTCAGTACGGCATACTAATTGCAGCAAAAATGCACCAAAAATAACACGGCTATCGTATAGCCAGTCTTAAAACACTAAGTGAGTAGCGAACGTGTCGCCACCTAGTTCGGAACCAAGTACTTGTTGTCACGCCCGCTCCAAATAATACAGAGTATTAAAAATAGAGACGGTATACAACTAACTAACAATTTAAAAAATTGTTAGCCCTGGCCCATTTCTACCCCAATATAGGGACAAAGTATGTAAGACTAGATGCATTCTCGCAACAATTAGAACCGTAGACCGGTTTCGCTCTCATTAGAGCTCTTCAGTACGGCATACTAATTGCAGCAAAAATGCACCAAAAATAACACGGCTATCGTATAGCCAGTCTTAAAACACTAAGTGAGTAGCGAACGTGTCGCCACCTAGTTCGGAACCAAGTACTTGTTGTCACGCCCGCTCCAAATAATACAGAGTATTAAAAATAGAGACGGTATACAACTAACTAACAATTTAAAAAATTGTTAGCCCTGGCCCATTTCTACCCCAATATAGGGACAAAGTATGTAAGACTTGTCCCTATATTGGGGTAGAAATGGGCCAGGGCTAACAATTTTTTAAATTGTTAGTTAGTTGTATACCGTCTCTATTTTTAATACTCTGTATTATTTGGAGCGGGCGTGACAACAAGTACTTGGTTCCGAACTAGGTGGCGACACGTTCGCTACTCACTTAGTGTTTTAAGACTGGCTATACGATAGCCGTGTTATTTTTGGTGCATTTTTGCTGCAATTAGTATGCCGTACTGAAGAGCTCTAATGAGAGCGAAACCGGTCTACGGTTCTAATTGTTGCGAGAATGCATCTAGTCTTACATACTTTGTCCCTATATTGGGGTAGAAATGGGCCAGGGCTAACAATTTTTTAAATTGTTAGTTAGTTGTATACCGTCTCTATTTTTAATACTCTGTATTATTTGGAGCGGGCGTGACAACAAGTACTTGGTTCCGAACTAGGTGGCGACACGTTCGCTACTCACTTAGTGTTTTAAGACTGGCTATACGATAGCCGTGTTATTTTTGGTGCATTTTTGCTGCAATTAGTATGCCGTACTGAAGAGCTCTAATGAGAGCGAAACCGGTCTACGGTTCTAATTGTTGCGAGAATGCATCTAGTCTTACATACTTTGTCCCTATATTGGGGTAGAAATGGGCCAGGGCTAACAATTTTTTAAATTGTTAGTTAGTTGTATACCGTCTCTATTTTTAATACTCTGTATTATTTGGAGCGGGCGTGACAACAAGTACTTGGTTCCGAACTAGGTGGCGACACGTTCGCTACTCACTTAGTGTTTTAAGACTGGCTATACGATAGCCGTGTTATTTTTGGTGCATTTTTGCTGCAATTAGTATGCCGTACTGAAGAGCTCTAATGAGAGCGAAACCGGTCTACGGTTCTAATTGTTGCGAGAATGCATCTATGTCTTACATACTTTGTCCCTATATTGGGGTAGAAATGGGCCAGGGCTAACAATTTTTTAAATTGTTAGTTAGTTGTATACCGTCTCTATTTTTAATACTCTGTATTATTTGGAGCGGGCGTGACAACAAGTACTTGGTTCCGAACTAGGTGGCGACACGTTCGCTACTCACTTAGTGTTTTAAGACTGGCTATACGATAGCCGTGTTATTTTTGGTGCATTTTTGCTGCAATTAGTATGCCGTACTGAAGAGCTCTAATGAGAGCGAAACCGGTCTACGGTTCTAATTGTTGCGAGAATGCATCTAGTCTTACATACTTTGTCCCTATGTTGGGGTAGAAATGGGCCAGGGCTAACAATTTTTTAAATTGTTAGTTAGTTGTATACCGTCTCTATTTTTAATACTCTGTATTATTTGGAGCGGGCGTGACAACAAGTACTTGGTTCCGAACTAGGTGGCGACACGTTCGCTACTCACTTAGTGTTATAATACATAATATTCAAATGAATGAAACTAGCAAGTAGCAAAGGAAACTGATGTGTTTTTAATATAAGATAAAAAATATAACAAAACTACTTAAAAATCACGAAACAAAATTTTATTCACTTTTTGTTAAACAGTGTATATCACAAACTGCCTCTCCACAAGTACCACATGATTTTTTGATTTTCCCTCTCCAATTCTTAAACAGAGACTGCATATTGTGTTTGAAGAAGCTGTATATTTTCTGGCAGGTACGTATATGTATGCATGTTTAACTCGTAACATAAAAGGCCGTGCGGGGAACCGCGGTAAGCCTACTTTTTTTTAAAATTTAATTGGGAAAATCCATCAATTTTAATGGTAGGCATTAAAAATAGTGTAATAACTGCCAAATAGCTATGATAAGAAGAAAGACATTATCATGAAATGAATTTAGTGTCTATGACTTCATATCTCAATTATTTCGAAAGTAATTTCGCCTACTAAAAAACAGACGTACAGGCCGACAAACTCTAAAACGGTATGTTACTCGAGTTTTGACGAAAAAATTTCAATTTTCACCAAGTTACTACCCATTCATCCCCTACTTCTTAAAGCGATTTTACCTAAAAGTAATCCGAACCGTTCCTTTGTCGGGTGCTAATTGTATACCAAATTCAAAGATGATATGTCAATTCATTCTAAAGTTATGGTGGCTACTAACAGACAGGCATACAGGCCGATAGACAAAAAAATCGTTCTCATATCATCTTTTCTATATGTTTTGACACTTTTGCGACATTCAAGCAGAAAAAATTGTTGAAATTTCTGTCACCAATACATTACTTCCACATGTATTGACGACGTGGAAGTAATAAAGATCTTCACAATAATATACCAAATATATTTTGTGATGTGTTTTATATTTCTTATAAGTTTTGGCGAGGGTTTCTTCCAGAATGCCATTTTGATTTTAGCGTTTCACATTTTAACAAAAAAGAGCTAAAGTATTTATTTTATATGAGTTTCCATATAAGTTTAGTTTTATTTCTGGATTAAAACATTGTTTAGGTTTCGGTAGGTGATAATTCTGTTTCATTAGAAATGAGGTAAAATAATTCATTAGAAACGAGGCCTTGGGGTGCACTATTTGATAAACACACAATGTGTAGAATGATGACACGCAATGTGTAGAACGATAAGTATATTGACGTATTATGTTACAAGCTTGCACATCAGCGACCGAACTTTAGCAGATAAATTGTATCTACGGGATCGCAGTTGACAATTTCCAGTACCTAGCGAACTGAAAGGTACTTTCTTTAAAAAAAGGGACGACTACCTGCACCGGTCGGCTACCTGATACTACAGTTCAATAATAAATAAACATTTTGTGTTGTGTTGTTGTTATGCGAGTTTGTTTTGTTCTTAATTTAGGGTAAATAAAAGTTTAATATCTAACATGAATTTTTCTTTTTTAATAAATTTTAAATAGTAGTATTTAACAACAATATATATATATATATATATATATATATATATATATATATATATATATATATATATATATATATATATATATATATATATATATATATATTGTACAACTTCTGTCAATTATTATTTTTCGGTTAGAGTAAGCATTCACAGATATGTATTTATTTGCGTTTTAATGCAGAATAACAGTTGAAACAGTCGTTACGTCACAAAATAAATGGAGTTTTGCTGCGAATTTCAAGACCGCTTTGGGGATTGCATGAAATTTCGGGGATTCTTTTCGGGATTACATATAATTTTGGGGAATGGCAGACAACTTAAAGGAATTTCCATGGTATTCGGAAAGTTTAGGGGTATTTCGGGGGATTGTTTCTGATAGGCGAATTTTAGTGTACAATTTTTTTAGTGACTTCCCCTCGGCACTTAGTGAACTGTTTCCTACTAAATTCGGACGCAGACACTTTTTTCTAGCTTCACAATAGCTCTTGATCTTCTTTCCAATTAATTAATCCCTTAGTGGTATCGTACCACACTTTTTCTACCTGATGATGCCGTAAAAGGAGAAACTGATCGCAGAGAAGATAAGAATGTATCGCAAAGCCAGAGAAAAAGTCTCTAGTGCGTGCTTACTAGAAAACGTTTTGTACATTCTTTTGGCATTGAGCGCAATATATAAAAGGTACGAGAAGCAGCAAGTGCGTTATGGTAATGAATTTTAATTTAATTAATATTATATTAAGAGTTATAAAAAATTACTTTATTTAATTAGGAAAAGTAAAAAAATAAGCTAAAGAAGTGCAAGCAAAAACACCATCTCTAACATAGATATTTATGTAGTAATTTAGACACAAAACTCAAACAAAGCAGTTGATAAACAAAAAATATACTCAACAAAAAATACACTAGAAAGCTGAACTAAAAAATCCTGTGGTACATGCATTGAGGGTGATTGTATGCATGCAGAAGGGGAAGAACAACCTCCAGGACGAATACACTTTCTGCCCCTTTACCCAAAAACAAGGGGGGTTCTCCTTCCCTTTGTGCATGCATGCATGCAACCACCTACAAACCATAAGGCACAAAAATCTTGAGAGCAACCCCCAAGAAAGTTACGGGACCTGGGGCGAATATGAGTGTTGTGCGGAGTAGACTGGTTCAAAGAAGGTACTGCTGTAAAGTGTGAAAAACGCATATTTTCAAGTCCGAATAAATGTTGTTTTTAGAGTTTTCCTCTCACTTTTACACTTTCACCACAAAGACTATTGGCTAATTTAAACGGCAGGTAATAATTAAAATTAATTCACGATTTTACATTATTGTCTTTATTCACTGAATTGCAAATGTACACTGCGATAAAAGTATTGACGCGCTCACGTATGATGCGAGTCATTTGGAATGTAACTTAGAGTGGCGGTTTTTTTCCTGTCGACATCGAATTCTCATCATTATTTTAAATAACCAGTGCATTTACTGCTTGGGATTCTTCCCTCTCTGCATCGGTCTTTAACCTGACACGTAGTAAAAAAGTCTGGACGCAGCAAGTGCGTTATGGTAGTGAATTTTCATAGAAATGATCTGGCATAAAATATTTTAATATAACTTTTTTTCTTGTAACATAGAAATCTAAATTTCGGTGTATGGTTTATTTTTTATATTGTAAACCTACCTACCAAATTTGGTTATAATAGCTTTTTTTCGAGATAATTTTTTTTTAAATGAAAACTCAAAATTTTCCCGGAAAACCGATATATATACAGGGTTTTTCACGATAGCCGTGCATTAGAAGTTTATGAAGTTCCCTGGTACCATACATTTTGAAATTTTGGCAGCGGTCACAATTCGTAATTTTCTTTTATTCTAAAATATTTTCAAGCTCATATCACTTCCGGTTAAACCGGAAGTAGCCATCAACTTTGCTAATTTAAATAGAATGCCCTATTTTTTATTGCATATTCGAATTTTCCATAATATTTTGTGAAGATTTATATAAGGCTTTCCTATCTCTATCTTCAACTGTTTCAAAGATATTGTGATTTTTTTACATTTTGCGTAACTTCTATCCTCATTTGTAACACTTTGTATTTCACATGTTTTAAAAGATAAAAGGCTGGAATTTAAAATACTATAACTTCTAGGATGAAGCCTTCATATTATCTACCTAAAGTTTACCTGTATCATACAGAGTGTTTCAAATTTAAAGACCAACTTACAGTTATTCAATGTTGCAAAAGTCATTTTTTTCAAATGGTGCACCTTGTATATTAATAAAAATTCGAGTTCTAAATTTAATTCTACACCGATTTCATATAAGTTTTTCTATACCTATCTCTTACGAGTAACTTGCTACTAGAGTTTTTAGGTAACAAACTCCTTTTCTAGAGAATATACATCACGCTGAACAATAAAGGCAGCTGTGGCTGTCAGAAAACAGAATTTTGACAACACATGATTTCTAAAGCGTCATTTATATTTAAAAGTTAATCTGATTGTGTTGGTATTACTCACGTTATAGAAATAATAAGCCAATAAAAGTGCAGAATAGTGAAGAGTACTCTAATATGGACATCTTACATTTATTTTATATCCATGGGGAATGCAATCGGATTGTAAGCAGAACATGCAGGATGTTTAACGAGAGGTATCCCACGCTATCGGTAATGACTAAAGGAACATTCGCAAGGATAGAGGAACGATTTAAATTGACTGGAAGTGTCAAAACTACACGACATGATCCAAAGCCAGTAACTGAAAAGGAAGATAATCAGATAAACGTTTTGGCTTATTTTCAAGTTTACCCGCGTAGCTCTATTCCTGCAGCTACTCCAGCTTTGGGAATATCGAGTTCATCTGTGCATAGAATATTGAAATCTCATAAAATGCACCCATATTCACAAATAGTACTACAAGGACTTCGACCTGGTGACCATTAAAAAAGAGTAGAATTCTGTGAACACATGTTTCTGGATATTCAACAAGATGAGAATTTTCTTTCTAAAATTATCTGGACCGACGAATCGAAATTTAGAAGGAAAGGAATTGTGAATAGGAGAAATAGTCATTTTTGGGCAAGTGAAAACCCTACTATATTTAGAGGAGGACGCTTTCAAACAAATTTTAGTTTTAATGTGCTTTGCATTATTATGGAATTTACGAAGAAAATTTAAACGGTGAAACGTATTTGGAACTATTAAGGGGATCTGTCCGTAATTTTCTGGCAAGGCTACCACTAGATACAAGGCAAAGCTGCTGGTATCAGCTAGACGGCGCGCCTGCCCACTCCACTGGTGAAGTTTACTGGCACTTAACGCAATTATTTGAAGACAAATGGATTGGACCCAACGGTCCTTGGAGATGGCCTTCCCGCTCTCCTGATTTAACGCCTGCCGATTTTTATCTCTGGGGGCGTATAAAAAGTCAAGTCTATGATACAACAGTGCAAAGTAGAGAGGATCTTTTAAATCGTGTAATTAGAGCTTTTAGAGATTTGGATCCAAATGAAATCAAAAGAGCTACTACGAATGAGATTAACCGTAGAATTTTGCAGTGCCTTGACCAAGATGGTGGTCACATAGAACATTTATAGTGATCGTAGCATTTAAATTTCAATTAACTTTTTTTTATTCGTGTTTGTTCAGTTTTTTGTTTATTGTTAATATTTGTTTTAAATTTTTTTCTTCATAATTACATTAAATATTTTTATGAAATCATCATTTTTGTTATCTGACTGACAATCACAGCTGCATTTGTTGTGTAGTCTAACATGTACTCTTTAGAAGGGGAGGTTGTTACCAAAAATGCTAATAACAAGCAACATATTGAAGATAGATATAGAAAAACTTATATCAAACCGGTGTAGAATTAAATTTAGAATTCGAATTTTTAATAATATACAGGGTGTTCTATTTAAAAAATATACTTTTGCCACGTTGAATATGCCTAAGTTAGTAACTAAATTTAGAACACTCTGTATGACACAGATAAACTTAAGACACATAATATGAAAGCTCTCTCCCACAAGTTACGAACTTCTAAATTCGAACCTTTTATCTTTAAAAACATGTGAAATACAAACTATTATAAATAAGGTTGCAAAATCACCGATATACAGAGAAATCACAATATCTTTGGAACAGTTGAAGATAGGGATAGGAAAGCTTATATAAATCTTCACAAAATGTTATGGAGAATTCGAATATGCAATAAAAAATAGGGCATTCTATTTAAATTAGCAAAGTTGATGACCACTTCCGGTCTAACCGGAAGTGATGTGACCTTGAAAATATTTTAAAATAAAAGACAATTACGAATTGTGGCCGCTGCCAAAATTTCAAAATTCAGGATATCAGAGAACTTCATAAACTTCTAATGCACGGCTATCGTGAAAAACCCTGTATATATATATATATATATATATATATATATATATATATATATATATATATATATGTATATATATATATATATATATATATATATATATATATATATATATATATATATGTGTGTGTATAAAGATATAAAAATTGAAACTGCCCCAGATATGGGTTATAGGGGTCCTAGTTCCGCTCATTTGCAAAATTTTTTTCAAAATTTAAAAGTCGGGATCTCCCCAATAGTGAATTTTTTCTACGAAAATTCACTAAAACGTGATGTTTACTAGTTAAATAGTTTAGAATTTTTCATCCTCTGACGATGGTAACTTTGTCAGTGCAACAATCGTCAGATTTTTAAAAGGTGTGTTGTAATGGCTTGAAAAATGTTTTCAGATTTGCAGGACGCAACGCCATTTAAAATTAATACCAATTATTTGTACCACCCTATAAAATAACTATTGTTATATGGCTACAGTAAATTGAAAATAAATATGCCTAGCAGTATTACTTAAAGGAAATCCACTTAGAGAGGAGGCGAAACTCTGGCAGAATTTCGCATGTACGTCGTGCAATTAGTAAATCTAGTCCTTAGAGGTCAGCAATTGCTACATCATGTCGTATTCTGGCCAGAATGTCCGTGCATAATGAGCTGGGTCTGTTGGCTGGCACAACACACTCACACTTGCACACCCTAAGACCCGAAAAGGGATCCTTACAACAGTGGCGTCTCGTGAATCAAGAACAAAACCGTTATTGCTGTAGTTTTAGTGAATTTTCGTAGAAAAAATTCACTAATGGGGAGATCCTGACTTTTGAACCGATAAGTCAAAAAATAATGGGCATATTTTGATAAAATTTGCCACGTACCTTCCTTTTGTAAATGGCTTGGATAAATTCGTTAGTCAGGAAAATCGGACAAGGTTTTCCGGGAAAATTTTGAGTTTTCATTCAAAAGAAAAAAATTATCTCAAAAAATAAAAAAGCTGTGATAACCAGATTTGGTGGGTAGATTTACGATATAAAAAGTAAACCACACCAAAATTTAGATTTCTATGTTACAAGAAAAAAAAGTTATAATAAACTATTTTGTGCCAGATAATTTCTATGAAAATTCACTACCATAACGCACTTTCTGCGTCCAGGCTTTTTAATGACTCACTGGACTAACTAATCGAACTAGTACTTTCATTTTGCATAGTTAGCGGAACAGGCAAATGAAATAAATTAGGTATTTCAATTATTGTGCATACTAAGAAAAATTCTCAAAACACGTCAATTTTAGATTGACAAATATAATAATAATAATATGGCGTTTATTTAAAAAATACTTTTATCCATTACAATTCAAGTTAGAAGAGATTGTACACTGTTAGTAGGGTATATTATTAAAACTAAGTCTTTAAATTTGAATGGACCATGTAGATCGATTTTAGAGGTCCCAGTTATCGATTATTTGAAGAAATTTATATTTCCTATGGAGCTATAAAATAAAAATTTGGTAAATATGGTATATAAGTACTGTCAGTCTCTTAAAAAAAAAAAGGGTGTTACAAATTTCATTAAATTTTAATAGGTATAATTTGGGTTAATAGTAACAACAAATACATGTTGAAAAATATAAGGTTTTTTCATTTAAAATACCGATTCAAAACTACACCGGGAGTATTCAAAACTACCACAACTTTTCAACTGACCTTGATTTCGGTTCTAGGGGACCTAATTCGCGCTCAAATTTTACAAAAATCTTACCATCGATATCTCTCTATCAGTGAATTTTCTTAATGAAAATTTACTAAAAGACGTCTATCAAACGAGATATCACAAGCCTCAAGTTACTTTTTAAAAGTTTGGTGGTTGCGACTGTCTCTCAAAGGGAGTTGTGGGAGTAAGATTTTCACGTTGCAGGATGTCTCATTTTAATCTTAAATTGAAATATTTCAGGATTTGTTATATATATATATATATATATATATATATATATATATATATATATATATATATATATATATATATATATATATATATATATATATATATATATATATATATATATAGGATGGCGCATTGAAAACGAAACAGACCGATTGGCGTCCAGAGAATTTTTTTAAGGGAACATGGGTCGGGTGTTACATCGTTTGAAAGCTCTTTCTTTTCTGAATTCAGCACACTATTTTTTGGAAGTTTTATCAACTCGTTTAAAAATTATTCACAGTTGAAGATACAAAAACGCATTTCACTCATTTCTATAAGAAATGTGATGATAGTCAATGTTTTGTTGGTTTGTAAACAAAAAATTGACTATCAGAACATTTCTTATCGGAATGAGAGAAGTGCGGTTTATTATTTCAGCTTATCGGTCGGTTTGATACTTGATAGTACTACCGAAAATTAATTTCAAAATGGCCTGTTCTGTGGAAGAAAGAGTTGAAATAATTACTCTTTTTTTTTCAAAAACTATGACTGTGCCAACCGTACCGCAAATATGTTTAATGAACGACACGACGGAGTTAGTTGCAAAGTTTCGACAAAGTGGTTCGGTAGCCAACAAAAAACGGGATCCTGAACGTGAATTTCTGGTTAGAAATGAGACTACTGATATTTAAGTTTTAGGACAAATTGCTGCAGACCCAATTTTGAGCACGAGAAAATTTGCCACTGTTTCAAACATCAAAAGAAGAACTATTCAGCGAATATTAAAGCATCATAAATTTCACCCGTATAAAATTCATCTTGTACAACAACTGAATGAAGATGATTCTGATCGGCGGCTGGAGTTTTGTGAAGTTATGACTGCACGGATAGCTGATAACGGGAACTTTCTGTTCAACATCTGTGTTTCAGACGAGTGTACGTTTTTATTAAACTCTACAGTCAATCGTCATAATTGTCGTTATTGAGCAGATAATAATCCAAGAAATGTTCACGAAGTCCACACTCAATCTCCACAGAAATTGAATGTTTCAACTGGCATTTTTGGAGACCGTTTAATCGGACCAATTTTTCTTGATGACAATTTGAGTGGCGAAACGTATTTGGAGTTACCAGAAGATATCGTTTACCATCTACTAATTGACATTGTTGAAAATGATGACCGCTATCAAGAAAATCAATTAGTGTTTCAACAAGATAGAGGTCCTACGCATTTTTCACAAGAGTTTCCAGAGCAATGGATTGGGCGTATAGGTGCTGTTGAGGGGCCCCCTACATCGGCATACAGCAATGGATTGGGCGTAGATGATATGAGTGGCCCCCTACATCGCCGGATTTAACTCCTTTAGACTTATTTCCATGGGGCCATTTAAAGAGTAGAATTTTCACAACAGAACCGGAGTCTCTGGAAGAATTACGACGACACATTGTTGAAGAATGCCGTCTAATAACTCCACAAATGCTCCAGAATGTCAGAGCTCATTTTGGACAAAATTTGTACTTTTGTATGGAAGCTGGTGGTCAACAATTTGAACACTTACTTAACTCAATAAATATTTGTGAACGTTTGGTTTTATCTTTTAGCTTTTTTAATGAAAAATTGACTAATCAGTGCATTTCTTATCACAATCAACGAAATACGTTCTTGCCAATCTAACTGTGAATAATTTTTAAACGAGTTGATAAAACTTAAAAAAAAAATTGTGTGCCGAATTCAGAAAAGAAAGAGCTTTCAAATGATGTAACACTCGACACATGTTGCCTATTTAAAATATAAGGGTTGTTATCACCACCCTCAAGGGGTTGATGTGACAAAGTTGAGTTTTATGTCAAAACATGTCCCGCTCAATATTAAAAGTGACTTTTTTCAGCGTTTCTTAAAAAAATCTGTGGACGCAAATCCTTCTGTTTCGTTTTCAATGCGCCACCGTGTATATATATATATATATATATATATATATATATATATATATATATATATATATATATATATATATATATATATATATATATATATATATATATATATATATATATATATATATATATATATATATATATATATATATATATATATATATATATATAAAACGAAACAGAATGATTTGCGTCCACATAATTTTTTTTTAAAAACGCTCAAAAACGTCAATTTTAATATTGAGGGGTACATGTTTTGACATAAAACTCAACTTTGTCACATCAACCCCTTAAGGGTGGTGATAACAACCCTTATATTCTAAATAGGGAAGATGTGTCGAGTGTTACATCATTTCAATGCTCTTTCTTTTCTGAATTCAGCACTCAATTTTTTTTTGAAGTTTTATAAACTCGTTTAAAAATTATTCACAGTTGGAGTGGCATGAACGTATTTCGTTCATTGTGATAAGAAATGCTCTGATTAGTCAATTTTTCGTTAAAAAAAAAACTAAAAAACAAAACCAAACGTTCACAAATGTTAATGTATTCAGTTAAGTAAGTGTTCAAATTGTTGACCACCAGCTTCCATACAAAATGAGCTGTGACATTCTGGAGCATTTGTGGAGTTAATAGACGGCTTTCTTCAACAATGCGTCGTCGTAATTCTTCCAAACACTCCGGTACTGTTGTGAAAATTCTACTCCTTAAATGGCCCCATAGAAAGAAGTCTAAAGGAGTTAAATCCGGTGATTTAAGGGGCCCCTCAACAGCACCTATACGCCCAATCCATTGCTCTGGAAACTCTTGTGAAAAATGCGAAGGACCTCAATCTTGTTAAAACACTAATTGATTTTCTTGATATCGGTCATCATTTTCAACAATGTCAATTAGTAGATGGTAAACGATATCTTCTGGTAACTCCAAATACGTTTCGCCACTCAAATTGTCATCAAGAAAAATTGGTCCGATTAAACGGTCTCCAAAAATGCCAGTTCAAACATTCAATTGCTGTGGAGATTGAGTGTGGATTTCGTGAACATTTCTTGGATTATTATCTGCTCAATAACGACAATTATTACGATTGACTGTAGAGTTTAATAAAAACATACACTCGTCTGAAACACAGATGTTGAACAGAAAGTTCCCGTTATCAGCTATCCGTGCAGTCATAACTTCACAAAACTCCAGCCGCCGATCAAAATCATCTTCATTCAGTTGTTGTACAAGATGAATTTTATACGGGTGAAATTTATGATGCTTTAATATTCGCTCAATAGTTCTTCTTTTGATGTTTGAAACAGTGGCAAATTTTCTCGTGCTCAAAATTGGGTCTGCAGCAATTTGTCCTAAAACTTAAATCTCAGTAGTCTCATTTCTAACCGGAAATTCACGTTCAGGATCCCGTTTTTTGTTGGCTACCGAACCACTTTGTCGAAACTTTGCAACTAACTCCGTCCTGTCGTTCATTAAACAAATTTGCGGTACGGTTAGCACAGTCATAGTTTTTGAAAAAAAAAAGAGTAATTATTTCAACTCTTCCTTTAACAGAATAGGCCATTTTGAAATTAATTTTTGGTAGTACTATCAGGTATCAAACCGACCGATTAACTGAAATTATAAACCGCATATCTCTCATTCCGATAAGAAATGTTCTGATAGTCAATTTTTTGTTTACAAACCAACAAAACATTGACTATCATCACATTTCTTATAGGAATGAGTGAAATGCGTTTTTGTATCTTCAACTGTGAATAATTTTTAAACGAGTTGAGAAAACTTCCAAAAAAATAGTGTGCTGAATTCAGAAAAGAAAGAGCTTTTAAACGATGTAACACCCGACCCATGTTCCCTTAAAAAATTCTCTGGAAGCAAATCGGTCTGTTTCGTTTTCAATGCGCCATCTATATATATATATATATATATATATATATATATATATATATATATATATATATATATATATATATATATATATATATATATAACAAATCCTGAAATATTTCAATTTAAGATTAAAATGAGACATCCTGCAACGTGAAGATTTTACTCCCACAACTCCCTTTGAGAGACAGTCGCAACCACCAAACTTTTAAAAAGTAACTTGAGGCTTGTGATATCTCATTTGATAGACTCCTTTTAGTAAATTTTCATTAAGAAAATTCACTGATAGAGAGGTATGGATGGTAAGATTTTTGGAAAATTTGAGCGCGATTTAGGTCCCCTAGAACCCAAATCAAGGTCAGTTAAAAAGTTTATATATATATATATATATATATATATATATATATATATATATATATATATATATATATATATATATATATATATATATATATATATAATATATATTGATTTGTGTGTGCGAGAGGTTAAGTCCGCGCTAATTTGAAAAATGTCTTGAAAAGTATTATAACCAATAACCCTCTAAGAGCAACTTTTTTAATGATAATTCGTTAAAAAACACATAATTTACTTTGAAAACGATTTTAAGTGACCATCAGCAATTGTAGTCATTTTAACCTGGATAGCCGCCACTGGCTAGGAAGGACAACAGTAAGACAGAGAGAGGTCCAGCAGGATAGTCTGAGAACTGAGAAGGGACCCTAGCAACGTCTTAACTTAATCTTCGCATGCATGGACCGGTCCAGGCTGGCAATCCGTGATGTGTGGACGTGAATATGCAATGGGGGACGGAGATGAGGCAAGATTAATGGAGCTACCCTCGGATTGCTTAGCCTAAAACAACCCTTAGTTATGCTGCAGGCCACTACCAGTTTGCACTACTACACAGCTCTACAGCTCTGCTGGTTTTTACTCGACTCTATGCAGATGAGGGAGATCCTTCCTTCGTTGGACTACTCGATGCCTTTATCTATTCTTACCCCCAGCCTTCTCGTTCTCTCCCTAGCCAACTATACAGTGTCAAGATTCGTGTTTAGTGCGATTTTACACCGATTTAAAGGGTAGAAGTTTAACCCCATTTTATTTGTTTTCCAGAGGTAATATGATATAATTAGCCTGACCGTAGCTATTCATTTGAATGGCTTCGCTTGTTTCAACGCAGCGATTTGAATAACGTTAACCTGAGTGAATAAAATCACTCGAAAATTAATTAAGCTTTTGTTCGTAGAGACCCCAGTGCAAATCCGGCATTATAAAAAGATATACCAATTAAATGTTTTTTGTTTTGTAAAGGTTTCAGTAATAATTCTATAACTGCTTCAACGCTACACCAAGCAACAAATTAAGGCATGGTAATAACCATCTGAGTCCGAGTACCCAAACAAAGTTTTAATTTAGCCATATTTAACCCAAATGTTACCATGTATGCTGCCATAAGCGCTACAAATTTGAGAATGCAGGTCCCAATTAGCTTATTTTTAATTAATAGAATTACTCCAAAGTCAGTAACTTACAAGTGACTGAGTTGGGAAAAATTTGGTTTAAGTTCACCTATAAAATGTGCTTGTGAGTCTCAATTTTTAATCAAATACAGAGACCGGAAATTTATATTTTAAAGTATATTCTTACATAAACTTAGCCTGCAATATGTCGTTGTTTGGTAATTTTAAGGTATATATATATATATATATATATATATATATATATATATATATATATATATATATATATATATATATATATATATATACCTTAAAATTACCAAACAACGACATATTGCAGGCTAAGTTTATGTATATATATATATATATATATATATATATATATATATATATATATATATATATATATATATATATATATATATTCACATCCGTCTGTATTAAGCTTATGAACTTTGTGACTTCTATGGTAAAGTGTGTAACAGCGAATACCCTAGAGTTTTATTTCGAAAATGAACTAGAAATGACAGATATGGGACAATGTAGAAAAGTCTGGAACTACTCTGTAGACAGTATAAATAGGTAAGTCGAAGATAGAGGTAGTCAGTCAGTAGGTGAGTTAATGTTGGTGTATACAATAAGCGATCATAGAAGGCGTATAGTGAAATATAATTCCTTGGACATTTAGTAATAGAGAGGAATATTTTAGTTGATGGTGGTGTTGGAAAATTGGTGGTTGTAATAGACTAGTAGTTTCAAAAGCTGTGCTTTGTTAGCCAACAAATGCAGAACTCCGTAGAAGGTAATAATCTACACACACCATCACATTATATATATATATATATATATATATATATATATATATATATATATATATATATATATATATATATATTTATATTTATATATATACAGACTGTCCCACGCATTAGAAGTTTTTGAATTAATATTGGGATTTGGAATCCGCAAATTTGTAAGTGGATGTATCACCATCCGCTAATTATAAATAAAATATTTTTGGGACTGTATCACTTCCGGTTGTACCGGAAGTTGCCAGCAACTTTCTTAATTTTAATGGAACACCCCATATGTTATTGCACATTCGGAATGAGCATGTACTTCTGAGGAAAATGATATGCCACTTGTCCACACTGGTGTCAGCCGTTCTCCAGATATTCGATTTTCTATTGTTTTTTCATCATAAAGTTGCAAATTTTTGAAATAGCAATTCTCAGGCATCAAGTACGCCATGATCCTGAAACTTAGCACAATTATAGTCACAATGATAAGAATTTTTCTGATTGCAAAAAAAAATTACAAAATAAATACAGGGTATTAATTAACGAAGTTCAAATATCGATGATTTCAAACACGAAAAACTATTTTTTTTTTCCAAATGGAACACCATTATATTTTCATCGCATATCGTTCAGAATGATATTTTCCTTCGATCTGTATCAGCATTCCTTATACCTATCTCGGATGATTCCCGAGTTATGATGAGAAATATGTGAATTTTGTATTATCCGAGATAATACTCTTTTTTTTCTTTGTATCCATAATAATAATAATAATAATTATTATTATAATTACAATAATAATAATAAGAATGATAATAATAATAACTCGTAACTATACAACGGTATCGGGGAATGTTAATAGATACCACTAGTAAGCTTTGGGTATAGGGCAAAGAGAACCTAGAATTTTTCATGTAGGTATTCCAGTCATATTCTGGACGAGAAGAATGTAAACCTGTATTAGGTTTTATTATATTAATGTCGCTCTTTAGATTAATTGAATAACACTCAAAAAGTATTTTTCTCATTTAATTTTTTTCATTTCTGGGTGTTCGAATACGTTTTCACCTCATACCCTTTAAAAAGAAGACATTCCGATTCGACTTGCACTGTTTGAGAAATTATAAATCCTCTGCTCAATCCAACATAGTGAGGTATGTTTATGAATCGCCCTGAAACTTAACACATTGGTGAAGTTTTTTAAATAAAATTCACTAAAAAGAATAGAAAAAGTTTTGTAAAACGCTTAACACTCTTTAAGTCCAGATGAATTAGTCTAAAGTATCACAATTTCTGATTAAGGTAACATCTTTAGCTTAGGAACATAGTAAAATTCCTGTAAAGGCAAAATGTGTACCCAATTTTGTCAAAATATGACTATTTTCGGTCGGTCTGTCGGCCTGTAGATCTGTATCTTATAAGGTTCAATAACTTTGGAACGAATTGAGATATCATCGTCATTGATATAACGTTTTCAAATTTGGTATCCAGTTATCACCCGACAAAAGAACGCTTCGATTTTTTTTGGGGAAGATCGCTTTAGGGAGTAGGGGCTAAATGAGGGCTGATTTGACGAAAATTGTTATTTGGTTATTAAAGTTCAAGTCTTATCGCGTTTCCGAAATTTATGAGTACAGGAATACAAATATTTTCTTTGCGGTGAAGTAATGGACCCCAAATTCATTAAATGAGAATGTCTTTCTCAGGAAAATAGATTATTACAGCTATGTGGATTTGTAATTTAATTTGCAGCGCTATTTTACTTCCACATCGTCAATACTTGTGGAAGTATAGTATCGATGACAGAAATAGAATAAAAATTCGCCTAAACG
This sequence comes from Tillus elongatus, assembly GCA_964006375.1. NCBI lineage: Eukaryota > Metazoa > Arthropoda > Insecta > Coleoptera > Cleridae > Tillus > Tillus elongatus. The sequence continues at coordinate 28,076,128 of OZ023268.1, read as the reverse complement.
TAGAAAAAATGCCAAAACATTAAAAAACATTATTTGAGAACGAAATTTTTGTTGCCTGTCCGTATGTCGGTCTGTCCATTCATATGTGTCTATTAGTAGCCACGTAACTTTAGAACGAATTGATATGTCGTCTTCAAATTTGATATACAGTTAACACCCGACAAACGAATGGTTCGAGTTCTTTTTAAGCAAAATCGCTCCAGGGGGTAGGGAATGAATAGGGGGGGATTTGGTGAAAATTGACATTTCTTCGTAAAAACTCGAGTAATTTTAGGGTTTGTTTATTAGAAAAAATTCAGTTTCATTAAGCGTCTAATATTCTGTGCTCTAATTAAATTAGCGGTAGAATGTGTGGTGGTGGAATGTCGGTGCCAGAAATTTTGCATTTTTGTTTTGCTAGAACGACGTAAAAAGTCACAAAACATATAGAAAAGATGATTATGGCACGAATTTATTTTTGGCTGTCGGTCTGTTGGTCCGTCGGTCTATTGGTCTGTCGGTCTGTATATCTGTGAAAGTAGACACGATAACTTTAGAACTAATTGAGATATCGTTTTCAAATTTGGTATAGAGTTAGCAGGCAATAAACGAAAGGTTCGAATTGTTTTTAGCCAAAATCGCTTTAGGCGGTAAGCAAAGAATGGAGGATGGGCTGGTGATTTTTTGTGAAATTTGAAATTTTTTCGTTAAAACTCGGGTAATATAACATTTCAGGGTTTGTAAAAACTTACAATTTCATCACTCACCTGGTATTTTGTGATGAAATTAATGTAGGGCTGGAATGTTAGTGGGTGAAATATCGGTGATAGACATTTCCAATTTATTTTGCTAAAACGGCGTAAAAAGTCTCCAAACATATAGAAAACATCATTTCGGGACGAATTTTTTTTGTCGGTTGGTAGACCTGTTGGTCTGACGGTCTGTACGTCTGTCTGCTAGAAGGCATAACTACTTTCTAACAAACTGAGATATCGTCTTCAGATTTAGTGTACAGTTAGCACTGAACAACGAACGGTTCGGGTTGTTTTTGGATAAAATCGCTGCAGGGGTTAACGGATAAATGAAAAGTGATCTTTTTATTTTTTTATTTCAACAACACACCACGAGGGCTTACAGCCTAAACACTATCGTACCGTGGATGTCGACAAGGAGGAAAAAGGCAATTTGTTAATTCTGGACTTGAAGGTTTGGAGGCTCGGAGGAGAAAGAAAAACATGTGCCGGCAAGGAATTCCACAACTTGGATGTCCTCGGGACAAAAGAGCGGGCATAACAAGATGCTCTATATCTGGTGACCTGTACAGTAAAAGGGTGCATTCGCTCTGTTCCTCTGGTAGATCTGTTGGGGGCAGCAGGTGGAGGAACTATGGAAGAAAGCTCCTCTGAGCAGTGCCCTTGCAGATATCTATAAAAGAGAGAGAGGTCACCAACAGCACGTCGGTGGATAAGGGATGGCAGCCTTTGGGTGAGGGTAGGGTCACCGATGAGACGTATAGCTCTCTTCTGAATGGAGTCCAGGATAGCGAATGTAAAAGCAACAGCGGCACCCCAGACGTGGGAGCAGTATTTGAGGTTTGGTCTTATTTGTGAAGCATATGAGGTATAGAGATTAGCTGCTGAAAAGTATTTGCGAGCCCGGAAGAGGAAACCTGATTTCTTAGCAGCCGCTTCTGCAATTGATGCGACATGTTGGTGCCAATTGTGATTTCGATCCACAGGAATGCCAACAAGTGAAAAAGACTCATTACTTTGAATAACTTGGTTGTTCATTGTGATGGGTCTAGGGCTGGTGTATCTCTTATGAGAAAGGAAGCAAGACTGCGATTTGGTGGGGTTGAATTGTACAAGATTTCTATTTCCCCAGTATAATATTTTTTGGAGATCCACGGAGACAGAGCCCTCCATGAGTCTGCGATCCTCATCTAATTGGGCTAAAGAGACAAGCTTAGAAAATTGTATATTTGAGTGGAGGGTGCTGTCGTCCGCGTAACTGTGAACTGGGTTGGATGTACTAGAGAGGAGGTCATTTATGTGGAGAAGAAACAAAGTAGGGGCTAAAGCTGAACCTTGAGGAAGTCCTGCATTAATTGGATACAGTTTAGAGGAATAGTCATCCACGACAACAGTAACGCTCCGGTTGGAGAGGAAATTTGCTGTCTAGGTACAAAGTTTTTGTGGTAGGCCACAGGCCAAAAGTTTATTAAGCAGCGCTGCGTGCCAGACCTGGTCGAATGCTTTGGATATGTCTAGAGCGACAATCTGGGATTCACCGTGTAGTTCCATAGACTTGTTCCAAGAATGGGTGACAAAGGAAAGGAGGTCGACAGTTGATCTGCGCTGACGGAATCCATACTGCCTGTCGTGGATTAGACTGTGTTTTTCAAGAAATTTTAGTAATTCGGTGTTTATATACTTTCTCATCACTTTAGAGACGACTGAAAAGAGCAAAATAGGCCTGTGAAAATTGATATTTTTTCATTCAAACTCGTGTAATATAACGTCTCTTAGGAAGCGTTCAATTTTATCACCCATTTAATATTGTGATAATATCTAAGTAGAGCTTGAATGTGAGGGGGTGAATATGAATTTAGAATATTACGCGTAGGTAGAGTTTAGTTCATTCTCTTATTTTTATCGAGAAATTCACATTTCACCATAAAATTAGTTGGGGTGATGGCTTGAATTTAGCATTTTTGTGGTGTCACAAAAGTAACAGAATAGCATAATAAGGCTGAAAGTTCAAGTGGCGGAGAAAAGAGTTCCAGACAAGAATTTTTTTCTGTCTATCTAAACGTGACCTTGTATTTGAGCTTGGTGATGACGTTAAAGGTCAAATAAAGGTCAACTTCACATTTTTCATGAAATTCAAGTAGGGGTTGCTCATGTATAAGTGAAATATTAATTGATTTGTAATTAAGAAATCGACATCAAATTTTGTGCACAGGTAGCTTTTCACGATGATAGCCAACCTTCTAAGAGGAGATGGCACTTGAAGAAGTAGAAGCTGTTCACAATCTGATACTCTGGATTATTTGTGAGTAAGATTTCTTCAGAAAGAATGGAATAAATAGTGGGTTAATTGGGGAAACTGACACTTTACTATCAGAAATCAAGTTTTATATCATTTCAGAAGTATATGGGTACAGGAATACGAATATTTTCTTTGTGGTCAAGTCATGGACCCTTAATTCCTTTTATGAGAATATATTTCCGAGGAGAGTTAATTGTCACAGCTATGTGGAGGTTCTGATTCAATTTGTAGAACTTTTTTATCTACATTTCAGAAAATGAAAATTTTCCTATGCAGTCAGTAAAGATATAGAGCTCAGATGCTGAAATTCAAGATGTCTCGTCTTTCGCTTCTGTCTTTTGTGACGTGGAGTCCAGGATCCTTAAATTTGAGAACATTGTGAAAAGTTAAGGCATTTAAAATGTGGATTTTCCGAAGAATGCTCACAAACTTTATACTGATGAAATATCAAACGAGGGAGTGCTGAACGGAATTGGTGGTAGATAGGAAAGTTTTAACGCTTGTAAATATACAAAAACCGCATAGTTTGATTAATTATTAAGGAATGGAATATACCAGCTACTTATAATCCAAAGGTAAAATAGGCGAAAAGCTAGGAAGAAGAAGACGATAGCATTCTGAAAAAAAAAACTTTAGGGATTGGGCAGGGATGGGTGCCCAAACGTTAATTCGAACAGCTCAAATTATAAATAAGTTCGCCATGGTTATTATTGGAAGAGGCACTTAAAGGCGAAGAAGGACAACATGTGTACCAAATTTCAACAAATCTTTGTTATTTTAGGACTATGAGTTTTTTTGATTTCCAGATACTTTACGGATTGTTATAAAAATTCGCTGCCATAAGGCACTCGCTGAGTCTAGACTTGTTTGCATATCATGCTCATTGCGAGAATTAATAATGTTTCATCAGTGTCTTATGCAGGTGATATACAAAGAATCTACAGCTTACAGTGGGTTTAACGTCATAAAATCCAGGTAGTGATGCCAGTGCTTTATAGGCTGTTGAAAAATTGTCCAAGGCTTCATCCTCGGCGGTTCGACATTATGCATTGCACTACGGCGGTCCCTTATTATTTTTTAAATGCGACTTCCGGTTACTGAGCTTTCCAAATAACGAACAAAATGCAACTTCTGCACAATGCCATTCTACTGAGAAATAGCGCGTATCCTTATCCCCAGCTTATCCGTCTTTGTTAATCGACCAGTGAAATACGTCATTTGAGTATAACACTCACACACACATACACATTCGCTTCACATATCAATAGGTTTCTCCAGATATCTAAGGGGTTGTTAAAGGAAGGCTACAGCAGGAAGGTGGAGGGTGTGGGAGTTAGGTTAGGGACTTGTACATATTCAGCAGGAGTGAGGCTTGGTCGGTGTACAATCAATTCCTTATTCCACCTCTCTGGCCCTTTCCGTTTCCTGAGGTCCAGGGCACCCAGACTCGTGTGTGTGCATGCAGATACAGCCGTGTATGAATCTATTGATTAGAGAGGACTAAGCAACCATTCAGGGCCGTCTTAGGTCATACGTGCTATTGTTATACCGATTGGAAATGGAAATAGCCAGTCCGAGTTGCAAACAGTACTCTTGGATTATATGGTAGAGGAACTTAAAATCTACTGATGTAGTTAGAGAAGTGCAAAGTTTGTGTAAAATATGGACCTGTACTGTTAATAAAAAAGTTCGGGACGCAGCAAGTGCGTTATGGTTGTGAATTTTTATAAAATGCTTCAAATTCGAATAACTCAATTTTCTATAAACTTAGAAAGTTGAGTTTTGGTACGTAGTAGGGTCTTTTCTAAGGCAACGTATCCACCAAATTTCATTAAAATAACTTTGTACTTTTCGGAGAAAAAAATTTCTAAAGAAAACCCAAAATTGAAATAACTCAATTTTTTATAAACCAAGAAAGTTGAATTTTAGTGCGTAGGAAGGCCATTTGCAAGGCAACATATCCTTCAAATTTCATTAAAATAACTTTGTAATCTTCCGAAAAAAAAATTTTTTCGAAAGAAAACTCATCCAAGCCATTAATAAAAGAAAGGAACTTGCCGAGTTTCATTGAAATCGGTTAATTATTTTTTGAGTTATCAGTTGGATACATATATATATATATATATATATATATATATATATATATATATATATATATATATATATATACAGGGTCGCTGATAAGTCTGGAAACGGTCGATTATCCGGGAATAAATACAAGGTGTCGAAAAAAGTTTAATACAAAAGTTTTTGGGTTCTTCAATGTCTACTAGGCGGTGATAATTTTATTTATACAGGGTTAGTCATACAGGCGTGGCACACCAATATTAATTTTTTTTTAATGGAACACCCTATATATTATTCGATATTTCAATCCTTCTCTTAATTTTGAGCAACATTTATGAGAAGCATGATGTACATAAACTCGATCGTTTCCGGGTAAAAAAATAAATAAAAATAAACGCTATCGTTTTTAAAATCTATTGGATGAAGAACAAAAATAAATGAAAAGTAGAATATCTCTTGAAAACAATCTGTGAGTGTGAAAAGAACCGGTTGCGATGTTTTTAACATTGTTTGAAATCCTATTTTATAAGATGTTCAAAGTGTTCTCCATTGACCTCCTGACAATAATGAATTCGCTTAACAAAACATTGCACTGCATTTACAAGAGCGTTTTGAGGAATGTTATTAATTTCATGCACAATCCTTGCTTGCAACTCTTCAATATTCTGCGGTCTATTTTGGTAAATTAAATTTTTTACATGACCCCACAAAAAAAAGTCAAGCGGCGTCATGTCGGGAGACCTAGCTGGCCATTCAATAGTTCCCCTGTGCCCTATCCATCTGCCAGGAAAGGTTTGATTTAGATATTCCCGTACCTCAATTCCAAAATGAGGGGGTGCCCCATCCTGCTGAAACCATATTTCTTCCGCTGGTAGATTTGGGTCGTTATTGTTCGGAAATAATCGACTAACGTCTGGAACAATTGATTCTTGCAAAAGTGTCAAATATCGAGCAGAGTTCAAATTACCGTGTATAAAATAAGGTCCTATGATATGTCCACCAATAATAGCACACCAAACATTTACTTTTTGCGGTCTTTGGGTGTGAATTTGTTCCATCCAATGTGGGTTTTCGTCTGACCAGTACCTACAGTTGTGTCGGTTGACTTGTCCATTCAAACAAAATGTAGATTCGCCGGAAAACAAAATGTGGTTGGCAAAGTTAAAATTTTGGCGTAACTTCTCCATAATAAGTTCACAGAACTCGATTCTGCGATCAAAATCGTCTTCACTCAGTTCTTGCAATAAATGAATTTTATATGGACGAAACTTTTCCCGCTTCGTAATCTTTTGAATTGAATATCGACTCATATTGTGATTTAAAGCCAATTGCTGTGCCGAAGTTTTCGGATTTTCCACCACATCCAATATTACATTCAAAGAATTTTCTTCATTTGTAACGGTTACTGGCCTTCCAGTTCTAGGTTTATCCTTGATACCGCCAGTTTCGTGAAAACGATGCAAAGTTTTCGAAACTGTGGATTTGGAGATCGATTCCCGCTCAGGATGCAACTCATTGAACATAATCACCACTTGAGCAAAACTTCGTGTTCTATCACCGTACCCTATCATCATTAAAATTTCGATACGTTCGGTTTCACTTAAACTTGCCATTTTGCACAAAAACTGTTGACACTAAATTACTAATGTTTCAAAACTGTTGACACTGAATGAATGTTTGACATTCGTTGTCCTGGAAACATTTTAAAACAAAAGAATAATACTGCGTTTCTTATGGGCATCTTATCTTATCTTGGGATTCCAAACAATGTTAAAAACATCGCAACCGGTTCTTTTCACACTCACAGATTGTTTTCAAGAGATATTCTACTTTTCATTTATTTTTGTTCTTCATCCAATAGATTTTAAAAACAGTAGCGTTTATTTTTATTTATTTTTTTACCCGGAAACGATTGAGTTTAGGTACATTATGCTTCTCATAAATGTTGCTCAAAATTAAGAGAAGGATTGAAATATCGAATAATATATAGGGTGTTCCATTAAAAAAAAATTAATATTGGTGTGCCACGCCTGTATGACTAACCCTGTATAAATAAAATTATCACCGCCTAGTAGACATTGAAGAACCCAAAAACTTTTGTATTAAACTTTTTTCGACACCTTGTATATTTTCCCGGATAATCGACCGTTTCCAGACTTATCAGCGACCCTGTATAGCGTGAACTAGGACCCCTAGAATCCATATCCGGGGTCAGTTTCAATTTTTATATGTTTATATATACATACATATATATATATATATATATATATATATATATATATATATATATATATATATATATATATATATATATATATATATATATATATATGTGTGTGTGTGTGTGTGTGTGTATATATAAACATATAAAAATTGAAACTGACCCCGGATATGGATTCTAGGGGTCCTAGTTCACGCTCATTTGAAAAAATGTTTCACCGATAACTCAAAAAATAATGGGCCGATTTTGATGAAATTTTGTATGTACCTTCCCTTTGATAATGGCTTGGATAAGTTCGTTATCCAGAAAAATCGGACGAGTTTTCCGGCAAAATTTTGGATTTTCTTTCGAAAATTTTGTGTATCCAAAATAAATGGAGCTATGACAACCAAATTTTCAGACAACCAATTTTAAGCAAATACGGACTATGTCGAAAAAATCTCTTAGTAAGTGTGTTTCACAAAGTCTTAAGTTTCAGCTTCAACCACCACTGTCCCTGATTTTACTAAAATATTTTCGGAAAATCCATTTCAATAGACCCTCTTTCTAATGCTTCGGCAGTAGTTTCCTGCGCCTGCTGTGTGTCGGTATCTCTGATGGCGTCAATGAAGGTTTGCACCGACAGCTGGTTTAAAAACTCCATCGGAGCTATAGGGTAGGCTAATCGCGTCAGTTTGACAACGTCGGCGTGGAGATGTTGGAGACTTTCGCCCGGTTTCTGACAACGATGTTTCAACTGCAATCGGTACAACTGTGGTGAATGCTGATCGTCAAACCTCATTTCTAATTGATGTCTAATGCTGTCAAAACTCAGCGGTTCTTCCCTGGGAATACCTTGAAGCACATCTAGGGCATCTCCTATGAGAGCCACAGTTAGCGAAGACGCTTTCTCTCTTTCGCCCCAACCATTTGTTGTAGCAGCGGCTTCGAACTGACGTAGATAAATACCCCACGGGACTAAGCCATCAAATGTCAGAACCTTAATTCTTGCGACCGGGCTATTTTCGAGCAAGATGTTTCCTTTGGCTAGGGTTTCACACTTCTTTTCTAGTGAATGCACTTGCACTTCCATCAGCTTGTCATGTACATCGTCGCTGATACCCCTTACTCTGCTTTAGACTTGCTGAAAGATGTCGTCTTTTACCTGCTTCATACGTTCGTCGACACATAAAGTAATATTCTCAATTCTGCTGGCCTGTTCTTGTAGAATTTTCTTTGTTTCTTCATATCTTTTTCTCATTTCTTCTTTGGCTTCTTCGTCTCTTCTTTTGACATCTTCATCTCCCTTTCTGATTTCTTCTTTGGCTTCTTCGTCTCTTTTTCTGGCTTCTTCATCTCTTTTTCTCATCTCTTCTTTGGCTTCTTCATCTCTTCTTCTGGCCACTTCTTTCTTTTCTTTAATCAATTCCAATAGCTGGGCGTCCATTTTGGCTATTGCGCTATGTGTCTTAGGCATAAATGTACTTAAATCTGGTAAACAGTTTATTCTGTTTCAAGAACACACCCAGTTATGACTTACCACTGACACTGATTTTCCAGAGATTCTAGAAATTTTCACGTTGTTCAACGAATATTCTGGAAAATATTTCTCCTAGCCGCTTGAAAATCCCACTTCTGACACCAGTTGTTACGTTCTACGGGGTTCTGTATTTGTTTACTAACAAAACACAGCTTTCCAAACTACTAATTTATTATTATCAACTATTTTCCAACACCAGTATCAACTAAAATATATCTCTTCTCTATTATTAAATGTCCGTAGAATTATATTCCACTATCGCCTTCTATGATCACTTCCTATACCACAACACTTACTGTTAATTCGCTTTGTACTCTATGATCACTTTTACACCACCTTATTCAATACCGAACTAACTAACTCTATGTACCGTTCCTCTATTTATACTCTCTATAGAGATTCTAGCTCTCCTACACTTTTCTATACTTGTCGCTTCTGGTCCATTCCAGAAATATAATTCCAGAGTGTTCGCTCTTACCAACACAATTTATAATCGACATCTGACCACAGAATAACAAAGTCCATAACGTAATTCTCACAGACAAATGTGACAGTGCCCCCCCTCTTATATTCGACCGCCCCTGTCGAATTCTGACATTTCTTGGAATGGCGTAAGTCAAGGTAGACATTGTGTGTTCAAACAACCTTAGGATGTGAGTATCGATCTTATACATCTTCAGCATACTTATAAGCCATTCGTGTGGAACCGAATCAAGCGCTTTTTAGTGAATTTTCTTTAAAAAAAATTCTTCAAATCACACCGATAACTCAAAAAATAATAGGCCGATTTTGATTAACTTTGTTGAATACATTTCTTTTGCAAATCGCTTGGATAAGTTTGTTAGCCAAGAAAATCGGCCCAGGTTTTTCCGGAAAATTTTGTGTTTTCTTTCGAAAAAAAATATATCTCCGGAATTAACAAAGTAACGGCAACCAAATTTGGTATGCTGGTTTATGTCCTTATATGTAAGCTACTTACCAAAATTAAGCTCTGTAGGTCAAAAGACAAAATAGTTATAGGCATTTAAAACAATAAATTGGGGTTTTCATCAAAACGTCAAAGTTTCGATTTAAAACGTCAAAATTGGCAACATTTAGGCAAAGAACTTGAATCTAATACTGGCTATGGAAATAAAATATCTTAAGAAGAATGTTTTACAAACCCCAAAGTCTTAGTTTCAACCGTCATTGTCCTACACTTTAATAAAATGTTTCCAGAAAATTCGTTTCAAATAGACCCTTTCTCTGATGCTTGGCAGTAGCCTTAGCTATAGAGTTCATCGTTTAATGGTATATAATTTTTGTAGAATTTTCGTAAAAAATCGATAAAGCTCAATATATCTGTTATTATACAAGATATGAAAAAAATGTATATATTAATTATAGGGTGTCTTGAGCTACATTAAAAAAATATTTCTACACTCACAGGATGGCCCATAAGTCGTTGAGGATACAAATTAGCTTTTTCTTTAATCAAACACGCTTTATGTTATTGCATTTTTGCATTTCCCATCGAAATATAATGCATGCTTGTAAGAAAAGTAATTCTGAGCGCAGTAAGTGCGTTATGGTAGCGAATTTTGATCAAATGCTTCATATTTGAATAGATCAATTTGCTATTAAACTATAAGGTTGACCAAGAAACGAGTTTTTTTCGGAAACACTAAGTTTACTTTCGGAAATTTTTGTATACTGGTAACCAAATTGCCTGCTTTCTTAAAAAAAACACACATATTTGCTATTAAAAAATATTTTATGAAAATTCACTACCATAACGCACTTCCTGCATCCAGAGTTTTTTATAATCCACGTAGGCAGCAAAGAGATTTCTTCGTCCACTGTAAGCTTGATTGCACTCAACCGCATCAACTATTAGCCGTTCTTTGCACCCCATAGATCCTTTGGCACACCCTTTTTGCCTACTCGCATTAATGTTGTTTCCTTCGCAGTGTGCGTATATGCGTTTCTCAAGGCAGGATGTGATCAACTTATATAGGTTCGGAAGACAACTTATTGGCCGCTATCGGCCGGGGTCTACAGAACAATGCTGGTCCTTTGGCAGAAGATACGTGTCTCTTTGTGTGAAAAACAATGACATGTTCTTTGGGTCAAGTATAACATCATTTATTAACACCGCCAATAGATGATGTATACACCCAGATTTCTCCAGCCAAACGTTTTGGACGCCATCAGGCCCGGGTGCCTTCCAATTATGAAGCTCTTTATTAACCTAGGAGACTTCATCTATAGTAAACGGCTCATGATGCATCTGTTCATAACTCTGACCAGCTCTGTGTTCTTCGTTAACGCAGCTGGCGCCAATATTGCAGGAGCCTCTTATGGCTAGTTGACTTTGCCATAACTCTTCAATTTCTTCATTATTTGAAAAAGTATCGGTGTCTGCATTCCTAGCTGAATTAAGTTGACGGTAGAAAGTTTTATATTATTATTATTATTATTATTATTATTATTATTATTATTATTATTATTATTATTATTTATCCCACTTCCTGAAGCAATCTTACCCAAAAATAATTTCTCAGCTGCTAACTAGATACCAAATTTTAATATGATATCTTAATTCGTTTGAAAGTTATTGCGCCTACTAGCAGACAGACGTGCAGGCCGATAGACCGACAAACAAAACAAAATTCGTTTCAGAATCAAGTTTTATATATGTTTTGAGACTTATGCACCGTTTTCTAAAAAAAATCGAAATTTCTGTCACCAATATTCCACCCCCACACATTTAAGCCCTAATTTAACTTTAGTTCAGAATACCAGGTGTTTGATGACGTCTAATAAACAAACCCTAAAACGTTATATTACTAGAGTTTCAACGAAAAAATGACAATTTTCACCAAATCACCCCTCATTCATACCCTACCCCCTGGAGCGATTTTACCCAAAACAATCGGAGCCGTTTGTTTGTCTGGTGCTAACTGCATACCAAATTTGAAGACGACATATCAATTCGTGCCAAACTTATTGTGGCTACAAACGGACAGACATACAGAACGACATACCAACACACCGACAGGCAAACAAAAATTTCATTTCCAAATCATGTTTTCTATATGTTTTGACACTTTGTGCCACGTTTAAGCGAAAAAAAAATATTAAAATTTGTGTCGCCGATGCCATACTTCTACATGTATATACGATGTGGAAGTAAAAATGCATATTTTCCTTCATTTTTTGAAAATTCGCTACCATTAACGTACTTGCTGCGTCCAGACATTATTTTTGTATTGATTCATATACATAGTTTTAGGTCTGGAAGCTTTTTCTCTTTAGGTAGCTTTGAAGATGCATGCCCTTATAGCTAACCCAACCGGCAAAGTTGTTTTATAATTAGAATGTTCTGTGGCTATTTTGTTTTATAGGTGTTTTATTAACACTTCCAAAATACCGATTAATTATATAGTGGCTCAATATTACTGTTATATTGTAGACAGCTGAAGTGTTTTATAAGTTTATCTTCAAAACGTTTATATACCAGGACTATAAAATATCTTATAAAACAGTCACAGAATTATTATGAAAAAGTGTCAACAGCCTGCTTATAAAGCGTTTTCACCTATAAAACTAAATTGTTTTATACTGCGTTTTTATTGCATTCCGGCGATGCTTTCAATTTCGTTATAAACATATTAAGAAACTATTTTAAAATAACTTTCGCTGACTTTAAATAACGAATATATTAAAGTGCCGTTAGAAACACTTTCGCTCTTAAGAACAAATAGTTTTAGTGACCATCTTATAACTATTATATAGTAGTGCATTTCTACGAGAATATGTAAAAGTCTGGACGCAGCAAGTGCATTATGGTAGCGAATTTTCGTTAAAATGCTTTTAATGGCAACTATGTCTTGTTTTTAAAAGAAGGGCATTTGGTTGAAGGTATAACCTATATATTAGTAACAATCGACGGTATTTTATTTAAATAGCTTTGTTGTTTCAAAAAGTACAAATATTTTCCTAACATATACCTTAAAAGTTCCAGAAAAAACTGGTCCGATTTTCCTGGCCAACGAACCTCTTTAAGATGTTTACGCACCTGCCAGGATATAATTATTCGCAAACAGCTTTAGGACCAAAATTGAAAAAAAATGCAAATTTGCAAAAATTTCTTTTACAGAAAATCACCGTTTCTTTTACAGAAATTGCCTTCAGTAATGTTACACTAAATTACATTTTTTACAAAAATTCGACAACTTCTCCTTTACAATAACTTACTAAATATTTATTATTAATTACCAACATATCACTAAAATCTTACAAAAACAAATTCCACAGAAACACTCAAAACATTTCTGCGAAAACTTTTAAAATTCAGCCACTATTTGAGCGTGCCCATGTACGGCAGCTCGATTTTTTCGACGAGTAATACAAAGATAAAGCTCTCTGAATGCGTCATTTCAATGGGCCTCCGCTATCTATTGATAAAAACGCCGTTTCACAATTCGTGATATGTGTTTGAAATATATTGAAAAACGTGGAAGCTTGCAAAACAATTGAAATAACTCAAAAACGATGAACGATATCAATTTTTTTTCTTACAAATATGCATTATAATTCGCTGAAAAACACAAAAATCCAATAAGATAAAAAGGGGGTGTTCTATTTAAAAAAAAATTGTGTTTCACCAACGACTTATGGGCCACCCTGTGGTTGTCAAAATAGGTTTATAAGATGTAGCTCGAGATACCCTATAATTAACGTATATACTTTTTATCATATCTTGTATAATAACGAATATATTGCGCGTTGCCGCAGAAAAGCGTCACTCTGTATATGTGTAAACAGACAAAAACTGAAACTGACCTCGTATATGGGTTTCTGGGTTCTAGTTCGCGCTCATTTGATGAAATCTTTTTAAAATTCATAAGTCGCGGTCTTCTCAATAACGAATTTTTTCGACGAAAATGTGCTAAAATATAGACTATTAAATCATAAACTATAGCAGAAACTATTGCCGAAGCATCAGAAAGAGGATCTATTTGAAATGGATTTTCTGAAAATATTTTGCTAAAATGAGGACAATGATGGTTGAAGCTGAATGTTAAGGCTTTGTAAAACACACTTCTTATGGCATATCGTCTACACAATCCGTATTTTTTCCAAATTCGTTGTCTGAAAATTGCAAATTTTGACGTTTTAAATAGCGACTTTGACGTTTGAAGAAGAAAAATTATCAAATTTTCAAAATATTTTTTCTGCTACTTCTTAACGTTTTTGCGTCAAGAAAACTTAACCGTTGGATGTAATATTTAATTGGTTTTGTTAATTACACAAAATATTTTGTTCTTGTGCTTTCCTCTGATCACCAGTGACACCCAAATTTTGTTTCTTAAAATACTGTTACAAAGCACCTCAATAGATGTAGGTGCGGTGTTGCCACATCTCCAGAACTTCCCCAACATCTGGGAATTTTTGCACAATCTGGCAACACCGCCTCCCCACCCCCCTGGGGGTGTCTGGGGTGACCCCCCACAGGCGAAGTCTCAACCCTCTAGGACCAAAAATAACGAAGTTACCAACTTGTACCCCGTCGGAACGGATAACTGAGGTCTGCGCATTCCGAACACCCTGTATATACACCCTGTATACGCAGAGAACTCTTACAGCCTGTATACGCAGAGAGATCTTATAGTACGAAAAACACCTCTTGTGTAACATAGGAGTGATGACCACATTTGGATCACCTGTATATACATCCCCCTGTATACACACGGGGCCGATCTGTATTCACAAAACCTTCTAGCAAAAGAAGGTCCTGGAACATTCTGGAATAGAACGCTCGAGAACAAACTGGAAGGTGCGACGGCTATATAAAGATGGAAGTAAGCCAGACAGTTCAGTTCAGTAAGAGAATGTTGGAGTGACTAGAAGAAGCAGTAACTAGTGTGAAGTAGAGACCGTAGTTTCAGTATAGTGACTTGTGTGCAGATTAGTAACCAGTGTAAGGCCAGATAAACTAAGTGTTTTGTGAGAGAGACGTTCTAGATCTTTATTGTATTCATATTTAGACAGTAAATTAAGTGTTTTGTGAGAGAGATATTCTAGAACTTTTATTGTATCCATATTTATATAGTAAATAAAGTTGTTTTGTTAAAATTTAAAGTCTCACTTATCCAGAACCCGGAGAAAACGTAACAATACCTATAACTTTTTTTACTTTCAACTTAGGGATCTGAATTTTTAAATTTTGGCATGTAGGGTAATATATATATATATATATATATATATATATATATATATATATATATATATATATATATATATATATATATATATATATATATATATATATATATATATATATATATATATATATATATATATATATATATATACAGATCGCCTCAGTGAATTTTTCGTTTTACGAAAAATTCGCTAAAAACACAATACAATCCTTATAAGATTAAACTGTTGACTTGAACATAAATATGCTGTGGCTAACTTCATAATAAAACATGTTTATGGTAACTAGATTTTATACCTAATTTGAGCAAGCGAAAACTAATTTTAGGTTAAAGCAGCTAACGTGAATGAAAATGTTGTCTTTGATTTGTAATTAAAGAAATAATAATAGTCAAAAATATCAGATATACGAAAATGAAAAAAAATCAAGAAACCTTGTCCTTTTGGAAGAAGGTCAAGGATTTGCTACAAAAATATGATGTGTAATTAAAACATCACTGGTGTTGGCAATGAAAAAGTAACACATCAGTTTAATAAAACAAAGGAATCCACAGAATGTATCCCATCTGCTCCAGATGAAGTACCAGTATCGCAAAATACTTTTGTTAAGCAAGTACCAGCCTACCTTAAACGGAGAAGCTGCCGAATTCTTATGATGGAAATGTACTTTTAAAACAGTAGCGGGGCGAGTTAAATGATTATGAAATAAGAGGTAATTGGCCAATAGAACTAGAGTCCATTGAAGATTGTAATTTTGCGCTAGAACTTGACCACAACATGGAATTTAGAAAGAATATTAGGCAATGAGCACTTTTTTTAATATCCCCCATTCAGCATTAGGAGTCCTATTCCGCAATATTAAGGGAAGAATTCCTAACGTACCTTCACAAGATCCCAGAAAAAATTTAAAAACTTATCAAAGGATTGTCATCAGAAAAGTTGAAGATAATAGTAATTACTGGTATTTGTTTGTTTATGACGTTTATAGCTGTTTCTTCTAACAATTAGCCAGCTCATTAGGGATAATCGTATATGTTATGTTTATCTTTACGCTATAATCTAGTCGCGTTTAGAACTACATAATAAATAATTTATCATAAAAAAGACAGATTATAGCAAAACTCCGTATAATATTTTATAAAAGTGGCCAATAAGTTCCCCATTGGCCATAGTATGCCAGCTAGCAATATAAGCATATAAGCGCATGGATCTTGTAAAAGCAGTTGGGTCCTGTCGCAAGAGCATCAGCTTTGAATCAGAACGTTGTTTAAATGTTCTATAGAGAGTGCATAGTAGCTAAATTATCCTACAATGCTCTCTATTAATGCGGCATTGGTATATATATATATATATATATATATATATATATATATATATATATATATATATATATATATATATATATATATATATATATATATATATATATATATATATTTCAACATCACACCAGCCTAAATGCTATCGTACCGTGGTTGTCGACAAGGAGGAAAGAGGCAACTTGTTAATTCTGGACGTGAAGGTTTGAAGGTTCGGAGGAGAAGAAAAATTATGTTCCGGCAAGGAATTTCACAACTTAGAAGTCATCCGGACCAAAGAGCGGGCGTAACAAGATGTTCTATATCTAGTGACCTGGACAGTAAAAGGGTGCATTCGCTATGTTCCCCTGGTAGATCTGTTGGGGGCAGCATGTGGAGGAACTATGGAAGAAAGCTCATCTGAGCAGTGCTCGTGCAGTTGTCTATAAAAGAGAGAGAGAGGTCACCAACGGCACGTCGGTGCGCAATGGATGGCAGCCTTTGCGTAATGGTAGGGTGGAGAAGCGGCAGCGGCACCCCAGATTTGGAAGCAGTATTCGAGGTTTGGACTTATTTGTGAAGTATATAAGATATAGAGATTAGCTAGTGAAAAGTATTGGCGAGCCCGGAAGAGGAAACCTAATTTCTTAGCAGCCGCTTATGCAATTGATGTGACATGTTGGTGCCAATTGAGATTTTGATCCACACAAATGCCAACAAATGAAAAGGACCCATTACTTTGACTAACTTGGTTATTCATTGTGATGGGTCTGGGGCTGGGGTATCTTTTAGGAGACAGAAAGCAAGACAGAAATTTGGCGGAGTTGAATTGTACAATATTTCTACTTCCCCTGTCTAATAATTTTTGGAGATCGACAGAGACAGAGCCCTCCATGAGTCTGCGATCCTCATCTAATTGGGCTGAATAGACAGGCATAGAACATTTTATATTTGAATAGAGAGTGGTGTGGTCTGCGTAACTGTGAACTGGGTTGGATGTGCTAGAGAGGAGGTCATTGATGTGGAGAAGAAAGAAAGTAGGGGCTAAAGCTGAACCTTGCATTAATTGGATATAGTTTCGAGGAATGGCCATCCACGACAACAGAAATGCTCCGGTTGGAGACGAAAATTTGCTGTCCAGGTACAGAGTTTTGGTGGTAGGCCATAGGCCGGATGTTTATTAAGCAGCGCTGCGTGCCAGACCTGGTCGAATGCTTTGGATATATGTAGAGTGACAATCTGGGATTCACCGTGTAGTTCCATAGACTTGTTCCAAGAATGGGTGACAAAGGAAAGGTGGTCGGCAGTTGATTTGCGCTGACCGAATCCATACTACCTGTCGTGGATTAGACTGTGTGTTTCAAAAAATTTTAATAATTCGGTGTTTATATACTTTTCCATCACTTTAAATACGACTGTAAGGAGAAAAATAGGCCTGTAGTTGCTAGGAAGCGCTTTGGATTCTTTCTTGGGGACGGGTTGTACTCGAGCAGTTTTCCAGTTACTAGTGAATATGCCTCTATTGTAAGATAGCTGAAATAGACGAGTCAGGACAGGAGCAAGTTTTGGTGGGCATTTTTTGAGCACAATTGCTGGGATCTTGTCAAAGCCTGAGGCTTTCCTGGTATTAAGAGAAGAGAGCATTCTTCGTTCCTTTTTACTTTTGAAAATGATATCCGTCATTTTATGCGCGACATTGGGGACTGTTGGTGGTGGGTTGAGAGTAGAATTGCCGGCGAATAACGAGGCAAAAAGTTCAGCCTTGTCCAGGGCGATAGAAACAATTTCGTCCCCTGAAACAAAAGGTGGGAACGTGCTCTTGCAGAAATTATTCCGCATAGATTTAGCAAGAGTCCAGAAGGGTTTGATGTTGTTATAGCTTGAGAGGACTTTGTTTTTGATGTGTTTATTAAACGAGTTTTTTGCCTAAGAAAGAATGCAGACATAACGTTTTCTTGCGTCGTTAAATGCTTAATAGGAAGACGCCATTTAAAAATGGTAGCAGCAGAAACATAAAAATGGCAAAGTTGAAAATACAAAAAATATTATGTGTGCTAATATTACAGCTCATATATATATATATATATATATATATATATATATATATATATATATATATATATATATATATATATATATATATATATATATATATATATATAAAATAACGTTATCTAGATCAAAATGGCACATGTTTTCTTCAAAAAAAATAAATCAAATCATCGAAGCTAATTTTGGTATGATCAATTTTTTTCCTATAAAAATCCACAAGTAGGAAGCGCTCTTAAAATTTGTTAATATTATGCTATATATTTCACAATAAAATTTAATTTTCAGTTAAAGTTTCCTTTTCCGTGTGGCAAACAGTGTCTCTAAACAGATATTAAAGTGAGAGACGACGTTATTGGAATGGCTATCTTGTAAATAGTAATACCTAATAGCTGTGACATTTATATTTTTTCTGTGTTTGTTATTGTCTTTATAGATAAAATTGCTTCCTGCAACTTTTAGAATAACTTAGAGAAACCTTTTAATTTTATTGTTGCTATTTAGTGTCGCATTTTCACTTTAAAATATTTATCAGAAACTACTAAAGAAGCTTTTACAAAACTGTGGCATAATTGATTTATAAGAATAGTATAACAAATAGTCAAGTATATTTTATAGGATAGTATGAGAACTGCAATAAAGCTATTATATAATGTCAATGTTGATTTTTTTTTAGAGTTGCAGTAATGTTTATAAAATTGTTTGGTAATGTTTACAAAAGGCCTTATAAATATTCAAGGAGATCGAAGTATTGTATAAATCTGTGCCGATTTTGCGTTTATAGCTGTTTTATAAACGTATTGAAAACAATTCAGGGAGCGCGATTATTTTATAAACTTTTTGTCGAAGACATTTTCACAACTATAATAAAATATAAAATTGCTAGCTGGGAAGTCCTTATAGTCAAGTGACCTAGAACAATGATCTTAAAGCAGTCAAATCCTAAGATATAAATCCGGGCCTGATTTCCACCCTTAGCATGTGACCACCTCGTCCGGTTCTTGCTGGGTAACATATCTCTATATTCTCCTCCTCCCCCCAGACCTAACCCTTGCTCAGCCACCAACCTCCCATTACAACTTGACTCTATCTAGCCCTCCGCAGCGCAATACATCCCACCTATACGTGAGTTATTACCGGATATAGTGCAGACATAAGCCGAACTGTCAGTGCGACAATTTATATGTGTATGAGGATTCTAATGCCCTTTCCCTTATATTATATGCACACACGTATCTCCAGCATTATACACCCTGCCATTTACAGAAACAATGACAAAGCGACCTAGTAATTTAGATATAAAGGCAGCGAAGTTATGATAGGGGTAGGTGAAGATCTTTTTACAAAGGTTTTTAAAGTTTCCAAGTGACTAGATATTAATGTTTGTCACTAACATTAAAAATGAAGAAAAATGTTTATTAGATTAAGTGCATAGGCATATTTGTGTTTTGGAGAATTTTCGTAGAAAACATTGTTTACTTTTCAGCGTTAAGTAGGTCAACTATATGCTTATGGCTAGGTTATGTGTAACGAACTTGTAGGGTAGTAGGGAATAGTTTCATATTCTTTTACCGTTTCAGAGTATCTCGTTTTAATTTTTTTTCAAAGTTAGAGACGCAGCAAGTGCGTTATGGTAGTGAATTTTTATTAAATCCTTCAAATTTGAATTACTCGATTTTATATAACCTTAGACAGTTGAGTTTTGGTATGTGGCAAGGCCTTTCCTAAGGCCACATACGCACCAAATTTCATTAAAATACCTTTGTAATTTTTGAAGAAAAAATTTTTGTTTCGAAACTAAATTCAACATTTAAATAACCCAATTTCCTATAAACTTATAAAGTTGACTTTTGCTACTTAGTAAGGTCTTCTCCGAGTCTATATATGCACCAAATCACATTAAAATAGATTTGTAATTTTCGAAGAAAAAAAATTTTTAGATAGAAAAATCAAAATTTTTCCGGAAAACCTTATTCGATTTTTTTGGCTAACGAACTCATCCAAGTCATTAATAAAAGAAAGGCACTTGCCAAGTTTCATCGAAATCTGTTGGTTATTTTTATTTTTTGAGTTAGCGGTTGGATACACACACACACACACACACACACACACACACATATATATATATATATATATATATATATATATATATATATATATATATATATATATATATATATATATATATATATATATATATATATAAACATATAAAATAGCAACTGACCCCGGATATGGGTTCTAGGGGTCCTGGTTTGCGCTCATTTGAAAATTTTTTTGCAGAGTCTCACCATCGATACCTCTCTATTAGTGAATTTTAATAAAAATTCACTAAAAGTCCGGAGGTCGCAAACGCGTTATCGAAGTTTCATAAAAAATGTTTTTAATAGCAGATATGTCATTTTTTAAAGAAAGTTGGTATCAAACGGGTTACCCGTATAACCTATATAGTGGAAACAATCTACCATATTTCATTAAAATAACTTTATTGTTTAAACTTGTACAAAGATTTTTCGAAAATAAACTTAAAAGTTCCCCAGAAAACTGGTTTCCTGGCCAACGAGCCTTACGTTAATAGCAAATTGACCTATTGAAATTTTAAGCATTTATTGAAAGTTCGCTATCATAACGCACTTTCTGCGTCCCAAATTTCCTTTTTTACTAACACGCATTATACAGTGCTTTTATTTCAAAACTAGCCACCCTTAATAATTTCTTTCAATCAAGGAAATCTGGTTTAAAAAAAAACAGGTCAATTGGGATTTTGAGGGGCACGTTCAAAAACAGTATTTTTGGAATTTTACTTTTCACCCCTAAGCCCCAGTCACCCCAACTTTATAATTTTAAATGACACCCCCAAGCTTGAGATACATCGTTTTAAAGGTAATTAAAATCATAATCCAACGGCGATTACGAAACTTAAATCCACAGCCAACTTTTGAATTCAGAAAAAAAACGTCATCAAATTCGGAATATTAAAAAAAAAGTATTTAACAGTTTAAGACAAAAACCTAGCTTATTAAGTGCTCAAAGTGCCCTTCGTTGTTAGCTAAATACAATAGTCGATCGACGAATTATCGTCTAACGTTTTGAAATGTTTCTGCAGTAATTTGTCGGCAAGCTTGGGTGATCCTATCTTTTAGAACCTGAATATTCTCTGGTGGAGGATTATAATACACAACTGATTTCAAATAATCCCAAAGGAAGAAGTCCAGTGGTGTTAAGTCTGGAGATCTGGCGGGCCATTCTAGAGCGCCTCGTCTGCCAATTCACATGTCGGGAAATTTTTGATTAAGCCACTGGCGAACACGTAAGGCATAGTGTGGTACTGCACCGTCCTGTTGATAGTGCAGATTTTGTTCATCCAGCAGTGGGTTGCCTTCTTCATTAAGTTGGTTTTCTAAGGACTCTGTTGTGAGTGGGTCAATATAATTTTCCAAAAAAATTAAATACAAATCACCAGTTAAATTTTTTTCAATAAACAAAGGGCCTATTATTTTATTTCCAAGAATTCCTGCCCAGACATTATTATTTTTTTGGAAACGGTGTATGACCCCTCTCGTGGATTTTGATTATCCCAATATCTACAGTTGTGTTTATTAACAAAATAATTCAGAGAGAACGTTGATTCATCACTAAAGCAAATATTAGTTACCAAATTCCTATCGTCTTGAATTCTGGCAGTCATTAATTCACAGAGTTGAATCCTTCTATCACAATCATCCTCGCCAAGTTCATGGAGAATGGTAAATTGATAAGGAAAGAACTTGTAAAGTTTTAAAACTTTATGTATGGAACCGACGGAAATATTTGTTAATGCAGCGACTTTTGGAATTGAAGTCGTAGGTTCAGCGGCAAAACATCCTAAAAATTCAATTTGTGCAGCTTCGTTAAGAACTCGTGGTTGCTTATTTGCTTTGTTCCATACTGAGCCAGTTTCTTCAAATTTTCGTGCAAGACTTAGCACATATTGGTGTCCCACATTTTTTTCAGGATGCCTTTCGTTGAAAACTCGGGCGGTATTACGAGCACACCTATTCTGAGCACCATACAAGTAAATTATTTTAACTCTTTCTTGTATAGTGTAAACCATGATTATTAGTTTTATTTAAATTTAATATTTTAAATTGAAATGATTTAAATGAGTTTGAAGTTTTCAAAATTTAAAAATTTAATCACAACAGACTCTGTTTTAACTCGATGCAGTCGTCAAGAAATCGAACACTAAATAGGAATAAGTAACAAAGTTATCAAGAAAGTAAAACTGGCTCATTTTATCTGAAATTTATCGTTAAATTAGACATGGACGTTATCGTTCCCATATCACTTCGTACCAGGACAATTGATAGCCCCAAATGGCACCAGGGAGCTAAATTTGCAACAGTATTACGCTCAGAAAACTTACTGATAAAAACAATTCAATTGTTAGAAAAAAATTCGACAGTCGACTATTTCATTGTTTAGCTAACAACGGAGGGCACTTTGAGCACCTAATGAAGTATGTTTTTATCTTAAACTATTAAATATATTTTTTAAATATTCCGAATTTGATGACCTTTCTCTTCTAAATTCAAAAGGCGGCTGATTTAAATTTCGTGAACGCCGTTGGATTAGGATTTAAAACACCTTTAAAATGATGCATCTCAAACTAGGGCGTGTCATTTAAAATTATAAAGTTGGGGTGACTGGGGCTTAAGGGGTGAAAAGTGAAATTCTAAAAATACTGTTTTTGAACCTACCCCTCGATATCGCAATTGACCTGTTTTTTTAACCAGATTTCCTTGATAAAGAAATTATTAAGGCTGGCTAGTTTTGAAATGAAACCACTGTATATCGATCAAAAATTCAATAATATAAGGCATGTTCGATTAAAAAAAAAAGAAAAGAAAATTTCTATCACCAACGACTTATGCGACACCCTGTGATTGTAAAAATAATTTAATATGATGTAGCCCAAGACACCGTCTAATGAATGTATACAGTTTTTTTCTTATCTTGTAAAATAACGGATATATTAAACTTTACCGGAGAAATGCGTCACCCTGTATATACAAAAACAGATAAAACCATAAAAAAACTCGCGATATGGTTCTAGGGAGCGTCGACAAAATTTTGAAGTGTCGGTCTCCTTATTGGCGAATTTCTTCTACAAAGGTTCGCTAAAAATTATAGGCCATTGAACGATAACTAAAATTACTGCCAAAGAATCAGAGAATGAGTCTATTTGAAATGAAATTACTAGAAATATTTTAGAAAAACGAAGGATAATGGCAGTTAAAGCTGAAACTTTAGGGTTTGAAAAACACACTTATTACGACATTTCTTTTATATAATCCGCATTTATTTCAGACTATTTGTCTGAAAATTGCAAATATTGACGTTTCAAATCGCGACTTTAACGTTCAACATTCAATTTCATCTTCTCATCATGGGATGACGCATAGTTATATATTCCAGTTCTGGAAGATACATTAACTAAGCGTCATACCATGATGAGAAGATGAAATTGAATGTTGTATTGGGCATGAAGAGGCAAATTTTGGATATTGCTCACACGTCTTTTCAGCATGGGGCTCTATGTCGTTTTCCTGATATGATGGTGAAAAATGGTTATAAGAGAGGCTACATGATGAAACTACTTTTCAGCGTCCCATCCGAACCTGCGCCTCACCGAGCAGCTGATAGGCCTACTCCACCCGCACATGATGGGGGGACCTCTGATATACGGTTGAATGTCAAATATGCAGTGTAACCTTACATCGGTGGACTGACACACAAAGTTATGAAGCTGTTCAAAGATTGTACAGACATATAAGTGGCAAAATACAATGTTCTGACCAACAAAAACTTTTTCACTAACAACAAGGACAAAGTTCCGGTGTATAAACAACGTGATGTGGTCTATAAGTTGGACTGTAAAAACTGTTCTCTTTCATATGTAGGTCAGATTTCACAATCTGTTGGTAGGAGGATTAGTCAACATAGGAGTGATTCCAGACTCAGACCTGATAGATGTGCTTTGGCACATCGTGTGTCAACATTAGGTCATAACATAGATTTTGATAATGTTAGAATTTTGGATAGAGAAATAGATTTTAAAAAACGTTCCCTTCTGGAAATGTGTCATTCTTAAAAATGACACTAAGAACTCAAAATTGGATATTCAAAAATTAAGTAACATATATAGTTATGTATTACTATTTGATAAGTCTGATGGCGCCTCTGTGTTGACCGGTTCTATGATTTAAAATGAGAAAATAACTTATAAAAATTTGTTTAGCAATAGAGTGACAATAGTCTGTCAATGATTGTTTCTTGGTTTGCAGCTGTCACTGATGTCTATGGTCGGTGTCTAACTTGATAAAAATGGGGTTAGATGCCCAAATTATTATACGTGAATTTGTCAAAGCGTTTTTGATATTTTCGACTTGTTAACTCTTTTTTATGCTTTTTCATGACTGGCTTTAAATATTTTTAACGTACAAATGTTAGCTTAAAGTTACCTGTGTTTTTAAATGGTGTTTGCATTTCCTGTTTTTTGCATGTGTTTATGGCAGAAGTTCTCTGTTTTAATGTTTCTGGCTTGCTTTTTCAATTAGCTCCTGAGGATGCCTGGAATACAGGAGAAATATATAGAGTATTTAGTGCAGAGTGACTTTCTTTAAAATATAGCCCTCAAGTTGTGGTCGTAACTGCCCTTAAAAGTATACAAATATTAGCACGCTAACGTGTAACGACTCTTACCCCTCCCTTTAATCATATATATATATATATATATATATATATATATATATATATATATATATATATATATATATATATAAACATATAAAAATTTTAACGGACGTTGGTTTTGGGTTCTAGACACCCAAGTTTGCGCTCATCTGAAGAAATTTTTTCGAAAGATTTTCATCGTGACTTCACTATTAGTGAACTTTTCTTAATGAAAATTTGCTAAAATGAGCTCAAAAATACATCTTTGTTTACTCAATAAAAACAAGATCTTTTATATAAAAGTCCACAACCACCAGAACTGTATGGGTATTTAAAAATTCATAAACCAAACTTCCCAATTAGATTAGCCAGCAGCTAAATTCCTGTAAAAATACATAGGGCGTTTTAAATCTTAGAACGCACTTTTTGAGTATATACTTTTTTTTAAGGAAGAGGGAAGACGGAGGCACTTTCGCAGCATGATCCGCCTACTGGTCACCATCCCCAGGTTCAGAGACCCTGATCCTCTCTCGTTTCAGGATAGACAGGTAGGTAAGGTTAGTTTTATTTTATAAATTACATTTTTAGTAACAAGTAACAAAGCATGGATAGAGCAACAGTAAATACGTGTTGAAAAGGGTCTGGGTGTAGCAAGTACGTTATGGTAGAGAATTTTCATAAAAATATTTCAAATCTGATATTTCAATTTCTCATTAAGCTTAAACCATAGTAAAACCTATTTAAGCGCAGCCTGGGTACTTAATTAAAGAAATATAATATAATGAATTTCGCGGACAACTACTTCAATTAATAAGGAAAATTTCTGCCATTTTTGTCATTTGGCAGGTACATTCCCTGTGTAAATAATTAATTTTTTTCTAGAAAACTATTGTTACTTTAATAAAATTTGTAACACCTGCATAAAATGGGGCGGTTCGAAGGGGACCTCGCATGCAGACTCTGCGGCGAGGGGGGGGAATCAGCCCAGCACATCTTGTGCGAGTGTAAAGCTCTGGACCGCAAAAGACAACATGATCTACGGTCAGTCTAGACCGGAGACAGAGCAATATAAAACTTCACCCTACCAATTGCTGTGCAGACTAGTTCAAGGCACAGTGACTTTGGAATGGGTGGAGTAAGACTAAAGGTAGGCACAATCAACCAAAGGTTTCAGTGCTATCGGGACGAAAAGGCCGCGAACGAGCCCTGAGGATTAAAAAAACACACTTTTTTAAAAGAGATTTGCAGTACTTACATATATCTACAAATTTTAATTTTCTAGCTTCAAAGAAAACATACATTTCTTTGCATAATCCCCAACTGGGATCTCTAAAACAGATCTCGAAGATCCATTTAAATTTAAAGAATTAGTTTTAATAATATACCTTACTAATAGTGTACAATTCTTAGGAAAATTCACTACCATAATCCACTTACTGCGTGTAGACATTTTATTATTCGTCTTTAATTTTTTGATCAAAACACCATAACCTAGCAAGTGATTTTTATTTATTGTTGTCATGAACGCATATAAATGAAATCATTTTTTTCTTTTCGAACGGTGAAACACAGAGAACACAACAAACACTTGTGAAGCCTAGTGTCTACCTCTCTATTCATTACGAGAAAAAATGTTTCCATTATTAGGAAAAATATCTGTAAAAAAACGACAAGAGAAAACATATCCCTATTATTAGGACAAAGATCTGTGAACAAATTGACAAGAAAGGAAAATGTTCCTACTGCATCAGTAAGGATGGCGTCCAAATTTTCTGTTAGCGAATATTTTTGGTAAAACGAAGTAAGTTAAAACAAAAAAAGTATAGGCATTTAAAGAAAAAAATTTTGGGTGCCACTGGTGATTAGAGGAAAGCACAAGAACGAAATATTTTATGTAATTAACAAAGCCAACTGAATATTTCATACAACGGTTAAGTTTTCTTGGCGCGAAAGTGTCAAGAAATAGCAGAAAAATATTTTGAGAATTTTATAATTTTTCTTCTTTAAACGTCAACATCGCGATTTCAAACGTGAAAATTTGCAATGTTCAGACAACGAATTTGAAAAAAATACGGATTGGGTCGAAAAAGTCTCTTAATAAGTGTGTTTCACAAAGCCTTGAGCTTCAACTGTCCTTATTTTAATAAAATATTATCGGAAAATTAATTTCAATAGACCCTCTTCCTGATGCTTCGGCAATAGTTTCCGCTATAGAGTTTATGGTTTAATAGTCTATATTTTACCAAATTTCTGTAGAAAAAATTCGTTATTAAGAAGACCGCGACTAGTGAGTTTTAAAAAGATTTCTTCAAATGAGCGCGAAATAGAACCCCTAAAACCCATATACGGGGTTAGTTTCAGTTTTTGCCTGTTATACATATACAGGGTGACGCATTCTAGGGTATAAAGCTCAAAATATCCGTTATTATACAAGATATGAGGGAAAAGTATATACGTTAATTATAGGGTGTCTCGAGCTGTATCTTATAAAAATATTTTGACAATTACAAGGTGGCCCATAAGTTGTTGGCGATACACGCTTTATGTTATTGCATTTTTGTGTTTTTCATCAAATTATAAAGCATGTTGGTAAGCAAAAAAAAATGATAACGTTCATGGTTTTTGAATTATTTAAATTGTTTTGCAACTTTTCACGGTTTTGGTACATATTTCAAACGTATATCACAAATTGTGATATGGCGTTTTATAAATAGATAGCGGAGCCCCATGGAAATGACGCGTTCAGAGAGCTTTTTTATTATATTACTCGACGAAAAAATTAAGCTACCGTATACAGGTACTCTCAAATAGTGGCTGAATTTAAAAAGTCTTCGTAGAAATGTTTTTAGTGTTTCCGTAGAAATAATTTTTTTGTGAGATTTATGTGATATGTTGGTAATGAATAATAAACGTTTAGTAAGTTATTATAAAAAAAATATAATTTTGTGTCACATTACTGAAGGCAATTTATGTAAAAGAAATTATCATATATTTTTTTCAATTTTGGTCCTAAAGCTGTTTGTGAATAATTATATCTTGTCAGGTGTGTAAATAGCTTAAAGAGGTTCGTTGGCCAGGAAAATCGGAACAGTTTTTTTGGAACTTTTAAAGTTTATCTTCGGAACATGTTTGTACTTTTTGAAACAACAAAGCTATTTTAGTGAAATATGGTACATTGTTAGTGCTATATAGGTTATACCATCAACCAAATGTCCTTCTTGTAAAAGCAAGACATATTTTCATTAAAAATTTTTTTACAAAAATTCGCTACCATAACTCATTCGCTGCGTCCCAAAATTTTTTAAAATGTATTACTTCCTGTGATGATTCTAGTACGCTACCTTAGGAGATACTTACGAGTATATAAATTTAATCCACTTTTTCAAATTCAAACAAGCAACATAAACATAACACCCTTCTTAATAAGACAGCCAATAAGATTTATACATTGTCAGTTTATCCGTTTCCTCTTCCACACTTTTGGGAAAACATATAGTGACCACTCATGGACGAGCATTGTTTACGTGGGCTACAAGAAAACGCTCGCTTCTATCTCCAAACGTCGTACATGTGGTTTGTTGTGTCTTTTCTGGCGCCTCCGAGTGAAGAGGGTTGACTAATGTTCGGTAGCGTTCTGCAAGATACACGTTACCTTGTTTGTGGTCGTTTCCAAGTGGTTTTTATTTTCATTTGCAGTATGTTGCGGTGGAACTAGGAATTTTCTCTCACTGTCCGATGTTCGTTCACTGTTTAATATATGTTCTCCCGTGGAATTTATTTTGTTAATTGAGAAACTGAAAATGACTTTGAGTGTTGGTCGGAGGTTAAGAGGTACATGACTCCTATGTTTTGTTGCTGGTTTGTTAGATATTTTGTATGCCCAGTTAAGTAAAACTCTAGAGGGTTGATTCAATATATTTAGATAAAAAAATATAAAGATGTCCCACAGAGCGGGCTTCTAATTTATCGGATTCAAATAAAAGTAAATCAAAATCATCAAGCCTTCCTGGTGGAGATATGGCCCCCCCACCAATTCCACCTTTAGAACCCCCTTTTCATTCATAAACTTTTGAAACAGTCTGGATAATTTAATTAAATTATGATATGACGTATAATAAGGAAACGCTTATGATAAGTCCTGTAATCAAAGTCGCAGATCGTCACGATGACTGAAGACAGATTAGCTCCAGCATACACACACGAGCGCATATATATATATATATATATATATATATATATATATATATATATATATATATATATATATATATATATATATATATATATATTGCTATAAATAGCAAATATGGCTTAAAAATGGAAACCTTTTTGTGGAGAATAACGAGTCATGCATATAAAATTTATGCATACTGCCATTTAAATGCCCTATATATTTAAAATGGTGTTTGATATTTAGGTCAAATAATAAATATCATTGGAATATAAAGACTACAGAACAATAATTTGATTTTATTTATATTGTTTTGGTTAAGGGAAATACTTTTTATATGTTCAAATTGAATAGATGTACAGTATGTGTAGGCATAATGTATTTAGGAGATAAGGTTAAAGATACAAAATTATTGTGAATAAATTCCAAAAAGCACACAATGGCATCAGTAAAACAATGATGCGGTTTTTGTGTACCTGATACGCAGTTTGGACAATAGCAAGGTGGCGTGCTAGTGAGATCTGTCACACAGCCTGTGCTAAAAAGAGAGAGACGTGAGTGTTTTATAGAAGCGAAGATATTTAAAGTGAAAAGTGAATTGACTGAGGAGGATTCGAGATCGAACTGCCGAGAGTAGAAGGTAACGGCGTAATTATGATTTGAGATTTGACTGTCAGAAGTGTCAAGACAAAAAGTTTGGAGAAAGAAATTTATGTAGAAAAAAAGAAAAGAAAAAAAGGGCTATTTAAAATAAGCTAGACAATAAGCTCGACAATAATCAATTACCACAAAGTAATGGTGGAGAGAATAAAATCCAAATATAGACGGTCCAATAGCGAATAATCTAAATCCCCAATAAAGAAGCAATTAGAGACATAGTCCATATTGTGAATATAGCAGCTATAAATGTGCAGATTTTTACATTGTCTATTTATTTATAAGGATTTTTCTATTACTTTGATGGTTTGTGTGTATATTTATTACACTAAGAGGGACATCCTGATAAAGATCGAATTAATGACAAAGTCATAGTATATAGTTTAATTCATTGTCACAATAAGATTTTAATTTGTATGATTTATCAGCAACGATCAATAGTTTTTATGTAGTTAGTTTTGTAAAGAAGTTCAATTATTAGAAATAAAATATTATAGATTTCATTTAAATAGTCTGAGTAATTTAACCTATATATATATATATATATATATATATATATATATATATATATATATATATATATATATATATATATATATATATATATATATATATATATATATACATACACATATATATATATATATATATATATATATATATATATATATATATATATATATATATATATATATATAAAAGAAACATATTACTAAATAAGCCTATGTTCAAATCATTATAAATTAAAAGAGTAAAATTAATAAAAACTCAATTGAGAACGTTTCAACCAAATTTATAACACTCTGGATTAACATGAATATAAAAAATACAAATGACTCACATCAAAAGAGAAATGCTAGCCCAATTTTAGAACCACACCCATGAGATAAAAGAAAAATTTGCAGATACAACGGTAAGTAAGGAAATATTGGCAATAAAAATAAGTACTTTATAAGAAAGAAGAAAACCCATAATAATTAAAATTATCATGCTCAACAATTAAAGGTGCAATACCATAGCAATATATATATATATATATATATATATATATATATATATATATATATATATATATATATATATATATATATATATATATATATATATATATATATATATATATATTACCATTGAAGAGAAAATGTTGATATTAAAAGCAGTGAAAACGAGAACGACAAAAGTGATGTTTGTAAGCAGTACGGTATTACATTGTCTACATTATCAACAATTTTAACATGCGATGGAGAAATGGGATATGGAGAGATTTTCCAGTGTCCTGCAAGTCGTATTTCTCGCTATAAACAAAGACATCCAATTAATACTGGAAAAGTTTCTGGGGAAGCGAAATCTTCAAACAATGACGCCACATCTGATTGGCTTCAAAGTAACTGCCAAGAAATATCCGAGGAATATCAGGCATGTGCTGTCTTCAATGCGGACTAGGCAGGACTTTTTTATAAAATGATGCCGGACACTCTAAAATTCAAAAACGAAAAATGTGTTGGTGGGAAGTTATCCAAAGAGCGACTGACTGTACTAGTTTGTGTAAGTTATGACGGTTCTGAGTTTTGAAGACTATTGGTTAGTGGCAAAGTACAAAACTAAGACGTTTTAAGAATGTAATGGTTTGTCGGTGAAACATGTTGCTAATAAAAAAGCATGGGTGACTGGTGATATTTCTAAAACTGATGTAGAATAATGATATGGAGAACTGGAAAGAAAAAAATAGAAAAAGTCTGCTTGCGGTGGATAATTTTGCGGCTCATGCACAATTGACGAGTTTGAAGAACATCAAACTAGTTTTTCTGCCACATAATATCACATCTGTACTGCAGCCATTAGCTCAGCGAATTATCAACTCTCTGAAATGTAATTACAGGAGACACCTCGTCACAAAAATAATTGACAACATGGACAAAAATCAGTGTAAATTTTCGGTAAATGTCTTCAACGCTATTCATCTCCTTGATCGTGCATGGAAAAGTGTCCCGCAAAAAACAGTGCAAAATCCTTTCAGGCATGCGGGTATTCATTTTCAGCATAAAAATGAAAATGTTGACTTAATCGTTTCGGAAGATGTTATTCCTAACGAAGATATCGCCGACAAATACGTTGACACTCCTCTGAGCGCATGTGCTAGGGTTATGAAATTGGCACAAGTGTCGGATGCGATGGATCACCGGAACATATATAATTCTGTGGGAGCCTCAGGTATTGCAACAGATTCCAAGATAATTGAAGCTGCAAGTTTGAACATTACCCACGAAGTGATTGCGAGTCAAATAACGAATCTAAAATGCCGACTGCAGGAGTGTTTCACTGCAAGGCGCCATAGATTCCGCCGAGAAGTTTAGAATATCTTTGTAGAGGGCCTCAAACTCCGAAAATGGGCTAAGTTTATTAACTTTCACAGAAAACTTATTGAAAAAGAAGAAAAAATAAAAACCGACAGTATAAATGAAAATCACAGCCTACTATTTATGATGTGTATAAAGTTATATTAAGTAATAATGCACAGTATATACAGTATTTTTATGCGAACAAAATTGGTTATTTGAAGTAGGCAGTTACAGTTGACTTTCAGTATTGATGGAAAGTGTTATAGGAGAGTGGTCCGGTTTGAACACTTACATATAGGTATGTACATACCTACATTTTTGTGGTTACTCCCTAGTTCTGATATAACGAGATTCGGTTTCTATTAGGTATTATTGTTGGTCCCTTGACTCCTCGTTAAAGCCGGATTCTGCAGTATATATATATATATATATATATATATATATATATATATATATATATATATATATATATATATATATATATATATATATATATATTTATGGAGCACCCTCTGATGACGTTGCCACTCGTATTGAAAGTTTTTCAAATTATATGGAATTGCTGTCTGCTGAGCCCCATACAAAAATATATGTAGTAGGGCAGTTTAAATTCGATTTACTAAAATCAGCTCTTTCGGATGATGAAGACACTTTCTACCGCCGTTGGCGGACGAGTAAGCGTGCAGATTGGCATATTATGTGAATTTTTGCTCTGTCGCTACCTAGGGTTTATTGGTGTTAAGTGACGGTATCAATTAAGAAGAAGACATGAAAGGTTATCCACATTTTCCATAGTTGACAATTTAAATGTTTGAAATGCTTTAACAACTTACTGTGTGATTCTAACCGCATGACAGTTGTTGTGAGTTGTTAAGCTAAATTTAGAAACATAGTTTATTTAGCAGAAATACGTAAAATAGCAATTCTACAGATGATTAGTTGCCGAGATAAAACACGATCACAGATCAAAGTTGCTCGCCTATTTCAAGAAAAAATTTCCGATTTTCCGCCTATATCCCAAGAGGATTAGTAAAATTGAAAAGCAATTTCGCTAGCCTAATAATGTGAAGTAGATACTAAAAACCTTCTTAGACACTTAGTAATGATACCAACCAAATTGGGTATAATGCTTAAGTTTGAGAAAAACTCACTTTGGTTCTACGAGTAGCAAGATGTTAGCAACACGCTGAAAAAGTTAATGTTTGGCAGTAATACTGGGAAGCCATATCATTGCATTCTTTTTCATGAATGGCGGCACTTTGAATGGAGATAATTATTTAGCACAACACAATAATGTCATGTCAATTTTTGCTAACTTATATCCTAATCGAGCAACCCCACAAGTTCCAGCGAATGATCACACTCGCTGGAACTTGTGGGGTTCCTCTATATCGATGCTTCCAGCATCAATCCAGATCAATGTTCGGCTGTACGTGACTTCATATTTTCAATTTGGTGGATAGGGGGCACCCGTTTTTACGCTATTCGACTTACCCTTGTGAGGATATGTGAAAAGTATGGTATTCAAAACTAAACAACACCATTTAGCTGACCTAAGAAGAAGAATAAGATTGCGAATAGGTCGGTCTCGCCTCATATGTTCAATAACGTTGTAAGACATGTGATTCGCGATTAGGATGCTGCCAAGATGTTTCACAGATGCATTTTCCACTTATCGTACATTAGTGTAGATCAAAAGGCGATTAGTTATTGTTAGTTAAATTTTATTTAAAAATTCACTAATAGAGAAATATCGATGGTGAGACTACAAAAAAAAATCAAATGAGCTATACCCAATCATAATTAATATTTCTGTTCGCAGAGTTTCAGTTAAGTATCGCATTATTAGACCGAAAATTAATTGAAATTATCGGAGCAGAATTACGACTAACTTATTAGGAGACCGTGCATTCAACACAATTCACCACAAAATAAAACAGAACTGTTAAATTTCACCTTTCACACTGCAAAAATAGGTAGTTAATAAGAAACGATTAATAATACCAAGTACGTTTTAGATAAAAGACAAGATAAGAAATTTAAGAGCCAGTGAAAAATTCCAGAGCAGATTATTTTGTTGTGTACAAGTGAATGGAGAACATTTTAAACATTTATTATAAGAAACGGACGTTTTTATTAAGTTTATTTTCGAAATTTGAATTTCAGGGTATACTGTTTAGTTTTAATATTCCGGTATTAAATTTCCACCCTGTATTGAAAACTTTAATATTAGACCATACATATGGGGTCTCTCCGCATTCATAAAAATGTGATACATCGAATTTTGATTAAAAAACGTAGGGTTGCTATTTAAAAAAAAAGATAAAATGGTGGGGGTTAAATGGTGGGAGTTTAATTTTTTAACTATGATTATACGATAATGTTCGACAAATTAAACTTTACGTGTCTCAGCGTTTTCCAAAAAACTATTTTTTGCTGAATAATGAATTTTATTCCATGAGTGTGTTTCACACTGTATATATATATATATATATATATATATATATATATATATATATATATATATATATATATATATATATATATATATATATATATATATATATATATATATATATATATATATATATATAGGTATCCAACCGATAACTCAAAAACTAATTAACCGATTTGGATGAAACTCGGCAAGTGCCTTGATTTTATTAATTGCTTGGACGAGTTCGTTAGCCAGGAAAATCGTACAAGGTTTTCCGGGAATATTTTGAGTTTTCCTTCGAAAACAATTTTTTTCTCCGAAAGTTAAAAAAGCTGTTTTGATGAAATTTGGTGGATATGTTGCCTTTGGAGAGACCTTAGTAAATACCAAAATTCAGCATTCTAAGTTTATAAAAGTCTGGACGCAGCAAGTGCGTTATGGTAGTGAATTTTCAGAAAACTATTTTTTAATAGCAATAATGTGTTTTTTTAAGAAAGCAAGCATCAAATTTGATTATCAGTATAACCTATATAGTAAAACCAATGTGCCATGTTTTATCAAAATAACTTTATTGTTTGAAAATGTAAAAAAAATTCCGAAAGTAAACTTAAATTGTTCCCGAAAAAACTGGTTTCCTGGTCAACCTTATAGGTTAATAGCAAATTGAGCTATTCAAATATTAAGCATTTAATCAAAATTCGCTACCATAACGCACTTACTGCATCCAGAATTTCTTTTCTTACAAACATGCATTATATTTCGATGGAAAATGCAAAAATGCAATAACATAAGGCGTGTTCGATTAAAGAAAAAGAAAATTTGTATCACCAACGACTTATGGGCCACCCTGTGGTTGTAGAAATATTTTTTAAGATGTAGCTCAAGGCACCCTATAATTAATATATACAATTTTTTTTTCATATCTTGTATAATAACAGATATATTGAGCTTTATTGATTTTTTTACGAAAATTCTACAAAAATTATATACTATTAAACGATAAACTCTATAGCTAAGACTACTGCCAAGCATCAGAGAAAGGGTCTATTTGAAATGAATTTTCTGGAAATATTTTATTAAAATGAAGGACAATGACGGTTGAAACTAAGACTTCAGGGTTTGTAAAACATTCTTCTTGAGACATTTTGTTTCCATAGCCCGTATTAGATTTAAGTTCTTTTCCTAAATGTTGCCAATTTTGACGTTTAAATCGCAACTTTGACGTTTTGTGGAAAACCCCAATTTATTTTTCTTTAAATGCCTATAACTTTTTTGTCTTTTGACCTACAGAGCTAAATTTTGGTAGGTAACTTACCTATAAGGATGTAAACGTGTACCAAATTTGGTTTCCCTTACTTTGTTAATTCCGGAGATATAAATTTTTTTTGAAAGAAAACACAAAATTTTCCGGGAAAACCTGAACCGATTTTCCTGGCTAACGAACTTATCCAAGCCATTTGCAAAGAGAAGGTATTCACAAAATTTAATCAAAATCGGCCCATTATTTTTTGAGTTATCGGTGTGATACATATATATATATATATATATATATATATATATATATATATATATATATATATATATATATATATATATATATATATATATATATATATATATATATATATATATATATAAACATATAAAAATTTTAACTGAGCCCGGATATGTGTTCTGGGGGGCCTAATTAGCGCTCATTTGAAGAATTTTTTTCAAAATTCAAAAGTCGAGTTCTCCTCATTAGTGAATTTTTTTTTTAAGAAAATTCACTAAAAATTGAGTTTTTTTAATTTTTTATTCAAATTTGAAGCATTTAGTGAAAATTCACTGCCATAACGCACTTGCTGCGTCCATAACTTTTTTTGTGTTTTGTAGCGACGTTCGTCAATCACGTGAGTTTATTTTTTTTACTCTTAATTTTTTCAATAAATTTTAGCATTTTTGAATAGAGAATGAAGAGACACTTCATATGAGGTATCACAAGCCCATATTTCCTATTAAAAAAAATGGGGGTTGCAACCAACACTCGACGGAAGCTGAAGTTTTCACATTACATGGTGTCATTTTTAACCCAAAATTGACGTGTTTCGGGATTTTTTTATAAATATTTACAATCATTTACATACTGAATTTATTCAATTTGGCGGTTCCACATTGTATAATAAAATCTGCACTCTTGTTTTGTTACAAGTCATCACCGCTGACGTAATTAATTAAGATGCAACAGTATAAAGCAGACATACATAATACATGGGAAACAATCCTCAAATAAACCGAGCTACACCGCAAACAAATCCACCTACAGAACGAACTTTATATGATCATTCAAACACCAGCGGACTAACCGAACCAGTGAATGTTATGTGTATTTAATTAAGAGACCGTAATAATTTAATTGTAATTAAAAAGGGCTTTTTTGTACGACTCAAAGGAGCAATTATTTAAAAGTTAAGCCGTCTGGCGTCCGCATACAGATCTCGTAGAATCGTATCTGAACAACTTGAGTGGAAACACATCCCTATATAAAATTAATTTCGCGTATGAAAAGTTAGATTATACATGGGATTACGTGGAAAAGCTGAAACAGTGGACTAGGACTAACACGATACGGATCAACGGAAATATGTAAAACAATGTATAAAACAGTCGGAAGGGCATTATGGTTAAACAGATTCGTTTAATGTGTTATGAAATAATCTTTTTCAGCCAGATGAAAAAGTCGGATAAAGATTTATTATCCACTAAAATGTTCTGCGAGGATTCTGAACGTGTTTTTCCATGTTTGGTTGATGCAGGAATAATTACTGACACTTTGAAGTCTGTTTATAGCAGTTTGGGATAATAAGGGCGTTACAATTGTCTGAAATGGAGGCTGCTTCTATTGTGTGGCCAATTAAAAAAAAGCTCCATAAATGAAATTTGAACCAAATTATGCAGATTGTATACTACCCACGTAAAAAATAATAACAATAATTATACCTAGCTTAGATAGATCGACGTGATTTCACGAAGCAAATAAAACAAAAATATTTTACTGGCTACTAAATACAGACGCAGAAGCTTTGCCACACGTTTGACAATAGCTTCTTATCTTCTTGACTTCTAAAAACCATTATAAATAATAATAATTATAATATTATATCTGCCACTAACACTGCATTGCATTTATAATAATACCAATCACTGGCGGCTCGTGATCGAATACGAAGGGGGTTCATAAAATTAAGAACATGTAATATCAGAACATGTGGTGCTGCTCATGATGTTGCAAATGCGCCGCAAACGAAATTTTTTAATATTTTCAAGGTCACGCTTTTTCCTGGCACTTCAGAATTACAATGAATAAAAACTTTAGAAGAAACACTCAAATACTCATAGCATTTAAAACACAATAAATATAAAACTTACGTTTACTTATACAGGAAATCCATTCGTCTATGCTTTGAATTAGCAAACACATCAATGACACGATTGTTGAAGTCTGGAATTGATGAAATTAATTCTTTTTCCATACTCAACATGGATAATGAATTTAGTCTTTCTTGTACCATGGTGTTCCTCAGAAAAGTCTTCACTCTTTTAAGAGTTGAAAAACAACGCTCACTTTCAACTGTTGTCATAGGAATCGTACAAATAAATTTTAACAACAAAACACTTTCACTAAAACAGTCAAGTAAGTTGCGGTCTTTTAATGCAGTCGTGACTTTTGAGTTAGTTATTTAATACATTTTTGTTAGATAGTTGCTTGGCGTCTTGATATGTAACAATGACAATAACCATTTGAAAAAGGTAACAAAATTTGCTCTCCAAAAACGACACAACTCCGAAAAGGGTTAAATATAGGGGATACTCACATCTTTGGGATATTTAAAATAGCAGAAAACATTTACTGGAAAGTATTATAATCGAAACAGTTTGCATTTTAGCAATTTTTTTTAAATTCGCTAAGGAGGAGATCTGTGTTTATATGTATATATATATATATATATATATATATATATATATATATATATATATATATATATATATATATATATATATAACGAACCAATCTTGATCAAATTTGGTGAGTACCTTCCTTTTGTAAGTGGCTTGGATAAGTTCGTTAGCCAGGAAAATTTTGGTTTTCTTTATAAAAAAAGTCATATCTCCGGAAATAACAAAGTAAGGGCAACCAACGCGTGTTTGTATTATAAAGAGTGAACTTTGTACCAAAATTTAGGTCTCTAGCTTAAAAGACAAAGAAGTTATGGGTAGTTAAAGAAACAAATTTTGGAGTTTTCCTCAAAACGTCAAACTCGCAATTTTAAACGTCAAAATCGGCAATGTTTAGGCAAAGAACGTGAAACAAATACGGATTTTGAAAAGAAAATGTTGCAAGAAGAGTGTTCTGCAAACCCTTAAGTTTCAGATTCAACTGTCATTGCCCTTCATTTTACTAAAATATTTACAGAAAATTCATTTCAAATAGACCCTTTCTCTGATGCTTTGGTTGTCGGTTTAGTTAAGTTGATGCTTTCGCTGTAGGTTCTGTGAAGTTTATGGTTTAACGGTCTATAATTTTTTAGCTAATTTTCGTAGAACAAATTGGTTAATGCCTTTTTTCATTTTTTATCAAAATATAATGCGTTTGTAAGAAAAAAAAGCTGGACGCAGTAAGTGCGTTTAGGTAGCGAAATTTCGGTAAATTTGCAGTTTAGCTCCCGAACGCTTTTCAAAAAAATGTTTTCAGAAACCTGCCTACACCCCCCCCTGGACCAACAAACCCCAAAAAAATATTATGTTCACCCCCCCCCCAAGCAAGCTACGGGGCAAGGAGTGACTAGGGGTGTATAATTTTCATTTCAAATAGACCCTTTGTCTGATGCTTTGGTTGTCGGTTTAGTTAAGTTGATGCTTTCGCTGTAGGTTCTGTGAAGTTTATGGTTTAACGGTCTATAATTTTTTAGCTAATTTTCGTAGAACAAATTCGTTAATGCGTTTTTGCATTTTTATCGAAATATGATGCGTTTGTAAGAAAAAAATCTGGACGCAGTATGTGCGTTTTGGTAGCGAATTTTAGGTAAATCTGCAGTTTAGCTCCCGAACGCTTTTCAAAAAACTGTTTTCAGAACCTGCCTAGGGCCTCCCCTGGATCCACAAACCCCAAGAAAATTTTCTTGTTCACACCCCCCGAGGAAGTTACGGGGCCAGGAGTGAGTAGGGGTGTATGATTTTTTTTTTAGCTAATTTTTGTAGAACAAATTCGTTAATGCGTTTTTGCATTTTTATTGAAATATGATGCGTTTGTAAGAACAAAATCTGGACGCAGTAAGTGCGTTTTTGTAGCGAATTTTTGGTAAATTTGCAGTTTAGCTCCCGAACGCTTTTCAAAGAAACTGTTTTCAGAAACTTGCCTAGCCCAATATTTTTTTTTGTTCACACCCCCCCCCCCCCCCCCCAAGGAAGTTACGGGACCAGGAGTGAGTAGAGGTGTTGGGCGGGGTAGGTAGTAAAAACGAAATATCAACAGAAAATTCGAATAAAACGGGCTTGAAAGCTGTCTTTTTCACATCTTGAAGCCATATCCCCTTTAAAACCTGCCTACCCGCACAGCACCCCTATCCCCCCAGGTGCCGTAAGTTCCTTGGCGGGTAGGAACAAGACATTTTTCTTGTGGTTTATGCAGCGAGGGTGGTTGTATGCACGCGACGGGGAAGGAAAATCCCCACGACGAAGCAGCATTTCCATAACACACTTGCTGCATCCAGACTTTTAAAAATGTTTAGATATTTTCAAACAATAAAGTTATTTCGATGAAATATGGTACATTGATTCTACTATATAGGCAACCAAGTTTGATGCCTGCTTTCATCAAAGACAGACATTTGCTATTAAAAATATTTTTAAAAAAATCGCTACTCTAATGCACTTGCTGCGTCCAGACTTTTTTTTCATTAATTTACTAAGTAATGAAGCAAATAAATATTCACAAGATATTTTTATTATTTTGTTTCTCCTGAAAGGGGGCGATTTGTGACTTGTGTCGTTTTTCTCGAACATGTGCGACTTGTATCCTCGTTAGCCCTATGAGGGTTAACATAATAAATCATAACTCCGTAACCGAAAGACAAAGCAAAAATATTTTTGCTAGCATACTTAATTTGTTACGTAAATTCGAATTTTATAAAAAAACAGTACATCACCCCCATTTAAAAATCCAGAGTTAGCCCCCACCCTTTAAGATATTTGGGGGAGCTAATGTGAAAAATCTACCTAAATTTGTCCATCCGTCTCCCTATTTTTCACCAACATTTCACAAAAGGGTCTGGACGCAGCAAGTGCATTATGGCAGTGAATTCTTATAAAAATGCTGTGAATAACAAATATGTCTTTTTAATGCAAGCAGTCATCAATTTGGTTACCGGTATAACCTATATAGTAGAAACAATGTGCCATATTTTATCAAAATAACTTATTGTTTGAAATTGTACAAAAAAATTCCGGCAGTAAACTTTAAATGTTGGTTTCCTAGCCAACAAACCTTAGGTTAATAGCAAATTGAGTTACTGAAATTTGAAGCATTTAATGAAAATTTGCTATCAAAACGCACTTACTGCGTCTTGATTTTTTTCTTACAAACATATTTCGATAAAAAATGCAATAAAATAAGGCTGTTCGAAAAAAAATTGTAGGGATCACCAACGACTTATGGGCCAGCCGGTGATTGTCAAAATAATTTTATAAGATGCAGCTCAAGACACGCTATAATTAACTTATACAATTTTTTCTCGTCTCTTGTATAATAATTATTATATTGAGCTTTACCGTAGAAATGCGTCACCCTGTAGATATGTAAACACATCAAAAGTGAACGTAAACCCGGATATGGATTCCAGGGGCCTAGTTTGCGCTCATTTGAAGAAATCTTTTTAAAACTCTAAAGTCGCGGTCTCCTCATTGACGAATTTTTTGTACGAAAATTAGCTAAAAATTATGGACCGTTAAACCATAACGTTAACTAAAACTACCTCCAAAGCATCAGAGGGATAATACCTAACCTGTTGCATATCAGCCCTTTTTGTAAAATTTCGATCCTTTATATGTGTTACTAAAACATAACAAACACTGTTAGTCCACCCACTAACATTAATAAAAGAATAATTTGCACTTGTATATAAAAATTTCCTAAACAAAACAAATAATTTGCCAACTCAAACAGATAAACATATAAACAATCTAATACCATACGATAAACGTCACTTACAGCGTGTAACAGACCTGCGCAATAATATAAAATGTTTTTTTGCCAGGCAATGACATACTAGATCTCATATAAGCCAGGTTTGCCATTGTCAATGAAACACGGTGGTATTAAAAATAAATGTTTCAAATTTAAATAGCTCAATTTTCTGTAAACCCAGAACGCTGAATTTTGGCACATCGTTAGGTCTTTCCCAAGGCAATACGTATACCGAATTTCATAGAAATATGTTTGTAATTTTCGGCCAAAAAATTTTTTTTCGAACGAACACTCACATTTTCCCGGAAAACCTTGTCCGATTTTCCTGGCTAATGAACTCATCCAAGCGATTAATAAAAGAAAAGCACTTGCCGAGTTTCATCAAAATCGGTTAACTATTTTTTGAGTTATCGGTTGGATACATATATATATATATATATATATATATATATATATATATATATATATATATATATATATATATATATATATATATATATATATATATATATATATATATATATATATATATATGTATGTATATATATATATATATATATATATATATATATATATATATATATATATATATATATATATATATATATATATATATATACACATACAGGATGGTCCTCCCAGAGGTCCCGCGATCGATTGCGGGAAAACTATCAATAGGAAAAACCTGAAAATTGTATATTACACCAAAGTCGTTGGGGGACACAGGTTAAAAATATTTTCAAGATGGCGGCACTTCCGGTTATACCGGAAGTAGATGTCGATTCGCTTATTTTAAATGTAACACCCTGCATTTTATTATAGTTTCGGATTTCGCAATAAATTCTAAACACTTTTTCTAAATAATGTTCTATACCTATCATCAACCGTCCAGAAGATATTTAGACTTTAAGATAAAATTTGACATTTACAGCCAGTCATAAAGATCCCGATATTTTTATAATAAGAACATATTTCGTTACGATTTTTAGAATTATCTTGAAAGATATTTTACTCCATCTATTTCCACATCGAGACTAACGATAGAGTATACAGGGTGTCCCAAAAAAATTCTTGAAAATTGCAATGAGAAATTGCAAAAATCTCGCGATTTTCAAAGTAGAACCCCATTTTTTTATAACATTATCGTGTTAAGCTCAAAAATCAGTGATACTTTGTATGTAATTACCTAAACCTAAATCAAACGGTTTTCATTTTATTTTGAAAAAACTAATTTCAAAGCCTGATATTTTGATAAATTTCCTACCATAAGCGTTAGCCATGGAAAATAAATTGCCGAGTGTGTTTCTATGGAAACTTTGACAGTTTGTTGATTAACTAGCTAATAATGGCATGGTTAAATTACACACACGAAGATTATTTGAATTTTATTTACTATTTATGGAGAATGTAATAAAGTAATTTCGCGAACGTGTAATACATTTGCTGATAGATATCCAGATAAACAGTAAAAAGGTAAAGGTAAGATGCTTACTGGGAATTAGGCCATTGCTGACCCTGTTTGCTCATCTAAACTAACCTATCCTCCAGCTTAAGCTCGATCTCAACGACGACAGTGATTTGAAAAATCATCCGCCGCCGGAGAGTCTCAAACCGTCGACACCCCGACTCCGTATTATAAAGTCTAAATCGACTTTCCCGCACGGCCACGGAGGCGCTCAGATAAACAGTAACCGTCACGTAAAACCGTCAAACGAATAATAGACAATTTCAAAAACTGCAGATCTGTTAAGAAAAAGGTGCATGGGGCTAAACCCGCTGTTGACAACAAACTAATCGAGACAGCAGTTTTTAGTTATTTTGCCATATAACCTTAAATAAAACCATCAAACAGATAATAGAAAATTAATATAAAAAAAAACAATTCACACACAACGTGGACTGAATAAAATGAAACAAAAATTAACATCCTAAGTGTTCAAATTGACGACCTCTGGCGTCAAGACATTTTTCACACCTACGTGTCAATCCCTCATGTGTGGCCCTTCTTATTGAATCCGGATCCAATTCACGAAATGATTCTCGAACCCGCTGCATGCGATCTTCTTTACTAGAAACTGCAGTGTTGTAGATTTTATTTTTTATAGTATCCCATATAAACAAATCGAGAACAGATAAGTCAGTCGATCGAGGCGGCCAAAGGTGTGGCTCATTGTTGGCAATCCATTGGTCAGCAAATAGAGATTGTAAAAGATTGTTAACAAGGTGACCAGTATGAGAAGGGGCCTCATCATGTTGGTAAAATATTTGCCTATATTCATTCAATGGAAGGTTGTCCAAATAAGTTACTTCCAAATCTTGCAACATTTCCAAATAACGCTCACCTACAAGTAAATAAATAATAATAAACAAAGTATTTTATTAATTTCGGATTAATTCTCACCATTTAAATTATCGTCGTATATTCAACAACAATGCCGTCATTCCTTATAGCACAATAAATGAGCGCGAACTAGAACCCATATATATATATATATATATATATATATATATATATATATATATATATATATATATATATATATATATATATATATATATATATATATATATATATATATATATATATAAACATAAAAAAA
This sequence comes from Tillus elongatus, assembly GCA_964006375.1. Lineage (NCBI taxonomy): Eukaryota > Metazoa > Arthropoda > Insecta > Coleoptera > Cleridae > Tillus > Tillus elongatus. The sequence continues at coordinate 28,031,597 of OZ023268.1, read as the reverse complement.
TTGTAACTGACCCCGGATATGGGTTCTGGGGGTCCTAGTTCGCGCTCATTTGAAAAAATTTTTGCAAAGTCTCACCATCGATACCTCTCTATTAGTGAATTTTTTTTATTAAAAATTTACTAAAAATGAATTCGTTTTCGAGATATCTCCTTGTAACACTTTGAGAACTCACCATGTACTTATATAACATACTATATAATTATACGGAACAAACAAATAAATAAACGCTCTACTTAACAATCTGCCTCAATAGATAAGAGGGGCATTTTCACTAAGAAACAGAAATCAAGAGGCATCCCAATCCTGCTGCGTTATTATTACAGTGAATATTCCACACAGAATCCTGGTGGTCATTCCAGGCAGTGTAAAGTTATGATACGTTAATCGCTCGGTCCATACATATGTATAACGATCCTGCGGACATTTGGCATTGAGTGTACACATCAAGCGAATTGAGAAAAGGGTCCTGACAGGAGGAGTGAGTTCGTCCTTGTATATGTATGTGTGTGTGTATGTGTGTGACTCTAGCAGGACTTGATAAGACCGGCCCAGGGTTTTGGTTTACTGAGCCGAAGATCTTAGGAATGGTCTGGGGCCGCTCATTTGCATACAGACTTGTAGCGCTGACAGTTCCCTCTGCTTCTTGGATACATCCCTCCTGTCTCCTCGTCCTGCCGCAGCGTCCACACCTAAGGCCACTTGCATTGTTTGACGGCATTATCAACAATTACCGAAGATCGATTTACTTATCAGAGCTGGCATTCAATTCTACTGGGAGGACGGCGGACAAACGTCGATATGTTTAAGTTTGTTCAATATGAGAGTTGTGGAATATACCGATATTTCCTGTGTTGTATGAGGGAACTGCTGTATGAGTTGGATGTAAGTTGGCGAAGAGATAAGAAGTGTGAATGTGATAAAGTTGTTTAAATAGGAGCGTGGTGGACAATGACTGAAAGGGGAATTCTCCAACGCAACACCTTGAAAGATGTATATTTCAATGATAACCAATTTTTAGCGAATTTCCATAAACAAAATTTTTCTTATTGCTCGACTGGAGTTTAAAAAAATGTTCGGGACGCAGCAAGTTTGTTATTGTAGTGATTTTTTATAAGAATAATATATCATTCAATATGTAAACGAAATAATGGACCTCAATTACATTGTGGTGACCTTATTTTTTGACCTGTCTCGTGCCTTCCATAAATGCGAATTTCCATAAGCAAAATTTTTCTTATTACTCGACTGGAGTTTAAAAAAATTTTCGCAACACAGCAAGTTTGTTATTGTAGTGATTTTTCATAAGAATAATATATCATTCAATATGTAAACGAAAGAATGGACCTCAATTACATTGTGGTGACCTTATTTTTTGACCTGTCTCGTGCCTTTGACACAGTAAATCCTTTTTTTTTTTGGTTAGGGAGAAGATGTGCGCGTTGGGGATAAGAGGCACTTGCAACGACCTTCTACTTTCGTATCTCACCAACAGACCGTTACTTGTAAAAGCAAATAATATTAATTCCCAAAGATATAGTGTAAGTATGGGCACACCTCAGGGAAGTGTCATGCCACTTTTGTTTACACTCTATGTAAACGATTTGCCGCAATTTATACAATTTATTCTTCATGTACGCCGATGACACTTCTATTGTTATCTACGGCAAGACGGTGGAGGAAACTGAATTAAAATTAAAATCAGTGGTACAATCTTTTGATGAATGGTGTTATAGAAATCGACTAATTTTAAACTATGACAAGACTTTTTCTCTTGAAATGCATAACTGCCACCGAAGAGAGAGGATGTGCGACAGCACTATTTTGGTGAACGGAAATGGGGTGCGGTTCAAAAAGGTGACAAAATTTTTGGGTGTTAGAATTGACAGTAGCATGTTACATATAGACCAGATTGATCACGTGTTCAAGAAATTAAATTCCGCGTTTTATGTAATTTTGATGCTTAAAGATTCCTTAGGCTCGGAACATCTGCTGAAAGTCTATTACGCGGCTGTCTATTCACATCTGAGTTACGGTATCGTTATCTGGGGCCGATCTTTGGACTGCCATAAAATATTTGTGCTACAGAAACGAATCCTGAGATTAATATACAATCTACCTTATGGGCATTCTTGTCGTGACATTTTTAAGAAAAATAACATTATGACGTTAACATCAGTTTATTTGTTCCATCTGTTAACTTACATTCATAAAAACAAGAGAAATGTTGTTATCAACTTGGATTTTCATGGATACAACACTCGTGAAAAAAATACTTTTCACCTGAATAAATGTCAACATTCTTTTTTTAAGAAGTCGACATGTTATGCGGATTGCTTTTTGTACAACCAGCTGCCTTGTTCTCTTAAGGACACAAATTGTACAAAAAAATTTAGAAAGCAACTGAAGGTTGCTTTAATTACTCATAGTTTTTATTGTTTGAGTGAATTTTGTGAAGCTGTACTGTGAACGTATGTTTTTTGTTGTAATGTGAAGCCTGTTAGATTTTAGATTTTTGGGCACGTACCCTTGTGATAAGTTGTGATACGTTTTTATCTTTTTTATCTTGTAAGTTTTTTGACCTGTCCGATTTACAATAATTGTAACTAAAGGACCAAATTAATATTATTATTATAATTATTATTATTATTAATAACATTATGATTTAGCCTTATATTAAAAGTTAGAAAACGTTACTTTATTTAATTAGGAACAGTAAAAAATAAGGTAAAGAAGGACAAGCAAGATCATGAGCTCTAACATAAATATTATACAGTAATTTGGACACAAAACTCAAACAAAACAGTTGATAAACAGGAAATATATTCAACAAAAAATACACTAGAAAGCGGAATATAAAAAGATTCCTGTGCTTCATGTATTGAGGGTGAAGAAGAACCCGCAGGACGAAGAGGATTTCTGCCCCCTCACCTAAAAACACGAGAGGTTTTCCTTCTCCTTGTCCATGCATAAAACTACCTTCAAAGCATAAACACAAGAAAAATTTTTTGGGAGCAACCCCCAAGAAAGTTACCGGACCTGCGCGAATATGGGTGTTCTTTGGGCAGACAGGGTTTAAAGAAAGTATTTCTGCAAAATGTGAATAACGCATCTTTTCAAAGTACGACTAAATATTTTTTTTAGCATTTTCCGCTCAGATTTCTTCCCCGCCCAGCAACCCGATTTATTCTTGGTCCCTTAAGGTTCTTAGTGGTTGTTTGCACCAAATTTTCCTTGTGGCTTGTGTCTGTAAACTTACCGAAATTACATTCCACATTGTCGCCTATAATGTATTTTTCAGATAAAATCGAATACAGCACTAAATTAAATAAAGTCACTTGCTGTTTCACTCCGTTTTTATTTTTAGATTACATATATAGGCACAATATAAGTAAGAATATAAAAAGGAGCCCTTAAATAACATTGTTCCTAAACAAACTTAAAATTAGAGAAGACATTAAGATCGTGTCTGTGTGCACACAAAAATTAGTAAAATAAATTTATAAAATCTAATAAAAAACAATAGTTTTACGATATTATTTTAAATAAACCAATAGGCATACGTTTCGCGGCTATTTCGTAATTGGCAAGTGTATGAATCTAGGTTTTGTCCAAGACTACACTGACGCCGAAAGCAAGAATCTTTTAAATTAAGCTCGTTTGGCTTGGACGCTTAACTAACGTAGGTATGTCTAATTTTAAGCGGGACTGTACCTGTTTGAAACGTGTAATATAACAAATACAGAATTACGCTTTAAAGTGCTATTTGCTAAACTCACTAAAAAAGTAACCTGCGAAATCATCGATAATAAAAATGATGGCACTAGTAACTTATCTATCAGTATCGTTCTCATTTTGTGGGCAGGTTTTGATACTTGAAAAGAACACTGTCGCATGCTAAAATTTAGTGCTTTTGAAAGCACACATTGTCCCGGTATTATAAAAGAAAGGGGCCAGGTCTGACAATCTACAAAATTGCTGGTTGATTGTACACAGGTCTCCATTTATAACATTTTGTGTTAACTAGAGCTGTTGTGACAACATACTACCTGGTTCCGCACCTAGATGACGTCCCTGTCTACGTTCTGGAATGTTGCAATAATACTTGTAACTTACATTGTTTAGATATTAATTGACCATTTATTCAAATAGCATAGCAGTACAGGTAACATCATCTGTCTTTGTCCAACATTGTAGATTTTGAATTACAGAATTTGAAATGATGTCGAGGATTATGTTAATTTTAATTTCGAATAACTTTATTTTTCTTTGATCGAAAGCCTTGGAAATTGGTACAGAACCATGTCTGTATATGTTCTTTTAAGTTATAAATTTTCGTTTCAATCACCTAAAGAATTTGAGAGATATTGCGTCTTAAAAATATTTTCAAATTTTTTGTTAAGAAAAACTGGGCGTTAAGATTTGATGAACGAACTCATCCAAGCCATTAACAAAATAAGGGTAATGCCCAAATATGGTCTAAATCAGTGAAGTTAAGCAATTTCGAGCACGGTCTTTTCTTGGATGGGTCAACACCTGGGAGCATTGTGTACTGTTGCCTCTTTTCTTTAGGTAGTGACATTTCTGTTTTGTTCTTATAGGGAATTTTTATTAAAAAAATTAACCGCACTTTATTTTAAAATATTCGCTAATAGAGAGGTATCGATGGTGAGACTTTGCAAAAATTTTAGATACCATGCTGTAAAATTCTATATTTAATACAGCCACAAGCCTAAGCTTATTTGTATTGCACCTTGTAAACTGTATGTCAGAAATATATATATATATATATATATATATATATATATATATATATATATATATATATATATATATATATATATATATATATATATATATATATGTGTGTGTGTGTGTGCGTGTGTGTGTGTGTGTGTATGTGTATCCAATTGGTAACTCAAAAAGTTATTAACTCGGCAATAATCTTTATTGCATTAATCGCTTGCATGAGTTCGTTTTTCAAATCGGGCAGCCCGTGTGTTATTTCAAACTTATAGTTACAGATTATGCAATTTAAGTTTTATGTGTTATCAGCAAATTTTTGTGTAATATATATATATATATATATATATATATATATATATATATATATATATATATATATATATATATATATATATACAGGGTCGCTGATAAGTCTGGAAACGGTCGATTATCCGGGAAAATATACAAGGTGTCGAAAAAAGTTTTATACAAAAGTTTTTGGGTTCTTCAATGTCTACTAGGCGGTGATAATTTCATTTATACAGGGTTGGTCATACAGGCGTGGCACACCAATATTAATTTTTTTTAATGGAACACCCTATATATTATTCGATATTTCAATCCTTCTCTTAATTTTGAGCAACATTTATCAGAAGCATGATGTACATAAACTCAATCGTTTCCGGGTAAAAAAATAAATAAAAATAAACGCTATTGTTTTTAAAATCTATTGGATGAAGAACAAAAATAAATGAAAAGTAGAATATCTCTTGAAAACAATCTGTGAGTGTGAAAAGAACCGGTTGCGATGTTTTTAACATTGTTTGGAATCCTATTTTATAAGATGTTCAAAGTGTTCTCCATTGACCTCCTGACAATAATGAATTCGCTTAACAAAACATTGCACTGCATTTACAAGAGCGTTTTGAGGAATGTTATTAATTTCATGCACAATCCTTGCTTGCAACTCTTCAATATTCTGCGGTCTATTTTGGTTAATTAAATTTTTTACATGACCCCACAAAAAAAGTCAAGCGGCGTCATGTCGGGAGACCTAGCTGGCCATTCAATAGTTCCCCTGCGCCCTATCCATCTGCCAGGAAAGGTTTGATTCAGATGTTCCCGTACCTCAATTCCAAAATGAGGGGGTGCCCCATCCTGCTGAAACCATATTTCTTCCGCTGGTAGATTTGGGTCGTTATTGTTCGGAAATAATCGACTTACGTCTGGAACAATTGATTCTTGCAAAAGTGTCAAATATCGAGCAGAGTTCAAATTACCGTGTATAAAATAAGGTCCTATGATATGTCCACCAATAATAGCACACCAAACATTTACTTTTTGCGGTCTTTGGGTGTGAATTTGTTCCATCCAATGTGGGTTTTCGTCTGACCAGTACCTACAGTTGTGTCGGTTGACTTGTCCATTCAAACAAAATGTAGATTCGTCGGAAAACAAAATGTGGTTGGCAAAGTTAAAATTTTGGCGTAACTTCTCCATAATAAGTTCACAGAACTCGATTCTGCGGTCAAAATCGTCTTCACTCAGTTCTTGCAATAAATGAATTTTATATGGACGGAACTTTTCCCGCTTCGTAATCTTTTGAATTTAATATCGACTCATATTGTGATTTAAAGCCAATTGCTGTGCCGAAGTTTTCGGATTTTCCACCACATCCAATATTACATTCAAAGAATTTTCTTCATTTGTAACGGTTACTGGCCTTCCAGTTCTAGGTTTATCCTTGATACCGCCAGTTTCGTGAAAACGATGCAAAGTTTTCGAAACTGTGGATTTGGATATCGATTCCCGCTCAGGATGCAACTCATTGAACATAATCACCACTTGAGCAAAACTTCGTGTTCTATCACCGTACCCTATCATCATTAAAATTTCGATACGTTCGGTTTCACTTAAACTTGCCATTTTGCACAAAAACTGTTGACACTAAATTACTAATGTTTCAAAACTGTTGACACTGAATGAATGTTTGACATTCGTTGTCCTGGAAACATTTTAAAACAAAAGAATAATACTGCGTTTCTTATGGGCATCTTATCTTATCTTGGGATTCCAAACAATGTTAAAAACATCGCAACCGGTTCTTTTCACACTCACAGATTGTTTTCAAGAGATATTCTACTTTTCATTTATTTTTGTTCTTCATCCAATAGATTTTAAAAACAGTAGCGTTTATTTTTATTTATTTTTTTACCCGGAAACGATTGAGTTTAGGTACATTATGCTTCTCATAAATGTTGCTCAAAATTAAGAGAAGGATTGAAATATCGAATAATATATAGGGTGTTCCATTAAAAAAAAATTAATATTGGTGTGCCACGCCTGTATGACCAACCCTGTATAAATAAAATTATCACCGCCTAGTAGACATTGAAGAACCCAAAAACTTTTGTATAAAACTTTTTTCGACACCTTGTATATTTTCCCGGATAATCGACCGTTTCCAGACTTATCAGCGACCCTGTATATCAGTTTTCGCAGAAATCATTTTTGTCTAATTATTGTGAAATGTTAGTGATTATCAAGTACTGTTTAATAGATTATTGTAAAAATAGGTGTTTGCAAATTCACAAGGAAAATCTGTTTTCAAATTTTCTTTAAAAGTAATTTGTTTAGCAAATTGTGTAATATAGTTTTGCCTAATGCTAATTTTCGTAAAAAAAAATTATATACATTTTGTTAACATTTAAGCCGATTTTCGTAAGAAAATGGTTAATTTTCGTGAAAGGGGTTGTTTGCAAATTTTTGTGTAAGTTTTTTAAAATTTTTGTCAAAAAAAAAGCTTTTTGTGAATAATTATATCTTGGCTAGTATAGTTTTTGCTAAATCGCTTGAATTGGTTCGTTGTCTAGAAAATCGGATCAGTTGTGTCGGAACAAATATATTTACTTTCGGAAAATGTTTATATTTTTTGAACAATAATGTGTAACACGACCCTACCTTGTTTTCATGAATATCTTGGCCTGATTGTTATATTTCATCCCCATAGAAGCACGCAGGGTACGCCAGCCCCATCGAAAAAGTTCTTCAAAAAAACAATTATTTGTCCAAAAAAAAAATTGTATCTCAAAAAAATAACCAAGTTATTTTGATCAAATTTGGTTGGTATGTTTCCCTCGTAAATATCTTACTCCACGAAAACTCAACTTTCTAGGTTTATAGAAAATGGAGTTATAGAAATTTGAAGCATTTAATGAAAATTCGCTACCATAACGCTGCGTCCATAAATTTTTACATCTACGGAAGGAAAGGTGATAAATACAGTTTGGTACGCTGACGTTGGCATAACTAACAGACAATGACAAATATTATTCAATTAAAAAAATTAATTACAATGGTAAATATTCATTTACAGAAAGTGAACAATATGCTAAACATCGTAGTTTTGTCTCATATTTTTTCAGTTAAGTTTCTGGTTCTATGGTCAATAATCTAAATGTACAAGCTCATTTCTAATTTTTAATTGTATATGTTCTTTTATTTAATAATCAATTCTGTATAACACTGTTAATAATGAAAACGTTATCCGAAACGAATTTTTTTCAAAGTAGGGTAGTCTGTCATCCGTGAACGAATGTAAACTCGTTATTTCACAAATCATCGGTTTCAATTAACAATTTAAATGATATCAGAACAAATTAATTCTTTAACAGGAAACTCAAGCTTTGTGTGCAATTAGATACAATATCCTAGAAATTTTACGTATGGTAAAGACTTGTATGAAAGTCATTTGAGCAAATTGTTTAGACAAAACTCCATTATGAGGATATCAAAACTTTAAAAAAGTCTGAACGCATCAACTGCGTTATTGTAGTGAATTTTCATAACAAAAATTTAATAACAGATATGTCTCTTTTTTTTAAGAAAGCGGACAGGAAAACTGGTTACCAGTATAACCTATATAGTAGAAAGAATGTACCGTATTTTATCAAAATGACTTTATTGTTTGAAAATGTACAAACATTTTCCGAAAATAAACTTAAAATGTTCGCGAAAAAACTGGTTCCTGGCCAACGCACGTTAGGATAATAGCAAATTGAGCTATTGAAATTTGAAACTTTAATGAAGCTTCGTTACCATAACGCACTTTCTGCATCCAGTATAAATTGAAATCGGTTGCAGAAAAGAACAAGCACTTGTGAAGCCACGGGAAGACCACGGCTGTGTTAAATATAGAGCAGTTTCATTAAGTTTCATTATGCGCAAGTTCTAGAGCTGGTCAGCTATTTAATAGTTGGCTGGTGTGGTGTACTAGCAATATGATAGGTGGTAGTGGTATTTTCCTTTACGTAATAGTAAAGGATTTTTTTCACGCACGAGGAAGTACCACCCCTTACATCAAGGGGCCGGTGAAGTGCCAACGGGCGTTTCCGGTTCTGGTGTATGAGTAGGTTTCCCTTATAAGCAAAAATGATGATGGCTCCTCCTTGTACAAAAGATTCCGGAAGTAAAATATCCCTCCATTCGGATCTCCGGGAGAGGAGTGTACAGGGGGCGCCAGCATCAAGATTTAACATATCCTTGTCGAATATATGTGGGCTAAATTCTAACCTGAACTCCGTCCACCATTTCCTCCAGGCTAATAGGCCCCAAATCCTCTTCCTCACCGAAACTCAAATCAGTGCCAAAACAGCCACTAATCGCCTTAATTGCCCGGGGTATGAGCTCCTTACTTCCTTTAGATTGCATGGAGGCGTGTGCGCATACGTCCGCAGCAATCTACCCTGCACCAGACTCCCCAATTTAGAAGCTGGAAGAAAAGACATACTATGGATAAAACTCTCTCTCTCAGGGCAGAAACTAAATTCATCTGTTGCATTTACCGGTCACCTTCTGACAACAACTTCGTCCAGCCGTTTGACTACCTTTCTGAAAAAAAACGGGCCATCTGATTTCTGACTATCCTTCCTCGGAGGTCACTATTCTTGGTGACTTCAATGTCCATAATAAGGAATGGCTAGGATCTTCAAAAACCGATCCACAAGGAAGAGCAGCGGAGGCCTTTGCAGCCAGAACCTACTTACTTTCCTCGCATCCAAACACATAGCTCAAATCCCTTGGATCTCTTTCTTACTACAAATCCTGACTGCTATAAGATTTCAGTCCCCTCCCCCCCCCCCCTGGGTCGCTCAGACCACGGCATGTTCACTGCTTCCTGCGCAATGCAACCCGAGGTCACACAGTCATCACACCCACGTATTCTTTGGCACTACAACTCCGCCAACTGGGAAGAAATATGAGATTACTGTTCCTCATTTCCATGGGCGTCTGTCTGCTTCTCTCATCCGGACCCCTCTGATATCTCACAAAACGTCACCGAAATTATCGAAGCTGGCATGGAATTATTTATTCCACGCACACATAAAACCTCTGCAGGCATTTAAAAGCCCTGGTTCTCTAAATCCTATGAAAAGGTCAGACTTGAAAAGGTCAAAGCTCACAAAAAGCTTCTACACAATCCCAGTCAAGAAAACCGTCAAGCATTTAACGACGCAAGAAACCGCTATGTCCGCATTCTTTCTGAGGCAAAAAACTCGTTTAATAACCACATCAAAAACAAAGGCCTCTTAAGCTCCAGCGGCAGCAAACCCTTCTGGACTCAAAACTAAAAAGGTACGAAAGATGCTCTCTTCTCTTAATACCAGGAAAGCCTCTGGCTTTGACGATATCTCAGCAATTGTTCTTAAAAAATGCGCACCAGAACTTTCTCCTGTCCTGACTCGTCTGTTTCAGACATCTTACAATAGAGGCATATTCCCTAGTAACCAAAAACTGCTCGAGTACAACCCGTCCCCAAGAAAGGATCCAAAGCGCTTCCTAGCAACTACAGGCCTATTTCTCTTCTTTCAGTTGGCTCTAAATTCATGGAAAAGTATATAAACACCGAATTACTAAAATTTATTGAAAAACACAGTATAATCCACCACAGGCAGTATGGATTCCGTCAGCGCAGATCAACTGTCGACCTCCTTTTCCTTGTCACCCATTCTTGGAACAAGTCTTTGGAACTACATGGTGATTTCCAGATTGTCGCTCTAGACATATCCAAAGCATTCGACCAGGTCTGGCACGCAGGGCTGCTTAATAAACTACCGGCCTATGGCCTACCACCAAAACTCTGTACGTGGACAGCAAATTTCCTCTCCAACCAGAGCATTTCTTTTGTCGTGGATGGGCATTCCTCTAAACTGCATCCCATTAATGCAGGAGTTCCTCAAGGTTCAGCTTTAGCCTCTACTTTGTTGCTTCTCCACATCAATGACCTCCTCTCTAGCACATCCAACCCAGTTCACAGTTACGCGGACGACAGCACCTTCCACTCAAATATACAATATTCTAAGTCTGTCTCTTTAGCCCAATTAGATGAGGATCGCAGACTCATGGACGGTTCTATCTCCGTGGATCTCCAAAAAATGTTAGACCGGGGAAGCAGAAATCTTGTACAATTCAACCCCACCAAATCACAGTCTTGCTTTCTTTCTTATAAGAGATACACCAACCGTAGACCCATCACAATAAACAACCAAGTAATGAGTCCTTTTCACTGGCTGGCATTTCTGTGGATCAAAATCTCAATTGGCACCAACATGTCAGATCAATTGCAGAAGCGGCTGCTAAAAAATTAGGTTTCCTCTTCGGGCTCGCAAATACTTTTCCCCAGCTAATATATATATATATATATATATATATATATATATATATATATATATATATATATATATATATATATATATATATATATATATATATATATATATATATATATATATATATATACATTATATACTTCACAAATAAGACCAAACCTCGAATACTACTCCCACATCTGGGGTGCTGCTGCCGCTTCTACACTCGCTATCCTGGAATTCATTCATACGTCTCATCGGTGACCCTACCTTCACTCAAAGGCTGCCATCCCTTGCCCACCGACGTGACGTTGGTAACCTGTCTCTCTTTTATAGATATCTGCGCGGGCACTGCTCAGAGGAGCTTTCTTCCATAGTTCCTCCACCTGCTGCCCCAAACAGATCTACCAGGGGAACAGAGCGAATGCACCCTTTTACTGTCCAGGTCATCAGACATAAAACATATTGTTATGGCCGCTCTTATGTCCCGAGGACTTCCAAGTTGTGGAATTCCTTGCCGGCACATGTTTTTCCTTCTCCCTCGAACCTCCAAACCTTCAAGTCCAGAATTTACAAGTTGCCTCTTTCCTCCTTGTCGACACCCACGGTACGATAGCATTTAGGCTGTAAGCCCTCGTGGTGTGTTGTTGAAATAAAAAATAAAAAAATGTTAGGGCAATAATAAACAACCAAATGTGCTATTCAATTTGAATTAAGTCTTCAAAGTTTTCAGCTTGTCCTAAATGAATTTGTCATACAAAAACCCTTAAAAATTCTTTGGAGTTACACAATCTGATCAGATAACGGTAAAATGAAATAAAAGACTAAAAAAAAAAAAGAAAAAAAAAGGAAGTCACTAACTGGGATTAGAACGCGAGTTATAGGAGTCCATTATTACATCTACTCTGCCCCCTCCACCACTCGGCCATTATCGACATGACAGATCTCTGTATCGGCAGGTATATGATAATAATAATAATAATTTTGATTTATCTGCATTACAGCAACAACAACAACAACAACAGCAATATCAAACAAACAAATAAATAAAGTTTAGTCCCACAGAAGTTATAAACTTGTATGTGAGACCAAAAAGTAACACCTTATAAACTCGGTATAGCATACATAAAAAAGAGAAAGAAAAAAAAAGAGCCATGGACATCTTTCCGCAATCACTAGTGGCAAAAACAGCGAATATCAACCGTCACGGCTGTATGGTCATAGCGAAATATCAATATTTCAACTTGACAAGAGAACATCCGTTCCCACTCACGCGCAAGCATTCACACCCGATCCTCAGGACAAGCGCAGTCACTCGCACACCCAGACACACACAGCCACTCAGAACACACACAGGCACGCCCTCGCACCGTACTCTTCCACAGGTACCTATATAGCTCTTTTCATAGAATATTGGTTTCAATTCCTCAGATCGATCTAATCCTTCATCTATCTTCTATATATTCGACGTATCTAATCAGACATTCTCTTTTTAAAAACACTTATATTTACAATATATCTTAGGTGAACTGGGATCCTAGTGTAGAGTCTGGGTGCAATGAACATATAACTTTTTTGACCAATAGTCTTTTGGCACTTATTAACACCAAATTCAGTTACCTTCCTGTACCTTGTGTAGTGTTCGTGTTTCTTAGCAAATATACCCTAGTATATTAACTTAACGTACTGATTATTTACATCATATAATTTTTTTCTAATGGATTTTTTTTCTCATATTTTAACGAAATGAAGGAAAATGACGGCTGAGACACAGATATAGAAGCTTGTTAGTCATTTCGAGTCATAGTTTTAACCCACAAAGCGCTAATGCGTACTAATGTACGACTACCAGAATTATCAATTTTGACGTTTCAACTTTTTTTAATCAGAGGATTGCAATTTCTTTGTCTTTCAACCTAAATATCTGAGTTTTGGTACAGAAGATGCACTTTATAACAGAAACTAGCGTATCAAAGTTGGTGACCATAGATTTTTAACTTTTAGAGATATGATTTTTTTTCGAAAGAAAACCCAAAATTTTTCCGGAGAACCTTGTGAGATTTTGCTGGCTAACGAACTTACCCAAGTCACTTACAAAGGGAAGGCGCTCACCAAACTTGATCAAAATCGGCCCATAAATTTTTGAGTTATCCGAAATTTTCTTTAAATTCAAAAGTCGGGATCTCCTCATAAGTGAATTTTTGTAAGAAAATCTACTAATATGGACGTAGAAAAGTGCTTGCTGCAAGCATTATCGCTACCATAATTTCTAAGCGACAATTCATATTCTGAGGTTGACATACTTAAAGGTTAAATCAAAGGCTCATACTTTCAGACAGATTTTTTATTATAAAAACCCTACGCATTTCAGCTTAGTCGAGCCACCTATAGTGGTTAATTTAACAAACTCAATAAACAGATTGACTTTGAAGTTTCGGCTGTTTTGTGTCAAAACTTTCTCTGCGGCGCTTTGCGAGGCCCTGGACATTGCTGCAGATCAACAAAATTTAGTTGACGGCGACTTTAATGTATCGTTCAATAGAATAAATAAACAGTCGCTGGTAACTGTTGCAATCTTCCAGTCCTATATTGATTCTCTTCTTTGATAGTGGTGCCAAATAGGAAGGACAATTGCATAGACAATATGTTTGTCAATTTTGATACTAATTTGGTAGACCCCGGTGTAATAAACTCACACTTATCAGATCATCTCGGAATATCTGCGAAAATCAGTCTCTAGTAAGTATACTCGAGGAATAGTTTATCGTTCTCTCACACACACTGGTTTGTTTAACTTAAATTTATAGCTACAAAATATTGACCGGAACTTTATAAACGACAATAACAATAAGGCAAAGAAGAGAGATTTGAACAGTTTGTTCAGAGAATAATTATTTCTGTTACTGATGCTTTTCCGGAAAAAAATCAAAACAATAACAAACAGGAATGAAAAGTTGAATTGGTTCACAGACGAGCTTCTTCGCGATCCAAGGTGATTGCACTTTTTATAAGACTTTCGGGCGTCAAATTCTGGGCCTGCTAAGCAGAAGTTTATGAAGTTTCATAAAGCAAAATATCGAAAATAATCACATTACCAAAAAACAGTCAAATGATAACTTAATAAAGAAACGCAAAATATCCGCAGAGAGCTATATGAAAAATTATAAACAGAGGTAAACAAAGACAAGGAGCACATCGGCATCCATATCGGCGGACGATTATTTTGTGCATATTTTTTTAAGATGTAGCTCAAGATATCCTATAATTAATGTATATATATTTTTTCGTATCTTGTATAATAACGGCAATATTGAGCTTTATTGATTTTTTACGGAAATTCGATAAAAATTATATACCATTAAACGATAGACTCTATAGCTAAGACTACTGCCAAAACATCTGAGAAAGGGTCTATTTGAAATGAATTTTATGGAAACATTTTAGTAAAATGAAGGACAATGACGGTTGAAGTTAAGACGTCAGGCTTTGTAAAACGTTCTTCTTGAAACATTTTCTTTCCATAGCTCGTATTAGTTTCAGGTTCTTTGCCTAAATGTCGCCAATTTTGACGTTTTAAATCGCGACTTTGAGGTTTTGAGGAAAACCTCAATTTGTTTTTCTTTAAATGCACATAACTTTTTTGTTTTTCAACTTACAGAGCTATTTTTTTGGTAGGTAATTTACGTATGATGATATAAACCTACCCTTTCTTTGTTATTCTTGGAGATAAAAAAAAATTTCAAAAGAAAACACAAAATTTTTTGGGAAAACCTGGGCCGATTTTCCTGGCTAAAGAACTTATCTAAGCCACTTACAAAAGGAATGTATTAACCAAATTTAATCAAAATCGGCCTATTATTTGTTGAGTTATCGGTGTGATAGATACATATATATATATATATATATATATATATATATATATATATATATATATATATATATATATATATATATATATATATATATATATATATATATATATATATATATATATATATATATATATATATACATATAAACATTTTCGTAAAAATATTTTAAATCCGATAGCTCAATAAATTCCCCTTAAGCCAAAATCTTCAATCTTGAACCATAGTAACACCTATGTAAACGCACGTGGGTACTAAATTAAAGAAAAATAACATAATGAGCTTCGCGGATAACTACAAATTTTTCTAAAAAACCGTTTTTGTTGTTTATTGTTTGCAAAAACTGGATGGGTTGACTAAAACAAAACCATACACACAATCAATAAGGAAAAATACCTGCCATATTTGTAATTTGACAGATATATACCCTTTGTAAATAATTAATTTTTTTCTGTAAAACTTTCGTAACTTTAATATAATTTGTAACACAATTTTTTAATTTAAAAACACTTGCAGTACTTACATATTATATTTAAGATTTTTAGTTTTTTAGCTCCAGATAAAATATAAATGTTTTCAAATAATGGCTAACTGGGACTCTAAAACCGATATCCAAGATCCATTTAAATTTAAAGAATTAGTTTTAATAGTATATCTTACTAATAGTGTACAATTTTTATGAAAATTCACTACTATAACGCACTTGCTGCGTCCCGAACTTTATTTCATTTTCGATCGAGCTATAATGCATGTTGGTAAAGGAAAAAACGATAATCTTCATCGTTTTTGAGTAATTTAAAATTATTTGCAACTTTTTACGTTTTTGGCAGATGCCAAAAGGTCTAGACGCAGCAAGCGCGTTATGGTAGCAAATTTTAATAAAAATGTTTTAATAACTACATAATATTATCTCTTTTTCAATAACGATAATAATATTATTTATTGAAGTTGATTGTACAGTATGGTAAATAAGTTCTAAACTTGTGATTGCCTCTAATGCAATTTGGTCTAAGCTGGGTTCCAAATATTTTTCTTGTCTCCAAACCACACCTTCTAACACTGACAGCTTTTTTTCCTCCATACATGTTCTATCCTTGATAAAGGAATATACAGGGTGGCGCAGTGAAAACGAAACAGACCGATTTGCGTCCAGAGATTTTTTTTTTTAAGAAACACTGAAACATGTCAATTTTAATATTGAGGGGGACATGTTTTGATATAAAACTCAACTTTGTCACATTAACCCCTTAAGGGTGGTGTTAACAACCCTTATATTTTAAATAGGGAACATGAGTCGAGTGTTACATCATTTGAAAGCTCTTTCTTTTCTGAATTCAGCAGATTATTTTTTTTTGAAGTTTTATCAACTCGTTTAAAAATTATTCACAGTTGGAATTGCAAGAACGTATTTCATTCATTGTGATAAGAAATGCACTAATTAGTCAATTTTTCGTTAAATAAACTAAAAAACAAAACCTAACGTTAAAAAATGTTTATTCAGTGAAGTATGTGTTCAAATTGTTGACCACCAGCTTCCATATAAAAGTACAAATTTTGTTCAAAACGAGCTCTGACATTCTGGAGCATTTGTGGAGTTATTAGACGGAATTCTTCCAGAGTCTCCGGTTCTGTTGCGTAAATTCTACTCTTTAAACGGCCCCAAAGAAAGAAGTCTAAATGAGTTAAATCCGGTGATCTACGGGGCCACTCAATAGCACCTCTACGCCCAATCCATTGTCCTGGAAACTCTCTGTTCAAAAACACGTTGTTTTTCTTGATAGCGATTATCATTCTCAACAATGTCAATTAGTAGAGGTAAACGATATTTTCTAGTAACTCCAAACACGTTTTGCCACTCAAATTGCCATCAAGAAAAATTGGCCCGATTAAAGAGTCTCCAAAAATGCCAGTCCAGACATTCAATTTCTGTGGAGTTTGAGTGTGGATTTATTAGATTATTATCTGCCCAATAACGATAATTATGACGATTGACTGCAGAGTTTAATAAAAACGTACACTCGTCTGAAAAACAGATTTTGAACAGAAAGTTCCCGTTACCAGTTATTCGTGCAGCCATAACGTCACAAAACTCCAGCCGCCTATCAAAATCATCTTCATCCAGTTGTTGTACAGGATAAATTTTATACGGGTGAAATTTATGATGCTTCAATCTTCGCTGAATAGTTCTTCTTTTGATGTTTGAAACAGTGGCCAATTTTCTCGTGCTCAAAGTGGGTCTGCAGTAATTTGTCCTAAAACTTCTATCTCAGTAGTCTCATTTCTAACCGGAAATTCACGTTCAGGATCCCGTTTTTTGTTGACTACTGAACCACTTCGTCGAAACTTTGCAACTAACTCCAAAATGTATTTTCTGTTAACATGTCTGTTCAGATGTCGTTCATTAAACAAATTTGCGGTACTGTTGGCACAGTCATCGTTTTTGAAAAAAAAAGAGTAAATATTTCAACTCTTTCTTCTACAGAATACACCATTGTGAAATTAGTTTTTGGTAGTACTATCAAGTATCAAACCGACCGATAAACTGAAATAATAAACCGCATTTCTCTCATTCCGATAAGAAATGTTCTGATAGTCCGAGTTAATAAAACTTCCAAAAAAATTAGTGTGCTGAATTCAGAAAAGAAAGAGCTTTCAAATGATGTAACAGTCTACCCATGTTCCCTATTTAAAATATGATAGTTGTTATCACCACCCTTAAGGGGTTGATGTGACAACGTTGAGTTTTATGTCAAAACATGTCCCCCTAAATATTTAAATTGACGTGTTTCAGCGTTTCTTAAAAAAATTCTCTGGACGCAAATCGGCCTGTTTCGTTTTCAATGCGCCACCCTATATAATTCAAAAAGCGCAGCAATATAATACAGAGTTTTCATCTGGCAACTGACAGCTGTCCGACAATTTTTTTAAGAAATAGTAACCTTACCGTCACGAAAGCTAAATACTAAATATTATGATATATATATATATATATATATATATATATATATATATATATATATATATATATATATATATATATATATATATATATATATATATATATGCGTGTGTTTAATATGTGTGATGGGGGTTGTGCGTCGCGGTAATTTAAATTACTTATAATATTGATCCCTCCAAAGTGACATTGTTTTCTAAGAATGACAAGTACATAAAGTAAGCAAATTCTATATTTTTTATCTCTTCGAATACCCAGCCTTTATATTCTATAACTGTTATTTGGGGCAACTATATTATTCGTGAATGAGGGCCCGAGACTCAAGAATGTATGATCATATAATAGAGAGGTCAATAATTCAAAATATTAGTAATTCGGTTCGTGACTATATTAACCAAAAAGAAAATAATTATGTCGATAATAGTACACCATTAAAATGGTAATAACTCTTTAGTTTGGCAATCGTTGACTTGTGAGGTCCCAGAGCTTTGATATGTTCAGGCCATTCATGAGAAACATAGGTTTAAGCTAGTAATTTATTTTCCATATGCTACTATGGAGTTTGTGACCTGTAGGTGAATAAAACGAAGAAGTCGATTTTAGGAATGTTACAAGTTAATTTATAGATTTATGACTTATTTTTGAGGTGTAGAGTTAAGAAAAATTGAACATTGCAATAAATGTTGTTTTGTTGTTTTAGTGAATTTACTTAAAAAATTCACTAATGAGGAGATTCGTATATATATATATATATATATATATATATATATATATATATATATATATATATATATATATATATATATATATATTATATATATATATATATATATATATATATATATATATATATATATATATATATATATATATATATATATATATATATATATATCCGACCGATAACTCAAAAAATAATGGACCGATTTTGATGAAATTTGGTACGCGAGTTTATGTTCTTATATGTAAATTATCTGCCGAAATTTAGCTCTGTAAGTTAAAAGAAAAAAAAGTTAGAGGCATTTAAAGAAAAATAAATTGCGGTTTTCCTCAAAACCTCAAAGTCGGGATTTAAAACGTAAAAATTGGCAACATTTAGGCAAAGAACTTGAAACTAATACGGGCTATGGAAAGAAAATGTATCAAGAAGAATGTTTTGCAAACTTTGAAGTCTTAGCTTCAACCGTCATTTTCCTTCATTTTACTAAAATGTTTCTAGAAAATTCATTTCAAATAGACCTGTTCTCTGATGCTTTGGCAGTAATCTTAGCTATAGAGTTTATGGTTTAATGGTATATAATTTTTGTCGCATTTTCGTAAAAAATCAATAAAGCTCAATGTATCCGTTATTAGACAAGATATGAAAAAATTGTATACATTAATTTTAGGGTGTCTTGAGCTACATTAAAAAAAATATTTCTACAATCACAGGGAGGCCCATAAGTCGTTGGTGATACAAATTTTTTTTTTTTAGTCGAACACGCCTTATGTTATTGCATTTTTGCATTTTCCATCGAAATATAATGCATGTTTGTAAGGAAATAAATTCTGGACGCAGCAAGTGCGTTAAGGTAGCGAATTTTGATTAAATACTTCAAATTTTTATGGCTCAATTTGCTACTAACGTATAAGGCTGACCAAGAAACGAGTATTTTCGGAAACACTTTAAATTCGGAAATTTTTGTACATTTTCAAACAATACAGTTATTTGATGAAACATGGCACATTGTTTTTACTATATAGGTTATACTGGTAGCCAATTTGATGCCTGCTTTCTTAAAAGAGAACACACTAATTTGCTATTAAAAGAATTTTTATGAAAATTCACTATTATAACGTACTTGCTGCGTGCAGACTTTTTGTGTTATCTACATATACATCTTTTAAAACCTTTTTTCCATGGTAAATAAAAAAAATAATAAAAACTTAATCTGGTATATTAAAACACAGAATCAAATTAACAAACGAAAGTTGCTTAAGTTGCACCAATGTAAGGAAAAGTGTGGTAAAATAATTATAGCTAGCAAATATAGACAATCTTAGATTTAGACAATTTTATAAATGTCTGAGGTTGGAAACGTAAAAGCACAAGGAAATAAATTAACTTTTCTATTCTCGGAGGTTTTAAAGGTATTTAGTTTATTTTTTTGGTATCTTAAAGATCCCTACCCCTCTTGCATAATTTAAGAGGTTCAAGAAATTGTTAGAGGATTATAACTGCTTTCTGGTTTCCTGGTAATTGACCATAGTCAAGATCCGAAAGACAATATGATTCGTTTTATCAAATTTTTGTAGAAAAAAATCGAATGTACTAACCAAATTTGATCAAAATCCGCCGGTTATTTTTTAAGTTATCGTCGGGGTCTATATATATATATATATATATATATATATATATATATATATATATATATATATATATATATATATATATATATATATATATAATGTGTAAAAGCCAAATCCAGTGAGGATTTGTCGTTGCCCAGTAGCGACCGATTAGCATAACCGTTAAGTGAAAAAGTGCACTCAGAAAACATAACGTCTTCTAATGGGATAATATTGTTATCCAACATGTCCATCATTCGCTCACAAAAATAAGTTCTCCTATCATAATCGTCTTCCATGAGCTCCTGAGTAGGTATCATTTTGTAGGGATGAATTTTATTTTCTTTTAATATTTTAACTATCGATGCATGGCTAACCTTAAATGTAGTCGATGCCTGTCTAGCCGATGTATGTGGGTTTTCCACAAATTCAAGCATCACATCTAATTTGATTTCATCACTCAGTTCATTGGCTGCTTTTTTATCTGCCTTACATAACCAAACTCGCGAAACTGCTTCTCTATTTTACTAATTGTTCCTTGGGATATAGGCGGTAAATTAGGAAATTCCTCATGAAATAGGCGAGTTACTTCATGTTGTGTTCGGGTTTTATCTCCGTAACCAATCATTTGTATAACTGTTATTTTATGTATTTCCGTTAATCTAACCAATTTTCAGAATTGAAGTTAACGAAATTCAAACTAAAATTATAATACTAACAATTTAAATGACAACTTATAATTACAAAAAAATCTGCTTAGGTGTTAACTAAACTAACATTGCCTCGGAAACTATTTAATGTATTTTTAATGGATACAATGTAAAAAGCACATTACTATGGTTTTTTCTTACTTTCTTATCTTCAAGACCTAAACGGAAAATAAGTTTTGAGTATTTTATAGCGAATTTCGGTAACCACATGATTTTATTTTATTCTATCTTAATTGTTGCAATAAACTTGAAAACGATAACATTTTTGAATAGAGAATGAACAGACCTTTCAATTACACAAGCCTATACTTCCCCTTTAAAAAAATGGGGCTTGTACCTGTCATTCGAAGGGGGTTGAAGGTAGGGAACGCATTTTTACGTTGAAAAATTCAATTTATAATTTAAATTTGACGTATTTCGGGATTTTTTATAATAATGTACAATAACCGAAATCATGAATTTATTCCATTTGGCTTTTACACACGGTATAATAAGATTCTACGGATAACTCATTGTAAACTTCATTATTATTTAAATAAAGTTCAAATTTTGAAATATCAAAGTCCACATTTTTTAAAAAATCGTTAATTTTGCATTGAACTAATTATGACGTTACACCTTGACATTAATATAATTGTACTTTAAGTTGGTAACAACAAAATAAAAAAATCTCGGGACGCAGCAAGTGCGTTATGGTAGTGAATTTTTATTAAATGCTTCAAATTTAAATAACTCAATTTTCTATAAACTTAGAGAGTTTAGTTTAAGCACGTAGTAAGGTCTTTCTTAAGGAAACATATCCACAAAATTTCATTAAAATAACTTTGTAACTTTCGGAGAAAAAAATTTTTTTTGAAAGAAAATTAAAAATTTGAATAACTCAATTTTTTCTAAACTTAGAAAGTTGAATTTTGGTACGTAGTAAGATCTCTCCCGAGGAAATATATGTACCAAATTTTATTAAAACAGATTTGTTACTTTCGGAGAAAAACATTTTTTCGAAAGAAAACTCAAAATTTTCCCGGAAAACCCCGTCTGATTTTTCTGGCTAACGAACTCATCCAAGCTATTAATAAAAGAAAGTCACTTGCCAAGTTTCATCGAAATCGGTTAATTATTTTTTGAGTTATCAGACGGATATATATATATATATATATATATATATATATATATATATATATATATATATATATATATATATATATATATAAACATATAAAAATTGAAAATGACCCCGGATATGGGTTCTAGGGGTCATATTTCGCGCTCATTTGAAAAATTTTTTGCAAAGTCTCACCATAGATACCTTTCTATTAGTGAAGTTAATAAAAAATTCACTAATAAGAAGGTCTAATATTGAATAATTATCGTAACTGTATTAAACAATTATCTTTAGAGACAGTTGCAAAGCACTTTTAAGCTTGAAAAACCGAATATAAAAGTAAAATGTATGCTATATGCAGTGATGCATTAGTAGTTTCTATTCTACAGTTGATTGAGTGAAGGCAACCGATCTGTATATCTAGTCTGTCCGTATAGTCCGGGTTCAGGTATCAGTGATTTACCTGATTATTGGATCGAATCCGACGATCCGTATTGTTTAGTAAACGTTACTTCCCACGGTCATTTGTTTTGCATGTCGTGCTAATATGTTGGTTTGGATCTCTCTAGTACGGCCCAAACCCTCCGTACATCGTCAGTACAATGCCCTACACACAATGTACTCTCTGACTTATAGCGAAACGAAGATCCTCTCTCTATACTACCTTCACGATGGTCAACAGTTGTGTAATTCACGACCGGGATCTAATTTTCAGACGATATAAGTTAATCAACTTTGCATAACATGCACGAAATAAAAGATCTTGCAAACTTGACTCAAACGTCATTAAATTTTAACC
The DNA here is from genome assembly GCA_964006375.1 of Tillus elongatus. NCBI lineage: Eukaryota > Metazoa > Arthropoda > Insecta > Coleoptera > Cleridae > Tillus > Tillus elongatus. The sequence goes on along the minus strand of OZ023268.1, from coordinate 28,008,464 downwards.
TAAATCACTATTTAAGTGAATCTGGTCAACTAATTTTATGCTAATTTTGTCTTGTTACAATGAAATGTGGAAGCTGTGGTGGGCACTCATGAAGACATTAATCAAATTTATTTTACCACAATCATGTTTACACCTGAGGATGGTTCAGTTAACAATTAGAGCGTAATACAGCCGTAAACACTTATCGCATCGACAGGGAGTAGAGGTTATTGTTTTTGTCTGCCTGAAGATGCCATAAGAGGTGAAACCGGTTGTAGAAAAGAAGAGAAGCTATTGTGGGGCCCGAAAAAAACCGCTTACGTCTGTATTTAGTTTCAAATGATTTCAACAAGCTAGGGTAACAACATTTAATGGAGGTAGTCTTAAAAAGAGGATGAAGAAAAGCCCATTTATGTTCCAAATATATCAATTAGTTTTTGCGCTAGTTTTACTAGCGTCAAACTGGTTGGAATAGATTTAGTTGAACATTTTAAGCGCATTTAAAAAGGTCTAGGTGTATGCTGATGAATGTTTCTTTTAAATATTCGTAGAATAAAATCTAATGAAGAGATCATAACTTTAGGATTTTAAAAAACTTTTTCCCAATAATTACGAAAGGGGCCTAGAGCACAAATCTTAACACTTTGATATTTTTACTATATATATATATATATATATATATATATATATATATATATATATATATATATATATATATATATATATATATATATATATATATATATAGAGAGAGAGAGAGAGAGAGAGATATACAGAATAATTTACGGAGGCCGCGCATTAGATGTGTTCACCTTGCACTTGGATTAGAAACTTGAAATATGGTATTAGACACCCTGAGTTGTGTGGACTCATCTATTACCGTTTTTCACATATCTAATTTTTTGTCAAACAATTTACCGCCGTAGTAGTTTATGGTACCACCCCTTACATCAAGGGGCCTACGGAGGTTTCTGGTTCTGGTGTATGAGTCGGTTTCCCTTATAAGCAAAAATGATGATGGCTCCTCCTTGCACAAAAGATTCCGGAGGTAAAATAACCCTCCATTCGGATCTCCGGAAGAGGGGTGTACAGGGGGTCCTAGCATCAACATTTAACATATCCTTCCCGAATATATGTGCCCTAAATTTTAACCGGAACTCCGTCCACCATTTCCTCCAGGCAAATAGGCCCCAACTCCTCTTCCTCACCGAAACACAAATCAGTGCCAAAACAGCCACTAATCACCTTAATTTACCGGGGTATGAGCTCCTTACGTCCTTTAGATTGCATAGAGGCGTGTGCGCGTACGTGCGTAGCAATCTACCCTGCACCAGACTCCCCAATTTAGAAGCTGGAAGAACAGACATATTTTCGATGAAACTTTCTCTCGGGGCTGCAACTAAAATCATCTGTTGCATTTACCGGTCACCTTCCGACAATAACTTTGTCCAGCTCTTTGATTACCTTTCTGAAAAAACCGACCATCTGATTTCGGAATATCCTTCCTCCGAGGTCACTATTCTTGGTGACTTCAACGTCCATAATAAGGAATGGCTAGGATCTTCAAAAACCGATCCACAAAGGAAAGCAGCGGAGGCCTTTGCAGTCAGCAATTATTTAGCCAATATGGTTCAGCAACCTACTTACTTTTCTCGCATCCCAACAGACAGCTCTAATCCCTTGGATCTCCTTCTTTGTACAAATCCTGACTGCTATAGGATATCAGTCATCGCCTCCTTGGTCGCTCAGACCACGGCATGGTCACTGCTTCCTACGCAATGCAACCCGACGTCACATAGTCATCACCCCACGTACCGTTTGGCACTACAACTCCGCGAACTGGGACGAAATGCGAGATTACTTTTCCTCATTTCCATGGGCGTCTGTCTGATTTTCTCAACCTGACCCCTCTGATATCTCACAACACGACATCGAAATTATCCAAGCTGGCATGGAATTATTTCTTCCATGTGCACAGAAAACCTCTGCAGCCACTCAAAATCCCTGGTTCGCTAAATCCTGTAACAAGGCCAGACTTGAAAAGGTTAAAGCTCACAAAACGCTTCTACACAATCCCAGCCAAGAAAAACGTCAAGCATTTAACGACGCAAGAAACCGCTGTGTCCGCAAAAACTCGTTTAATAACCACATCAAAAACACAGTCCTCTTAAGCTCCAACGGCAGTAAACCCTTCTGCACTCTTGCTAAATCTATTGGGAATAATTTCTGCAAGAGCACGTTCCCACCTCTTGTCTCAGGGGACAAAATTGTTTCTACCGCCCTGGGCAAGGCTGAACTTTTTGCTTCGTTGTTTGCCGGCCATTCCACTCTCAACCCACCTCCAAATGTTCAACCACCAACAGTCCCAATATCGCGCATAAATTGACGGATATCATTTTCAAAACTAAAAAGGTACGAAAGATCCTCTCTTCTCTTAATACCAGGAAAGCCTCTGGCCTTGAGGAGATCCCAGCAATTGTTCTCAAAAAATGCGCACTAGAACTTGCTCCTGTCCTGACTCGTCTGTTTCAGTCATCTTACAATAGAGGCATATTTCCTAGTAACTGGAAAACTGCTCGAGTACAACCTGTCCCCAAGAAAGGATCCAAAAGCGCTAGCAACCACAGGCCTATTTTTCTCCTTTCAGTCGTTTCTAAACTGATGGAAAAATATATAAATACCGAATTACTAATCCACGGTAGGCAGTATGGATTCCGTCAGCGCAGATCAACTGCCGACCTCCTTTCCTTTATCACACATTCTTGGAACAAGTCTATGAAACTACACAATGAATCCCAGCTTGTCGCTCTAGACTTATCCAAAGCATTCGATCAGGTCTGGCACGCAGCGCTGCTTAATAAACTCCCGGCATATGGCTTACCACCAAAACTCAGTACCTGGACAGTAGATTTCCTCTCCAGCCGGAGCATTTCTGTTGTCGTGGATAGCCATTTCTCTAAACTATATCCAATTAATGCAGGAGTTCCCCAAGGTTCAGCTTTAGCCCCTACTTTGTTTCTTCTCCACATCAATGACGTCCTCTCCAGCACATCCAACCCAGTTTACAGTTACGCGGACGACAGCACCCTTCACTCAAATATACAATATTCTAAGCCTGTCTCTTTAGCCCAACTAGATGAGGATCGCAGACTCATGAAGGGTTCTGTCTCCGTGGATCTCCAAAGAATATTAGACTTGGGAAGTAGAAATCTTGTATAATTCAACATGTAATAGTAATGAGTCCTTTTCACTTGTTGGCATTTCTGTGGATAGAAATATCAATTGGCACCAACATGTCACATCAATTGCAGAAGCGGCTGCTAAGAAATTAGGTTTCCTCTTCCTGGCTCGCAAATACTTTTCACCAGCTAATCTCTATACCTTATATACTTCACAAATAAGACCAAACCTCGAATACTGCTCCCACATCTGGGGTGGCGCTGCCGCTTCTGCACTCGCTATCCTGGACTCCATTCAGAAGAGTGCTATACGTCTCATTCGTGACCCTACTCTCACCCAAAGGCTGCCACCCCTTACCCACCGGCGTGCCGTTGGTGACCTCTCTCTCTTATAGATATCTGCACGGGCACTGCTCATAGGAGCTTTCTTCCATAATTCCTCCACCTGCTGCCCCCAACAGATCTACCAGGGAAACAGAGCGAATGCACCCTTTTACTGTCCAGGTCACCAGACATAGAACATCTTGTTATGCCCGCTCTTTTGTCCCGAGTATTCCAAGTTGTGGAATTATTTGCCGGCACATGTTTTTCCTTCTCCTCCGAACCTCCAAACCTTCAAGTCCAGAATTAACAAGTTGCCTCTTTCCTCCTTGTCGACACCCACGGTACGATAGTATTTAGGCTGTAAGTCCTCGTGGTGTGTTGTTGAAAAAAAATGAACCTCGGCACGTTGCATCCTTCGGAGGGGCGTAAAGCCGTCGGTTCCGTGTCCATGCGATGTGGGTCACATTAAAGACCCATACCCTCCTTACAGAAAGGCAGGGATTCGGCAAAAATTTCAGGATAGTGAGGTGAAACTGCTTCCTGGCGTCGGTGGTTTGCCATAGTCGCTGAAATTGTGCCGACGTTAAAGTAGAAAAAACTAATGGGATAATAATAACATATTGTATAATAAGCTCTGATAAGCATTTTTTTATCTAAATAACTTCATTTTGCTATGTTGTGCTGTCGTTTCTGAATACTCCAGACTTGATGTTATAAATACCGTCCCAAATATTGTTTTTATGGGCATTGAAAGTAGTCACAGAAGACAGCAGCGCCATCAGGAAGCACAATTTATCCTGAATAATGCTGGGTGAGCGACAGTAAATTCGGCGGTCGTATTTGGACAAAGCTGTTTGCGTGAATACAATTAATAAACATGCAGCTGTATTCTCGGTTCGATACAGAGGCCTTCCTTCACTTGATTTATCGCGCTGCAACGATTCCGTTTCAAACGTAAAAATAAAATTAAAAAACAAACTGTTCCCGGAGTTCGTTTATTCCTTTCTACAGACGAAAAAAAGATATAATTGTTAGTCGGTTTATCGGGCGAACATGCAGAATTCGATCATCAACCTAAATCAATCCAAAGGTTGAGAAATATCTAAAGTCTCATGGCACAGCAAGTGAGTTATGGTAACCGATTTAACTTTCTTTTAAAAAGAAGTCATTTTGCTTACACAAACACAACTTTATCCTTCGCAGTAGTAGTAAAAATAATTTTCGTTATGATATGAATTCGAAGTTGTCAAAATAGATATATGATAACAAAAAGCAGAATCACCATAAAAACCACAAAATAATAATAATAGAAAGCTATACGTATTTCGACAGAAAAGTTGTCTTCATCAGTATCTGCCGATAAACTAACTGCAAGCCCAAAATTATCTTATTTATACAGGGTGTTTCAAAAATAATAGTCTATGTTACAGGTGCACATTTAGCACAAAAAAAACAAAACTATTTTTTCATACAAACATGGGTCCGCAAATGCTTAGTTTCTTAAATACAGGGTCAGTTTTTCACGAATAGGTCCGAGTCAAATTAAAATTCTGGCGTGAAAATTGGCATGTGGGGGTTTTCGAGGGCAAGAAATTTAAATATGTTATTGTTAATAACACTGCTGGTATAGGGCGCCACCTGTAAAACTATGCTTGCATTCAATTGGCTATAATTTTTTGACACCCAGTAATACCGACCTACCGTATAGCTACATTGCAGCCCTTATCAATTGTAAGCAAAAAATGTATACTTGATTTAAATCTCTCAGACACACCATTTTCGAGACATTTTAATTTTTGTATGTCGATGTGGCTCAAAAATTAATTCTGCGACAAATCATAGGAATACATTTTTCACATTTTAATTGCTATCAGCATGTATAAACTTAATTTTCTTATTCTCTAGTTAAATATTAAAATCTTACCAGAAAAAAAAACTGACAAGACACAATCATGAAGATAAAATAAAAAGCCATGATAACAAACTTTGAACAAACCATTTAACAAAGTGGTTTCCATCGTTACGGGACTTGACTTTTGCGTTTTCATCGTGACATATACTACATTTGACTTCTACGTTTGAGACTACTCACTATTTTTAAATAATTAATTGTATTGTCCGTAATTTTTCTAATTAAATATGGATGTCTTTACCAACAATGAACTAACAGACATGCATGTTATGTATTCACGAGCTGAAAATGTTATGTATTCACGAAACGACTGTATGAAGAAGCCTTCCCAAATCGGAGAATTCCAGACAGAAGGATGTTTCAACGGACTGACATCCGTCTGCGAGAAACAGGTACATACTTACATTATCTAATACATCGATCGGTCTCTTTCGAATATAGTATATTTTTTTACCAGGCACCCTTAATAAAGTAACTGCTGATCGAAGCAGACCACGAAGTGCACGAAATCCCGATTTTGAAGAGGCTGTTCTGGATGAAATGGAACAAAGCCCAAAAATAAGCACTAGGGAAATGGCCAGTCATCTGGGAGCATCCAATGCAACGATATGGCGAGTTATTCACGAGCAACAATTGCGTCCATATCACATCCAACGTGTGCAGGCACTATCGCCTGAAAGAGATTTTATACCTCGCCTACAATTTTGCCAATGATTTCTTCAACATAATAATGTAGAGAACTTGTTGAATGTGTATTGTTCACTGACGAGTCTGCATTTAGGCGCGAAGAAATCGTCAATTTTCGTAACAGCCATATTTGGGCTGACGAAAATCCCCACGCAGTTTTTGAACGGCATCATCAACAGCAATTTTCCTTAAATGTATGGGCTGGAATTGTAGGTGTAATTTGATAGGACCTTTTTTTTTTTACCTCACAGACTTAATGCTACAACTTATCTTGAATTCCTGCAAAACCAACTAAATGGGTTATTAGAAAATGTACCTCTTGACATAAGACATAACCTGTGGTTTATGCATGACGGAGCCCCCCCACATTTCGCCCTAAATGTCAGAAATTACCTAAGCAATACTTTTGGACGCAGATGGATCGGACGCGGTGGACCTCAGCCATGGCCGGCTCGATCCCCTGATTTAAATCCTATGGACTTTTATTTATGGGGGCATCTCCAAAGTATTGTTTATGAAATAAATGTTGAAAATTGTGATGATCTGAAGCAAGGAATTGTACTTGGATGCGAACAAATTAGAAATACACCAGAAATTTTTCACAGAGTACGACGTTGTATGCCCCGCAGAATACGAAAGAGAATTGAAGTGGAGGGTGGCCATTTTAAAGATTTATTGTAGTCAGGTTTCATAGAATGTTATAAACTTTTTTATTTGTTGTTTTATTTGTTGTTAAAAATTGCAGACAATACAATTAATTACTTGAGAAAAATTAATTTTTGAGCGTCATCGACATACAAACAGTTAAATATCTGGAAAATGGTGTGTCTGAGAGATTTGGATCAAATATACATTTTTTACTTACAATTGATAAGGGCTGCAATGTAGCTATACGGTAGCTCAATATTACTGGGTGTCAAAAAATTATAGCCAATTGAATGCAAGCATAGTTTTACAGGTGGCGCCCTATACCAGCAGTGTTATTAACAATAACATATTTAAAATTCTTGCCCTCGAAAACCCCCACATGCCAATTTTCGCGCCAAATTTTTAATTTGACTTGGACTTATTCGTGAAAAACTGACAAAAACAAATAACTTTAACATACTGGATTTAAAAAACTGAGCATTTGCGGACTCATATTTATATGAAAATATGCAATACACGTTGATAAAATACCTGATGATGCCACACCGCATTATGCAATATCGGATATCTCAATATTGGATGGTGCAACACCGGATGACGTAATACCGGGTACCCTTTTGCAAGGACTATTGTTATCACCGCGGATACGCCTAAGCGGTTGTTGTGTTCATTGATTGTTGTTGCCCTTACTTGGTGAAACTTCTCCATACTACATACAGACTTGGAGACTACTTCTCTGGCTTCACTGTTGGTTTTCGTTGGTGAAGGAGGTAGCCAGCGTGTAAGCTAACTGGAGCAATTGGCTCTTACGAATTCTGGATGTTCTAGGATGTTCTTCAATGCTTCTGTGACTATAGTTTCGCTGCTTGACAGCATTTTTTCAATTTTAATCTGTCTGAAAATGCTGTCAAGCAGCTAAACTATAGTCACAGAAGCATTGAAGAACATCCTAGAACTTCCAGAATTCGAAGGGCCACTTGCTCCAGTTAGCTCACGCGCTGGCTACGTCCTTCACCTACAAAAACCAACAGTGAAGCCAGAGAAGTAGTCTCCAAGTCTGTATGTGGTTGTTGTGTTGGTACTGAAAGCAACCCATAGATTATTTATTGCTATTTAACCCATTTATGTCCATGGTTGCGTTAAATTAACGTTAACAAAAATGTTTTTTTGCCTATTGAACTATCGTTATTTTCGATGCCTTGTCGACAATATTACATTATACAATGTGTGAACATGGATTTAAAAATTACCCTAAGCCCCGAGTTTATTCTGAATTTAAAATGCCAAGTTGTATTGTCAATGCTACAAGTGGAAAACCTGAATTTCGAAATACCCATCCAATACCATATGGAGGTATATTTTCTTAATTTTATATTGCATTTGTATGACACAATTTCACGGATTGATATCCCTAAACAAATTGAATAATTCCTTTCAAAGGATATCTGTAAAATCACATTGAAATGCAACGTTGGGAAAACGTAACATTGGGAGAAACAGTGAGACCTCATAAATATCTGAACTAGTTTTTACGCGTCTTAGTTTGTCATCAGTATCAGAATCGTATAGACTGTGACAGAGTGAGATTAGCGTTTGGTTAGTAAACAAAATAACTTGGTCCATTCTGAGATTGCAGGCCTTTGTAATTGAAGAAAATGGTAAGTGACTCAAAATTTGAAGCTGGTGGTTTTGTCCATGGAGACAATATATATTTCAGAGTACTGTGAAATGTTGTGATGATTCTAGGAGGCCATTACAACTGAGGAAACTTGAGGCAATAATTGAAAATCTTGATGTGCATGATGAAGCTCGTTATATACCACCTGATGTTGATAATCTAACCGAAGAAGAAGACATTGATGATGATGCTATAGGTGGAACAGGAAATATACATTTAGATCTAGCAGGAACTTTCTAAATATTACATTTGGAAAGGGAAATTAAGACGGAAGGAAATATTTATGATGGGGCGATTCCAACAAGAAAAATAATTAGAATGGAAGACATTACTTGGTGTAGAACATCTGTTGCGTACGATAACAATGCGACGTCTAACAAAGAAAGTGCTATGCAAAATATCATCAAGTTGCTACATGGAAAGTCTTCTCTTAATTTATTCGAAGAGATGTTTGATGAAAACATTTTTCAGACGATTATTTTGAACTCTATAAAATATTCCAGAGATCACAACTATTTTGAATTAGACCAGAAGGGCCTAGAAATATTTCTGGGTCAGCCTGACTCCTCCCAGAAAGGTGTCTTTTTATCCATAAATAAGCATTTCCTTTTATGCCATAATGACCCAATTTTTGCGATAAGAGGGCATGGTTAACCGCACCAAGCGCTTTCGAAATGTCAAAGAAGAGCCCGGCGAATTTGGACCCACTATTTATGTAATCCAAGACTATCAGGTAAGTGCTAAGTATGGCACCGTGGGTTGACAGCTGCTTACGAAAGCCAAAATGACGAGGAGACAAACAAATTATATCTCTCCAAAAAGGACCCAAGTCTTTGCGGAAATGCCTTTGCAAAGGTCTCAGAAAAAACCAAAGCAGCGCAATCGTCCTGTAGTTGTACAAAAGACGTGGATCTCCTTTCCTAAAGAGAAAGGCAACAAGGCCGCCTTCAGGCGCTCAGGAAAACAACAGATTTGAGATGACACATTTATAAGGTAAGTTAGTGGAGCCACCACAAGACGAGCAACCTTGCCAAGAAGACTGCAACGTATTTCATCTATTCCTGGTGAATTTTTAGCTGCAAGTGATTTTATGATCTCTAATACATCGTCCTCTGAGACAGAATATAAAAACATAGAATAGGCATTAGAGCCATTTTTCAATGCACAATTTGTGTCTCCGTTTTTTTGTCAAATGCTTAGTCGACAAAGTGCGCATCGAGACTGCCAGCGATCATATTAGGATCTGTCAAAACGACTCCATCCCTAGACACAATATACAGATTAGCCAGCTTTCTATTGATCTTCTCCACGATGACTTTTTCTTAGCATTGCTTCACACACAGCTTTATTTTTGTTTGAAGCCTTAGAGATTTTACTTTCATAGTACTTTTTTTTTGGCGTCTTTCAACCTAGCACCGTGCTGTTTCCTTTAGACTATTACACAACTCTTTACATTCCGTATCTGTAACCCTATCTAGTAGAAGTGGAAAATCGCTTCAAATGAGCGCGTATAGGCCTTTAGAACAAATATCCGGGGCAAATTTTATAAGGTTAATAGTGAATGGTTATTTTATTTAAAATGTAATGACAAAAGAATTCACTAATATTTTAATTATAAGAGAAAATGGTGTGACTAGTCACCTGGGAGCTAACATTTATTGCAAATAATAAAAAAAGGTGGGTACTGGTTTTATAATCTAGGTGACGTCGAACACACAAATAAAAATTAAGACTCGGTTATTGTTATTTATTGATAAAAGATGGCTTTATATAATACAAAGTGTTGTATTTAATAATGATTGCTTCCGGCAGTTATTAGTGAAATTCAAAGGAAAACAATGAAATCAGATGAACCAGGTACTTAACTTTTACTTCCGACGTGGTGTTTCGTGGGGACCCAGAAGAGATGCAGAGTCCTATAGCTGTTCAGTGCCAGCGAGACCACTCAATAAGGCTGTGGAGACTACTCAAGCCTGACTAGACCGCCGAGAGACTTTAGGAGGGCTCTGCTTTGCTTGATGTTAGTGGGCTCCAAGTCATAGAAGGCTCATCACTGCTGGTCTTGTGTCATTTGTTGAAGAGGAACGTGTTTTGAAACCGTGTCTTCAAACAGATATATTCACAAAAAAATGAGGTCTTCAAAAAGGGCAGCCCATATGGGGTGTGCTTTTTTCAGCCGATAATTGCTTTCAACATTTCTAATCGGTCCTACTAAAAAGAGAGCTTTCGAGTTGTTGCAGCGTCTTATAAAGGTCCTGTTATCTCTCACGTAAAATAAAGTAACGACTGTCAGGCTTTTCAGCCGTCCTAATGCAAGTAGTTGTGACACGGAGTAAACACAAGTCTACGGACGAACGTGATGACACCAGCTTATGTGGGCAGAGTTCCTTGACTAAGTAAATACTAAAACGATGTACTAATGAACGTTATAGTGTGGACGAAGGCTGTAAAACGTGTAATACGTTACAGTTTATTCAGTTTCTATATATACACACACAATATATATATATATATATATATATATATATATATATATATATATATATATATATATATATATAGGGTGTCCCAATAGTGGGTAATTCCTCTATATATTCCTTACCTTTAGAGCTAGCCGAAATAACTTTTCACAAAATTTTCTTGCGATTATCTAGGCTATATCGAAAAAATATATTCAGCTTTGTGGAACTTCCGATTAAACCGGAAGTAGCTATCAACTTCATTATTTTAAATAGAATGCTATACTTTTTGTTAAATTTTTGGATAAAGATTAAAAAATAATTGTGACTTTGTGTAGCATTCCCTATAGCGATCTTTGATATTTGTGAAAATATTACGACTTTCTTTTTTTAGCTCCGATTTATGTGTTATTTTAAACGTATGCTATGGCCTGAGTTTTGAGCTTTGCTGCCTTAAATTCGAAATAGCAATAGACGACATTTAATACTTTAAAATAGTTAAATAATAATTTACCACCATTGTACAGGGTGTATTATTTTTGGGTTACAGCATATCTAATTTTAATGTGGTATAACTTGTGATTTTCAAACAGAACAGCCTAATTTTTATGGATTGGTCACGTAGATTACTAAATTCAACATCGACGTAGTATAGGTTTTCCTATAGTTAGAGTTGATAGATTTTGAGTTATAGTGGTTTGTTTTAATTTCGCTTGCAAGATTAATGGTACCGTCAAATGGTCACTATATGAGGCACAGAGCATGTGAACAATGTCAGGTGACACCTAAACGTCTCATTGACAAGGAAGTCAGTAGTTTTTATATTTCCATCGTTTGAACTTACTTCCGTCTAATAAATGTTTGTTTTAACAATAATTTGAATAGAATTATCAGAAATAAAATGGTCACGATGCAAATTATTTGATCCTATCCTTGTAACTAGATAATGTGTCGACACAAAACTTATCAAATGCAACTGCATGCAATGAGTGTTATATTATGGACTTATTCATATTTTTACCATACACAAAGTGAAACATAGTTTAATAAAGGTAGTTGTAATTATGCGAACCAGAAAGTGAAGCAAACCATAATAACATAACTATAATAATCCACAGTCATTAACATTAAAAAAATCTAAAAAAAGCGATACATTAGAACTATTCGAAACTTTACAAATTGACCTGAATACACAATCTAACCCTCATTAATATTTCTTCTTGAACATTGCTGAACATTTGCGAAGTTATTTCCCTGCACGCGTCTGCAATATTATTTCTTAGTTCCTGTAGTGTGTTGGATGATGTTTGTTACACAATTTCCTTGATAAAGCCTCATAGGAAAAAATCTAGACATGTGAGATCAGGAGATCTTGCTGGCCACGAGACCTATCCATTTATTGGGGTACCTCGATCATTTACAAATCGGCGACCATTTATGTCATAATGTGCTCGTGCCCCGTCCTGCATAAACCACATACGTTGATTGTTATCTAGAGGCGAATATTTCAAAAACACCTCTATATCTTCTTCCAATATACGCAGATATATATGCCCGTTGAGGTGGACATCAAAGAAATATGGCCCAATAACATTTCTTCCAATTATTCCAGCCTAAGCATTTATCGTAAGACGGTGCTGGTTGTCAACTTATCTGTAAAAGTTCGGATTTCTGAAGAGTAATGAGAAAGTTGTGCCCATTAACCCTACCATAACTTGAAAATGAAGATTCATTACTGAACATCACGTAATTAAAAAAATTCTCACTTTCATTGTACTTGCCAACTGCGCACTCGCAAAACCTGAGGCAACTTCGAAAATCTGCCTGCTGCAACTTCACTTCATATGGGTAAAACTTGTTCTGTTTACTGAAGTTTTGATATTCGTAATTCTTTGGCAACTTTCCTCACGCTTGTGTGCGGATTATCTAGTGTCGATGCAACAATGGAAAATTCGTTTTCTTCATTGCCACTTACTCTCCCTTGGCATTTGATAATTGGCGTTAGCAGTTCGCAAAAAACGGTCCAACAATTTTACGAAACATTTTCCCTGAGGATGTCTTCAGCTCGGATATGTTTGTGCGTACACACGCGATACTTGAAAACAGTTTCGCGGACATTCGCCTATAATAAGTGTTATATTAACTAATTCCCCAGTATTATAATTCATTTGAGATTAAATAGCACAAAAGTTAGAATATAAGACTTGGCTCAAACACTTGAGAACTGAAAATAGTTATAGTTTTGATTAGGTGGCGTTTATCTGTCATCTGACAATAAATATTAGTTGTTTCATTCTCTATGTCTCCTGAATCTGACAGAATACAGTTTTTACAAGTGAAACTAAAACAAATCACTATAGTTCAAAAACTATCAACTATAGCTATAGAGAAACCTATACTATGTCGATGCAGAATTCAATTATCTACCTGACCAATACATAAAAATTAGGGTGGTCCATTTGAAAAACACAAGTTTTGCCGCTTTAAAATTAGATATGCTGTAACCCAACAATAATATACCCTGTACAATGATGATAAATTATTCTTTATCTATTTAAAAACATTAAATGTTGTCTATTGATGTTTCGAATTTAAAGCAGCAAAACTCAGCCCACAGCATTCGTTTGAAATAACACATAAATCGGAGCTAAAGATAAAGTCGTAATATTTTCACAAAGATCAAAGATCGCTATAGGAAATGCTACACAAAGTCACACTTATTTTTTAATCTCCATCCAGAAATGTAATTAAAAGTACAGCATTCCATTTAAAATAACAAAATTGATAGCTACTTCTGGTGTAACCGGAAGTTCCACAAAGCTGAATATATTTCATCGATATAGCCTAGATAATCACAAGAAAATTTTGTTGTAAGTTTTTTCGGCTGCCTCTAAGGGTAAGGGATATATAGAGCAATTACGCACTATTGGGACAGCCTATATATATATATATATATATATATATATATATATATATATATATATATATATATATATACAGTGTGTCCAGGGATTGAGTGTGGGTAAGGTATAAGTGACAAAAAATTTTTGAATTAGATTATGATATTCTTGGAATCGCTCCTGCTTTGTCTTAAACTAAGATGTTGAGGAAATGAACAAAATCAGTTAACATACGGAGTAGTTTAGAACTGATTGTTAAATGTATTAAGAGTAAACTACCTTCTTTTATAAAGATACCGCAAAAACTTATTAACAAAACTTTTTTTTTTAATTAAAATTTATGACAGGCTTTCAATTTTCAGCTAGATCAGCCTTCTTTGAATTTTCAAGTAAATTATTTTTTCCCTATCAACATGGAGCTTTTTACCTGTGGTTTTCTGAACGCAGGTGCGCAAAGTAAGTAACCATGCAATGTTAAATAATAATTTATTAGTAAAATACAAAACGCTTATTGCTAACAAAAATCAAAACGAACAACGAAAAATAAAGAAATTATTCAAATGTGCTGCCACCAACCGATACACATAACAGCCCGTTTAGTAAATGCTTTGTAGGCATTTTGAAGAAACAGTACACCACACATTAACTTTTTTATGGCATTGTCTTCTGCAATTAACTCTATAATTTGGATTCTCCATAGACCAATGCCGTGCATTTTGTGAACTTATCACCCCATTAGTGGTGGAAGTGGATTTGTCCGAAAAAATAATACTTCTGCCAAAATTGTGATTTTGTGGATATTGCTCGCCGTACCATAAACAAAAATCTAATCGTTTTGACTCGTCATTTTCTTCCAAAGTGTGTATAAGTTTTGCTTTGAAAGGTTTCACCTTGTTGGTACGATAAATTTGCTAATATGGACAATTTCTAATGCCCTTCTTCTTAATGATAATTTCGGAAAGCGGCTAACAGAATCCATAGCTAATGCAGCTGCAGCATTGTCTTCTTCATTTAGGTCGGATTTTGTCTTCTTAACATTTAAAACACTTCCCAATACGCATAAATTTTGTAACAACTTTTTTTACACCAGTAGCGGAGACCGAATAATTTGGCCAGCGTTCAAGGAATTTTCTTATCACTCCCTGATAAGAATGTTCATCACCCAAACCATAGCACTGCACAATAAACACTTTTTGTTCTGTTGTTAACATTTTTAAATACAGAAGCTTGCCGTTCGTGACAAATTAAATTGACGTTTTAATTTTCCAAATAAGTAGTATTCCGGGAAACGAACAACAAGGCAGAGCTCAAGTAGCCATCCAACTCGCCCATTATTGCTTCGAATGTCCAATTGTGCGTTTACATTACTTTTTTTATTGGTCGAGATGAAAGCAAACCTACGCCAAGTTCAACTATGGTAAAGACTTTTGTCAGTACAGTTTCGAGTATTTTTTAAAGTACACCTAATCACAGAAGCCGTCGAACGTCATTTAAAGTCGCAGCTAAAAAAAATCCATCTACTATGAATTTTTTTTAGCTGCGACAGCCTACGCTGATCTGTTTGAAAATTGAGAGCCTGCCATAAATTTTAATTCTAAACAATTTTTGTAAATTACTTTTTGCGGTATCTTCATAAAGGAAGGTAGTTTACTCCTAATACATTTCATTTCATCAGTTATAAACCACCCTGTATATTAATTATTTTGTTCATTTTCTCAACATCTCAGTTTAAGACAAAGCCGGAGCGATTCCCAGAATATCATAACCTAATTCGAAATTGTTTTGTCACTTATACCTTAGCCACACTCAATCCGTGGACACACTGTATATATATATATATATATATATATATATATATATATATATATATATATATATATATATATATATATATATATATATATATATATATACCGAAAACTCAAACAAATTCGCCGATTTTAATAATAATAATAATGATAATATTTGGGATATGGATATTGACTATAAAAATCATAAAATTCATATTTTTATAAATAATAATGATGACTAGAACAATTAAGTCATCTCCGACAATCATACATCACGATTCTCATTATTATGATTAACTTTGACCAATTGCGAAACCTTATTTGTATTGTGTCGTGATAAATAGAGGTAATGCAATGAATTGTGAGCAGCCTTTAGTTATTTGATATGTTGAGTAAGAGGAAAATTGGGTCGACATTGTACAGTCATAAATCCTATAGCAGCTTACAATAAATTACAAGGAGAGTAAAGATCATATGTGAGCCGCTGACCCTGTTATGGCCAACAAAGGAGATCCAGATAGTGAGTGCTTCACTCAGACTCACACGGCAGGTTCTATGGTATTGGCCTCATCAGGCATTATGCTGTGAAGTTATACAGTTCTCTCCACGCTTAGCTTTAATGTAATGCTCAGCTATTTGCTCTACCTGCGTGTGTACTTATAACAATAATTACATAATCTACTGGACTTGAGTAAAACACTTTAGATATAAGTGGGTGTTTTCTTTATAAATAACTAACTGTGAAGTATTAAATAATTGGTGTGCTGCTAAACTTGCTTATATAAAAAACTCGGGACGCGGCAAGTGCGTTATGGTAGTGAATTTTCATAGAAATGATCTGGCACAAAATATTTTATTATAACTTTTTTTTCTTGTAACATGGAAATCTAAATTTTGGTGTATAGTTTACTTTTTATATCGTAAACCTACCTACCAAATTTGGTTATCATAGATTTTTATTTTTTAAGATAAATTTTTTTTTTTCAAATGCAAACTCAAAATCTTTTCGGAAAACCTCGTCCGATTTTTCTGATTAACGAACTTGTCAAAGCCATTTACAAAAGGAAGGTACATGCCAAATTATATTAAAATCTGCCCATTATTCTTTGAGATAAAAAAAATTTTCAAATGAAAAGTCAAAATTTTCCCGGAAAACCTCGTCCGAGTTTCCTGACTAACAAACTTGTCAAAGCCATTTACAAAAGGAAGGTACATGCCAAATTTTATTAAAATCGGCTTATTTTTGAGAAAATATTTTTTTTCGAATGAAAACTCAAAATGTTCCCGGAAAACCTCATCCGATTTTCCTGACTAACGAACTTGTCAAAGCCATTTACAAAAGGAAGGTACACGCCAAATTTTATTAAAATCGGCTTATTACTTTTTGAGATAAAATTTTTTTTCGAATGAAAACTCAAAATTTTCCCGGAAAACCTCCTCCGATTTTCCTGACTAACGAACTTATCCAAGCCATTTACAAAAGAAAGGTACGTGCCAAATTTTATCAAAATCGGCCTATTATTTTTTGAGTTATCGGTGTGATACATATATATATATATATATATATATATATATATATATATATATATATATATATATATATATATATATATATATATATATATATATATATATATATATATATATATATATATATATATATATATATATATATATATAATATAAAAATTGAAACTGACCCCGGATATGGGTTCTAGGGGTCCTAGATCGCGCTCATTTGCAAAAATTTTTTCAAAATTCAAAAGTCGGGATCTCCCCATTAGTGAATTTTTTCTACGAAAATTTACTAAAAATAGTAGCGTATAGTTATTTCTTCCTTTCTTTTCGGAAACTAATGCTATTAGCGGAAAGGTTAATTAGTTATAAAAACTAAACGCTTGGTAAGGTACACCTACCTTAAGGATTATTGTTGTACATTGTGGAACCACCAAATGGAATAAATTGAGTACCTCAATTATTCTGCATATTTATAAAAATTCCCGAAACACATAAATTTTTATTTATTTATTTATTAAAATTCAAAAATATATCTCTACAATATATAGGAAATACTCAACAATCAGCATTCTAAAATTACAGTCGTTAACTGCATAAAAATGCCAAAATAAAGAAACAAAACACACAATAAAACGCTCAAAATCTACAAATTACCCATAAAATACAAAAAACAGATTATCGTCTTTGATATTTAAAATAAAAATTAAAACACTTGTCCATAGAATAAAAAGAATGGTCTCTAAAAATGATTTTAAAGTAAGCTTAAATTGCCTGAGGCTGCTCAAAATTTTAATCTTACAAGGTAAATGATTATATAAGCGTGTTGTAGTGTTGCGAGGTGCCCGATTAGTCTGTTCAATCCTGTAAGGGGGAACAATAAAATTGTTAACCTGGTTTTTTTTCATACGCAGTAATATTAGCGCAGATACTAAAGGTTGCAATATGTTTTCTAACATCACACAGTGCACCAATCATATATAGGCACGTCACTGTTTGAATGTAATACTGTATAAAAAACAGTCTACAAGATTCCGAAGACGGCAGGTGGAGACAATTCTCTTCTGCATCAACAGACCCCTTCCCAGATGCGCACAGCTGCCCCAAGAGAGCAAGCCAGATACCAGGAGACAGTTGACCATAGTAGCATGTCAACAAGGCCTGAGCACTCAAAGAATCCCTTAGCTGCAACAACGCATAATTCCTGGATGCAAGAGAGGCCACCACATGGTCAACGTGGACTCCCCATGATAAATTAGAATCAAGATGGTGGCCCATTAACTTTACAGACGAGCCCTGTCTTAGAACCGTTGTCAGATCTCATATATAGGCTTAGATTTGGATGCATACCCACCGGAGAAAAATAAGCATTTCAGTCCACAAACGCGTGGTGATCGAAAACTAATCGGAATAAGACACAACTTTAAAGATTTAAACAGAAAAACAAAAAGTCACACAAACGTACAGTCGTAACGAACTAACGAAAGTTGATTTGAAGTGGTAAGAGAAACTCTATCGTTGAGTGAGTAGAAGAACCCATAAATATTTCCTTTTTGTTGCGTACAGTAAAATTTATTACCCGTTAGTCCCATGTCTCAATCAAGAAACATATGCATCTAGTCTTAGTGAGTCTGAATGGTCATATTTTTAGGTAGAGATTCAACGAAATTTACAGAAAGACGAAGCCCTTTTGTTTACTTTTGCACATCTGTGTATCCCAATAAAAATGTGAACAGGCCAGCGTAATAATTACCTCGCTAAAACCGAAATCGCCTGCAAAGCGGGCTCTTTAAATCTGAAACATTTTCACATTGTCTCTTACACAAGTCCACTCAAATCCCCAAAATTTGCTCGTTAAATAAGAAGTTCGTTTTAAATCTGCTACTCGTAAAACCCGGACCCTACTGTACATGTAAACAATATATATATATATATATATATATATATATATATATATATATATATATATATATATATATATATATATATATATATATATATATATATATATATATATATATATATATATATATAATTTTTCCTCTAGTGATCAGGACCCTAATCAGACGGAAAAGAGAGGAATACCACGATTACGGTTTTTTACGGGAGACGCTGCTTTTGAAAAAAACAGGAAGAAAATCCGATATTTTCTTTCTTATTAGCAAATTTTTGGTAAAACGAAAAATTCACTAATGAGGTGATCTGTGTTTATATATATATATATATATATATATATATATATATATATATATATATATATATATATATATATATCACACCGATAACTCAAAAAATAATGGACCCATTTTGATAAAATTTGGTAGGTGCCTTTCTTTTGCCAGTGGCTTGGACAAGTTCGTTATTCAGGAAAGTCTGACCAGTTTTTCGGGGTTATTTTGCGTTTTCTTTCGGAGCATTTTTGTTTCTCCAAAAATAACAGATCTTTGACAACCAAATTTGGTATATGCGTTTCGACTGTCAAACTTACCCTAGATATTTAAAGAAAAAAACTTTGGGTGCCACTGATCATCCGAGGAAAGCGCAAGAACAAAATGTTTTGTATGATTAAAAAACCAGGGTTTTTTTGACGCAAAAACGTCAAGAAGTAGCAGACAGAATATTTTGAAAATTTTATAATTTATTATCTTAAAGAGTCAAAATCGCGATTTTAAACGTCAAAATTTGCAATTTTCAGAAAACGAATCTCAAAACAATTCGGATTATGTAGTATAAATTCCGTAATAAGTGTGTTTCACTAAGCCTAAGATTCAGCTTCAACCATCATTGTCCTTCATTGTACTAAAATATTTTCGGAAAATCCATTTCAAATATAGTCTTTTTCTGATACTTTGACAGTAGTTTTAGCTATAGAGTTCATGGTTCAATAGTCTACATTTTAGCAAATTTTCGTGGAAAATATTTGTTATTGAGAAGACCCCGACTCATTAATTTAAAAAAGGTTTCTTCAAATGAGCGCAAACTAGAACCCGTAAAACCCATATACGGGGTCCGTTTCAGTTTTTGTCTATTTACACATATACAGGGTGAGGCATTTTTACGGTAAAGCTCAATATATCCGTTATTATACGAAGTATGAGAAAAAATTATATTCGTTAGTTATAGAGCGTCTTGAACTGCATTTGACAAACCTGTTTTGACAATCACAGGGCGGCTCATAAGTCTATGGTAATACGAAATTTCTTTTTTTAATATAACATCCCTTATGTTGCATTTTTTGTATTTTCCATCGTATTATACTGCATGTTCGTACGGAAAAAATATGATATCGTTCATCGTTCTTAAGTTATTTCAATTATTTTGCAACTTTTCACGTTTTTGGCACATATCACAAATTCTGATACGGCGTTTTTACCAATACGTAGCGGAGCCCCATGCAAATGACGCATTCATAGAGTTTTTTGTTTGTATTGCTCGTCTAAAAACTCGAGCTACCGTATACAGGCACTCTCAAATAGTGGCCGAATTTGAAAAGTTTTCGCAGAAATGTTTTTAGAGTTTCCGTAAAAATCTTTTTTTTTTGTAAGATTTTTCTGATATGTTGGTAATTAATAATAAATGTTTAGTAGGTTATTGTGAAAAAAAAGTGGTCGAAAAATTAAATTTAGTGTGACATTACTGAAAGCAATTCCTGTATAAAAAAATTGTGAATTTTTGTAAAAGAAATTTTTGCAAATTTTCATATTCTTTTTTTAATTTCGTCCAAAGCTGTCGCGAATAATTATATCTTGCAAGTGTGTAAATAGCTTGAAGAGGTTCGTTGGCCAGGAAAATCAGACCAGTTTTTTTCTGGAACTTGTTAAGTTTATTTTAGGAAAATGTTGGTACTTTTTGAAACAGTAAAGCTATTTTAATGAAATACGGTACATTTTTAGTACTATATAGGTTATTATTCCAACCAAAAAAGTCATTCTTTTCAAAACAAGACATATTTGCCGTTAAAAACATTTTTACGAAAATTCGATACCATAACGCACTTGTTGCGTCCAGACTTCTTTAAATATACACACTTCATACCAACCTGCCCTGGAAAGAACAATCTTCGAATTTTCAGATATTATATTGTCTATTATTATTGGTATGTAATTTCTGTGCATATAAGTCATTAGAATAAACAAGTATTTATTTTAGGGTAATGCATATCTTCTCATTTAAAAACTTCGAATTTAAACCTTGTGACAATTATACCCCTAAAGGAGAATTATCTCCACTAGAGTTTTTCTGAGCAACATACTTACATAGGGTGGTTCACTACCTTTAACCTTCGTTTTTTGGGCTTCCACTTTTCCCCAAAATGAAAAAATTACAAGTCAAGTGGTAGCGCTCGAGTTCACAACATTGTCTGGCCAAACCGAATACCGAACCGCACCACTTTTCGAACGTATACTGTCACAACACGTATCAAAATTATAAACAATATCTAAAGTACATTCAGAGTTAAAAAATCGCGATTTTTACAAACAATTTTAACAGCCTGTATCTCTATAATTTAGCTTGTTGCGCCCAGGTCTGGCATGTAGCGTTGCTCAATATACTTCCGGCCTATGGCCTACCACCAAAACTCTGTACCTGGACAGCAAATTTCCTCTCCAACTGGAGTATTTCTGTTGTCGTGGATGGCCATTCCTCTAAACTGTATCCAATTAATGCAGGAGTCCTCAAGGTTAAGCTTTAGCCCCTACTTTGTTTCTTCTTCACATCAATGACCTCCTCTCTAGCATATCCAACCCAGTTCACAGTTACGCGGACGACAGCACCCTCCACTCAAATATACAATATTCTAAGCATGTCTCTCTTTAGCCCAATTAGATGAGGATCGCAGACTCCTGGAGGGTTCTGTCTCCGTAGATCTCCAAAAAATATTAGACTAGGGAAGTAGAACTCTTGTACAATTCAACCCCACCAAATCTCAGTCTCGCTTTCTTTTTCATAAGAGATACACCAGCCCTAGACCCATCAAAATGTACAACCAAGTTATTCAAAGTAATGAGTCCTTTTCACTTGTTGGCATTTCTGTGGATCTAAATCTCAATTGGCACCAACATGTCCCATTAATTGCAGAAGCGGCTGCTCAGAAATTAGGTTTCCTCTTCCGGGCACGCAAATACTTTTCACCAGCTAATCTCTATACCTTATATACTTCACAAATAACGTCAAACCTCGAATACTGCTCCCACATCTGGGGTTCCGCTGCCGCTTCTACACTCGCTATCCTGGACTCCATTCAGAAGAGAGCTATACGTCTCATCGGTGACCCTACCCTTACCCAAAGGCTGCCATCCCTTGCCCACCGACGTGCCGTTGGTGAACTCTCTCTCTTTTATAGATATCTGCACGGGTACTGCTCAGAGGAGCTTTCTTCTATATTTCCTCCGCCTGCTGCCCCTAACCTTCAAGTCCGGAATTAACAAGTTGCCTCTTTCCTCCTTGACGACACCCACGGTACGATAGTATTAGGTTGTAAGCCCTCCTGGTGTGTTGTTGAAATATTAAAAAAAAAACATATATTTATATGAGCTTTGGATTATATATATATATATATATATATATATATATATATATATATATATATATATATATATATATATATATATATATATATATATATATATATATATATATATATACAGGGTGTTTGAAATAGACGGGGCAATATTTAAGAGGTTGATTTCCCAGGTCATTTTATGGAAAAAAAGTTACCATAAACATAGGTGCTAAAATGCATTGTTTCCAAGATACAAGGTGTTAAATTTTTTTGTAAAATAACGATTTTTTTAAATAATTCAAATATCACCGATTGTTTTGAAATTTGGCAGTGTTGTTTGTAGTAATCATGGGTTGATTTGACCCTAACTAGATAGAGATTGTTAAGTCCATTGGCATTAGAGGGGACACCTCAACAAAAATTATTGTTCGTGTTTGTAATTTTCTGTATGAAAATGGACATGCCATAAAAAGGTTTTTATTTTTTATCGTGTAAACGATTCAAAATACGGAGAAACTTCAAGAGACAAAAAACTTGTAGTTTTAGTTTCTTTATTTCAGCATAATATACAAATCATATTGCAGTCAGTGGCGTACATTTTTATGTCACTAAATTCGGTTGAGGTGCCCCCCCTGACGCAAATGGACTTAAAAATTTGTATATAATTAGGTCCAAATCAGCCCATTAATAATACAAACAACGCTGCCAAATTTCAAAACAAACGGCGAGAAGAATTGGTTTTAAAAGAAAAGTTATTTTACAAAAAAAATTAACACCTTGTATCTTGGAAACAATGCATTTTAGCACCTATGTTTATGGTAACTTTTTTTCATAAAATAACCTGGGAAATCAACCCGTTAAATATTGCCCCATCTCTTTTAAACACCCTATATATATATATATATATATATATATATATATATATATATATATATATATATATATATATATATATATATATATATATACAGTGTGGAACAGCCAAATGGAATAAATTCGATAACGGATAAATGAGGGCGTGTTGGGAAAAACGCTTGGACACGTCGATTTGTATTTTTAACTGCGCATCTTTTTCAAGAAAAAAAAATTATATAGGGTGCGTCATGTGACAGTGGCCAATACCAACTTTCTTATTTTAAATACAAGCCCCTTTATTATTATTAATTTTTTGGATTCTTCAGAAAATTCTAGACATAATTCATGTACAATGTTCTATACCTATCTTCAACTGTTTCGGAAATATTAAGTATTTTCAGATTTATTACAAAAATTAACATTAAAAATAGAAAATTATTTTATTTCAAAAAATCGCTACATTGCATTCAATACTTATTTCCCATTCAGCTCTTGATAATGAGAAAGTAAACAAAAACCATTCCTGCGTTTCTTTTTACTGATATGAAATGAAACAAAAACAAAAACAGTTTTCTTTCTGTTCGTATAAAACTCGTAGCTTTAGCAACTTGTTGTCTGCCTGCATGACAGTAGTGATTAGTGTCAGTGCTATTGTCGTTTGAATTTCGTTAACTGTACGTAATAATATCAGAAAAATGGTTCATTTAACAGAAATGCACAAAATAACCATTCTACAAATGATTGGTTATGGAGATAACACACGGACACAGATGGAAGTGTCTCGCTTATTTCACGAAAAATTTCCAAATTTGCCGCCTGTATCCCAAGGAACAATTAGCAAAATAGAAAAGCAGTTTCGCGAGCTTGGTCATGTGAGACAGATAAAAAAAGTAGCTGCCAATGCAGTAAGTGATGATACGAAATTGGATATTACGCTTGAGTTTCAAGAAAACCCACATACTTCTGGTCGACAAGCAGCCCAACTATTCAACGTTAGCCACACAGCAATTTTTCGAACATTAAAGGAAATTAAAATGCATCCCTATAAAATGATACCAACTCAGGAGCTCATGGAGGACGATTTCGATAGGAGAACGTATTTTTGTGAACAAATGATGGCAATGTTAGATAACAATGTGATCCAATTAGAATATGTTTTGTTTTCTGATGAGAGCACATTTACACTTCACGGTCATGTTAATCGTCAAAATTGCCGCTATTGGTCTAATGAGAATCCTCATTGGATGAGAGAGGAACATACGCAATATCCTGAAAAAGTTAATGTTTGGGCAGGAATTGTTGGAAATCATATCGTAGGTCCCTTTTTCATTGATGGCAACTTGAATGGGGATAAATATTTAGAACTGCTCCAAAATAATGTCGTGCCAACTTTGACAAACTTATATCCAGATCCAGCAAACCCACAAGTTCCTGCCAATAAAATATGGTTTCAGCAAGATGGAGCACCGCCCCATTACCAAATCAATGTCCGGCAGTACCTGAACCAAATTTTTCCAAATCGGTGGATAGGGAAGCGCGGATCGATAGAATGGCCAGCACGATCTCCTGATCTGTCGCTATTAGAGTACTTTTTGTGGGGATATGTCAAAAGTATTGTATACAAAACTAAGCCCCTCAACTTAGATGACTTAAAAAGACGAATCACGCTTGCGATTAGATCAGTCACGCCTGAGATGTTGAGTAATGTTAGAAGACATTTCTATACCAGATTAGCATGTTGCCAAGATGTTCGTGGCGAGCATTTTGAACATTTACTACATTGACATTAATTTTTTTTTTGTTTTTTTAAATTATTAAGAAATAATCAGTATTTCTTATTAGAATTTGTGAAATAAAATAATTTTCTATTTTTAATGTTAATTTTTGTAATAAATCTGAAAATACTTAATATTTCCGAAACAGTTGAAGATAGGTATAGGACATTGTACATGAATTATGTCTAGAATTTTCTGAAGAATCCAAAAAATTAATAATATACAGGGGCTTGTATTTAAAATAAGAAAGTTGGTATTGGCCACTGTCACATGACGCACCCTAAATAATTTTTTTTTCTTGAAAAAGATGCGCAGTTATAAATACAAATCGACGTGTCCAAGCGTTTTTCCCAACACGCCCTCATTTATCCGTTATCGAATTTATTCCATTTGGCTGTTCCACACTGTATATATATATATATATATATATATATATATATATATATATATATATATATATATATATATATATATATATATATATATATATCTAAAATATTTGCACGTCATTAAGGAACAGCCTGGATACTTTCAAATGTCCGCTAATTCAAATATTGTTAATAACATGTCAATAAAATTAACATATAAAATGAGGAACAGCTGTCTTTAGCGCTCTACAAGAGTACTAGTGTTGATTATCTGTCCTATCTTAATCGTTGATCTGGTACGTGTAAATGTAAATCATGTATCTAATCCTTAAAGATCTTATGAGGTGCGTATGAAAAGGCGAGAGCTTGTGCTTTCATTACACAATATCAAATCCAAATGGGAACTTAATACAAATTCAAACAGAGAATCAGATAAGTCTATAAATGATTAAGTACTATTGGTCTAACTCGTTCTGAAACGGTCTACTAAACACTGTAATTTTGCTAATGCAGTGACCACTCCAGAGAAAAAGCCATACGAGCGTATATTGATGTGTTTTCAACTGACACAAAAATCTTGTAAAACTTGTTGGGTTATTTCAGAGTTTTAGGTTATATCTTTCTCCTATGTATGTTGAATATATTCAGTTATAAAGCGTGGCCCGAAAGGTATGGTACGGTATGTAGCAGCACTATACAGTGTGTCCCAAACTGGATGGGAATGTATTGCTATCTCCGTTATTATTAGATATAGGAAGACGGATAAATTAGCAATGTTCTGTAGAATTTTATGCTCGTTCCAAATATGACTTGCATTTTGCCCTGCCTCTTTTCGTTTTCGAGTTATTTTGAAAAAATAACATTTGTCGATTTCTTTTTTCTTCAATATCTAAGTAGGCGTTGATCTGGCATGTATAAGACTTGCACATTATTAGGACACTTTTTACAGAGTAATCTTTTTGTGCTATTCTCAACTTTCGGTTGTCATTTGTTTTTGAGCTGCAGGTATCAACGTTTGTTCTTATTATGGCAGCCATATTGGATTTTTTGCTCATGTGAAAAGAGCTTTCCAATGATGTACAACATGCTTGAGAAATCTTGTAATTGCACTGACAATTTTGATAAAAACCATTTTGAGGATAGTAGGCTATGAAATCTAATACCAGAAAACAAATGACAAAAAAAATGTTAAAAAAGCAGTAGGCCATGGAGCCGTTAGGTGTAAAATTATGTTAAAAGTAGAAGTCTATTGTTAAATAGACTTCTACTTTTAACATAATTTTCCGTAATGATTTACGATAAAAAATATTGTGAGTTAATTTACAATACTTGATTAGGTAATAATGCTAGGTAATATTATGTGAAACAGTTTAATAACGAAACCCGGCAATAACAAATAAAAACTTAAACTCCACAAAACAACTCAATTAGAAAGGGAACTCAACAGATAATAAAATATAACTTAAAAAAACTCTAGGCGCAGCAAGTGCGTTATGGAAGTAAATTTTCATTAAAATGTTTTTAATTACAAATATATCGCTCTAATGCGAGCAGGCATCAATTTGGTTACCGGTATAACCTATATAGTAGGAACAATGTACCATATTTTATGAAAATAATTATTTCAAAATGTACAAAGATGTTCCGAAAATAAACTTTAAATGTTTCTGAGAAAACTGGTCTCCTAGCCAATGATCCTTAGGTTAATAGCAAATTGAGTTATCGAATATCGAATTTGTTCTACGAAAATTAGCTAAAATTATAGACGGTTAAACCATAAACTTCACTAAACCTACAACGAAAGCATCAACTTAACTAAACCGACAGCCAAAGCATCAGGTCTATTTGAAATGAAATTTCTGTAAATATTTTAGTAAAATGAAGGTCAATGACGGTTGAATCTGAAACTTAAGGGTTCGCAGAACACTCTTCTTGCAACTTTTTTTTTCACGATCCGTATTTGTTTCACGTTCTTTGCCTAAACATTGCCAATTTTGACTTTTTAAATTTCGAGTTTGTGGTTTTGTTGAAACTCCAAAATTGTTCTTTAGCTGCACGTAACTTTTTGTCCTTAAACTTAGAGACTTAAATTTTGGTACATGGTTTACTCTTTATAATACAAATACGCGTACCAAATTTGGTTACCTTCACGTTGTTATTTCCGGAGATATAAATTTTTTTAGAAAGAAAACACAACATTTTCCACGAAAACCTGGTCCGATTTTCCTGGTCAACGAACTTATCCAATCCAATTGCAAAAGAAAGGTACTCACCAAATTTGATCAAGATCGGTCCATTATTTTTTGAGTTATCGGTACGATATATATATATATATATATATATATATATATATATATATATATATATATATATATATATATATATGTATATATATATAAACACGGATATCCCCATTAGTGAATTGTTTTAAGAAAATTCACTAAAAAAGAAAACTTGAATCACCAACGACTTATGGGCCACCCTGTAATTGTAGAAAATTTTTTGAAGATGTAGCTCAAGACACCCTATAATTAATGTATACAATTTTTTTTCGTATCGTGCTTAATAACGGATATATTGAACTTTAAAGATTTTTTACGAAAATTCGACAAAAATGATATACCATTAACCGATAAACTCTATAGCCAACACTACTGCCAAATCATCAGAGAAAGGGTCTATTTGAAATAAATTTTCTGGAAATATTTTAGTAAAATGAAAGACAATGATGATTGAAGCTAAGACTTTGGGCTTTGTAAAACATTCTTCTCGAGATATTTTCCTTCCATAGCTTATTATTAGTTTCAGGTTCATTGCCTAAATATTACCAATTTTGACGTTTAAAATCGCGGCTTTGGCGTTTTGAGGAAATCCCAAATTTTATTTTTAAATGCCTGTAACTTTTTTGTCCTTTAACCTACAGAGCTAAATTTTGGTAGGTAACTTACCTATAATGATAAACGCGCGTGTGAAATTGTTTGCCCTTACTGTGATAATTCCGGAGATATAAATTTTTTTCGACTTTTTTCGAAAGAACACATTATATTTTCCGGGAAAACCTCGGCGGATTTTCCTGGCTAACGAACTTATCCAAGCCACTTGCGAAAGGAAGGTACTCACCAAGTTTTATTAAAATCGGTCCATTATTTTTTTAGTTATAGGTGTGACACATAAATATATATATATATATATATATATATATATATATATATATATATATATATATATATATATATATATATATATATATATATATATATATATATATATATATATATATATAAACATATAAAGTCTGAAAACGACCTCGGATTTGGGTTCCAGGGGTCCTAAATAGCGCTCATTTGAAGAAATTTTTTCAAAATTCAAAAGTCCGGATCTCCTCATTAGTGAATTTTTTTTAAAGAAAATTCACTAATACGCTACATAGAAAATTGTTCCACATGGTCACCGTTTTGTTCAATACACTTTATACACCTTTTTGAAACATGCCTGCAAACTCTGATGAGGGTGTTTTGGTTAATATGATTTATAGCTTCCGTGATTCTGTTTCGTAATTCATTGATATTTTGTGGTGGATCGAATTTATACACACCATTTTTCAGAGTACCCAAAAACAAAAATCCATGCGTGTCATATCAGGACTTCGTGCACACCAATGAACCGGCCCATTGTTACAAATGCCACGATTATCAAAATTTTGGTACAAAAATTCTTTGTCGATCCTGGCATTGTGAGCTGGACAACCGTCTTGTTGGTACCAAATCTTTCTAAATTATCATACACTCTTCTAAAATGATATCCAAACGTTGACTTTTTGTTGTCTTCGCATGTGTGCTTTAGTCAACCACCGCGGTTCGTCTGTTTACCAATATCTACAATTGTGCCTATTGACGGTGCCATTAAGCACAAATGTAGCCTCATCGGAAAAGAGAATATTATTTACAAAATGGGGATCAATATTGCACCTCTCCATCACAAAACTTCGTCCTTCTATCAAACGCATCCTCTATAAGTTCTTGAACTAGATGTATCTTGAAGCGACCTATCTTTTAGCTTTTAAATAAGTTTATAACTGACATGTAAGAGATATTGTGTTGTTGGCCCATCTGTCAAAGCGATTGATTGGGATTGTCCTGTAAATCAACTAAAACATTGATAGCAACATCACCACTAGTAGGGCTTTTCGGTCTGCCTGTTTTTGGTCTGTCTTCTAAACTTCCATTGTTTGTTTCATTGACTTTCTTGAGACGTTTGCTTACACAAAATTGGGTAATCGCACACCAAATAGGGTAAGCTTGATTAAATAAATCGACGACTTCCGCTTGTGTTCTCTTGCGTTCCCTATATCCAACCGTCATTAACACTTCATTTTTTTTCTTTTTCGGTTGGAGCTACCATTATTATTTCTGTTAACTTAGGCGTACGCTTATCTGAGTGCCTAAGAACATTTGACAAAATTTGTCAAATCAATCATTAGAGATAAGGCACCTAGCAACATTCCAAATGAGACGACTTACCTTCATAGTTTCAGTGTATTCATGTGACTAAATTCCGTTTGAGAACACGAATGTATCATTTTCACGAAGAAACAACTCGAAACTTACCATTGGATTTATCTCTCAAATAATTATTAGAGTCAGCAGAATATACAGAATGTTCTATTTAAAATAAGAGAGTTCTATTTCTCAACCACCCTGTATAGTTACACATACTTTTAGTGAATTTTCTTTAAAAAAAGAACACATATCCGAGGTCAGTTTCAATTTATATAAATATATATATATATATATATATATATATATATATATATATATATATATATATATATATATATATATATATATATATATATATATATATATATATATACATCAATATATATCAAAAAATTATGTTCCGATTTTGATTAAATTTGGTGAATACATTCCTTCTGCAAGTGGATTGGATAGGTTCGTTAGTCAGGAAAATCGGCGCAGGTTTTCCCGGAAAATTTCGTGTTCTCTTTCGAAAAAAATTCATATTTCCAGAAATAACAAAGTAAGGGCAACCAAATTAGGGACGCGGATGTACATCATTATATGTCAATTACCTACCAAAATTTAGCTCTGTAAATTAAAAGATAAAAAAGGTATGGATATTTAAAGAAAAATTAATTGGGGTTTTCCTCAAAACGTTAAAGTCGCGATTTAAAACGTCCAAATTGGCAACATTTAGGCAAATAACCTGAAACTAATAGGAGCTTTCGAAACAAAATGTCTCAAGAAGAATGTTTTACAAAGCTTGAAGGCTTAGATTTAACCGTCATTGTCCTTCATTTTACTCAAATACTTCCAGAAAATTTATTTCAAATAGACCCTTTCTCTGATGCTTTGGCAGTAGCCTTAGCCATAGAGTTTATCGTTTAATGGCATATAATTTTTGTCTAATTCACCTAAAAAATCAATATAGTTCAATATATCCGTTACAAGATACGAAAAAAAATATATGCATTAATTATAGGGTGTCTTGAGCTAGATCTTAAAGAAAAATTCTACAGGGTGGCCCATAAGTCATTGGTGATACAATTATTTTTTTAAATCGAACACCCCTTATTGGATTTTTGCATCTTCCATCAAAATATCATGCACGTTTGTAAGAAAAGAAATTCGAAAAGCGAATTTTCATTAAATGCTTCAAATGTGAATAGCTCATAGTACATTGTTTCTACTATATAGGTTATACTGGTAGCCAAATTTGATGCCTGCTTTAAAAAAATCACACACATGCTTGCTAATAAAAAGATTTTTATGAAAATTCGCTACCATAACGCACTTGCTGCGTTCAGATTCTTTACTTGTCAAAAGTCTATTGAATCTAAATACATCAATATACGAGTATCAAGTGTCAAAAAACATGTTTTTGTAGTTTACGAAATATTAACAATTTTTGAAAATCGTTTTCAACAACCATTTTATAGTAGTGAATGAAAATAGAAAAAAAACTTCAAATACAGTTAGGCCTTAAATTAGATGTAAATTCAGAAAATGAAAAATTATACAGGTGTTCTATTTGAAATAAAAACTGTATAGTTACACATAATTTTTCTTGCTTGTCAACAGAGTACTAAATTTAGGTACATCAATATACCAAGTGACAAAAAATGTGTTTAGTAATTTTCGAAATATTGGCAATATGTCATACTTTTTTTTCACCTATATATATATATATATATATATATATATATATATATATATATATATATATATATATATATATATATATATATATATATATATATATATATATATATATATATAATATATATATATAGGGCGGCGAACGCTAAAACACGTCAATTTTCATATAGAGGGGGACATGTTTTCACATAAAACTCAACTTTGTCACATCAACCCCTTAGCGTTGTGATAACAACCCTTATATTTTAAATAGGGAACATGGGTCGAGTGTTACATCATTTGAAAACTATTTCTTTTCTGAATTCAGCACACTAATTTTTTTTGAAGTTTTATTAACTCGTTTAAAAATTATTCATATTTGAAGATTGAAAAACGCATTTCACTCATTCCGATAATAAATGTGCTGATAGTCAACGTTTTGTTGGTTTGTAAACAAAAAATTGACTATCGGAACATTTCTTATCGGAATGAGAGAAATGCGTTTTATTATTTCAGTTTATCGGTCGGTTTGATACTTGTCAGTACTACCGGAAATTAATTTCACAATGGTGTATTCTGTAGAAAGAAAGAGTTGAAATAATTACCCTTTTTTTTCAAAAACGATGACTGTGCCAACTATACCGCAAATTTGTTTAATGAACGACATCCGAACAGACATGTTAACAGAAAATACATAGTGTCAGTTAGTTGCAAAGTTTAGACAAAGTGGTTCAGTAGCCAACAAAAGCGGGATCCTGAACGTGAATTTCCGGTTAGAAATGAGACTACTGAGATTGAAGTTTTAGGACAAATTGCTGCAGACCCAACTTTGAGCACGAGAAAATTGGCCACTGTTTGAAACACCAAAAGAAGAACTGTTCAGCGAATATTGAAGCATCATAAATTTCAACCGTATAAAATTCATCTTGTACAACAACTGAATGAAGATGATTTTTATCGGCGGCTGGAGTTTTGTGAAGTTATGACTGCATGAATAGCTGATAACTGGAACTTTCTGTTCAATATCTGTTTTTCAGACGAGTGTACGTTCTTATTAAACTCTACAGTCAAACGTCATAAATGTCCTTATTGGGCAGATAATAATCCAAGAAATTTTCGCGAAGTCCACACTCAAACTCCACAGAAATTGAATGTCTGGACTGGCATTTTTGGAGACCGTTTAATCGGACCAATTTTTTTTTATGGCAATTTGAGTGGGGAAAGGTATTTGGAGTTACTAAAAGATATCGTTTACCCTCTACTAATTGACATTGTTCAAAATGATGATCGCTATCAAGAAAATCAATTAGTGTTACAACAAGATGGAGCTCCTCCGCATTTTTCAAAAGGTGTTATCGAGTTTTTGAAGAGAGGATTTTCAGGACAATGAATTGGATGTAGAGGTGCTATTGAGTGGCCCATTAGATCACCGAATTTAACTCCTTTAGACATCTGTCTATGGGGCCATTTAAAGAGTAGAATTTACGCAACAGGACCGGAGTCTCTGAAAGAACTACGACGACGCATTGTTGAAGAATGCCGTCTAATAACCCCACAAATGCTTCTGAATGTCAAAGATCGTTTTGAACAAAATTTGTACTTTTGTATGGAAACAATTTGAACACCTACTTAACTCTGAATAAACATTTTGGAACGTTTTGTTTTGTTTTTTACTTTTTTTAACAAAAAATTGACTAATTAGTGCATTTCGTATCACAATGAATGAAATACGTTCTTGCAACTCCAAGTGTGAATATTTTTTAAACGAGTTGATAAAACCTCCAAAAAAATTAGTGTGCTGAATTCAGAAAAGAAAGAGCTTTCAAATGATGTAACACTCGACCCATGTTCCCTATTTAAAATATATGGGTTTTTATCACCACCTTTAAGGGGTTTATGTCACAAAATTGAGTTTTATGTCAAAACATGTCCCCCTCAATACTAAAATTGACGTGTGTCAGCGTTTCTGAAAAAAAAATTCTCTGGACGCAAATCGGTCTGTTTCGTTTTCAATGCGTCACCCTGTATGTATGTATATATATATATATATATATATATATATATATATATATATATATATATATATATATATATATATATATATATATATATATGTATATATACCTACATACATATAAAAAAAAATTACAGAGACTAAATATGGGCACTATAACTTTGTTTCCTTATAATACGGTTCTTGTTTCTGATCGATTGTTTAGAAATTAAAACGTTATATCGTTTTAAACTGCTGACAAGCTTGATGGGTCACACCGTACATTACTGTATAATCCTGATGTGAAAGAGACTGTTCTAATCTAAAAATCTCTAACTCTAGATCAGGTACGCTGTTATTTTTCATCTAATTAACCGTAACGTTATGTAGCATCAGAACAATAAGGTCTAATTAACGATGTTTGCTGATAGTCGGACACGATCTAGTTGGGAAGTCCGTAAATTGAGAGGAGACTTGGAGTACACAGAGGATTCTAATAACATATCAAGAGTGATGTCTGCGTACGATTTCGGATCGCACGGAATTATATAACACACGTAATAATGATGCATTACAAAATGTACACAACGGCGGTGGCGGTTGTTAAAGCAGCTGATAATCGCATACCTAACATTACTCGCTGAAGCGTTTCGGACAATATCAGGAAATCGATCCGTCTTTTCTTGAGCATTCGGTTTTAGTTCAATAAACTTGGAGTGCTAGTTTCTAAGTTAAATATGTTTAAGAACTATTTATTTTTGCTTAAAATAAATAGGGATGATAAAATGTTTAAATCTGTTACATTTCCATAAAACAGAGTGATATTGACCGCCGGGGCAAAGTTGACCGAAAAATTCAATTAGCTTTATTTAATATCTCAAAGTTATGCAAGACTTAAACCAACAAAATGCTTCTTCAATAAATAGAATATGTATCTGTCTAACGCTTTACAGGTTTCTCTTTAGTTTCCACTGTTGTATTGACAATCATAGACATGATTGTCAGCTATGACTTCACCACATTTGTCCATCGAATACAGCAATTTTAAATCAAAAAATTAGCCTCATTCTACCTAATGCTATCCTAAAAATAACGGACGTCACTTATCTCCGACACTACAGCTATATATACAACGAAAATCTACAATGTTCTTCT
Source organism: Tillus elongatus (assembly GCA_964006375.1). Classification (NCBI taxonomy): domain Eukaryota; kingdom Metazoa; phylum Arthropoda; class Insecta; order Coleoptera; family Cleridae; genus Tillus; species Tillus elongatus. The sequence continues at coordinate 27,973,586 of OZ023268.1, read as the reverse complement.
TTTATTGCATTTATTAAAATTATCACATTCAGTGTGCACAACTAGCAAAATGCTGCGCCCTAGTCCATATAGTCATAAAGTTTGAGATGGTTTTAAACCTCTCTTTATATTTTTGACAGCATGCTAACTTCAAGGGTGAAAAACATAGTAAATATATGGACATAATACTCACTTGTGAACACTCTGTAGCTAACAGTTTGCATGTTTTGGTATATAAACAGTTTGTTTGTAATGCAGACTTCTAAAACCTTGGAAAGGCGCCAATTACACTTTCACTTTTGTTGTAATTTAAGGTTTAATATCAATAAACAACCCTCTTTATCTAATTTCACTCGTAAAAATTAACCTAAGTCCAAAACAGTAAACAAATAAGTTTGATGTTGTCTTTACATTTTTAATAATAGCAATTACCCTTAGGTGTGTACTGTCTCCTTCTCTCTTATGAAAATCCATATTTTTCTATCTCCCTCTTCAGTATATAGTATCATCTTTTTCATTCTCTCACTTTCTCCCAGATATAATTTCTGAAATTAATAAAATTCATTTAAAAGGAAATATTAACATCTCTCTTATCACTTCTTATAAAAAGTTTTTGTTCTTTGGAAAATGATTAATATTCACATGAAATGATATTTTTACTAATATTCCTGTAACTTAACAATAAAGTTGACTGCAGCTAGAAGCTGGATTTAGTTAGAACTTTACAATTAATTACTTTAATTATTAAGGTTCAGTGGAAATTATTTATGTTTTGTGAAACAAGAAACCTCATCTAGGTAAGCTAGGTAGGTAAGCTTTTATAGTTTGTTAAATTTTCCCCACATTTATTCTGCCTAATAAAAACAAAACAAAAATTGAAACAAGTAGTACCTGCTGAGAAAGCTATTTATTCATTGTAGGGTTTCTTGTCTGGGGCTGAAATCTGGTGGTGTTTTCTGCTTTAACTGGGTCAGCACTCACACCTCCGGGCCCAAAGAAGTTGTAGGACAAGGACTAAGTTCCAGATAAGTCCACGAAGTTTTTTTTGTTTATTTATTTTGTGTAACTGTTGTTGAATTTTGAGTAGTACCCCTACCATCAGATGATTATTAAGCTATACATACGTTTAAGTTGATGTTTTAACCCTGTCTTTGTGTGTAACCTCGAACAGTCGACTGTAAGGGAGATATCTGCATCTTTGTTAAATTAAGTTAAAATTAACAATTACATCTCTGACACAGTAACACGTTTTTACCATCGCTGAGTGTCAGCCTAAAATACAACAATTTATTAATGTAACCATTCCTTACTTATAGTTTTGTGATTCCAGCTATTAAATTTCACTTACCGTTGATGTCGTATTTATTTAACTATCAGATAATTGACTAAAATACTTTGTGTTGAATAATTTATTAGTTTATAAACGATTCCAAACGAATCCCACGGAGTTTACGAAATTTCTTGTTCCGACTGTTCCAGAACTTACGTAGGACAAACAAATAGACGCATCCACAATAGAATATATGAACACACCCACGCAGTTAGAAAATCCGACCCCTCATCGGCGCTGGCCATGCATCATATTCATACAGCACACAAAATAGACTTCGATAATGCCAAAACAATAGCACCGGTTTACAACTTCAAAACGAGAATTATCCGCGAAGCAACCGAGACTGAAAAATGTCCCGATTGTTTAAATAAGAGAGATGATAGTTTTCGCCTTCCGACTACTTAGAAACCTATTATATCTTCATTACAAACACACAAAAAGAAAATAAATTCCACAGACAATTTTATTTCCCCATTATATGTCCCAACAAATGCCGGTGACCCTCTTAATCCTCCTCATCCTCTAAGTACCGTTACCAAAACCCCCCACATAATTGACCGTGACCCTACTACTTTAACTGATAACGAAGCAGGTAGACGGAACGACATATATAAGACCAGACTTGCAACGAACTGACAGATCTTTCTGAGACCTAGGGTTGAACACACTGAGACCTCACAGACGATCTCCGGCGAGATTTGGGGAGTAGGCAGATTGAGGCCCCGTAATCGAGCTACAACAACCCAACCCACCTTTGTCCTTCACTCTAAGGAGTAGGCAGATTGAGGCCTTAGAGTTTCCTTACATATCTCCTTTACCTCTTGAAAATGGCTCCAAAACAGGAGCCGAAACGTCGATTTTTCCTAAATTATGGACGCGGTTCAACCCAATAACCAAGTATGTCTCAGACTAAAGACCGCGGAAATCTTTCTGAACATACATACATATATATATATATATATATATATATATATATATATATATATATATATATATATATATATATATATATATATATGTATAGTGAATAATGCAACTAAAATAAGAGCTTACATAACACATGCATATCAAGTAAATAGGTATAATGTGATAAAATAGGGAAAAGGATGGAAAATATTTAAAAACAAGTACAAATTCAATCACTGAATATTAAAGAATCAAAAAACGTACCAAGTTCACAATAAACAAACTATTTCTCACGTATTGATTGATATTTCTCAGAAAAGGTTTATAAACAAAATAGATGGAAAAATTCTCCATAACTTGTACATAAAGGAGGTTTAATACATCCATGTATAATGAGCGCTGATGTCAAAGATATCACCAGGGGTTTAATCAACAAACAAACAGCTTATAAGAAGTTTGATGTTTAAATATAAATATAAAATTTTGATGGATAGTTTCGCAGATAATAATTGTGGGAAAATGAAACGTAATTAAGAAGAAAAAACTGGCATTAATTTTAAGATAGGAACTGCTTTAAATGTTAAAGAAAAATGTAAATATAAAATAGACATAAATAAAATTGTTAGATGCAAGAGGCTATAAATTAGTATGTCAAATTAATAAAATAAAGGTATTTGAAACAATTTAACCAAGGTAAAAGTTTAGAAATATGGTGTATTATTTACATATGAACAACGATTAGACAATATACGACTCTGCTATAAAATTAAATAATTATAGCACAAGAAATAGTCACTAAATGTAAAATCGAGCGAATTTTGTGTATAAGTTAAAATAGGTTATGTAATGGGTTGTTAAATTAAATTAAGGTTGAAATACATTCAAAGACACGGTATTTAATGAGGAAATTTTTCAAGGTGAATAGGATTTAGGAAGATATTAAAAAAATCAAAATAATTACATAAATATAAGCATAGTTTAAAAGAAACTCAAGACACAGCCATTTTAACTTACATAATCAGAATATGAACAGAGTTCGGAAGTGACTTTAATTAGAATAAAAAGAAAGATTATTTCATGGAGAATATGCTACACATATTCAAAAATCAAATCGAGTTAAAATTAATTCAAAAATAGCAAGTTTAGCAAAATTTATCAAAATATTTAAATTCCGCTGTCAAATAAATTATATTGACGTTTCCGACATTTTGACAAGAATTTATGAGGAAGTGTCGATCTCTGATTGGAGGCTTCGACTTAGTATAAGTAGCAGATAACCCAAAAACAGAGGGGGTGGAAGTAGTTATAGTAGAATTGTCCAGTGTGGCAAATTGTGTTTTTAGCACGAGCGAAAAGCAGACCGTTGCTAATCGAAAAGTGCGGTTGCTAGTCAAGCGTGTTTGTTTAAAATAATAATACAAGGAGTTCAACTCAGTATAGTAAGAATTGCCTGGTATGGCAATTTTTATTTTAGCGCAAGCGATAATCACACCGTTGCTAAGCATATAGTGCGGTTGCTGACTAAGCGCGTTTGTTCAAAATAATAAAGTGATGTTTTAAACAATTAACACGGAATACCTAAAGGGTAATGGTGATATAAAATCAATAAATAATTTTCCCCGAAATAGATCGCGTTAAAATTTAGTATTATAATTAGATTTTAAGAGCAAAGGTGAAAACTAAAAATGGTGTAAGTAATCACGCAGTGAAAAATCATCAATCGTCCTTGTGACACGATGCCTGAGGAGGAGTACTACATACGCAAACGCAAAAGGTGGTGCGTTAAATGCTGATGAGGGACTGCGTGGAGGTTTTCATGAATCCACTATCACATATATTTAATTTAGTACTTAAAACCACTTCTTTTCCAGACAACTGGCGTATATCTAAGGGGATTCCTGTGTTCAAGACTAGAGATAGAGGTAGTGCTCTTAATTATCAAATTATAGCTGTAAGTAGTAACTTCTGTAAACTATGGGAAGCTTGCCTCTGTAGACATTTGTGCTTTGACCTCTCCTCTGTTCTAATACCTGAGCAACATGGATTTGTTAGAAACCGTTCCACAGCAACAAATCTTGTGTCTTTTACGCAATATGTTTCCGAAGCTCTGGAGACGCATTCACATGTAGATGGGGTCTATCTGGATTTCTCCAGGGCTTTTGACCGAGTGGATCACTCCATCTTGGTTTCTAAGTTCGACAGTGTTGGTCTTTCTGATAATCTATTGGCCTTATTTTAATCGTATCTGCACAATAGACAACTACTTGTCGAAGTTAAGGGTTACCGATCTCATAGATTTACCACTTTTCTGGGATTCCCCAGGGTTCTCATTTGGCACCGCTACTTTTCAATATATATTAATGACATAAAAGATCATTTAAATGTCAACTTTATACTGTATGCCGATGACATCAAACTATATCGTAAAGTGACCTCAGCCAATGATTGCTTATTACTGCAGAATGCGTTAAGCTCCGTACTTGATTGGTCTGTTGTAAATCGTATACCTATAAACATAAACAAGTCTTGTGTCATGTCATATTATAAGATAAAATCTCTCTTGTTCTTAGATTATAATATTACTGGTGAAAATTTGGGTCGTCATATCTCGGTGAAAGATTTGGGGGTGACTTTTTGATTCACAGTTTGCATTTTTTCCACATATTCAAAACATGGTAAATAACTCGTACAGGCTTGTAGGTTTCATAATCAGAAATAGTAAACATTTCAAATCCGAGACGATACTAAAGCTTTACTTCTCGTTTGTCAGGCCTCGATTAGAGTGTTGTTCGGTCTTTGGGTCCCCGATATATCATGTCCATATAAATAACATAGAACATCTGTTTTAGGGAGGATGGTCACTACCCCCTATTGGTTTATCACATTCCGAACTACTGAAGAGATACCGCTTGCATGCTCTGAGTGATAGACGTAAATATTTTTTTGTATCCTTTTACACAGACTATTGACCGCTCGTTTGGACAGTCGTTTGTTGTTGTCTTCCACATATTTAAGGATTCCTCGTGTTTTCTCACGTTACGATCCTGGATTTCACATACCGTTGCATCGTACGCGGTCTATGGAGTCTTCACCTATTTACTCAATGATCACTAATTATAAGTTCGTTTGCGAGAGCGTCGATATTTTTTTGTTGTTGCAAATGACCGTCTAAAAAAATATCATATTGCCTTCTATTTTCGAGTAATTAGTTTAGGGCTAGTTTAGATTATCCTAGATTTCTTGTATTATCTTTTTTTTACTCATTGTTCGTTGTTTTGTGTTACTTATCCACATCCATTGGAATAGTGTATAACCGTAGGGTGTGTACTTAAATAAATAAATAAATACATAAATAAATTAATATGGAAAAATGTATACTGGAAATCCAGTCAATAAAAAAGGGGATTGCATTGTGACCAATGCTACTAATGTAAGGTATTTAAAAAAATAATTTAATTTTTATATAAATTTAGCACGTGGTCACGGCATAATATGGTCAAAAATTCGGCATAGAAATAATTAACATTAAATAAGTTAAACTTCAAATTTAAATGGTATAATTTTATTGTTTTTTTGACCCATATTGGATGAAACATTTTAACTTAGAATTTTTCTCTTCTGATGACGTCAGCTTTGTTAGTGAAACGATCGCCAGGTTTTTAAAAATATGTGTTGTCGTGATTTGGGTTTTCCAGGCGTACTTATCAGTGCTCATCACAGGTTGCAATTTTCACTTAGTGAATAATAATATTCTTTAATTTCTTTTACAATAATTTTTTTAGATAAACATATATACATATGTCAAACCTTAGAAAATAATAGTTTTAAATTTACACGTAGAATTCAAAAACCGAATAACATACAGTGTTCCCTAAAAGAATCCCAACTTTGCAATACCATGCTTTTTTGGCACACTCTTTACAGTCTAAAAAATTTTTTAAAGTGGAAACTAAGTAACCATATAATATAATACATAATTTTATTTAAAAGGTTACCCATAAAGCACAAACTAACTTTACTTAATCATTGACTCAGCCCTGAACGTGTAAACGTGCAAATTAGTTGGTGAGTGTGTAGTGGAGAATGAACGTTAGAGGTGGAAAGGAGTGTATGGTATATTTAATATGGATTTGGCATAGAATAGATATAGGTTATAATGAACAATAATAGCTAGAATACGTGTATATATATTTTATATACATTTAAGATAAGAAAATGCATTTCTCCGTACATAATAGCAAACAGTTTAATAAGATTATAGAATTGTCAGCAGGTATGTGTTACGGAAAGTCTAATGTCGAGCTGGTTTTACATGTTTAATGAATAAGAAGGTAATAAAAGAAAACTAGACGATTGAACAATGCACCCGAAGCCAATAAATCCGAGATAAAAAAACCTTGCCATGAATAGGCTCGCTAACCTTACTAATTTTACATACGTTTTCTGTCATGGAGACCCACCTATTATTGAATTGTATGAACCGCCACTGGCAAGGTGATGTTAAGTCTTATAAAATCACGATGTGCACGTTACAAGAGGCGCTTGCTGGTACGCACCCATCACAATGGACACACAGGTTTGAGCTACACCCTGGTGTTGCATGCTTGACTACAGACTTGACGTGCATGATCCAGAACAAGGTAATTGCCACGTCCAGGTTACACATAGCACGAGAAGGAAAGTCTGGGTAATATTAGTGAACTTTGGGTAAACAAAAATTTTGCATGTAAGAATGTATAAATACACGAAAATATAAGAAATTATTGTAGTATTCTAATTATTAGCGAACTAACATGCTTTAAAACACAGGGGTGGCATTCTTAATGCGATACGCCTTTTAGCGAATTTTCATAAAGTAGATTTCGCTATTAGAAAGGTAACAAGTTTCGAATTTTCTAAAAATGTTTTTAAATAAGCGCCTTTAGAACCTATATCCGAACTTAGTTCTGAAAATTATATGTTTATTATGTAACGGATAGGGAATAACGGTCGTTATTATTAGTTATTGAAAATTTAAAGGTTCAGTAAAAGCTATCGACCTCAAAAGATTTGTGGTCAGTGAATAATGCAAGTTCTTTGCTAAAACATGGTATATATTTCGCACCTCTTTTGGCATCCTTGGGGGCCTAAAAATAATTACAGCTGTGATACACAATTTACAATTCTCTTAATATTACCTACCTTTTTAAAGTCACTCATCAGGCATTCCGACCTTTAAAAAGTTCTCAAACATTAAAGTGGCTAAGTACAGTGTACTCACAAATAACTGTATCTTCAAGAACAAGGAAGACCAGGTCCCCAAAACTAAGTGTAGAGACGTGCTGTACTACGTAATGGGTTTGTGATAACTGCACCCCCACACCCCCGCTGTAACATCACAGACCCTCTCGAGGAGAATCTCTCTTCACAGAAGTGACTGCAGGTGACAGAGTGACAGGTGCGCGCTGGCCTAACACCCCAATAATACGGGCCACAGGATGGACTTTGACAACACTTAATATATTGCAGAAAGAAATAAGACTGGACAAGAGAACTTTCCTAGAGATGTGCTACATTCAAGAACTTGAGACAGTTTATTGGAGATCTGACACACATAACCTTTATAATATTGTTACGTTCTACGGGGTTCTGGATTTGTTGACTAACAAAACACAGCTTTTCAAACTACTCTTTCATTATAACTAAATGTCCATAGAACTATATTCCACTGTTCGCCTTGTTTGATCGCTTCTTATACACCAACACTTACTGCTGACTCGCTTAATACTCTATGATTACTTATTCTACACCGCACTAATTCAATACTGAACTGACTCACTCTATGTGTTCGTCTATTTATACTCTCCATAGAGATTCTAGACCTTCTACACTTCTCTACACCTGTCACTTCTGGTCCCTTCTAGAAATATCATTCCAGAATGTTCACTGTTACCAACATACTACAACTGACCATAAAAGTTGCAAGTCCATAAACTTAATTCTCATAGAGAAATGTGACACTTCCCCCCTCTTATATTCGATCGTCCCTGTCGAATTCCGACATTTCTTGGTATGGCGTAAGTCTGTGCATACGGACCACTTTTATCTTGCTCTTCGGGCTCCTCTGAATGCGATACACAACGTCATTGAGCCTTTTGGCCACCTTATAAGGACCTTCCCATAATTTCTGTAGTTTCGGTGACCATCCCTTGCAATGTACTGGATTGCAGACCACACACGATCTCCTTCTTTAAAACCAGCTGAATTAGCTCGCACGTCATAACGGGTCTTCATGCGGTCGCTTTCTACTCGCATATGCATTCTGACAGCCAAGTTGGTGGTTTTCCTTCTCGTAAATATGTCGGAGCTTTCTCCAAGAGAAGTTATTATTTGGTAGTGGCTCTTGCGTGTAGTTGTTCTCGTTCTGGTGTTTCTACTTCCGAAAATATCTCGGCGGGCTCTATTCACCCTGTCGACATCGGCACTCTTCCAACAAATGTGTTCACTGACCTTTTTCTGGGTTGGCTTTACATTTACATGGTCTTGACACCCTTCGTATTGTACTTCTCTTATAATGTCTTCTCCACTTGCTTCTTGCTGAGTAACTGGGTCGACTCTTCCTCTCACAGCTCTCTTCACTGGAATGGCACTTGCACGGCAGGCGTTACTATTTTTCTCTCTGGTGATTTTCCGCACTACCAGGTTACTGCCAGGCGACATTAATATTCCTTAACCACCGATAGTCAGGATGTTAGTGCCAAGATCTAGTTTAGAGCACTGGGCGTGAAGTATGTTCAAGCAAATTATAATCGGGTCTGATATGGCGGCGACTATGGCTCTCTGCTTTGCCTTCCAGATCCCTATTTGCAGGTCGACGTCATTTCGCAAAATACCTGGATTCGATCACCACCGGCTGCATTTACTCTGTACACTCTGTCTGGATCTCTTACTCGCCATCTTGGAACCACGTTGCGGCGAATAATCGTCCTAGGTGCGCCTGTGTCGACGACCACCTGGGTCTTATTACCGCTTGCGTATCCGTTTACGACGAGAGGGCTGTCAGAATCGCTAACCTGAGAAATGGTTACCGGCCTTAGCTTCACTTTCTCCCTTGTGCGTGATCTTAGAGCCCAACATTTGGCCCTTATATGTCCCACCTTGAGCAGTTCCAGCAGCGCAAGGCATTTGCACGGTAAGCTCTTATTGGGTGTCCATGATACGTCGGCCTTATTTGTTTTACAATTTTCTCTAGTAGCTGAATGATCTTGGATGAATCTGTTTTATTTTCTTCTTGGACTTGAAGACTGCGAACGTTTGCTTTACCGTTTCAAACTCCAAGGAATGTGCAAAAGCATCGTTCAAGTTTTTGTGTGTCGCCATCCTCGGCGCCTGTTGCGTGTCGGTGTCTCTGATGCCGTCGATGAAGGTTTGCAGCGACAACTGGTTTAAAAGCTCCATCGGAGCTATGGAGTAGGCTAATCGTGTCAGTCTGACAACATCGGCGTGGAGATGTTGGAGACTTTCGCCCTATTTCTGACAACGATTTTTTAATTGCAATCGATACAGCTGATGTAAATGCTGGTCGCCAAACCTCATCTCCAATTGATGTTTAAAGCTGTCAAAACTCAATGGTTCTTCCCTGGGAATACCTTGGTGCCCATCTAGAGCATCTCCTCTGAGAGCCACAATTAGCGAAGTCGCTTTCTCTCTTTCGCCCCAACCATTTGCTCTAGCAGCGGCTTCAAACTGGCGTAGATAAATACCCCACAGGGGTATATATATATATATATATATATATATATATATATATATATATATATATATATATATATATATATATATATATATATATATATATAGCCTGGCTCGTTAGTGCGTCAGAGCCCCATAACTGCATTATGCCTGATGAAGCGGATAAGAAACTGCGAAAACCAGGCGTATTAAAACAATAAAGAGTATTTCTAAGTGAGCAGTCTTGTGAATATCTGAAGTCCCAATTACTCACCATTTTGTTTGCAAACGTAGTCGGGGATGACTTCCACCGAGATATATATATATATATATATATATATATATATATATATATATATATATATATATATATATATATATATATATATATATATATATATATATAGTATCTACTGATGGTGACAGTTTCCAAATAAATAAAAAAATTCGAGTCGCAATCTCCTCGTAGGCGAACTTTTTATTGGCTAAAAGTAATAAACAATTTCCTGCTGAATAAAATGATTCTTGTAAATCAATTTATTGCTATCTGTTAGTATTGTTTAAGACAGGAAAACTCCATGCATACGTATCCTTCTTACAACCAATTAACGCACCGCCACTGCGGTTTACAAGGTTTACTTCAGCAGGTGTGTTGAATTGTCTTTCTTTATTTACTATTGCCGATCATCACTCGGGGGAAATATGACGTTCCTTTTCAATTTTATAATGCTAGATTCATGTCTCTTAATGTTCACACGATTGTTTAGTATTAACTTGTGTGGGTTCGTTAAATATGTTTTACTTTCTAAATTATCATGTTTCTGGCAGAGGTGGTTATAATTTGCTTTTAATTATTACCAACTTGTGTATCGCACATACTTTTAAGACATCGACTCTTATTCGTTTATCAGCGATTGCTTACTTTTTTCAGGACTAATCCACTGTCTTTAAGGTGAGTAATAAACTACTTCTCTATTTGGATGCGACTGGGGTCTTGCACGTCGTTTCTAGTGAATCTTCGTAGAAAAGATTCACTAATGGGGAGATCCCGACTTTAAAAAAAAATTCTTCAAATGAGCGCGAACTAGGAGCTCTAGAGCCCATATCTGGATCTGGGGTCAGTTTCAATTGTTATGTATATATATATATATATATATATATATATATATATATATATATATATATATATATATATATATATATATATATATATATATAGATACATACAGTGTGTCCCAAACTGGATTAGATGGTATTGCTATCTCCATTATTATTAGACATAGGGAGACGGTTAGATTAGCAATGGTTTGTAGAATTTCATGCTCGTTCCAAATATGACTTGTATTTTGCCCTGCCTCTTTTCGTTTTCGAGTTCTTGTAAAAAAAACACAATTTGTCGATTTCTTTTTTCTTCAATATCTAAGTAGGCGCATGACCATCCGATGCGTTTTCGGTTTGCTCAATAGGTCGAAGACCGCTTGATTGGAGATGAGCATTTTTACCGAAACATCTTTTCAGATGAAGCTCATTTCCGCCTCGGAGGATACGCCAATAAGCAAAAGTGTCGTATTTAGGGCTCAGAAAATCCACACCTTATCGTGGAGAGACCAATGCATCCACAAAGATTTACTGTCTGATGCGGATTTTGGTCTGGCGGCATTATTGGGCCATTTTTCTTCGAAAATAAGCAAGGAAACGCTGTTACGGTGAATGGCGATCGCTACCGCGCCATGCTAAGAGATTTTTTGTTTCCAAAAATTGAAGAGTATGACATAGACGACATTTGGTTTCAACAGGACGGCGCAACGTGCCACACAGCCAACGTAACAATCGATTTTTTGCGCACTGTTTTCGAAAATCGCATAATCAGCCAAAATGCTGATGTCAATTGGCCATATCGAAACTGCGATTTGACTCCGTTGGACCTTTTTTTGTAGGGAACCGTTAATGATTACGCTATTCATCAAGAGACGATTGACGACTTTAAACATAAAATCGAAGTTGCCATTGACGAAATAGAGGCCCAAACAATCGAAAATGTACTGAAAAATTGGACTGATCGAATGGGGTATTGTAAGGCTAGCCGTGGCAGTCTTTCGAATGATGTTGTCTACCATTCCTAAGTGGAATGGTTCGATCTTTCTAATAAACTCATAACTTTGAAAAAATATTCATTACTTTTATTTTATAGCCGATTCAAATTCCAAATCTTAAATGGCTCACCCGTTACAACATGCTTGATAAATCTTGTAATTGTACTGACAATTTTGAGAAAACCCGTTTTGAGGATAGTAGGCTCTCAAATCCAATACAAGAAAACAAATGACAAAAAAAGTGTTCAAAAAGCAGTAGGCCATAGAGTTTAACAACAGACTTTTACTTTTAACATCATTTTACGTAATGATTCACGATAAACAGATATTGTGATTTAATTTACAATACCTAATTAGGTAATAATGCTAGGTAATATTAGGTGAAACAGTTTAATAACGAAACCCGGCAATAACAAATAGAAAGTTAAACTCCACAAAACAACACAATTAGAAACGGAACTCAACAAACAATAAAATAGAAACTTAAAAATACACTAAATAGAAAATTGTTCAATATGGACACCGTTTTGTTCAATGCACTTTATACACCTTTTTGAAACATGCCTGCAAACTCTGGTGAGGGTGTTTCGATTAATATGATTTATAGCTTCCGTGATTCTGTTTCGTAATTCATTATGTTTTGTGGTGGATCGAATTTATACCCATCATTCTTCAGAGTACCTCAAAAATAAAAATCCATGGGTGTTATATCAGGACTTCGAGCACACCAATGAATCGGCCCATTGTTACAAATGACACAATTGTTTTTCTTGGTATAAAAACTTACTAACAGAGAGAAGGCAATCTTTCAAAATAAATAATTTAGAGCGCCACTTAATAATATCTGTTAATAGTAACAATTGCAATAATAATATTAGTGAATAATTAATTATTAATATAATTAGGGTCCTATGTGGTACTGATTGTGAATAAAATTAATAGCTTAGACCTTTAAAAACTTGTTTTATTGGTATACTATGATTATTTATGCATTGCATATATCGATATTTTTGTGCACATTGTTCAAGTTGGTGCATATATATATATATATATATATATATATATATATATATATATATATATATATATATATATATATATATATATATATATATATATATATATATATATATATATATATATATATATGCGCATATTTAACCTAAACAGTTTGCATATAAATCCGAACCCTGCTTATAATAATCATAATTATTACGAAATTTTATTTATTTATCTATTTGTTGTGTGTCCTCAAATTTACACAGGTGCAGCTTTAATGCAATTATTTATTTTTAATGGTTTTTATAAATTTTACTTATAAATAAAACAGCTGTAAGAAAATATTAGCAAATGTATTAAAACAGTGAGGTATTGAGATCAAATATTTTAAATTACATTACTAGCATGCATGTATCACACCGATAACTCAAAAAATTTGGCACGTACCTGCTTTTCTTTCGTAAAATCTTTATGTTTACGGAAATAATAAAATTAGGGCAACGAAAATTGTTTCGCAGTTTTATGTTACAAAAAGTAAAGTGTGTACCAAAATTTAGATCAAGACGTTGAAAGAAAAAAAGTTGTAGGCATTTAAAGAAAAAACAATTTGAGTGCCACTGATGACCAGACAAGCGCACAAAAGGAAAATATTTGATGTGGATAAGAAAATCTATTGTCTGTTACGCAGAAAGAATAAGTTTTTTGGCGCAAGAAGGTCAAGAAATGCAAAAAAATTACTTTGAAATTTTACTTTTAAAACGTCAAAGTCGCGATTTGAAAATTGACAACTTTTAGGCACAGAACGTAACGCGCTAACGCTAATACAGGCTATGTAGAGAAGATATTGCATGAAGTGTGTTTCACAAGTTCTTGAGTTTCAGCTTCAATCGTCATTGTCATTCAATTTACTAAAATATTTCAAGTTAAATTCTGATAATTGTTCATCATCTTATGATGCTAACCTTGTTAGTGAAACGGTCGTCAGGTCTTTAAAAGGATGCGTTGTGGTGATTTAAATTCTCCAATTATATTTATGAGTGCTCACCACAGTATCCAATATTCACTTAGCACTTGCTGCGTCCAGATTTTTTTTATTTGTGTGACAGGGTATTTGTAAAATTTATACGTTTGTATGTGCCAGTGTTTTTGTTTATGTCTGTTATTTTAGTTTTTTTATATGACATATTTTGTATGTGTACCAATTTAACGTAGTATTTTTCTGTTTTACTGTATTTTTGTAACTATTAATTTTTTGACCTGGCCCACTTACTGTGGTGATTACTTGCTGAATGAAGTTTCTTCTTATTGTTATTATTATCCATAGGCAGGTATAATTTACATTTTTTATGAGATAATAGTCAACTCGAAGGATTATTTTTTTCTATCTTTGAAGTTTTACATCTACCGAGGTTGTTGCATTGTGTTTTAACATGTACCCACGTTCCGCTATTAATAACGCGCGTGAAGCCGTCAATTCTGTGTACCGTGCGATGTTGAGCGATCCCTTCCCTCCTTACAAAAAGAAGGAGTTCGGAAAAATTTCCAGGATAGCAAGGTTGATCTGCTCACTGACGTCGGTGATCACTAGTAATCTCGGATATAGATCGCCGTTAAAGAAACGAAAACAATGTGGAGAAAATGGTTCGTTTTGCAAGCGTCACTGTGAAGAAGTAAACATGTACAGGCTGATTCTTTATAATGTCGCCCCCCTTTAACTTTGTTATTTTAAGTGTCCAAAAAAAATTGAAAGTATGGTTATGTAGGTGCTAAAAGATACTTTTTTTCTACTTATAAAAACATTTTGAAGAATTATCAGTATACAGGGAAAAATAAAAAGTTCATTTTTTTTAATGGATCACCTAAATATGATTTTATTTCTCGATTCCTCGTAAAATTCTAAGCATAATTTATATAACATACCGTATACTTAAAATGAATAGTTTTTGAAATATTCGCATTTGAAACGTTATCATCAAATAATTTATTAAACAAGTTACAAATCAAGAGGTCCGAGGATACCACGCTTTTAATTGAAAACAAATAACTGACAGTGACATTCTGTCAATATTGTTGTAGTTGTATTGTTTAGTAAGTAAAAATGCCGTACTCAGACAGAGAAAGAAGAGTTATATTAAGTTATTAAAAATAATTTAATTTGTGGCGCTGCCATTAGAAATATGATAGAAGATAATCCCGGTATGCATGTCCCAACTCGAAAAACGTTCACATCTATATATAGGAAGTTTCAAGAAACGTCAAATTTACAAAGGAGTAAAAGAACTGCTGTGAACGTAGATGAAAATGCAGAATTGAATATTTTACTTGGTATAGAAGAGAATCCAAACAATTCCATAAGAAACATTTCAAAGACATTACGAGCAACACAAGAAAATATTCAGCGAACTTCATACAGTAAAGTCAAAAGAACGTTAAGAAAATGGAATCTAAAGCCATATAAGATTAAACCCACTACAAAGCTTACCCAAATGCAAAAAGATGATCGGGTCACATTTTGTGAACTGATTCTAGACAGAATAAACATAAATAACAATTTTTTTAAAACAGTTCTATGGACTGACGAGTCTACCTTTTCTACAAGTGGCCTGTTTAACCGAAAAAATACCAAACAATGGGCAAGAGAGAATCCACATTCTTATAGGGAATTTAAGTTCCAAGGGCGACAATCCGTGAATGTGTGGTGTGGTATCCTGGGCGATCGAGTTATCGGTCCGTATTTTTTTGATACTGTTTTAAATGGAGGGCGCTACTTAGATTTCTTGGAAAACGAGTTTGAAGAATATTTAGACGATTTGCCTTTAAATATAATAGAAAATATAAATTTTCAACAGGATGGAGCGACCCCTCACAACATTCGTGCTGTGCTTAATTACCTAAATGAAAGGCTTCTTAAATGGATCGGAAGAAATACGCCAATTAAATGGCTTGCAAACAGCCCCGATTTGACACCTATGGATGCGTTTCTTTGGGGTTATATAAAAAAACGTGTATACGATCACCAAATTAAAAACCTCGATCATCTTAAAGATTTGATACGGAATGAAATTATTAATTTAAATGAAAATAACCCAGCATTCATAACAGATTCATTAGAGAAAATGCGAAGAACACTTATACAATGTGTTGAAGAAAATGGAGGCCCGGCAGAGCATCTTTATATTTAATTAGAAACTGTTTTTGTTATATTATTTATTGTTAGATCTCTTGATTTGTAACAGTTGTTTTGGTTTAATAAAATTTGTGATGATAACGTTTCAAATGCGAATAATTCAAAAACTATTTATTTTAAGTATACGGTATGTTATTTAATTATGCTTAGAATTTTACGAGGAATCGAAAAATAAATTCGTATATAGGGTCATCCATTGAAAAAAAATGAACTTTTTGGTTTTCCCTGTATACTGAACACTTCAAATTTTTTATACGTAGAAAAAAAGTATTTTTTAGCACCTACATAACCATACTTTCAATTTTTTAGCACATTTAAAATAACAAAGTTAAAGGCGGGCGACATTATAAAGAATCACCCTGTAGAAATTCTTAGAAGGGTAATTTTTTTCGTTTAAAACAAATAAGTGACTTAAACTTGGAGTAACGATCGAAATTGATTCTTTCTGTGTAATTCTAGAAGAAACCTTCACGTATCTTTACAGTATTTTTAAAAATACATCTACATGTAACGCTTGAATAACAACGTTAGTATTATTGATTTAACTACCGGAAATGACACCACGTTATACTTCTTTACTTGTTTTATCCATTTCCTCAAATCCTTACTACTCATCGATGAAGCTGTTATCTTTTGTGTTAAAGAACACAAATACTTTAAATTACTCGCACTATGTATTATACTCATTGATCTATAGAACGAAATCAGTCGACTAGCACATGGTGTCATACCAGCTCGTACATAGCCAAAACTTCCTAGTGTATTCTGTGGAATTATCTACGAAATGATCGGTAAGGATTTACAATTATATTTTAAAAAAAATTTGGGTCTATTGTTTACTATAAGAATTTTTTAGTGAACCGGTAAATTAATTTTCCTTTAAATAAAAGCAGATACGCATAGTACTTTCTATATACTTTAATCATAATTTTATTTAAAATCAAAAAATACAATTATACAGGTATTTAATTTTAAGAAACAAAGTTACCTAGTGCCAGTGACATATGGACCACGCTGTGTAGCTGTAAATAATTTTAGGTTATGGACATGAACATCGTAGAACACTTTTGTCTGAACGTTTTTTCCAAAAAGAATAGATTAAAGAAGCTATTGGACTTTATCGGGGAAATGAATCACGTTGTATAAATATATATATATATATATATATATATATATATATATATATATATATATATATATATATATATATATATATATATATATAGAGAGAGAGAGAGAGAGAGAGAGAGAGAGAGAGACATTTCTACGGTAAAGATCCAACAACTAACCAGAAAAAATTGTGTACGGTAATTATAGGATCTCTTGAGCTACATCTTATAAAATTATTTTGAGAATCACAGGCTGGCCCATAAGTCGTTGGTGATTAAACTTTTAATTTTTTTTTAAATCGGCAACTTCTTACATTATTGCATTTTTGAATTTTCCATAGAATTATAATGCATGTTTGTCAAAGAGCACTGCCAGGGGAGCCATTAAGTCCTGGGTCAGAAACCAACACAAGGTGTACTGGGCGGACTGTTCAGGGCTCAGACATGGGAAGTCAATAATTGACGGACCCAGTTCAAATAGAGCTGTGGAGCTGCTAAACCTTAGCAGAGGACAGCTCAGAAACACAACAAGTCTCTTGACGGGACACATGGCCGTCAAGAAACACCTGCATAAAATGGGGCGGTTCGAAGGGGACCTCGCATGCAGACTCTGCGGCGAGGGGGAGGAATCAGCCCAGCACATCTTGTGTGAGTGTATAGCTCTGGACCGGAAAAAACAACTGATCTACGGTCACTCTAGACCGGAGACAGAGCAATATAAAACTTCACCCTACCAATCACTGTGCATACTAGTTCAAGGCACAGTGATCTTGGAATGGGTGGAGTAAGACTAAGGGTATGCACAATCAACCAAGGGTTGCGGTGCTATCGGGGCGGCAAGGTCGCGGACGAGCCCTGAGGGAACAAAAAAAAGGACAAAATTTGATACTGCTAATCGTTTTAGAGCTATTTTAATTGTTTTGCAACTTTTCATATTTTTGGCACAGATCAAAAATTACTATACGGCGTTTTTACCAATAGATAACGGAGTCCCATGAAATTTGTTGTACTTTTTCAAACAATGAAGTTATTTTAATGGAAAATGGTACGTTGTTTCTACTATAAAGGTTATACTGGTTACCAAATCTGATGCTTGATTTCATTTATGATGGACTTATTTGCTATTAAAAACATTTTTATGAAAATTCACTACTATAACGCTCTTGCTGCGTCCAGACATTTATTTAGTTATTGATTATTATGGATTTTGTTGTGATTATTATTTTCAGCGAATTTTTATGTTAAAAAATTCGCTAATAGAGAGGTATCGATGGTGAAACTTTGGACATTCTTTTTCAAATGAGCGCGATTGTGGGCCGCCAGAACCAAGGTGTTTAAATTTTTATGTTTATATGTATGTATATATATATATATATATATATATATATATATATATATATATATATATATATATATATATATATATATATATATATATATATATATATATATATAGATTTGTGTGTATGTATATCATCCACACGATATCTCAAAAATTTATTAACCGATTGTGTTGAAATTCGGCAAGACTCTTTTTTTTATTATTGGCTAGGAGGAGTTCGTTAGTCAGCACTATCTGACAGGGTTTTTTTTTCAAGAAAAGAAAACATATTTCTCCGCAAAAAAATTATATCTGCAAAAATAACAAAGTCATTTTGATGAAATTTGGTTGGTACGTTGCCGTCATAAATGCCTTTCTACGTGCCAAAACTCAACTCTGTAGGCTTATACGAAATTGAATTATGCAAATTTGAAGAATTTAATGACAATTCGCTACCATAACGCACTTACAGCGTCCCGAAATTGTATTCTGAGTTGATTTTATTTTAGTGTTAAATATCGACATACATCACATATTTTCAAAGATTTTTTTAACAAAAGCTCTAACGAAACAATGCATGTTAATTTTTAATTGTCGTTGATGCGAATTTTATTTTCTGCTTGCCTGGCGATACCGCAAAAGGCGAAACCGGTTGTAAAGAAGAAAACAAGCATTTGTAAAGTCAAAGAATACGTCTCTTTATCTGTAGGTATTTACTATGGAACGGTTTCACCAAATAAGGGCAGCAACAACTATTAATCAATTGACTGAAGTACATTAAATCAACTAAATATTTAGAAAGTATAATTGATGCTAGATGACAACCAGCAGCCCTTGTATTGTTAGCAAGCAATAAAAAATATATCTGATACCAATCAGAATTCCCCACTCAATTATTTGGTACCTGTTCGTCGTGTACGGTCGACCCCAATATTTTTCGGTGCAGCATCAGGTTCATCGACCTGGCCTGTACCTGTCCTACCACAAGGGTTGATGACTTGGCAGGGTCAGTTGTAAAAAGTACACCCGTAAAAAAGAAAGTTTACCTGCCACAGCTACCGCTTTGTATTTTTATACGACCCGATCGGACGCAGAATGAAGATAAACGGGATTACTATTGCTATCGATTAGACGTATTTCGGCAGATATAGTGTCTAGGAATTCTTTAATGTAATTTATGGTAATTTGACATAATCTTATAATGTCTAATATTTTAAGAATGTGTATGGTTTGATTATGAAGGTCAATTTTGTCATTTATTAATATGGTAGCAAATAATAGTTAATTGTTCATTTCTAAATACCGATTTTATTACGCGAAAATTGTTGTATACTGTGTGTCCCAAACTGGATGAGAATGTATTGCTATCTCTGTTATTATTAGAGATAGGATTAAATAAGCAACGTTTTGTAGATTTTCATGCTCGTTCCAAATATGACTCGTATTTTGCCTTGCCTCTTTTCGTTTTCGAGTTATTTAAAAAAATTAAAAAAATTGTCGATTTCTTTTTTCTTCAATATCTAAGTAGGCGTTGATCTGACATGTCTAAGACTTGCACATTATCAGGACACTTTTTACAGATTAATATTTTTGTGCTATTTTCATTTTTGGATTGTCATTTGTTTTTGAGCTACAAGTATCAACGTTTGTTTTTATTATGGCAGCCATATTTGATTTTCTACTCTGTGATAGCACGTGAAAAGAGCTTTCCAATGATGTACATTATGCTTGAAAAATCTTGTAATTGCACTGACAATTTTGAGAAAAATCGTTTTGAGGATAGTGGGCTATGAAATCCAATACCAGAAAACAAATTACAAAAAAAAAGTGTTCAAAAAGCAGTAGGCCATGGAGTCTAACAATAGACTTTTACTTTAACATAATTTTCTGTAATGATTCACGATAA
Organism: Tillus elongatus; assembly: GCA_964006375.1. Classification (NCBI taxonomy): domain Eukaryota; kingdom Metazoa; phylum Arthropoda; class Insecta; order Coleoptera; family Cleridae; genus Tillus; species Tillus elongatus. Next base: position 27,953,043 of record OZ023268.1, on the reverse strand, counting down.
AAAAAATTGAACTTTGAGCACACCAATCAATCGGCCCATTATTACAAATGATATTTTACATTACAACATTATCCTAAAAAATTGGTATAATTTAATTAAATAGGTAAACCTAGGTAATAACTAAATTACAGAACTCAATAAAAATCAGATTAATGATTTACGAAGACGCCTTTAAAAATTGTTTGATTTTTAAACGTAAGTCAACTGAAAAACAACAGAAGAAAGGTTGCTATGGATATAACACTGGCGCGACAATTAAGAATACTGACATTCTTAATTATCTGAACAATTTGAGGTATATTTAACACGTTGCTTAAAATTTTGTACTAAATAGTTTGTTTCCTGTTTATTTTAAATATTATTCAACAATATGTTCAGTAATGAAGAATATTTTGACATACTGGAATGTTATATTCATTCTAACCGAAATACTGAGGCACCTGCAAATTCATATCAAAACAACTACCCAGAAAGACAACCAAACACCAAAATATTTCGCAGGATAGTGACCAATATATTCAACGACGCTAGCTTCCACGCAAAGAAACTACCAATGCCTAGAACTGAGGAAAGAAATAATGCTGTCTTTCAAACGAAAATCCTCCACAATCTGTTCGGTTTTATGCTGAACAAATTGACGTTCCAAAAAGTACGCTACACCGTGTATTAAAACAAAGTCATTACCATCCATACAAACCTACAATCGTACACGGCTCAAATGTTGACGATTACCCTAAACGACTTCAGTTCTGCAGATGGTATCAAGGACAATGTCAGCAAAATGAAAATTTTCATTTGAAAATAATATGGACTGATGAATCCAGATTTACAAATTGTGGTGTGTATAATCGCCATAATACGCATTATTGGGCAAATGAAAATCCCCATTTAAAGGAAGAAAGACAATTACAAGACAGATTTGGTATTAATGTTTGGTGCCGCTTATTAGGTAAAAAATAGTTATTTTCGTTTATAGATTAGACAGTTGATTTAAAAAAAATTCAGGTAACTTCATTGTTGACCGTTCTTTTTTGAAAATAATTTAACTGGGTAAAGGTAACTTAATCTATTGAGAAATTATATCTTACCAACAATTAGAAGAGTTTATGATAATTTAGACAAGATTTGGTACCAACAAGACGGTTCTCCAGCGCACAATGGTAGGATAGTTAAATTTTTGTACTCTGAAGAATGATGTGTATAAATTCGATCAACCACAAAATATCAATGAATTACGAAACAGAATCACGGAAGCTATAAATCATATTAACCGAAACACCCTCATGAGAGTTTGCAGGCATTTTGCAAAAAGGTGTATAAAGGTCATTGAACAAAACGGTGACCATATTGAACAATTTTCTATTTAGTGTATTTTTTATTTTCTATTAGTGAATTTTCTTAGAAAAAATTCACTAATGAGGAGATCTCGACTTTTGAATTTTGAAAAAATTTCTTCAAATGAGCGCGATCTAGGACCCCTAGGTTAGTTTTAATTTTTATATGTTTATATATATATATATATATATATATATATATATATATATATATATATATATATATATATATATATATATATATATATATATATATATATATATATATATATATATATATGTATCACACCGATAACTCAAAAAATAATGGGCCGATTTTGATAAAATTTGGCATGTACTTTTTTTTTGTAAATAGCTTGGATAAGTTCGTTAGTCAGGAAAAGCGGACGAGGTTTTCCGGGAAAATTTTGAGTTTTCATTCGAAAAAAATTCTTATCTCAAAAAGTAATTAGCCGATTCTAATAAAATTTGGCATATACCTTTCTTTTCTAAATAGCTTTGACAAGTTTTTTAGTCAGGAAAATCGGACGAGGTTTTCCGGAAAAATTTTGAGTTTTCATTCGAAAAAAATTTTTATCTCAAAGAATAATAGGCCGATTTTGATAAAATTTGGCACGTACCTTCCTTTTGTAAAAGGATTTGACAAGTTCGTTAATCAAAAAAATCGGACGAGGTTTTCCGGGAAAATTTTGAGTTTTCATTTGAAAAAAAATTTTATCTTAAAAAATAAAAAATCTATGATAACCAAATTTGGTAGGTAGGTTTACGATATAAAAAGCAAACTATACACCAAAATTTAGATTTCTATGTTACAAGAAAAAAAAGTTATAAAATATTTTGTGCCAGATCATTTCTATGAAAATTCACTACCATAACGCACTTGCTGCGTCCAGGCTTTTTTATTATTTGTTGAGTTCCGTTTCTAACAGTGTTGTTTTGTGGAGTTTAAGTTTCTATTTGTTAATGCCGGATTTCGTTATTACACTGTTTTAGATAATATTGCCTAGCATTATTACCTAATTAAGTATTGTAAATTAAATCACAATATTTTTTTATCGTGAATCATTACGGAAAATTATATTAAAAGTAGAAGTCTATTGTTAGACTCCATGGCCTACTGCTTTTTGAACATTTTTTTTGTCCTTTGTTTTCTGGTATTGGATTTCGTAGCCTACTACCCTCATAACGGTTTTTCTCAAAATTGTCGGTGCAATTACAAGATATCTCAAGCATTTTGTACATTATTGGAAAGCTCTTTTCACAGGCAATCACATGATCACACATTTATATACGGGAGCGAATTAGGGTATTATATTTGAAACACCTGGATAAGGTTTTCTGTCTAGACTCCTCTTGGTTTGATTATTAATCGTCTGTTGGGGCAGATGAAGAGTTATATTAAGATCTACGGTCACTACTTCTCAAAACCTACTACTTATTCCGACCTCGTTTTATTATTTCAGAAAACTTGTAAATGTCGGCTTGTTTCAACTGTGACATATTCCTTAAAGAACGTATTGTTACCAATAAGCATGGAAAAATATACCTCAAATAAAAATAATAACTAGAAAAGAAAATTTTAATGTAAACATTTAATAAGTATAAATTAAAGGTTCGATTTAGTGATATTGAAATAAAACTTAATGCTGAAATTAGAATGTATCAAATCACGGAAAATTGTGATAACAATGATATAACAACTACACAAAAACAGTGAAAATTTGTTAGTTAAGTGTTTGAAAGACCACTCAGCACATAAGTTTAAGCGAGTTTCAAAAGAATAGTTAACGTCTCGTAATCCCGTGTCCATGCGATTCTGGGCACGTTAAAGATCCCTTCCCTCCTTACAGAAAGGCAGGAGTTCGGCAAAACTTCTAGAATAATGAGGCAAACTGCTCCCTGGCGTCGGTGATTGGCCACAGAAGAACAAGAAGAAGAAGTAGGAGCGTCTCGTAATACACTTAAATTAATATAATCAGTTACACCACGGATTCTTGCTTTCATATCTCCTTTCGTCGAGGGTTGTGCCTGATAAACTATTTTTTTTTACATAACCCCATAAAAAGAAGTCCATTTTTTGTTAGATCAGATGACCTAGGCGGCCATGCGTTTGGCCCTCCTCTCCCAGTACAACGTTCTGGAAAATGCTGGTTAACAAAAGCATGAACTAGGACACCGTCATGTATAAGTGACATATGATCACGTATGCGAACAGGCACTTGGTCTAATAACGGTCTTCTCTTAGAAACTCAAAATATCGCTGTGCAGTATGCCGGTCTTCAAAGAAATGTGGACCGATGACAAAATTTCCAAGAGATTTTAATAGATTTTCCCCAGACGTTAAAAGACCACCTACTTTGACTAGTCGTGTGAGTAAAGTGATAGTTTTCAGTAGAATAGTAGTGAAAGTTATGTCTGCTGACATGTCCGTTTTGATGAAGTGTTGCTTGATCTGTGAACAACACAAAGTTGTAGAATCTTGAATCTCTTAGGATTTGTTGCTGTGCACACTGACAAAATGATAGTCGCCTTTAACGATAGTCATTGTAAAGTTCTTGGAGGAGTTGAATATGATATGGGTGAAATTTGTTTTTACGTAAAACTCTCAAAACAGAGGTGTTACTGATACGCATTTCCATCGCTATTTTTCTTGAGCTGATATGAGAGCCTTCTATCACTTTCAAATTTACTATCAACTCTTCCTCTTCGTTCAAAACATGTTTGGTTTTCTCAGTATTCTTGTATTCTGTGTTCCCCGTTTCGTTAAAATGTCACATCAGTCTTTCAAACGTTCTTATGTGTTGTATTCTATCGGGGTATTTCTCATGACAGATTCTTCTCGCGGATAAACAGTTTTTGTTACTTGCTCCTAACACAAATCATATTAATCATTTCTTGTCGACAGAAATTCATTTTAGCGTCTTGTTATAATTCAAATACGAGAAAATAACTACTTGATTTAAGTTAATGTTTGACAAGAAGTCAATACATTGTTTATTTTGTATAGTTACGATATAATACACTAATTCGCTCCTGTCTACAAAATGTACCTTTTTTTTTCTTAAAAAACACCCAATATCTCAGTGAATACTGGTCGTCGATATAGGGAGTACTCCACGAAACTGAAAGAACATTTATTCATGTATCTAAATTGATTATGATATACAGGCTGTTCTATCTGAATTACTCGTGAAAACTTGAATCCAGGGTGTTTACTCACTATGTATACTGCTTTCAAGGAATTCTTTCTGTATTGATTGAAGTTGAAGGAAAAACACTTTTTCAGACTTTTGTCACGATAGAGTTTTACATGCTGACATATTAATTAAGCTACAGACCGTCAAATCTGCCTCTGATTCTTTAGAAAAGTGACCATAACTTTTGAACGACTCTGTATAGATTCCAACGACTATACACTGGATGAATCGGCACAATAAGAGGAATTCCCAAATGAAACGATATACAGGGTGTAGCATTTAAAAAAGTGAAGTTTGCGTTGTATTTAACTTATGCAACACCCTGGAAATGCAAAAATAACTTTAGTTTGTAGTTTTAAAATCTCAAAGAACTGTAAAAAATGACCACCACGAGCTATATTATTTTATTGACTGCCAAACATTCAAAAACACTAGGATCGTTTCATATTGAATTACAGCCACTTATTATCTGATTTCTCAAATCTTACACATTTTCGACTTGGACTAACGTAAACTAATGACTCTACTAAACATCCAGAGGGTTAGAGTCGGGAGATTGGGTAGGCTATAAGTAAGGTCCATCTTGACCAATCCGCCATTCTCGTAATGTTGCTGTTAAAAACACACTAGCAACTGTCGTGGTACGTTTGAAGGTGAAATAAAATCAATAAAAATTCAGCCAAACTGATTTACTTCTTAATCTCAGGGTTTTTGTAATGGGTTCGTAGACAGAGATTACAGACAAATACTACACGTATTAATTTCACTATACTATTAGGCTGACAAACTATGGGAAAGGCTGTAAATCCGACTTACATAGCAGATATTTTACACCTTGTCCTTGCTATTTGCACGTCGAAATTCTAATGTCTTTTCTCACCCTGCCTGCCGCCTCTTGATATATCGCGCTAGGCCGACACATGCAGCGGCGCTTCACTTCACGTCACTTACTTATACCTTTAATTCTATTGCGCATTTCTGGAACCACTACACAACCATATTTGATTACAGACATTTCCGACTCGATGGATAGTAACAAGAGGTGCAGTTAAGGGGCCCGCAAGATCCCCAGACCTCACACCTCTGGACTTTCATTTGTGAGGTGATCTAAAGGGCAAAGTTTACAAACATAGGCCGAATGATATTGAACATTTGAAGATTAGAACGAGCTTCAAGAAATTCATTGGAATACTTTTGAGAACGTCTTGCGGGAATTTAGACACAGACTTAGCTATTGTTTGGTCAACATATTTTGAACATCTCATAAACTAACTAAATCTAATTTTTACTTGTTTATTTTTGTTAATTTGTCTTTTCTGTTATGTGACATTATGTACACAGTTTGAAATTGTAATATGAATACCATAATTCCGTTTATGTAGACGAATAAACAACTTAAAACTTCTACATACAGACTTAGAGACTACTTCTCTGGCTTCACTGTTGGTTTTCGTTGGTGAAGGACGTAGCCAGCGCGTAAGCTAACTGGAGCAAGTGGCCCTTACGAATTCTGCATGTTCTTCAACGTTTCTGTGACTATAGTTTCGCTGCTTGACAGCATTCTCAGACAGATTAAAATTGAATTAGTACGAAATCATGACAACTACAAATAAAGATCTGTTGCTATGTTATAATATGATGTTTTGATCAAAAAATTTTATCAAAATAAAAATAAAAAATAAAACACAGATGGCAGATGAGGCTTTCAAAATGTCTACGTGATGTATGCCAATATTTAACATAAAAAAAGAACTAGCCTATAATAACTATGATAACAGTTACAACAATAAAATAACTAAGCAATAACAGTATAAAAGCAGTCTCTATACAACGCAAATATCGACATACGTCAACTCATTATCCTATTACAACTTTTTTGAAAGAATAGTTAAATTTATTTACTTTGACTTGTTTAATTAGGAAGAAGAATATCCAAGAAGGTAGCTATTGTCGTGTGTGTGCTTTTTGACTTCCAAAGCTTCAAAAAAGGCTAGTTTACGCTTGTCATTATAAAAATGTTGTGGTTGTATGCGGTTATATACTGTAGGTCTATGTTCCGTATCAAAAATATGTTTTGCAAATGTATATTTGTCAGCGTGGTTATTTCTAAATGCAGAAATATGTTCTTTGTATCGGGTGTTAAAATTTCTAGAAGTTTGACCTATGTAGATTGTGTTACAATGTGTACAAGCTAGTTTATAAACTCCAGCTTTTGTCAGGAAACAAGATTTTTCTTTAGTGTTAAATAGTAAATCACGCGTCGTGTTGTAAGATTTAAAAGCTACCTTTGTATTTGTACAGTTATTTAAAATTTTTGAAATGTTTTCTGAAATGGTTCCAAAATAAGTTATCGAAACGTATCTGTTGTCTCGATCATTTTATCTATTAAAACTTACATCATTGAATATATCTGTTAAATGCATATTAGAATCTGCAAAATATACAGGTTGTTCTATTTGAAAATAAATAAGTTGGTGTTATTTCTCAGCCACCCTGTATATTTACACATATTTTCTTACTTGTCAAAAGTGTACTGAACTTAAATACATCAATTTACCAAGTGTTAAGAAAATATGTGGTTTTCAAAATATTAACAATTGTTGAAAGATGTTTTAAGCAACATTTTTTTCAATAGTGAATGAATATAGGAGAAAAACTTAAAATAGAATTAGACCTTAAATTAGATGTTAATTCAGAAAACGCAAAAACATACGGGGTGTTTCGTTTGAAATAAAAATGTTGGTATTAGTTGTGAGCCACCCTGTATAGTTACACATACTGGTTTACTTGTCCACAAAGTACTAAATTTAAGTACATCAATATACTAAGTGTCAATGTTTAGTAGTTTTCGAAATATTGGCAATACTCCACCCTGTATATATTAAGTTCGCTAACAAACAGACTTTCCCTGTGGTTTCCCAATAATTTCCTTCTCTACAAAAGTAACATTGTAGCAGACAGCCGTGATATAAACAAAATATAGTTTATATCTTATATTCATTTTTATAGCTGATATTTGATATTATCATAGCAGCCCCGGCGGTCTAGTGGTAGAATGTGTTCCTCTAAACTCCAGGGGAGCTGGATTCGACTACTAGCAGCGGATCATTTAACTTTTTAAGGACATAAGCTCACAGCTGTTACATCAATCGAAATTGTGGGTTGTGTTTTAGCAAGTTGAATGTCTGCACGTTCCGCCCTGCGGCGGTGACGTGAAGCCGTCGGTCGCGTGTACCATGCAATGTTGTGCACATCAAAGATCGCTACGCTCCTTACAGGAAGGCAGGGGTTTGACGTAATTTCAAGGATAGTGAAGTGAAACTGCTCACTCGTGTCGGCGATTCGCAATAATGGCCGAAATACACCGACGTTAACGGTGACAAAAAAATCACTGAATGTATCATCTCAAAAGCAACACTTGAAAATCTATGAGGAAAAACATGTTAAAATAAAACTTAGAACCAATGGTGTCCACTCGCAAGCATATTATGAAAACCCAATATAATTTTAAGCCTGATTATCATTCTGCCAGTGCTGGCTGGTGAAACCAACTGTGTTGGTTAAACGGCCGCGAGGTTTTTTTGTACTTTCGTCGGTGTACTTCCGCGGCGGTGTTGTCCATAGCCAATCACCGACGTCAAGTTCACCTCACTGTCCTGGAAATTTTACCTAACCCCTGACTTTCTTTAAGAAGGGTAGGGACGTGACCAACTTCGCATGGTCACGGAACCGCCGGCTTTACGCACCTCCGAGCGGCGCAAAGTGCAGCGATTCAATTTGCGCAAATAAAATGCCACATTGATGTTAATTTATTACAGTATGTACTGAAAAAGTGAAAGGGGAACCCTGGGGATAGAACTGTGGGTTCACATGCACGTTATTACCACTGTACCACTGAGAATCGACGTCAGGCTTAAAATCATATTATAGTAAAGTGGGTTTTACTTCAGCTTAATTTGAAAGGTTTGCTTATTAACCATACGTTAACGGGCATGCCTGGAGGAGACGCCGGGCATACTACGGGACGCGCTCGTTTGGTTCACGGAGGGATCCGGCGGAGAGCGTGGGACAGGGGCAGGTGTTTATTCGGAAGGACCGGGGGTAAGTCATAGTATTTCCCTTGGAACCCATGCAACTGTTCTTCAGACCGAAATGTACGCCATCCTGCACTGTGTGCGGGAGAACAAGAGGAGGGGCTACACCAACAAGCGGATCCTCATAGCCACAGACAGCCAAGCAACGCTTAAGGCCCTAAGTAGACCACGGGTAAATTCCTGGCTGGTGAGTGAGTGCCAAGACGAGACGAACGACCTGGCTGGGCAGAATGAGGTCACCCTCATCTGGGTGCCGGCTCACTCGGGGGTCAAAAGCAATGAAAAATCTGACAGTCTCGCGAAGAGAGGGTCAGCAGAACCGTTTATGGGACCAGAACTGGCTCTCGGCGTGACAAGGAGCACTGCCAGGGGAGCTATTAAGTCTTGGGTCAGAAACCAACACAAGGTGTACTGGGCATACTGTCCAGGGCTCAGACATGGGAAGTCAACTGACGAACCCAGTTCGAAGAGAGCTGTAAGTCTGCTAAATCTTAGCAGAGTACAGCTCAGAAACATAACAGGTCTATTGACGGGAGACGGCCGTCAAGAAACACCTGTATAAAATGGGGCGGTTCGAGGGGGACCTCGCATGCAGGCTGCAGCGAGGGGAAGGAATCAGCCAAGCACATCTTGAGCGAGTGTAAGCTCTGGACCGCAAAAGACAACTGATCTACGGTCAGTCTAGACGGGAGACAGAGCATTATAAAACTTCACCGTACCAATCGCTGTGCAGACTAGTTCAAGAAACAGTGATTTTGGCACGGGTGGAGTAAAAAGACTAAGGGAATGCACAATAAGCCAAAGGTTACAGTACTATCATGGCGGCAAATCCGCGGACAATCCTTGAGGAAGAAAAAAGAAACGTTAACAGTCTTGGTGAAGCGAAATAATAGCCTTCTCAGCTAGAAAATTGGGTTAAACACCTAATGACGTATTTTTTTAAATATTAATTAGAATCTACCAATCGTCTATTGTGCTATTTTATTTCATCTGTAAGCTTATCTGCACTATTCACCCTTCACATGGGGTGTAAAATCATCGATTCTGTGTATCGTGTGATGTTGCGTGTGTTGTAGAATGTTGCTGCCAGCGCCAATAATTTGACACAATCTCAATCAAATATTCAAATTATAACAATATAAATATTATTTAACTGCTTGCAAACTTTTATTATTAATATTATTACTTTTAGAATAATTTTCACAAAATAATTTAAACTGGGTTGCTTCAATTACAATGTAACTGATAAAGATATTTCGTCGTGTACTCTCACCTTTAATAAATGACCAAGAATCCTTATCTGAATTGTGTAACTGGACAAGAAATAGCTTATCGTCAGCTCCTTTAGCTTAAATTCCTATAAAATTGTTTACTTTCCGGTCGTTGTTCGTCCTGTAAACATATTTTATTATTAATTTATCATTCTTAGTTAAATTCTGGTCGACACAAGTCAACGTTCCTTAAAGGCTCTTCGTGACTGTTGGCTTTTCAAAACGTTCGGAAATTCTAGCTAAGTGTTCTTACTAAGTGAATATTAGAACCTGTGATGAGCACTGACAAGCACACTTGGAGAACCTAATTCACCACAACACATTTTAAAAGACGTAACGATCGTTTCGCTAACCAAGTTAACGTCATGAGAGGGTGAAAATATCCAGAATCTTTTCATCCGTTAGGTATTCTAAAATGTTTTCTGGTGATCTGGGTTCTCCAGGTATGCTTTAAGTGTTCTTACATTTAGCGACAGATGCCTGAAATTTTGAAAATCCCCAGTTGGTGCGGTTTTTTATATTTGATTTAATTAAATAAAGTGAAGTGTTATATTTCAAAAATAGTATATAATTTCCAATTCGATAAAATAAAGTGGGTGTTTGTGTCTGGTGCCGGTTATGAGATATGGTTCTGGGTATGGTTCCTTTGGTTGCGCGGAAACCATTGGACGTCAGGATTAAGTGTAAGTATTAACTCAGATTTTTAATATTTAAATGAAGATGTTTCTTAAAATAAGGTTAAATTTATAGAATTCAATACATACATTATATAATGTTTTCCATGCACAAATGTAAAGACATAAGGCTTTTATATTTAGTTATTTGGAGAATGTTCAGGAAAAAACATATTGACGAAAAGTCAAATAAAAAAATTTGCTGAAATTGTTGGAGTTTGTTTAATAAGATTAGGTGAGATTAATTTGACTTCCACATCGTCAATATGTGATAAAGTATGGCAATGGTGACCAAAATTTAAAAAAAATCGCTAAAATATATAAAATGTCAAAACATATGGAAAATATTTTTTTGTCCGTCGGCCTCTGTGTCTGTCGGTTAGTAGTCACGATAACTTTAGAACGAATTGAGATATCGTCTTCAAATTTGGAACACACTTAGCATCCTACCAACGAACGGTTCGGATTTGTTTTAGGGAAACATAGCTCCAGGGAGTAGGGGATGAATGGAGGGTGCTTTTGGAAAAATTGACATTTTTTCGATAAAACTCGAGTAATACAATCTTTCAGGGTTTGTTTAATAGAAAAATTTCAATTTCATCAAACATCTGGTATCCTGTGATGAAATTAAATTAGGGGTTGAATGTGTGGGGTTGAAATATTTTCGACAAAAATTTCGAATTTTTATTTTTGCTAAAACGGCGTAAAAAGTCTTAAAACATATAGAAAACTAGATTCTGGAAGGAAAATTGTCTGTCGGTCGGTCGTTCTGTATGTCGGCATGTACGTCTGTCTGTTAATACGCGCAATTACTTTCGAACGAATTCAGCTATTGTGAACCAAATTACTTGAAATTCACTACAGAGGTTTATTTGCACTATTTCTAGCTACGTGTAAAGTATCATCCTAGTTACTTTAATAATTTTAAAAATACAGAGTATTCCAAAATTGTTTGTATATTTTTGGGAAAAAATCTGTCTGTTATAGCTGATTTACGAACCGATCCGTGACTGTAACAAAATGAAGACATTTGCCGAGTTTCGGTCCAAATCAGTGGAGTATTTTTTGAGTTAGCACTCGGATACATATATTTAAATACAAGGTGGCGTATTGAAAACGGAACAGACCAATTTGCGTCCAGAGAATTAAAAAAAAACACGCTGAAACACGTCAATTTTAGTATTGAGGGGGACTTGTTTTGACATAAAACTCAACTTTGTCACATCAACCCCTTAAGGGTGGTGATAAGAACCCTTATATTTTAAATAGGGAACATGGGTCGAGCGTTACACCATTTCATAGCTCTTTCTTTTCTGAATTCAGCACACTAATTTTGTTGGAAGTTTTATCAACTTGTTTAAAAATTATTCACAATTGGAATTGAAAGAATGTATTTCATTCATTGTGATAAGAAATGCACTAATTAGTCAATTTTTCGTTAAAAAAACAAAAAAAAACAAAACCAAACGTTCAAAAATGTTTATTCAGTTAAGTAAGTGTTCAAATTGTTGACCACCAGCTTCCATACAAAAGTACAAATTTTGCGCAAAACAAGCTCTGACATTCTGGAGCATTTGTGGAGTTATCAGACGGCATTCTTCAACAATGCGTCGTCGTAATTCTTTCAAAGACTCCGGTTCTGTTGCGTAAATTCTACTTTTTAAATGGCCCCATAGAAATAAGTCTAAAGAGTTAAATCCGGTAATATAGGGAGCCATTCGATAGCACCTCTACGCCCAATCCATTGTCCAGGAAACTCTCTGTTCAAAAACTCCCTGACACGTTGTGAAAAATGCGAAGGAGCTCCATCTTGTTAAAACACTAATTGATTTTCTTGACAACGATCATAATTTTTAACAATGTCAATTAGTAGAGGGTAAACGATCTCTTCTAGTAACTCCAAATACGTTTCGCCACTCAAATTGCCACCAAGAAAAATTGTTCCGATTAAACGGTCTCCAAAATGCCAGTCCAGACATTCAATTTCTGTGGAGTTTGAGTGTGGACTACGTGAAATATTATTGGATTATTATCTGCCCAATAACGACAATTATGACGATTGACTGTAGAGTTTAATAAAAACGTACACTCGTCTGAAAAACAGATATTGAACAGAAAGTTCCCGTTATCAGCTATTCGTGCAGTCATAACTTCACAAAACTCCAGCCGCCGATCAAAATTACCTCCATTTAGTTGTTGTACAAGATGAATTTCATACGGGTGAAATTTATGATGCTTCAATATTCGCTGAATAGTTCTTCTTTTGATGTTTGAAACAGTGGCCAATTTTCTCGTACTTAAAGTTGGGTCTGCAGCAATTTGTCCTAAAACTTCAATCTCAGTAGTCTCATTTCTAACCGTAAATTCACGTTCAGGATCCCGTTTTTTGTTGGCTTCTGAACCACCTTGTCGAAACTTTGCAACTAACTCCAAAATGTTTTTTCTGTTAACATGTCTATTTGGATGTCGTTCATTAAACAAATTTGCGGTACGGTTGGCACAGTCATCGTTTTTGAAAAAAAGAGTAATTATTTCAACTCTTTCTTCTACAGAATACACCATTGTGAAATTAATTTTCGGTAGTACTATCAAGTACCAAACCGACCGATAAACTGAAATAATAAACCGCATTTCTCTCATTGCGATAATAAATGTTCTGATAGTCAATTTTTTGTTGACAAACCAACAAAATATTGACTATCAGCACATTTCTTATCGGAATGAGTGAAATGCGTTTTTGCATTTTCAATTGTGAATAATTTTTAAACGAGTTGATAAAACTTAAAAAAAAATAGTGTGCTGAATTCATTCTCTATTTAAAATATAAGGGTTGTTATCACCACCTTTAAGGGGTTGATGTGACAAAGTTGAGTTTTATGTCAAAACATGTCCCCCTCAATATTAAAATTGACGTGTTTCAGCGTTTCTTAAAAAAATATTCTCTGGACGCAAATCGGTCTGTTTCGTTTTCAATGCACCAGCCTATATATATATATATATATATATATATATATATATATATATATATATATATATATATATATATATATATATATATATATATATATATATATATATATATATATATATATATATATATATATATATATATATATATATATATATATATATATATATATATATATATATATATATATATATACACTTCAAACGGATCATGGATATGGGTTCTAGTGGCCCTAACATACGCTCATTTGAAAAAACTTTCCGATAGTTTCACCATCGTTACCTCTCTATTTAAAACATAGGTAAAGAGCAATAATAATATATTAAAGATATTATAAAAATAAACTAAATAAATATTATATTGATCTTAGAACTGAAAATAAGCGTAAAGTAAAACTATCTTCTAAAAAGTCTGGACGCAGCAACTGCGTTATGGTAGTGAATTTTCATAAAAATATTTTTAATACAAATGTGTGTTTTTTTCAAGAAGGCAGGCATCAAAATTGGTTACCAATATAACCTGTATAGTAGAAACAATGTGCCATGTTTCGTCAAAATAACTTTATTGTTTGAAAATGTAGAAAATTTTCCGAAAGTGAACTTAAAGTGTTCACGAAAATTTTCTTGGTCAACCTTATAAGTTAATAGCATATCGAGCTATTTAAATTTGAAGCATTTAATAAAAATTCGCTACCATAACGCAATTCCTGCGTCCCGAAGTCCTTTTGTTACAAACACGCATTATATTTTGATGGAAAATGCAAAAATCCAATAACATACGGCCTGTTCGATTAAAAAAAGAAAATTTGTATCACCAATGGCTTCTGGGCCAGCTTGTGATTATAGAAATATTTTACTGAGATGTAGCGTAAAACATCCTATAATTTATGTTTACAATTTTTTTTCGTATCTTGTATAATAACGGATATATTGAGCTTTATTGCTTTTTTACAACATTCGACAAAAATTATATACCATTAAACGATAAACTCTATAGCTAAGACTACTGCCAAAGCATCAGAGAAAAGGTCGATTTAAAATGAATTTTCTGGAAGTATTTTAGTAAAGTGAAGGACAATGACTGTTGAAGCTAAGAATTCAGGCTTTGTATAACATTACTGTTAAGACATTTTCTTTGCATAGCTCGCACTAGGTTCAGGTTCTTTGTCTAAATGTTGCCAATTTTGACGTTCTAAATCGCGACTTTGACCTTTTGCGGAAAAAAACAATTTATTTTTCTCCAAATGCCTATAACTTTTTCGTTTTTTTACCTACGGAGCCAAATTTTGGTACGTAATTTACCTATAATGATATAAACGTGCGTACCAAATTTGGTTGCCATTACTTTGGTACTTCCGGGGACATACATTTTTTTCGAACGAAAACAACATTTTCCGGGAAAACCTGGGCCGATTTTCCTAGCTAACGAACTTATCCGAAGTACTTGCAAAAAGAAGGCATTCACCAAATTTAATCAATATCGGCCCATTATTTTTGAGTCATTGGTGTGATATATATATATATATATATATATATATATATATATATATATATATATATATATATATATATATATATATATATATATACAGTGTGTAAAAGCCAAATGGAATAAATTCATTATTTTGGTTACTGTACATTCTTATAAAAAATCACGAAACATGTCAAATTTAAATTATAAATTGACATTTTTCAACGTGAAAATGCGATCCCTACCTTCAACCCCCATCAAGTAACAGGTACAACCCCCAATTTTTTAAAGGGGAAGTATAGGCTTGTGAATCAGGAAATTCCTCATGAAACAAGCGAGTTGTGTTCGGGTTTTATCTCCGTAACCAATCATTTGTATAACTGTTATTTTATACATTTCCGTTAATAACCTAACCATTTTTCAGAATTGAAGTTAACGAAATTCAAACTAAAAATATAATACTTAACAAATATATATATATATATATATATATATATATATATATATATATATATATATATATATATATATATATATATATATATATATATATATATATATATATATATATATATATATATATATATATAACAATTTAAATGACAACTTATAATTACAAAACAATTTGCTTAGGCGTTTTAAACAAAATAACATTGCCTCGAAAACTCTTTAATGTATTTTTAATGGATACAATGTAAAAAGCACATTATTATGGTTTTTGCTTACTTTCCTATCTTCAAGACCTAAACGGCAAATAAGTTTTGAGTATACTAATTACAATATTGTAATAAGTTTTGAGTATTTTTTAGTGAATTTCGGTAACCACATGATTTTATTTTATTTTATCTTAATTGCTGCAATAAACTTGAAAACGATAACATTTTTGAATTGAGAATGAACAGACCTTTCAAAGGATATATCACAAGCCTATACTTCCCGTTTAAAAAATTGGAGGTTATAGCTGTCATTCGAAGGGGGTCGAAGGTAGAGATCGCATTTTTACGTTGAAAAATGTCAATTTATAATTTAAATTTGACGTTTTCGGGATTATTTATAATGATGTACAGTAACCGAAATAATGAATTTATTCCATTTGGATTTTACACATTGTATATGCGACTACAAATGTATATAGTATTTGATATTGGGTGAGTTTAGAGCTAATCGCTTTGAAAACGTGGACCTTTTGGCATTAAGGCCGCAGTAAATTTGATGACACACACACTCACATACACACACACGCGTTTTCTGTATTGTTTTGATCTTTTGTTTTGGTTACCATTCGCTCATCTGTTCCACACTCATATGATACTACACTGCCGGACTGAACAATATCTACCTCACTTTTTATGACAGGAATTGTTATATGCTCTGACTCTAACGATGAATGTTGTACGCAGTCACTCCTACAATTATTATCTCCAGCAATTGTAGTGGACACCAAATTCGCATTAAGAAGCGTATCTGAATTTTCGATGACATTAGCTGAAGAAATGCGTTTTAATTCTTATGAAGCAAACTGTATGTCATTAATGACAAAAATGTGACGAGTGCCACAGGGTTATATCGCTATAGCGACATCCACTTTAGCGGAAGGTGAATATTAATTTATCTTAGAATGTTTATAGATAGATATTCAAGAAAATTTCAACAACACTACAAGGGCACACACGCACACAGTATTTAGATAAAGCTATAAAAGAATTATCAAGAAAACCTATTTCGATCTTATATTGCCCTACTGGAACTGATGACAAAAAACGTAGTTAATTCCAAAATCAATATCAGCTAAATATTCTATCAAATATTCAACGCATTGTGTTAGTTATACATGCAAGTAAACTTATATACAGAGTGGCGCATTTCTGCGGTAAAGCTATTTTTTTCCGTTATTACAATACAAAAAACTCGGGACGCAGCAAGTTATGGTAGTGATTTTTTTATTAAATGCTTCAAATTTGAATAACTCAGTTTTCTATAAATTTAGAAAGTTTAGATTTGGTCTGTAGTAAGGTCTTTCCCAGGGCAAGATACCCACCAAATTTCATTAAAATAATTTTGTAATTTTTGGAGAAAAAAAATTTTTCAAATAAAAATTTAAAATTTGAATAACTCAATTTTCTATGAACTTATAAAGTTGAATTTTGGTACTTTGTAAGGTATCTTCTAAGGCAACATATATAGTGAATTTCATTAAAACAGATTTGTTAATTTCGGAGAAAAAATTTTTTTGAAAGAAAACTCAAATTTCCCCAGAAAACCTTTTCTGATTTTCCTGGCTAACGAACTCGTCCAAGCAGTTAATAAAAGAAAGGCACTTGCCGAGTTTCATTGAAATCTGTTAATTATTTTTTGAGTTAGCAGACGGATACACACACACACACAAATATATATATATATATATATATATATATATATATATATATATATATATATATATATATATATATGTATGTATATATATATACATATATAAATTGAAACTGACCCCGGATATGGGTTCTAAGGGTCCTAGTTCGCGCTCATTTGAAAAAATTTTTGCAAAGTCTCACCATCGATGCCTCTCTATTAATGAATTTTTTTAAATAAAAATTCACTCAAAAATGTAACCACAAAAATTATAGAAAATCACACGCTACACGTTCTAAAATTATTTGCGATTATACAGAATGTCCCATATTTGCAGGAGGTCCCATATTTGCAGGGTAAGGCAAATATTCTTTTTTTAATGGAACACCCTGTACATCTCTTCATTTTCGGACCTCTTTTTTAATTTTGAGTCTAATTTGTACGAGTTCATTTTTAGCTACAGTCCTGTTTTAAAGATATGTTTAATTTTATATTAAAAAAAATTCAGCTGCAAGTTGTAAATGTCGCTTTCTTATCGATTATTAAACTTTTTTAACGTCGGCCTATTTCCGCTACTATGGCCAATCACCGACGCCAGGGAGCAGTTTCACCTCACTATCCTGGAAATTTTGCCGATCCCTTGCCTTGCTGTAAGGAGGGTAAGGATCTTTAACGTGCCCAACATAGCATGGACACGGGACCGGCGGCTTGACGCCCCATCCAAAGGGCGGAACGTGCAGACATTCAACTTGCTCAAATACAATGCCAGAACCTCGGTTGATGTTAATGTTACAGTTTGTACTGAAAAAGTGAAAGGAGTACCCTGGGATCGAACCCAGTACCCTTCGGTTCAGAGGCACAGGTTCTTACCTCTAAACCACCGAGGTTCTGATTATTAAACTTAGAGACTCCAATTTGGCATCACATTGTTGCAATATAAACGAAGTGTTTGCTTATACAGGGTGTTCGTAAATATTGATTAAACTTGGCAAGATTCCAAGTCCAAAAATTATTTTTTCAAATGGAACACTCTGTATTTTATGTTGTGAAAATATGGGCCCCCATCTTTAGCTTCAACTTTTGTTAACTTTTCAATATGTTAAAAACTGCAAATTTTTATATTATTTACATTTATATTCGCATGGCATGATAAAATAGTAGGTCATTGAGAAATAAGAAAAGCTTTATGAAGTGAAAAGTATTATAAGTCATTAATTTCCATGGAAACCTTCGTTTCTGAACAAAAAAATAATGCATTAAGCTAAACATTACAAACATTTATTCTAGGAATTTCACGGTGTAGAATTTAACAATCGGATGTAAAATAATTCAAAAGAAAGCCACAAAAATTTTTGAGCGTTAAACAATTAAATATAAACGTAGTAGACACGAACATTTACCTACTTACAGAAAATGCTCAATCGTACCTTCCGAAATGTCAATTCAAAACTGCAATCGACATTCAAATGATTGAGTTATTCTTTTTAGCATATTAACATCGATACTTCGGAAGGTCTCTATGATCTTGCCTTGGTAGGCGGCTGCGTGCGTATACCAAATTTATGACATGGACCCACAAGAAGAAATCGGTTTGGTGAGACCTGGTGACCGCGCTATCCATGCAAGTGGTCCTTCTCTTCCAAACCACCTCTGTCAAAAATTTGCATTAAGATAATGTTTAATGGGACCTGTGTGATGCACTGGAGCACCATCATGGAGGATCCACTTTTTGTGACGTTTAGTATGTGGCACATCTTCTAGTAATACAGGTAAATGGCTTTCTAAAAAAATCTAGATACATCGCCCCATTTAACCCTCCCTCGAAAAAAATTGGTCCCCCTACATACTCTGCTACAATTGCACCCCAAACATTCTAAGACCATTTTGTCTGACTGCGTGTACTGGATACATGGGGATTGCTTGTTGCATAGAAATGGAAGTTGTGCCTATTTACAGTTCCGTTTCTTGATCCTTAAATAAAATAGTACCTGAGAAGCATCTATTCGTCCGTATTTTTTGCTGTGCCCACTGGCAAAATACAATCCTTCTATGGTATTCGTTATTAGTGAACTCTTAGTCTTAGCAACTGACTACGTTATAGAGACGAATGTACTCTCTAATTTTATAATTTTGAAGATACAGAAGAATAATTGGTCTTTATATATATTACATTTTTCTTCAAGGCTGGATTTTTTCAAAAATTTTTGGAGTTTATGAGAGCGATGGAAGAGGAGTTGTTCAGAGCGTTAATAACGCTTTCAATTACATCGTAATGGTCAGTATATAACATAGCTGCATCAAGCCATATACCCCAATGAGTTATAATAGGTTGCGGAGGCAACGAAAGATGTGGAGCGTGTTCTCTGTAAAATTGAATGCGTATTGAAGCTTTTAAAAATACTTTTTTAATATAGTTAATAATATCATTTACTAAAGGCAACTCTCTTATACACTCTGCTAATCTATTAATGCCATGAGTCAAACAAGTTACTTGTAATATGTTAGAATCATTTTTTTAAATTTTGTCTGGCCTTAGGCATGTAAGGTGCGGCATCTTAGTCTTAGCTGAATATGATATGGATGCATCTTGTATTTGTGTAATATCCTCTGTACCTACCTACGACTAATGTTCTGACGGCTTGCTATCTCCCGGATGCCAAGATTAGGATCGTCATAGGTTGTGACCAACACATTATATTCATTGTTATCAGTGGTAATTCTTTTGGTTTTTTCATGTGATTCGTACTTAATAGAACAAGTTCTATTAACATGTTCCGTTAATCTCTAAAACGATGTCTTGGTGGGTTGCCTTCGTCCAGGAAACTTCTGGTGATACACTCTATTGACTAATAAACAATTTCTTAAACATTCTGTCAAAACCCAAAATATATCGGTTAATTCTTCTAAATAAAAATGAATTTTTGTCTTTTTAGTAAAACTTTACTATCTACTGTCTTAACAATAAACTGACAGTGATTGATTAACAATGTGGAGGCTGGCATTTCTCAATGGCCTACGACTTTGCCTCGTATTGCTCTTATAAATCATGATATGTGAATATAAATGAATGAAATGAACGAAATAACAACAATCGATGGCAGGGACGATAATAACTTACAAATTCTGAAATCAGAAGTGGAGCACGCACTTAAAAACCCTAAAAGTGGCAGAATTTCAGGGCCGGACGAAATTCCAGCCGAACTAATGAAAATATTGGACGATAAAAATATAGAGTGTCTAACCAAATTATTTAATAAAATATACAATGAGGGTCAAATACCAGACGAATAGTTAAAATCTGTGCTATTACCTATACCCAAAAAAAAAAAAATCCTAAGACGTGCGATGACTGCCGATTAATTAGTCTTATCAGCCACACATTGAAAGTCTTACTGAAAGTTATCCAAAAACGTATATATAAAAAATGTGAAGAGCAACTGGACAGCACACAGTTTGGATTTAGAAGCGCTGTTTGCAATGACGGTATTACTGCAAAAGTGCAGGGAATATAATAAAAGCGTGTTCATATGTTAAAAGCGTTCGCTCGAGTTCAACACGGTAAGCTTATCCAAGCATTAAAAAACATAAAACTGGATTCCAAAGATGTTATTTATACTACAACCAAACAGCTGTTATACGGGTAGATGACAATGAAACAAACCAAATATAAATCTAAAGAGGAGTCAGACGAGGCTGCCTGTTTTCACCACAATTGTTCAATCTGTATTCGCAGCTAATATTTCAGAAAGCACTATGGGAAAGAATGGAAGGTGTGAGCATTGGGGGGACCATCATTAATAACATAAGATTTGCAGACGATACCACAATAATGGCGGAGAGTATAGAGGACCTACGAATCCTTTTATATAGCATTAATAGGGAAAGCAAAAAAATGGGGCTAACAATGAACATAGGTAAAACCAAATACATGGTCATCTCAAAAACTCCAATTGACAACATAGAACTTACACTGGAAGGTTAACAGTTAGAGAGGGTCGACAAATATAAATACCTGGGAGCAACCATAACTTTCCAATTGGAACAAGATGAGGAGATAAAAGTCAGAATAGAAATAGCCCGGAAGGGATTTGTAAAATACAGGTGAATGTTCACAAATAAGAAATTAAGTTTAGCCATTGATTAAGGTTTCTAGTGTGATATGTATGGTATCAGCTTAGACATTAAAAGCACAATTTATAAAAAGATTGGAGGCATTTGAAATGTGGCTCTACAGACGCATACTTAAAATTCCTTGGACTGCTAGACCCACAAATGAAGAAGTACTAAGGAGAATTGGACACGGCAGAAAATTGGTGAGAATCGTCAATAGAAGAAAAACAGCATATTTGGGCCACATACTTCGTAATGACAAATACTCTCTCTTAGGAGTAATCGTACAAGGAAGAAAAGAGGAAAGGAAAGGAATAGAAAAAAAAAGAAATCTTGAATGAGGAATATCAGAGAATTGACTAACCTCCCAAGCAACAAATTAAGGCATGTTAACCAGCACTCGAGTCCAAATAACCTAACCAAGTTGTAATTTAGTAATAATTAACTAAAATGTTGCCTTGATTGTCATAATGACTACAAATTTGGAAGTGCGGCTCCGAACTAGCTTATTTTTGACTATTAAAATTACTCCTAAGTCAGGAACTTACAAGTAACTAAATTGGGAAAAAATTGGTTTAATTTAACTCATAAAATATACTTGAATATACTTTTGTGTTTCAATTCCAGAGTTGGTAATTTTTAGGTCGAAGTGTGTCCTAAATTGGACTGAAAATCTACTACCAAGCCCAGATACCTGAAATACCTACTTTAAGGTAATTTATTACCTAATATTAACCTGAAATATGTATCTGTGGTATAGTAAATTGCAGGTCTTCTTATGAAGTCCAGCTTACATATATATTACCAATTTCATTGCAATACCGCACAGGAAATATTTTGGGCACTGAGCTAACCTAAAATGGCTTTCTGATCGGGTATAAAGTCATAATTACTGCAGAAATGGTCTTCCAAGTCAAATTGCCTACCTTCAAGTTGAAAATACCCATAAAATCTGACTTGAAATAAAAATTGTCCTCAAAGTTCAAAGTGTACAGCAGTGAAATACATTTGTGAACCTTAAAGGTGTGTCAGTTGATAAACTTCATTAATAATAGTTTATTCTTGTTGTTAATGTGCGTGCACCAGTAACAAATATAGTGTTACAATGCCCCCTTTGAAACCAATAAAAGTTTACAGACATACTACAAACTATTATAGAGTAGTAAAGAATGCTCACAGAAAAATATTGATAGATGCTGATCATTCAAAGTGGCTTACATCAAATGAAGAACACTCATTTTTCAATCCTAAAAAAGTATGACAACTTTATCGGCTACTACTACTAGGTATATGAAAATAAAACTGAATTTCAATTCTATGCTGGTATCAAATCAGCACGTTTCCCTCTTCAATATAATACATCCCTTTTCATGCCAAATGGAGTGAAGTATTGGCAACACGGTCAGCTGTCATGTTTATGTTTATTTACTTATTTTGTTTCTATTTTCTATTAATGTTTATATATTATGGAATCAAAGACCAAAAGCGCTGTATGATCATTCCTATATGTCTCTCCGCTGTGCACGGATATAAGTAATATAAATTTCTATACACGAAAATGTTTCATTTCTAATAAATTCAAACAAAATTCGTTTACCATATAGTTGAAATTCCCATAATAGGACAAAATCCCTTCAAAATTTGGTTAGTTTGCCCTGTCATTAGGAATTGTGACTTATAGGTAAAAAAAATAGGGCAAAATTAACTTTCAGGTCAATAATGTTAGAAGGGCAGCCATATTAAATTAATTTTGCGGTATCCATCTTGATTGTATTGGAAAATGAAAAATAATATTTTGTTGAATATAGTGTAATCAAATTTTAGTTCGAAAAAAACATTAAATAATGATTGTATACCATGACGACAAGATAGTTTTGTGTTGTTTACATCACCAATCCTCCAAAATCAGAATTTCAAGAATTTTGAATAATTTTTTATTTTCACCAATTTTATCTTTTACACGGGCTCTCGGATTTTATCGAAGTATCATCATCATGTTAACAGAAAAAAACATAAGCGCAGTGTTTTTTTTCTTTATACAGTGCGAATCACCTTTATCATTGTTGCAAATATTTGAAGTAAGTTCCTTGATCATTCAAGATGTAATTTTTAAACAAAGATGGACAATATATCTACTACTCTACTGTTTGTTTATACATTCATAACTACAGATCCTGCAGAACCGAATAATGTCACATGCGTAGTTCGTTGTTAAGAACGTCACGGCACTCGGCGCCTAGATGTCAGATTCAAGTAAAGCGTAGCACATATTTACCAATATATTACGTCCATTGGCCCAATGTTGAATGAAAATGTCCTAAATATAACTAAAACGCCTTGGTCGAAACGCCTTGCTGGACCTATTATCGACTTCCATATTACTTTGACTTTATTCCCCACATTGGTAATATACACTTAAATTTTACTTGAAAATGACCTGTGGTGATTTGGTCGCCGACCTATTGGTAGGGCGATTTTACGTCAATTTGACTTTAAATGTTGCTTGGGCTCATTGTTGGACAAATATTTCGCGTTACAAGAGATAGGGAAGCGTTTAGGGAAGTGACCGCCAGCCTTCGCAAAGGAAGACGGCATAGGAAGAAAAAGAAGAAGAATATAAATTTAAATAATATAAGAACTAGGAGTTTTTAAGATATTGAGTACTTAACACAGGTTAAAGCTAATGATGAGGCCTTGCATTTCACAATATAAAATAAAGTGTGTTCCATTTGAAAAAAAAAAAAAATCGCACTTAGAATGTGCCCAGATTTAATCGCTGTTTACGAACAGCGTGTATCAGTACACACATCGTTGATATTACAACAATGTGATGTTGTGAATAAGAACATTAATATTGGGTTTTACCGCAGAAGTGCGCCACCCTGTATATATAATATAAATGTCTCAGAATTAGAAGTCACGGTAATACCTGTCTAAACAAAAAACATCTATTTCAAATCACCATTTTCTTTCAATAAAAATCCTTCGCTGTCACCAAACCTAGCTCCTCCCATCCGATTGTAGTTATGCGACAAAAACCCGGCTCAAATGTCTGTTAACAAGCTAAGAACGTACTCAGCTTGGTACCTTCATAAGCGTAACAATCGCGACATGTAAGTGGAAGTAGGAATCAAGTGGCCAATGCAAGACGGTGGTACCGCGAGAGGCGGTCTTTTACATGTTCGCCCAGCCGTCTAGCATCTCGCGGTACCACTACTTCAATATCCTTCTAGATGCTTGTGTTTGCGCACCTGTGGCTTAACTCATAGTGATTCCGGATTATTGACGTAAGTTGACGTATGCGCGCGTAAAGACAATTTGCTTGCGGATTGATATTTCCGGATAATTTGTCATTATTCTCGAGTAATGTTTACGAGACATGGTAAGTTTCGGTGGTAGCATTTGAAAAAGTGAAAAAAACTTATATGTGCTTGGTTGAAAAGACACACAAATAGACTGTTTTTGTTAATAGTGCTTTGAGTTGTGTTAAAACTTGTGACAGATTGCGTAGATTATTTTAGTGGTTAGAGGTGATTATCGAAACAAGGATGATTAAGTGGTCATAGAACAATTGTGTATATCAGTCTCGCTAATATTTCAGTTTTTGGAATTGCTGGGTAAGTCACAAGCTTAGATGATAAAAAGTTCGGGACGCAGCAAGTGCGTTATGGTAGTGAATTTCTATTAAATGCTTCAAATTTGAATTACTCAACTTTCTATAAACTTAGAAAGTTGAATTTTGGTACGTAGTAAGACCTTTCCAAAGGAAACATATTTACCGAATTTTATTAAAATAACTTTGTAATTTTCAGAAATTTGGAATAACTCTATTTTCTAGAACTACACTGAGTACCTTCCTTTTGTAAGTGGCTTGGATAAGTTCGTTAGCCACGAAAATTGCCCCAGGTTTCCCCGAAAAATTTTGTGTTTTCTGTAGGGAAAAATGTATATCTTTAGAAATAACAAAGTTAGGGCAACCAGATTTCATACGGGTCATTGTACTATAAAGGGTGAACCATTTACCAAAATTAAGGTCTATAAGTTTAAAAAGTTATGGGCATTTGAAGAAGAAAAAATTGGGTTTTCCTCAAATCGTCATAGTCGCGATTTGAAACTTCAAAATTGGCAACATTTAGGTAAAGAACTTGAAGGAAATACGGATTATGTAAAGAGTGTTCTGCAAAAGGTTCAGCTTTAACCATCATTACCCTTCATTTTACTAAAACATTTTCAGCAAATTCATTTCAAATAGACCCTTTCTCTGATGCTTTGGCAGTAGTTTTAGTTAAGTTTGTGACTTAGTGGTCTATAATTTTTAGCAAATTTTCGAAGAAAAAAAATCGTAAGAACTTAGAAAGTTGAGTTTTGGTATATAGTAAGGCCTTATGCAATACAACATATCCACAAAATGTCATTAAAATAGTTTTGTAATTTGTGGAGAAAAATTTTCAGGGAAAACCTAGTCCGATTTTCCTGGCCAACGAACTTGTCCAAGCCATTAATAAAGGAAAGGCACTTGCCGAGTTTCATCGAAATCGGTTAATTATTTTTTGAGTTATCGGTTGGAGATATATATATATATATATATATATATATATATATATATATATATATATATATATATATATATATATATATATATATATATATATATAATTAAAACTGATCCCGCATATGGGCTCTAGGGGTTCTAGTTCGCGCTCATTTAAATTTTTTTTAGTAAAGTCTCACCATCGATACCTCTCTATTAGAGAATTTTTTTAAAATAAAAATTCACTACAAATATTAATAATATCGACTTTATTGCGTTAATAACTAGCTACAAACATAATATGCAGTGATAATGATGACATTATCTTAACGAAGAAAATGACGAGGCTGAGCACAGCTGCTCTTCCGTCTTATCATTTTATAACAAAAAATATCGGGACGCAGTATGTGCGTTATGGTAGCGAATTTTCGTTAAATGCTTCAAATTAGCATAACTATATTTTCTATAAACCTAGAAAGCTGAATTTTGGTATGTAGTAAGGTATCTACGAGCGAACATACCAACCAAATTTTATCAATAGAGCTTTGTTATTTTTTGAGATACAAATTTCTTTTGGAAAAATTAAAATTTTTGAAGAAAAACTGGTCCGATAGGGCTGGATAACGATCTCATCCACCACATCAACAAAATATAGATTGTGGCCGAGTTCGTTCAAAATTGGTTAATAACTTTTTAGTTTATCGTGTGGCTACATATATATTTTATACTTTTTCAAATGGGCGCGAATTTGGGCCAAACCCGAAACCGAGGTCCGTTTGGTCCGTTTTTGCAATGTCGCACCATCGATACCTCTTCATTAGCGAATTTTTTTTGTTGATAAAAACAAAAGAGTAGAATCTTTAAAATGCTATGCTTGTGGGTGGAATCAAACTTGGAAAGAATGTACCAAAAGAACTGGGCAAAAATTACACATAAAATTAATTATGATATAAGGGCAGATAAATGAAGAAATCTTCACTTAATCAGAAAAACCTCGGTTTCTGGTTCCGGTGGCCCAAATTCTCGCCTATTTGAAAAAGTTTTTGCAATGTCGAACCATCGATACCTCTTCATTAGCGATTTTTTGTTTGTTGATAAAAACAAAAGAGTAGAATCTTGTAAAATGCTAAGCTTGTGGATGGAATCAAACTTGGCAAGAATGTACCAAAACAACTGTGCAAAAATTATACAGAAAATTAATTATGATATAATGGCAGATAAATTAAGAAATCTTCACTTAATCAGAAACAGTTGGTACATAAATACATACCTGCTCTCAAAATTGCGGTATATTTCGCAGATTTTACAACTTCCGCAAGAATTCAGCCAAAGAGTTGTGTTAACAACAGGAAGATATATCTGGCAGGGCCAGCTGTACAGAATAAATAGAAACCAATTATACGAGCGAAAAGCAAAAGGTAGCCTTAACTTGATAAATATTTAAAATAAGGCTTTAGCCTTAATTATTAAAACACTGTACTTGTCGCATATCCAAATCGATAATATTTACAATAAATCATTACTAAATAATCTATCTAATCACAAATTAGATAATAGAGAAATACATAAGTTATTTCTAACAGCATATAAAGCTATTGGGATAGCTGAACTAAGAAAATCAAAGGTATCAGAAATTTATAGCAAATTACAAGAAAATCAATTCGGACCACATATGAAACAAAAATATGGAACAAAATATATCTGGAAAAATATTTTGAAAAACTGCAGTAACAAAAACATTAAAACTCAATGGAAAATAGCTGTATATAAAACAATTAATGATGTATATCCAACTGCTGAAAAATTAACAAGACATAGAATTTCCAACTCCAGTATGTGTCAGACCTACCAAACTCATGATACTTTAATGCGCAGAAAAAGAGAGTACGATCAGGCAAAAGACATTTCGCGATGGGTGAATAAAAACATAGCTCTATTTAAATACACAACTAACTCAGGTGTAAAATGTAATAGAAATTTTCCAGTTAAAACTTGCGGACAAATGTCGACAGAATCTCTACCTTTGGTATGTAAGTGATGATGATGATATATTTTAATTTAGAAGTGAAAACTGATTTGCAGCAATTCATAAAGATGTTAAAAGAAGAAAGATTCACTTTGATAAAAACTAAGCGTGGTGCTACATTTGGATCTAATTTTTTACTTTTTAAAAGTAACAAGGGAAGGGTGATATATGTGTGTGTGTGAGTGCTTGTGTGCGTGTGTGTGCGTGCGTGTGTGTGCTTTTGCGTGCGTGTGAGAACACACTTAACATGGATGTATCGGAAGGAGATATTATGGAAACTTAATAGAGGTGGTGTCTTTGAAACCTTAGATCCTTCTAAAAATAAGTATTAAAATTTCGGGACGCAGCAAGTGCGTTAAAGTAGCGAATTTTCATAAGAATTTTACACTTTTATTACACGGTATATTAGTAAAGTTAAGACTTTAAACTTACAGAGACATTGAAGATCGATTTTAGAGGTCCTCAAACGCGCAGATTTGAAGAATTCTTTCGATAGTGTTACCATCGGTCGTTCTCTATTATCAAAAAAATCTTATATTCTAACTCCTTTTGAGAACAAAAAAACCAAAACTCAATTTTCTATGAAGCTAAAGATTTAAATTTTGCTATATCTGTAGATAGTGTAAGTCTCTTTAAAAGAAACTGATATTACAAATTTCATTAAAGTTATGCAAAAGATTTCCAGAAGGAAACCTAATTCGGATTTAGAAAAGTATAATGTCTGCCAAATTATAAACGTAGCAGTTATTTTTTCTTATTAATCGCCAGTATGATTTCGTTTTAGTCAACTCAATTAAACCGGTTTTTTCAAATCAACAATTACAAAATGTCTGATGAAAATTATAATTTGAGACTCAAAGGTGACAAAGTTATTCAGGCGTTTTAAACAAAAATGAGATCTTGCTGAAAACGTATGAAATCTGTGCCTTATTGCTTCTCCAAATGTCAAAATAAAAGAAAAAAATTTCGGGACGCAGCAAGTGCTTTATAGTAGCGTATTTTCATAAGAATTGTACATTATTATTATACGGCATATGAGTAAAGTTACTACTTTCAACTTACACAGACCTTGAAGATCGATTTTAGAGGTCCTGGTACGCGCACATTTGAAGAATTCTTTCAAAAGTGTTACCATCGATATCTCTCTAATAACAAAAAATTGCGTTTCAACTCCTTTTGAGAAAAATGCCCAAAACTCAATTTTCTATCAAGGTAAAGAACCAAATTTTGTTATATCTGTAGATAGTGTAAGTCTCTTTAAAAGAAACTTGTATTACAAATTTCATTAAAGTCATACAGAAGATTTCCAGAAGGAAACTTAATTCGTATTTAGAAAAGAAAAGAATCTGCCAAATTATAAACGTAGCAGTTATTTTTCCTTATTAATCGCCAGTATGATTTCGTTTTAGCCAACCTAATCAAACCGGTTTTTTCAATAACAATTACAAAAATAACAAAATTATGATTTCATACTCAAAGGTGACAAACTTATTTAGGCGTTTTAAACAAAAATGAGACCTTGTTCAAAACGTATAAAATATGTACACCATTGTTTCTCCAAATGTGAAAATAAAACATTGAAAAACATACATGCATCCAACTGGATTCGATCGCGTCACCTTCTGCGTGGGATGTGAGCATGGTAACCGCTACGCTATCTGGGCACCCGTCAACAAAGGTTTTATTTGCGTCATACTTTAGATCGGCTCCATGCCCGGGATATTATATTCAAAGTATACATAATTACTTAATTACAGAAAACTAAGCCTTATATGACGTCTTATGTTTAAGTTTAAAGATAAAAAAAACTATTTTAGAATCATTTTTATAGAGACTTGGCTTGATTTTGTTTAAATTTCTGATACATTATTATGCGACAGCATAATATATCCATGCTGCGCTAAAACGGTGTTTGAGGCCGTTAATACAGCTACAAATATAGTGTATTTTAATAATTAATTGAATCGCCCAGTTAAATAACAATCACTTGTCTAATTTTTAATTTCATGTCGTCTGTCATTTTCCTTAACTGCGGCCGAGATTTCACGATTGTGGGTTCGGGTATTATGTTTTCTGCCTGGTATATATTTAGTTTGGTTACAGTTTCTGTGTGGTTTATACCTGCTGTATGAATTAATCTACGCATGGCAGCTAACTACTCTGTCTGTCAGGCATTTGACTTTAACCACTAAGTCGTTTCAACGCATGTCTTTGGGATTTTATTTTTTAATTGGAAAAACTCTAAATATTGTGGCCCAAATTACTTAAAATTCACAACATATGTTTACTTGCAGTATTCATAGCTCATTCCAGTTACTCTGATACTTACAAATATATAGCGTTTGCAAAACGGTTTCCCCACTTTTTCACTGGAAAACCTTTAGCATAAAGGCTGATTAACGAACTTGACCTCGGTTTTTGCCCAAGCAAGATTTTTGCCAAGTTTGATTGAAATCAGTTTAGTATTTTTTGAGTCATCGCTTGGATACACGCACACACACACACACATCTATATATATATATATATATATATATATATATATATATATATATATATATATATATATATATATATATATATATAACAATTTTAACGGAGCTTGGTTTCGAGTTATAGGGACCCAAATTCTCGCTCATCTGAAGAAATTTTATCAAAGGCTTTTCATCGTGACCTCTCTATTAGTGAATTTTTTTAATGAAAATTCGCTAAAAACGTAGATTCATCGAGCTGGATTCAATCATGCAACTGTCTGCGTAGAAGACTAGCACTTTACCGCTGAGATATCTATTGATATGTCAACAAACATTTTGTTTACTTGATACTTGACACATGCTTCATGTCCGGGGTAGTATATTAAAAACAAACGTGACAATTAATTACAGAATTAGTAGAATTGCCACTGTGACACATTCAAGGACTGTTTCGGTCTTATCTCACGTCTTATGTTTAAGTTTAAAGATAGAACAGACTACGTTAGAATCATTTTTATAGACTTGACTTCATTTTGTTTACATTTGTACTATATTATGCGACACTTTCAGTCTAAAACCACGGCATAATATATCTATGCGGCGCTAAAACTGTATTTGGGGCCGTGTATAAAGCTACCAATATAGTGCATTTTAAAAATTGATTGTATCCTCCAGTTAAATAACAATGACATGGCAAATTTTTAATTTGATGTCGTCTGTCGTTTTTCATAATTATGGCCGAGATTTCACGATTGTTGGTTCGGGTAGTATGTTTTATGCCTGGTATTTATTTAGTTTGTTTACCGTTGATGTATGGTTTATAGCTGTTGTATGAATCAATCTACGCGTGGCAGTTAACTACTCTGTCTGTCAGGCATTGGACTTTAACCACTAAGTCGTTTCAACGCATGTCTTTGGAATTTTATTTTTAATTAGGAAAAAACTTTAAGTATTATGTCCCAAATTAATTAAAATTCACAACATAGGTTAACTTACATCACTTCTAGCTACATGTAAAGTCTCATTACAGTTACTCTGATATTTACAAAAATATTGCGTTTTCAACAATATTGTTGTATATTTATGAAGAAAGAAATGTCCGTTATAGCAGTATACGAACTCGTCCGCGGTCTTAATACAATGAAGATATCTGCCAAGTTTTGTTCAAATCAGTTAAGTATTTTGTTAGTTATCGCTCGGATATATATATATATATATATATATATATATATATATATATATATATATATATATATATATATATATATATATATAATAAAAAATTTAGCGGACAGCGTAAAATTTTACTTACAAATAAATAAATAAGTATTTGTTTACCACGCATAATATTTTGGTTTTGTGACTTCATCTGCCTCCAGTGGCAAGTTAATCTTTTTTAACGCTTATAACCTGCTTTGGCGAATTTTCATGAGGAAAATTTTGCGTATAGCGAGACAACGACTCTCGAATTAAAAACAAAATATCTTCAAGTAAGCGCAATATAGAGCTTTTGGAACTCATATCCTAGATCTGATGTTATATAGTGCAATGGGGTGGAATCTGGTGAACGCGCCGGCCATTATATATATAATCTTCTCCTCACTCATCTCTGCGGAAATACTTGATTTAGATATTGTGTAACCTCAACATCATGGCGAGGTGAAACACCATCCTGCTGATACCAAATATCTGACAAATACCGATTTTTTGCGGGATTAGCAAATAAACGAATGAGTTCTAACAGAATATTGTCACGACGAAGTTGTAAAATACTATCCTTATTCAAAGATTTTCTCAAAAAGAAAGGCCAAATAATTGTCTCCCGAACTATAACTTATATTATGAATATTATTTAATGCAAAAAAACAAAGAAATCCATGGTAACTAAGACAGCAAGTGAAACAAATTCAGTATTTTCTCAGGAGTCATATGAAATTAGAGTTTTTTCTGTATGGCTAGGAAAGTCATAGTATTGCATTCCGAAAGTTTGTTGCATTTAAAAGTATTTACCTACAACAATAGTTAGGAAAGCTAATTTGAGGTTATTGCATACAGTGGAAATAGTCCGTTTAGTAGAAGATAACGTCCCTTCTGCGAGAGAAGCACCCAAAGTAACTCAATAATGGACACCCCAAAGGACAGCCTACAAGCAGTAGCACTGTTTTAATATCAATAAGCACTTTAATGACACCAGCACGGTTTCAAGAAACTTAAGTATTTCCATGACAATCCTCGAGAAAGTTTGAGAATTGACAGTTTAGAATTGAACATACCGAAGGAATATGTGATACCAAAGTAAAACCTTACAAGCCACAATTTTTACATACTCAACCGCCAGGAGACAATGAAAGACAATTGAAGACTGGAAATTAGAAAGGGCCTAAGTGCCATTTTTTCCTAAATTCAGTTTTTTACATAGAGAGGTTTTATGTGCCATGCTTTATGTCCTATGAAAGGTTCTAAGCGCCAAAATTAAAATTTTGCCTTTATAAGAGCCCCTCGTATATGTCGGTAGTTGTATGTGCGCAAGCATTTTCCTTAGAAAGGTCCTAAGTCCAATATAATTATTCATAACCTTAGTTATTCATTTTCTGATCTTCAAGAAGAGATGCAAGTTAATGTTTTAAAGAAAGGGAAAACTTTTGCTGGACTTAGACAGGCTAATATAATGAAGTTGCCATCAGAAAGCAAGGTGTCGGAAAATGAAAAGGTATCTCTTCGAAGCATGATTCCTTCTTCAAAATCCAGAACACCAACGTTTTTATAAACATCTACTTCAGATTGAAGACAATGGTTTAGAAGAACAAACAAAAAAGAAGTAATATGTATTTTATGAATGCTTCTATACTCAAAATCAGTTATGGCACTTAGGCCTTTCCCTAATTTTACTTGTTTAAACAGTTTTCTTGTAGTAAGAAGTTTCGTATGGAAATTTTTCTTAAGAAGTTGGTTTTTCGTTTCGGTTTAAATGCATAATACGTAATAAAACTTTCCTTTAAAAAGTTCTCTAACTTTTATTTAGTTTTTCTCTATTATCTCAAAATTTTTATTTTGGCACCTAGGCCCTTTCTAATTCCACTCTTCAATTGATGTTTTTTCTATGGGCACAGGGCGAGTATCTCGATGACCAGAATTTTCTAAAACAAATCATGTTCACTGATGAAGCAACTTCACCCCTAATGAGATAGTTTCACCGCAGAACCTTAGGCACTGGTCTGCAGATCATGCAGAATGGGTTATCAACTGTAGAAGCCAGTACTCACAAAACGTAAACGTGTGGTGTGCTATTTTGAATGACATTATCATAGGACCTGTCTTTTTGAATGGAAGTCTGAAAAGCCAAACTTTTTGGAACTAGACATTGTTACACATAAAACTGGTGTAACAAATTTCACAACAGAGATTAGTTATTTTAAGAAGTACAGAAATGTTTCAATTGAAAACTCGAGTTTTCCTCGTAAAAATTGCCCCGGTTGGACTGGTCAACGGACTTACGCTAAGGATTAGAAAATAAAGGGGCATATGTCCTCTAAATTGGTCAACTATTTCTTGAATTATCGCACTGAAACATTTGTATACGTGCCTATATATATATATATATATATATATATATATATATATATATATATATATATATATATATATATATATATATCCCATTTGTGTGGCTTGTTCACATGGAGAACCAAGTCACCACAGCACATGTTTTAACGACATACCGATCGTTTTACTCACAAATCTACCGTCATCGTAGGATACAAAATTCTAAACTACTTAACTACTACATATTATATTTATACTACGGGTTAGGTAAAAAAACCGATACAACCCTAGAGAGGGAGGAATCTAACAGGGAAACGTTCTACGCTTATATTTTAAATGCCGGTAGTCGCTTTCAATTCCCGTTATAATTCTTCCTATCGAGTTTCGGAATATATATATATATATATATATATATATATATATATATATATATATATATATATATATATATATATATATATATATATATATATATATTATCAAAGAGGCAACGCGAAGAACGAAATAAGCATCTAACCGGTTGTCTAACATTTTTGATAATATTCAGGTTTTCCTTATCTATGTAGTGATTACTATCCTAAATATGTTAAGCCACGCATGCCTTGTCTGCCATATCTCAGCTTTAGCAGGTGTTTCTTAAATCTTGTTTCAATGGTTCTATTAGTGTGTCCAACGTATTTAAGGTTACAAACTTTACAATTTATCTCATGGATACCTGATTTTTCAGTGGCTTTATTCTTATCTTTTTTGTTACGAAACAAATATTTTTAATTAATTTTTGTCAAAAAAGTAGGCTGCAGAAAATGCTTTCGTGGCCTCTCGTGATTCTAGGCTTATATATATATATATATATATATATATATATATATATATATATATATATATATATATATATATATATATATATATATATATATATATATATATATATATATATATAGCCTCCGTGGCGATTTTGGTTGTTGCCCTCGAATTTAGGGTCTTCCAAATGAAGCTGCAAACTGTGCACTTGTTGCCTGTTGTGACCTTGCGTGTTTTTGCTTCTTTATCCAGCGTGTTTCCATCTTCACCTGGCTATGCTGCACTGATGAGAGCTAATAAGCTCGAAACACGTGTATGAGGTTGTGTCCTTGCGGCGTTGCCCTGAACCTTTCCTTTTATATAGTATACAATTGTCCGCATTAAAAAAATCATGTTTATATATATATATATATATATATATATATATATATATATATATATATATATATATATATATATATATATATATATATATATATATATATATATATATACAAGGAAAAAGGGTTAAGGGCAAAGCCGCAAGGAGACAAACGCATACACGTGTTTCAAGCTTATTAGCCATCATCAGTACGATATAGCCAGGTGAAGATGGGAACACTCTGGATGAAGATGCAAAAATACACGGAGTCACAACAGGCAACCAGTGCACATTTGCAGCAACATTTGGAAGACCCTCAATCCGAGGGAAACAACCAAAATAGCCACGGAGGCAAAGAAATCACCTGCGTGAGTATCCGAAGCCCAGGACGTTATACTAACTATAACAGGATCTATAACACGGCATTTCTGTACTATACAAGGAAAAAGGGTTAAGGGCAAAGCCGCCAGGAGACAACCGCATCTTCATCCAGGGTGTTCCCATCTTCACCTGGCTATACCGTACTGATGATGGCTAATACGCTTGAAACACGTGTATGCGGTTGTCTCCTTGCGGCTTTGCCGTTAACCCTTTTTTCTTGTATAGTACAGAAATGCCGTGTTATAGATCCTGTTATATATATATATATATATACATATATATATATATATATATATATATATATATATATATATATATATATATATATATATATATATATATATATATATATATATATATATATATATATATATATATATATATATATATATATATATATATATATATATATATATATATATATATATATATAATAGCTTGTACACATTGTAACGCAATCTACATAAACTAAACTTCGGGATATTTTATTTTAATACAGATATAAAGACCATGTTTCTGCACTTAGAAATAACCACTGTGAAAATCCTACATTTGCAAAACGTATTGTTAATATTGAAACGGTTTTCTTGAAAGTAATAAACTGTCGTCCGCCTCCCAAGATAATGTTCGTCCTGGTGGTTCGACTGAGAGTGCTACCGCCAAAGTTTTGAATCTTATTAATAGTAGCTGACTCTGGCAAACATGTAACTGCACTTTTCGTTGACAACCAAGCATTTAGTACTTTAGTTGTGGATGTCGTTGCACATAAGTTGGTTGCACTGGGATTTAGGGGTAATGTACTTCACTGCCTGATGTCGTTTTTGAGAGGTAGAAAGATCTATGTAGCTGTAGCTAATTGCGAATTTGGTTAGCACTTTAATACATTTAGTGTGACCCAAGGATCGGTTCTTGGCTCACAGTAAATGACCATATATGGCCGCTACATTTTTGTAGTGACAAACGCGAACTTAATATTTTGAAGCTTTAAAAGTAAAAAGGTGCGACAATAATATATACACTGGTTTAAATAAACAAACTGCTTTGATGGATTCCCTTTTCTTGGAAATTCCTTTTTATAATGAAACATATTAACCAAAATACGGCCAACTGTACTAAAAAATTAGTTTCATTAATGAAATAGGTTGATGTATTTCCATAACTTAGGTTATATGCAACTTAATTTATTGCTGTTATTTTTAATTGGTTACTTTTTAATACAATTGTGATAAGTTGATTCTATTTATATGTTTATTATTGACGTAGCTTATATAGACATCTTAGAGACGTCATTTGTCATTTTTATCATAGCTATGTGTTTTCTTTTAAGAATTTTTGGAGCAAAACACAATCACCTAGAAACAGGTTTTTATTTATAGCTGTGCAGGCTGTGCTTTTTATTCCAAAGACGGTAGATACCAAAAAGTTAAATTAAATAATATAGCATCTATTTACACTGCGGAGGCATATGCCT
Organism: Tillus elongatus; assembly: GCA_964006375.1. Taxonomy (NCBI): domain Eukaryota; kingdom Metazoa; phylum Arthropoda; class Insecta; order Coleoptera; family Cleridae; genus Tillus; species Tillus elongatus. The sequence continues at coordinate 27,915,990 of OZ023268.1, read as the reverse complement.
GGTATGACGCTCTTCAATGGTCAATTGAAAACAAAATTAAACCTACTCTAATTTTATCAGATTCCAAATCAGTTTTGCTTTCACTTAAAGATTATACCAAACATGGCCAAAATCCAGTAATATGTGACATTATCAGTCTGTATCAGTCGATAGAGGATGGTGGTAATCGAGTCATATTTATGTGGATAAAAGGGCACACTGGACTAGCAGGCAACGAAATAGCTGACAAACTAGCTAAAGAATCTATAGAAAGTCCAAACAAAATAATAAACTGGATTACTGCTGACGATATAAATCAAAAAATTAAATTTGAGATAAGGGAAACGTGGGAAAGTGTTTGGCAGGAATCTGTTAACAAAACAACTAATCGATTTACACTTATTCATCCAATGTTGCCTAAAAAAAATCCACATATTAACGAATTTATTATGCCAAGGTACTATACTACTAGAATTACCATAATGAAGCTGAATCACGGCTGCTTTCCAAAACACCTACATAAAATAGGCATTAGTAACAATCCTTATTGTACACGTGACAACAGTTACCTAGGAACTTTAGAACACCTCATGTTTCAGTGCAGTTTGTATAACCCGATACGTAAACAACTCTGGAAAAAACTCTGCTAAGGCGTCTTGTCTGGAGGATTATACCTCTAAAATTTACATATTTCTCAGAGGAGTTCATTGTTGTGATATTTACCATCTGTAGAATGTAATTTTAAACATGATTAGGAATAACCCAACAAGGGTCATTTCTTCTTTACAATTGGCCATACGCCTGCTAGCCTCTCTCAGGTAGTTGCTAGCGTAGGCAAATTCAATATTCATTCAAAGCAGTTCTTATATAGACTCCGAACAAGCATCACGCTTGTCAGCATAATCATAATCATTTCGTAGAGTTCTTCTGTAAACTCGACACAATCAACATCCTTTAGCATATTCATTTTAGGAGTTCTTCTACAGACTCGAGACAAGCACCACGCTTGTCATAGCATAATCACTAATCATTTCGTAGAGTTCTCATGAACTCTAAAGCATACCATAATATTAGTAACTGTGTATACGTTTAACAGTTTGTTATTAAATGTTAAGTGTTACAACATCAGCGTTTAATTTAACACAACATAATCAGGTCCTTCGAGCTATCAAGAAACAAAAACATATAAAATGTGGTACATCAGTACAAAACGCAATTAAACAAACTCAAAGTTGCAGGAGTAGAGTTTCCTGTGAACTTAGCAACACTTATTTGTACAAATAGCCTGAGAATCTATAATATACTTATAAAATTCATTCGGCATACAAAAATCAAAATTTAGGTTTGATGTTTCTCTACATGTGTATTTTAGTATTAGCCTTAGTTAAGAATAATATTAATATAAATTTAGTTTTCCTACTGTCTCACCTATTGTTTTTTATCCCATGTCATTAGCTGTCCAGTGTTGTTTGTTAAAAAAAAATGCCCTGAAGGACACCTGGGCGAGAAGCGAGTATCCTTTGTTTTTATCCTTAATAATAAGTAAGAACACAATTATTTATATTTTGACAAAATTGATATGTTAGGAGATAAATATTGCTTATGCTATAGCCATTTAGAAGTAGTCATACTCTGTATGAGCTTACACATAAAGGTACGTCTATCGCTTTAATCCTCCCTATTGATATCAATGCAGCAAATTATAAATATATTTGAAGGAGAATCGCTTTTTATAACAATGTATAGATATAACAATGGTACAAATTCACTGCAGAGTTTTGTGGCCAATGGACGTAATGTCCGAAGCCAATTCCTTCCACACACACACATACACATTTATAGCTGTCAGGAATACATATAAATAAATTGAATTTCCTCCTGCCTGATGATGCCGTCAGGCAGTGAAACCAGTTACATAGAAGAAAACCAGCACTTGTGAAGCCATAGAAGAAGTCTCTAGATTTGTGTGTGTCCCAGTGCAACCAGAAGCATAGCTCTTTATGCGATTTCTGTTGTTATTGAATGAATAATGAATAAGTGAAAAAATTGAAACAATATATACTAACTTTGATAGACAACCAATTCTAAAGGTCGTTTGCACTGATTCTTTATCGTACAACTATCTAAATTTACCTGTCTAACAACTGGACACCTTCTTGTTTAGCTTTGTTGTAAACTGATGCCCTAATTAATTCCGTTGATGTTCCTTTCTATGAGACCTTCGCTTGAAAAACACAGTATCATTAACACATTAAAATGCTTCCGACATCTTAATGAAATACGTCAAAGCTTGTTTTCTCTGATTAAGTTATAACAAAATGAAAGATCTTTAAATTATAAGCCAATAGACTGCTCATTTAATTAAATGTGCTAAATTATGTTATTTTATAGCTCTTTATAGCAAGGTGAAAGCATTATTTAAAGCTTTTTCTTTTCACGGTAAAATATCAAATATTCCTACCTCAAATACAAACGTAGACCATTTCTCTAGCCTCACATATGTTTGTTTTCTTCTCTTTAACCAGTGTCGCTGCTTAACAGCATTATCAGACAAGAAAAAAGTTCGGGACGCAGCAAGTGCGTTATGGTAGTGAATTATTAAATGCTTCAAACTTGAATAAGTCAATTTTCTACAAACTTAGACAGTTTAATTTTGGAATTTGGTAAGGTCTTTCCTAAGGAAAGGCATCTACCAAATTTCATTAAAATAACTTTGTAACATTCAGAGAAAAATATTTTTTTCGAAAGTAAATTAAAAATGTGAATAACTCAATTTTCTATAAGCTTAGAAAGTTGAATTGTGGTACATAGTACGGTCTCTCCCAAGGCAACATATCTAGTAAAGAAAACTCAAAATTTTCCCGGAAAACCCTATCTGATTTTCCTGACTAACGAACTCATCCAAGCCATAACTAGAAGAGTTTCATCGAAATCGGTTAATGATTTTTTGAGTTATCGGATATATATATATATATATATATATATATATATATATATATATATATATATATATATATATATATATAGGAATGTTGCACTACACTGTAATCACTTTTAAATATACACTTTATTTGTTTGCTGTATGTTTGTGATTTCTTATTGGTTTGCGCGGACTGCAGTTTCGAACCGTCCCGGTTCATCATCAACAAACAAATCAATACCGAAAACAAAACACCAGAAACAAACACAAAATACACAACATTCACTTATAACCACCACATCAAAAAAATAACACAAACACTCAAACAATATGACTTAAAAATGAGCTACAAAACCAATAACAAAATAATAAACAAAATAAATAAAAAACAAGAAAACAACCCACACGAATGAAACGGAATATACCAAATAGAATGTAACATATGGACTAAACAATATATAGGAATGACAAAAAAATCAATAGAAACAAGATTCAAGGAACATATAACAGCATTAGATAAAATCCACATACCTATCTACAAATCAAACGTAGCTACACACATTCACAACACAAAACACCAAAAACCAGACATCACCCAATTACAACTAATGAAACATGTTAAAGACCACAAAAAATGGAAATCTGCGAACAATACTACATTCAACAAACAAACAATAGGAAAGAATTATTGCCAGAACAAATCCAAGTACAAACATTTAAACAAAACTTAATAAAGACCATACAAATAGACAAATTATCAAACCACAGTGATCAAGACAGGAGACTGATACACACGACACAGCCCGAAGGCACAACCAATCAGAGAACAGGAAACCGACCAATAGAAGCTCACGGCGCATGCGCCACGTACAATCTCAGGCGTAGACCAGACAGGAGCGATAACAGTCAGTAGCGTGCTGATGATGAACCGGGACGGTTCGAAACTGCAGTCCGCGCAAACCAATAAGAAACCACAAACATACATCAAACAAATAAATCCGTTGCTACGTTATAATGTTTTGAGCAAAAAATTTTTTTAAAATAAAAATGACAGATGACGTCTAAAATATTATAATAATAATCTAAACAACTATAACAATAAAATCACTAAACAATAACAGCAGTAAATCAGACCCTATACAACTAAAATATCAACACGCATCAGTATACCTCTTAACTTATTACAACTTATCTTAAATATAGTTAGACCTATTTTGTTTTAAGTATTTAATTAGAAAGAATAACTTCAAGGAAAGTAGAATCCATTAAATTAGTTTTTTCAATTAAAACAGGGTAACCATTGTCGTGTATGTGCTTTTTTACATCTAAATCTTTGAAAAAGTTGCGTTTACGCTTGTCATTACAAAGATGTAGTAGCTCTATGCGGTTATTTACTGTGGGTCTTGTGACGGTATTTTTCTGAAGTAAGTGCATTGCAGGGCAGCCATCAGAAAATAGTCCTCGCTTCGGCGGTACATATACTAAAATTGAAACGACACAGAGAAGATTAGCATGCCCCCTGCGCAATGATGACACGCAAAATCGTGAAGCGTTCCACATTTTTCCTTAACTCCTGCTTATTTGTTTAAACTAGGAATTAGAGACGATCCTAGCTGTGACTGTGGGTGAGTTGGGTAGCGCAGAATATATACTCTTAAATTGTACTAATAACAAAATATCTATGGAGAATTTTGTAAATCAAATTTCAACATTTGCAGATATCCAGCATCCAATCAACTTGTCACAGTTACTGGGAACAAATAAGCCACAAATATTTAATATTATACATGCGCATGTTAACAACTTTAAAATACCCATCTGAATATTACCTGTTATATGTTATTGTTTCTTTAGTCCATTATTCATATAATGTTAACAGAGTGTAATAGTTATAATTACTAACCTGTTATATGTTATTGTTTTTAGTCCATAATTCATATAATGTTAATAAAGTGTAGAAGTCATTATTACTTAGTAAGAGCTCTTATTGTCTGTCCCAATATTTTACCTTTTCTATCCTCGGTCTGCCTATGAATGTATCTGAAAGTCGCCTAGTGTGGCCCCTAGTGCGTGAATATGTTGTGTCCCTGTTTGATCCTTAAGTTAAGAGAGAGGGAGAGAGAGAGAAAAACGAGGGAATACAAGATATTATAAATAGCAAAATACAAACAAAGCTAAAAATCTATATACATTAGGTTTTAGATTAAGTTAAATCAAATGTAAAAATAAGTAAATATGTCAATGTAAAATATAATGGTTTCACAATTTTTAAATCACCATCGTTAATTCCGCGGTTGACCCATTGTATATTTGGGTTTGATGAGCTAATGGCTTATTGCCGAGGACACTCAGTATAATGTACGCACATACATACATCAGAAAATAAACGAAATGGAGCATATACGAGGGGATATACTGCTCATAATAACTGGCCACACTAGTAACTAGTCACCTTGTATAATGACCATCTTAATTTAAAACCAATATAATAACTATATTCCTTGCGTTCTCACGAAACAAACGTTAACGTATTTAGAAGAGCTTTTAAAAATTAATAACATAAATGAAATGGTGTGCAAAGATTATTTAACTCTAACAAACCTTTGTATTAAGCCAAATATTTCTCAATTCAACAATGAGTTTTTTGAAAAAACCGAAGGCACGGTAATGGGCAACCCGCTATCGCCATTTACTACACAGATTTTCATGAGTAGATTTGAAACATATCTTGAAAGTGAAAGTGAGTATTTTCCTAGAGTATGTTTCGTTACACGAATGATATTTTTGCAATGTTTAACACCAAGATTTGCAGAATAGAAGATTTTATTGCCAAATTAAACAATAAATTTGTTCTAGAAGATTTACCCATGAATTAGAAATTAATAATAAATTACCCTTTATAGATGTAATAGTTATCAATAATAATGACACTTTAGAATGCGATGTCCATAGAAAGGAAACCACCACTCTAAGCTACATTCCGAATGACAAACATAATACGTGCGCACAAAAAATGGCCAGTCTATTTAATAATAGCCACCATGTCAACGAGGAGAATCTAAACTTAATAAAAAATGCTAGACAATCAGGACAGCTAAACGCCTTCGAAAGTATGCAGATTGCTAAGTGTAGTAGTAATAAGACGTTATGAGTCTCGCTCCGTCGCCAATTAGGCAGTGTGCGGATAGATTAGTTTACAAAACAAATACCGGCATAAGCACGCCTAAAAGATGATAAGCGAATACCGATATTTCCGCCAAACAAAATGTTAATTTTTGGTGTCGTTGATGTTAGTCGTTTTGGTGTTCCTAAATCGTTAGTGATCGACTACCTGCAGAAGAATATAAATAGTGTTGCGGGTGTAAAATATTTAGAATTGTTCATCCTCTGATGATGCTAGCTTGGTTAGTGAAACGATCGTTAGGGTTTTAGTGAATTTTCATTAAGAAAATTTACTAATAGAGAGGTATCGATGGTGAGACTTTTGGAAAATTTCTTCAAATGAGCGCGAATTAGGGCCCCTGGAACACATTTCCATGGTCAGTTAAACTGTTTATATATATATATATATATATATATATATATATATATATATATATATATATATATATATATATATATATATATATATATATATATATATATATATATATATTAGGGCCCCTGGAACACATTTCCACGGTCAGTTAAACTGTTTATATATATATATATATATATATATATATATATATATATATATATATATATATATATATATATATATATATATATATATATATATATATATATATATCCAACCGATCACTTAAAACAGACTTAACTGATTTGGACCATACTTGGGAATTATCCTTATTTTCTTAATGGCTTGGATGAGTTTGTTCAGCAGATCTTAACGCCCAATTGTTCTTAAAAAAAATTGAAAAATATTTTTTTAAACGCATTACCTCTTAAATTCTTTAAGTGATTAAAACGAAAATTTACAACTTAAAAGAACATAGACAGACTTGGCTGGGTACCAATTTTTAAGTCTTTTGTTCAAAGAAAAATAAAGTGATTCGTAATTAAAATTAAAATAAATCTCGACATTTGTTCAAATTCTGTAATGCAATATCTACAATGTTGGACAAAGACAGATAAGGTTACCTGTAGTGCTATATTATTTAAATAAATGGTGGATAAAAATCTAAACAATGGAAGTTATAAGTATTATTGCAACATGTCAGACGTAGAACATTGTGAAACGTACGACAGGGGCGCCATCTCGGTGCGGAACCAGATAGTATTTTGTCACGACAGATCTAGTTTGCACAAAGTGTTATAGATGGAGACATGTGTACAATCAACTAACAATTTTGCAAATTGTCAGACCTGGCCCATTTCTTATATAATACCGGGACAATGTTTGCTTTCAAAAGCGCTAAATTTTAGCATGCGACAATGTTCTTTGCAAGTATCAAAATCTGCTCACAAAATGAGAACGATACTGATAGATAAGTTACTAGATCCATCATTTTTATTATCGATGATTTCGCAGGTTAGTTTTTTTAGTTAGTTTAGTAAATAGCGTTTTAAAGCATATTTCTGTATTTCTTATATTGTACGTTTCAAACAAGTACAGTCTCCCGCTTAAAATTAGACATAGCTACGTTTGTTACGCGTTCAAGCCTATCGAGTTTAATTTAAAAGGTGCCCGCTTTCGGCGTCGACCGGATTTCAGTGTACTCTTGGACAAAAGCTAGATTCATACACACGCGAATTGCGAAGTAGCCGTAAAACGTATTCCTATTGGTTTATTTAAAATAATATGGCAAAACTGTTATTTTTTTTTAGATTTTATGAATTTATTTCAATAATTTTTGTGTGCACACAGAAACTATCCAAATGTCTTCCCTACTTTTAAGTTTGTATAGCCCCAAAGTTAATTAAGGGCCCCTCTTTATTATACTTACTTATCTTGTGCTTATATATGTAATTTAAAAATAAAAACGGAGTGAAACAGCAAGTGAATTTATCTACTTTAGTGCTGTATTCGACATTATCTAAAAAATACATTATAGGAAACAATGTGAAATATAATTTCGGTAAATTTACAAATTACCTCAAGGAGGGATTTTAGAAAAATGTTTTCAGAAACATGCTAAGAACCTCCCTTGCATGAACAATCCACAAGGCAAATTGGGTGCAAACAACCCCTAAGAAGTTAAGGGACCACGAATAAACAGGGTTGCTGTGCGGAGAGGAAATCTGAGCGGAAAATGCTAAAAAAACATTCAGTCGGACTTTGAAAAGATGCCTTTTTCACATTTTTGTGCAATACGTCGTTGAAACCCTGTCTGCCCCGCACAACACCCATATTCGCCCAGGTCCAGTAACTTTCTTGGGGGTTGCAGCCAAGAAATTTTTCTTGTGCTTTATGCTTTAAAGACAGTTTTATGCATGCACAAGAGGAAGAGGAACCCCTCGTGTTTTGGGGTGAGATGGCAGAAATCCTCTTCGTTCTGACGGTTCTTCTTCCCTCAATGCATGAATCTTTTTATGATCCGCTTTCTAATGTATTTTTTATTGAGTATATTTCCTGTTTATCCACTGTTTTGTTTGAGTTTTGTATCCAAATTACTGTATAAATATTTATGTTAGAAGTCATGTTTTTGCTTGCCCTTCTTTACCCTATTTTTTACCGTTCCCAATTAAATAAAGTAACATTTTATAAATTTTGGGATAATGAAAAATCACTAAAATCACTATAATATATCATTCTTATGAAAATTTACTACAATAACACACTGGCTGCGTCCCGAACATTGTTTTGATATGTTGTGGTGATTTGGGTTCTCAAAGGGTGCTTATCAATGCTCATCACAGGTTCCTATCCTATCTTCACCTAGTTTAGTAGTTCTGTTTTTAAAAATAAAGGATTCCTGTAAAATTGCAAATGTCATAATCTTCGTAATAGAATAAAAAAAGACACTCCGAATGGAGAATGAAAATGGCTTTCAAATGAGGTACCACCAGTCTACCCTTTCATATTGCAGGGGCTTGTGTCACACCGAGGGGGTTAAAGCGAGTGGGGACTTTTACGCTACCAAGTGTAATTTAAAAATGAAAAAGTTGACTTGCTGCAGTGTTTTTAGTGAATTTTCTTAAAAAAAATTCACTAATGAGGAGATCCCGACTTTTGAATTTTGAAAAAATATCTTCAAATGAGCGCTAATTAGGCCCCCCAGAACACATATCCGGGGTCGGTTTAAATTTTTATATGTTTATATATATATATATATATATATATATATATATATATATATATATATATATATATATATATATATATATATATATATATATATATATATATATATATATATATATGTATCACACCGATAACTCAAAAAAGAATGGGCCGATTTTGATTAAATTTGGTGAATAAATTCCTTTTGCAAATGGCTTGGATAAGTTCGTTAGCTAGGAAAATCGGTCCAGGTTTTCCCGGAAAATTTTGTGTTTTCTTTCGAAAAAAAATTATATCTCCGGAATTAAGAAAGTAAGGGCAACCAAATTTCATATGCGGATTTATATCATTATAGGCAAGCTACCTACCAAAATTTAGCTCCGTAGGTTAAAGGATAAAAAAGTTACAGGCATTCAAAGAAAAATAAATTTGGATTTTCCTCAAAACGTCAAAATTGCGATTTTAAACGTCAAAATTGGTGAGTACATTCCTTTCGCAAGTCGCTTGGATAATTTTGTTAGCCAGGAAAATCCGCCAAGGTTTTCCCGGAAAAATTTGTGTTTTCTTTCGCAAAATATTTATATCTCCAAAATTAACAAAGTAAGGGCAACCAAATTTGGTAAGATGGTTTATATCGTTATAGGTGTGCCACCTACCAAAATTTAGCTCTGTAGGTCAAAAGACGAAAAAGTTATGGGCATTTAAAGAAAAATAAATTGGGGGTTTCCTCAAAACGTCAAAGTGACAATTGAAAACGTCAAAATTCGCAACATTTAGGCAAATAACTTGAATCTAATACGGGCTATGGAAAGAAAATGTCTCAAGAAGAATGTTTTCCATACACCGAACTCTTAGTTTCAACCTTCATTGTCCTTCATTTTACTAGAAACGGATTTTTTCAGTTACATTTTTGGTTTACTTTTGGAAATTTCTGTACGTTTTCAAACAATCAAGTTATTTTGATGAAACATGGCACATTGTTTTTACTATATATGTTATACTGGTAATCAAATTTGATGCCTACTTTTTCTATATAGGTTATACTGGTAACCAAAATTGATGTCTGCCTTCTTAAAAAGAAAACACACATATTTGCAATAAAAACATTTTTATGAAAATTCACTACCATAACGCACTTGCTGCGTCCCGAGATTTTTTTAATTGTACAAAAATCTTATTACTGCTAAAGTCAATCTATCTGTTACATATGGTCCAGACTATACCGACTGGCTCATTGAAAACGAAACAGACCGATTTGCGTCCAGAAAATATTTTTTTTAAGAAACGCTGAAACACGTCAATTTTAATATTGAGGGGGACATGTTTCGACATGAAACTCAACATTGTCACATCAACCCCTTAAGTGTGGTGATAACAACCCTTATATTTTAAATAGGGAACATGGGTCGAGTGCTACATCATTTGAAAGCTCTTTCTGTTCTGAATTCAGCACACTAATTTGGAAGTTTTATCAACTCGTTTAAAAATTATTCACAGTTGGAATTGCAAGAACGTATTTCATTCATTGTGAAAAGAAATGCACTAATTAGTCAATTTTTCGTTAAAAAAACTAAAAAACAAAACCAAACGTTCAAGAATGTTTATTCAGTTACCACTTACTTGGTGAAATTGTTGACCACCAGCTTCCATACAAAAGTACAAATTTTGTTCAAAACGAGCTCTGATGATCTGGAGCATTTGTGTAGTTATTAGACTGCACTCTTCAACAATGCGTCATCGTTACTCTTCCAGAGACTTCGGTTCTATTGTGTAAATTCAACTCTTTAAATGGCCCCATAGAAAGAAATCTAAAGGAGTTAAATCCGGTGATCTAAGGGCCACTCAATAGCACCTCTACGCCCAATCCATTGTCCTGGAAACTCTCTGTTCAAAAACTTCATAACACGTTGTGAAAAATGCGGAGGAGCTCCATCTTGTTGAAACACAAATTGGTTTTCTTGATAGCGATAATCATTTTCAACAATATCAATTAGTAGAGGGCAAACGATATCTTCTAGTAACTTCAAATACGTTTCGCCACTCAAATTGCCATCAAGAAAAATTGGTCCAATTCAACGGTATCCAAAAATGTCAGTTCAGACATTCAATTTCTGTGGAGTTTGAGTGTGGACTTCGTGAAAATTTCATGGACTATTATCTGCCCAATAACGACAAATGACGATTAACTGTAGAGTTTAATCAAAACGTACACTCGTCTGAAAAACAGATATTGAACAGGAAGTTTTCGTTATCAGCTATTCGTCTAGTCATAACTTCACAAAACTCCAGCCGCCGATCAAAATCATCTTCATTCAGTTGTTGTACAAGATGAATTTTATACGGGTGAAATTTATGATGCTTTAATATTCGCTGAATAGTTCTTCTTTTGATGTTTGAAACAGTGGCCAATTTTCTCGTGCTCAAAGTTGGGTCTGCAGCACTTTGTCCTAAAACTTCAATCTCAGTAATCTCATTTTAACCGGAAATTCACGTTCAGGATCCCGTTTTTTGTTGGCTACTGAACCACTTTGTCGAAACTTTGCAACTAACTCCAAAATGTATTTTCTGTTAACATGTCTGTTCGGATGTCGTTCATTAAACAAATTTGCGGTACGGTTGGCATAGTCAACGTTTTTGAAAAAAAGAGTAATTATTTCAACTCTTTCTTCTACAGAATACACCATTGTGAAATTAATTTTCGGTAGTACTATCAAATATCAAACCGACCAATAAACTGAAATAATAAACCGCATTTCTCTCACTCCGATAAGAAATGTTCGGGTAGTCAATTTTTTTTTACAAACCAACAAAACATTGACTATCAGCATATTTCTTATCGGAATGAGTGAAATGCGTTTTTGCATCTTCAACTGTAAATCATTTTTAAACGAGTTGATAAACTTCCAAAAAAGTTAGTGTGCTGAATTCAGAAAAGAAAGAGCTTTCAAATGATGCAACACTCGACCCATGTTCCCTATTTAAAATATAAGGGTTGTTATCCCCACCCTTAAAGGGGTTGATGTGACAAAGTTGAGTTTTATGTCGAAACATGTCCCCCTCAATATTAAAATTGACGTGTATCAGCGTTTCTTAGAAACAATTCTCTGGACGCAAATCGGTCTGTTTCGTTTTCAATGCGCCACCCTATATTTAAAATGCTGTGAAAATATAGAAGTAATTACACAAATAATTCTAATGGTCATTGTTTGATAATATATGCTCGAATTATACTTCCTTAGCGAGTACTCTATTTTCTATGCATTCTATTGTTGAGTGTGCATTTTATTGTGTAAATGTGTGAGTTTATACACATTTTACTCGTCGTCATATAAAGAGAATTCACCTGTTACGAAATTTATGCAAGCTGGAAGCACAGAAGTAATTGCTAACAGGAAACGTGTTATATAATTGAACTAATTCCTTTAATGGATTAATTTAATGGCTATATAATGCATAGGTGATATATTTCTTCATCGTAATAAAAATCGCGGACGCAGCTAGTGCGTTATGGTGGCGAATTTTCATTTTTTTTTTCAACAACAGACCACGAGGGCTCACAGTTTAAATACTATCGTATCGTGGGTGTCGACAAGGAGGAACGAGGCAACTTTTTAATTCTGGACTTGAAGGTTCGGAGGTTCGGTGGAGAAGGAAAAACATGTGCCGGCAAGGAATTCCACGGGCATAACCAGACGTTCTATGTCTGGTGGCCTGGGCAGTAAACGGGTGCATTCGCTCTGTTCCCCTGCTAGATCTGTTGGGGACAGCAGGTGGAGGAACTATGGAAGAAAGCTCCCCTGAGCAGTGCCCGTGCAGATATCTATAAAAGAGAAAGAGGTCACCAACTGCACGTCGGTGGGCAATGGATGGCAGCCTTTCGGTGAGGGTAGAATCACCGATGAGACGTGTAGCTCTCTTCTGAATGGAGTCCAGGATAGCGAGTGTGGAAGCGGCAGCGGCACCCCAGATGTGGGAGCAATATTCGAGGGTTGGCCTTATTTGTGAAGTATATAAGGTATAGAGATTAGCTGGTGAAAAGTATTTGCGAGCCCGGAAGAGGAAACCTAATTTCTTATCAGCCGCTTCTGCATTTAATGTGACATGTTGGTGCCAATTGAAATTTCTATCCACAGAAATGTTAATAAGTGAAAGCGACTCATTACTTTGAAAAACTTGGTTGTTCATTGTGATGGGTCTAGGGCTGGTGTATCTCTTATGAGATAGAAAGCAAGACTGATATTTGGTGGAGTTGAATTGTACAAGATTTATACTTCCCCAGTCTAATATTTATTTGATATCCACAGAGACAGAACCCTCCATGAGTCTGCGATCCTCATCTAATTGGGCTAAAGAGACAGGCTTAGAATATTATATATTTGAGTGGAGGGTGCTGTCGTCCGTGTAACTGTGAACTGGGTTGAATGTGCTAGAGAGGAGGTCATCGATGTGGGAAGAAACAAAGTAGGGGCTAAAGCTGAACCTTGAGGAACTCCTGCATTAACAGTTTAGAGGAATGGCCATCCACGACCAAAGAAATGCATCGGTTGGAGAGAAAATTTGCTGTCCAGGTACGGAGTTTTGGAGGTAGCCATAGGCCGAAAATTTATTAAGCAGCGCTGCGTGCCAGACCTGGTCGAATGCTTTGGATATGTCTAGGACGACAATCTGGGATTCACCGTGTAGTTCCATAGACTTGTTCCAAGAATGGGTGACAAAGGAAAGGAGGTCGGCAGTTAACCTGCGCTGACGGAATCCATACTGCCTGTCGTAGATTAGACTGTGTTTTTCAAGAAATGTTAGTAGTTCAGTGTTTATATCCTTTTCCATCACTTTAGAGACGACTGAAAGGAGAGAAATAGGCCTGTAGTTGCTAGGAAGCGCTTTGGATCCTCTCTTGGGGACGGGTTGTATTCGAGCAGTTTTCCAGTTACTAAGGAATATGCCGTTATTGTAAGCTATCTGAAACAGACGAGTTAGGATAGAGGCAAGTTGGTGCGCATTTTTTGAGAACAATTGCTGGAATCTCGTCAGGGCCAGAGACTTTCCTGGTATTAAGAGAAGAGAGCATCATTCGTACCTTTTAGTGAATTTTCGTAGAAAAAATTCACTAATGGGGAGATCCCGACTTTTGAATTTTGAAAAAATTTTTGCAAATGAGCGCGAAATAGGACCCCTAGAACCCATATCCGGGGTCAGTTTCAATTTTTATATGTTTATATATATATATATATATATATATATATATATATATATATATATATATATATATATATATATATATATATATATATATATATATATATATATATATATATATATATATATATATATATATATATATATATATATATATATATATATATATATATATATATATATATATATATATATATATATATATATATATATATATATATATATATATATATATATATATATATATATATATATATATATATATATATATATATATATGTATGTATCACACCGATAACTCAAAAAATAATAGGCCGATTTTGATAAAATTTGGCATGTACCTTTCTTTTGTTAATAGCTTGGATAAGTTCGTTAGTCAGGAAAATCGGACGAGGTTTTCCGGGAAAATTTTGAGTTTTCATTCGAAAAAAATTTATATATCAAAAAGTAATAAGCCGATTTTAATAAAATTTGGCATGTACCTTCCTTTTGTAAATGGATTTGACATGTTTGTTAGTCAGGAAAATCTAACGAGGTTTTCCGGGAAAATTTTGAGTTTTCATTCGAAAAAAATTCATATCTCAAAAAGTAATAAGCCGATTTTAATAAAATTTGGCACGTACCTTTCTTTTGTTAATAGCTTGGATAAGTTCGTTAGTCAGGAAAATCGCACGAGGTTTTCCGGGAAAATTTTGAGTTTTCATTCGAAAAAAATTCATATCTCAAAAAGTAATAAGCCTATTTTAATAAAATTTGGCACATACCTTCCCTTTGTAAATGGCTTTGACAAGTTCGTTATTTAGAAAAATTAGACGAGGTTTTCCGGGAAAATTTTGAGTTTTCATTTGAAAAGTTTTTTTATCTTAAAAAATATAAAATCTATGATAACCAAATTTGATAGGTAGGTTTACGATCTAAAAAGTAAACTACACACCAAAATTTAGCGTTCTATGTTACAAGAAAAAAAAGTTATAATAAAATATATTGTGCCAGATCATTTCTATGAAAATTCACTACCATAACGCACTTGCTGCGTCCAGACTTTTTAGTTTTGAAAATGATATCCGTCATTTTATGCGCGACATTGGGGACTGTTGATGGTTGAACATTTGGAGGTTGGTTGAGAGTAGAATTGCCGGCGAACAACAAGGCAGAAAGTTTAGCCTTGCCCAGGGCGGTAGAAACAATTTCATCCCCTGCGACAAGAGGTGCGAACGTGCTCTTGCAGAAATTATTCTCAATAGATATAGGGAGAGTACAGAAGGGTTTTCCACCGTTGGAGCTTAGGACTTTGTTTTTGATGTGGTTATTTAACGAGTTTTTTGCCTGAGCAAGAATGCGGATATAGGGGTTACTTGCGTCGTTAAATGCTTGACGGTTTTCTTGACTGAGATTGTGTAGAGCACTTTGTGAGCTTTGACCTTTTCAAGTCTGGCCTTGTCACACAATTTAGAGAAGAAGTTTTCTGTGTACGTGGAATAAATAAATCCATGCCAGCTTGGATAATTTCGGTGAAGTTTTGTGAGATATCAGATGGGTCAGGATGAGAGAAGCAGACAGACACCCATGGAAATAAGGAAAAGTAATCCCGCATTTCGTTGTAGTGCCAAACGATACGTGGGTGTGATGACTGTGTGACCTCTGGTTGCATTGCGCAGGGAGCAGTGACCATGTCGTAGTCTGAGCGGCCAAGGGGGGCGGTGACTGATGTCTTATAGCATTCTGGTTTTGTAGTAAGTAGGAGATCCAAGGGATTTGAGCTGTGTGTTGGGATGCGAGGAAAGTAAGTAGGTTTTTGAACCATAACCGGAGTCTCTGGAAGAATTACGACGACGCATTGTTGAAGAATGCCGTCTAATAACTCAGCAGATGCTCCAGAATGTCAGAGCTCGTTTTGAACAAAATTTGTGCTTTTGTATGGAAGCTGGTGGTCAACAATTTTAACACTTACTAAATTGAATAAACATTTTTGAACGTTTGGTTTTGTTTTTTAGTTGTTTTCAACAAAAAATTGACTAATTAGTGCATTTCTTATCACAATGAATGAAATACGTTCTTGCAACTCCAACTGTGAATAATTTTTAAACCAGTTGATAAAACTTCCAAAAAAATTAGTGTGCTGTATTCAGAAAAGAAAGAGCTTTCAAATGATGTAACACTCGACCCATCTTACCTATTTAAAATATCAGGGTTGTTATCACCACCCATAAGTGGTTGATGTGACAAAGTTGAGTTTTATGTCAAAACATCTTCCCCTCAATATTAAAATTGATGTGTTTCAGCGGTTATTAAAAAAAATTTCTGTGGACGCAAATCCGTCTGTTTCGTTTTCAATGCGCCACCCTATATATATATATATATATATATATATATATATATATATATATATATATATATATATATATATATATATATATATATATATATATATATATATATATATATATATATATATATATATATATATATATATATATATATATATAAACATATAAAAATTCAAACGGTGTTTGGTATCGGATTGTAGGGGCCCAAATTCGCACTCATTTGAAAACATGTTTTTTTAAATAAAAATTCTCCAAAAATGCTTATAACCCTACATTAGTAAGTCATCTTCGCTATTTAATTGTTATAAAAATGTTAAGTTCTGTAGTTTTAGGAAGTAAATGCTTTTCTATCACCTCTCTTTTGTTTTCGGTTGTATCTATTGTCAGGTTTTTTTGCCACAAGCTGTACTGATAAAATTTTCAATTAAGTCATTAGGAGATTTCCGGCCGTTGTAATTTTATAGGTAACCAACCATGTGTGTAGTTACCAAATTAGCAATGCCACTAAAAATAATAGATGAACACAACACAGATTATATTCGGCGGCTTTTCTCAATTTAAGCACGAGATTTTTTTCATAAAAGACACACGCCGTCAATTAAAAATTGGATAATGTTAACCGATATATCCTTCAAATTTTTTTAAATTTAATTATGTCCGGTCAGTCAAGCATTTATTATGTCGCTGAAGAAAAAACAAATGATGTAAGAAATCTGGTGATTTTAAAAGCAGAACTTCTTCTTTAATAAATTTAAAGCTTACATCCTTCTGAAGTTGTTCGACACCAAAGAAAAGATGTATGGACATTTTGTGATCACCACTTTTTTTAGCGGCCACCAATAAAACTGGCATACATTGATAGTACCTCATACAACATATGCAACAGTGGTAAAAAAATATTTCAAAAGTGCATCAGGGCTGAGATATACAGTGTGATTCATTAAGTGGTATCAAAAACGAGTTCTGACGTTTAGTTTTTCGAAAATCATCATCAACTTTGATTTTTCGAATGGGAGCCATAATTAATTTAAATGTCTAAAGTAAAAGATTACCAACTTACATCAACTTTTGATTCAATTCAACCCCTTTATTATCCTTAACACAAGGGGGGTGGTCGAAGCGCAGAAAAAAATATAGAACAAGACTACGGATTTCAGATAAAGTTAAAAGAAGATAACATTGTAATAGAAATATTTTGAGATAACAGCTCTCAAAAAGTTTCATCCAAAAAAGCGCCATCTTGTGGCAAGAATAAGAAAATAAAAAAATACTATCTTAATTGTACTTGAAAAAACGTTTTGAACCGTTTGTTCCCTGGAGTTTTAGATGCCATAGTTACCGAGATATGACGCTCACCTAATATATATCTCGCCAGTATATCTCGGCTCCGATGCACTTTTGAAATATTTTTTACCACTGTTACATATGTTGTATGAGGTACTATCATGCTAGTTTTATTCGTGGCTGATAAAAAACGTGGTGATCTCAAAACTCAATGTAAAATGACCATACCTTTGTTTTTTTTGTTTTTTTTTTAATTTCAACAACACACCACGAGGGCTTACAGCCTAAATACTATCGCACCGTGGGTGTTGACAAGGAGGAAAGAGGCAACTTGTTAATTCTGGACTTGAAGGTTTGGAGGTTCGGAGGAGAAGGAAACACCTGTGCCGGCAAGGAATTCCACAACTTGGAAGTCCTCGGGACAAAAGAGCGGGCATAACAAGATGTTCTATGTCTGGTGACCGGGACAGTAAAAGGGTGCATTCGCTCTGTTCCCCTGGTAGATCTGTTGGGGGCAGCAGGTGGGGGAACTATGGAGGAAAGCTCATCTGAGCAGTGCCCGTGCAGATATCTATAAAAGAGAGAGAGGTCACCAACGCCACGTCGGTGGGCAAGGGATGGCAGCCTTTGGGTGAGATGATACGATGAGACGTATAGCTCTCTTTTGAATGGAGTACAGGATAGCGAGTGTAGAAGCGGCAGCGGCACCCCAGATGTGGGAGCAGTATTCGAGGTTTGGCCTTATTTGTAAAGTATATAAGGTATAGAGATTAGCTGGTGAAAAGTATTTGCGAGCCCGGAAGGGGAAACCTAATTTCTTAGCAGCCGCTTCTGCAATTGATGTGACATGTTGGTGCCAATTAAGATTTATATCCACAGAAATGCCAACAAAAGAAAAGCACTCATTACTTTGAATAACTTGGTTGTGATGGGTCTAGGGCTGGTGTATCTCTTGTGAGAAAGAAAGCAAGACTTAGTTTTGGTGGGGTTGAATTGTACAAGATTTCTACGGAGACAGAACTCTCCATGAGTCTGCGATCCTCATCTAATTGGGCTAAAGAGACAGGCTTACAATATTGTATATTTGAATGGAGATTGCTGTCGTCCGCGTAGCTGTGAACTGGGTTGGATGTGCTCGAGAGGAGGTCATTGATGTGGAGAAGAAACAAAGTAGGGGCTAAAGCTGAACCTTGAGGAACTCCTGCATTGATTGGATACAGTTTAGAGGAATGGCCATCCACAACAACAGATATGCTCCTGTTGGAGAGGAAATTTGCTGTCCACATACAGAGTTTTGGTGGTAGGCCATAGGCCAGAAGTTTATTAAGCAGCGCTGCGTGCCAGACCTGTACAAATGCTTTGGATATGTCTAGAGCAACAATCTGGGATTCACCGTGTTGTTCCATAGACTTGTTTCAAGAATGGGTAACAAAGGAAAGGAGGTCGGCAGTCGATCTGCGCTGACGGAATCCATACTGCCTGTTGTGGATTAGACTGTGTTTTTCAAGAAATTTTAGTTAAGTGTTTATATACTTTTCCATCACTTTAGCGACGACTGAAAGGAGAGAAATAGGCCTGTAGTTGCTGGGAAGCGCTTTGTATCCTTTCTTGGGGATGGGTTGTACTCGAGCAGTTTTCAAGTTACTAGGGAATATGCCGTTATTGTAAGCTATCTAAAACAGACGAATAGGGAATATGCCTTTATTATAAGATATCTGAAACAGACGAGTCAGGACAGGAGCAAGCTCTGGTGCGCATTTTTTGAGAACAATTGCTGGGATCTCGTCAAGGCCAGAGGCTTTCCTGGTATTAAGAGAAGAGAGCATCTTTCGTACCTTTTTAGTTTTGAAAATGATATCAGTCATTGTATGCGCGACACTGGGGACTGTTGGTAGTTGAACATTTGGAGGTGGGTTGAGAGTAGAATTGCCGGCGAACAACGAAGCAAAAAGTTCAGCCTTGCCCAGGCCGGTAGAAACAATTTCATCCCCTGAGACAAGAGGTGGGAACGTGCTTTTGCAGAAATTATTCCCAATAGATTTAGCAAGAGTCCAGAAGGGTTTGCCGCCGTTGGAGCTTAAGAGGACTTTGTTTTTGATGTGGTTATTAAACGAGTTTTTTGCCTCAGAAATAATGCGGACATAGCGGTTTCTTGCGTCGTTAAATGCTTGACGATTTTCTTGACTGGGATTGTGTAAAAGCGTTTTGTGAGCTTTGACCTTTTCAAGTCTGGCCTTGTCACAGGATTTAGAGAACCAGGGCTTTTGAGTGGCTGAAGAGGTTTTCTGTGTACGTGGGATAAATAATTCCATGCCAGCTTGGATAATTTCGGTGACGTTTTGTGAGATATCAGAGGGGCCAGGATGAGAAAAGCAGACAGACGCCCATGGAAATGAGGAAAAGTAATCCCGCATTTCGTCCCAGTTTGCGGAGTTGTAGTGCCAAACGATACGTGGGTGTGATGACTGTGTGACCTCGGGTTGCATTGCGCAGGAAGCAGTGACCATGCCGTGGTCTGAGCGACCAAGAGGGGCGGTGACTGATATCTGATAGCATTCAGGTTGTGTAGTAAGAAGGAGATCCAAGGGATTTGAGCTGTTTGTTGGGATACGAGGAAAGTAAGTAGGTTGCTGAACCATATTGGCTAAAGAATTGCTGACTGCAAAGGCCTCCGCTGCTCTCCCTTGTGGATCGGTTTTGGAAGATCCTAGCCATTCCTTATTATGGACATTGAAGTCACCAAGAATAGTGACCTCGGAGGAAGGATATTCAGAAATCAGATAGTCGGTTTTTTCAGAAAGGTAGTCAAAGAGCTGGACAAAGTTGTTGTCAGAAGGTGACCGGTAAATGCAACAGATGAATTTAGTTGCAGCCCTGAGAGAAAGTTTTATCCATAGTATGTCTTTTCTTCCAACTTCTAAATTGGGGAGTCTGGTGCAGAGTAGATTGCTACGGACGTATGCGCACACGCCTCCATGCAATCTAAAGGAAGTAAGGAGCTCATACCCCGGGAAATTAAGGTGATTAGTGGCTGTTTTGGCACTGATTTGGGTTTCGGTGAGGAAGAGGAGTTGGGGCCTGTTAGCCTGGAGAAAATGGTGGACGGAGTTCAGTTTAGAATTTAGGCCACATATATTCGAAAAGGATATGTTAAATCTTGATGTTGGCGCCCCCTGTACACCCCTCTCCCGGAGATCCGAATGGAGGGGTATTTTGCCTCCGGAATATTTTGTACAAGGAGGAGCCATCATCATTTTTGTTTATAAGGGAAACCGACTCATACACCAGAACCGGAAAGGTCCGTTGGGACTTCAGCGGCCCCTTGATGTATGGGGTGATACCTCCTCGGATGTGAAAAAATCCTTTACTATTACGTAAAGGAAAATTCCGATACCACCTGCTGCTGTTATAGCTAGACTAATTCTCTAAAGGGCCTCTGTCTATCACTGTTTGACAACCTAAGCAATTTTGTTAAACAATTTTAAATCATCTAAAGATATAGAAAATACATAAAGATGTGTCAGTATTTGTGTTACATTTTGTTGCTGAAGCAACCGAGTGGATACCTCGAGCAACAAATTGGAGCAAGTTAAATAGAATCTGAGTGCAGATAATCTAACCAAGTTGTAATTTAGTCACAATTAACCAAAATTTTGGCGTGATTGTTATAGTCACTACAAATTTGAGAATGCAGCTCTCAATTTGTTTATTTTTAACTACTAAAATTACTGCAAGGTCGTTAATTTACAAGTAACTGACCCAGGAAAATTTTGGTCCAAGCTCACGTATAAAATTTAGTCAATTCCACAACTGGTAATTTTTAGGTCGATGTGCGCCAAATTGGATTTAAAACTGACCAGTAAATCCAGCACATGAAATGTTAAGGCAGTTTATTACCTAATACGAGGGCAGGTCAATAAGTTCGTGACTTTTTTAATGAAACACACGTTTTTTGACAAAAAATCATTTTATTTCTAAACATAGTCTCCTTTGAGCTCTATACACTTCGTCGAACGTTTCTCCAATTTTATATCCCTTCCAAAAAAATTAGATTTGTCGAGGTCCTCAAAATAGGTATTTGTTTGTGAGATGATTTCATCATTGGAGTGACATCTCTTTCCGCTGAGCGATTTTTTAAAGTTTGGAAACAATAAAAAGTCACTCGGGGCTAAGTCAGAAGAATAGGGCGGATCGGGGAGCAACTCGTAGACAAATTTATGCGATTTCGCCATCGAGACCACACATGTCTGCACCCTTGCATTGTCATGGTGAAAAGGAACTTTTTTTGTGGCCAAATGCGGTTGTTTTTTCTTCAAATCGTCATTCAGTCGGTCCAATAAGTTGGTATAA
Organism: Tillus elongatus; assembly: GCA_964006375.1. Classification (NCBI taxonomy): domain Eukaryota; kingdom Metazoa; phylum Arthropoda; class Insecta; order Coleoptera; family Cleridae; genus Tillus; species Tillus elongatus. Next base: position 27,893,708 of record OZ023268.1, on the reverse strand, counting down.
TATTGATAGTTCTTCCCCTATGAAGGTAATCAATATGAATTATACCGCGAGCGCCATGACTTTATTGGCTGACAAACCCACCTTTGCCTTCTTCGGCGCCGATTCGCACGGAAAAACCCACTGTTTTCACTGTTGCTTGGTCTCTGGTGTGTTGTGGTGAATTCATGTTTCGTCCACGGTTACAAAATGACGCAAAAACTCGTCCTTTGCGGTTGAGCAACGCCAAACACTCCTTCGAAGTTGTCACACGATTACGTTTGTGGTCGATTGTGAGCAAACGCGGCACCCATCTTGCGGATAGCTTTCTTATACCCAAGTGATTATACAAAATCGAAACCACTGAGCCATGTGATATACCTATGACTTCCATAATCTCCCGCACTTTTAATCTCCGATCGGCCAACACCATAGCGTGAATTTTTTCAATTGTTTCGGGTGTAGCGACCTCAACTGGGCGTCCAGAACGTTCGGCGTCATTTGTGTTTGTACGACCGGAATGAAATTCAGTAAACATCTTTTTTTACCATGGAAATTGATGGTGCAGAGTCCCCATAGTATTTATTAAGCTTATCTTTGGTTTGATTGATGTTTTTTTTTCGTAAAAAATAATGTTTGATGAGCACACAAAATTCACTTTTTTCCATTTTCGTTATAACTCAAGAGGTTGTCTGCTTTAAATGGTTATCCAGCACAAACTAAATGACGCAGCTTGTTCAAAATTTGACAGGAGTCAAATGACAGATGCTTGTTGACAGGAGCAGTGTTCCCCTTCTGTGAAGAGGCGGGAAATTCAAAAAGCCACGGACTTATTGACTAGCCCTCGTATGTATTAAAATGTTTTGTTTAGTTTGTTTCACAACTGATATTGCACCTGTAGAAAAAAAATATTTGCAAGCACACAGAGATGGTGTTTTATTTACGGATTGAAAAACTGCGATGTTCTTTGTATCGAATCATAAAAGTCAGACTGGCTCAAGTACAATAAAGACCTGATGTTGGCAGCTGGTACAGCAAAAGTATAAAAGATTTACATATAAAAGCATACCAAACTTGAACAATTAGCCGACTCATCTGGTATCTTAATTAGAATGTAACCAGACAACGCTTTATTCCGTGGTTCTCTCATATGTTAACACAGCAAAACAGTGACAGGTGAGTCTTTGACCTAAAAGGTAACATTCGAATACAAATACATTTTTTATAAAAGAGTGCCATGTGTAGTTTTTCTGTGTATAAAGTTCTTCGGATAGCTAGTTGGGAAAAATAAGCAATCAAACCTTGATTTTATGCAAGGAATATAAAAATTGCTGTTGGTGCGTATGTATACCAACAGGTTAAATATCTGATTAGCAGCATCAACAGTTTAAATATCTGATTAGCAGCATCAACAGTCAACGAAGATTTAAGTTTCGTAACTTTTTTACTGATTGATCTATTAAATTAAGCAAATTTTTCAGAGGGTGCTATACCGTTTTATTAAATTTTCGAAGGACCTCATTAGTAACCAGATTTTGGGACCTGAAATCAACCATATCTATATATATATATATATATATATATATATATATATATATATATATATATATATATATATATATATATATATATATATATATATATATATATATATATATATATATATATAGTGTTTTTATAATTTATTAAGGTATTTTGTTTCTCAGAGGGGGTTCTGGCACTATGAAAACTTCTCAATGAAGTTGACAAAAATTTAAATTAATAATTAATTTCTTAAAACAAAAGGACTGATCAACTTATTAAGAACTGGACAAATGAAATCAAACCGAAATTTTCAAAATACTGAGTATAATTAAGGCTAAATGAATTAATAATTTAATAAAAGAAATGAAAATCAGAACACTTAAACGACAAAGCTGTCTAAAACGATACACTATTCTGCTAATCTCTCTAGCTAAATTGTACTTGTGAATTTATTTTAATTTAAAAAGAAATGTTTTTTTTTCTGTAGTATTCTTGTTTTATGTATAATTATCACATTAACTGCTTATAATATTTGGAAGAGACAATACAAATTCTTATGAATGTCTCCCCACAATTTTTCCTTGACAATATTGATAACTTCTAACACTTTTTTTTCTCATTCCTCGGCCTTAATTCTTCTATCTATAATCAAACTCTTTTCCTGATTCGTCAATGTCTCCCAATTCCCTGTACACCTTGTGTTGATCTTGATGTTATGTCTGTGATGATGTAAAAGACTCACTTATGCCTTTTTTAGTGATGTTCTCCAATTTTTCTCGCTCTCTAAATTCTGTGTTTCTGCTTTCTGACGATGTGATGTATGATATGCCTTTTTTGGCTGATATTTTACTTGAAAACAATCTTCTAACTTTCTTTTCCTACTGACAGCTTGTCATTCCCCTTCCCTTCATTTATTTTTTTCTACTACTAAGTCTTATCGCTATGGATACATAGTTGGTTAAAACGTTACAATTTTACTTTCATTTCGTATAATAAATATGGGAATTGCCAATTAAAAACTACATTAAACTTTTTTATAAAACTGATTTTTTCCAAATCTAAAGGCTCGCAAATTTACCTTTGGATTCATAGTGTATAATTTTCAAAATGATTGTGTGTATTTAAAATTTATAATATTGTTACTTGTCGTCTAGCAACAGATTCTACCTCAACAAATTTATTTAACCAGGGATAATTCCCCTTACATCCACCAAAATTCGTTTTTTATATTATTTGTTTGTTTTTACTATCCTGAGAATGAATTACCGACGAACATTTTTCAAAAACTATGATATCATAGCAATATATATATATATATATATATATATATATATATATATATATATATATATATATATATATATATATATATATATATATATATATATATATATATATATATATATATATAGTGTGTCCAAAACTGGATGGGAATGTATTGCTGTCTCCGTTATTATTAGAGATAGGGAGACGCTTAAATCAGCAGTGTTTTGTATAATTTCATGTAAGACTCGATGCATTTTCGCAACAATTAGAACCGTAGACCGTAAGTGATATTTCAAAACTTTTTCTAAACGAATTTTAAAAATAAAAAAGCAATATACGAGAATCAAAAGCTCTTTTCAACGACCTATCACATGACCCCTATTGCCATTTAAAAACATTTGAGGGATGACACCCCCGCTAGGGAGGGTAAAGTTTGGGCTATACTTGTTAAGTCAAAAGTTGCCCCACTCACAAACTAACTTGATGTGTGTCAAGTTTTTTTTTTCATTAAAATCTTTTCTTGGCAGTTATGGCTAGCAGCTTGTTTTTAATGTGTATGGTGATTTTGTCCGCATTGTTATCATTTCTCATCAGAGATAAAACAGAGTAGTATAGAAAATTTTTTTTTTAATTGGTGGACTCTCGTGGTCAGATTTTTTGGAAAGTGAGTATACTTCTTATATGTTTATATATATATATATATATATATATATATATATATATATATATATATATATATATATATATATATATATATAATATATAATGTTCAGAAAGATTTCCGCGGTCTTTATTGTGAGACATACTTGGTCCTCGGGTTGAACCGCGTCCAAAATTTATGGAAACTCGACGATTCGGCTCCTGTTTTGGAGCCATTTTCAAGAGGTAAAGGAAATATGTAAGGAAACTCTAAGGTCAGGTCAGGTCAGGACGAAGGTGGGATGGGTTGTTGTAGCTCGATTACGGGGCCTCAATCTGCCTATTCCCCAAATATCACCGGAGATCGTCTGTGAGGTCAACAAAGAGACGCATCCACAATAGAATATATGAACACACCCTCTCAGTTAGAAAATCCGACTCTTCATCAGCGCTGGCCATGCATCATATTCATACAGGACACAAAATAGACTTCGATAATGCCAAAACAATAGCACCGGTTTACAACTTCAAAACGATAATTATCCGCGAAGAAATCGAGGTTGAAAAACGTCCCGATTGCTTAAATGAGAGAGATTATGGTCTTCGCCTTCCGACTACTTGGAAACGTTTTATATCTTCATTACAAACACACAAAAAGAAAATAAATTTCACTGGCAATTTTATTTCCCCATTATCTGTCTCAACAAATGCCTGTGACCCTCTTAATCCTCCTCATCCTCTAAGTACCGTGACCAAAGCCATCCACTTAATTGACCGTGACCCAACTATTTTCACTGATTACGACAAATAAGGCCAAACCTCGAATACTGCTCCCACATCTGGGGTGCCGCTGCCGCTTCTACACGTGCTATCCTGGACTCCATTCAAAAGAGAGCTATACGTCTCATCGGTGACCCTAACCTCACCTAAGGCTGCCATCCCTTGCCCACCGACGTGCCGTTGGTGACCTCTCTCTCTTTTATAGATATTTCCACGGGCACTGCTCAGATGAGCTTTCCTCCATAGTCCCCCCCCCCCCCCGCTACCCCCAACAGATCTACCAGGGGAACAGAGCGAATGCACCCTTTTACTGACCAGGTCACCAGACTTAGAACATCTTGTTTGGCCCGCTCTTTTATCCCGAGGACTTCCAAGTTGTGGAATTCCTTGCCCGCACATGTTTTTTCTTCTCCTCCGAACCTCCAAACCTTCAAGTCCAGAATTAACAAGCTGCCTCTTTCCTCCTTGTCAACACCCACGGTACGATAGTATTTAGGCTGTAAGCCTTCGTGGTGTGTTGCTGAAATTTAAAAAAAACGCAGGTAGACGAAACGACATATATAAGACAAGACGCAACAAACTGCCAGATCTCTCTGAGGCCTTGGGTTGAACACACTGAGACCTCACAGAGATATCCGGCGAGTTTTGGGGAGTAGGCAGATTGAGGCCCCGTAATCGAGCTACAACAACCCAACCCACCTTTGTCCACTGCTCTAAGGAGTAGGCAGATTGAGGCCTTAGAGTGTCCTTACACATTTCCTTTGCCTCTTGAAAATAACTCCAAAACAGGACCCGAAACGGCGAGTTTCCATAAATTCTGGAAAGCGTCCTCCATGGTGAGTTCTTAGTACGAAAAATTTGCTAACAGTAGTTAAGAAGCAGCGAGGTTCTTCACGCCAGGAGAAATTGAACTGCGCCAATTTGTAGCAAAAAATTCGTCCCAAAATTATTGTAAGAACCATTCTTTTTAAATGCCGAATATCTCAGGAAATACAAGTGCCTTTCCATAATTTTTACGAACCCTGTGTTAATACAGTGGCTTTAAACAAAATTAAGACACTAGAATTACAACAAATTTTAGCTCCAGAGCTTTTATGTTTACTAATGATATTATCGAGTTCAACGTAACTACAGAATACATTCCTCATTTGAGAATCATCGTTACATTATATTATATTACTTTTATGACTGTAACGAATCACAGACTCGTTGCAATTATCATTTTATGAATATATATGTTTAATTCATGAAAGAATAACGTGTGAAGCCAGTGAATGTGTTAATTATTACATGTGTAATCTAACGCTCGAAACAAAGCTGCGCCTCCCCATCGTTTATTCACACAAACACCTCAAAACATACAGTACGCGTTCCAACCGCTGCGATTTATGCATCACGAGCTTGCACTGCGACTTTCCTAGCGTGGACTGTAAGGTCTTTGTAATTTTAACAGTTAACGATTCCAAAAATATGCCCTGATTAGTTTTTATTTTTGAACATATACAAAGGCGTAGATAAGGGGGAGAGGGTGTAATTACCCCACCCCCCTCAAGAATAAAAATATAATTGAAAAATAATTTGTCATAAGGGTACTGTTGCATTTACCGGTCACCTTCTGACAACCACTTTATCCAGCCCTTTGACTACCTTTCTGAAAAAACCGACCATCTAATTTCTAAATATCCTTCCTCCGAGGTCACTATTCTTGGTGACTTCAATGTTCATATTAAGGAATGGCTAGGATCTTGAAAAACCGATCCATAAGGAAGAGCAGCGGAGGCCTTTGCAGTCAGCAGTTCTTTAGCCAATTTGGTTCAGCAACCTACTTACTTTCCTCAAATCCCTTGGATCTCCTTCTTACTAAAAATCCTGACTGTTATAAGATATCAGTGACCGCCCCGCTTGGTCGCTCAGACCACGGCATTGTCACTGCTTCCTGCGCAATGCAACCCGACCGGTGTAGCCATCACACCCAGGTATCGTTTGGCACTACAACTTAGCGAACTGGGACGAAATGCTAGATTACATTTCCTCATTTCCATGGGCGCCTGTCTGCTTCTCTCATCCTAACCCCTCTGATATCTCACAAAACGTCACCGAAATTATCAAAGCTGGCATGGAATTATTTATTCCACGTACACAGAAAACCTCTTCAGCCACTAAAAAGCCCTGGTTCTCTAAATCCTGTGATAAAGCCAGACTTGAAAAGGTCAAAGCTCACAAAACGTTTCTACAAAATCCCAGTCAAGAAAACCGCCGCTATGTCCGCATTCTTTCTGAGGCAAAAAACTCGTTTAATAACCACATCAAAAACAAATTCCTCTTAAGCTCCAGCGGAAGCAAACCCTTCCTGACTCTTGCTAAATCTATTTGGAATAATTTCTGCAAGAGCACGTTTCCACCTCTTGTCTCAGGGGATGAAATTGTTTCTACCGCCCTGGGCAAGGCTGAACTTTTTGCCTCGTTGTTCGCCAGCAATTCTACTCTCACCCCACCTTCAAATGTTCAACCACCAACAGTCCCCAATGTCGCGCAGAAAATGACTGATATCATTTTCAAAACTAAAAAGGTACGAAAGATGCTCCCTTCTCTTAATACCAGGAAAGCCTCTAGTCTTGACGAGATCCCAGCAATTGTTCTCAAAAAATGCGCAGCAGAACTTGCTCCTGTCCTGAATCGTCTGTTTCAGACATCTTACACTAGAGGCATATTTCCTAGTAACTGGAAAACTGGTCGAGTACAACCCGTCCCCAAAAAAGGATCCAAAGCGCTTCCTAACAACTACAGGCCTATTTCTCTGCTTTCAGTCGCCTCTAAAGTGATTGAAAAGTATATAAACACCGAATTACTAAAATTTCTTGAAAAATACAGTCTAATCCACGACAGGCAGTATGGATTCCGTCAGCGCAGATCAACTGCCGACCTCCTTTCCTTTGTCACCCATTCTTAGAACAAGTCTATGGAACTACACGGTGAATCCCAGATTGCCGCTCTAGACACATCCAAAGCATTCGACCAAGTCTGGCACGCAGCACTGCTTAATAAACTTCCGGCCTATGGCCTACCACCAAAACTCTGTACCTGGACAGCAAATTTCCTCTCCAACCGGAGAATTTCTGTTGTCGTGGATGGCCATTCCTCTAAACTGTATCCAATTAATGCAGGAGTTCCTCAAGGTTCAGCTTTAGCCCCTACTTTGTTTCTTCTCCACATCAATGACCTCCTCAATAGCATATCCAACCCAGTTCACAGTTACGCGGACGACAGCACCATCCACTCAAATATACAATATTCTAAGCCTGTCTCTTTAACCCAGTTAGATGAGGATCGCAGACTCATGGAGGGATCTGTCATCGTAGATCTCCAAAAATATTAGATTGGCGAAGTAGAAATCTTGTACAATTCAACTCCACAAAATCACAGTCTTGCTTTCTTTCTCATAAGAGATACACCAGCCCTAGCCCCATCACAATAAACAACCAAGTTATTCATGGTAATGAGTCCTTTTCACTTAGATATTAGACTGGGGAAGTAGGAATCTTGTACAATTCAACCCCACCAAATCACAGTCTTGCTTTCTTTCTCATAAGAGATACACCAGCCCTAGACCCATCACAATGAACAACCAAGTTATTCAAAGTAATAAGTTCTTTTTACTTGTTGGCATTTCTGTGGATCTAAATCTCAATTGGCACCAACATGTCACATCAATTGCAGAAGCGGCCGCTAAGAAATTACGTTTCCTCTTCCGGGCTCGCAAATACTTTTCACCAGCTAATCTCTATACCTTATATACTTCATAAATAATACCAAACCTCGAATACTGCTCCCACATCTGGGGTGCTGCTGCCGCTTCTACACTCGCTATCCTGGACTCCATTCAGAAGAGAGCTATACGTCTCATCGGTGACCGTACCCTCACCCAAAGGCTGCCATCCCTTGCCCACCGACGTGCCGTTGGTAACCTCTCTATCTCTTTTATAGATACCTACACGGGCACTGCTCAGAGGAGCTTTCTTCCATAGTTCATCCACCTGCTGCCCACACCAGATCTACCAGGGGAACAGAGCTAATGCACCCTTTTACTGTCCAGGTCACCAGACATAGAACATCTTGTTATGCCCGCTCTTTTGTCCCGAGGACTTCCAAGTTGTGGAATTCCTTGTCGCCACATGTTTTTCTTTCTCCCCCGAACCTCCAAACCTTCAAGTCCAGAAATAACAAGTTGCCTTTTTCCCCTTTGTCAACACCCACGGTACGATAGTATTTAGGCTGTAAGCCCTCATGGTGTGTTGTTGAAATTTAAAAAAAAAAAACGAAATGAGTAGATTCATTTACAAAATTTTGAAACAGGTAGTATATAATATAAAACTTTTTCAGTTTGTAATATTCAATAACGTAATCATTTTTGGTCAAATTGTTGTGAAATGAATTTAATAAGTAATGTTTAACAAGTTATTGTGAATGAAATTTATATCAAAAATGACTTTACCAATTTTCCTTAAAGAAATTTGGCTAGCAAATTGTCGTGTGAAAAACGTTTCAGCTAATTTTCGTAAAAAGACTTTTATATGATTTCGTGTAACATTACTTAAGTCGATTTGTGTAAAAAAAGACAACTTTTCGCGAAGGGATCGTTTGAAAGTCTCCATGTAACATTTTCTTTTTATTTTTGTCAAAAAGCTTTTTGTGAATAATTATATCCTAGAAAGTGTATCTTTTGTCCATATTGCTTGAATTGATTGATTCGCCAGGAAAATCGGACCAGTTTTTTTGCGGACAATTCGTGGACTTTCGTAAAATTTTTATATTTTTTTAAACAATAAAATACTTTTAATGTTATTATAATGTGTAGAGATAAAGTTATTTTTCGTGACTGATATTTAACACATATACAAGAACAAATAGCAGTTACTGATAATTGTACCTAAACGTTATATTTTAATCCATATATTAACACACCTGTATATCATAATAATAATTTCTTCTGGACAATTTTGTTGATTTTTGTAAAATGTTTATATTTCTTAAACAATAAAGTTATTTTAATGAAATGTGGTACATGGTTTTTACTAAAAATGTTATTCTATCTACGAACTTTAATTTTTTTCATTAAACCGAAGACATATATTTTGAATTAAAAATATTTTTATCAAAATTCACTATCATAACGCAAATCATGACGGGTATGCAGTTATATGTAACATATAATGAGAGAAAGGTATGGCGTTTATCAGCAAACTATAAGCAAAATATGTGTGTCTTTGTCTGAGCATATATATATATATATATATATATATATATATATATATATATATATATATATATATATATATATATATATATATATATATATATATATATATATATATATATATACATATTGTAACGTTATACGGGGCTCTGGAATCGTTGACTAACAAAACACAGATTTTCAAACTACAATTTATTATAACCAACTATTTTCCAACACCAAGATTAATAAAAATATTTCTCTGTTACTAAATGTCCATAGAACTATATTCCACAATCGCCTTCTATGATCGCTTTTTATACACCAACACTTACTGTTGACTCGCTTAATACTCTATGATCACTATTCTACACCACACTAATTAGATACTGAACTAACTCACTCTATTTATACTCTCCATAGAGATTCTAGTCCTTCTACACTTTTCGAACCCTGTCACTTCTGGTCCCTTCTAGAATTATCATTCCAGAGTGTTCGCTGTTACCAACACACTACCATAGAAGTAACAAAGTTCCTAAACTTAATTCTCATAGACAAATGTGTCACTGCCCTTCTCTTATATTCGATCGTCCCAGTCAAATTCTGACATTTCTTGGAATTCTGTAAGTCTGTGCATATAGGCCACCTTCATCTTGCTCTTCGGGCTCCTCTAAATTCGATAGACAACGTCATTGATCCTTTTGACCACTTTATAAGAACCTTCCCATAATTTCTGTAATTTCGGTGACCTTCACTTGCGTCGTATTGGATTGTAGAACCACACACGATATCCTTCTTTAAAACAAGCTGAATTAGCTCGCACGTCATAACGGGTCTTCATGCGGTCGCTTTCTACCCGTATATGCATCCTGACAGCAGAGTGGATGGTTTTACTTCTCGTCAATATGTCGGAGCTATCTTCAAGCAAAGTTCTTACGTGGTACTGGTTCTTCCGTGTAGGTGCTCTTGTTCTGGTGTTTCTACTTGCGCAAATATCTCGACGGGCCCTATTCATCCTGTCGACATCGACTCTGTGTTCACTGACCCTTTTCTGGGTTGGCTTCGCGTTTACATGGTCTTTACACCCTTCACCTTGTACTTCTCTCATCATTTCTTCTCCGCTTGCTGCTGGCTGAGTAACTGGGTCGTCTCTTCCTCTCACTGGAATGGCTCTTTCACGGTAGACGTTGCTATTTTCCTCTAGGGTGATTTTTCACACTACCAGGTTATTGGCAGGCGACATTATCATTTCTTCACCGCTGATAAGTCAGGATGTTATTGCCAAGATCAAGTTTAGCGCTCTGATCTTGATGTCCAAGCCAATTATAATTGGGTCTAATATGGCGGCGATTATGGCTCTCTGCTTTGCCTTCCATGTCTCAATTTGCAGTTCGACGTCAGTTTCGCCAAATACCTGGATCCGATCACCACCGGTTGCATTTACTCTGCACACTCTGTTTCTCTTACTCGTCATCTTGGAACCATGTCGCGGCGAATAATCGTCCTAGGTGCGCCTGTGTCCACGACCATTTGAGTCTTATTACCGCTTACGTATCCGTCTACGACGAGAGCGCTGCCAGAATCGCTAAATTGAGAAATGGTTACCGGCCTTAGCTACACTTTCTCCCTTATGCGTGATCTTAAAGCCCAAAATGTTCACGGTGAGCTCCTATTGGCTATTCATGAGACGTCTGCCTTATTTGTTCTGCTATTTTCTCTAGTAGCTGCATGATCTTGGATGGATCTGTTTTATTTTCTTCTTGGACTTAAAGACTGTGAATTTTTACATGACTTTCTGACGCTTGCTCTACTGCTTCAAACTCCAAGGAGTGTGCCAAAGCACCGTTCAAGTTTTTGTGTCTCGCCATCCTCAGCGCCTGTTGCGTGTCGGTACCTCTGATGCCGTCGATGAAGGTTTGCAGCGACAGCTGGTTTAAAAACTCTATCGGAGTTATGGGGGAGGCTAATCGTGTCAATATAATAACGTCGGCGTGGAGATGTTGGAGACTTTCGCCCGATTTCTGACAACGATTTTTCAACTGCAATCGATACAGCTGCTGTAAATGCTGGTCGCCAAATCTCATTTCTAATTGATGTTTAATGCTGTCAAAACTCAACGGTTCTTCTCTGAGAATACCTTGGAGCACATCTAGAGCATTCGCTTTCTCTCTTTCGCCCCAACCATTTGCTCTAGCAGCGGCTTTAAACTGGCGTAGATAAATACCCCACGGGTCCTCTGAGAGCTACTATTAACGAGGTCGCTTTCTCTCTCTCGCCCCAACCATTTGCTGTAGCAGCGGCTTCGAACTGGCGTAGATATATACCCCGTGGGACTGAGCCATCAAATGTGGGACCTTAATTCTTACGACCGGGCTATCTTCGAGTCTGATGTTTCCCTTGGCTAGGGTATCACACCTCTTTTCTAGTGTTTGCATTTTCTGCTGAACATCTTCTTGTATACTCGTCAGCTTGTCACGTACATCGTCGCTGATATCCCTTACTCGGCATTCTGCTTGTTGGAAGATATCTTCTTTTACCTGCTTCATACGTTCGTCCACACACAAAGTAACATTCTCAATTCTGCTGGCTTGTTCTTGCAGAATTTTGTTTGTTTCGTCATCTCTTTTCTCATGTCTTCTTTTGTTTCTTCATCTCTTTTTCTCATTTCTTCTTTGGATCCTTCGTCTCTTTTCTGGCTTCTTAATCTCTTTTTCTCATTTCCTCTTTGACTTCTTCGTAGTTCCTCTCTTATCTCTTCGTCTCTTTTTCTCATTTCTTTTCTGGCTTCTTCGTTTCCTTTTTCTTAGTTCTTCTTTCGCTTATTGTTCTCTTTTTTTTTTGGCTTCTTCATCTCTCCTTCTGACCTCTTCATCTCTTTTTCTTATTTCTTCTTTGGCTTCTTCGTCTCTTCTTATTTATTTTTCGCTTATTTATCTCTTTTCATTATTTCTTCTTTGACTTCTTCGTCTCTTTTTCTCACTTATTCATTTCTTCATCTCTTTTTCTTGTTTTTTTCTTTCATTTCTCTAATCAATTCCAATAGCTGGCCGTCCATATTGGCTGTTGCACTACGTGTCATAGACGTACTTAAAGCTGGTACACAGTTTATTCTGTTTCAAGAACACACCCAGTTATGAATTGCTACTGACACTGATCTTCCAAAGATTATAGAAATGTCCACGTTGTTCAACGAATATTCTGGAAAATATTTCCCCTAGCAGCTTGAAAATCCCAGTTCTGACACCAGTTGTTACGTTCTACGGGGTTCTGGATTCGTTGACTAACAAAACACAGCTCTTCAAACTACTAATTATTATAATCAACTATTTTCCAACACCAGTATTAACTAAAACATTTCTCTCTCTTACTAAATGTTCATAGAACTATATTCCACCATTCGCCTTCTATGGTCGCTTCTTATACACCAACACTTATTGCCGACTCGCTTAATACTCTATGATCACTTATTCTACACCGCACTAATCCAATACTGAACTGACTCACCCTATGCACCGTTCGTCTGTTTATAATCTCCATAGAGATTCTAGACCTTCTACACTTTTCTACACCTATCACTTCTGGTCTCTTCTGGAAATATAATTCCAGAGTGTTCGCTGTTACCAACACACTACCATGGAAGTAACAAAGTTCCTAAACTTAATTCTCATAGACAAATGTGACAATATGTTAATGCTGTATATGAAAAAAGACAACAAACCACACATAAACACTCACTTATGTGTACACAATTAAGTTACGACCGTTAATTAATTACACCTCTTTTTCTCGAGGATTTATTAGCATCTAAATGGAATTATGTATGTCAGTGACTTAAATAAATATGTGCTCTGAATAATGAACACGTTAGAAATGGTTGTGTGAGATCCTAGCGGAGATAGTCCTCTACTGTGTTCTTTAAGCCTTATTTAATTCATCGGAACTAATTTTCGAAGCAATTAATTACCTCATTAATGCGTTTGTTGTGTTATAATAATTTAATTAAGTTCCAATTAGTTGTTGAATTTGTTATTCATGATTCAGTGAGATAGAGAGAGGTGGAATGTCGAGTGAGGAGTTTTGAGGTGACGAGTAAGCAGAGGGGGCGGCGCAGCTTTGTTAAAGGCGGTGGATTACACATGTAATAATTAACACATTCACTGGCTTCGCACGTCGCTTAATGAATTACATGCATATTCATAAAAATATAAATTGAAACTGGTTTACAAATTACTGTGATATTAACAAGTGCATTAAATCACACATTACCTAATTACCCTTTCAGTTTACGTAAACGTCTAAATTAAAGTGTATCATTTCATATTCCTATTTAGGAAAAATTTGGCTACAAAGTGCAATAATCTGTCATAATACCACGACTGAACGCTATGATTGTCCATCATCCAAGTCTTGGTTAGTGAAAATATTACAAGAAGCACAAAATTTTAAAAGATTTAAATAGAATGAAGTGACTTTGACATTTGGACTTAGCTTTTTGTGCAGCATATTGTAAAATAAATACAAACTAATAAATTAAACTACTTGGTTTGACAATCAACGTAATTTTTTTCATTGACTATTTGTATATTTATTTATTTATTTACATATTTATTAATAAATGTATATATTTATCCGTCTATTTAATTATTTATTAAAATGCCAAAACGGAAAATCTAAATCAAAAATTGAAAGAAAATCTGAAGGACAATGAAAATCCACCTGCAAGCTGTAGAGATGAGAACTTCTACAGAACAAGTTTTTGTGAATTCTTTATAGAAAAAATTAATTAATGAACGAGAACTAGGACCCCTAGGACACACATGCTGGGTCAGTTCCAATTTTTATATGTTTATATATATATATATATATATATATATATATATATATATATATATATATATATATATATATATATATGTGTATATATGTGTGTGTATATATATATATATATATATATATATATATATATATATATATATATATATATATATATATATATATATATATATATATATATATATATATATATATATATATATATATATATATATATATATATATATATATATATATATATATATATATATATATATATATATATATATATATATATATATATATATATATATATATATATATATATATATATATATATATATATATATATATATATATATATATATATATATATATATATATATATATATATATATATATATATATATATATATATATATATATATATATATATATATATATATATATATATATATATATATATATATATATATATATATATATATATATATATATATATATATATATATATATATATATATATATATATATATATATATATATATATATATATATATATTTGCTAATATAAAAAGGTAATTTGATAAATTGGCTACCGGGGTATTTCGACCGTAGCCTCTGTAGATGACTTCAGTTGACATGTGTTGGCGAGGTAACAGTTTTTTGACCAATTGTCTTACTATTTCCCATATGCTTTTTGTTTTTTTGCATGTGAGGATCATATGCCAGGAATCACTTCTCTCTGGGCACCATGGACATTTATCTGGGTCTTCTATAACAACATGTTTCAGATAGACTGGATCTGCAAGTCGATTCTTTGTAAAACGCCAGGCTATCACGGCATCATGTCCCAAGGTCGGTCTAGAAAAATAAGACCTCCATTCTACTCCACCGTTCCAGCTGCCCCGTGTTGTATTTTTTCCATTAAAAAATAATATAGTGAGAGTTATCTGAACAAGATTCTTTTTATTATTTTCCAGCTCGATTGTTTTGTCATCGGATTTCAACAAAATCGTCATTGGGCTTGTATTGATTGAAAACCGGAGCAGAATCTTGACAATTTAACGTAAAGTAAATTCTATTATAATAGTTTACTAGTTCTGTCATAGTGGTGGTTTAAGATCGTGAAATCAGTTTTTTTAGCTAATTACCTGTTAACCACTGATTGTTTCGAAAAAAAAAAACCATGAACGATTCTAAACCCTAGAGAAGACCATATTGTGTTAGATAGAGGTAGAACTGATGTTTTTGAAAGAAGTTTTGTATCTGAACTTGGAATAATGCTAAGGTAATTTTTAGACATTGAAAATGTAGCTGGTTTTAAATCAGTTGTGGTCCAGACGCTCAGCAAAGAATCCATGAATAATGAATTTATTCCATTTGTGTTATAAAGATCTTTAAAAAATAGTAACTGCCTATTTCCTCTTCTCAACCTATCTGGCACTAATATTACCCACTTGTTATTAGGCTTGTTAATTATTTGCGTGTGCGTGCATGCGCGCAAGCGTATATCTGTGTGTGTGCAGGTGTCCGTAAAATACGTGTACAACGCTCTACCACTTATTCCTACGAGCTACAGCCCCTTAAAACACGCTTTAAAAATAGAAATGTTTTATTAACCCCAATTTGGCTTAACCTTCTGATTTAAATTTTGACACCGGTATTTTCCTTTGGGTAGTGCACAATGTCACCTAGTTACTCAAAAATTGAACTACGCAGTGTTTTAGTTTTGACGGCTTTGTATTCTCCTTTCATTAAAAAAAAAAGATTGTGTACGCCAGTGACTTTGAGATAATTTTTTTGTAAATAGTACGTTCGATTTGGAAACTTTTTTGTCTCTTATGATATTTCTATTAGTTCAGCGGTTTAGTCAGAAAAACCTACACCGCAAATAACATTCCACTGCGGATTTGATCAGGCTGAATCAAAGAGTCTGAACGCAGCAAGTGCGTTATGGTAGTGAATTTTCATTGCAATGATCTGACACAAAACATTTTTTTTATTAAATGTTTATAACTTTTTCTTGTAACGTAGAAATGTAACTTTTAGTAAATAGTTTACTAACGATAACCCACGTACCAAATTCGCTTTCTTATTTTCTTGGATGAAAAAATCATCAGAAAGAAAACCCAAAATTTTCTTGGAAAGCCTGGACAATTTCTTCTGGATAACTAACTTATTCAAGCCACTTACAAAAGAAAGGTATATGCCAAATTTTATCAAAATTGGTTATTATTTTTCTGAGTTATCGGTGTGATATATATATATATATATATATATATATATATATATATATATATATATATATATATATATAAACATATAAAATTGAAACTGACCCCGGATATGGATTCAAGGGGCCCTAGTTTACGCTCATTTAAAGACATTTTCTTCAGTAAAAATATTAAATTGGCATAACCGCTATAAATTCTTAGTAGTACAATTTGGCAATATGGTAATATTAATAGATATAGCCAAATATAATTTTTTAGCTTCATACAAAATTGAGTTTTGGGCATTTTTCTTAAATGGAGTTAGAACACAACATTTTTTAATAGAGCTAGATATCGATGGTAACACTTTCGAAAGAATTCTTCCAATATGTGCGTACTGGGACCTCTAAAATCAATCTTCAAAGTCTGTGTAAGTTTAAAGTATTATTTTAGTAATATGCCATATAATATTGTATACAATTCTTATGAAAATTCACTACTATAATGCACTTGTTGCATCCCGAAATTATTTTCGTATTGCGCCAATGACAATATATATATATATATATATATATATATATATATATATATATATATATATATATATATATATATATATATATATATATACCATAACGATAACAAAAATAATGGGATGATTTTGATATAATTTAGTGGGTGCCTTCCTTTTGCAAGTGGCTCGGATAAGTTCGTTAGCCAGGAAAATCGAACCAGTTTTTTTGGAAAAATGTTAGGCTTAAAAAATTATATCTCCGGAAGTAACACAGCTATGGCAACCAAATTTGGTACGCAAGCTTATATTATAAAATGTAAATTATATACCAAGATTTGGATCTCTAGATTGAAAGAAAAAAAGGCATTTACAGAAAAGAATTTAGTAATCGGAAAAACGCACCAGACCAAACTATTTTGTATGGATAACAAAATATATTGTACACCACAGACAAATATTAAGTTTCTTTGAAGTAAAGAGGGCACTAAATACTAGAAAAATTACTTTAAAAATTGTGTAGCTTTTCTTCTTAAAACGCCAAAGTCGCGATTTGTAACTTCAAAATTGGCAACTTTTGGGCGAAAAGCTTGAACAAATACGGATTATGTAGAGAAACTCACGCAAGAAGTGTGCTTCATAAAGCCTTAGGTATAAATTTTGTAAACATAAATAATTATTTATAAATACCTGCCCATTGACTTGAATTTAAATTTGTAGTTGTTTCTTGTAAAATTGGTTTTATTTGTAAGTTTATATGTAGTTTTTAGCGAAATTTTATTTTTAAAAAACTTGCTAATAAGAGGGATATATATATATATATATATATATATATATATATATATATATATATATATATATATATGATAATTCAAATAGACCTGGGTTTCGGATTCTAGGGGCCCAAATTCGCTCATTTGAAAACATTTTTGCAAAGTCTCACCATCGATACCTCTCTATTAAGCGAATTTTTAAAAGAAAAATTCACTAAAAGCTACATATAGACTTACAAATGAAATCAATGATACAAGACACAACTACAAAATCAAAAACAGGTTAGTGCGCAGGTATTTATAAATAATTATTTATATTTAGAAAATCACATTTATATATTTATATGCATCCACATGATAACTCAAAAATTTAATCACCGATTTCGATGCAACTCGGCAAGAATCTTTCTCTTATTAATGACTTGGATGAGCCCGTCATCTAGCCCTATTGGACTAGTTTTTCTAAAAAAAATATTTAAAAAAAATATTATCTCAAACAATGACAAAGTTATTTTTATGAAATTTGGTTGGTATGTTGCCGTCGTAAATACCTTACTATATACCAAAACTTTCTAAGTTTTTAGAAAATTAAGTTTTGCAAATTTGAAGAGTTTAATAAAAATTCGCTACCATAACGCACTTGCTGCGTCCCGAATTTCAAAATAGCATATAATTGGTGTATTTTTTGGCTTTATTTCAGTGTCTTGTATGTAGTTTAGATTTGATTTTATTGTGAGTGGGCTTTTCCAGTCCCTCCACCGCGACCTTAGGTCTATTTTGGCTCACGTCTAAATATTTAGATTTCACCCATCAATTCCAGCTCCCTGAGGGAGTCAATCTTTTCTTGAGGGTGAAAGTTCGTTTGGCATATGTACTGCCATTTGAGTGAAGTCGCTTGCCCGCTTCGAAACTCAAAGAGAGATAACCTCTCTCCGAGTTCGTCTGGACCCGACATCCGTCAGTGTTTGCCTCGAAGCGGTATCATGAAGTCCCGCTCTTTAGCAGCATCTGGACACACGACGCACGCCTGGGCTCAATCCAGGGCGGTATCATCTGGAACCCCGCTCCCGAGTAACAACCAAGCGAGGCCAACTGTCAGTCTCTGAGGCCACAGTGGAGGTGTCAAACTCCAGGTGCATATCACTCCCCCAGAGATACCCGCCTCCCCCCAGCCCCACCTGCACCAGACCCCCGCCAGTGTTTCATTGACTCGAGGCGGTATCATGAAGTCCCGCCCTAGAGCAGCATCCAGGCGGGGTCGTTATCCTGTATCGATGCTCACATAGTAGGCCCAAGTCTCCAGGTGTAATCCATCCCTAGAAACCCTAGCCACCCCCGGCTTCATCCAGGCCCAACACCTGCCAGCGTTAGTTTAAATTTCACCCCACAAATCGAGCTTCCGACAGGAGACGACACCTGCGAGGTGAAACTTTGTTTGACAGAGGTACTGCCATCTGAGCACAGTCGCATTGTCCGTCTCAAAGTTCAAAGAGAGATAACCTCTCTACGAGTTCGTCTGGACCAGACATCTCTTAGTTGTATTCCACCCCTGAAGATCTCAGATCTCCCCCTGGTTTGTCTAGACCCCACACCCACCAGTGCTCAAAGCGACATCCCATGGAGCCCCGCTCCCGAGCATCGCACAAGCGAAGCCGTTCATCTGTTCGGAAGCACACAGTGGGGGCCTTAAACTCGGGGTGTTTACCACTCATCTGAGTTGTCAAACCCCCCCCTTCCCGGTCGTCTAGGCACACGACACCCGCCAGCACTCAACCCAAGCCGGCACCCATCCGGAACCCCGCTCCCGAGTTACAACCATGCGAGGTCAATTGTTCATTTCTAAGCCCAGAGTGGAGGCCTCAAAATCCGGGTGTACATCACTCCGCAGAGATATCCGCCTCCCTCCAGGCCCACCTTGCCAAGACCCCCCCCCTGTTAAATTCCAATTAGTCGCCTTTAACGACATTCAGGAGTTACCTTGGGCCTATTCTTTTAGTTAGTCCCCGGACACACAGGGGACCTTTTGTATGTAGCTTTGGACGGAAACATTTGTTATATACTGACAACTAAAATGTAATAAAGATATATCTATTTATGCGAAAAAAATTGTATTTTTTTGTGCGTTATAGTTATATCATCATGCGTCTACAGAGGATCTTAGGCTGAAAGTGGCACTTGAACCTCTAGTCACAATAATGACGCTATGTGTAATTTGATTAGTAATTTCTTATAATCGCGAAATTTCAAAGCATGTATCTTTAATTAAAACACTTCTGTGTATAACATATTCTTTTGGGTATTAAATTAGGGTAAGCTATTAGTCACCCTCACATATAAACTGACATACCCACCTCCGACACAGCATATGGAGGAATAAATCTGAATTTGTAAATAATTAGGGTTGCACAGAGTAATTTCTTGACAAAGAGGAACATCCATTATTTAACCATAATAAGTTTATGAAGGTTTAGCACACATGCCGCATTCCCATAATCCATTACCGGAAGAGAAATACACTCTCTCTCCCTGTTTCTACTGAGTTGAACGTGTCGTTTTTAATTCATGTGATACCTCGTGCAAACAGTTTCATTTGGGCAAATGTAAATCCCGATCAGAGCTCCTATTAATCATTTCCTAAGTTTTACTTGTTTTAGACATTTGCATTCAACTCAAAAAGTTATTGCTTATTTGTTTTCATAAAATTTTTACAAGAACGTGTTTGTATTCGGACAATCTTTTTCTTTATGAATTTTCGTAGAAAAATTTGACTATTGAGGAGATCGCGACGTGGATTTTAAAAACGTTTGGTCAAACGAGCGTGAATTAGAATTCATATGCGGTGTTAGTAACATTCATCATTCAAACAGTTTTATGTGTGTGTATACGGTGTGTGCTTGATGGTTGTAGCTTTAAAACACTAAGTGAGTGGTGAACGTGTCGCCACCTAGTTCGGAACCAAGACTGGCTATACGATAGCCGTGTTATTTTTGGTGCATTTTTGCTACAATTAGTATGCCGTACTGAAGAGCTCTAATGAGAGCGAAACCGGTCTACGGTTCTAATTGTTGCGAGAATGCATGTAGTCTTACATACTTTGTCCCTATATTGGGGTAGAAATGGGCCAGGGCTAACAATTTTTTAAATTGTTAGTTAGTTGTATACTGTCTCTATTTTTAACACTCTGTGTTATTTTGAGCGGGCGTGACAACATAGTACTTGGTTCCGAACTAGGTGGCGACACGTTCACCACTCATTTAGTGTTTTAAGACTGGGTATACGATAGCCGTGTTATTTTGGGTGCATTTTTGCTAGAATTAGTATGCCGTACTGAAGAGCTCTAATGAGAGCGAAACCGGTCTACGGTTCTAATTGTTGCGAGAATGAATATAGTCTTACATACTTTGTCCCTATATTGGGGTAGAAATGGGCCAGGGCTAACAATTTTTAAATCGTTAGTTAGTTGTATACTGTCTCTATTTTTAACACTCTGTGTTATTTGGAGCGGGCGTGACAACATAGTACATGGTTCCGAACTAGGTGGCGACACGTTCAGCACTCACTTAGTGTTATAGAACCTCTTGTTATGCCCGCTTTTGTGTTCCGAGGACTTCCAAGTTGTGAAATTCCTTGCCAGCACATGTTTTTCCTTCTTCTCCGAACCTCCAAACCTTCAAGTACAGAATTAACAAGTTGCCTCTTTCCTCCTTGTCGACACCCACGGTACGATAGTATTTAAGCCCTCGTGGTGTGTTGTTGAAATATATAAAAAAAATATATGTATATGCTGTGTCCCAGTTCTCCTTTTCCAACCGGTTATCTCATCTCGCTTGATGGTTGTGGTTAAGTAAATTGTTTGTAAAAAAAAATGGGAATATTCGTAAAAGAAATTGTGTACAACTTATTTAATGTAAAAGTTTTGTTTGGAATTTTTATCCAAAATCTTTTTGTGAATAATTATATACTATCAGGCGTGTAAATAGTTTGAAGGGCTTCGTTAGCCAGAAAAATCGGACTAGTTCTTTGGAAACATTTTAAGTTTATTTTTGGAAAAATTTGTTTATTTTTTAATGAAATTCATTCATTGTTTCTTCTATTAGAATTATACTGCTAACCATATTTGATGTCTTTAATGAAAAAAGTCTGGACGCAGCAAGTGCGTTATGGAAGTGAATTTTCATAAAAATGTTTTTAATAGCAAATATCTATTTTTAATGCAAGCAGGCATCAACTTGGTTACTGGTATGACATATATAGTAGAAACTATGTACCACATTTTATAACTTTATAACTTATTGTTTGGAAATGTACAAACATTTTCCAAAAAACAACTAAAATGTTTCTGAGAAAACCGGTTTCCTAGCCAAGGAACCATAGGTTAATAGCAAATGGCGTTATTATAATTTGAAGCATTTATTGAAAATTCGCCACCAAAACGTACTTGCTGCGTCTTGGATTGTTTCTTACAAACATGCATCATCATGCAATTACATAAGGAATGATCTAAAAAAATGTAGGTATCACCAAGGTATCGCCATTATGTGATTTTCAAAATTATTTTATATGTTGCAGTTCAAGACACCCTCAAATTAACGTATATAATTTTTTCTCGCGTTTTGTATAATAACAGTTATATTGAGGTTTACCGTAGAACTGAGGTACGCTGTAGATATGTAAACAAATAAAAACTGAAACCAAAATCTGATGTGGATTTTCGGGGGCCTAGTTTGCACTCATTTGAAGAAATCTTTTTAAAATTCAAAAGTCGTGGTCTCCTCAATAACGATTTTTTTAAATGAAAATTCGCTAAAAAATATAGACCGTTAAACAAAAATAACGGTTGAAGCTAAAACTTAAGGGTTAGAACACTCTCCTTACAACATTTTCCTAACTTAACCCGTATTCATTTTAGGTTCTTTGCCTAAATGTTGCGAATTTTGAGGTTTCTAATCGCGACTTTCAGGTTTTGCGGAAAACCCCAATTTTCTTTACTTTAAATGCCTATAACTGTTTTTTCTTTTAATTTACAGACCTAAATTATGGTACATGGTCCGCTTTTTAGTGAATTTTTATTTTAAAAAAATCACTAATAGAGAGGTATCGATGGTGAGACTTTGCAAAAAATTTTGCAAATTAGCGCGAACTAGGACCCCTAGAACCCATATCCGGGGTCATTTTCGATTTTTATATGTTATATATATATATATATATATATATATATATATATATATATATATATATATATATATATATATATATATATATATATATATATATATATATCCGTCTGGTAACTCAAAAAATCATTAACCCATTTCGATGCAACTCGGAAAGTGGCTTTCTGTTATTAATGGCTTGGATGAGTTCGCTAGCCAGAAAAATCGGACGGGGTTTTCCGAAAAAATTTTGAGTTTTCTTTCGAAAAAAAATTTTTTCTCCGAAAGTAACAAAGTTGTTTTAATGAAATTTACTATATATGTTGCCTTGAAAGAGATATTACTACTTACTGAAATTCAACTTTCTAAGTTTATAAAAAATTGAATTATTTAAATTTTAAATTTTCTTTCGAATTTTTTTTTTCTCCGAGAATTACAAAGTTATTTTAATGAAGTTTGGTAGATATCTTGCGTTAGGAGAGACCTTACTACGCACCAAAATTAAACTCTCTAAGTTTATAGAAAGTTGAGTTATTCAAATTTGAAGCATTTAATATTTAACAAGTTTTTACCACAGAAATCGTAGAAACGACGAGACAATGTTCACGTCTCTAGTATCAGGATCACATGAGAGGATAGGCAGTGGCAGTGTTAATGTTGTACATGCTAGTTTGTTATTCTGCAGATAATGTTTTCAATTTGTTTTCGAAATATGGTGAATGTAACAGAATAGTTGAGACAACAGTTCGAACATTTAACAACAGATTCCTTTATTTGGCTCCAATGAATAGAACAAAATTCAGCAAAATTAAAAGTAAGTCGTCAAGTCATGGAATAATACTGACACGACGAGTTGTTAAACGTTTCAAAATTGAAGACATTGAAATGAATGAAATTAAAGTTCTTGCATATTTTGAAGCATGTCTACAAAGTTCGTTAAGAAGTAGGTCTCAAGATTTGGGTTTATCTATCTGGGCAATACACAGAATATTGAGAAAGCACAATATGCATAATTAGTGAATTTTTATTTGAAAAATTCACTAATAGGGAGGTATCTATGGTGAGACTTTGAAAAAATTCTTTCAAATGAGTGCGAACTAGGATCCCTAGAACCCATATCCGGGGTCAGTTTCAATTTTTATATGTTTATATATATATATATATATATATATATATATATATATATATATATATATATATATATATATATATATATATATATATATATATTGCTATGGTATTTATTTTAAGTATACCTGCAAATATTTATTTTAGAGCTGAGAACATATATCTTAATCATCAGGTTGGGTTCATTATAATTACAGCTAGCTTCTACTAATTAACATTCATTAATATGTGCTATTTAAATTCATTTATTGGTTTTTTACTTGATCAAAAATTAATTTCGCTTTGCACAGATGGCTATACAACAATTTTACTGATTAATTATTAACGAAAAACAATGCTTCTGGTTAATTACATTACGGTGTCTATGTGACACACATTAAATACAAACAGGGACATTTAAAGCATTCATTACATAAACATAAATTGAAAAATCCTATTAAAACATTCAGGTAACATTATAAATAATTACACAATTACCGGTTTAACATTGATATAACATAAGCAATATACATCGACAATTCTACAGAGATCACAGTCTCTTTCTGTTCATTTCAAGCAAATTTTTGCTTAATGAAATTTATTGGCACTCAATCTTTAATTGGTGCTGTTAAAATGGTGAAATTCAAACCGCACTGATCAATTTAGGAAAAGAAAACACTTACTGAAACATTTTCCATTGGATTATGTATTGTTTTTCCATTATTGCTGTCCATTATTAATTATTATTATTTTTCCAATCTGTCCATGCCATATTTTACTGCCCATTTATTGATTATTAACAGATTTAATTTATTAACATGTTTATATATTCCATATTCGTAGCACTCTGGAGGTTTTTTTATAATCTCCCTTCGAGGCACTCTGGAATATCTTATGTCAACTTACATAATGATCTGGTGAAATGATGCTGATGAATTCACTGGATGGAAAGACCCCGGACACTCTCGGACTCTTGCTTTTATTAACTTTCTTACAGGTGAAAAAACGCTATTGTTCATCAAACCACCTGTGTTTGAGCTTTCCGTCAAACCTTTAGTGTCTTTTTACGTTTTTTTCTTGCGCGCACATATACCTTAATACTACATAAAGTTTTTTCTTTACAAATGACCTCTGCTCTTTTCATACATCGAGCCTTTAGGTAGCTTGGTCATACCGATTTTTACACACAAATCCACAGAATTGCATTTATTAGCTACAATCTCATTCTCCCTACAAAAACTGAAGCATTGTTCTTGGTTTCTTTACGGATATTTCTAGAATATAATTTTTTTTTATTACTCGAATGAAACTTAACATCGAGGGTTGCTACATGGGTCACTGACATTCATGTCGGGCGTTGACATCTCATGCTAAACTCTTTCGTTGCTACATTAGGGTGTATACGTTTATTTTATATGTACTAGGATGTATAAATTTCCCGTTTTCCCATTAAAATTTCGTAATCTTTCCTATTATTTGCTATCTATAGCAATATATATATATATATATATATATATATATATATATCCGTTTGATAACTCGAAAAATAATTAACCGATTTCGATTAAACTTGGCAAGTGCCTTTCTTTTATAAATGGCTTGGATGAGTTCGTTAGTCAGAAAAATCTGACGGGGTTTTCCGGGAAAATTTTGAGTTTTCTATCGAAAAAAAAATGTTTTCCCCGAAAGTAACAAAGCTGTTTTAAGGAAATTTACCATATATGTTGCCTCAGGAGAGATCTTACTACGTACCAAAATTCAACTTTCTAAGTTTAGATAAAATTGAGTTATTCAAATTTAAAAATTTCTTTCGAAAAAAATTTTTTTTTCCGAAAATTGCACAGTTATATAAATGAAATTTCGTGGATGTCTTGCCTTAGGAAAGACCTTACTACTTATTAAAATTAAACTCTCTAAGTTTATAGAAAATTGAGTTATTAAAATTTGAAGCATTTAATAAAAATTCACTACCATAACGCACTTGCTGCGTCCCGAGTTTTTTATAAAACAAACTCGTGTACCAAATTTGGTTGCCCTTATTTTCGAAATAAAACACAATTTTTTTCTGGACACTTGGGCTGATTTTCCTGACTAACGAACTTATCCAAGCCACGTGCAAAAGCAAGGCACCTACTAAATTTGTTCGAAATCGGCCCATTATTTTTGAGTTATCGGTGTGATACACACACACACACACAAATATATATATATATATATATATATATATATATATATATATATATATATATATATATATATATATATATATATATATATATATATATATATATATATATATATATATATATATATATATATAATGAGAGAAAATCGAAACTGACTCCGGATATGTGTTCTAGGGGGCCTAGTTCGCGCTCATTTATAGAAATTTTTTTAAAATTCACAGAATTCAAAGAACATTCACTAATATAATACAAATGTATACGAGGCACATTAGAAATTCTCCTCATTTTCACTTTTGTCACTTACGTTTAACATCTGATTATGGGTAGGCATTAACAGTAATTATATAATTTAATTATCCCACTCAAATAATCCCCAAAGCTCGACTCACTGTGGGAGTTCTATTGGTATTGGGTGTGAATGTGTAAAACGTGTTAACTTTTGTTCTGTTAAGCACACGAATATAAGCTAAACTAGGGCCAAGTTGGGCAATTATACCGGCAGCGCTAGAAGTTGTTGTGTACCGGAATGATTTTCTGTTCTCTCGGTGCCAAGCAAAGGTATACACACAATAATAAAGAAACGAACCAAATTAAGGTCTTAATTAACACCGGCATAGCGCCATGGAGCCAGGGCAAAACGTTCATGTGTTCTCTGCATGCATTAACGTGAAGAAACCGAAACGATGATGGTTTTATTATAAATTCAGTCGGAACGAGCGAGATTTCTGTGATTATTCGACGTAATTAGTAGAAACATTAATACACGTTTCGTAATAATCTTGATGTGTGACGTGTGAACTGCTTCTAGAATTTGCATAAAGTAACACTGAATTATTTACAAGTCATGTTTAATATACTTGTTAACAGATTAACTTAATTAAGGTGCTATTTGTAATTTCTGTTCATTGTCAGGTGGCTCTTTAGATAACGAGTAGCAGGGGCATACAGGTATATAGTTTGGTTGTTTTACATCATGATTAGAAATTCTTATATAATCGCCCTGTCTAATAGGGCGGTGCGTCGTTATAGGTATATTTTTTCGCGTTTAAATTTGAAACCACTGTACGATTAAAACATTGTCTTAGTAAGACAAAGTAGGTGAAGTCTTTTGATTTTTTTAGAGACTACATTTACCACCTCCCCAGCAGTCCTAAAATTTGATATATCTTGATCGATATGACAATTTGTATTTCTTTTTCAACTATGTATGAAAATTGAAACTCAATTAAAAGAAATGGTTATCAATTGTTTGGAACTATTCAAATATTATCTCTATGTTCCCTCTCTATAAAAAACTGTTATAAAAATTATATAAATTTGTCAAAAGCACAAATGTATATCAAACAATTGCGAATGAAAATATATATCTAGTAGTAGCAGTGGTGGGGTGGCCAATGCCAAGCAAGTAGGCCACAATGGGCCCTTTTTGCCAACCACAGCAACCACGCTCTACTCTTCCTCGGTTTCGTCGCCAAATCGCCTCGACCTCGAGATGAAGGCCGTGACGGTCTTCAATTGGACGGAAATATATATCTAAGAATTTAACAATTTATTTTAACTTTTCGTAAATCTCTAAGGAAATTAGAAGAATAGAAAAATATTTATATTATCAACCAGTCAAACAGTAGACATTTCAGATATTTAAATCCTTTTATCGAACTTTTCGTAAAACAATAAGTTCACTAATGGGGAGGGAAAAAAGAGGTAAAGGAAATATGTAAGGACACTCCAAGGCCTCAATCTGTCTACTCTTTAGAGCGGTGGACAAAGGTGGGTTGGGTTGTTGTATCTCGATTACGGGGCCTCAATCTGCCTACTCCCCAAATCTCGCCGAAGATCGTCTGTGAGGTCTCAGTGTCTTCAACCATAGGCCTCAGAG
The DNA here is from genome assembly GCA_964006375.1 of Tillus elongatus. Taxonomy (NCBI): domain Eukaryota; kingdom Metazoa; phylum Arthropoda; class Insecta; order Coleoptera; family Cleridae; genus Tillus; species Tillus elongatus. The sequence continues at coordinate 27,865,653 of OZ023268.1, read as the reverse complement.
AGATCTGACAGTTCGTTGCAAGTCTTGTCTTATATATGTCGTTCCGTCTACCTGCTTCGCTATTAGTGAAAGTAGTAGGGTCACGGTCAATTAAGTGGGGGGCTTTGGTCACGGTACTTAGAGGATGAGGCGGATTAAGAGGGTCACCGGCATTTGTTGAGACAGATAATGGGGAAATAAAATTGTGTGTGGAATTTATTTTCTTTTTTTTTTGTATTTGTAATAAAAGCAAGAGCCGAAACGTCGAGTTTTCATAAATTCTGGACGCGGTTCAACCCGAGAACCAAGTATGTCTCATATATCAGCCAGGGAAATCGGACCAGTTTTTCTGGGGAAATTTTGGGTTTTCTTTCGGAAAATTTTTGTATCTACAAAAATAACAGAGCTATGATAACCAAATTTGACGCATACGTTCCTAATATCAAACTTACCCTACACACGAAAAATCAGATCTATTAAAACGAAAAAAAGTTAAAGGCATTTAAAAATTTTTGGGTACCACTGGCGATCAGAAGAAGGCACAAGAACAAAATATTTTTTGTGATTAACAAAACCAATTGAATATTACATACAACGGTTAAGTTTTCTTGGCGCAAAAATGTCAAGAAGTAGCAGAAAAAATATTTTGAATATTTTATAATTTTTCTCCTTGAAGTCGCTATTTGAAACGTCAAAATTTGCAATTTTCAGACAACGGATTTGAAGCAAATACGAATCATGACGAAAAAATCTCTTATAAAGTGTGTTTCACAAAGCCTTATGTTTCAGCTTCAACCATCACTGTCCTTGATTTTATTAAAATATTTTCGGAAAATCCATTTCAATAGACCCTCTTTCTAATGCTTCAGCAGTAGTTTCCGCTATAGAGTTTATGGTTTAATAGTCAATATTTTAGCAAATTTTCGTAGAAAAAAATCGTTATCAAGAAGAGCGCGAACTAGAACCCCTAAACCCCATATAAGGGGTCAGTTTTAGTTTTTGCCTGTTTACACATATACAGGGTGACGCATTTTTGGGGTAAAGCTCAATATATCCTTAGGTTATTGCATTTTTGTATTTTTCATGAAATTATAATGCATATTTGTAAAGAAAAAAAAATATCGTTCATCGTTTTTGAGTTATTTTAATTGTTTTGCAACTTTTCACGTTTTTGGCACATATTTCAAACGCATATCACAAATTGTGATATGGCGTTTTTATCAATAGATAGTGGAGCCCCATGGAAATCACGCATTCAGAAAGCTTTTTCTTTGTATTACTTGTCGAAAAAATCGAGCTGCCGTATACAGGTACTTTCAAGTAGTGGCTGAATTTGAAAAGTGTTCGCTGAAATGTTTTTAGTGTTTCCGTAAAAATCATTTTTTGTAAAATTTTTGTGATATGTTGGTAAATAATAATAAATGTTTGGAAAGTTATTGTAAAAAAAAAATGTTGTCGAATTTTCGTGAAAAATATAATTTAGTGTAACATTACTGAAGGCAATTTATGCAAAAGAAATTATCATATTTTTTTCCAATTTTGGTCCTAAAGCTGTTTGTGAAAAATCACAAAAAGTACAGCAAACCAATAAAGTATATATCATATATATATATATATATATATATATATATATATATATATATATATATATATATATATATATATATATATATATATACAGGTAGCAAAAGAAAAAAAGGAAAAAACAAAATAGAAGAACAAAAAAGACCGAAAAAATGTATGATAATAAAAACGCTTATATCACAAATTTTGAAGCAACTTGAGGCACTGCTTATGATTAGATGTATTTATTTGCCCAAGCCAGGATTTATATAATCATCACCCTACTCCTTTAGCAATATCCTGATGTATGAATCACAAAAACCTTGTGTAAGATTAAAAACAGTTTGTGGCTAATGAAACTAACGTTCAAGGCCATTTGCTCCACAGTAAAATACAGTGCAATATTATAATGAAAGCCAGTTATTTTTAATGCACTTTAGTGTCTTTGTGTGATAGAGGGATGATTTATTATTAATTTACCGTAATATTTTTGAGAACGGAGTGCCCTTAAAATGCCAATAAATAGTTGTTTTACCGCATGTTCTGTTAAAAATTTAAAAATTGGTGGTCACTTCCGGTGTAACCAGAAATGCTACGTAGATATCAGTGTGTTCATTGAACTGGGCTTTGTAAAAAACATAAATTTGGAAAGCTTTAAAACATAAATCGAGATTGTTTTCCATACTCTTCTAATGCACGCTTGATACATAGGACCCTGTATATTTTACACTTTATTAGAAGACAGTGTAGTAATAAATAATGTATGATAAAGAAACACTTGTCTATCGAGCAGTGCAGCACGAATTCAATCAACGCTTTTGTCTCAAATTTCCATCTGGATCAATCAAATTTTAATAAAGTTGTAAGCCGCAGAATAATTAAGATGTATTTCTTTTGGTACTGCACCGACTTTACCTTTACATCGCTCCTCGAATTGAATTTACTTAAAATGTTTCCCATCACAAAAGCACAAAGCATCTAAGTTTTTTCGTTTTTTACGGTATTCATTCTACAAGAGAGGTTTTAATGAATGGAGCGGTGTAACCAATCAGATTCGAAACTGATTCGGGAAAAAACCGACAATATCAACACGAAATATATACTATGAGCAGAAGAAAAACGTCTAATTGAATGACGAAGAGAAACAGAATTTACCGATCATGAAGTTTTTGCTTCATTCTCGGAAGAATTTCGACCGAAATCGAGACGAATCCAGTAGCAATAATATGTGTAAAGCTTCATTGAACATCCGTTGGGCGAATCATGAGTCTACTGAATTGTACAAATGGTGTGTTTTGTATTATATAAAAATTGAGTACAATTGTTAATTTGTAATACCGTTTTTTGCTTACATATTACTTTTGAGTAATATGTGGTTTAGAAATGTATTTTACACTGTGTTGAAAATATAATTTTGTTATTTAAAATTTAGCCGTGAAAAAGTCATTGCTAAACTTCACTCAACTGATATCCTTCTTGTTAGCAGAAATATATATAGTTACTATAGAGAGCATATTATGTAAATTCTGTACTATTAGCGAAATTTCATACGTATCGTAGCAAGACTAGATGCATTCTCGCAACAATTAGAACCGTAGACCGGTTTCGCTCTCATTAGAGCTCTTCAGTACGGCATACTAATTGCAGCAAAAATGCACCAAAAATAACATGGCTATGGTATAGCCAGCCTTAAAACACTAAGTGAGTGGTGAACGTGTCGCCACCTAGTTCGGAACCAAGTACTATGTTGTCACGCCCGCTCCAAATAACACAGAGTGTTAAAAATAGAGACAGTATACAACTAACTAACAATTTAAAAAATTATTAGCCCTGGCCCATTTCTACCCCAATATAGGGACAAAGTATGTAAGACTAGATGCATTCCTGCAACAATTAGAACCGTAGACCGGTTTCACTCTCATTAGAGCTCTTCAGTACGGCATACTAATTGCAGCAAAAATGCACCAAAAATAACACGGCTATCGTATAGCCAGTCTTAAAACACTAAGTGAGTGGTGAACGTGTCGCCACCTAGTTCGGAACCAAGTACTATGTTGTCACGCCCGCTCCAAATAACACAGAGTGTTAAAAATAGAGACAGTATACAACTAACTAACAATTTAAAAAATTATTAGCCCTGGTCCATTTTTACCCCAATATAGGGACAAAGTATGTAAGACTAGATGCATTCCTGCAACAATTAGAACCGTAGACCGGTTTCACTCTCATTAGAGCTCTTCAGTACGGCATACTAATTGCAGCAAAAATGCACCAAAAATAACACGGCTATCGTATAGCCAGTCTTAAAACACTAAGTGAGTGGTGAACGTGTCGCCACCTAGTTCGGAACCAAGTACTATGTTGTCACGCCCGCTCCAAATAACACAGAGTGTTAAAAATAGAGACAGTATACAACTAACTAACAATTTAAAAAATTATTAGCCCTGGTCCATTTTTACCCCAATATAGGGACAAAGTATGTAAGACTAGATGCATTCTCGCAACAATTAGAACCGTAGACCGGTTTCGCTCTCATTAGGTGGCGACACGTTCACCACTCACTTAGTGTTTTAAGACTGGCTATACGATAGCCGTGTTATTTTTGGTGCATTTTTGCTGCAATTAGTATGCCGTACTGAAGAGCTCTAATGAGAGCGAAACCGGTCTACGGTTCTAATTGTTGCGAGAATGCATCTAGTCTTACATACTTTGTCCCTATATTGGGGTAGAGATGGGCCAGGGCTAATAATTTTTTAAATTGTTAGTTAGTTGTATACTGTCTCCATTTTTAACACTCTGTGTTATTTGGAGCGGGCGTGAGAACATAGTACTTGGTTCCGAACTAGGTGGCGACACGTTCACCACTCACTTAGAGTTATCGTAGCATTACGGGAATCGCGATTTTTTAGTTTTGAGGAAATTCCTTAAAATAAAAGAACTGTTTACCATACACCAGTGCTTTTACTTCCACCGGCACCCACATTTTTTTGAGTAAATACTTATAACCCCTTTTCTTTCAAGTTAATGTCCTCCTACGTAGTATACTTTTTATAATATAAACCAGAGTATCAAATTTGATTGCCATCGCTTTGTTACCTTCGGAGAATCAAAAATTTTCCGAAATGGAGCCCAAAAATTTCCCGGAAAAACTGGTATGATTTTCCTGGTTAACAAACTTATTTAAGACACGTAAAAAAGAGAGGGAACCTACTAGACCTTATTAAAATCGGCTAATTATTTTTTGAATTATCACTATCGCTAAAAAGAATCCTTGCCCGCACCTTTTATCATTTTTTTTCTCCATAATTTCACCTTTTCTAATAAAATCTGAAATGTTTTTCATTGGCCTAAAAAGAGCATGCGTTTTTCCCTGCAGAGGGAGATTACGGGAATTCACTTTGGTTTGTTCAAATTAGATCCGGCGCGAAACGAACAAATGGTTTATTTAGATTGGGTAAACCGGACCAAAATGTTAGAGTTAGATTAAAATGAGTTGACTAGTTGTGCCAGTTTTGAAAGACTAGAATGGTGGTACAAAACTCCGTTTACATAACTTAAGGAGGATCAGAGGAATTGGTCTTTGGGGGTTCAGAATTATAATAAACACACGGGGCGTTAAAACAAAAACAATTTTAATATTACAAATTTACAGAGAAGTCGAATGGTTAGATTGCGATCCAATAGATTAATTAATAGAAGAAAAGTGACTAACAAATGTATGTAGCTTACCGTGACCAGCTTGTGGAGGGTGTCGCTGGTATCTGGGGGCATCGTCCAAGGAGGCCAAAGTTGTCCACGTGTCCTGGAAACTAACGTGGATCTCGATGTTTCGATGCCGCTTGCATGCGATCGAAGCAGTTGGTATGCGCAATAACAAATACATGGTGAACTTCTTGTCACAGGTCAGCTACTCGCCAGAAGACTGGCTCTTCTTACAAAAAGGCTCGCTGACCGCTAGATGGCATAGAAAATAGTGTCAAATTGACAGTCGATTCTGTTACGATGTGGACTGGCCGCTTGATAATGGAAAAGTATTGACTACTGACTATTGACTGCAGGTCGCGGATCAGGCGATCTTCCTACGATGCTTCCTGACCGCTGGTGAACGACGAAGTGAAGCGTTGTATGACCACAGCACAATAAACTATTATGCAGTGGTATAACCACCGCTCGCGAGTCAGTCGGTCTTGCTATGACGCTTATTGATCGCTGGATGAAGAGGAAGTAAAGGAGTATTGGATTTAATCTAGCTGCTTCTTTGTGTTGTTGCCACTTGAAGACCCTGGTTCCATGGCGCCACAGGTGGTTACCTGGGCCTTTTAGCGGATGTTGTAGGTGTTAGGAAAGGTTGCAGGTAATAAGGAACAGGGTTTGACTCAGAAATGTTAAGCGTGAATTTTTTAAAATATTTTCACACAACACATCTTGTCAAAAATGTCGCATAAGTATGCTAGTTTCATTCAAATATCTGCATAGACAAAATTTTTCTCATCTTTGTCCCCTTCGTCTTCAAGGAAAACTACATTACCACGAGAGAGCAATCGTGCCCACATCTAATACAACAGAGACGAGTATTCGGTTACGATATCTTCACACAGATTTTGAAAAACCTTGCCTCAATGGACGAGTCTTTATAAAGTTTACTACATCCACTACACATTCTAACATCTGATGCAATGTGAGACTCAGATGCTAGGACCCAAACGCTTCCCTGAGAATAATGCAATGGGTCCACAGTGCATCAGGGGCTTTGCTTCGAATAAGTGCCTGTAATTCTCCATACACTTATGACAAATTATTTATTCAATTATATTTTAACTCCTGGATGGGGTAGTTACCCCCCCCCCTCTACCCGCACCCTCCAACTTATTTATGCCCTTGGTTTGAAAGTGGAAGTATTTCCATTGACATATCGATAAAGTGTTTCAGCGATTTCAAAGAAAAATGAACGTGCACTGAGATTTTCAATCTTTCATTAATATACATAATTAAAAGTTAGTAACAAAAGATGTTATTTTTATTTACATTATATTTATGTACTATCAATTTGTAAAGCTATGGTCAAATAGGGGGATCACTGAATGACATTAAAAGTCGCAAAAATAAATCCATATGATTGTATCTGCGAAATAAAACAAACAAAAATCTTCAAAAGTCTGTGACCAATGGACTTAAACTTCCGAGGTCATCCCAAACGCGCGCACACATACACACACACTTCAATCTTTCATTATAAATGGGCCACTCTGTATAATAAAACTAGCTGCTTGACACTGAAAGATCGCTTATAAATATTTAGACAATGTATGAACATATGGATAAGGAGATAAAAGAAGGACAAGAGGAAAGAGAGAGAGAGAGAGAGAGAGAGAGAGGCCGAGGTGAGATTTGAAAAGGTATGAAGAGAATCTGACAGGTTGGTCGGTCTGAACACGGTGTTTGCAGGTGACTATCCTGCTACTGCCACTAACTCTGCTGCTGAGTTACGCTCTCAATAGATTTAATTTGACGATTGAATGACACAAAGCGACGTTTTGTGGCTCAGTCACGCCTACGGACTCTAATAACAACCTGTTGATGGGAGTTAACTCTCATATAAAACATTTACAACACTCTCATACACACACATACATCCATACATATAAATGTATACGCCAGAGTTTGTGGAGGCGAGGATTATCGGTTTGATCTTTAGCGGGAAACTGCTTTTTTATGTGGATTGGAATAAACAAGGATAATTTGTTAGCTGTTGTGTGATGGAAATGCCTAAAAATTTACCCGGATGAACTACTGCCTTGTCTAAAGCGTTCACACACGTAGGTAGTTCATTTTCTGCAGCTACACTTTCAATAAATGTAGAGAATGTTAAAATATTTAATACAAATGGTCTGGATGCAGCATGTGAGTTTTAGTTAGAGATTTCTCATAGGAATGATCAGGGGCGGCTCCTCAATAGGTGCGCCCGTGCGTGCGCACTGCCGCCTGCCGTGGAAAAAATAATATTTTTGCTATGCTATATGTTAATATATTTTTATTTACTTTTTCACCTCTTGCATTCAACAAAGAAAATTAGTATATCGAGGATCGCAGAGAGTCGGCAGAATACAAATTCAGAATAAGTATAGTGTTAATCGTTGCAGACGTTATATACATCCATATCTATATAAAGCAGTCGGGCGGCGGTGTGTATTTTTCGGCGCTCCCAGGAAATGCGATACTTCAGTGTGAAATGATCGTCGATGTGCGCTATAAAATTACACACTTAACTTTTTAAGGGACTTTTTAATTACTATAACGTATAACTAACTAGAGGAAAACTTCGTAAGTAGTTAATAATTATTAAGTTTAGTAAGTAGGTTTCTTTATAATACATTTTCGGGAAAAAAATAGGCGAGCCCTTCATTTTTGGTGAATTTTTATTTTAAAAAATTCACTAATAAAGAGGTATCGATAGAGAAACTTTGCAAAAATTTTTTCAAAAGAGCGCGAACTAGGACCTCTAGAAGCCATATCCGGGGTCAGTTTCATTTTTTATATGTTATATATATATATATATATATATATATATATATATATATATATATATATATATATATATATATATATATATATATATATATATATATATATATATTTGTGTGTGTGTGTGTGTGTGTATCCAACCGATAACTCAAAAAATAAGCAAACTGATTTCGATGAAACTCGGCAAGTGCTTTTCTTTTATTAATGGCTTGGATGAGTTCGTTAGTCAGGAAAATCGGATAACGTTTTCCGGGAAAATTTTCAGTTTTGCTCCAAAAAAAATATTTTTCTCAGAAATTTACAAAGGTATTTTAATGAAATTTGGTGGATATGTTTTCTTGTACGTACATACTATATACTAAAATTCAGCTTTCTACATTTTTAGAAAATTGAGTTATTCAAGTTTTGAGTTTTCTTTTGAAAAAAAATTTTTCTCCGAAAATTAAAAAGTTATTTTGGTAAAATTTGGGGGATATGTTGCCCTGGGTAATACCCTACTATGCACCAAAATTCAACTTTCTAGGTTCGTAGAAACTTTAGTTATTCAAATTTGAAGCATTTAATAAAAATTTACTACCATAACGCACTTGCTGCGTCCCGAACTTTTCTTTTTCTTGCGCACCCCCAATTTATTAACGCACGAGCCGCTACTGCAATAAAAGTAATGAATGTTAAAATATTTAATACAAAAGGTCTGGATGCAGCATGTGAGTTTTAGTTAGAGATTTCTCATAGAAATGATCATCACAATTTAAAGAAGCTGTCTCCATGTCGTGGCAGCAATGGTTCTCTGACTCCAGCAGCTCTCTTTATTTCATTCTAAGTTCAACACTTTATCAGTTGTGCTAGATTTTCCCAAAGTTTTCCCTTGTGCTACATACTCCCTTTTTTTCACGTAACTTGCCTTTTATATAATCTTGTTTAAAAGTTGTTATATCTCAGAATATTCCCAATAAATTGATTAATTGTTGTACTTTGTGAAACTGTCCCATGCTAAATAGAGACGCAAAGGGTTTTTCCCCCGCTTCCATTCGTGAGAGCTTGCATTTTAGTGAATTTTCATTTAGAAAATTCACTAATAGAGAGATATCGATTTTTGGAAAACTAATAAAATTCACCAATAGAGAGATATCGATTTTTGGAAAACTTCAGTCATTTGTTTTGAAACCATTGTCGTGCGCACAAAAAAGTTTTGAGGGTCAATACTTGTTCCACCCCCGTTGTACCCCCCCTTGGGATTTGATTTTTCTCTCCTCATCTACACAGATTGCGTCTAGTTCTGAAATAACACTACGTGCAAAATTTCATGGAGATAACTTCAAAACATAAAAATTATAAATGAAAACAGGTTTTGTAGGTTCTTTCTCACCTGTTTGGGTCCGACCGTATAACTTACAATAACTAATAAACTAGTCGTTTTATCAAAATTCAACTAGAGAAACAAAAGATATAAAATTATTTTGTCTAACAACAGTCATTTGTTTTGAAACCATTGGCGTGCGCACAAAAAACTTTAGAGGGTCTATACTTGTTCCAACCACCAGCCCCCACCCCCCTCTGTGCCCCCCTTGGGATTTGATTTTTCTCTCCTCATCTACCCAGATGACGTCTAAGTAGACGAAGTCTAAAATAAGACTACGTGCAAAATTTCATGGAGATAACTTCAAAAACATAAAAATTAGAAATGAAAAATCATTTTTTAAGTTTAATTTCAACACTCTGTATTTCGAAAACGGGACCCACAGAAGAAAAATGTTATAAGAAAAGTCACAAAATTTTAGTCTCGGAAATCCGTGGTTAGCGGGTTGGCCCACTATTTTGTATATATATATATATATATATATATATATATATATATATATATATATATATATATATATATATATATATATATATATATATATATATATCAACTGACCTTGGATTTGGGTTCTAGGGGCCCTAATTCGCGCTCATTTATTTATTTATGTGCGTGTGTGTGTGTGTGCGCGCGTGCGAGTACGTGCGTGCGTGCGTGCGTGCGTGCTAGTGTGTGTGTATATATAACACTGATAACTCAAAAAAATAATGGGCCGATTGCCTAAAATTTGGCACGTACTTATTTTTGTAAGTCGCTTGGATAGGTTCGTTAACCAGGGAAATCGGAACAGGTTTTCCGAGAAAATGTTGAATTTTCTTTTGAAAAAAAAATTTTACACAAAAAATAAGAAAGCTATTGTGACCAAATTTGGTAGGTCGGTTTATGATATAAAAAGCAAACTATACGCCAAAATTTAGATTTCTATGTACAAATCATAAAATTATATATATATATATATATATATATATATATATATATATATATATATATATATATATATATATATAAATAATAAAAAAGTAGGTATCACCAACGACTTATGGGCCAGCTTGTGGTTGTCAAAATAATTTTATAAGATGCAGCTCAAAACACCCTATAGGTAACGTATACAATTTTTTCTCGTATCTTGTATAATAACAATTATATTGAGCTTTACCGTAGAAATGCGTCCCACTGTATATATGTAAACAGAAAGTAAACCCGGATATGGATTCTAGGGGGCCTAGTTTGCGCTCATTTGAAGAAATCTTTTTAGAATTCAAAAGCCGCGGTCTCCTCATTAACGAATTTTTTCTACGAAAATTAGTTAAAAATTATAGACCGTTAAACCACAAATATAACTAAAACTACTTCCAAAGCATCAGAGAAAGTGTCTATTTGAAATGAATTTTCTGGAAATATTTTATTAAAATGAAGGGCAATGATGGTTTAAGCTGAAACTTGCAGAACAGTCTTTACATAATCCGTATTTCTTTCAGGTTCTCTGCCTAAATGTTGCGAATTTTGACGTTTCATATCGTGACTTTTTACGTTTTGAGGAAAACCCCAATTTTTTGTCTTTAAACTTTCAGGCCTAAGTTATTCAGCTTTTTTAGTGAATTTTCGTAGAAAAAATTCACTAATGAGGAGATTTCGCCTAGAACCCACATCCGGGGTTAGTCTCAATTTATATATATATATATATATATATATATATATATATATATATATATATATATATAATGTGCCGATTTTGATAAAATTTGTCGGGTACCTTCCCTTGTAAATGGCTTGGATAAGTTCGTTAGACAGGAAATTGGGCGAAGCTTTCCGGGAAAATTTTGAGTTTTCATTAGAAAAAAAAATTATCTCACAAAAAGGCTATGATAACCAAATTGGGTAGGTAGAATTACGATATAAAAAGTAAACTATACACCAAAATTTAGATTTATCTATTACAAGAAAAAAAGTTGTAATAAAATATTTTGTGCCAGATCATTTATATGAAAATTTACTACCATAACGCACTTGCTGCGTTCGGGCTTTATATATATATATATATATATATATATATATATATATATATATATATATATATATATATATATATATATATATATATATATATATATATATATATATATAATTGAAACTGACCCTGGATATGGGTTCAGGGGGACTAGTTAGCGCTCATTTGAGGAAATTTTTTCTAAATTCAAAAGTCAGTATTTCCTCGTTAGATATTTTTCATTAAGAAAATTCCCTAAAACAAGCACTTGTGAAGCCACGGGAAAAGTCTACGACTGTATTAAATATGTAACGGTTTCACTAAGTTAGGGCAAGAACAAACAACCAGATATGCTATTAAATTGAATTAAGTCTTAAAACTTTCATCTCCTCCTTATCAAATAATTTTTTATACAAAAACTCGCTAAAAAATTCATCAGAATAACAACAGTCAGATTAGATAACTGTAAAGTGAAATAAGACTAAAAAAATTGATAAAAACGAAGACACTAACTAGGATTAGAACGCGTCATCTGCGAGTCGATTATTACGATGTACAGTGTACACTGTACACCTAGCCCACTGAGCTACGCACTATATGCATTTACCAGCAGGAATATCCTATTGTTCAAGGTTTTACAAGGTACATAGAACCTTTTTGATTTACAATGGATTTTTTGCTTATATTTTAAGAAAATCTAGAAAAATAACGACTTAGACACATATCTAGAAGCTTGTTAGTCATTTCTTGTAGTATTTTTCAGTCACATTCTGATCAAAAAAATTTTACATTTTTAACTTTCTTGAATCAGATTAAATTAATTAACAATTAATTTACTTATAAATTTGTTGCCTTTTGAGATATATATCTGAATTTTGGTGCACAGGATACTCTTTATGACAGAAATCAGCAAACCAAATTTGGTTGCCCTCACTTTGTTACTTCCAGATATATATATATATATATATATATATATATATATATATATATATATATATATATATATATATATATATATATATATATATATATCGAAAAAAACAGAAAATTTTCCGGTAAAACCTGGGCTGATTTTCCTAACTCATGAACTTCCAAGCCACTTGCAAAAGGAAGGTACTTCTCAAATTTGATCAAAATCGGACTATTATTTTTTGAGTTATCGATGTGATACATATATATATATATATATATATATATATATATATATATATATATATATATATATATATATATATATATATATATATATATATATATATATATATATATACATATATATATAAAGTGAAACGGACTGTGGATATGGGTTCTAGGGGGCCTAGTTCGCGGTCATTTGAAGAAATTTTTTCTAAATTCAAAAGTCGGGATCTCCTCATTGGTGAATTTTTTAAAGAAAATTCACTAATAGAAAACCGACTTCATTAAGGATAGCTCACAAGCTACTGGTCAGATCTTGATCAAATTTATACGGAACCACATTAGAAGCACCACCTTTACAAAAATAAAAAAGAGCCATCAAAATCAGTTTACCTGTAAAAAAGTTCTGAGGTAACACAGACAAAAATACAGTCGAATTGAGAACCTCCTCCTTTTTAGTGAATTTTCTTTAAAAAAATTCACTAATGGGGATCAAATTTAGTGAGTACCTTTCTTTAGCAAGTGGCTTGGATAATTACGTTAGCCAGGAAAATCGGACCAGGATTTCCCGGAAAATTTTGTGTTTTCTTTCTAAAAAAATTTATATCTCCGGACATAACAAAGTAAGTGCAACCAAATTTGGCAATGTTAAGTCAAAGAACGTGAAACAAATATGGATTGTGAAAAGGAAATATTGTAAGAAGCGCGTTCTGCGAACCCTTAAGTTTAAGCTTCAACCGTCATTGCCCTTCATTTTACTAAAATATTTACTGAAAATTCATTTCAATCAGACCTTTTCCCTGATGCTTTGGCTGTCGGTTTAGTTAAATTGATGCTTTTATTGTAGGTTTAGTTAAGTTTATGGTTTAACGGTCTATAGTTTTTAGCTAAACAAATTCGTTAATGCATTTTTTATCGAAATATGATGCATGTTTGTAAGAAAAAAATCTGGACGCAGTAAGGGCGTTGTGGTAGCGAATTTTCATTAAATCCTACAAATTTCAATAACTCAATTTGCTATTAACGTAAGTTTTGTTGGCTAGGAGACCAACATTTAAGTTTATTTTCGGAAAATTTTTGTACATTTTCAAACAATGAGTAATTTTGATAAAATATAGTACATTGTTTCTACTACATAGGCCATACCGGTAATCAGATTGATGCCTGCTCGCATTTGCTATTAAAATCATTTTTATGAAAATTCACATCCATAACGCACTTGCTGCGTCCAGACTGTTTTTTGAAGTGGGTTACAAAGAGCTTGGCGTTAGGTTCGTTGCTTAAAACGTCTTAATCTTCACACTTTCCAAAGTGTGTAACTCTTATAACACAAAAGTTGTAGTCACACACAGTAACTTATTGTATACCAATAAAAAGAGAGCTACAAAAAGCTTCTAAGTAGAGTTCAACGCTTTACGCGATAACGCGATAAAATATCAATATCCTCTGATCTATCTCTACAAGATAATTATACGGGTAAACATTAGAGAAACAATAAACGACCGGAGAGCAATCAATTAGAAACAACTAAAGACAGGAAACAAGAGGTCTTGCAAAAAGACACGAAACAAAAACAAACAATAGATTCCTTTAGTATTGTGGGTAGAAATAATATCATCTCTATAAGAAGGGAGTGGTGCTTTTAACATATGTACTTGCTACAGTAATAATATAGATAAAGGCATATAATAATAATGCTTCGCTTCTTTTATAAATGTGGGTGTTATTTGCATACGTACATAGATGTTGTTGTTCGTGTTCTCACTTTTTTATTTTCTAATGTTACATAAGTCTTTCTATTGTGTAATAACTAATGTTTCATTTGTTTTTCCAGACAGACGCAGAAAAAATGGCACGTGCCAATTGAGTTTTCTGAGGTAAGTCGAGGAAACATTAAGATCTTGTATTTCTACATAATGTAGAGTATTGTTTTTTGTGATTTAATATTAAATGGAATGCGTTGGAATAAAACGACGTTTGCTCCTAATCTGTAACGAAATTGTTATGTTTGGGTAAAAACAAATTATAATACGTGAATTATTTAAGGAACAGTGCTGTATATAACATTCTAAAAAGTATTTAACACATGCCTGAAAATACTCAGACAAACGTTTAAAACGCGATATATATACAGGTGTTTCTTCTAAAGCGCACATAAGAATTTTTTCAACTTCTGAAAATGCCATTGTCTTAAAAATTAATACACAGGGGTTATCAATAAATTCCTCTTCAATGAAAGTATTTTCAAGGTGGCGGCAGTTCCGGTTATACCGGAAGTGTGTATCAACTTCGTTATTTTGAATGGAAACCCATATTTTTTTACGTTTTCCGATTCGCAGAGTCTTTTTGAAAGGAATCTCATAAGCTTTCCCTATACCTCAGTTCAGCCACTTTCGAAATATTTAAAATTTTTGGAAAATGTTCGGATTTGCATATTTTTTTTCAATTATCGATAACTTCGTCGTTTTTTAATATTTTCAAATACAATTTGGGAATTTTAAAGAGTAAGGTTGGATCTTTTCTTTGGCTTAATCAGAATTGTACAAAAATGTATCTAACCTCCAAAATTTTAACATACGTTTAGAAAACTTCAAATACTGCTAACTCAATTTTTTCAAATAAACTTCCCCAATTTTTTCTTAGTCCAATTGGAAAACATTAAATTTTCCATCGATCTGTATTATGTATTAACCTTCCATATACCTATATTTTATAGTTTTTAAGTAATATTGCAGGAAATTGATCACCAGCTTTACAATTGCACTCGTATATGAATCGTCATTGCCATGGAAATGAGAACTGTCATAACTTTAATTAACAAACGTCCTCTTTATAATAATTATCGTGCCAGTTCTCAAAGTCAAAACTCTAATCAAAAAATAATTATTATTATTATTATTGTTTGTATGATTCGATAAATAGAAATAAAAATGGAGGTTCAAAGTTATTCAAACCAAGGTATGATGATTTTTTTTCTATATTTATGGAAGTTAACTGACAGTAATAAATTGTAACACAAAAAACTTTAACACTGAAATCACGGTGAAATATTCAGATAATTATTAAATTAAAGGTGTTCTATGTGTTGTCCATTATTTTTTAAACATTTCCGAATTCTGGTATGAACTTGTGTTGTTGTTGCTCTTCTAATTTGTTCTGGACTAAATCCCTGAATGTTGTTGTCGCTCGCCGCATCAATTCTTCTTTGCTATGAACTGGAGTAGAGTAGACAAGATTTTTTATGTGTCCCCATATATAAAAATCGAGTGGCGTCAGATCAGGAGATCTTGAAGGCTATCTTAAAGGACCTTATAGTCCAAACCAACGATCTTCGAAAGTCTCCGTTAATTGCTGGCCGACTTGATACGTGGAATGTGCTGGCGCACCATCCATCTGATACCAACAGCTACTCAGCACATTCAATGGCAAATTATCGCAAAACTCAGACACCACTCCTCTCAGCAATCTCAAATATCTCTTACTCGTTAAATTTTCGTCGTAAATTTCGTAGGCAATCCGATTATCCATCACTATACAGAACATATTGAAACTAAATGTATGTTGAAAATGTCCTCTGGTGAATCGTGGATTTACTGTTATAATGGAATATGGATGCATTTTATTTTTCTTAAAAATACTGTGCACAGATTTTGTTGAGAGATCCAGATCTACTGCGGCTGTTCGGATTGACCCATGTGGATCTGAATGAAAATAGCCCAGCACAGTAATATCAATATTTTCTTCGCCAGTTACAGGTTTATTTCTCTTTCTTGTTGCTTTTGCCTGTCCAAACTGTACGAAATTCGTTTTCAATCTTCCGAACTTCTATCTATTCGAGGGTGGCAAATGAGGTTATTTCTCGTTGAATGAGTGGCATGTTCTCTCCACAATGCTGTCACATTTTCCATAAATACAGAATAAATTCATCATATCTTGGTTTGAATAACTTTGAACCACCATTTTTTTCTCTGTTTATCGAATCATACAAACAATAATTATCACAAAGACGACGTTTGTTAATTAAAGTTATGACAGTTCTCATTTCCATGACAATGACGATTCATATACGAGTGCAGATTTAAAGCTGGTAATGAATTTCCTGCAATATTATCAAAAAACTAAAATTACTTGAAAACCAGAAAGTATAGGTATAGGGAATGGTAATACAGATCGATGGAGAATTTAATGTTCCTCTATTTGATGAAGAAAAAATCTGGACATTTCATTTGAAAAAAAAGTGAGTTAAGAGTATTAGAAGTTTCCTAAGCGTATGTTAAAATTTTGGAGGTTCATATTTTTTTTCGGATTTTTTGGAGAAAATTGTCTGAAATTTTTACGAAACATTTTTTCTGTAAGTTGTGCCGAAACAATTTTTTTGAATAATATCTTGGTAAAAAGTTATTTCTACAATCACAGGCTGGCCCATAAGCCGTTGGTAATACAAATTTTCTTTTTTTTTTAACGAACACGCCCTATGTTATTGTATTTTTCCATTTCCCATCGAAATATAATGTTTGTACGAAAGGGAATTCGGGACGCAGCAAGTGCGTTATGCCAGCGAATTTTCATTAAATGCTTCAAATTTGAATAGCTCAATTTGCTGTTAACCTATAAGGTTGACCAAGAAATTTTTCGGGAACACCTTAAGTTTACTTTGGGAAATTTTTGTACATTTTCAAACAATAAAGTTATTTTGATGAAACATGGCACATTGTTTCTACTCTATAGGTTATACTGGTAACCAAATTTAATGCCTACTTAAAAAAACAGATATTTGATATTAAAAACATTTTTATGAAAATTCACTACCATAACTCACTTGCTGCGTTCAAACTTTTTTTAAAATGTCACAGGGACAATGTACAGAAATACTATAAACATCAATGTTTGGCTGATCTGTCAATATTTAGATAGTTAACAAATTTATTTGCGTCCCTTCCAAAGCGCTCTTCGCAGAAAGGATTTTTTTCAAATTTTGGTAGCAGGTAAGATGCGATCGTATCGTATGATATACCGTTGTAGTCAGTAAAAAAATACTTTTTAAAACTGAAAAAATCCAGTATGGCGCCCATTAGAAAAATCAAAGTGAAGTATTGTAACTTTTGCGTCAAGAACGCCTTGGAAGATAGTATGACATATTTAGGTTGCCCAGAAAAACGTGTCCTAACAATGTCATAGTTAAAAAAAGTCTAGTTCTTTCGCTATTCGCTTGAAAACACAAAAACTCAAATTGAAAATTTCCGGCTTTTTTTCAAATAATTCAAAAACCAAAAATATCACCTCAAATTTTCTTTCAAATAATTTTATCAGCGTCGAAACGCTAAACTTTTTTCCAATCTAACCATCCTTGAATCTCTAACGGTTTACAAGGTCCCAATAGTGAGGCTTGGGAGTTTGAAGTAACCTATATATATATATATATATATATATATATATATATATATATATATATATATATATATATATATATATATATGTATGTATATATATATGTATATATACTTTTATGTATCCGAGCTATAACTAAAAAAAAACTAAATTGATTTGAACGAAACATGGCACATGCCTTCACTCCGTTACAATCGGGGAGGACTTCGTCAATCAGCTATAAAGCGCAAACTTTTCCCCAAAAAATATACAAAAATATATTTGAATACGTATGTTTTTGAAAGTATAAAATAAACTGGAATGAGACGACTTTGCATGTCCAGAAATGAATTAAGTAAACCTCTGTTGTGAATTTTGAGTAATATGGTTCGCAAAATTTTGGGTTTTTCTCAAATTAAAAATAAAATCTGAAGGGCATGAACTGAGGCAACTTAAGTATGATGCCAGACAAAGACAGAGTAGTCACCTGCCACGCGTGGATTCATACACACACCACAGGCATACATCATTGCAGCAATAACGTTCACACCCGAACTGTGTCGATCCCATCCTAATGACCGCCTTCGGGTATATTCGCATGGGCGGATTTGTAAAATGTTAAAAAATATCCAGTCTGAAAGTGGGTGGGGAAAATAAGGAAGTTTTATATTAGCTACTTGAAGTAAAAACCAGATGGCATAGTGTATTTTGTGTATTTATTATGGTTTGACAGTTCTGTTTTGAGGTTCAGTAAATGATTGTATATTGCTTTTATAATCGAAAACTAAAGAAAAATAAGGTGTTTTGTTTATTTATTATGGTTTGACAGTTCTGTGTTGAGGTTAAGTAGTAAATGATTGCGTTGAAATAGATATAACAACTTGTACTTATATTGTGCTTTTAAAATTGTAAACTAAAGAATAAGAACGTGCCTTGTTTATTTATCATGGTTTGAGGTTAAATATTAAATTATTGTATAATAATATGCTTATAAAATTGGAAATCAAAGATAATATATTAACGTCAATATTTTCGTTGATTATTTGTTCAAGTAGGTAAGTTATTTGAATGATAAATTGACTTCCTGGGTACGAATTAAGTTTCCTTCTAAAAAGCTTTTGTAACTTTAATGAAATTTGTAATACAAGTTTCCTTTAAAGGGATTACAGTACCTATATTTACCAAATTTTAATTTTCTAGCGTCATAGAAAATTAAGTTTTGGGCATTCAATTTTTTTTTTTTCTTAAAAGGAGCAAGAACACAAGATTTGAATATTTTGTATGATAAAACAACGAGAGCAGTTCTTCAAATGAGCTTGTATTAGGACCTCTAAACCCTATCTTCGACGCCTGTTTAAACTAAAATTATTACTTTTAGTAATATGCCGTACTAATAGTGTAAAATTCTTACGAAAATTCACTAATATAACGCACTTCGGTGGTTCAGGGGTAAGAACGTGTGCCTCTGAACCGAAGGGTACTGGGTTCGATCCCAGGGTTCTCCTTTCACTTTTTCAGTACAAACTGTAACATTAACATCAACCGAGTTTCTGGCATTGTATTTGATCAAGTTTAATGTCTGCACGTTCCGCCCTTCGGAGGGGGCGTAAAGCCGTCGGTCCCGTGTCCATGCGATGTTGGGCACATTAAAGATCCCTACCCTCCTTACAGAAAGACAGGGGTTCGGCAAAATTTCCAGGATAGTGAAGTGAATCTGCTCCCTGGCGTCGGTGATTGGCCATAGTTACGGAAATAGGCCGACGTTAAAGAAACAAAACGCACATACACACAAGCGCACTTGTTACGTCTCGAATATTTTATTGTATTGGTTGATTTGTTTTTATTTCATCTATTGAGGATAATTAATAATTGATCGTTAATTGCAAAAGTTCTTTTTGTTGTTTTCAATAACATAACACTCGCAAGAATCCATCGCCTTATTTTCCCCACATAGCAGCATTTTATACTGTGCCTTAAAACACGACAGATAACATCATTTCTGCTGCAAGAGAAACAAAAAAAAATATTGTAAATGTTGAGCGAAGTTATAAATTGGGTTTGATTACGGCAAACTGGATTTTTTGCCGCAATATTGGCTATGCCAGTTACCGAGTTGCTGTTAACGATTGCACTTAATGGAGCACTTCCGCCGGCCTACGTTCTGCTGCTGATGTTTTGAATTGTAGAGGTAATCTAAAACCAGAGTGTTTTGTTATAACCAGATTTCTTATTTAATTAATATCAATTTTAGTCAAGTTATTTAAAATTTGAAGCTGCACTATTAAAAAAATGTTCGGAGCGCAGCAAGTGCGTTATAGTAGTGAATTTTCATTAGAATTATACACTATTAGGAAGGTGTATTATTAAAACTAATTCTTTAAATTTAAATGGACCTGCGAGACCGGTCTTAGAGGTCTTAGTTAGCGATCATTTAAATAAGTTTCTATTTTCTATGGTGCTAGAAAATTATAGTTTGGTAGAGATATATGTAAGTACTGCAAGTCTCGTTAACAAATTGTGTTAAAAATTTCGTTAAAGTCACAAAAATATTCTAGACAAAAATTTATTATTTACAACGGGAATCTACCTGCCAAATCATAAATATAGCAAGTATTTTTCATTTTTTTTTTCTTTAACGTCGGCCTATTTCCGCGACTATGGCCACGGGACCGACGGCTTTACGCGACCCCAACCCCCCCCCCCCTTTGCTTGGATGGTTTTGTTTTAGTCAACCAAATGTAACTAGTTTTGCGCAAACAAAACAACAAAAAATGTTTCTTAAAACCGACTTGTAGTTGTCCGCGAAGCTCATTAGGTTATTTTTCTTTAATTTAGTACCCAGGTTGCGTTTACATAGATGTTACTATGGTTCAAGATTAAAGATTCTAGCTCAATAGGAAATTGAGTTATCGGATTTCAAATATTTGTACAAAAACTCTCTACCATAATATGTTTGCTGCACCCAGACCTTTTTCAACACGTATTTACTGTTGCTGTATCCACACTTTTTGAAAATGATATAATATTGTAGCTCTCTATGTAAGACTGACAAACAATGCATCCTAAATTTAATTTTTGGAAAAATATTTTAAACAAATGAAATGGAGTAACAATTTAAACATAAATTGAAAATCTTGGTTCGCTGTTTTGTCGCATAGGTTCCCTTCCCCTTCTGCATGCATACAACCACCCGAATGTATAAACAAGAACAACGTAAACGAGAAAAGTTTCTTGGGAACTACCCGCAATAAAGTTACGGGACCTGCGGTATATATAGGGATTCTGTGCGGGATAAACAGAATTTTAAAGAGGTATAGCTGCGTAATGAAATAAAGGCAGCTTATAGAGGTTCAACTAAGCTGGTTTTTTCGCACTTTTCGCTCACCTTTACTTTCTATCTTCTTCCCCGTCCAACACCTCTATTCACTCCTGGTTTCGTAACTTTCTTGGGGACTGTTTGCACGAAATATTTCTTGTGGTTTGTGCATCCAGAAGAAGATTTAATCATGTTTCAGAATTTTTTTCTAAAAAAAACCCGTATAAATTTCAACCGTATAAAATTCATCATGTACAACAACTGAATGAAGATGATCTTGATCGTCGGCTGGAGTTTTGTGAAGCCATGACTGCACAAATAGCTGATAATGAGAACTTTCTGTTCAATATCTGTTTTTCAGAGTTTTTATTAAACCCTACAGTGAATCGTCATAATTGTCGTTATTGGGCAGATAATAATCCAAGAAATTTTCAAGTCCACACTCAAACTCCACAGAAATTGAGTGTCTAGACTGGCATTTTTGTTTAATCAGGCAAATGTTTCTTGATGGCAATTTGAGTGGCGAAACGTATTTGGAGTTACTAGAAGATATGGTTTACCCTCTACTAATTGACATTGTTGAAAATGATGATCGCTATCAAGAAAATCAGTTAGTGTTTCAACAAGATGGAGCTCCTCCGCATTTTTCACAGCGTGTTAGTTTTTATCAGAGAGTTTCCAGGACAATGGATTGGGCGTAGAGCTTTTGAGTGGCTCCCTAGATCACCGGATTTAACTCCTTTACACTTCTTTCTATGGGGCCATTTAAAGAGTAGAATTTACGCAACAGAACCGGAGTCTCTGGAAGAATTACGACGATGCATTGTTGAATAATGCCGTCTAATAACTCCACAAATGCTCCAAATGTCAGAGCTCGTTTTGAACAAAATTTGTACTTTTTATGGAGGCTGGTGGTCAACAATTCGAACACTTACTTAACTGAATAAACCTTTTTGAACGTTTGGTGTTGTTTTTTAGTTTTTTTTAACGAAAAATTGACTAACTAGTGCATTTCTTATCACAATGAATGAAATACGTTCCTGCAACTCCAACTGTGGATAATTTTTATACGAGTTGATAAAACTTCCAAAAGAATTAGTGCGCTGAATTCAGAAAAGAAAGAGCTTTCAAATGAAGTACTACTCTATCCATGTTTCCTATTTAAAATATAAGGGTTGTTATCACCACCCTTAAGGGGTTGACGTGACAAAGTTCAGTTTTATGTCAAAACATGCCCCCCTTCAATATTAAAATTGACCTGTTTCAGCGTTTCTTAAAAAAAATTCTCTGGACGCAAATCGGTCTGTTTCGTTTTCAATGCGCCAGCCTGTATATATATATATATATATATATATATATATATATATATATATATATATATATATATATATATATATATATATATATATATATATATATATATATATATATACCGATTGCTCAAAAAATAATGACCAGATTTTGATGAAATTTACCAGGTACTTTATCTTGGCTTGGATAAGTTCGTTACTCAGGAAAATCGAATTAGGTTTTCCGATAAAATTTTTGAGTTTTATTTCGAAAAAATTTTTATCTCCGAAAACCACAAAGCTGTGGTAACCAAATTTGGTGGGTAGGTTAACGCTGTAAAAAGTAAGGCACACACCAAAATTTAGATATCTATCAAGTACACTTGGAGAAACCCATATCACCACAACACATCTTTTTAAAGACCTAATGATCGTTTCGCTAACAACGTTAGCTTCATCAGATAGATAAAATAACGATCGTTAGGTCTTTAAAAAGTGTTGTGGTTATTTGGGTTTCTCCAAGTGTACTTATCAGTGCTAATCACAGGTTCAAATCTTCACTTAGTAGTGAGATATCTATGTTACAAGAAAAAAAAAATAAGCATTTAAGTAAAAAAAAAATGATGTCAGATCACTTATATGAAAATTCACTACCATAACGCACTTAGCTTTTATATTTGTCCAAGTGTGCTTGGAGAACCCAGATCACCAGAACACATTTTAAAAGCCTGACGATCGTTTTACTAACAAAGTTAGCGTAATCAGAGGATAAATAATTGTGAGTATTATTCATTATCCGATAACGCTAACTTGGTTAGTGAAACGATCGTCAGGTTTTAAAGAAAGTGTTGTGTTGATTTGGGTTCTCCAAGTGTGCTTAACAAAGAGACGGTTCGAACAGTAAGCTATTTATCAGCGGCAGAGCTCGGTTAGGGACATTTTCCTTTGCTTAGAGATATAAATATTTTCATAGGCTACTAATTTTACCGGTTGTCTAACATTTTTTATAAGCTTGAGCTTTTAGTTATCGATGTGGTGATTATTATGCCAAATATGTTGCGCTACGCAAGACTTCTCTACACCACCGTATCTCAGCCGTGCCAAAGGTTTTCCAAATCTAGTTTCAATGGCTCTTCTAGTCTGCCCAACGTATTTATAAAAACAATATTTAAAACTTATTCCCTAGATACCTGACATTCTAATAACTTGTGGCTTTCTGTTGTCAATATTTTAGATAGTATAGTTAGCCAGTCCAATCAGACCAGTTTGTGAAAAAAAAAACGTTCTAGAAAAAAATGTGTAGTATTTAAAAAAGTAATAAAATTATTTTGATGAAATTTGGTAGGGCCGCTGCCTTAGTAGATAATTTACTACGTACCAGAATTTAACTGCCTAGCGTTGTAGCAGATTGAGTTATCGAAATTACAGATATTTTTATGAAAATTCGCCAACATAACGCACTTGCTGCATCTAGAATTGTTTAATTTAGTAAATCAGAGCTCTTGATACTTAAAATCTATTTCTTTTACAACTAGTAATTACTGCGACACCATCCCTTTCACAATGATCAAATCATTGTTCCCTTACAAAGCTTTAACTTTGTAAAATTTGCGGCATCATGCGACTGGCGATTTCTTTCTTTTTTTCTTTCAATCTAACCCAGAATTAAGCGAGTGAAGAGTCCGTATTTAAGAATATGTGAATCTAAATCACACCGTGGAAGATGGAGCAATTTCAATTCGTGTATTATAATAACTGACGAAAATTCCCACGCATGCCAAAATTATATACGGCCAAGTGAAGTTCTAGATTGATAAAGAGGAAATAAATAATAAGCAAGAAGACATTCGAAATATGTACGCATTGTTTCCTCGTGTAATTATTTTATGATGATTTGAGGCCGTCATGATGAATTAATGTGTAATAGAAAGTATGTTCCTGCCTAAACAAACAGTATAAATTGTAAACTGTTTTGCTGTAATAATCGTAAAAAAGTTAACACGTTCAACAAATGCTGATTTAGCTGAAAAGCGGCAGAAAAACAGACAATAGAGAATTTGAAATTGGTGTTTTGCTTGTAAAAATTATGATGACACTCAGAAACAGCAAATATTTTCAATGCACGGGTGCAAATTACATAAAATAAAATACACATATAAAATCTAAGGAACAACTTATTATGGAGAACTGGCGGCTATACAAAACTAAACCAGGCAATGTCGATTTATTTAATGTTTAAACGTAAATTCGAAGGGACTAATTTTAGAGAACAAATAGCAGAATCACCCAAAAAAAAATCACAAAAATTATACGTGTTTCGACAACGAATTTGTCTTCATCAGTATAAACTCCAAACTGTACATTAATAGTCCTAAAAATTAAATTATAACTTCCACATAGCTGAGATAACCTACCCTCACCAGAAAGACATTCTCATGAAGTGAATTTAGGGTACATGACATGACCACAAAGAAAATATTCGTGTTTCTGTACCCATAAACTTCCGAAACGTTCTATTACTCGAGTTTTAAGTAAAAATGCCAATGTTCACCAAATAATTTCTCATTTATTCCCAACACCCTAAATCGATCCTACCCGAAAACAATTCGAAGCATTTGTTTGTCAGGTGCTAACTGTATACAAAATTTGAAGGCGATATTTCAATTAGTTCGAAAGTTATTGCGCCTATTAACAGACAGACGTACATTCCGGCAGACCGACCGATCGACAGACTGACAGACAAAAAATTTCGTTCGAGAATCAAGTTTTCTATATGTCTTTTTTTACGCCGTTTTACCCAACCAATAATAATACTTCGAAATTTTTGTCAACAATATTCCACCCCTAATTTAATTTTCACACAGAATACCAGATGTTTCATGGAATGAAAAGTTTTCTAATAAATTAACCCTAAATGGTTATATTCCTCTAGTTTTAACGAAAAGATGTCAATTTTGCCAAATCAACCACCCATTCATTCCCTACCCCCTAAAGTGATTTTACCCAAAAAATAATCCGAACCGTTCATTTGTCGAGTGCTAACTGCTTACCAAACGTGAAGACGATATCTCAATTGTTCTAAAGTTATCGTGGATACAAACGGACAAACAGACCGACAGACCGAAAGACTGACAGACCGACAGATCGACAGACAGACAGAGACAGACAAAAAAATATTCGTGCCCAAATTACGTTTTTAGTGAATTTTCATCAAGAAAATTCACTAATAGAGAGGTATCAATGGTAAGACTTTTGAAAAAAAATTCAAATGAGCGCGAATTAGGGCCTCTAGAACCCATATCCGTGGTCTGTTTCAGTTTATGTTTATATATATATATATACATATATATATATATATATATATATATATATATATATATATATATATATATATATATATATCCAACCGCCAACTCAAAAAATACTTGACCAATTTCGACCAAATTTGGGAATTACCTTGATTTTGTTAATGGCTTGGATGAGTTTGTAGATGGGCGCGGTGCGTCTAATTTTTCATAGAAAAAATCTTGAAGAAAATTTTGAAAACGCAATATTTTTTGAAATATTGAAGTGTTTCGAATGAAAATTTGCACATATATAGGAGACGTTACAATATAGACCAAATTTCAAATTAAATGGCATACGGGAACAGGAGTTATTAAAAAATCAAAATTATAAATGAATAAACAGTCTAAGATATCAGTTCAAATTTCATACAGCATTTCCCAGATTCAATGTTGATAAGGATGGTTAGACTGTGAATGGGTCATTTTAAGTAGATTATTCAAATAGAAACAGTCACCTGACAATTAAATATAAAGGAGCCGGGTTGTCAGATTTAATAAAATTTCATTTGAATCCTAAAATGTAAATAATAGGGTAATAACAACACGTATTGGTACTTATTCATGATAAATAAGAGTTCGTCAAAAAATTAATTCATCCAATAAATGTGGCTTAATATTAATAAATGTTGAGTTACCAATAATTTCTCATTTGATTTATCATAAATTCTAATTTACTCAATCTCACACCGCTGCATGGTAGGCCAACTGTCATCGCGAATCGGGAGCCGCCGAGCGCCGACTGCTGACGCCGAAACATGAGACGCTCAACGTGTTATTTAGATTTATTAAAACTGAAATGTTTTGTTATATTACAGAATATACCAAATAGAAGTTTCACTTCAATGAAATGGTTTAAAACTATAAGTTCAGTACTAATTTCCGACGGTAGCATTATAATCCAGTTTTTTCGGGAACACTTTAAGTTTACTTTCGGAAATTTTTGTACATTTTCAAACAATAAAGTTTATTTGATGAAACATGGCACATTGTTTTTACTATATAGGTTATACAAGTAACCAAATTGGATGCTTGTTTCCTTAAAAAAACACACATATTTGCTATTAAAAACATTTTAATGAAAATTCACTACCATAACGTACTTGCTGCGTCCAGACTTTTTTTAATTATCGACGTGATGCATATAAGAATTGAAACGGACCCCTAATTTGGGTTCTAGGGACCCTAGTTCGTGCAAATTTGAACAAATTTTTTCAAAATTCAAGTCGCGATCTCCTCGTTAGTGAATTTTTTTTACGAAAATTCACTAAAATTGTTTGCTTTCGTGCACATGCAGGAATTATTTTAGTATAATACATTGTATAATTTATATCGAAATAATTATATATTATTAGTGAATTTTCTTAAAAAAATTCACTAATGAGGAGATCCCGACTTTTGAATTTTGAAAAAATTTCTTCAAATGAGCGCTAATTAGGCCCCCTAGAACACATATCCGGGGTCACTTTCAATTTTTATATGTTTATATATATAAACATATAAAAATTGAAAGTGACCCCGGATATGTGTTCTAGGGGGCCTAATTAGCGCTCATTTTAAGAAATATATATATATATATATATATATATATATATATATATATATATATATATATATATATATATATATATATATATATATATATATATATATATATATATATATATATATATATATAATAGGCCGATTTTGATTAGATTTCGTGAATACCTTCCTTTTGCAAATGGCTTGGACAAGTTCGTTAGCCAGGAAAATCTACCTAGGTTTTCCCGGAAAATTTTGTATTTTCTTTACAAAAAAAATATATCTCCGGAATTAACAAAGTAAGAGCCTTCAAATTTGGTACGTCGTTTTATATCGCTAATTGGTAAATTACGTACCAAAATTTAGCGCTGTAGGTCAAAAGACAAAAAAATTATGGGCATTTAAAAAAAATTTGGGTTTTCCTCAAAACGTCAAAGTGGCGACTTAAAACGTCAAAATGGGCAACATTTAGGCAAAGAACTTGAATCTAATACGAGCCATGGAAAGAAAATGTCTCAAGAAGAATGTTTTACAAACCCTCTAGTCTTAGTTTCAACCGTTATTGTCCTTTATTTTACTAAAATATTTCTAGAAAATTCATTTCAAATAGACCCCTCCTCTGCTGTTTGGCAGTAGCCTTAGCTATAGAGTTTATCGTTTAATGGTATATAAGTTTTGTCGAATTTTCGTAAAAAATCAATTAAGCCCAATATATCCGTCATTATATAAGATAAGAATATATATATATATATATATATATATATATATATATATATATATATATATATATATATATAAATTATAGGGTGTCTTGAGCTACATATTAAGAAAATATTTCTACAATCACAGGCTGGCCAATAAGTTGTTGGTGATACAAATTATCTTTTTTTTTTATATCAAACACGCCTTATGTTATTGCATTTTTGCACTTTCCATCGAAATATAATGCACGTTTGTAAGAAAAGAAATTCTGGACGCATCACGTGCGTTATGGTAGCGAATTTTGATCAAATTCTTCACGTTTAAATGGCTCAATTTGCTATTAACCTATAAGTTGACCAAGAAACGAGTTTTTTCCGCAACACTTTAAGTTTACTTTTGGAAATTTTTGTACATTTTCAAACAATAATTATTTTGACGAAACATGGCACATTGCTTTTACTATATAGGTTATACTGGTAACCAAATTTGATGCCTGCTTTCTTAAAAAAAAACACACCCAGATTTGCTATTAAAAACATTTTTATGAAAATTCACTACCATAACGCACTTGCTGCGTCAAGACTTTTATTATTATATTGCCTTAAAGAGGCCTAAGTGTTGTTTGATAAGCAAGGTCGAAAAATTCATTAAATTAGTTGTCAATTTAATTAATGAATAGGTTTCAGTGTGATCTAACTTGGGATGTATCAAAACCACAGGAAACCGTCCAAACAAAACACAACTACATTACAAAGAAAACAAACAGCTATCAATCAGCTGTAAGAAAATAATGTATCTTAAATAATTAGAAAAGTAATCAGTGAAACAAACAATTCAATAACCCCGAAACAACAGTATTTTGATTGTTGTTCGGCATCTTTTGATGTCACCGCCCGCCTGGATGAACGGCTATCAGTGCACGGAGAACTGGTTCTGGAATTATTTCTTTAAAATTAATTAGACAGTATGTTTTGTAAAATTAATCACCAGTTAAATGTAATATTTAATGCTGGGATGACCATTAAAATTTTATAGCCTCAAGATGGCTATTAAATACTCTATGAATTAAATAATTATTAGTAATTATTCGACGGTCGGTCATTAATAAATTTCCGTCAATGAACTTGTAAGTTGAAGGAGGTATAATGTCTCAATTATAGCTAATTACGAGCGCTTGATTACTTATAGTAAATCAAATTATAACCGGAAGTTTTAGTGTACCAGTGCGGCGGTTTGAATCTTAGTCTTAAGCACCTACATACAGGCTGTTCCACGTAAACTTTCCATTAGCCGTTTCTGGAGTACGGCTCACAATTGAATTTTGAAAATTCACGCACGTGGGTTTCTCAAAATTTCCATTTTACAGAAAATATTGACGTTAGTATGGGACTTCCGGTTATACCGGAAGTAGACGTCAACTTTCTTATTTCAAATAGAAGATGGTGTTTTTTATTACGGATCTAGATTGCCCGTCAAATTCTAAGATAGGTTTTACTAGCATGTTATGTTATTTTTCTCAAGCATTTTCGAGATATTTGACTTTTTTCAAAAATTTCTTAAAAAACATTGTCACATTTACACACCTGTATCTCTCTTATTTTTCAACCTGAAGAGTTCAAGTTTTAAAGTGCAAATTCTAAAATGCAACAAAATATTTGGAATTTACTAAAGCTAGTACAAGTTAGTTAGTGTCTAAAACAGACCGGTCAATCTTGACAACTTTAAAACCTCTTATTTTAAATAGAACACCCTATATTTTATAACATTAGTTCATGTACTTTGTATTGTTCTTTCGATCAGCATCAGCATTCCCTATACCTAAGTCCCACCGATTTGAAGACATTTCGACATTATTTGTGATAAGAAATAATTATTAGTCAGTTTACCAGGTTGCCATGGAGATGAAAATTTTAAACGTCATCTTTCGACATAAGTAAAATATGCGACGACAATTGTTCTCAAAAAATGCGCACCAGAACTTGCTCCTGTCCTAACTCGTCTGTTTCAGACAACTGGAAAACTGCTCGAGTACAACCCGTCCCCAAGAAAGGATACAAAGCGCTTTCTAGCAACTACAGGCCTATTCCTCTCCTTTCAGTCATCTCTAAAGTGATGGAAAAGTATATAAACACCGAATTACTAAAATTTGTTGAAAAACACAGTCTAATCCACGACAGGCAGTATGGATTCCGTCAGCGCAGATCAACTGCCGACCTCCTTACCTTTGTCACCCATTCTTGGAACAAGTCTATGGAACTACACGGCGAATCCCAGATTGTCGCTCTAGACATATCCAAAGCATTCGACCAGGTCTGGTACGCAGCGCTGATTAATAAACTACCGGCCTATGGCCTACCACCAAATCTCTGTACGTGGTCAGCAAATTTCCTCTCCAACCGGAGCATTTCTGTTGTCGTGGATGACCATTTCTTTAAACTGTATCCAATTAATGCAAAAGTTCCTCAGCTTTAGCCCCTACTTTGTTTCTTCTCCACATCAATGACCTCCTCTCTAGCACATCCAGCCCAGTTCACAGTTACGCGGACGACAGCACCCTCCACTCAAATATACAATATTCTAAGCCTGTCTCTTTAGCTCAATTAGATGAGGATCGCAGACTCATGGAGAGTTCTATCTTCGTGGATCTCCAAAAAATATTAGACTGGGGAAGTAGAAATCTTGTACAATTTAACCCCACCAAATCACAGTCTTGCTTTCTTTGTCATAAGAAATACACCAGCCCTAGAACCATCACAATAAACAACCAAGTTATTCAAAGTAATGAGTCCTTTTCACTTGTTGGCATCTCTGTGGATCGAAATCTCAATTGGCACCAACATGTCACATCAATTGCAGAAGTGACTGCTAAGAAATTAGGTTTCCTCTTCCGGGCTCGCAAATACTTTTCACCAGCTAATCTCTATACCTTATATACTTCACAAATAAGGCCAAACCTCGAATACTGCTCCCACATCTGGGGTGCTGCTGCCGCTTCTACACTCGCTATCCTGGACTCCATTCAGAAGAGAGCTATACGTCTCATGTATGACCCTACCCTCACCCAAAGGCTGCCATCCCTTGCCCACCGACGTGCGGTTGGTGACCTCTCTCTCTTTTATAGATATCTGCACGGGCAGTGCGCAGAGGAGCTTTCTTCCATAGTTCCTTCCAAGTTGTGGAATTCCTTGCCGGCACATGTTCTTCCTTCTCCCCGAACCTCCAAACCTTCAAGTCCAGAATTAACAAGTTGCCTTTTTCCTCCTTGTCGACACCCACGGTACGACAGTATTTAGGCTGTAAGCCCTCGTGGTGTGTTGTAGAAATAAATAAATAAATAAATAAATAAATAAATATATATATATATATATATAAAACTTTTATTTACGAGGAGTATAATCGAATTATGAGTATAATCGAATTATTAACAGAAGATATCGTGTGGTTGAAAAGCGATTTCCACATAAACACAGATCAACTCGTTACATGATCAGAATACTACTAAAACATTTCTAAGAATGGAGTGTTTCGTCCAAAAGTTCATAAGAGTATAGCATTATTAGGGAAGAGAGAGATTTGTGTGTTATCACTTCACAATAAATGTTAGAAATTTGCATCGTTCATTTCGAGGCATTTGATGGCTCTTTTAATGATGGTACCCGTGGCTCGAGAAAGGTAATCTTGCTCCAATGCGTTGAAGGCCTCGAAAACTCTAGCTATCATATGTTGTTTTGTAGTAGGTGGTTCCTGGTATACTTTGTTCTTAATGGACGCCCAGATACTAACAACTAGTGGAGTCAAGTCTGGTGAGCGGGCCGGCCAACGATGAGGACCACCGTTAGCTATCCATCTGTCTTCAAATGTTTCCTGAAGTAGGTTGCTTACTATCTGTGAGTTGTCTGGTGGAGCTATTTGATACCAAACTCCTGCAGCTTCGTGTTTATGCGAAGAGTTCAGCCCTGGTATTATTATTTGCTGCAGAATGCGACAATATCCAGGACCTGTGAATACTGCACGTTTAGAATTTGTTCTTACCTTTTTTAAATCTTACCATTATTACTGATATGAATAAACGTGTCATATTTTCAAATTTAGTTTCAACGAGTCTAATAAATATTTTAATAATATAATGTACTAATACGCAAATGAAATTCAGTATTGCTTAATATTATTGGTACCAACCTGTGAAGTTCTCATCAGAAATGTGAAGGGCAAAAATTGTATTGTATTTTACTGCGCAAAATACATTTAAACTCCAACAGTCCTGGAAATTTTGTTCTCTAGTAATGTGAGGCTTTTCGTCCCACCAATAGTGACTGTTTGACGATTGAACATGCCCTTCTTTGAAAATTTTGACTCATCGCACCATATAATTTTTCTTTAGAAATTTTCATCTTCTTGAGCTTTCAAAGGATACCATTCGCACAATTCTACACGTCGGGAAAAATCCCCAGGTTCTAAATCGTGTATTAAAGTGAACGAAAATGGTGTCCGTTTGTTAATTTTTAGAATTCTGTGAATAGTTCCCCTTTGAAAGATGCAAATTTCTACTGTTGTCTCTGATTGACGCATGCGGATAAGCAAAAAGAAAATGCCAAAATATTTATTTGTGTCTCTTCATTGTCCAATAGCGGTTTATTTTTATTACCTTGTGAACGAAATGTTCCATTCTCAGAACAACTTTTCAATAGTCTTCTAATCATGCCAGAAGTTGGTCTATGTATAACTGGAAATCTCTCTGCAAACACAAGACATGTTCTGCCAACGATTCGATTACACTCCCCGTAAATAATAATTAAATTCAAAAAGTCATAGTTTGAGTAATTGAAGTGTGCCATTATTGTGCAAAATACTCTCTTTTATTTAAATACAATTGACAAACGTATTTTACAGTACAACCATTCAGTTTACTGTCGAAAGATGACGTTAAAAATGTTCATCTCCTAGGCAACCTGATAAACTGACTAATAATTATTTCTTATCGCAAATAATGTTTAAATATCTTCAAATCGGTGGGACCTGGATATAGGGAATGCTGATACCAATCGAAATAACAATAAAAAGTACATGAACTAACGTTATAAAATTTAGGGTGTTCTATTTAAAATGAGAGAGTTATTAGGTTTTAAAAATATCTCGATTGATCGGTCTATTTCGGACACCCTGTCTAAGTTGTACTAGCTTTAGTAAATTGCAAATATTGTGTGGCATGTTAGAATTTTCGCTTTAAAATTTCAGCTCTTCAGGTTAAAAAATAAGAGAGATACAGGTGTGTAAATGTGACAATGTTTTTTAAGAAATTTGTGAAAAAGTCAAATATCTCGAAAATGGTTGAGAAAAATGACATAATATGTTAGTAAAACCTACCATAAAATTTGACAATTAGATATAGATAATAAAAAACACCATCTTCTATTTTAAATAAGAAAGTTGAAATCTACTACCGATATAACCGGAAGTCCCATACTAACGTCAATATTTTCAGTGAACTGTAAATTTTGAAAAACCCACGTATGTGAATTTTCAGAATTCAATTGTGAGCTGTACTCCAGAAACGGCTAATGGAAGGTCTACGTGAAAATCCGGTATACAGGTGTCCCGTGAACTTGGACCATTAGTAGACTATCAGTTCACTAAGTGGATATTGGAACCTGTGATGAGCAGTGATAAATACACTTGAAGAACCCGAATCAACACAACACATCTTTTTAAAGACCTTATGATCGTTTCCTTAACAAGGTTAGCGTCATCAGAGGAGGAAAAATTCTAAACTGATTACTAATAAACATCACCTTATATACTGAGTTTTAGGTAGGGAGGTTTTTGAACTTCCTGTACAAATTTACCTGTCAAGTTTTGGAATATTTTATTTTATCTGTATCAGAAACAGAGGGCAAACAAAGGACTATAAGTCAGTGGCGGCGCTCGGTTTAAGGAACTTCTATTGCCTTAGAAATATAAATACTTTCGTACGTATCTAGCTTCGCTGGCGGTTTATTTTTTAAATTTTCTTAATCAATGTGGTGGTTATTATCTCAAATATGTTGTGCCACGCATGGCTTGTCCACACTACCGTATCTCAGCTGCGCCACATGTTCACGAAATCTAGTCTCAATGGTTCTCTTAGTCTGGCCAACGTATTTAAGATTACAATCTTTACAACCTATCTCATAGATACCCGACATTTAAGTGGATTTATCTTTATTTTTCGTATTTCCTCACAAATTTCTTAAATTAAGTTTTGTCGAAAAAGTTAGCTGCAAATCGTCTTTGCTAAAAATGCTCTCGAGATAATACACGATCCAAAAGGTAGGCAAACAATTTTTTTGTCTATTTTATCTTTCCCGAATGTTCTGCAATCCGATAACATTTTCTTTGTTCTGTGTCTATTAACTAATTTTTCCACTAAGCAATCCGAATAGCCGTTATATTTAGCCACGTTTTTAATGTACTCTATTTCTATACTATATCTACTTTTACTTTTATCTATTAACTAAGAAATTTTAAATCGGTCGTTTCTTGTGCAAATGTATGATGTGCGTCATTTAGAATGTAACTTAGAGTGGTAGTTTCCTTCCTGTGAACATAGAATTTAGGAGAGTCATTATTTTTAATAACTAGTACATCTAAGAAAGGAAGTTTACTGTTAACTTCCGAATCGTTGGTGAATTTTATTGAATCAAATTGACAGTTCAGTCTTTTAAGAAAATCACCTACTTTGAATATATTTGTATTAAACACTGCAAAAATATCGTCCACATAACGAAATCATACTCTAGAAAAGTACTCATTTTCCTTTTCTAAATCCGTCTCAAATCTATTTACGAAAAGGTCTGCAATGAATGGAGACAGTGGGTTGCCCATTGCCGTGCCTTCTGTTTGTTCAAACAACTCATTATTAAATTCAAAAATATTTTGTTTTATACAAAGGTTTCTTAAAGTTAAATATTCTTTGCAAACTTCTTACTTATGTTATTTAATACGTAAGCGTTTGTTTCGTGTGTACGCTAGGAAATAAAGACGCTACATCAAATGGTATCAAAACCTCGCCTTCAACCAATTTAACATCTTTAACTTTATTAACGAATTCAAGTGAATATGACACTGAATAACTTTTTTGTTTAACAGACAAGCTTTTAAACTCATGTAGCAACCACTTTGCTACATTATATATCGAAGACTACAGTGTGTCCCAAACTGGATGGGAATGTATTGCTATATCCGTTATTATTAGAGATAGGGAGACTGTTAAATTAGCAATATTTTGTAGACTTTCATGCTCGTTCCAAATATGGTTTGTATTTTGCCCTGCCTCTTTTCATTTTCGAGTTATTTTGATAAAAACAAAATTTGTCGATTTATTTTTGCTTCAATATCTAAGTAGGCGTTGATCTGACATCTCTACGACTTGCACATTATTAGGACACTTTTTACAGAGTAATATTTTTGTGCTATTCTCAACTTTGGATTGTCATTTGTTTTTGAGCTACATGTATCAACGTTTGTTTCTATTATGGCAGCCATATTTGATTTTTTGCTCAGTGTGATAGCCTGTGAAGAGAGCTTTCCAATGATGTACAACATGCTTCAGAAATTTTGTAATTGCACAGACAATTTTGAGAAAAACCGTTTTGAGGATAGTAGGCTATGAAATCCAATACCAGAAAACAAATGACAAAAAAAAAGTGTTCACAAAGCGGTAGGCCATGGAATCTAACAATAGACTTCTACTTTTAACATAATTCTCGGTAATGATTCACGAGAAAAAAATAGGAACTTTGAGCATATCAATGAATCGGCCCATTATTACAAATGATATTTTACATTTCAACATTATCCTAAAAAATTGTTATAATTTAATTAAATAGGTAAACCTAATAAACAACTAAATTTACTAACAGAACTCAATAAAAAGCAGATTAATGATTTACGAAGACGCCTTTGAATATTGTTTGACTTTTAAAAGTAAGTCAACTGAAAAACAACAGAAGAAAGGTTGCCATAGATATAACACTATCGCGACAATTAAGAATACTGTCGTTCTTAATTATCTGAACTATTTGAGGTGTATTTAACACGTTGCTTAAAATTTTGTACTAAATAGTTTGTTTCCTGTCTTTTTTTAAATATTATTCAACAATATGTTCAGTAATGAAGAATATTTTGACATGTTGGAATGTTATATTCGTTCTAACCGAAATATTGAGGCAGCTGAAAATTCATATCAAAACATTTACCCAGAAAGACGACAACCAAACACCAAAATATTTCACAGGATAGTGACCAATCTATCGAACTACGGTAGCTTCCACCCAAAGAAACTACCAATGCCTAGAAGAAGAACTAATCCCGTGTTACAGGTTTCAAACGAAAAACATCCGCAATCTGTTCGGTTTTATGGTGAACAAATTGACGTTCCAAAAAGTACGGTACACCGTGTATTAAAACAAAGTCATTACCATCCATACAAACCTACAATCGTACAAGGCTTACGACGATTATCCTAAGCCACTTCAATTCTGCAGATGGTATCAAGGACAATGTCAGCAAGATGAAATTTTCCATTTGAAAACAATATGGACTGATGAATCCACATTTACAAATTGTGGTGCGTATAATTGCCATAATAGGCAGACTGGGCAAATGAAAATCCCATCTAAAGGAAGAAAGATGCATGCAAGACAGATTTGGTATAAATGTTTGGCGCGGCTTATTAGGTAAAAAACTGTTATTTTTATTTGTAGATTAGACAGTTAATTTAAAAAAAATCAGGTAACTTCATCGTTGGTGCGTTTTTTTTTTTAAATAATTTAACTGGGAAAAGGTATCTTAATCTATTGAGAAATGATATCTTACCAACAATTAGAAGATTTCATAATAATTTAGAGGAGATTTGGTACCAACAAGACGGGTGTCCAGCTCACAATGCTAGAATCGTCAAAGAATTTTTGTACCAAAATTTGAATAATTGTGTCATTTGTAACAAGGGGCCGGTTCATTAGTGTGCTCGAAGTCCTGTTATAACACCCATGGATTTTTATTTTTGGGGTACGATGTGTATAAATTCTATCCACCTCAAAAATCAATGAATTACGAAACAGAATCACGGAATCTCTAAATCATATTAACCAAAACACCCTCACCAGAGTTTGCAGGCATGTTTCAAAAAGATGTATAAAGTGCGTTGAACAAAACGGTGGCCAGATTGAACAATTTTCTATTTAGTGTATTTTTATGTTTCTATTTTATTAGCTGTTGAGTTCCGTTTCTAATTGTGTTGTTTCGTAGAGTTTAAGTTTCTATTTGTTATTGCCGGGTTTCGTTATTAAACTGTTTCGCATACTATTACATAGCATTATTACCTATTGAAGTATTGTAAATTAAATCGCAATATTTTTTTATCGTGAATCATTACGGAAAATGAGGTTAAAAGTAGAAGTCTATTGTTAGACTCCATGGCCTACTGCTTTTTAAACACTTTTTTTGTCATTTGTTTTCTGGTATTGGATTTCGTAGCCTACTATCCTCAAAACGTCTTTTTTTTTCAAAATTGTCAGTGCAATTACAAGATTTCTCAAGCATGCCTTACATAA
Source organism: Tillus elongatus (assembly GCA_964006375.1). Classification (NCBI taxonomy): domain Eukaryota; kingdom Metazoa; phylum Arthropoda; class Insecta; order Coleoptera; family Cleridae; genus Tillus; species Tillus elongatus. The sequence goes on along the minus strand of OZ023268.1, from coordinate 27,827,973 downwards.
TTGGAAAGCTCTTTTCACAGGCTATCGCATGAGTAAAAAATCCAATATGGCTGCCATAATAAAAACAATGGTTGATACCTGCAGCTCAAAAACAAATGACAATCGAAAGTTGAGAATAGCACACAAAAATTAATCTGTAAAAAGTGTCCTGATAATGTGCAAGCCGTAGAAATGTCAGATCAACGCCTACTTAGCTACTGAAGAAAAAATATATCGACAAATTTTGTTTTTTTCAAAATAACTCAAAAACGAAAAGAGGCAGGACAAAATACATGTCGTAATTGGAATTAGCATGAAATTCCACAAAACATTGCTAATTTAACCGTCTCCCTATCTCTCTCTAATAATAGCGGAGATAGCAATACATTCCCATCAAGTTTGGGACACACTGTATATATATATATATATATATATATATATATATATATATATATATATATATATATATATATATATATATATATATATATGTATGTATATATATATATATATATATATATGTATGTATATATATATATATATATATATATATATATATATATATATATATATATATATATATATGAGTGTGTTAAGTGGGACGGCAATAACAGTATTTAATAATCGATTTTTGTAAAATCGATTTCTACCCTATATCAAAATTTCTGTTATACTAGACCTAAATTATTAGAACGGCCATAGAAGATACGAAGTTATGTATACTATATGCATTATATGGCAGTAATTATTGTTACATGCTTAAGAACAGGCCATTTGTGAACTTTAAATTGCCGGTATATGATTGTTCAATAAGTCTCCTGGCGGTTCTAAGTGCGCCTTAGTGGGTGTCTGTTTACACAATAACAGTCGTTATGCTGTTTGCTATATCGTTAAAAGTGAATTATTGTATTACGTATCAAATCGTAATACCAAACCGTATCGAGAGTTATGAATACATGCCGCTAAATAATACTACCTATATGCTTTACATTTATGCTAAATCCGCATACAAATCAAAAATCTATTGTCATTTCTCAGCAATTTCTTCTCTTTATGACTCATTTATCTTTTTAAATGAAAATAAATGCAGCAGAAATTAAGCAGAAAACAATGTATAAGAAAAAAACCCTAATTTAGAAGTCTCAGCGCCAGACCTAAGTTTCAACAACACACCACGAGGGCTCACAGCCTAAATACTATCGTACCGTGGGTGTCTACAAGGAGAAAAGAGGCAACTTGTTAATTCTGGATTTGAAGGTTTGGATATTCGAGGGAGAAGGAAAAACATGTGCCGGCAAGTAGTTCCACAACTTGGAAGTCCTCGGGACAAAAGAGCGGGCATAACAAGATGTTCTATGTCTGGTGATCTGGACAGTAAAAGGGTGCATTCGCTCTGTTCCCCTGGTAGATCTGTTGGGGGCAGTAGGTGGAGGAACTATGGAAGAAAACTCATCTGAGCAGTGCCCATGCAGATATCTATAAAAGAGAGAGAGAGAGATCACCAACGGCACGTCGGTGGGCAAGGGATGGCAGCCTTTAGGTAAGGGTAGGGTCACCGATGAGACGTATACCTCTTTTTTGAATGGAGTCCAGGATAGCGAGTGTAGAAGCGGCAGCAGCACCCCAGATGTGGGAGCAGTATTCGAGGTTTGGTCTTATTTGTGAAGTATATAAACTATATAGATTAGCTGGTGAAAAATATTTGCGAGCCCGGAAAGGAAACCTAATTTCTTAGCAGCCGCTTCTGCAATTGATGTGACATGTTGGTGCCAATTGAGATTTCGATCCACATAGATGCCAACAAGTGAAAAGGACTCATTACTTTGAATAACTTGGTTGTTTATTGTGATGGGTCTAGGGCTGGTGTATCTCTTATGAGAAAGAAAGCAAGACTGTGATTTGGTGGGGTTGAATTGTACAAGATTTCTACTTCCAGTCTAATATTTTTTGGAGATCCGCGGAGATAGAACTCTCTGCGATCCTCATCTAGTTGGGCTAAAGAGACAGGCTTAGAATATTGTATATTGGAGTGGAGGGTGCTGTCGTCCGCGTAACTGTGAACTGGGTTGGATGTGCTAGAGAGGAGGTCATTGATGTGTAGAAGAAACAAAGTAGGGGCTAAAGACTAAGAGAAAGAGAGAGAGAGAGAGCTAAACAAACTGAGACCATAGAGACGAGATCTGGAGTGTGGGCAGGTTAAAGGCTCAGATTCGAAATACAACAATCTACCCGTGAAACGTTTTTGATTGTTCACCTGTTAATATGAACACTCTCGTTTTCTCCAACCAGCAATCGATTTGCATGAGACCTCAGGTAACGAGTCGACTTAAGGACCTTGGTCAATCATTTAAACAAATGACATTATCAAGGAACAAACACAAGCATATTATTTCAAGCAGTTTATTTAAATTCATAAAAATGGCACAATCTAACGTCATGAAAAGCAAATCAAAATAGTTTTTGAATATTTATAATGACTTTAACAGAATATAATAAGGTAGTGGAGTGTAATGTTAATTGAAGGCAATGGTTGATGCATTAGAAAAACAGAATTAGTGAAGCAAAGGGTATATATGATTTGGTATGTCAAAACTTGAAGTTCTCTGAATTTGGTCTAGAAGTGTCAATTATTTCTAAACGTCATAACGTCTGGGTTTGACATGGTTAAGGAAAATTAAAGGCTTTTACTACCAGACCAACTAATTTATTCTCAAAACCCTACGCGTTTCGAAACATTAACGTGCCATCTTCAGGGGTTTAGACCTAGAGTGTAAAAATGTGGTTGTCAGAAACTATGTGTCTGGTAGGTCTAACATGCGAGTGACTAACAATGCAACCACAGAAAGAATACAAAGTCAAACAAGGCTAAATGTCGCATACAGATCAGCCCTAACGGCCATGCAATATTTAAACTGACATTAGTGTCAGGAGTTATAGAACATCTCTACAAAAACGTACAATTTAAGATTTAAAAAACTTAAAACAGGACTGGGTCCCACAAATATAAACAACAATCTTATGGAGTCATAATCAATAAGTTAAATTCAAACTAGTCCAATTACATAAAAAGCTACGGACAAGCACAAACATAAAAGCAAAGCAGGCTGCACAGCTGAGCAGAACTCCCCGAGAACATCTGAACATGTGAAATTCAGAAGGAAAGAAGGAAATAGATGCTACATTTGGATTAACACTTACAAATTTCCTGTCTCAATTACACAAAGATGCTGAATGAAATGTTGTCAAAATTTGGCTTTTCATCTATTGTCCTCAGGATACCAAACAGAAACTGGGTAAACAGGAAGGCAGGAACATCAGAAGACTTGAAGAAACCAGAGGACGAATGCAAAAGACGCTTGTTTTTTTTCTTTAAATTTTATCAAACGAACAAAATGGAGTCCCATGGATCTCTAGATAATTTAACTCAAGAAATGCAAACCGAAAGTGATAAGTGACAAGTGACATAACAACCAGAATTGACAGGTGAACCACGGCTGTCAGAGGAAATGTCAATGGCACGGAGAGAGAACCAAAGAAACGGCCGATGTTTTCTCTATGGCTGGAATCGATCACACGTCATACGGGGCACTACCATTGAAAGTTCCAGTCAGGTTTCTGCAAATGAAAGTCTATTCACTCAGGATTTTCTGTATGTGAAAAGAAGGCTATTCTTCAACTTGGTACCATAAGAATAACTTTTATTATGTGGAGCTAGAGCACTAACATTGAAAGTTTATTCAATAAGGTTTCTGTAAATGGAAGGAAAGTTCATGCTGCTGGTGTTTGAAAGATTAAGAACATTCTTATTGGAGCCATTTACGTACTTGTAGATCTCCATTTCCTCGAGGACAAACTGTTCCATACCAAAACTAGATGGATGAAGGATTCTAGCATAGTTCTCCCTGTCAAAGGTGTGGCCGCTATCTCTGAGGTGGCAACCGAAGACAGAAGTGGTATTATCGACAACATTTTTGCTTCTAAGATGTTGAGAGACCCTGGTACCCAGTGCCCTTCCCGTTCTTCCTATATAAACAGTGTTACATTGGGGGTCCCTACAGGTGAGACAATATACCCCCGCCTTTTTGAGGTGAGGAATAGTATCCTTATTATGAACCAGAATCTTCTTCACAGTATTCCTCGACCTGTATGCGAACTTGACATTGTCTCTCTTTAAGACACGAGAGACTGCAGCAGTGATTGGGTCACAGTATGTAAGAGGAAGGTATGAGGGACTCTATGATTGGGCTGGCGAGATACTGGAACTTGTCTCTCTCAAGAGCTGACGGCTCTTTTTTCTTATCAATCTGTCTGTCAAGTCGACAGGGTATTCATTATTTACTGATAGCTGTTTAATAACATAGAGCTCGTTATTAAAGTTTATCCCCGACAGTGGGACTCTAAACAGTCTCGAAGTGTCAAATCAATTAAGATGTAACCTTAGAAGTCATGTATGTATGATACAGCACAAGTCTAAGACTTTTTGTATCAAGATACTGTATGATTTTTGTCAATAAACTAAAATAATCATAATAAATACGTTGAGCAATATGAAATTATTTTTCATTGCCTTCTGGCATGTACATAAAAATTTAAAAGGTTGATTAAACGAATGAAAATTGATTGAAATATGTGAAGCATCTTCTAGGTTCCACTTTAGGACGCTTATCTTTCAAGGCATTGTAGGACTAAGAGGGAAGCCATTGCAGTAATAAGATGGCAACTATTGCAGCACCAAGAGGGCACCATTCAGTGTCGCAGAGGTGACTGTCTCGCTGAGGTGGAGCCTTGGCATTTTGTAGAGCCCCAGGAAGTTCCGCAGTTTCTGAAGTGATGTTGGGCCCTGCATTATCTGTAGTTCTCCTTTTAGTTGTTGAATCCCTGCATTTTGTGAAACTGCACTTAGTGTGTCTGCACATTTTCTGAGTACTGCACTTTCTGAAGTTGTTAAAGCCTTCACTTTTATGTGTTCTCTTTGTTCTGTAGTTGCAGATGTAGTTGCAACTATGTATTTTTTGTGCTTTACTTGTTCCGCACTTCTACATGCAGTTGAAGCGCCGAATTTTCTGTGTTCCACTTGTGCTCCAGTTCTATATCTAGCCGAATCCCTGTATTTTTTATGTTTTACTTGTTCTGTAGTTTCACATGTGGCTGAACTTCTGCATTTTGTGTGTTTAACTTGTTCTCTAGTTTTACATGAAATGGAAGCCCTGCGTATTCTGTGATCTGCTGTAGTTCTATGTGTAGTTGAAGGCCTGCATTTTCTGTGTTTCGTTTGTTCCGTAGATCTACATGTAGTTAAAGGGCTGTAGTTTCTGTGTTATACTTATTAAATCACTGAATTTTTTGTGGCCTAGTTGTTATGTGGTTCTACATGTAGTTAAAGCTGTACATTTTCTGTGTTTTACTTGTTCTGTAGTTCCACATCTAGCTGAATTTCTGCATTTTCTGTGCTTTACTTGTTCTATAGTTCTACATGAAATGGAAGACCGGCATTTTCTGTGTTCTGTAGTTCTGTGTGTAGTTTAAGCCCTGCATTTTCTGTGTTGTACTTGTTCTCTAGTTCTCATGAAGTTAAAGCACTGCATTTTCTGTGTTCTTCCTGTTCTGTAGTTTTACATGTAGTGGAAGCTCTGTATTTTCTGTTTTCTACCTTTTCCGTAGTTTTACATCTACGTGAATCCCTGCATTTTCTGTGTTTTACTTATTCTGTAGTTTGACATGTGGTTGAAGCGCTGCATTTTCTGTGTTTAACTTGTTTCCCAGTTCTACATGTAATAGAAGCCCTGCATTTTCTGTGTTCTGCAGTTCTATATGTAGCTGAAGCCCTGAGTTTCTGTGTTGTACATGCTCTCTAGTTCTACATGAAGTGAAAGCAATACATATTTTGTGTTCTGACCCTTCTGTGGTTCTACATGTAGTTGAAGTCCTGAATTTTCAGTGTTCAACTTGTTCTGTAGTTCTACATGTACTTAGTTGAAGTGTTGCAGTTTCTGTGTTTAACTTGTTAAATCTCACCATTTTCTGTGCATTACTTGTTCCGTAGTTCTGGTTGAAGCACTGCATTTTCTGTATTCTACTTGTTGTTGAATCGCTGCATTTTATGTGTCCTACTTGTTCTGTGGTTCTACATGTATTTGAGCTACTGCATTTTCTGGCATGTCATAGAGAGTATAATTCGTATGCATCTCATAGACAATATTGATGTCCCAGTCATATGACAGGGTCATTCTGAAAACTAATTGACAATATTTAAGAATTAAATTGAATCGTATTGAATAGTGTTTTATTTAAAATTAAATAAATGAGACGGTCATCTATCAAAATGCTGTGCTTTTAAACATACAAGATGTAAATTGAAGTAAGTAAACTAAACTTATACATTAAAAATATTTAGCCATGATCAAGCTATTATTTCACTTAGGACTACATGGTCGATGTTATTGCAGCCAAAAACAAAGTTGAAAGGGGACACGCACGGTAAAATTTCTGCTTTTTATAAAAGAAGTATCTTGATAACAAAGATGACAGTTCTCCCAACTGTAAATGGCTGCCAACGGTGGTTGAATTTAGAAACTCTGTGGCACCAGAGAGATATAGCGTTCACTATGCTATAAATGAAGGTGTCTATGATAGACGATAAAGTATTATATATATATATATATATATATATATATATATATATATATATATATATATATATATATATATATATTACATATACAGTGTGAAACACACTTATGAAATAAAATTCATTATTCATCAAAAAATAGTTTTTGTGGAAAACGCTGAGGCACGTGAAGTTCAATTTGTCGACCATTACCTTATAAACATAGTTAAAAAAAATAAACTCCCACCATTTTACCTCCACCACTTTATCATTTTTTAAGTAGCAACCTTAAATTTTTTGATCACAATTCGATGGATCACATTTTTCAGACTGGGGAGATACTCCATATGTATGGTCTAATATAACAGTTTTCAATACAGGGTGGAAACTTAATACCGGAATATTAAAACTAAACAGTTTACCCTGTAATTCAAATTTCGAAAGTAACCTTAATAAAAACGTCAGTTTCTTATAATAAATGTTCAAATAGTTCTCTATTTGCACACAACGTAATAATCTGCTCTGAAATTCTTCACTGACTCTTATTTTAAATCTCTTAATCTGCCTTTTATCTAAAACGTACTTGGCATCATCAATCGTTTCTTATTAACTACCGATTTTTGCAATGTGACAGGTGAAATTTAACAGTTATGTTTTATTTGTGGTGTATTGTGTTGAATGTACGGTCTCCCAGTAAATTAGTCGTAATTTTGTTCCGATAATTTCAATTAATTTTTGGTCTAATAATGCGATACTTAACTGAAACTCTGCGAACAGAGATATTAATGATGATTAGGTATGGTGATATGTGTAGAACACAGGCACAAGTTGTTAACCTATTTGATGAAAAACATCCAGATTTACCCCCACTAACCCAGGGAACGGTGTCTAAAATACATTCACAGTTTCGTGATTATGGACACCTTAAACTACTGCCTAGGAGACCCAAGTTTATTAAAGAAAATGTAAACCTTAATATTTTATTGGCTTTTCCAGAAGAACCAACTCCTACCCGTCAAGTTGCACGTGAAAATGATGTTAGCCACTCAACAGTTTTAAGGTGTCTAAAAAACAAAACAAAATGCATCCCTATAAACTACAATACATTCAAGAGTTGATTGACGGTGATTCTGATAGCAGACTGCAATTTTGTGAACAACTGCTGAACATGTTACATAGAAATGTTATTTCTTCTGCTGGCGTTCTGTTTTCCGATAAAGCAACATTTCTTTTGAATGGCAATGTAAACAGGCAAAATTGCAGATACTGGGTTGCCGAAAACCCCTACTGGATACGACAAACACACACTCAGCGTCCTCAGAAGTTGAACGTTTGGGCTGTTATCATTGGTTATCACGTAGTTGGACCTGTTTTTATAGAAAATCTAAACCGTCCAAGACATTTAGAAATTCTAAGAGAACACGTTGTCCCAATGTTAAGAGAATTGTATCCAAATGTAATATAAGCTAATATTCCCCATGAAAGGATATGGTTTCAACAAGACGGTGAACCACCCCACTTTGCTCTTCAAGTACGGGAGTATTTCCACAAAGATGAATTGGACGAAGATGTTTCGTAGAATGGCCTGCTAGATCACCAGATCTTACACCTCTTGATTTCTTTTTATCGGGATACCTTAAAAATACAGTGTATAAAACGCAACGTGCTGATTTAGATGATTTTTAAATGAAAATAACAACAGAAATTAGGAACGTAACGCCTGACGTGTTGAACATAGTTAGGGAAGAATTACAGAGCAGATTATTTCGTTATGTGCAAGTGAATGAAGACCATTTTGAAGATTTATTATAAGAAAGGGATGTTTTTATTAAGCTTATTTTCGAAATTTGAATTTCAGGGTAAACTGTTTAGTTTTAATATTCCGGTATTAAATTTCCACCTTGTATTGAAAACTGTAATATTACACAATACATAGGGGGTATCTCCGCATTTAGAAAAATGTGATCCATCGAATCGTGAAAAAATGTAGAGCATTTTTTTTAAATGCTAAAATTGTTTGGGTATAATTTTTTTAACTATGATTATAAGATAATGTTCGACAAATTAAACCTCACGTGTCTCAGCGTTTTCCACAAAAATTATTTTTTTGCTGAATAATGAATTTTATTCCGTAAGTGTGTTTCACACTGTATACACACACACAATATATATATATATATATATATATATATATATATATATATATATATATATATATATATATATATAAAGTGTAACGAGTTAAATAAATTTATGGAACCTTACGCACGTTACAACCTACCCTTATCCTCTCTTCTTAGGAGTAGGCTGCTTCAGGCTTTAGAGTTTCTTTGATTTTTTCCAGAGCTGTTTAATTAATATGCTTTTCGGGCACATGTCTATTTTTACATCGTTTGTTTCACCATTGTATATTTTGAAAACTCAATTTTAGAAAAGTTATAAATTCGCTGGTTTATAAGGAAAGTTCGTGCGCATTATAAGTAGCATTTTGCGTCTTGCGTCTTTAAAATAATTTATGACACAGTAAAATACCTAACTTATAATTCTCTTTGCATATTTCACACTTAACAAATAACACTTAACTCATTACGCATGCCGCAAACAATAATTAAACCACGTTCCCACGTCTACAGGGCCACCTTGTGTCCCTCCATCTGTCTGTCCGTCCGCTGCTTATCCGTTTATCACTAACTCTGTCTCTCTCTCGAAAATGTAAAATTAATTGCATGTTAGTAAACAATTACAAAGTGTGATGTTCTGATGTTTCGTTTAAATGAATGCTACATTTTCCATGTTAACTAGACCAATAACTGTTGTTGTTTATTTGCTAATTGTAATCGTTTGTTTCCATCCAGTTTGCTTTGAGTAAAATACGTACATAATGCATACCTCTACCATTAGTACTATTAGTACTATTAGAATGCATTTGTAAGCTTTAGGATCATCACGCAAATGAATATATAAGGCAGATCTTAGCTGTAGCGTATTTTTATACCTCCAGCCTATAATCCGTACTTTAATTTCAATTCAATAACTGGACATGGTCGCCAATACATTTTTTACATTCAATAAATAATAGTGGTCCTATATACGGATTGCCAATCTTTATTTCAGTTAGACTGTAATACTCAATGGTTAATCATGTAGCCTAATAAATTAGACATTGTTCATCTGGTTGCAGTCGTTTTGTGACAGCGTAAGCTCCTTTCTGTAACTTATGCTGCACTTGGGGTATTCAAGGAAGCGCAGCCTTGATGTAACCCCTTAAAATGATTTAAAAAAATATTTAATATTAATTATCACACCTACTGAACTCTATTGTGGCTGGAGCAACTTCTTTTACTGCTATACAGGGTCATTGATGGTCGATGGTAGTTTACACGTTTATGGAAAACCAGACATAGGATTAATATAAAAATTTGGATGCTGCCATAAATTGGCACGACCTGTCTTTCTAAAATATTTTCGTTTCAGCGGTGTTGCCGCTTCTACTTAAAAGTAATAAGAACTTTCTCATTTTTAATGGGACTACCTGTATATTATTTCGTTTTTAGAATTGCAATTTCTTTATGCTCATTTTTTCTTAATATCTTCCTCAACCTATCTACACCGGTTTTCGAGATGATACTCATTTAATTTATGTTTCTAAGAAAAATGATACAACTAAAATGTTAATGTGGCTGCTACTTAAACCCATAGAAGGCTGAAATTTTGGACAGAGTTTAATAGTTACCTAAATAAATTTATTTCGCGTTATACAGGCCGGTTTCAAATTGCTGATTTTAACGTGACATACAAAAAAGTCCAAATTTTGTTTTAAATAGGACAGCCTGTATATTATTTAAGATTCTAAATTTACTCCAAATTTATGTAGCATAGTGGTATACCTAACTCGTCAAGTTTTCGAAATAATTGCAAATTATAAAAAAAACACATTATGTTCACATAATTTGTATTAGTTGGTCATTGAACGCCATGTGATTTCACAATTGCTTAATTGTATACTGTGTTGTTTAATTGTCCTATTTAGAAAAATAAAGCTTTGGCCTTTTTTGTGTGTCACGTTAAAATCATCAATTTTAAACCGTTCTGTATAAAATGACATAAATTTATTCAGGTAACTATTAAAGACCAGGCTTTTGCAAACTGTGTCCAAAAGTTTAGCTTTCTATGGGTTCAAATAGCAGCTAAATTGAAATTTTAGTGGTACAATTTTTCTGAGAAAAAAATAATTTATAAGTATTATTTCGAAAACCGCTTTAGATAGATATAGGAAGCTATTAAGAAAAAATGATTATAAAGAAATTTCAATTCCAAAAATTAACTAATATACAGGATGTCCCTTTAAAAATAAGAAAGCTGTTATTACTTTTGAGTAGAAGCCGCCACACCGCCAAAATAAAAATATTTTAGAAAGGCAGGTCGTGCCTATTTATGGCAGTACCCAAATTTTCATATTAAGCCTATGTCTCGTTTTCCACAAACGTCTAACCTTCTATCGACCATCAATGACCCTGTATAGTTGACATACATGCTGGAGTGTCGAATGTCAACGTCTACGTCTAATATCTTCGGTTAGAATTAGAAAGAAGTGTTCCGAAAATACTGTGGGCAGCAAATAATTATATGTATGTATTACGGTATAAATACAATGGATGTGTTATTAACTGGATATAGTGGTTTGTGTACCTAGTGGCAACAAAGCTATTTAAAAGTATTGTAATTACGCTTGATTCTTGAACAACCTATTTTACGGACCTGTGATCACAGATAATAGAAAATATCGCAATAGTGGTTGTTTCGAACAGTAATGTGGTTAATAAATATTATAAGGGGTGGTAAAACTTATCTGCCTTCTCTGATATGTTGTATTCATTATACCCAGACGTCTCTGTTGGAGCTTAAGCCATTTGTGAGGCAAATGGGAAACACACGGCCGTAAAGCCAGCATATAAGAAAATTCAGTATTAACAGGAAAAATCCAGTTTATCAGAATCAATCCAGTCTATCCAGAAAACTCTAATCAATTAAAAAAACTGGCAATCTGTTTGAAAGCTATAAACTAGTTTGAAAAATACCAGTCTAAAAAATATCAGTCTAAAAAATACCAGTCTGAAAAACCCTGTAAGAATAGTCAATTGGGATGCTATGAATAAACATGGTTTATTTATTATGAAAATTAAACGTACCCTATATATATATATATATATATATATATATATATATATATATATATATATATATATATATATATATATATATATATATATATATATACGTATCCAGGGGTTTTAATTATTTAAGGATGGTGCTTTGTGACGAATTTAATAATTCCAACTAAAGTGGTATATTGTACAACGCTTACGTTAGAAATATTTAACAAGAGACGTGATGAGATCCAGCAACTGCTGCAGGTAATTACAACCTATATTTTTCAAGTTATTTTATTCATCAAGTAAGGGCAACAACAACCAATGAATTGAAGAGGTCTTCTATCGAAGAGCTTGTCCATTTGTATATAAGAAGTATGCTGATAAGGCTGATAAGAACAGGCAGTTGGAAATATTTCGGTAAACACAACATTTCAAGTTCTTTGTCTATTATTTCCTTATAGTCCGTTTCTCAATTTATTGCCGTAAATATACTTATAGTCGGTGTCACCTTTTAATTAATTATGTCTGGGCAATAGTTTTAAAACTCGGGACGCAGCAATTGCGTTATGGTAGTGAATTTTTATTAAATGCTTCAAATTTAAATAACTCAATTTTCTATAAACTTAGAGAGTTTAATTTTAATACGTAGTAAGGTCTTTCCTAAGGCAAGATATGCACAAAATTTCATTGAAATAACTTTGTAATTTTCGGAGAAAAAAATTTTTTTCGAAAGAAAATTTAAAATTTGAATAACACAATTTTCTCTAAACTTAGAAAGTTGAATTTTGGTACGTAGTACGGTTGAAGCAACATATATAGTAAATTTCATTAAAACAGCTTTGTTACTTACAAAATTTTTCCGGAAAACCCCGTCTGATTTTTCTGGATAACGAACTCATCCAAGCCATTAATAAAAGAAAGGCACTTGCCAAGTTTCATCGAAATCGGTTAATTATTTTTTGAGTTATCATATATATATATATATATATATATATATATATATATATATATATATATATATATATATATATATATATATATATATATATATTTATATATATATATATATATATATATATATATATATATATATATATATATATATATATATATATATATATATATATATATATATATATATATAAACATATAAAAATTAAACCTATTTACAAATGAACTTTAATAAGATATTATGCTGTGACAATACCTCTCTCAAGCACCCTAAAATATAATCAAAATGTGCACAGTTATATATGTTTTATTTCTTTTTCCCTTAGTCATAATACACTACATATTTTATGACAATCGATTTAATTTACTTATTTGATTTCATAAATAGTCGGTTAATAGTGACTTGGAATGAAGTAGACACCACATCTTCAAACATATTAAGAGAATATGAGTAAATCAACAGCAACTGGGAATGAATTCGGTCAGTCCCCCAGCCACGTGGTTAAAAAACACTGGCTGTATGAGTGGTTACAACTCTACCTCTAAAAAGACTGTAACAGCGGCAGAAGCAGAAGTCAATGGAAGCCGTGTGTATTCGGGAAGAAACTATTGACTATTAATAACAACAATTGACTAAAAACGATGCGAGTTGTAAGGAAAAAATAATTATACTACAGAGGTGATAAATAATAATAAATTACAATAGGGTTATATATAATCGTAAATGCTTCCAATGATTAACAATCAGTGAATTCAGTATTATTGTCATTTTTCTGAAACTTAAAAATGAATTTCATGAGTCAATGACAATAAAAGAAGCATTGACTAACCAACAGCAACCACATACTTGAACTATGATTTAAACATAAATGTTTCAAATTTGAATAGCTCAATTTTCTGTAACCCTAGAAAGCTGAATTTTGGCACATAGTTAGGTCTTTCCCAAAGCAATATGTAGGCCAAATTTTATCGAAATTTTCGGGAAAAAAATTTTTTTTTAAAGAAAACTCAAAATTTTCCCAGAAAACCCCGTCCGATTTTCCTGGCCAACGAACTCATCCAAGCCATTAATAAAAGAAAGGCACTTGCCGAGTTTCATCGAAATCGGTTAATTATTTTTTGAGTTATCAGACGGATACATATTTATATATATTATTATTATTATTATTACCTTTATTGCTTAAAATTATACAACATGTTTATTCAATAAGTCTAAGACTTGTGGTGAATATTAACATAATTTTATACATAGTTGCATATATATATATATATATATATATATATATATATATATATATATATATATATATATATATTTGCAAAAATTCTTTCAAATGAGCGCGAATTAGGACCCCTAGAACCCATATCCGGGGTCAGTTTGAATTTTATATGTTTATATTTATATATATATATATATATATATATATATATATATATATATATATATATATATATAAATATAAACATATAATATATATATATATATATATATATATATATATATATATATATATATATATATATATATATATATATATATATATATATATATATATATATATATATAAATATAAACATATAAAATTCAAACTGACCCCGGATATGGGTTCTAGGGGTCCTAATTCGCGCTCATTTGAAAGAATTTTTGCAAAGTCTCACCATCGATACCTCTCTATTAGTGAATTTGTTAAATAAAAATTTACTAAAAATGCAGGTGATATTTAGAACCGTCATAGTTTGTGCAAAAGAACCGCTGATAAAACTCAGTATTGAAAAAAACATAGTCAGATGTATTATAACCAAAATAATCTTCGTTCTCTATTATTTACAGTATATACAAATGCCTTATAGACGAACTTTAATTAGATATTACTTTAGTGTCCTTGCTAAAACAATAGACAATTTCTATCTCTTTTTTATTATATTTCATTGAGTTTTCCAATATATTTATACGAGGTGAGGAGTTTTACAATCAGATATCTTAAAAACTGCTTGAAGCATTTGGACTGCTCATATAAACAAATGGTTAAGTATTGAATGAATCAAAATAGCAATTGTTAAATATTGTTGTCCTCCTACTCAGGCATCTTTCTCAAAACGAGTGAAACGCAATAAAGATTTATAGGCTAGTTAGTAATTGCTCACCACATACTTTGTATGTATTGCAAAACTACTTATAAAAATGTGATCACTAAATATAACAGTTTAATTAATTTACCTATATAATTTAAAGTTCAATTTAAAATATAGTACTCAGCCCCTGTGCTCCAGTGTCCCATTTGATATTTAGCCAATTACACAAAGACTGAAACTGTACACTACTAATAAATCTTATTTAATTCCTGACATTTTATGTGGACTCGCCACTCTGTAGTCCTGGCGAATGTGAATTGAAAAGACAGTCTAATAAGGTGCACACATCATCATCCCGGTAGTAGTGGACAGCTCGGGTCGAGTCCAGGTCCCAAGTGGGGTGTTCGTTGTTAAATGCCATCCAGTAACAAAGAGCAAGTGCCATGTGAAATTTTTAATGGCATTTCACACAATAGAGGCAGGGGCGCGGTTAGCGTTAGACCAGTCGGAGTTTCATGCTGAATATATCTTAAAATAAAGCTACAGGATTTCCGATGACTTTCTATTAACATATTAGTTGTATTTGTGAATTTTCTTTAAAAAAAATCACTAATGAGGAGATCCAGGCTCCAGAAATTTCTTCAAATGACCACTAATTAGGCCCCCTAGAACACATATCCGGGGTCAGTTTCAATTTATATATATTATATATATATATATATATATATATATATATATATATATATATATATATATATATATATATACATCCTGCGGTAGATGTGGCGTCCGCTGCGATATGGCGTCTGTATATCGGACGTCATATACAATTGTTGATTTTTTGGCTTCTATGATCATTTTTGATTTTTATGAAGTTATTCTGAGATTTTCATTTTGACGCTAGAAACCCAGTTTTTGGATGAAAGCGTATGTCTTAGTTCAAGCTTCTACCGCTTGTTATTAGCGGCTCTATCAATAATCAATATACGCAACGTATATACAGGGTGGCGCATTGAAAACGAAACAGACCGATTTGCGTCTAGAGAATTTTTTTTTAAGAAACGCTGAAACACATCAATTTTAATAGTGGGGGGACATGTTTTGACATAAAACTCAACTTTGTCACATCAACCCCTTAAGGGTGGTGATAACAACCCTTATATTTTAAATAGGGAACATGGGTCGAGTGTTACATGATTTGAAAGCTCTTTCTTTTCTGAATTCAGTACACAAATTTTTTTGGAAGTTTTCTCAACTCGTTTAAAAATTATTCACAGTTGGAGTTGCAACAACGTGTTTCATTCATTGTGATAAGAAATGCACTAATTAGTCATTTTTTCTTTTAAAAAAAACTAAAAAACAAAACTAAACGTTCAAAAATGTTTATACAGTTAAGCAAGTGTTCAAATTGTTGACCACCAGGTTCCATACAAAAGTACAAATTTTGTTCAAAACGAGCTCTGACATTCTGGAGCATTCGTGGAACTATTAGAGGGCATTCTTCAGCAATGCGTCCTCGTAATTATTCCAGAGACTCCGGTTCTGTTGCGTCAATTCTACTCTTTAAATGTCCCCATAGAAATAAGTCTAAAGGAGTTAAATCCGGTAATGTAGGGGGCCACTCAATAGCACATCTACACCCAATCCATTGCTCTGAAATCTCTCTGTTCAAAACCTCCCTAACATGTTGTGAAAAATACGGAGGAGCTCCAGCTTGTTGAAAAACTAATTGATTTTCTTTATAGCGAACATCATTTTCAACAATGCCAATTAGTAGAGGGTAAACGATATCTTCCGGTAACTTCAAATACGTTTCGCCATTCAAATTTCCATCAAGAAAAATTGGACCGATTAAACGGTCTCCAAAAATGCCAGTCCAGACATTCAATTTCTGTGGAGTTTGAGTGTGGACTTCGTGAAAATTTCTTGGATTATTATTTGCCCAATAACGACAATTATAACGATTGACTGTAGAGTTTAATAAAAACGTACACTCGTCTGAAAAACAGATATTGAATAGAAAGTTTCCGGTATCAGCTATTCGTGCAGTCATAACTTTACAAAACTCCAGCCGCCGATCAAAATCATCTTCATTCAGTTGTTGTACAAGATGAATTTTATACGAGTAAAATTTATGATGCTTCAATATTCGCTGAATAGTTCTTCTTTTGATATTTGAAACAGTGGCCAATTTTCTCGTGCTCAATGTTCGGTCTGCAGCAATTTGTCCTAAAACTTCAATATCAGAAGTCTCATTTCTAACTGGAAATTCACGTTCAGGATCCCGTTTTTTTGTTGGCTACTGAACCACTTTGTCGAAACTTTGCAACTGACTCCAAAATGTATTTTCCGTTAACATGTCTGTTCGGAGGTCGTTCATTAAACAAATTTGCGGTACGGTTGGCACAGTCATTGTTTTTGAAAAAAAAAGTAATTATTTTAACTCTTTCTTCTACAGAGTACACTATTGTGAAATTAAATCTCGGTAGTACTATCAAGTATCAAACCAACCAATAAACTGAAATAATAAACCGCATTTCTCTCATTCCGATAATAAATGTTCTGATAGTCAATTTTTTGTTTACAAACCAACAAAACATTGACTATCAGCACATTTCTTATCGGAATCAGTGAAATGCGTTTTTGCATCTTCAACTGTGAATAATTTTTAAACGAGTTGATAAAACTTCCAAAAAAATTAGTGTGATGAATTCAGAAAAGAAAGAGCATTCAAATGATGTAACACTAGACCCATGTTCCTTATCTAAAATATAAGGGTTGTTATCACCACCCTTAAGGGGTTAATGTGACAAAGTTGAGTTTTATGTCAAAACATGCCCCCCTCAATATTAAAATTGGCATGTTTCAGCGTTTCTTAAAAAAAATATTCTCTGGACGCAAATCAGCCTGTTTACATTTCAATGCGCCACCCTATATATATATATATATATATATATATATATATATATATATATATATATATATATATATACATATATATATATATATATATATATATATATATATATATATATATATATATATACATACATCCTGCGGTAGATATGGCGTTCATGCATTAGGTATATACGGTATAGGTGGAGTCCGCTGCGATATGGCGTCTGTATATCGGTCATATACCATTGTTGATTTTTTGGCTCCTATGATCATTTTTGACATTTATGAAGTTATTCTGAGATTGTCATTTTGACGCCAGAATCCCAGATTTTGGATGAAAGCGTATGTCTTAGTTCAAGCTTCTACCGCTTGTTATTAGCGGCTCTATCAAGAATCAATAGACGCAACGTATATATTTGAACAGTCAACGTTTAGTTTATAGTGGATACGGCGTCCAAGCATTGGCAACGTGGCTTATCGTTTGTTCTGCTTAAGATTTTAAGTTCTACAGCTCACTCTACGTTGTCAGCATAAATAATCAAGAGTCCCGCCTTTTTATATGTTATGGGTCTTCTGGAGCGTTTGTTTAAATGTGTGACATTCAATATTTAAATGATGTTTTTTCAATAATATTTACATGGAAAAATATTTTATTCAAGAATATTTACATGGAAAAATATTTTAAACTGATTCTAGAGAAATAAACAAATCGCAAATAATAAATAAATGAAATAATTTTAATTTTCCATTGTTTTAATTTAGTTTTAGTTTTAATGAATTTTCGTAGAAAAAATTCACTATTGGGGAGATCCCGACTTTTGAATTTTGAAAAAATTTTTGCAAATGAGCGCGAACTAGGACCCCTAGAACCCATATTCGGGGTCAGTTTCAATTTTTATATGTATATATATATATATATATATATATATATATATATATATATATATATATATATATATATATATATACATATATGTATGTATGTATCACACTACCTTCCTTTTGTAACTGACTTGGATAAGTTCGTTAATCAGGAAAATAGAACGGGATTTTCCTGGCAAATTTTGAGTTTTTATTTGAAAAAAAATGTTAGCTCAAAAAAGAAAAAAGCTATGATAACGAAATTTTGTAGGTACGTTTATGATATAAAAATTTAACTACACGCCAAAATTTTGATTTGTATGTTACAATAAGAAAAGTTATAATAAAATATTTTGTGCCGGATCATTTCTATGAAAATTCACTACCATAACGCACTTGCGTCCAGGCTTTTATTAAATACTGCACATTTAACGATTGTTTAGGGAAATAAGATGTAAAAAATTGGTTGAGAATATGAAAGTATGTGGAAGTTTGATTGTGTTGAACTCACTTATTTTAATAAATGCATTAAGGTAGAAAAGTACTGCTTCATTTAAAATTTTGAATTTTGTGTAATTAAATACACTAACATAGTTTATCAACACCATTTTTCTAAAACCTCTGATATCACCCAAGACTTTCATGCAAGGTTATTGAGCAAATGAAAATATAAGTATAAAAATACGTAAACTTTTTAAGGAGCCTTGTATAAAAAGTGCGAGTGTGTCTGTGTGCGTGCAAGGGGTGTGTGTGTCTGTGCGTGTGTGTTAGTATGCGCGCGTGTAGCACAAGTTTGTAAACAAGATACCCCCCTCCCCAATTCATATGCTACCCCTTAAAGCGATTTTACCCAAAAAAAAATCCGAACCGTTCGTTTGTCGACTGATAACTGTATACCAAATTTGAAGACAATATCTCAATTAGTTCTAGTTATCGTGGCTACAGACATACAGACCGACTGACAAAAAAAAATTCGTTCCCAAATCATGTTTTATATATGTTTTGATACTTTTTACGTCGTTTAAGCGAATTTTTTTTTTAAATTTTGTCACCGATGCGATACTTCAACACGTGACGATGTTGAAGTAACAGCTATTTTGATAGAACAGTATTTTACATTTTAACATAATTAGATTAACTGTGTTGATTTTAAAAAAAAACTAAACAAATAATTGCCTTAACTGATGCTTAGGTCCTGCGGTCAGTAAGAATACTATAGTCGACTCTTTTCTTATAACTTATATGAATTTGGCATCCACTTCGCACTCTACAAAGGAACGCTTAGAGTGGTTTTTGGGTAACGTGGCTTCAAAGGGTAGGGGATAAATGAGGGGTGATTGGTGAACATGGACATTTCTTAAAAAAACTCGAGCAATATAACTTTTCAAAAATTTATGGGTACAGGAATACAAATATTTCCTTTGTGGTCAGGTCATGGGCCATAAATTCATTCCATGAGCATGTATTTCTGAAGAGAATAAATGATCACAGCTATGTGGAAATTACAATTCAATTTGAAGCACTATTTTCTACGAAAATTCACTCAAATATAATTTAAAAAAATACATATCTCTCCAGCGTAGTCTACTAAACATCAATTTGAACTTACTCCCGTATTCCTCGATATCAATATAGAAGGAAACTATATATAGTAACGTAACTTTCCAATAGTTCACGTTTAACATCTCTAATACGGGTGGTTGCTAAACTGCATCACCATCATCAGAGAGAGAGATAGAGAGAGAGAGAGAGCATCGTAAGATTGTATTGTGTTGCGGGTTGCTGGCGTTGTTATAGATGTGCATTACTTGTGGTTTCCGGCATTTGCATCTGACATTTGTTATTAAATGCCCACATGTGGTCAGATGACTGTTCAAGATTATGCAGAGAGACCTAGATGTAAATCCAATTCTGAACAATTCCTCACTTGAGTTATGGATGTTCTCTGTGTAACACCGAGAGAGAGATGACTTTCCGAGCCGTTGTTGGTGGATGTCATTTATTGTCTTCTAACATCTCTGAAATCATCCTTGCCTTCTTGTATGTCGCCTCAAACACACCAAAGATTACGATCAGCCTACATAACCATGATATTGTCCAGTCTCTTCTTTTCTGTTCATTCTCTCCTTCTCCGCTGTGCCTTATCTTATCTACCTATCCGTAAATACATCTCTACATAATTGTACATGTGGCGCCCTAGCAATAGTGTTAAAGCTGCATTAAGTCAACACTGCTATAATTTATATAAAAAATAGTAAGAATTAGTAGCGGCCCGTGCCTTAGTGCATTGGGGGTGCGCAAGAAAAAAGTTCGGGATGCAGCAAGTGCGTTATGGTATTGAATTTTTATTAAATGTTTCAAATTTGAATAACTCATGTTTCTACGAACTTAGAAAGTCTAATTTTGGTGTATGATGGTGCCTTACCCAGGGCAACATATCCACCAAATTTCATTAAAATAGCTTTGTAATTTTCAGAGATTTTTTTTTCAGAAGAAAACTCAAAATTTGAATAACTCAATTTTCTAAAAATGTCGAAAGTTGAATTTTAGTGTGTAATAAGGTCTTTTACATGGAAATATATCCACCAAATTTCATTAAAATAGCTTTGTAATTTTCTGAGAAAAATATTTTTTTGAAACAAAACTCACAAATTTCCCGGAAAACCTTATCCGATTTTCCTGATTAAGCAACCCGAAAGCAACCCGAAGTAGTAGCCATAATAATAATAATAATAATTGTCTTGTCATAACATGTAAACAACAACGAAATGATCTAATTAAAATCAATCCGACGCGCAGCACTACACGAAAATTACTAAACACATGCTAGATACATACACGCTCTGCCAAAATTCCACTACAAACTGCAAGTGTGGAATTTGAGAGCACACACCACATTGCTTATTCGATAGTTTTCGACGATGATACTCGATCATTTCGCATTGAAGTATCGCATTTCCTCAAGAGCGCCGAAAAATACACACCGCCGGCGATTGATGTATATATGGATATTTGGATATGGACATATATAACGATAACGTCTGCAACCAACCATCAACACTATACTTATTCTAATGCTGTATTAATGGCTGCAGACTCTGCGGTCCTCGATCCTCGATATACTAATTTTGTTTGTTGAATGTAGGAATGCAGGAGGTAAAAAAGCAAATAAAAATTTATTCAAATATAGCACAGCAAAAATATTTTTTTCCACGGCAATATTTTTTTCCAACGTACTAATTGAGGAGCCACCCCTGGTAAGAATTATTAAACACATAACCTGCGTAACTAGATGTTATATTTGTAAGTCATATAAAATTACACCCATAGGTTCCTAGTAATATTTATAATAATATACCGTTAGGCTTAACCATATCTTAACAATTGCTTTGATATGGCTACTAGTTTATTACGAAATATAAATCACTCGAAAATTACGTACAAAAGCTCAATAAGGGTAAAAAGCTCTAATGACCAGGGGCGGCTCCTCAATAAGTTCGCCCGTGCGCGCGCACTGCCGCCTGCCATGGAAAAAATAATATTATTGCTATGCTATATTTTTATCTACTTCTTTACCTCCTGCATTCAACAAACAAAATTAGCATATCGAGAATCGCAAAGAGTCGGCAGCCATTAATACAGAATACAGAAAGTGTTCCATATCCATATAAAGCATCGGGCGACGGTGTGTATTTTTCGGCGCTCTCTGGAAATGCGATACTTCAGTGCGAATTGATCGCCGAATCTTGATGATCTTCGTCGAAAACGACTGAATAAGCCATCTGTTGTGCGCTATAAAATTACACACTTCCAGTTTGTTGAGGACTTTTGGCAGAGCGTGTGTGTGTACCTACTACCTAGTAATTTTCGTCTGCGCGTCGGATTGATTTTTAATTAGATCATTTCGTTGTTGTTTACGTGGTCTAACAAGACAATTATTATTATTATGATGGTTACTACTTCGGGTTGCTTAATAAGTGGATAAAATAATTGTGATATTGCGATTAATTCAGTGGATATTTTAAATTTAAAGGTCAACTTTTTAAGGGACTTTTTAACTACTATAACGTATAACTAACTAGAGGAAAACTTGGTAAGTAGTTAATATTAATTAAGTTTATTAAGTAGGTTTCTTTATAATACATTTTCGGGGAAAAAATAGGCGAGCCCTTCATTTTTAGTGAATCTTCATTTTAAAAAATCACTAATAAAGAGGAATCGATGGAGAGATGTTGCAACATTTTCTTCAAATGAGCGCAAACTAGGACCCCTAGAACCCACATCCGGGGTCAGTTTCAATTTATATATATATATATATATATATATATATATATATATATATATATATATATATATATATATATATATATATATATATATATATATATATATATATATATATCCAACGGATAACTAAAAAATAAGCAACTGATTTTGATTAAACTCGGCAAGTGCCTTTCTTTTATTAATGGCTTGGATGAGTTCGTTAGTCAGCAAAATCGGATAACGTTTTCCGGGAAAATTTTGAGTTTGTCTCCAAAAAAAAAGTCTTTTTCTCCGAAAATTACAAAGTTGTTTGAATGAAATTTGGTGGATTTGTTGCCTTGTAAAATACCCTACTACACACTAAAATTTAACTTTCTATGTTTTTAGAAAATTGAGTTATTCCAATTTTGAGTTTTCTTTCGAAAAATTTTTTTTGGATATGTTGCCCTGGATAAGACCCTACTATACACCAAAAATACTTTCTAAGTTCGTAGAAACTTGAGTTATTTAAATTTGAAGTATGTAATAAAAATTTACTACCATAACGCACTTGCTGCGTCCCGAACTTATTTTTCATGCGCACCCCCAATGCAATAAGGCACGAACCGCTACTGCTAATGACGTACTTCTTTAAAGAAATCTTTCTTGGGTCGGTAACCAATTTGTGCCCTTCGATAATATTTGAAGTGTTTTATACCTTATACTTGATAGTACTACCGAAAATTAATTTCACAATGGTGTATTCTGTAGAAGCAAGAGTTGAAATAATTACTCTGTTTTTCAAAAATAATGTCTGCCAACCGTACCGCAAACTTGTTTAACGAACGACATCCGAACAGACATGTTAACAGAAAATACATTTTGGAGTTAGTTACAAAGTGTCGACAAAGTGGCTCAGTAGCCAACAAAAAACGGGATCCTGAACGTGAATTTTCGGTTAGAAATGAGGCTACTGAGATTGAAGTTTTAGGACAAATTGCTGCAGACCCAACTTTGAGCACGAAAAAATTGGCCACTGTTTCAAACATCAACAGAAGAACTATTTAGCGAATATTGAAGCATCATAAATTTCACCCGTATAAAATTCATCTTGCACAACAACTGAATAAAGATGATTTTAATCGACGGCTGGAGTTTTGTGAAGTTATGACTGCACGAATAGCTGATAACGGGAACTTTCTGTTCAATATCTGTTTTTCAGACGAGTGTAAGTTTTTATTAAACTCTACAGTCAATCATCATAATTGTCGTTATTGGGCAGATAATAATCCAAGAAATTTTTACGAAGTCCATACTCAAACTCCACAGAAATTGAATGTCTGGACTGGCATTTTTGGAGACTGTTTAATCGGACCAATTTTTCTTCATGGCAATTTGAGTGCGAAACGTCTTTGGAGTGACTAGAAGATAGCGCTTACCCTTTACTAATTGACATTGTTGAAAATGATGATCGCTATCAAGAATATCAATTAGTGTTTCAACAAGATGGAGCTCCTCCGCATTTTTCACAGCGTGTTAGGAAGGTTTTGAACAGAGAGTTTGAGCAATGAATTGGGCGTAGAGGTGCTATTCAGTGGCCCCCTAGATCACCGGATTTAACTCATTTAGACTTCTTTATATGGGGACATTTAAAAAGTAGAATTTTCGCAACAGAACCGGAGTGTCTGGAAGAATTACGACGACGCATTGTTGAAGAATGCCGTTTAATAACTCCAAAATGCTCCAGGATGTCAGAGCTCATTTTGAACCAAATTTGTACTTTTGTATGGAAGCTGGTGGTCAACAATTTGAACACTTACTTAACTGAATACGCATTTTTGAACGTTTGGTTTTGTTTTTTAGTTTTTTTAACCAAAAATTGACTAATTAGTGCATTTCTTGTCACAATGAATGAAATGCGTTCTTGCAACTCCAACTGTGAATAATTTTTAAAGTTTATAAAACTTCCAAAAAAATTAGTATGCTGAATTCAGAAAAATAAAGAGCTTTCAAATGATGTAACACTCGACCCATGTTCCCTATTTAAAATATAAGGGTTATTATCACCACCTTTAAGGGATTGATGTGACAAAGTTGAGTTTTATGTCAAAACATGTCCCCCTCAATATTAAAATCGACGTGTTTAAGCGTTTGTTAAAAAAAAATTCTCTGGACGCAAATCGGTCTGTTTAGTTTTCAATGCGCCAACCCGTAGAATTTAATATATATATATATATATATATATATATATATATATATATATATATATATATATATATATATATATATATATATATATATATATATATATATATATATATATGTCGATACGCGGTTTACAACATTAAGTTCGTCATTAAAATTGAGCTTTAGACACCGACATTAGTTTCCGCCAACCTCGTTTAGAAATAGAAGTTGCCCTTTAAAAGTAAGCAATTTGGCCCACTCTGTACACACCGTTGTCTGTATTAAAATGACTGTTCTTCCAATGTTCATTAACAATATATTCTTTACCTTTAACCGCAGTTCTCTTTTTCCAACGAAAACTTGTTTATCTTAAATCTAAACTCATTGTTTTGGTATTACTCTTAGTTTTTGCTTCAGACTTACCTCATTGCCTCTGTTCCCTTTGTTGTTGAAGATGCTACTTAATTATTTTTAGGAACTAAATTACAGTAGTACTCTATTCCAGTCAAGGCAAAATATAATATGACTTAATTACCTCATATCACAAGTAATGACAAAAGAAGCATATTATTACACAATCATTCTGACAATTAAAACAATAGTAAGAGCTGTGCCTGAAGGTTACATATATCATTTAAAAACCACATAAACCTGCACAAGAAGTGTTTGTTTCCATATTTTATCATTATCTTGTATTGTTGTTTTCATCACTTCTTCGGTATGATCACTCAGTTCACTTGTCGTGTGTTTACCACACAACGTGATCTTCAGCATATTATTATCTATTTTACAGGAAGTGACTGGTACCATCGCGAATCAGAGTAATTATTTATGCATATTGATTGTATCGCGTTTTTTTATGTGTATGCAGCTACTCTACTTGTGCATCTTAAGGTGCGTATACACCACAGAGGAAAGCATAGAAAAAAAACGCTAGACGCAGGAAGTACGTTATGGTTGCGAATTTTCATAAGAATTGTACACTATTAGTAAGATATATTATTAAAACTAATTCTCTAAATTTGAATGGACCTTGGAGATCGGTTTTAGAGTCCCAGTTGGCGATTATTTGAAAAAAATTATATTTTATATGGAGCTACTAAATTAAAATTTGGTCTTAGATATAATATGTAAGTACTGCAAGTGCCTTAAAAAAAATTGTGTTACAAATTTCATCAAAGTTACAAACGTTTTTCAGAAAAAAATAATTATTTACAAAGGGAATGTACCTGTCGAATTATAACAGATACATATATTTTTCCATATTAATTGCTTGGATGGTTTTGTTTTAGTCAACCCGTCAGTTTTGCAAACAATAAACAACAAAAATGGTTTTTTATGTTATGGTAGAAAATTTTAGTAAAAATATTTCAAATCCGATAGCTCAATAAATTTCCCATTAAGCCAGAATCTTCAATCTTAAACCTTAGTAACACGTGGGTAATAAATTAAAGAAAAATAACATATTGAGCGTCGTTTTGTTTTAAAAAACCTTTTTTGTTGTTTATTGTTTGCAAAAACTGGATGGGTTGACTAAAACAAAACCATCCAAACAATTAATAAGGAAAAATACCTGTCATATTTATAATTAGACAGGTACATTCCCTTTGTAAATAATTAATTGTTTTCTGAAACACTTTTGTAACTTTAATGAAATTTATAACACAATTTTTTAAATACACTTGCAGTATTTACATATTACATCTAAGACCAAATTTGAATGAAGTAGCTCCATATAAAACATATTTTTTTTCAAATAATCGCTAACTAGGACTCTAAAACCGATCTCAAAGGTCAATCTAAATTTAAAGAATTAGTTTTAATAGTATATCTTACTAACAGTGTACAATTATTATGAAAATCACTACTATAACTCACTTGCTGCGTCCCGAAATTTGTGTGATACTGGAACCAATAAGTATAAGTTAGTATTTGTTTCACTTCCCAGGTTATTAAAAATACTGAAGAACACGAATAACGATAAGCATGTGCTACTTACGTTTGATCAACAATTGTGTCAGAAACTTTAGTACTAAATCAAAAGAACACTTATTAATAACAACTTTAACATAATATGTAGAGATATAATAATAACGAGCTTTATAACAACAAACGTGGATAGTCGCTAACACCTCATGTAAGGATACGTCGCAAAATAAAACCATAAACAATAATAACAATAACGAATCTTCGAATGTTTTGAGATTAGATTAATATTTAAAAGTGAATATATTTATGGATTATAATGCTACTGGCGCTGAAGCGTCGGAAATTAGTACTGAACTTATAGTTTTAAACCATTTCACTGAAGTGAAATTCCTATTTGGTATACCTATTCTGTAATATAGCAAAACATTTCAGTTTTAATAAATGTAAACAACACGTTGACTGTCTCATGTTTCGGCGTCGGCGATCGGCGGCTGCCGCTGCCGTTTCGCGATGACAGTTGGGCTACCCATGCAGCGGTGTCAGATTGAGTAAGTTAGAATTTATGATAAATCAGATGAGAAATTATTGGTAACTCAACATTTATTAATAAAAAGCCTCATTTATTGGATAGAATAATTTTTTGACGAACTTTTATTTGTCATTAATAAGCACCAATATGTGTTATTACCCTATGTTTTACATTTTAAGATTCAAATGAAATTTTATTAAATCTGACAACCCGGCTTCTTTATATTTAATTGTCAGGTGACTGTTTCTATTTGAATAATCTACTCAAAATGACACATTCACATTCTAATCATCATTATCAACATTGAAGTGGGAAATGCTGATGAAATTTCAACTGCTATCTTAGACTGTTGATTCATTTATAATTTTGTTTTTTTAATAACTCCTGTCCTCGTATGCTATTTAATTTCAAATTTGGTTAACAACTATATTGCAATGTCTGCTATATATGTGCAAATTTTCATTCGAAACAATTCAATATTTCAAAAAATACTGCATTTTCAAAATTTTCTCTACATTTTTTTTTAAGAAAAATTAGACGCACGGCACTCTTCTACAAACTCATCCAAGTCATTAATAAAATCAAGGCAATTCCCAAATTTTATGGAAATCGGTCAAGTATTTTTTGAGTTAGCGGTTGGATACACACACACAGATATATATATATATATATATATATATATATATATATATATATATATATATATATATATATATATATATATATATATATATATATATATATATATAAATAAACATATAAAAATTGAAACTGACCCCGGATATGGGTTCAAGAGGCCCTAATTCGCACTCTTTTGAAAAATTTTTCCAAAAGTCTTACCATCGATACCTCTCTATTAGTGAATTTTCTTAATGAAAATTCACTAATAAATTTTAGCCCAGCTATTTTTGATAATAAAAATTATTTTTTATTTCAACAACACACCACGAGTGCTTACAGCCTAAATACTATCGTACCGTGGGTGTGGAGAAGGACCAAAGAGACAACTTGTTAATTCTAGACTCGACGGTTTGGTGCCAATTGAGATTTCGATCCACAGAAATGCCAACAAGTGAAAAGGACTCATTACTTTGAATAACTTGATTGTTCATTGTGATAGGTCTAGGGCTGGTGTATCTATTATGAGATAGAAAGCAAGACCGATATTTGGTGGAATTTAATTATACAAGATTTATACTTCCCAGTCTAATATTTTTTGAAGATCCACAGAGCCAGAACTCTCCATGAGCGATCCTCATCTAAGTGGGCTAAAGAGACAGACTTAGAATATTGTATATTTGAGTGGGGGGTGCTGTCGTCCGCGTAACTGTGAACTGGGGTGGATGTGCTAGAGAGGCGATGTGGAGAATACACAAAGTAGTGGCTAAAACTGAACATTGGAGGACTCCGGCATTAATTGTATACAGTTTGGAGGAATGGCCATCCACGACAACATAAATGCTCCGGTTGGAGAGGAAATTTGCTGTCCAGGTACAGGGTTTTGGTGGACTAGGACAAGGAGAAGCACTTGATGTTCAGGCGTGGGTTCATCTGTTTTTAAAGTGTTGTAAATGTATACAAGCTTTCATACTAGCCATGCAGCAGACAATGATGCATCAAGTTCTGCATGAACTGCAGATAGGTGTTGATAGCTAAAAAGACGGCCTTTTTTGTGGTGTTCTTTGGTTATAGATATATCAACAGAAAGGGATTTGTTGCATACGACTTTATAAAAAATGCTGTTTATTTTGTGCTCCTACACAAATATATTCTAGAAGCTTTAACGTTACTAGAGACTTTAAGCAGCTTGTAACAAAGGTATAAGTAGTCTGATGGTAATTTATAGCGGCAAATGTTATAAGTTGCTCACTTAATCTTCAGAGAACCTTTCCTTTTTATGACGTTTGTTTAGCCACTCTCTCCTCCCCACCGTAATACCAATTCAGTTCAGTAGGTAAAAATGAGGACGGAAATTGTACGAGAAAAGTGTATGGACAATTTTTTCCTTAGGTCGGTGGGCAACCACTTCATAGGAGAGAATGCAGCAGTGAGGATTTTTTACAATCACGCAAAAGGAGATTACACCAATCTTAAAAAGTCTAGTTGGAGAGGAGGGTGTAGTGGGGTACACGATATATAACTAACTGGCTCAATGAAATAGAAATATTGTATAAATTGAGTCACTTAAACAAAAAAAAATTGGACACAGTTCATCAGAGGAAAAAAAAATAGCGCCATTAGGGAAAAATAATTAGAATAGGGGGTGATTTTTGGATCAATTTTAAGAAGAAAACTTTATATGAACGTATGTCCCAAACGTCTTAACTTTTAAGATACAGGGTGGTAAAGTTTTTAAAAATAAGTAATTTTTTAATAATACCTGTAATACCACTCTAGATATTTTAATAAAATTTCGTATACAAGTATACGCATCAAGAGGCATTTTTTCATGTACCAGATCTCCTTTTATTTCCACCAGTGACGTTCGTGCGATATCTTGCCTGCATATTTTGGCAGACATTGATGGTACGCCATTGATATCTCCCAAAATAAACATAATTTTTTAAAACCCCATTGATTTCTAAGCAAATTTGATCTAATGGTTTTTTTAGTCCGATGCACGGTTTTTGCCTAAAAAATTAAATCTATTTCTCTGCATGGTCATAGCAATGTCGTTAATATGACCATAGCACAATGTAGAGAAATATTAAGCTGTGTGTAAGAATAATTAATTCTGTTTTTATTTACTTTGACAGTTCAGTTTCAAATTCAACTCTTCGCGTCTTTGGTGTTTAAAATATCTGAGCAATGTGTTATTTTGAAAAGAAATGGTTGAATTAATGAGGAGATGGCACACGTGCATTACATGTGCGGTTTGACTGATAGCAGATCATCGTAAGCTAGGCGATTTTATCAAGAGCGCTTTCCTAATAGAGTCATAGCTGATATGCGAACATTTGCAAATGTTCACAGAAGATTCACTGAACCTGGCAGTTTGAAGCCAAATAATTAATTAAAAGGGGCCCATCGAACTATAAGAAGTGCAGAAATTGAAGAAGCAGTTTTAAATCCTGAACTTGGTACTATAAAAATTGGTAATAATTTGAATATCTCGCATGTTATGGTTTGGAAAAATTTGCACGATTTTTTGTTATACCCGTATCATATTCAACGGTTCTAAGTGTTACTTCCCCGAGACTTCCCTTTGCGAGTTAATTTTCGCCATTGGTTTTTGGAGAAAATTGCGCATAATCCTTGTTTGACCGTGAAATAATGTTTACAGATGAAGATAACTTCTCCAGAAACGCCATCAGAAATTATCATAATCATCATATTTGGGCAGACGAAAGCCCCATGCAGTTGTAGAATTTATCCATCAAGTACAATTCTCAGTGAATGTGTGGGTTGAAATTATTGGAAATTACTCAATTGGACCTTTTTTACTACCAGAAAGACTAAATGGCCATAATTATCGCCGGTTTACAGAGGAAAATTTGCCCATATTGCTATAAGAAGTACCAATTTTAATTAGAAATACAATGTGGTTCATACATGACGGCGCGCCTGCTCACTTTAGTACTGAAGCAAGAGAATATTTAAATCTCACATTTAATAACCGATGGATAGGTCATGGTGAACCTCAAACATGGCCTCCTAGGTCCCCAGATTTAAATAGTTTGGACTTTTTCTTATGGCGGCATTTTAAAACCCTAGTTTACTGCACCCCAGTAAATACTCTAGAAGTGCTGAAGGACCGTATAATAGCTTCTTGCAATATAATAAGAAATACTGGCGGTATATTTCAAAGAGGCGGCGACAATATGATCAAAAGAGCTGAAGCATGCATTATTGCAGGTGGAGGGCATTTTCAATAACTTATCTAATTTTTATGTTCTATTGTATTTTACTGTATCTCAAAAATAAAGATGTTTAGGACATACGTTCATATGAAGTTTTCTTCTTACAGGCACAGCCTGCTATTTCTCTAGATCATGCTATTGTCATATTAACGATAGTGTTATGACCATGCAGAGAAATAGATAGTATTTTTTTTAGGCGAAAACCGTGCATCGGACTGAAAAAAACCCAGTGATCAGATTTTCTTAGAAATAAATGGGGATTTCAAAAGTAATTTTCATTTTAAGAGATATCAGTGGCGTACCATCAATGTTGCCTAAATATGCAGGTAAGATTCCGCACGAACGTCACTGGTGGAAATAAAAAGAAAACTGATACATGAGAAAATGACCCCTGATGCGCAGTACCTGTATGCGAAATTTTATGAAAATATCTAGAGTGGTATTACAGGTATTATTTTAAAAAAATACTTATTTTTTAAAACTTTACCACCCTGTATCTCAATAGTTAAGACGTTTAGGACATACGTCCATATGAAGTTTTCTTCTTAAAATGGATCCAAAAATCACCCCCTACTATAAGTACGGAAGGACCACCTGTCACTGCAAAAGCTAGAAGATTGCCCCCGGAAAAGCAGGCTCAAGCAAAGCTAGAATTCCAGCACATGATAAACTTGGGAATTTGTAGACCCTCAAAAAGTCCATGGTCAAGCCCCCTCCACATGGTGCAAAAAAAGGATGGCTCATGGAGACCATGTGGGGATTACCGAGCACATTACCGAGCACTAAACGCTAAAACAATCCCAGACAAATATCTCATTCCAAATTTGCAGGATTTTAATGCCCAGTTAGAAGGCAAACGTATTTTTTCAAAATTAGATATCATTCGCACTTTCCATCACATCCCAGTAGCACCTCAAGATATTCCCAAAACAGCAGTCATAACTCCACTTGGGTTATTCGAATTTGTTAAAATCCCATTTGGCCTTCGTAATTCAGCACAAACATTTCAAAGATATTTACATTCAATTTTAAGACATCTTGACTTTGCCTACTCCTATCTTGACGATATTCTCGTTGCATCAGCCTCTGAAAAAGAATATCAATGGCATCCAGCAAAACTTTTTCAGACACTTCAATACAACGGCATCCGTATCAATTCATCTAAATGTGAATTCGGAGTGGCCGAAATTTCATTTTTAGGTTTTTGTGTTAACATTAAGCATTGACCTTGTGATGGTGGTAATGGTCCCACAATGTCAACATTTATATGCCAGAATATTCTCATGGCTGAGGTGTATTGTCCAATGGCACTGGAAGTGTGTCTCCATATCTTGACTTTCTGGCAGGGAATGCAAGTTTTAGACCAAAGAGATACATCGCGTTTCAATTTGGGCCAACAAAATCTATCCTGGACCAGACCGACTGAAGCTGATATGCCTGGGTGAGATAAATTGTGGATAGAATCGAAAATCTTTCGGCGAAATTTGAGCGGAATGAATGGGCGAAGTTTCTTTAAAGAAGAATCGCAAATAAGATTCAATCCGTTGTCAAGAGGCATGTTTTGAAATTTGTATGAGGAAGATTTAGACAGCAGAAGGTGTTTGAGTTCCTCACAAGATGACTGAGCTTGCGCAATTTCTTGGAGTGACACAGTGGAAGAAAGTGAAATTGTTTCAATGCGAGAACAATAGTCTGCGAGAATGTTTGTAGGACCTGGTATGTAGCGAATGTCTGTGGTAAATTGACCTAGGAAGTCTAAATGTCGTAGTTGTCTTGGAGGTGCTTTATCGACGCGTTGTTCAAAAGCGTATGTCAAAGGTTTGTGGTCCGTATAAATGGTGAAATGGCGACCTTCTAGGGTACATCTAAAGTATTTAACTGCCTGATAAGCGGCTAGAAGTTCGCGATCGTAGGTGCTGTAAGATTTTTAGGCTGAAGCAAGCTTTTTAGAGTAGAAACCTAGGGGTTCTAGTGTTTGATCACGTAGTTGTTGGAGGGAAGCACCTACGGCATAATCAGAAGCATCGACATGGAGAATCAGTGGTAGCGAAGAAGACGGATAAGCTATTAGTGTAGCGTTTTTTAGTGCCTCTTTCAAACGTTTGAATGCTTCTCGAGTCTTAGGAGTCCACTCGATTTTATGTTTGTCGCGTTTTTTGGGATTCTGGCAGAGGTCGAATAGTGGTTGCTGAATTTCCGCAGCACGTGGAAGAGAACGACGGTAGAAATTTATGAGACCTAGAAATCTTCTGAGTTTTACAATGGTATCGGGAAGAGGTAGGTCGGTAATAGCTTTGATGCGTTCAGGAAGTGAAATAATCCAGACTTATTTACACGAAAACCTAATATGGAAGTTAATTGCACTTGTTGATATTAAATCCATACGTAATATACTTTATTATTTCACTAACTGAATAAACTATATGATACACTTAACTATAAAACAATTACAACAGTACGTGAGTACATAACAGATAACTGACCGAGCGTGGAGGACGTGTGTTCACTGTAGCGGTTGGTAGCGAGGAGAGAGAGAGAGAGATCGCCTGGTGTCTCTTATATGCCGTAGTTCTTGACAGCTGGCTGTCGCATAACGTAACGCAACGTTTAACTGTCAAGAATATTTATGCAGAAACATAGAGTAGTGTTGACGGAAACACTGCGGTCGGAACCACCGCCACATACTCCCCTCTCAGTGGCAACGCTATTAGTTCAAGTATCTTCGTGGAAATCGAACTCTACGTCCATGGCGTCTAGTTTGAACGGGAACGGGAACTTCACTGTCACTTTCAGTTTGACTAGGTGTTGGACTTTTACTGTCACTTTCAGTTTCACTAGGTGTTGGACTTTCACTGTCACTTTCAGTTTCACTAGGATGTCTCTGAGGCTGGAAAGTTGTCTGTTCGTTATCACAAAGAATAAATGCGGGTTTAAGACGGTCAACAGAAATTGTCTCTTCTCCGTGTGATTTCGTGATTTTGAAGACTTTGTCAGTTCGGGATAACACTTCAAAGGGGCCGTCATAAACTGGTTCGAGGGTATATATATATATATATATATATATATATATATATATATATATATATATATATATGTATATATAACTCAAAAAGCAATTAACAGATTTTGCTGAAACTCGGCAAATACGTTTCTTTTGTTAAAGGCTTGGACGAGTTTGTTAGCAAGGAAAATCGGACAAGGTTTTCCGGGAAAATTTAAGTTGTATGCGAAAAAAATTTATATCTTCAAAAATTACAAACCTGTTTAAAAAAAAATTGATAGAAAGGTGGCCTTGGGAAAGACCCTACTACGCGCCAAAACTCTACTTTCTACGTTTATATAAAATTGAGATATTTAAATTTGAAGCATTTAATAAAAATTCACCACCATAACGCACTTGCTGCGTCAAGAACTTTTTTTATGGTGAGCCTCGGTGGTCCATGGGTAAAAACGTGTGCCTCTGAGCCGAAGGTTACTGGGTTTGATTCCCAGGATTTTCCTTTAACTTTTTCAGTACACACTGTAATATACTAACATCAACGGAGGTTCTTGCATTATATTTGAGAAAGTTGAATGTCTGCACGTTCCGCCCATCGGGGCTAAAACCGTCGGTTCCGTGTCCATGCGATGTTGGGCACGTAAAAGATCCATACCCTCCTTACAGAAAGGCAGGGGTTCGGCAAAATTTCCAGGATAGTGAGGTGAAACTTCTCCCTGGCGTCGGTGACTAGCCATAGTCGCGGAAATAGACCGACGTTCAAGTAAAAAAAAGTTTTTTTATGAGGAAAATAAACAGCAAAATGTCACATTTTATTAACCTGAAGCATCCCCCTAAAAAAACTTCAGCGAGGGCTAAACTTGATCAACGCACAAGTGATTTGGGCCTTTTAAACTAAATAGATTAAAACTTTGACTTTTCACGTTGTGAAGTCAGTTAGTTTGCCTTGTGCATACATTTGATTCGATGAGCTATATTAATATTTAATTATTCCGACACGTTCATGTTTCCTTTTGTTTTAAGGAGATACGGCGGTAAGTTAACACGATCAACGGCAAAGATAAAACTAGGGGAACAGAGTAAAACTGTGTCGACAACAAGGGCCACATCGTATAATAGAAGTCGTAAAATTTGAGGGCAATTTGAGTGATAATATCAGTTAGGTAGATGTAATATCAGGTCTCCCACACATCATAATCCAGTCGTATGTGAACTAGCGACTGCAGATTGGACAGCTAAGACAATAGAGCTGGTCCTCTATTAGCCTAATGACGCACTACCGCTTCCATTGTCTTCTTCTTTACATCTTTTACACTCTCGCTGTTTCTATTTTACAACCAGCAGGGATTCATGCCCCAAGTTCATGAGGCTTGAATTGTACGATCTGCTCTACATTTACGATTAAAATGTCGAATGAACTCTACATTGTATAAAATACTGAGGTTGGAGACTGTGGCTGGAAACTAAAACAAAAATCAGAATCACCCCAAAAACCACAAAAATAAAAACAGAAACTTATACGCTCTACATTGTATAGTTTTCGTAACAATAGTATACTTGTAGATTTCCTGTGGCTTTTTTTCAGAATACAGTGTGTCCCAAACTAGATGGGAATGTATTGCTATCTCCGTTATTATTAGAGATAAGGAGACGATTAAATTAGCAAAACAAAATTTCATACTCGTTCAATATATGACTTGTATTTTGCCCTGCCTCTTTTTGTTTTCAAGTTATTTTGAAAAAACCAAAATGTGTCGATTTCTTTTCTGTTCAATATATATGTAAGCGTTGATCTGACATGTCTAAGACTTGCACATTATCAAGACACTTTTTACAGGGTAATCTTTTTGTGCTATTCTCAACTTTGGATTTTCATGTGTTTTTGAGCTACAGGTATCAACGTTTGTTTTTATTAAGGTAGCCATATTGGACTTTTTGCTCGTGTGATAGATTGTGAAAAGAGCTTTCCAATGATGTACAGCATGCTTGAGATATCTTGTAATTGCACTGACAATTTTGAGAAAAACCGTTTTGAGTATAGTAGGCTATGAAATCCAATACCAGAAAACAAATGACAAAAAAAGTGTTCAAAAGCAGTACGCCATGGAGTCTAACAATAGATTTCTACTTTTAACATAATTTTCCGTGATGATTTACGATAAAAAAATATTGTGATTTAATTTACAATAGTTAATTAGGTAATAATGCTAGGTAATATTATGTGAAACAGTTTAATAACGAAACCCGGCAATAACAAATAGAAACTTAAACTCCACAAAACAACACAATTAGAAACGGAACTCAACAAATAATAAAATAGAAACTTAAAAATACACTAAATAGAAAATTGTTCGATATGTCCACCGTTTTGTTCAA
Organism: Tillus elongatus; assembly: GCA_964006375.1. NCBI lineage: Eukaryota > Metazoa > Arthropoda > Insecta > Coleoptera > Cleridae > Tillus > Tillus elongatus. The sequence continues at coordinate 27,791,327 of OZ023268.1, read as the reverse complement.
TGCACTTTATAAACCTTTTTGAAACATGCCTGCAAACTCTGCAAACAATAAGATACCTTTCCCCAGTTAAATTATTTTTTAAAAAGAACGGACCAACAATGAAGTTACCTCAAATTTCTTAAAATTAACTGTCTAATATACAAATAAAAATAACAGTTTTTTACCTAATAAGCCGCACCAAACATTAATACCAAATCTGTCTTGCAATCGTCTTTCTTCCTTTAGATGGGGATTTTCCTTTGTCCAATAATGCCCGTTATGGCGATTATACACACCACAATTTGTAAATCTGGATTCATCAGTCCATTGTATTTTCAAATGAAAATTTTCGGGGTCGTCTTTCTGGGTAGTTGTTTTGATATGAATTTGCAGCTGCCTCGGTATTTCGGTTAGAACGAATATAACATTCCAACATGTCAAAATATTCTTCATTACTGAACATATTGTTGCATAATTTTTAAAATAAACAGCAAACAAACTATTTACTACAAAATTTTAAGCAGAGTGTTAAATACACAAATTATTCAGGTAATTAGGAATGACAGTATTCTTAATTGTTTCAGTTGACTTACGTTTAAAAATCAAACAATTTTTAAATAAGTCTTCTTAAATCATTAATCTGCTTTTTATTGAGTTCTGTTAGTAAATTTAGTTATATACTAGGTTTACCTATTTAATTAAATTATAGCAATTTTTTAGGATAATGTTGTAATGTAAAATATCATTTGTAATAATGGGCCGATTCATTGGTGTGCTCAAAGTTGTTATTTTTTTATCGTGAATCATTACGGAAGTCTCTTGTTAGACTCCATGGCCTACTGCTTTTTAAACACTTTTTTTTTCGTAATTTCTTTTCTGCTATTGGATTTCATAGCCTACTATCCACAAAACTATTTTTCTCAAAATTGTCAGTGTAACACAAGATTTCTCAAGCATGTTGTACAGCGTTGGAAAGCTCTTTTCACAGGCACAGACATGAGTGAAAAGTCCAATATGGCTGCCGTAATCAAAACAAACGTTGATATGTGTAACTTAAAAACAAGTGACAAATCCAAAGTTGAGAATAACACAAAAAGATTACTCTGTAAAAAGTGTCCTGATAATGTGCAAGTCTTAGACATGTCATATCAACGCCTACTTAGGTAGAGAAGAAAAGAGAAATCGACAAATATTGTTTTCTTTTTCAAAATAACTCGAAAACGAAAAGAGGCAGGGCAAAATACGAGGCACATTTGGAACGAGCATGAAATTTTACAATACGTTTTCATCCAGTTTGGGACACACTGTATATATATATATTTATTGGAGACCTTTTCATGAGTAAATTTAAAACAGATTTACTAAATGAAAGTGACTACTTTCCTAAATTATGGTTTTGTTGTGTGGACGATATTTTTAAAGTATTTAACAGAAATATGTGCAAAGTAGATGATTGTATTATAAGTCAGAATTGTCGATTTGTGTGTGTGTGTGTGTGTGTGTGTGTTTTGTTTCTTTAACATCGGCCTATTTCCGCGACTATGGCCAATGATCGACACCAGGGAGCAGTTTCACTTCACCATCCTGGAAATTTTGCTGAATCCCCGCCTTTCTGTAAGGAGGGTAGGGATCTTTAACGTGTCCAACATAGCTTTTCATACTTTTTACTTAGCCTGTATAATTAGCAATTAAATGAGTGTAAATCTTGCTTAATATTGAAGACGCAAGCTCCGAATAAAGACGAGCGCCATTTGTGACCAATCAAAATTAGACTCAATACAATAGAAAACGATTTTCAACGCATATTCTCAACTACAAGCTCGCGTGTCTATGCAAATAAATTATAAAAGAGGAGTCTACTCTTGAGTTGTTGACATAACTGTATATGGGACGTGGCAGACACAATAATATTTCCGCACTCATAAAACAAACAATACATACGTAGATACACCTTCCTAGAAAAATATTTTGTGACAGTAAAAGCTGCCAGCAAATGCATGGCGAATGCAAAAATAATACAGATGCCAACATGTGTTTCGACTTAGCGAAGACGATAATATATGTCTTTACCTGACAATAAGCTACGCAGAAAGCGTCGGCCCAACCTATGCAAATCATGATATTCCCGTCGAAGGTGCCCGGCCATTAACCAAGGGCATATGTTCTATTCTTCTCCGCTTATCTGCCAAATCTGAGTCTTCGCCATTCTATCCAAATTATATTGCTGTATTATGTTGTAAGTTGTAAAGAAGCGTAAAATGTGTGGGAAAAATATAAAAATTACTTGATGCCTCAACTTGTTTTTAAAGCTTTTTGAAATAGGGATAAGTACTTAGAACACTCAAAAAAAGTCTTGACGCAGCAAGTACGTTATAGAAGTGAATTTTCATGAAAATGTTTTTAATAGCTAATATGTCTCTTTAATGCAAGCAGGCACCAATTTAGTCACCGGTATAACCTATATAGTAGAAACAATGTACTGTATTTTATCAAAATAACATGCTTGAAAATGTACAAAAATTTTCCGAGAATAAACTTAAAATATTTCCGAGAAAACTAGTTTCCTAGCCGACGAACCTTAGGTTAATAGCAAATGGAGTTATTAAATTTTGAAGCATTTAATGAAAATTCGCTACTACAACGCACTTACTGCGCCTCGAGTTTTTTACAAACATGCATCATATTTCGATGAAAAATGCAAAAATGCAATAAGGAACGTTCCAAAAAAATTTTTTTAGGTATCACCAACGACTTATGGGCCATCCTGTGATTGTCAAAATAATTTTATAAGATGCAGCTCAAGACACCCTATAAGTAACGTATTCAATTTTTTCTCGTATCTTGCATAATAACAATTATATTGAGCTTTTCCGTAGAAATGCGTGACCCTGTATATACGTAAATAAAAAGTAAACCGGCTATGGATTCTAGATTGTAGGGGGCCTAGCTTGCGCTCATTTGAAGAAATCTTTTTAGAATTAAAAAGCCGCGGGCTCCTCATTAACGAATTTTTTCTATAAAAATTAGCTAAAAATTATAAAACGTTAAACCATAGACTTAACTAAAACTACTGCCAAAGCATCAGAGAAAGTGTCTATTTGAAATGAATTTTCTGGAAATGTTTTGTTAAAATGAAGGACAATGATGGTTGAAGCTGAAACTTAAGGGTTTGCAGAACACTCTTTACATAATCTCTATCTCTTTCAGGCTCTTTGCTTAAAAGTTGCCAATTTTGACGTTTCAAATCGCCACTTTTTACGTTTTGAGGAAAACCTATTTTTTTAAATGCCTCTAACTGTTTTGTATTTAAACTTACAGACCTAAATTTTGGTAAATGGTTCACCTTATATATATATATATATATATATATATATATATATATATATATATATATATATATATATATATATATATATATATATAATTGAAACTGACCATGGATATGGGTTCTAGGGGTCTTAATTCGCGCTCATTTCAAGATTTTTTTTCTAAATTTAAAAGTCGAGATCTGCCCATCAGTCATTTTTTTTTAAAGAAAATTAACTAAAACAGGCACTTGTGAAGCCACGGGAAAAGTCAGCAGCTATTTATTAAATATGGAATGGTTTCACTAAGTTAGGACAAGAACAAACAACCAGATATGCTATTCAAATAGAATTAATTCTTAAAACTCCCCTTTATCAGATTATTTTTTATACAAAAACTCGCTAAAAAATTCATTGGAATAACAGCAATCTGATTAGATAACGGTAAAGTGAAATGAGATTTAAAAAAAATATTGATAAAAATAAAGTCACTAACTAGGATTAGAACTCGTAATGTCGGAGTCGACTAGCCGATGTGCACGGCTCACCCAACTGAGCTACGCCGCACACACATGTACAGGCAGCTACCAGATATATCACGTAATACATGTTAAGCATCTAACGTTGCCTGAAAAATTGGAAATTGGGAAAAACTAAAAGTGCTCTTTTCTCCGATCTATTTGGCCACGTGCACAAATGTCGTTTCGCATACTGAAATTTTAACAGGACAACGTGTGTCGGGTCAGCTAGTCTAAAATAAATAAATTTTAAGACCTCGGCGGTTCAGGGGTAAGAACGTGTGCCTCTGAACCGAAGGGTACTAGGTTCGATCCCAGGGTACTCCTTTCACTTTTCAGTACAAACTGTAACACTAACATCAACCGAGGTTCTGGCATTGTATTTGAACAAGTTGAATATCTGCACGTTCCGCCCTTCGGAGGGGGCGTAAAGCAGTCGGTCCCGTGCCCATGCAATGTTGAGCACGTTAAAGATACCTACCCTCCTTACAGAAAGGCATGGGTACGGCAAAATTTTCAGGATAGTGAGGTGAAACTGCTGTCTGGCGTCGGTGATTGGTCATAGTCGCGGAAATAGGCCGACGTTAAAGGGAAAATAAATAGATAAATAAATTTTACAGTAAAAGGCGTGGTTACGGTTTCACTGGCAAAAAGGCGGGACCACAGCAGGTGCGTTATAGTAGCGAACTTTTATATGTTTTGTAGTACATTATGCAACTTACTTTTATCTCCTAAGCATATCGTTGAACCTGTGTATCTTAAATTTAAGTAGCTGATTTTTGTAAGCAATTTACTTCAAAGCTTTAAGATCGCAGTGGCGGGACCGATATGACCCACTTACAATCTAATCTAACCTAACCTAACCTACTCCGAAGCTTCCTAATTTGTTTTTTTCAATTCAACCCGAAAAGTCAATTGGTTATGTGAGACTTAATATACCCATCTCTCTTTACTACTTTACATTCAACTATACCGCACAGTAATGTTTTAACAACTATAAATATGGTTTGCCCAAAATTTGTTGAATTTTATTTCGGAAAAAGTTGCATTGCAAGTTTTACATATTGCATCTGTAGCTTAATATATTTCGTAAAAATAAAGATACGAGTTTCAAAGATATAATATTCTCGTGAAGAAAATTTGAATTTTTCTATGGAAAAACTTGACTGTTAAAACTGGCCAACGAACTTAACCCCTCTGGGTAGTGAAGAAGCTTTTTCTTCACTACCCAGAGGTTATTTTATTACACTGGAAAATTCTTGAAAATGTTTTCAAATGAGCGCGAATTAGGGTCACTAAAACCTATATCCAAGGAACCGTTGAATTCTTATATGTTTATATATATATATATATATATATATATATATATATATATATATATATATATATATATATATATATATATATATATATATATATATATATATTTGTGTATATATCCGAGCGTTCAGTCAAAAAATAATTAAATGATTTGATCGACACTTGGCACCTGTCTCCACTTTCTTACAATCGCGGACGAGTTCGTATATCATCTATAACGGACATATTTTCCCCCAAAAATACACAAAAACACTTTTGAATACGGTATATTTTTGAAAGCATTAAAGTAACTGAAATGTTAATTTACATGTAGCTGCAAATGGTGCAACTAAACCTCAGTTGTTAATTTTAAGCCATTTGATTCACAAAACGTTTAGCTTTTTCCAAATTGAAAATAAAATCTGAAAGACATGAATTGCAACAACTAAAGTATTGAAGATGGGGTTCCAGACACCCTATAACTAACGCATACAATGTTTTCTCGTTTCTTGTATAATAACGTATATATTGAGCTTAACCTTACAAATACGTCATCCTGTATATGTGGGTTCTACAGCAACAAATCTTCTCACGATTCAAAAGTCGGAGTCTACTGAATAACGATTTTTTTCTACGAAAAATGGCTCAAAATTACAGACTATTAAATAATACGCTCTATAACTAAGAGTACTGCTCAAGTATCAGAAAAAGGGTCTACTTGAAATGATGTTTCTGCAAATAGTTTAGTAAAATGAAATTGAAGCTGAAACTTACGGCTTTGTAAAACACGTTTCTTGCGACATTTTCTGTACATAACCTGTGTTCGTTTCAGGTTCTTTGCCTAAATGTTGCCAATTTTGACGTTTTAAATCGCGTTTTTGACGTTTTAAGAAGAAAAACTATAACATTTTCAATTTTCTCGTATTTTTTGAACTTTTTGCACCAAAGAAAGCTAATCTTGGTCTTTAATATACAATAGATTTTATCCAAACAAAATATTTTGATTTTATGCGTTTCTGGTCATCAATGGCACCCAAAGTTTTTTTCTTCAAATTCCCATAATTTCTTTTAACCTATAGATCTACCTTTTTGCACATAGGATGCCCTTTACAAAATAAACTTGCGTATCGAATTGGGTTTCCATAGCTTTGGTATTTCCGGAGATACAATTTTTTTTAGGAAGAAAACCCAAAATTTTCCAGAAAAAAACTGGTACGTTTTTCCTGGATAACGAACCTATCCACGCCACTAGCAAAAAAACGTACTCACCAAATTTAATCAAAATCGGCCCAGTGTTTTTTAGTTATCCGTGTCATATAATATGTATAGGGTGGCGCATTGAAAACGAAACAGACCGATTTGCGTCCAGAGATTTTTTTTAAGAAACGCTGAAACACGTCAATTTTAATATTGAGGGGGACATGTTGTGACATTAAACCCCACTTTGTCACATCAACCCCTTAAGGGTGGTGATAACAACCTTTATATTTTAAATAGGGAACATGGGTCGAGTGTTACATCATTTGAAAGCTCTTTCTTTTCTGAATTCAGCACACTAATTTTTTTGGAAGTTTTATTAACTTGTTTAAAAATTATTCACAGTTGAAAATGCAAAAACGCATTTCACTTATTCCGATAAGAAATGTGCTGATAGTCAATGTTTTGTTGGTTTGTAAACAAAAAATTGACTATCAGAACATTTCTTATCGGAATGAGAGAAATGCGGTTTATTATTTCAGTTTATCGGTCAGTTTGATACTTGATAGTACTACCGAAAATTTATTTCACTGGTGTATTCTGCAGAAGAAAGAGTTGAAATAATTGCTCTTTTTTTCAAAAAGGATGACTGTGCCAACCGTACCGCAAATTTGTTTAATGAACGACATCCAAACAGACATGTTAACAGAAAATGCATTTTGGAGTTAGTTGCAAAGTTTCGACAAAGGGGTTCAGTAGTCAACAAAAATCGGGATTCTGAACGTGAATTTCCAGTTAGAAATGAGACTACTGAGATTGAAGTTTTAGGACAAATTGCTGCAGACCCAACTTTGAGCACGAGAAAATTGGCCACTGTTTCAAACATCAAAAGAAAAACTATTCAGCGAATATTGAAGCATCATAAATTTCACCCGTATAAAATTCATCTTGTACAACAGCTGAATGAAGATGATTTTGATCGGCGGCTGGAATTTTGTGAAGTTATGACTGCACGAATAGCTGATAACTGGAACTTTCTGTTCAATCTCTGTTTTTCAGACGAATGTACGTTTTTATTAAACTCTACAGTCAATCGTCATAATTGTCGTTATTGGGCAGATAATAATCCAAGAAATTTCCACGAAGTCCACACTTAAACTCCACAGAAATTGAATGTCTGGACTGCCATTTTTGGAAACCGTTTAATCGGACCAATTTTTTTTTTGATGGCAATTTGAGTCGCGAAACGTAATTAGAGTTACTAGAAGATATAGTTTACCCTCTACTAATTGACATTGTTGAAAATGATGATCGCTATCAAGAAAATCAATTAGTCTTTCCACAAGATAGAGCTCCTCCGCATTTTTCACAACGTGTTAGGGAGTTTTTGAACAGAGAGTTTCCAGAGAAATGGATTGGGCGTAGATGTGCTATTGACTGGCCCCCTAGATCACCGGATTTAACTCTTTTAGACTTTTTATATGGGGTCATTTAAAGAGTAGAATTTACACAACAGAATTGGAGTCTCTGGAAGAATTACGACAACGCATTGTTGAAGCATGCTCCAGAATGTCAGAGCTCGTTTTGAACAAAATTTGTACTTTTGTATGGAAGCTGGTGGTCAACAATTTGAACACTTACTTAACTGAATAAACATTGTTGAACGTTTGGTTTTGTTTTTTAGTTTTTCTTTAACGAAAAATTGACTAATTAGTGCATTTCTTATCACAATGAATGAAATATGTTCTTGCAACTCCAACTGCGAATAATTTTTAAACGAGTTGATTATACTTCCAAAAAATTTTTGTTCTGATTTCAGAAAAGAAAGAGCTTTCAAATGATATAACACTCCACCCATGTTCCCTAACTAAAAGATAAGTTATCACCATCCTTTAGGGGTTGATGTCACAAAGTTGAGTTTTATGTCAAAACATGTCCCCCTCAATATTAAAATTGACGTGTTTCAGCGTTTCTTAAAAAAAAGTCTCATCTATATATATATATATATATATATATATATATATATATATATATATATATATATATATATATATATATATATATATATATATATATATATGTGTGTGTGTGTGTGTGTATGTATGTATATAAACATATCAAAAATTGAAACTGACACCGGATATGTCGGGGGGCCTAATTCTCACTCATTTGTTGAAATTTTTTCAAAATTCAAAAGGTGAGATCTCCTCAGTGATTTTTTTTTACGAAAATTCATTAAAAGGATGTCGAACATCTCATTTCTGATATCCACACCTTGTAGATTGTTCTCAGAAATCCTCTACAGTTTGTGGCAACTCATGATTTACTATTTTAGTTAAAATTAAGTAACTAAAATGGATTATGTTTGAAAACAAGTGACCGAAAGCATGAATTCTTTATAAAAAGCTGAATATTATTTAACATTTGCGTAGCTAGTGTTGATTAAAATTTATAAATAAACTTAAAAAGCTGTTATAAACTATTTACGACATTATGATACATTTCAATGGCTTTTGACACATGAAACCAAAAGAAAAAGTTTAACTGAGCACAGTTTGTTCACTTTTTATCCAATTACAAATTGCTGTATCGATCGAACAATAAACTAGATCAGTAGGCATCGGCTATCAAGACACAAGCGATTCATAAATTTGACTGCATATCTCAATGTGTGACAGTATGCCTTCTATATACCCACTGCTCTCTATTATATTGACCGTAAGAAGTATTATGATTCACGAACATAAAGTAGAGCGTAGAATGAGCTTTTTTCCGAGAACAGTTTCGCATTGGTGTAAACGTAATAACAGATTGTTTGGCAGGTTGTAATAAGTAAGTGTTGGCAGGGACGGTTCAGCCCAACATAGGATTTTACAATGTTCTTTATTCACATAAACAAATAGTATGTGCACGTCCATGTCTGTATTTATATTGCCTAGCGAGCAGCCGCGTAACTACAGGGGGGGGTCTAGGGAGGCCATGCCCCCCTAGACCTTGCTAGACCCCCCCCTAGGAAATATCTGACTTATATCGAATTCCGAAATACGAGTATTATAAATCGGCTCTGTAAGTTCGCAAACCACGTGTGCTCTGCGCCCTTTTTTATCGCCGCTATCAATCTCTTTATTCACAAATCACAAACAACAAACAACCGGTGTTCGGTGGACAGTGTACGTAGTGTCTAGTCGTCAATGGTTATGGTTACGCAGCAGCCATTAGAGATAAAAATTAAGGAAAAACCAGTAGTTAGATGAAAACGTTTTAAAAGCAACCACAAGTGGAATCCTTTGAAATCTGAGTTATGTCGTTTGTCTAATAGATTTTCATTTTATATATTTTAATTCATAGTTTTTATTTGTTTACTTTGTAAGTATAGTAAATATTGCTATTACTTTGTAGTCATGTTTTATTTCATCGATATTTTGATCAACAGAGTTGGTGTCTTTTATGATCAACATTCATTTTCCTTTTTAAAAGATCCCAAGTGGAAATTACAGGCCCAACCTAGGCCCCCTCCAAGCCAGATGGCTAATTCCGCCTATGCTAGCGAGCGAACATGCATGTGCATGTGCGCGTGTGAGTGTGTGTTGTGCGCCAGGGAAGGGGGGGGGGTCCTTAGGGTCTGCCTATTTTCGCGACTAGGCCAAATCACCGACTAGGAAACAGTTTTACTCACGCACCTTGAGGTTTGTAAGCAAGGTAGGTATTTTTACGTGCCAAGCCTTGCGTAGTAAACGGCTCCGACGGCTTGACAACAACTCCAAAGTGCAGAATGTAGAGCATTCACTTTGCTGAGGTGCAATACCACGACCTCAGAAGTTATATACTTGCACTATGTGCTGAAATAACTGAGTTGCATTAATTGTGGGAAGACGATCAAAAATGTACGGCAGAATGCGACCAAACATTTCATCCATTGCGCTAACAAAGATCCCAAAAAAGTGGACCTTTGATTCACATTTGTTTACTAAACTTACAAGTATTTTCTCGTACAAAGAAGATCTTGAAAACTCATGTAGATTATGATTTGGTTAAGTATCACACTATTGCCTCATTTTTTGAGCGAATTTTCATACAAAAATTCCGCTACAAGAGAGGTAACGGCTCTTCACATTTCGACAATTATATCCTCTAGAACTGATTTATAGAAGTCAATTCCAGACTTTATATATAAGTATATATATATATATATATATATATATATATATATATATATATATATATATATATATATATATATATATATATATATATATATATATATATATATATATATATTGTGCCAATTGCGAAAAGAGCTGACCACTTTCAAAGAGTATTAGTAAGCTTTTGATCCTACCTTGATTATTAAAAAGACAACATACAGCTAACTTTTTCGACAAAAAAATACATTAAAAACCTTGCTAGGTAACCTAAAAGACAAGGATAGCACGGCCAAAATCTCGGGAATTTATGAAATAAGTTGTAAAGATTGTAGTCTTAAGTGCGTCGGACAAACAAAAAGCTCGATTGGAATTAGATTCAAATAACACTTAGCCCAATAACGATACGGTACTATCAATAGATCTTCCGTCGACCGATATATTTGGGATAATAATCATCACGTCAATGAAGATAATCTAAAATTGATAAAAAATGTTAGACAACCAGGACTGCTAAACGCGGTCGAGAGTATATATATTGCGAAATATAGTTACAATAAAAAACGCATGAACGTTTCTCCACCGCCCATTACGAGTCACCTGATCGATTGCTTTGTAAAATAAATTCCCACGTTTCAATACGTCTTAGGGATAACATAAGATATACAGATATTTCCGCAAACGAAACTATGTTAACTTAGTTGTCCTTGAACCTTCCCAAAATTATTACAGATAGACACCTTTTAGATAAGGTAAAAGACGTCCGGTGATAAAAATACAATACACTGCAGAATTTGCATGCGACTAGGTCCCCTCTCGGTTCCGTCTCTTTACGTACGATCCGGTATTTAAGGTAATGTTAGTTTTTAAAGAAGTTAGAATTTTTCATCCTCTGACGATGCTTACTTGGTTAGTGAACCGATCGTCAGGTTTTTTAAAATGTGTTGTGGTGATTTGGGTTCTCCGAGTGTACTTACCAGTGCTCGTTACAGGCTCCAATTCACTTAGAGTATTGAATCACAACCAGAAACAAGAATGCAAGTGACATTTGTTTGATATTTTGGTACATTTCGACTAATAGTAATTTAAATTTTGTTAAATACAATCGCAAACAAGTGTAGGCTCTTCTGTATGGCATGGCGTAAAATTATATCAATAACTATGTGAAAACTGGAACCTGTGATGAGCACTAATAAGTACACTTGGAGAACCCAAATCACCACAACACATATTTCTAAGACCTTACGATCGTCTCGATGACCATGTCAACGTCTTCAGAGGAAGAAACATTCTAAAATTAAACTAAAAGCTACAGTGTATTTATATCGCGTCTAAGGTGAACGAACCAGTCCGAAGTAAAATTGTCGTCGACGACCCATCGTTTGTCTATTGTGTAGTGAACCGACGAGGTCGAAGACCTGCTTTAATCTTCTGGTTGTCAAATTTATGAGCTTTTATCTAATGTGCTTAAAAAGAAAGGTACCGAGTTATTTAAGGAATCTGCACGTTCCTTTTGCTCTAGAAATTTACTATGAGAATATTGGAGCAAGCCGACAAGCACATCTGGCGAAACTGACACCATATTAATATTGTGAGCCAAACACTCGGTTTGTTTTTTATAAAAAATATGAGCGGATTTTATGGTGTCGGCTTGCTCCAATATTCACATAGTAAATTTCTAGAGCAAAAGGAACGTGCAGATTCCTTGAATAACTCGGTACCTTTCTTTTTAAGCACATTAGATAAAAGCTCATAAATTTGTCAACCAGAAGATGACAGCAGGTCTTCGACCTCGTCGGTTCACTACACAATAGACAAACGATGAGTCGTCGACGACAATTTTACTTCGGACTGGTTCGTCTACCTAGACGCGATATAAATATATACTGTAGCTTTTTGTTTAATTTTAGAATTTTTCTTCCTCTGAAGACGTTGACATGGTCGACGAAACGATCGTAAGGTCTCTGAAATATGTGTTGTGGTGATTTGGGTTCTCAAAGTGTACTTATGTCAATAACCCTAAATAAACAGAATACAATAAAACTAAATTAATATGAGTTATACTGAGGAACCAAACAAAATCCGTAGCATACGCTGGTCATAATAGAAATCGAATAAGTGACTTTAGTACCCGATATAAGTAATGCAAAATTTGGAATGTTTTCCTTACTAGTTTACGACCCGTTACCAAACTTACGCTACTTCGTTAATTTTCGCGTATTTCATTACAATCTGACGCTTGGGTAGTCTACCCCCCAGCAATGGATATTTACTCACTGAAAACAATTTCTAATTTAAACAAGTTGGTATAAAAGTATAAATGTGTTAGGCCAGTCCGTCACTGTCAGTACATTTTATAATAATTGAAGGTGAGCATAGCGATTTATAATTAAGATCGTACTTTGTGTTTATATCACGCTTACGACCATGGTTCTTCTTCTGCTACACACCACCTGACTTATTATCACATGTGCAGTGTGCAAATAACCGACCAGATAATAAAATGTCTTGTTTCTTAATTAATGCTATTGTAAATTTGTCGACCGGCAAATGATACGACCCTGCAGCTAGATATCTACAAGATTTAGACACTATATAAATGTGTTTGAGTTTAATTGACTTTGTAATTTGTTTATTTTTGCATTACGCGGCTTCTAAAATGTTTATTTATTCAGTCTGTAGCAATGGAATGGTTTAATTAGGAAATTGGTAGGTAGTCTGGATTTAAACGACAATTACTTATGTCAAAGATTAAAGGTTTATGTTAGTACAATAAGTATGAGACTTGTTTTTGTGCGTTGACTTTTTAGCGAATTTTCGTATAAAATGAGGCAGTCGCGACTTTTGAACTCTTGAAGAAAGTTCATCAAATAAGTGCAATCTAGGCACACTAAATCCACATCTGGGGTTAGTTTCAGACTTTATACATACATACATACAATGTGTCCCAAACTGGCTGGGAATGTATTGCTATCTCCGTTATTATTAGAGATAGGGAGACGGTTAAATTAGCAATGTTTTGAAGAATTTCATGCTTGTTCTAAATATAACCTGTATTTTGCAGTGTCCCCTTTTGTTTTCGAGTTATTTTGAAAAAAAAATTGTCGATTTCTTTTTCCTTCAATATCTAAGTAGGAGTTGATCTGACATGTCTAAGACTTGCACATTATGCGGACACTTTTTACATAGTAATCTTTTTGTGCTATTCTCATATTTGGATTGTCGTTTGTTTTTGAGCTACAGGTATCAACGTTTGTTTTTATTATGGCAGCCATATTGTATTTTTTGCTCATATGATAGCCTGTGAAAAGAGCTTTCCAATGATGTACAACATGCTTGAGAAATCTTGTAATTGCACTGACAATTTTGAGAACAACCGTTTTGAGGATAGTATGCTATGAAATCCAATAGCAGAAAACAAATGATTAAAAAAAAAGTGTTCAAAAAGCAGTAGGCCATGGAGTCTAACAATAGACTTCTACTTTTAATATAATTTTCCGTAATGATTCACGATAAAAAAAATAGAAACCTTGAGCACACCTATGAATCCGACCATTATTACAAATGATATTTTACATTAAAACATTTCCATAAAAAATTGTTATAAATAAATTAAATAGGTAAACCTAGTAAATAACTAAAATTACTAACAGAACTCGATAAAACTGTTTGATTTTTAAACATAAGTCAACTGAAGAACAACAGAAGAAAGGTTGCTATGGGTATAACACTATCGCGACAATTAAGAATACTGTCATTCTTAATTATCTGAAAAATTTGAGGTGTATTTTACACGTTGCTTAAATTTTGTACCAAATACTTTGTTTCCTGTTTATTTTAAATATCATTTAACAATATGTTCAGTAATGATCAATATTTTGACATGTTGGAATGTTATATTCCTTCTAACCGAAATACTGAGGCAGCTGCAAATTCATATCGAAACAACTACCCAGAAAGACGACAACCAAACACCAAAATATTTCGCAGGATAGTGACCAATCTATTGAACCACGGTAGCTTCGTCGCAAAGAAACTGCCAATGCCTAGAAATGAAGAAAGAAATAATGCCGTCTTATAGGTTTCAAACGAAAACTCTCCGCAATCTGTTCGGTTTTATGGTGAACAAATTAACGTTCCAAAAAGTACGGTACACCGTGTATTAAAACAAAGTCATTACCATCCATACAAACCTACAATCGTACAAGGCTTTAATGTTGACGATTTCCTTAAGCGACTTCAATTCTACTGATAGTATCAAGGACAATGTCAGCAAGAGGAAAATTTGAAAATATGGACTGATGAATCCAGATTTACAAATTGTGGTGTGCATAATCGCCATAATAGGCATTATTGGGCAAATGAAAATCCCCATCTAAAGAAAGAAAGACGATTGCAAGACAGATTTGGTAATAATGTTTCGTGCGGCTTATTAGGTAAAAAAAAACTGTTATTTTTATTTGTAGATTAGACAGTTAATTTTTTAAAATTTCAAGTAACTTCATTGTTGATCCGTTCTTTTTTGAAAATAATTTAACTGGGGAAAGGTATCTTAATCTATTGAGAAATGATATCTTACCAACAATTAGAAGAGTTCATGATAATTTAGACGAGATTTGGTACAAACAAGACGGTTGTCCAGCCCACAGTACCAGGATCGTCAAAAAATTTTTGTACCAAAAATTTAATAATCGTGTCATTTTTAACAATGGGCCGGTTCATTGGTGTGCTCAAAGTCCTGATATAACAACCATGGATTCTTATTTTTGTGGTACTCTGAAGAATGATGTGTATAAATTCGATCCACCAGAAAATATCAATGAATTACGAAACAGAATCACGGAAGCTATAAATCATATTAACCAAAACACCCTCACCAGAGTTTGCAGGCATGTTTCAAAGAGGTGTATAAAGTCCATTGAACAAAACGGTGGCCATATTGAACAATTTTATATTTAGTGTATTTTTAAGTTCCTATTTTTTTTTATTTGTTGAGTTCCCTTTCTAATTGTGTTGTTTTGTGGAGTTTAAGTTTATATTTTTTATTGCCGGGTTTCGTTATTAAACTGTTTCACATAATATTACCTAGCATTATTACCTAATTAAGTGTTGTAAATTAAATCGCAATATTTTTGTATCGTGAATCATTACGGAAAATTGAGTTAAAAGTAGAAGTCTATTGTTAGACTACATGGCCTTCTGCTTTTTGAACACTTTTTTTGTCGTTTGTTTTCTGGTATTGTATTTCATAGCCTACTATCCTAAAAACGGTTTTTCTCAAAATTGTCAGTGCAATTACAATATTTCTCAAGCATGTTGTACATCTTTGGAAAGCTCTTTTTCACAGGCTATCACATGAGCAAAAAATCCAATATAGCTGCCATAACACATATAAACGCTGATACCTGTAGCTCAAAAACAAATGACAATCCAAAGTTGAGAATAGCAAAAAGATATTACTCTGTAAAAAGTGTCCAAATAATGTGCAAATCTTAGACATGCCAGATCAACTCCTACTTAGATATTGAAGAAAAAAGAAATCGATAAACTTTTTTTTAATAACTCGAAAACAAAGAGTGGCAGGGCAAAATACAAGTCATATTTGGAACGAGAATGAAATTCTACAAAACACTGCTAGTCTAACCGCCTTCCCATCTGTAATAATAACGGAGATAGCAATACATTCCCATCCAATTTGGGACACACTGTACAGCTCTCGTCATTTTATAATTACAAATTTCCGCCAAGTGTCTATTTTAAATCAGTTGTGTCAAATGTTTGAATCTTGCTTGTTCATATAAGACAATGATATGTCAGGTAGAAGGGAAATATCGAATAGAAGAATGTTTTATAGCTCAGTTAATTTCTAGCAGGTCGTTGTTGTGCATACGTATTTTTCCATTTGACCATGTTGGTTACATAAAATGGGTGGTTTCAATACTTCCCTGAAGTTGATTATCTTGATTAAAGCTTATCTGTAAAACAAAAAGCAGTATATTCAATACAACGGTATTAGGTTAGAGCTGTTTAGTGTTCCCTCTGGGTACCACAGGTATCCATTTTGGGTCTCTTGCTTTTTAACATGTTTGTGGACGACATCACCTGTAACATCTCTTTTATTCATATTTTGTATGCCGGCAATCTAAAGATGTTCCACGGGATTTGATCTTGGGAATACTGCTGTCATTTTCAGAAGAACTTAGACACTTTGACTAATTGGAGTGAGCAGAACTGTCTGAATTTTAATGTGCCCAAATCCTCTATACTGTCATATCACAGTATAAAGGATCCCGTAATATATCCCCATATTATCGGCGGAGGAGTACTAACAAGATCGGATATTGTAAAAGACGTGGGTGTCATTAGACTCCCGTTATCTTGCAACCAGTATGTAGGAAAAACTATTTCAAAATATTGTGGAACGCTTGGATATATCATTCGTAACGGTCGCGACTTTTCATATGCGGTTTTGCAAAGGTTATTTAACATTTTTGTTCGTACGTATCTTGAATCTGCTTTCCTTATTTGGTTACCTTTGTATGAGAGTAATAAGCAAGAACTAGAAAAAATTCAAAGAAGTCTTCTTAAATATCCGTAATATAAACTGGATGGCTCGTATTCACCTATTGGGTACCCATATAGCCTTCTTCTTGAAATATTTGATGCGTCGTATGTTGAGACGATGGCAGCTCCATTTAGTTGTATTTGTGCATAAGGTGATCAACAGCAGCATCCGCTGTCCATTTTTCAGCCTATTTACAGTTGCGTCGATATATATATATATATATATATATATATATATATATATATATATATATATATATATATATAATATCTTATAGAGAAATTAAGTCTGCCTTCTTCGACGCTGTGTAGGATGTTTTATTGTTTTCTCTTCATTATTATTTTTGTTTCAATATTAATACTTGCTTTTTGTGGTTACATTTATTTTTAATTTATCTTTATTGTAATTTATATTTGTTATTTTCTACTGTGGTTTTCGCCTTTAGAAGGCTTTTCGCTGATTTTTTTCGCTAAAATTAGTATGCTGTACTGACGATCTCTAATTAGAGCGAAACCGGTCTACGGTTATAATTGTGATGAGAATACACCTAGCCTTACATACTTTGTCCCTATATTGGGGAAGAAATGGGCCAGGGCTGACTAAATTGTTAGTTGGTTGTATACAGTCTTTATTTTTTAACATTCTGTGTTGTTTGGAGCTGCCGTGACAACATACTACTTGTTTCCGCAACGAGATGGCGACACTTGTAAAAAGCGTGTTTTACATATCACTTAGTTATGGCATAGGTTGCTGGGATGTAGTATTTAATAAGTAACTTTCACACTTCCTCAGTTGTGCAAGGTTTTCCAGAATTTTTTTCCTTGATCTACCTCTTCCCTTTTCTCCAGGTAGGTGTCCTTCAAATAGCTTTGCCAGAAAGTTACTATGTCCAAGAATACGACTATTACATTTTGCATTTCTCTTTCTTTAAAAAAGCAAAATTCTTCTCTCGCCTCTTCTAGTATACTTTCATTCGTCTTTTGATCGGTGTATCTTGTCTTTGCAATTTTGCTCTATGTCCACATTTTAAAAGCTTCTCCCCTTTTTTTTGCTTAATCATAGTACAGGTTTCCGCTCCATAATCCGCCCCATAACCTAACATACTCTATACGGACGGCTTAGTAAACTTTTCTTAATGTCCAAGTTAAAATTTTTATAAATAAGACGAGTAAATGTAGCAAAGATATTCCTTCGCAGATCTTTGCTACATTTACCAGCATCCGTGATAATATTTCAATTTGTTCAAGTGGTTAGATTTACACAGAATTCGACGATGGAAATAGATATTTTCTATTAAGCAGGGTCGTGCGATGCATGAAAGCAATGGCACCGATTTCGCTTAATATTTCTAGTAAAATGTATTTTTTTTTCAATTGTATTTTGCCTGTTCAATTACATTTTTCTTTGTAATAAGTTTAAATATAGTTGTAGGTATAGATATTTGAAATACTTAGTGAGTTGGGCATTTTCGGACACGCGACACAAACTAAAAATTATATATATATATATATATATATATATATATATATATATATATATATATATATATATATATATATATATAATAAAATCTGAAACCATATAATTTTCAGTTTGTATCGCGTGTGCGACAGGGTATCCCGGAATTCAATGCACAACCGACCTACCACAGGTTTTTCAGCCAAAATTAGGTCGATTCAGGTCAACTCACCTCTATACAAGGTTTGGCCGCCAGAGGGCTTCAAAGTTATTAATTCTCTCTCTCTCTCTCTCTCCCCTAAACAGGTAATTCGATCATATTCAAATTTCACAGAAATATTGTAATGAGCAAGTGGTTTAGTCATTATGAGAACTAATGCAATTGCACCCCTGCAAGGGTGTAAATTGCCGGCACCCCTAACTATTTTTATCGTATCTATTTCTCTGGCCAATTTAACACGTTCATTTTTTTTCAAGACTGGTATTTTTCAAATTTTTGTTGCTTTTGTAAAATTTTGCTTACTCTCTTAGTTTTTGCGCAAAATGGTATTAAGCTAACCACTGATAGTTGCATTAAACGATAGTTAAATAATTAAATCCTGTTATAATGGAAATGAGTTTGATATGTGCGTATTTTTTTTTAAACAAAACTCAACATTTTTTCGGAAAACGTTATCCGATTTTCCTGACTAACGAACTCATCCAAGCTATTAATAAAAAAAAGGCACTTGTCGAGTTTCATCAAAATCAGTTGCTTATTTTTTGAGTTATCGGTTGGATACATACATACATATATATATATATATATATATATATATATATATATATATATATATATATATATATATATATATATATATATATATATATATATATATCGACCCCCATCTAGTGACTTAAATCTATTCATAAATGAACTGGAGGCTTTTATTCTAAATAAAAGTAGGGCTGATATAGACTTGATAGTTGGTGACATTAATATTGACCTGTTGAATCTTCAAAATCCTTCAAGCCTCACTTATATCAATGTACTTGAAAAAATGGATATATTGCCTGCATTAATTCTCCCACGCGCATTACGGACAGATCTGAAAGCTGTATCGATCACATGTTCTTACGGTATAGTAAAAATTTTGACAAAGAGATGAATGGTGATGGGTCTGCAACAAGATCTTACATAATAAAGTCGGATGTTACCGATCACTACCCTGTATTTCTGACGATTGATTTAGGTGGTGGTCTTCACTCTGATGAAACTAACATTGCTAGTGCGAGTGATGGAAACGGCACGTACCAAAGAATAGATGAGGTAGAATACTTAAAAAACTTGGAAACAACAGAGTGGGATGATATTATTTATTGTGAAGATGTGCAGGGTGCTGTGGATGGGTTTGTAAATAAACTAAGTAATATAGTACAGAAGTCAAAGGTTGTATTACCTATTAATAAAACTAGAAAGAAAAGCCCATGGATAACGAATGGTCTTGTTGCATCACTTAAAACTAGAGACAAATTAAAAAGTAAGTGGCTTAATGACAGGAATAATAGGCAACTGGAACTGGAATATAAAGTCTATAAAAACAAGTTGACTAATTTAATAAAGATTACCAAGAGTAATTACTATAAAGGTAGGGTCGTGAATGCAGGAAAAGATATCAGGAAAATATGGAATGTTATTTCAGACGTTGCATTGGGCAGAGGTAAAGACCAGGGAAGAATTGAAGCCGTGAGAATAAGCGACAATGAAGTGGTACGAGATAAGAAACAAATAGCAAATATTTTCAACAGGTATTTTGTGTCAGTGGGTGCTGAGGATTCTAATGTTGGTACACAAACGGTGCATTATCAGACTGCAAGATCAGGCGCCAGTTCGTTTTTCCTCCGCCCTGTTTCTGGTAGTGAAATTACTATTATAATTGGTAAATTAAAGGCAAGATCTGCACCTGGCATGGACGGATTGGGTGGTAGGCTTTTCCAGGTTGGTCATCTTTTTTTGGTTGAACCAATCGTTCACATAATAAACAGAATTTTTGAAACAGGTTTGGTGCCCGAGCAGTTTAAGATATCTGTAGTTTCGCCCATATTTAAAACAGGAAGTCGAATTGACCCCGCCAACTATCGTCCCATAAGCTTACTTAACACGCTGGCCAAAATATTTGAGAAAGCTCTTTATTTACGACTTACTGAGTATTTCAATAAAAATAACTTAATATCTATTAATCAGTTTGGCTTCAGGGAAAACTATTCTACCGAACAGGCCCTACACAAACTTTGCTCGAAGGTGTTGACTAATTTTGATAAAGATTTAAAAACAGTTGGAATATTTTTAGACCTTCATAAGGCATTTAATACGGTGAGCCACGACATACTGATGCAAAAACTGGACCGGGTGGGTGTAAGGGGTGTAGGCCTCACTTTAATTGGGAACTACTTGAACAACCGACAGCAGGTAGTAAAAATAGGTAATGTTCTAAGCAATCCACAAGTAATAAAATGTGGGGTTCCTCAGGGATCTATACTGGGGCCCATACTGTTTTTGATTTACATAAATGACATCCTTGAGAAATTTGAGACCCGCTGCGATCTTGTAGCTTATGCGGATGATATTGTGATTATGTATGGTGCAAATACCTGGAGCGAGGCTGTTGTGTGCAGTTCTAATATTTTTCAAGACCTTGTTGCGTCTTTGGCTTCTAACAATCTAAATCTGAGCGCAAAGAAATCGAAGGTTATCACTTTTTCACCTACGAGGGTGGGTCTCCCGCACATTGTTCCCGTAATACGAGTGAAAGATGAAATAATCAAGTGCGAGACTAACGTGAAGTATCTGGGGATCATCATAGACCAGCATCTAAAATGGAATTGTCATCTTGAAACCCTGAACAAAAGGCTCAGGAAATTTGTACATATTTTTTATATTTTACGAGGCATCTTAAGTCAAAGGATTTTGCTTCTGACGTATGATAGCCTGCTCCAGTCAATTTTGAGGTATGGTATATCGTGTTGGGGATCGGCATATGACACTTACATGAATCCTCTACGCATCACACAGAACTTTATAATGAAGACTATATTGAACAAGGAGATTAAATATCCCACTAACTTGTTGTATAACCAGGCAACCAATGTACTCAATAGCACTGGATTGTACATAATGGCACTCATACAATACACGCACACAACTATAAGCCTTCAGAAATTGTTAACGCATGGTTACAGTACAAGGGGCAAAATGGGTGATTTTATGACGGCTGCGGCGTGTAGGAAGAATATTTCACAGCGTTATGTATCGTACCTTGGTCCAGTGCTACTTAATCTTGTGCCACTGGAGATATAAAAAAATGAAAGATAATTATAAGTTTAGGAAAAAACTTTTAAATCATTTAATTGAGAACTTTGTAACATTTGAGCAAGTGATATACTGCGTGTATATATTTGGATAATGAATGTACATGAAAGAGTGTGGATGTGTGGGAATGTGTTAGTGTGAGTGCGCGTACGTGAGAGACTTGGTGGGTATTTCACTTGGTAAATGAGTGTTATTTTTAATTGTGATTGGGTAGGTATATATATTGAATCGGGAAACAAGTGGTTTAGTAATTTGTTGTAAATATCGGATCTTCCTCTTTCCTCCTTTTTATTGTGATGAGAGGGGAGTAGACTTTAATCACGGCTGATTGTAGAGATCATTTAATGGTAAATAATAGAGATAAGATTGGAGAACCGGATCATACGGACGTGATACGTCCTGATGCACTGTAACTGGAAAGATGCATGCAACTGCTCTGTAGAATATGTAGGAGTTTTTCAGCACATACAAGTTCTTCTGAACTTACGTGCTACTGTTCTTAATATTAGTCAGTAAGTATTATTGTATGTATGGGAAATAAATAAATAAACAAATAAATAAATATATCTGTATAAACATATAAAAATTGAAACTGACCCCGGATATGGGTTCTAGGGGTCCTAGTTCGCGCGCATTTGAAAAAATATTTGCAAAGTCTCTCCATCGATACCTCTTTATTAGTAATTAAAAAAAATTCACTAAAAATGAAGGGCTCGCCTATTTTTTTCCCCGAAAATGTATTATAAAGAAACCTACTTACTAAACTTAATAATTATTAACTAATTACCAAGTTTTCCTCTAGTTAGTTATACGTTATAGTAGTTAAAAAGTCCCTTAAAAAGTTAACCTTTAAATTTAAAATATCCACTGAATTAAACACAGTATCACAATTATTTTTTCCACTTATTAAGCAACCCGAAGTAATAACCATCATAATAATAATAATTGTCTTGTTAGAACATGTAAACAACAACGAAATGATCTAATTAAAAATCAATCCGACGCGAAGACGAAAATTACTACGTAGTAGGTACACACGCTCTGCCAAAAGTCCACTACAAATTGGCAGTGTGTAATTTTATAGCGCACAACAGATTGCTTATTCGGTCGTTTTCGACGAAGATCATCAAGATTCGGCGATCATTTCGCACTGAAGTATCGCATTTCCTGGAGAGCGGCGAAAAATACAGACCGCCGCCTGACTGCTTTATATGGATATGGATGTATATAACGTCTGCATCGATTAACACTATACTGATTCTGATTCTGTATTCTGTATTAATGGCTGCCGGCTCTCTGCGATCTTCGTTATAATAATTTTGTTTGCTGAATGCAGGAGGTAAAAAAGTAAATAAAAATTCATTAAAATATAGCATAGCAAAAATTATGTTTTTTCCACGGCAGGCGGCAGTGCGCTCGCACGGGCGCACTTATTGAGGAGCCGCCCTGATGTATATATATATATATATATATATATATATATATATATATATATATATATATATATATATATATATATATATATATATAAAGATTGAAACGGACCCCGGATATGTGTTCTAGGGGGCCCAGTTCGCGCTCATTAAAAAAAATTGTTCAAAATTCAAAAGTCGAAATCTCTTTACTGAATTTTTTTTAAGGAAATTCAGTAAAATCAGTCAGTACGGATTAAGTTATCTGGTTTGTTGAATCCAAAAACAACACAATTAATCTCTTAATGAGGCTTGTTTGTATAACAACAAAAACAATTAAAATAACTTAAGGAGCATGTAGCGATATATACGACGTCAGGCTTACAACATCTGACTAAAAACTAAAAGAACTTGCGGAACATCCATTTCAAAGGAACAATATTTTCGGTGGTTAGCGGAATTCTCGAAATAGTTAAATACTACATTCATTAGATGTGGTAACAAAAACTTTTACAAACTTCCCCAAACATATTCAGTGTGTTAAACCTCAAAAAACTTTATGGAAGCAGCTCACAGAAAGGGCTTGTGAATCCGAACGTTCTAAAAATATCTCTTACGTTTCATTTTCCCATTTATATTGTGTATGCGGAGGCTTACAGAGGAGGAGTGTACAAGAACTTTTCAAATTCCAACCGCAAATGCCTTCTCCTTATGATGATTTCCAACAATAATGTTTACAAGCAGATGCTTTGCTTTTAATATGATTATGTTCACGTATGTGTTTTATTGTAAGGCTTAAATCACAAACACAACGGTATTTGTTTTCAGCAGAAACATCAGCTAAGTCTTAAGACAAAGTTGAGTTCCTAATTGTTAGTAAACATGAAAGCCTTTCACTTCCCCGGCTAATATTTTTGATAACAACATCTTTGTGCATATTTGTCGAATAAAACATTATGCACATAATCAGAATACGATAAATGGAGAAAAAGCCTGTACGCAGCAAATGCATTTTGGCAGCGGATTTTCATAGAAATGATCTAAGTTTTTTTATATACAGGCTGTCCCACGACTAACGGCACAGAGTCTCACGTCTAAACAGGCCGATTTGCGTCCAAAGAAATTTTGTTTTAAGAACCGCTGAAACACGTCAATTTTAATATTGAAGGGGACATGTTTTAACATAAAACTCAACTTTTTCACATCAACCCCTTAATGGTGGTGATAACAAGCCTTATACTTTTAATAGGCAACATGGGTCGAGTGTTAGATCGTTTGAAAGCTCTTTTTTTTCTGAATTTAGCACTCTAATTTTTTTGGAAGTTTTATCAACTCGTTTAAGAATTATTCACAGTTAGAGTTTCAAGAACGTATTTCATTCATTGTGATAAGACATGCACTAATTAGTCAATTTTTCGTTAAAATACTAAAAAACAAAACCAAACGTTCAAAAATGTTTATTCAGTTAGGTAAGTGTTCAAATTGTTTAACACCAGCTTCCATACAAAAGTACAAATTTTCTTCAAAACGAGCTCTGGCATTCTGGAGCATTTGTGGAGTTATCAGACGGAATTCTTCAACAATGCGTCGCCCTAATTCTTCCTCAGGTTCTGTTGCGTAGACTCTACTCTTTAAATAGCCCTATAGAAAGAAGTCTAAAGGAGTTAAATCCGATGATCTAGGGGGCCACTCAATAGCACGTCCACGCCCAATCCATTGTCCTGGAAACTAACTATTCAAAAACTCCCTAAAACGTTGTGAAAAATGCGGAGGAGCTCCATCTTGTTGAAACACTAATTGATTTTCTTGAAAGCGATCATCATTTTCAACAATGTCAATTATTAGAGGGTCAACGATATCTTCTAGTAACTCGAAATACGTTTAGCCACTCAAATTGCCATCAAGAAAAATTGATCCGATTAAACGGTCTCCAAAAATGTCAGTCCAGACATTCAATTTCTATGGAGTTTGAGTGTAGATTTCGTGAAAATTTCTTGGATTATTATCTGCCCAATAACGACCATTATGACGATTGACTGTAGAGTTTAATAAAAACGTACAATCGTCTGAAAAACAGATATTGAACAGAAAGTTTCAATTCAGTTGTTGTACGAAATGAATTTTATACGGGTGAAATTTATGATGCTTCAATATTCGCTGAATAGTTCTTCTTTTGATGTTTGAAACAGTGGCCAATTTTCTCGTGCACAAAGTTTGGTCTGCAGCGAATTTGTCCTAAAACTTCAATCTCAGTAGTCTCATTTCTAACCGGAAATTCACGTTCATGATCCCGTTTTTTGTTGGCTACTGAACCACTTTGTCGAAACTTTGCAACTAACTCCAAAATGTATTTTCTGTTAACATGTCTGTTCGGATGTCGTTCATTAAACAAATTTGCGGTAGGGTTGGCACAGTCGTCGTTTTTGAAAAAAAGAGTAATTATTTCAAGTCTTTCTTCTATAGAATACACCATTGTGAAATTAATTTTCGGTAGTACTATCAAGTATCAAACCGACCGATAAACTGAAATAATAAACCGCATTTCTCTCATTCCGATAAGAAATGTTCTGATAGTCAACTTTTTGTTTACAAACGAACAACACATTGACTATCAGCACATTTCTTATCGGAATGAGTGAAATGTGTTTTTGCATCTTAAACTGTGAATAATTTTTAAATGAGTTGATAAAACTTCCAAAAAATTTGTGTGCTGAATTCAGCAAAGAAAGAGCTTTCAAATGGTGTACCACCACACTTAGAGAAAAATTAATTCCCTTCCATATGACACTAAGGTTTCCTTCACCCACGTGCAGTGGTTTTCATGCTGTTCATGCTTTTATTATTGTAAACTCCATTTTCACATTAAAACGAAACTTTCAAACAAATCTAGTTCTCTAAAGTCATTTTTGACACATCTTTCAAATCAAAATTAAATAGGAATGTCTGAACAGTTATAGTTTAGTTGTTGAGAATCTTTAATGTTAATATATTCAAATATGAAACAGTAGTTACTTTAACAGAGGACAGACATGTTACTATGCATTGGATAATGTGTGGAAAATTGTGTTCTGGCATCAAGAGTCTATGTTAAAAATATTACGATCAAGAACATCCAAGAGAACAAGGGTTTGGCAAATTATTGAAATATTTAGTGTTAGTGGTAGTGTTGCATACGAAAAACTAGGCAAAACTGAACCAATTACTGGCGATACTGACAACAAACTGAGTGTACTACTGTCTGCTGCTGCTGTTTCAGTTAAGTATCGCATTATTAGACCAAAAATTAATTAAAACTATCGGAATAAAATTACGATTAATTTATTAGGAGACCGTGCATTTAACACAATACACCGCAAAATAAAAGTGAACTGTTAAATTTCACCTTTCACACTGCAAAAATTGGTAGTTTATAAGAAAATATTAATGATACCAAGTACGTTTTAGAAAAAAAAGGCAAGATAAGAAAATTTATGATAAAAGTCAGTTAAGAATTCCAGAGCAGATTATTTCGTTGTGTGCAAGTGAATGGAGAATATTTTGATCAATTATTATCAGAAAGGGGCGTTTTTATTGAGTTTGCTTTCGAAATTTGAATTTCAGGGTAAACTGTTTAGTTTTAATATTCCGGTATCAAATTTCCACCCTGTAATGAAACCTGTAATATTAGACCATACATATTGGATATCTCCGCATTCAGAAAAATGTGATCCACCGACTTGTGATGAAAAAATGTTGGGTTACTTTTTTTTTAATGTATAAAGTGGTGGGGGTAAAACAGTGGGTGTTTAATTTTTGTAACTATGATTATAAGACAATATTCGACAAATTAAACTTCCGTGTCTCATTGTTTTCCACAAAAATTATTTCTTGCTGAATAACGCATTTTACCTCATAAGTGTGTTTCACACTATACAGGCTGGTCCTCCGGGAGGTCCCACGATCGATTGCGGGAAAACTATCAATAGGAAAAACCTGAAAATTGGATATTACACTAAAGTCGTTGGTGGCCACAGGTTAAAAATATTTTCAAGATGGCGGCACTGCCGGTTATACGGAGGTAGATGTCGATTCGCTTATTTTAAATAGAACACCCTATATTTTATTGCAGTTTCGGATTCTAGAATAAATTCTGAACACTTTTTATAAGTAATGTTCTATACCTATCATCAACCGTCCAGAAGATATTTACACTTTAACATAAAATTTGACATTTACGGCCAGTCATAAAGATACCTATTTTTGTATAATAAGAACATATTTCGTTACTATTTTTAGAATTATCTTGAAAGATGATTCACTTCATCTATTTCCACATCGATACTAACGATAGAGTATACAGAGTGTCCAAAAAAAATTCTTGAAGTTTGCAATGAGAAATTGCAAAAATCTCGCGATTTTCAAATTGGAACCCCCTTTTGTATAACACTATCATGTTAAGTTTAAAAAATCACTGATACTTTGTGTGTACTTACCTATACCTAAATCAAACGGTTTTCATTTTAATTTGAAAAAACTCATTTCAAAGCCTGATATTTTGGTAAATATACTACCATAAGCGTTAAGCCATGGAAAATAAATTGCGGAGTGAGTTTCTATGGAAACTTTGACAGTTTGTTGATTAACTAGCTAATAATGGCGCGGTTAAATTACACACACGAAGATTATTTAAATTTTATTTACTATTTATGGACAATGTAATAAAGTAATTTCGCGAACGTGTGATACATTTGCTGATAGATAACCATATAAACAGAAACCGTCACATTGAACCCTCAAACGAATAGTAGACAATTTCAAAAACTGCGGATCCGTCAAGAAAAAGGTGCAGAGGGCTAAACCCTTTGTTGAGAACGAACAAATTGAGATAGCAATTTTGGGCTATTTTGCCGCATACCCTACAAAGTCATCGGGGCAAGTAGCACTGGAGTCAGGATTGTCCAAAACCTCCGTTCTGCGAATTTTACAAAAACATAACTTTCATCCTTATGCTTGTTCAGTTGTGCAACATTTAAAGGAAACTGTGTGTGTGAATGTTTTGTTTCTTTAACGTCAGCCTATTTCCGCGACTATGGCCAATTACCGACGCCAGGGAGCAGTTTCACCTCACTATCCTGGAAAATTTTCCGAACCCCTGCCTTTCTGTAAGGAGGGTAGGGATCTTTAACGTGCCCAACATTGCATGGACACGGGACCGACGGCTTTACGCCCCCTCCGACGGACGGAACGTGCAGACATTCAACTTGCTCAAATACAATGCCAGAACTTCGGTTTATGTTAATGTTACAGTTGGTACTGAAAAAGTGAAAGGAAAACCCTGGGATCGAACCCAGTACCTTTCGGTTCAGAGGCACACGTTCTTGCCCCTGAACCACCGAGACTCTATTTAAAGGAAACTGATTTTTCCCGAAAGGTGGAGTTCTGTGAATTTATTTTAATGCGATTCCAATAAAACCAGCTGCTTTTAGATAACATCATATGGACGAATGAAGCAAAATTTTCAAAGAATGGACTTTTCAATCGTCGTAATTTTCACTATTGGAGTGACACCAATGTTCATCCTTCTAGGGAAGGACATTTTCAGGAAAACTGGCAGTTTAATGTTTATTGTGCTATAAGGAATGACGGCGTTGTTGCCCTAGACATATACGACGATAATTTGAATGGTGAGAATTAATCCGAAATTCATAAAATACTTTATGTCAACTCTATTTATTTACTTATAGGTGAGCGTTATTTGGAAATTTTGCAAAATTTGGAAGTAACTTATTTGGACAACCTTCCATTGAATGAATATAGGCAAATATTATACCAACATGATGGGCCCCTCCTCATAATGGTCACCTGGTTAACAATCTTTTACAATATCTATTTGCTGACCAATGGATTGCCAACAATGGGCCACACCTTTGGCCGCGTCGATCGCCTGACTTATCTGTTCTCGATTTTTTTAATATGGGGTACTATAAAAAATAAAATCTACAACACTGCAGTTTCTACTAAAGAAGATTGCATGCAGCGGGTTCGAGAATCATTTCGTGAATTGGATCCGGATTCAATAAGAAAGGCCACACATGAGGAATTGACACGTAGGTGTGAAAAATGTCTTGACGCCACAGGTTGTCAATGTGAACACTTAGGACGTTAATTTTTGTTTCATTTTATTCAGTCCGTGTTGTGTGTGAATTTTTTTCTATTATCTGTTTGATGGTTTTATATAAGGTTATATGGCAAAATACTTAAAAACTGCTGTATCGATTTGTTTGTTGTCAACAACGGGTTTAGCCCTCTGCACCTTTTTCTTGATGGATCTGCAGTTTTTGAAATTGTCTACTATTCGTTTGACGGTTTTACGTGACGGTTTCTCTTTATCTGGATATCTATCAGCAAATGTATCACACGTTCGCGAAATTACTTTATTACATTGTCCATAAATAGTAAATAAAATTTAAATAATCTTCGTGTGTGTAATTTAACCGTGCCATTATTAGCTAGTTAATCACCAAACTGTCAAAGTTTCCATAGAAACTCACTCGGCAATTTATTTTCCATGGCTTAACGCTTATGGTAGAAAATTTATCAAAATATCAGGCTTTGAAATGAGTTTTTTCAAAATAAAATGAAAACCGTTTGATTTAGTTATAGGTAATTACATACAAAGTGTATCAGTGATTTTTTAAGCTTAACACGATAGTGTTATAAAAAAAGGGGGTTCCAATTTGAAAATCGCGAGATTTTTGCAATTTCTCATTGCAAACTTCAAGAATTTTTTTGCACACTCTGTATACTCTATCGTTAGTCTCGATGTGGAAATAGATGAAGTGAAATATCTTTCAAGATAATTCTAAAAATCGTAACGAAATATGTTCTTATTATAAAAATATAGGTATCTTTATGACTGGCCGTAAATGTCAAATTTTATGTTAAAGTGAAAATATCTTCGGGACGGTTGATGATAGGTATAGAACAGTATTTATAAAAAGTGTTCATAATTCATTGTGGAATCCGAAACTGCAATAAAATACAGGGTGTTCCATTTAAAATAAGCGAATCGACATCTACTTGCGGTATAACTGGAAGTGCCGCCATCTTGAAAATATTTTTAACCTGTGGCCCCCAACGACTTTATATATAATATCCAATTTTAAGGTTTTTCTTATTGATAGTTTTTCCGCAATCGATCGTGGGACCTCCCGGAGGACCATCCTGTATATATATATATATATATATATATATATATATATATATATATATATATATATATATATATATATATATATATATATATAATCTTTTGTGCGTATAATTCGTTAAAAAATATCAGTATAACTATAAGTCCACAAAAATAACAACGTTGTTGATATCCTGTCTTCTAACAGACCCTGTTCAATAATAAAGTAATGCTGCTAATGCATTACCCTCTAATAAAGTAAACTTGGTGGGAGATAACCTTTTCTGGATAAGAAGTAACAACTTCGATGAAAATTAGCTATGAAATGAACCATAAAAATCACGAGCTCCTCATTAAACTACCTCCTAACGTCCTAAATGGCTGGGTACATCCACTGACCCGGTCTGAACTTTATTATGTTTGATCAAAACAAAGCAGAAGTAAATTTTTAATTTAATTTCCTCGGTTACAATATCAGTACGAAGCAATAACTTGGATAATCTTGTTATCGACTTGAGTATCATAATGCCGATTTGCAGATTTTACAGTTTAATAAAATCATGTTAAAATTCCTCTCGCTCTCTCTCTCTCTCTCGCTCTCTCACTCTCTCAACAGGGTCTGCATTCTAGTCCTTAAATAGATAATTAACCATGCTGCGTTTACGGATAATGACTGGATGGAATATCGGCTAACTTGATTTGCAGTACCTATTCTTCTTTCGCAAGGAATGTAAAATCGTAATGCTCGGAGCGGAGATACTCGCAATAATTCTATGATATGCATTTATATTGCAGGGGGTTATTAGTTTTTTCGAGTGGACTCGGAATCACTGCATACCAAAATATTACTTACGTTTGTTTTGGAGTGCATTTGCTTGCATTTCAGTTAATGTTTCTCATTTAGAATTCATGTATTTATTTGTACAAATTTAGTTCGTTGATAGCAGAGGTTTAGCTTTTAATCATTTAAAGTTGTAATGTAGATATACATTTTGTAGTAATTATTGTTGTCTATTAAAATCGTATGTCCTGACAAAATGCAATAAAAGTAAATCAGTGTTGACTTAAAACATATTTTAACTCACTTGAATAAATAAGTGTCTCTCAATACTATTATTATTATTTGCGGGTTCATTGCCAATTCCGGCAAATAAACAAAGTAGCCAAGGGTCCTATCAAAGGCAACTTGAGCTGCTGTCTTTTGCCTGTACTTAGGAAAAGGACGGGTCAGGCTGCATGTATCAATTAGCACTACCTTTTGCATAGTGATGTAGGCGTTCTTTTTAGTGAATTTTCATTAAGAAAAAACTTTTATTAGCTCTATACGTTGGGCACAGGTATAACAACATTTTATTGTGCCCTAGGTATTTATTAAGGAATTAATGATTAGTTTGGTTACTCAGTCGGGGCACAAATAGAATACAAATCAACGCAGGGCGTGGGTTTTAGCACTTACAGTCAGTGGGTTTTAAGATGCACAAAGAGCAGTCAGGAGTTAGAAGTAAAATCAGTTTATTAAAAGATTATTGAAGTTATATAATGCAGCTCGATTTTATTAAGCAAATTTAACTAAAGGAAAAACATAGATTAACTACTTTAAATTGGCATATAACACTGTCGAAATGAGTTGTGGGGCATACACTACTTTTAAAAGAAAATTACAGATAAATGATGTACTTAACCCGAGATTTAGACTGCTGCCTCCGGAGTGATGATCGCATTCGTCCAGCCTTGGATGCTGGAGGTGCCTCATTGTATAGATGCGACTCCCTGGGGAACTTCATGGTTCGGTACTCAGGATTGATCTTAGACAGGGTTGCTATCTAGCGGTTCCATTAAGCAGGGTGTTATTCAGAGGGCTGTTCCTTAGCGGTTCCATTCAGCAAGGTGTTATTCAAAGGGCTGCTCCCTAGTGGTTCCATTCAGCAAGGTGTTATTCAGGGAGCTGCTCCCAAGCGGTTCCGTTAAGCAAGGTGTTATTCAGGGGGCTGCTCCCTAGCGGGGTGCTATAAAATTTCAGGTGTATTAGTGTTGGTTCAGGGCTTAATGGTCTACATGAGGCGGCTTACAGCAGGTTGCGTTTACATACAAAATTTATTTGCGTTAATAATTAGAAATAAAATAACGTAAATGAAACAAAATCTTAAATGATCTCTTTTAAAATGCAATTAAGACAGCACAGTAGCAAGTAATTACTGAACTAACGCTACCACAAGTCACCGTTTAACAGTATATAGTTTATAACAAAGAGAGCAGTTATCGAAAGTGGATTTAGTACGGTATGCATTAGCAAGCAATCTCATATTAATCTCAACCAAAGAAATGTACGAGCAACGAAAAAAAAGCGGGTATTTAAGTATAAAACTTACCCATTTAGGCATACTGGTTTTCCCGATTGAAAATTTTAATTGTACGATAACTTTTCCAGGTTGACTTTAAACAGAAGAGAGCGTGTCACGCATTGCAACCGTTTATAAGGATTTTCTTATCTGGACATGTCATGGAGCTGTCGCGTCTGCAGGCGTATTCCATCGAGTTGTGATGCGGTAGAGTAACCGACCGCCGAGTTTGACGTCACTAGAGGGACTCAGACTCTGACGTCACTAAAGGGATTGATTCAGAAGCTTATTGTAGAAAAATAAAAGGCGTTAACGCGTGTGACATGTCACGTTTATGTTAAATACATGCGACATGTTACAAAGTGTTTTAAACAAAGAAAAATAAAGTTATTGGAAATTAAAATTAAAATAATCCTCGACATCACTTCAAATTCTCTAATGCAATTTTTACAATGTTGGACAAAAACAGATGATGTTACCTGTACTGCTATGCTATTGAAATAAATGGTGGATAAAAATCTAAACATTGGAAGTTACAAGTATTATTGCAAAATGTCGTAGAACATTGTGAAACGTATGACAGGGCGCCATCTCGGCGCGGAACCAGGTAGTATGTTGTCACAACTCTAGTTAACACAAAATGTTATAGATGGAGACAAGTGTACAATCAACTAACAATATTTTGTGGCGGTGTACTTCGGAAGCGTTGTGTGGGTCGGTCGGAAAAAGATTTAACTCGAGCGCCACAACTTTCTTGTAATATTTGATATTTCTGGGGAAAACTGGATGCCCAAAGTGACGGGATGGACGGTAACAGACCATCATGTGGAAGTAGAATGCCCGGTAAACTCTAGTGGATATAGCTAGTCTCCAGAGGTCGGGCCTACTTCAGATTTGTCGGGAAAATTAGTTTTGGAAGACAAGATGTATATTATATAAAAATAAATATTGGTCTATTTTGACGAGGAAAATAAGTATGAACAATATATATATATATATATATATATATATATATATATATATATATATATATATATATATATATATATATATATATATATATATTTATTTATTTATTTAAGAAAGAAACTGGTACAATAGTGAATAAGTGTACAATCTCAATTTTAATTCGCAGTAGATAGGACTATTCTAAAAAATCTGACTCTAAAAACACTACCACTATCTTAATGACAATCACAACCAAAACACAACAACAACACATCGCACAATATTTTATCAACAAATCATAATGATAAACGTGTGGCATAGCAAAACTATACAGCCCATGTTATCTCCATAATTACCCACGTATTACATTTCAACAAGTTATTATTTTAGACAGTCAGGTATCGTGACCTCTGGAAACAACTTACAAACTTACTAGATATATTAGCTACATTAGATGGTTAAACAATCAAAAATACTACAAGATATCACCAGAACTCGTACCTACCACTCTTAATATGTATTCACCACTCATAACATTTAAGAGCCCTAAGTTGTGACAACTTGTATGTGCTCTTCTGTTATTCTGCATATCTTCCCTAAGGTATAAATAAAAAGGACATGTTATTCTCTAACAAACCAAAAATACAACAAAAAAAAGTTATTTTCCAATCCAGGGCGTTAACCTGAACTAGATTCAGCTCGCATCGCTTATAACCTGCACACATTGCCACACAAACCAACGGTCACATGCATCCACGCCCAACCACACAAACACTCGCACATCCAAATCAACCAGAGACATACATAACCGTTTACTTCATACACAAGCGTTTAAGATCTCAAGCAGTTGAAATCCAAAGCTCTATAATACATCGGAGAATATATCGTAGTTCTGTAAGACATATAATTTAGCCCTTTTCCTAAATTTGTAATTTGTCGTGGCCCTAATTTCACTGGGCAGCAAGTTATATAAACCAGGTCCAATAAAATTAATGTAACGTCTGGATACCTCTTTCTTACATGTGTTAAACGTAATGTGTTTCCGTACTTTTTGCCTCGTAGGGTAACAATGTTACATAAAAGTAATAAAACTAAATTTAAAATTAGTACATAGTGAAAGCATATAACCAGGGCTCACTGGTAGAAAAAATATATGAAAAAATAATAATGGGAGTATTGGGTTTTTGTCTCAATTTTGCCCAGATACAAAGTTTTTGATCGCGGTATTATTCTCGTTCCCAACAGATTTGACCCCCTGGTTTTTGGGGAAGGTTTTATTAGCTTACGGAAATACAGAAATGTCGATATTTTACAATGCCCCACGCCCCCTGACCGCTACTGGAATCTTATCGGGAGACGAGATATTGGAAACTACTTAAAGACCTCGAAAATTCAAGTTACTTAGTTATTTTCACAAGTATCGTCACTTAGCGGGTTTCTATTAGTGTACTTTAACTTAAAAAATTGGAGTCTCTCGAAAAGAAAATACGCGCAGCCTTCTAGGCCTCAGTGTCAACTAGGGTGACACAACAAGGAAGGTGATCCTAACAGTTGGCCCGTGCAACAGGCAACTAACTCAACTTGTACGCAAATAATCCGCCTCTGCAGAAAAAGCGGTGAGCCTTGCAGGAAAAGAAATCACAAGCCCCGCGACAGTAAAATGATAGCCCTGCAGCAAAAATTGCCATGCAGCCAAAAATAATCCTGCAGCCAAAAATAGTCCTGCTTCCAAAGCCCGCATATACCGGGATTTAGCAGGGACTAGTAATAACACAGCCACTTTTAACAATGCTACACATAGGTATTGACTTCTAGTATAGTCACAAATTTGATTATAGAACCCTCAAATTCATTCACTGGTTGTTTACACCGCGATAAATTCTACAATTGCCTCCGAGATGTTATGTATGTTCAATGATAGCAAAAATTGGGCCTAACTCGTAGGCAACCTGCGTGAATATCGCGTTCGTCTGACGGCACGTGTGGAGCAATATTCTACGGGACATTGTTTTGTAGAAGGACATGTTAAAGCCCATTTTATCGAATTTATTGCAATTGGTCGGCATAGATATTAGTATTCAAAGGCAATTGAGTTCCACGAATGCTGGCGTAGTAATAACCGTCTGGTGATGACTTATCGAAATATGATCTTATGCAAAGATTATCAATACCTTTAGACACTATATTCTTTGTCTTTCTTTTCTACAGCAAATATGTAACTAAATGCTACAAACTTCCATAAAATAAATAATAGTAAGGCATCGGCGGTCTAGAGGTAAGAACGTGTGCCTCTGACCGAAGTGTTACTGAGGTCGGTCCCAGAGTTCTCCTTTCACTTTTTCAGTACATACTGCATGTAAAATTAACATCAACCGAGATTGTGACATAGTATTTGAGTTGAATGTCTGCACGTTCCGCCATTTGGATATAGTGTAAGGCCGTCGGTCCCGTGTTATTGCAATGTTGGGCATGTTAAAGATACCTTCCCTTCTTACAGAAAGACAGAGGTTCGACAACATTTCCAGCATAATGAGGTGAAACTGATCCCTGGCGTCGTTGATTGGCCATAGCGCTGAAATAGGCCGACGTTTAAGAACAAACAATTAATAAATAATATTTCTACGTATATTTAATACGGCTAGATTCGAGGTGTTCCTTTAATAAATTTTACTGTACAATTTATTAACACCAAAGAGAAATATTAAACGAAGACATTCAGCCATTTAATGACCAAATTATACTGGGTGTTCTCTAAAATTGGAACTCATCTATATATTTTAGATGGCCTTTAATTAATTCAGAAAATTAATTACTATACAGGTTGTTCAAAAAGGTGGAGCGTTGCAGTGTGTGACGGTAAGTATTTTGTATCAACAGTTATGGATGTTGTTACAGTCTGGTGCCTGGTGTGTTTTACTTGTGGCTCTCGTCACTTCTGTCAAGGTGACTTGATCATCTGTCATTATTGTTTTTTTTTTCATTGCTCCTCTCCCTTCCATAATCAACACAGCTCGTTGATTGTGCTTTTGTGTGCTTTGTCATTCCTCAAATAAAAAGGCGAGCATTGTGTAGTTGTCGGTTATCTGGTTGCTGTGCGTTGGATGTACGTTGACTGGTCAATTCTCTATAAAACTGTTTGTGGTATATATAAGTACACTTGGAGAACCCAAATCACCACAACACCTCTTTTTAAACACCTGACGATCGTTTCACTAATTAAGGTTAGCATCATCAGAGAATGAAAAATTGTAAACTGCTTACATAAACATCACCTTATATACTGGGTTTTAGGTAGAGACCGATACCGAGAGGGAGACTAAATTGCAGGTAATTTTTTTTCCGCGTATTATATTTTTATTGCCGGACGAGGTTTTTGAACCTTCTTTATCGCTTTACCTGACAGCTTTCGGAATGTTTAACTGCTACAAAGACAGAGCGCGAACCAGTAGCGGAGCTCCATTTAAGAAAGTTTTGTTTTTTATTGCCATAGAAATATAAATACTCTCGTACGCATCAAGCTTCGCTGGATGTCTAATATTTTTGATAAGTTACAGATTTTCCTTATCAACGTAGTGGTTCTTATCCCAAATATGATGTGCTACGCATGACTTGTCTAGACTACCGTATCTCAAATGTAAATACTTTAGTACGCATAAAGCTTGGCTGGATGTCTAATATTTTTGATAAGTTTCAGATTTGCTTTATCAACGTGGTGATTATTATGCAAAATATGATGTGCTACGCATGACTTATCTACACTACCGTATCTCAAATATGCCAGATATTCATGTAATATAGTCTCAATGGTTCTCTTAGTCTGACCCACGTATTTAAGATTACAATCTTTGTAAAACATCTCATAGATACCCGACATGTCGGCGCTCATCACAGGTTCCAATCTTTACTTAGTGTTTCTGGTAGTATAGTTATATATAAGTTGATTCTTTATTTTCCACATTATTAGTTTACTTCTAAGCGAATTTTCATAAGGATATCGCTTAAAAACTTTTTTTTTCATAAGGATATCGCTTAAAAACGTTTTTTATATGTACAGAGTGGTATGAAAGCAATCGTACATTGAGTAGCAGCCACGAGCTCTTGGCATCAAAACATTACGACTCAACTTAACCTATTTTTAATCTAAACGTAAAAATTAACAGATACCCCGCGAAGTGAGAAAATGAATTCCGGTGTTTCGTAAGTTTTAGAAAATTATTTTAACTATTGTCTTAAAAATTGGTACAAATAAGTTTCCATAGTAGTAAAAGATACGTGATTCCCAGTTTGGCTCTAGCGGCTAGAGGGCGCTGCTTGCGGTATCCTTCAAGTTTTAAAATACACAGACTTTTATGTTAGCGTCCCTGGAAAACTTTTGATTAGAACTTACCCATACTCAGCTTTAGCCTCTATTTTATTTCTTCTCCACATCAATGACCTCCT
The DNA here is from genome assembly GCA_964006375.1 of Tillus elongatus. Lineage (NCBI taxonomy): Eukaryota > Metazoa > Arthropoda > Insecta > Coleoptera > Cleridae > Tillus > Tillus elongatus. Next base: position 27,753,208 of record OZ023268.1, on the reverse strand, counting down.
CTCTAGCACATCCAACCGAGTTCACAGTTACGCGGACGACAGCACCCTCCACTCAAATATACAATATTCTAAGCCTGTCTCTTTAGCCCAATTAGATGAGGATCGCAGACTCATGGAGAGTTCTGTCTCTGTGAATCTCCAAAAAATATTAGACTGGGGAAGTATAAATCTTGTACAATTCAACCCCACCAAATCACAGTCTTGCTTTCTTTCTCATAAGAGATACACTAGCCCTAGACCCATCACAATGAACAACCAAGTTATTCAAAGTAATGAGTCCTTTTCACTTGTTAACAGTTCTGTGGATCGAAATCTCAATTGGCACCAACATGTCACATCAATTGCAGAAGCGGCTGCTAAGAAATTAGGTTTCCTCTTCCAAGCTCGCAAATACTTTTCACCAGCCTATCTCTATACCTTATATACTTCACAAATAAGACCAAACCTCGAATACTGCTCCCACATTTGGGGTGCTGCTGCCGCTTCTACACTCACTATCCTGGACTCCATTCAGAAGAGACCTATAGGTCTCATCAGTGACCCTACCCTTACCCAAAGGTTGCCATCCCTTGCCCACCGACGTGCCATTAGTGACCTCTCTCTCGTTTAAAGATATCTGCACGGGCACTACTCAGAGGAGCTTTCTTCCATAGTTCCTCCACCTGCTGCCCCCAACAGATCTACCAGGGGAACAGAGCGAATGCACCCTTTTACTGTCCAGGTCACCAGACATACAACATCTTGTTATGCCCCCTCTTTTGTCCCGAGGACTTCCAAGTTGTGCAATTCCTTGCCGGCACATGTTTTTCCTTCTCCCCCGAACGTCCAAACCTTCAAGTCCAGAATTAACAAGTTGCCTCTTTCTTCCTTGTCGACACCCACGGTACGATAGTATTTAGGCTCTAAGCCCTCTTGGTGTGTTGTTAAAATAAAATAAAAGGTTTCTAATATTTTAGAATAAAAAAAGTTAACTTTGAATGACGCTAAAATCAACTGTGTTCAAAATATTTGGAATTTTATAAGGACCCTCACTAATGTAATACAGACAACGTTTGGGTGTTTTACACTGGCTATACGACAAGATGGAGACGCTGAAATATATCGTCGCAGCCTATGGTGAGTTTGCCCAACACTTTTCGATATTTAAGCTTATGTTCAAAGGGATAAATGCACAATATACAAAAATTATCACATGTGTTAAAAAAAGCAAACCTAATTAAGCTATTAGCAACAACAATAAGAGCAAAGCTACGTGGAAAACCATTCATGAACTAAGAGAAAGGAACCTAAAATATTAAACTGAATGCCATGTCGCAAATACATACCTTTCAGAATACTTTGGCTGTTTTCCTCATCTGTTGCTGAAAATGCGACTGCTCATCTTCCTGCCGCGATAGGCATGTCATTTATTGACGAGATAACGCCGCAAAAGAACACCTAATTCAAATTCACACCTGTTACAAAAGAAGATGTTCAGAATTCAATAAATGCTCTCAAATAATCTAGTTTTGCAGGGCCAGATGATGTGTCAATTATATTGCTAAGCGCTGCAAGTTTATTGTTTTTAATATAGGAAAAATTGTCTGTATTATTGACGAGATAACGCCGCAAAAGAGCACCCAATTCAAATTCATACCTGTTACAAAAGAAGATGTTCAGAACGCAATAAATGCCCTCAAATAGTCTAGTTCTGCAGGGTCAGATGATGTGTCAATTATATTGCTAAGCGCTGAGGTTTATTGTTTTTAATATAGGAAAAATTGCCGTAAACTTTGTGCACGCAAAAGTTTTCATTACCCTTTGTCTTCTAGTATTCGACGCCTATGTATAACGCGCTTTTGTTCTCGTCTCCGACAGTCACTTGTTTGGGTGTTCAAATGAAGGAAGAGGTGCGTGCCAGGAGGGTTGCCACTCGTTGTTTATGTACCATTTATCATAAGCACACATGTGGGAACTCTGCGTTAATTATGGCAAATTCGTGATACCTACTACCATGCTTGTGTAATTCGATGCTGAATTATCAATTTTGTTTTCAATTTCGTTTTCACTTTTGTTGCCCACTTAGTTTGGAATATATGTGAAAGTGGGATAGCAAATGTTTCAGAGAAATTCTAGTACAGCTTTGTTATTAGATATAAATCAAGAAAATCAAATAAATACATGTTCCTCTTGTTAGTGAATTTGCATTGTGTGTGTCCAACCGCTAACTCAAAAAGTACTTCACCAATTTCGACCAAATTTGGGAATTACCTTGATTTTGTTAATGGCTTGGATTAGTTCGTAGATGGGCGCCGTGCGTCTAATTTTTCTTAGAAAAAAATTTTAAGAAAATTTTGAAAACGCAATATTTTTTGAAATATTAAAGTGTTTCGAATGGAAATTTGTACATATATAGGAGACATTACAGTATAGCTGTAACCAGATTTCAAATTAAATGGCATACGAGGACAGGATATATTAAAAAATCAAAATTATAAATGAATAAACAGTCTAAGATATCAGTTCAAATTTCATACAGCATTTCTCAGGTTCAATGTTGATAAGGATGATTAGACTGTGAATGCGTCATTTTAAGTAGATTATTCAAATACAAACAGTCACCTGACAATTAAATATAAAGGAGCCGGGTTGTCAGATTTAATAAAATTTCATTTGAAAATCCTAAAATGTAAAACATAGGGTAATAACACGTATTGGTACTCATTATGACAAATAAAAGTTCGTCAATAAATTAATCCATCTAATAAATGTGGCTTAATATTAATAAATGTTAAGTTACCAATAATTTCTCATTCGATTTATCATAAATTCTAACTCAATCTGACACCGCTGCATGGTAGGCCAACTGTCATCGCGAAACGGTAATCGCCGGGCCGAGCGCCGACTGCCGACGCCGAAACATGAGATGCTCAACGTGTTATTTACATTTATTAAAACTGAAATGTTTTTTCTATTACCGAATATACCAAATAGAAGTTTCACTTCAATGAAATGGTTTAAAACTATAAGTTCAGTACTAATTTCCGACGCTTCAACGCCAGTAGCATTATAATCCAGAAATCTATTTACTTTTAAATATGAATCTAACCTCAAAACATTCGAAGATTCGTTATTATGGTTTATGGTTTTATTTTGCAAAGCATCGTTACATAGTGTGTTAACGACTAGCCACGTTTGTTGTTATAAAGCTCTTTATTATTATATCTCTACATATTATGTTAGAGTTGTTATTAAAAAGTGTTCTTTTAATTTGGTCCTAAAGTTTCTGACACAATTGTGATCAAATGTAAGTAGCAGATGCTTATCGTTATTTAAGTTCTTCAATATTTTTAATAACCTGGCAAGTGAAACAAATACTAACTTATACTTATTGGTTCCAGTATCAGAAAAATTTCGGGACGCAGCAAGTGCGATTATTTGAAAAAAAATATGTTTTATATGGAGCTACTAAATTCAAATTTGGTCTTAGATTTAATATGTAAATACTGCAAGTGTCTTTAAAAAAATTGTAACACAATTTTTTAAGACACTTGCAGTACTTACAAATTTAATAATTCGACTGGTACATTCCCTTTGTAAATTTTTTATTTTTTCTCAAAAACGTTTTAAGTTTAATGAAATTTGCAACACAATTTTTTAAAGGCACTTGCAGGACTCACATATTATATCTAAGACAAAATTTTAAATTAGTAGCTCCATATAAAATATAAATTTTTTCAAATAATCGCTATCTGGGACTCTAAAACCAATCTCCAAGGTCCATTTAAATTTAAAGAATTAGTTTTAATAATATATCTTACTAATAGTGTACAATTCTTATGAAAATTCACTACCATAACGTACTTGCTACGTCTAGAGTTTTTTATAATAGGGTAAAGTACCCACTTCTTGGCATTATAAGGCACTGATCAGACTATTTCACGCACATAATTTTTTTTTATTTGTTATGCACGATAATGTTACAAAATGAATAACTCATGTTTTATTTATAAACAAAAATTGATCTGCTTTGGGTGAAAAATGATTAAATATTTTGAATTTTACTGCATGTCTTCCATATTCACCAATTATTGGCACCTTGTTCTAGTAATTGGCACCTGATTGTTCCATTCATTGGCACCAAAATGACTCAGTCCTGGTGTATATAAAAGATCATCTCAAATTTACTTCACATATTGTAACTATTGCTGAAACAAAGGCTGTTGAGGTTGTGCTGAGGTTTGAAAACAGATCTATTCTGCTAACAGGACTGTACAGAACTCCATCATCCGATGCACATGAGTTTAACGAGGGATTATGCAGTTACCTGACCCAGGGTAGTGCTGAATATGACTACCACATTTATCTTGGTGATGTTAATATAGACATTGCAGCTCGTTCAGACATAAGTGAGGAATACTTAAACATACTCTATGCAAATTCGTTTGAGTCTATGATTAATAATTACACAAGGGTACAGGGTTTGTCAAAAACATGCATTGATCATATATTTACAAAATGTAGGAAACATGATTCAGAAGTAAAACCGTTTATTTACCAGACTCAAATAACTGATCATTTCATGATAGGGTTGACAATAAATCTTAAAAAACCGCCCAAAAATACAGTTAGTGAATCTAGGAGCTTTATCGACTACGAAAGGTTAAAACGATTTTTGGCAGACGAACAATGGACTGAAGTATATGCTGCGAATAATACCAACACTGTGAGACGGTTCTAAACCTCTCTTAAGATTTCTACCAGCTTGTTAACTTCCGGGGTGGAAAAACATAGTAAATATACGGGCATAATACTCACTTGTGAACACTCTGTAGATAACAGTTTGCATGTTTTGCTTTATAAATAGTTTGTTTGTATTGCACACTTGTAAAACCATATATATATATATATATGCACCCATTACGCTTTCACTTCTGTTGTAGCTTAAGGTTAAATACAAATAAACAACCCTCTTCATCTAAGTTCACTTGTAAAAAAATTTGGCGCCCAACGTGGGGCTCGAACCCACGACCCTCAGATTAAGAGTCTCATGCTCTACCGACTGAGCTAGCCGGGCTTCTGGCCCGTACTTCCTTTTTTCTCTTTCTTTCTTTTCAGTACAGTAGCGACTTTTCGTTTTTTTTTAACGTTTTAAATTTACGTACGCAGATATTGGTGAATTTTCACATTTTTTTATTATTGTTGTTTCTTACCTGTCACATTAGTTTTTTTTTCTTTTCTCGCTTTGTGTAGGTGTTCTTTCTTTTCTTCATCGAAGGAAGGGAGGGGTTTAGAGGGAAAAAGTTAACCAAACATAGTAATACATGTATTTTATTTATTTTTTCCCTCTAATATTAATAATAATTTAAATATTTACATTTCTCTTTGGCGTATATACACATATAGCGAGGATTTTACAGGTGTAATTAATTGTCACGGGTTTTCTTGGTAAAATAATGAAAGCTTGTCCGGCTTCTGGCCCGTCACAATTTATGAAAAAAGGGGAAAAATAAAAAAAAAGAGAAACAGAAATTAAACAAAACACAGAAAAGAGTAAAAGAGAAAGAATAGAAAATCGTTTCACGCTACACCCGGGAATTGGGACTTTAGCGTCGTCAGTTGGTAGCAGGCTCCGTAGATAGGTCACGACTGCTCGCTTATTTCTAGTGACACGTGCAACGTGAAACAGAAACAGATATACAAGAACAGTTTTTAGGGTTAATGATTTATAAATTATTCGACAGCTAAATAAATACAATGGTAAGTGAAATTTTAATCGCTCGATTTACAACAATATTAGTGTGGAATGGTTTACATTAAGTAACAGTTGTCTTTTTAGGCTGACAGCGATGGTAAAAAGTGTGATACTGTGCCCGATATAATGGTTAATATCACTTATTCTAACAAAGACGTAGAGATCCCCCTGTACAGTCGACTATTCGAGTTTACACACAATTACAAAATTCAAATATTATGGAAGAAAAGTTCAAATGTTAACTTAAAGGCAGGTATGGCGTTATAGTAAGCTGATTGTAGAATCCAGCAGCAGTTATACAGAACAGACAAACAAAACTTCGTGGACTTATCTGGGTGTACGTCCGTGTTTTTCCATGTCTTTGGGCCCGCAGGTGTGAGTAACTGACCCAGTGAAGGTAGAAGACCACCAGACTTCAGCCCCCGACAAGAAACCCTACAATGAATAAATGGTTTCCTTAGCAGGTACTACGTATTTTAATTTTTCTTGTTTTTATTAGGCCGAATAAATGAAAGGAAAATTTAATTAACTATAACAGCTTACCCAAAATAGTTGAGGTTTCTTGTTCCACAAAAAAATAAACAATCTCCACTGAATAATCAACGTTATTAATTGTAAAGCAACAAAATCCAGCTTCTAGCTGCAGTCAACCTTACTGTTCAGTTACAGGATTATTAATATAAATAACATTTCATGTGAATATTAATCATTTTCCAAAGAACAAAAAACCTTTTGATAAGAAGTGATAAGAGATGTTTATATTTCATTTTAAGTGAATTTTTATTAAATTTCAGAATTATATCTGGTAGAAAGAGAGAGAATGAAAAATATGACACTATACACTGAAGAGGGAGATAGACAAACATAGATAGTCAAAAGAGAGAAGGAGACAGTACATACATAAGGACAATTGCTTTTATTTAAAAATGTAAACAAAACCTCCAACTTATTTGTTTACTATTTTGGACTTAGGTTAATTTTTACCAGTGAACTTAGATGAAGAGGGTTGTTTATTTGTATTTAACCTTAAGCTACAACAGAAGTGAAAGCGTAATGGTTGCATCTCTAAGGTTTTACAAGTGTGCAATACAAACAAACTATTTATAAAGCAAACCATGCAAACTGTTATCTACAGAGTGTTCACAAGTGAGTATTATGCCCCTATATTTACTATGTTTTTCCACTCCGGAAGTTAACAAGCCGGTAGAAATCTTAAGAGAGGTTTAGAACCGTCTCAACTGCGTCAGAATATTTTATGACAAAATTAGTCAATAGTGTTAACAACTGTTCCAGGGGAATTAAACGCAAGGACAAAAAACGTTCAAGTTGGATCACTGCCTGGCTGGTAAAATCTGTAGATACTGTTGCGTTTTCTCCGGGTTCTGGATAAGTGAGACTTTTAATTTTAACAAAACAACTTTATTTACACTCTAAATATGGATACAATAAAATTTCTAGAATGTCTCTCTCACAAAACACTTCATTTACTGGCCTTACAATTACTACTCTCAACAAAAGTCACTAATCTGGTACTACAGTCACTACTCTCTTAACACTTTACACTGCTTCTTCAAGTCACTACCACATTATCTTACTGAACTGAACTAACTCGGGCTGGCTTGCTTCCGCTTTTATATACTCGCCGTACCTTCCCCTCCTTTCTAGAGCATTCCATTCCAGAACGTTCCAGGACCTTCTTTTACTAGAAGTGAATACAGATCGGTCCCGTGTGTATACAGGGGGATGTATATACAGGATGATCCAAATGTGGCCACCACTCCTATGTTACACAAGAGGTGTTTCTCGTACTAAAAGATCTCTCTGCATATACAGGGTGTAAGTGGTCTCTGCGTATACAGGGTGTATGTACAGGGTGTTCGGAATGTGCAGACCTCAGTTATCCGTTCCGACGGGGTACAAGTTGGTAACTTCGTTATTTCTGGTCCTAGAGGGTTGAGACTTCGCCTGAGGGGGGTCACCCCAGGCACCCCCAGGGGGGTGGGGAGGCGGTGTTGCCAGATTGTGCAAAAATTCCCAGGTGTTGGGGAAATTCTGGAGATGTGGCTACACCGCACCTATGTCTATTGAAGTGCTTTGTAACACTGCCCCCCTCCTTAAGACTGTTCGTCCCGAACAGTATTTACCGGCCGCCAACTTGGGGGTTCGTTGCCCCGATAGGGACTCAACCTCTCTATGTGAACAACTTTGGGTTTAGTTCTTGGAGACAGCTGGATTCTGTAGACTAGGTCGTTAATTTTCTTAGTCACCAAGTATGGCCCTTCCCATGGTTTCTGAAGTTTGGGACTGAGGCCCTTTCTCCTTGTTGGTTGGTACAGCCACACTGCATCACCTTCCTTGAATGTATGGGGTGTTGCTCTGCGATCCAAGCGCATCTTCATCCGGTCACTGCTTAAGAGGAGCCTATCTCTGACACATCGGTGTATAGTGCGCAGTTTTCCTTCTAGGTCGGCGACATACTCAGGTAACGTAGCTAGGTCCGCTATGTCCTCGTTCGGTGGTGGTCTCGTCATGTCGATTGGTAACCGCATCTCTCTGCCGGTCAACATCATGGATGGAGTGTAGCCGGTAGATTCATGCTGAGAGCTTCTGTAAGCTAGGAGGAACAGAGGTATCAACTTGTCCCAGGTTCTCTGATTCTCGTCGACAAACATAGCAAGATACTGATTGATGGTCCTGTTATGCCGTTCTACCATGCCGTCTGATTGAGGGTGGAGTGGCGTTGTTCTCGTTTTCTTTATGCCTAGCAAGTTCATTAGGCTCTTCCAGACCTCTGATTCGAAATTCCGGCCCTGGTCGGTGTGAATCTCCAAGGGTACGCCATGCCGTGATATGACATTTTCCATCAGGGCTTCTGCTACGGTCGTTGCCTCTTGGTTGGGGATCGGCGCAACTTCAGGCCATTTCGAGAAGTAGTCCATCGCCACCATTATGTATCTGTTCCCAGACTCTGTGATGGGAAAAGGTCCTGCGATGTCTACGGCAACTCTCTCCCACGGTGTACCTGAGATGTACTGCATCATTTTTCCTCTGGATCGGGTCTTTGGTCCTTTCTTTGAAGCACATTGGTCACACCTTTTGCACCATTCTTCCACGCTTCTTCGGCAGTTTATCCAATAGAAGCGGTCTCTCACTCTGGCAAGAGTCCTGTTGACCCCAAAGTGGCCTCCACTTCTACTATTGTGTAACTCTTGAAGAACACTGCTTATGCACTCACTTGGCACAACGGTCTGGTATATACAGTCTCTACCATCGGCAGTTTCCCATTTTCGAGTGATCATGTCATTCTTTAGACACAATGAGTCCCATTGTAGCCAGTAGCCTTTAACCTCCGCCCCAAACCGGGACACATCGTGCCACTCAGGTCTTTTCCCCTTTTGTAGCCATTCTCTAATATTTTTCAAGTCTGGATCTGTCTTCTGTGCGTCTCTGATGTATTCAAGATTTACGTCTAGATCGGTGTTATTCTCCTGTCCTGCCACCAGTTGTTTGATCTGATGAGTTACTTTGTCGATCTCTTTGTTCTCTTGTCGCTCGCAAAATTTACATTCATGCACTGAACATGGTCTTCTTGACAGGCTGTCTGCATTAGCGTGACTTCTTCCTCTTCGATGTTCAATCCGGAAGTCGTAGCTCTGCAGTTTCTCTATCCATCGGGCTATCTGTCCTTCGGGATTTCTAAAGTTCAGAAGCCATTGCAGAGCAGAGTGATCTGACCTCACGCGGAATGTTCTTCCGTACAGGAAGCTGTGGAAATGTTCGATGGATCTTACAACTGCCAGCAGTTCTTTCCGGGTTACACAGTAATTTCTTTCTGCTTTTCCGAACGTTTTGCTGAAGTAGCCTATCACAACTTCTTCTCCGGCTTGGAGCTGTGAGAGTACTGCCCCAATGCCATACTGGGAAGCATCGGTGTCCAGTATAAACAGTCCTTCGTCCTGAGGATAAGCCAGCACAGGAGCAGTGAGAAGACGATGTTTGAGCTCTCTAAAAGACTCTTGGCAATCTGGTGACCAGATGAACTCGGCCTTATTTTCAGTCAGGCTATGCAGAGGTTTCGCAATGCTGCTGAAGTACTTTACAAAGCGTCGGTAGTAGCTGCAAAGTCCCAGAAAACTTCTCACCTCATGTTTGTTCTTCGGCACAGGCCAGTCTCTTACTGCCTTTATTTTCTCTGGATCAGTTTCTATCCCTTTCTCAGAAACGACATGTCCGAGGAAACTCTTCTGGAAGAGGACGCATTTCTTGGGATTGAGTTGCAGATTGGCACCTCTCAGCCTGGAGAAAACCTGCTTCAGATTCGACAGGTGTTCATCGAAAGTCCTTCCAATCACCATGACATCGTCGAGATACACCAGGCATGTTTCCCATGTAAGTCCTCTCAGCACTAACTCCATTAGTCGCTCGAAGGTGGCAGGAGCATTACATAAGCCGAATGGCATGACCTTGAATTGGTACAACCCATTCCCGGTTGAAAAAGCAGTCTTCTCCTTATCGTCTTTATGGAGTTCTACTTGCCAGTAGCCACTTTTCAGGTCTAATGTAGAGAATCACTTTGATCCGGCCAAAGTGTTCAAAGTGTCGTCGATCCGGGGCAAGGGATAACTGTCTTTCTTGGTGACATCATTCAGCTTCCTATAGTCCACGCAAAATCTCATAGTGCCGTCTTTCTTGGTGACCAAAACTACTGGGGACGACCAAGGACTATTAGACTCCTCGATCACACCATCTTCCAGCATTTCGTTAACCATCGCCTTGATTTCTGACTGCTTGGCAAAAGGCAGTCTTCTCGGCGGCTGTCTAATTGGTCTTGCGTCGCCAGTATTAATTCTGTGTTGCACTAGACTCGTGCGACCTGTGATTTTATCTTGAGCGAAAATATCGGCCTCCTCCAATACGAACTTCAGGGCCATCCCCATCTCCATATTGTTCAATTGGCCCCATGAATTCTTGAACCGCTCTACTATTTCTACTGGCAGTTTTCTGTCTAATGCAGTGGGTGTCACGTTTTTGGACAACGTCACTCGGTCAATAGGTTCGCAAGTGGCGATAACCTCACCTTTCTTCAGTGTGACCCTGTTAGTTTGCACGTTAGCCACTCTTATGGGTATTGTCCTCTTCGGGTCTACTAAGCATCGTGCGACGAGGGCACCATCATGTCTATCTTTTAGGGGCTCCGCTATGAGAGCAGACATACCATCAAGTTTCTTCTCTAGCCTGGCTCTGACAATCTTCTCACTGTTACCAGGAATCCGTGTATCTTCGTCGACAATAAGTCTCACCCTGGGATTAGCTTCGCCTGCTGTTGGAGATAAATACAACTCTTCGTTACCGATTTTCAAGATCTTATTCTGGAAGTCTACTGATAGGACATCTAAATCTTCCATTAAATCCAGGCCCAGAATAAATTCGTCGACGATTTCTGCGACGACAGCCCTTACCTGTAGCCCAGTACTACCCAGCCTAATGTAAACAGTGGCCTCTCCATGCACGGGTATTCTATCTCCTTTTGCCGTCTCCAACACAGGCTGTTTGTTGGTAGTGAGTGCTGACTTGTTTGGCAACATGTCTGGACGTACAACGGATCTAGTGGCACCAGTATCGATGGTGAAACTGCATTGTCTTCCGTCTATGCTGCCAGGTATAACGAGGCTCTCGTGGTAGCGTCGGATAGCGGAGACCTTTACTTTGGGGCCTTGGGACTCGCACGCCAGCTGCCGCCCCCTTACACTGGCGTCAGGTCGTTTCCCTGACGGCGCTCACTGTTGGTATATTCTTGTCTTCTGCGAGCCACCTGTTGGGTTTGTGAGCACTGCCTACTTATGTGCCCTTTCCTACCACACTTGTAGCATTCTATGTCTGACCAATCTGCTTTCGTCCTACGTGCTCCAACCGTTGCAGTGAGCTTGCTTATGGCTTCCTTCATCAACTTGATTTCTCGCCTTAGTTCCTCTGTCGTGTCTGCATGGTCCTCTATCTCCTTCACTTCGCGCAGCCTGTTTCGGCGAGGTTGAGATGCATTCTTGGCTGCTTCAAATTCCAAACCATAAATGACGCAGTCTGTAAGTGTTTTAAACCTTCCGAGCCTCAAAGATTGTTGCATCTCGTTGTCAAGTACCCCATCGATGAAGGTCTGGACGGTGATCTGGTTGACAAATTCTTCTGGGGCTTGGGGATATGCCAGTCGCACAAGTTTCTCCACTTCGGCACTAAATTCTTGCAGAGTCTCATTTGGCTTCTGGACCCTTGTCTTTAGTTGTGTCTGGTAGACCTGGCTCATGTACTTGTTACCATATCTCAAATCTAGGGCCTGTATCACTGTTAAGTAGTTTTGCTGTTTCGACTCCGGGATGTTCTGGAGGATTTCTAGGGCTTTACCTCGAAGCGAGAGAATTAGAGCAGTGGCTGCCTGTTGTTCGCTCCACCCATTGCTAAGAGCTGCCGCCTCAAACTGCCTCCTGTACATGGGCCACGATGTTTCTCCGTCAAAAGTCGGCGGCTTTAGGGTTCCATGAAGCTGCTGCACGGCTGGCATATCTTCTTCCGGACGATTTTGAACTGGAGACATTCCAGTAACTCCTCTTGGCTGAGTTCTATCAGTCTGACCCATCACCTGTTCTGTCAGTTCTTTATGTCTGATGTCTGTGCCTTTCATCATCATCTTTATTTGTTCATTCAACCCTTCAACTTCTTCCCATCGTTTATTCAAATCCTCTGTTACATTATCTACTTTCCTGTCCACATTTTCTATTTGTTCGTTGATCTGTTCAATTTCTTCTTTTACATCGACTCTCATATCATGGAACATACTTCGGATGTCTTCTTTGTCTTCAAGACGCCTCTGTTCCTCCTCTTGTCGTCTTCTCTCTTCTTCTTCGCGCCGCCTTCTTTCATCTTCTTGTCGCCGTTGTTCGTCTTCTTCACGTTGCCTCTTGAGGTCTTCTTTATCTTCTTGTCGCCGTTTTTCGTCTTCTTCGCGTTGCTTCTTGAGTTCTTCTTTATCTTCAAGGCGCCTCTGTTCTTCCTCTTGTCGTCTTCTCTCGTCTTCTTCGCGCCGTCTTCTTTCATCTTCTTGTCGTCGTTGTTCGTCTTCTTCGCGTTGCCTCTTGAGGTCTTCTTTATCTTCTTGCCGCCGTCGTTCGTCTTCTTCGCGCCGTCTTCTTTCTTCTTCTTGTCGTCGTTGTTCGTCTTCTTCGCGTTGCCTCTTCAGTAAGTCCATCAACTCTTTGATTTCAGCCATCTTGTCGTAGTCAGTCGATCTGGTGTTTACCATTTACAACTAGCTTAATTGTCCACTTCTTCACTCACTTATCCCACACTTCTGACACCAAATTGTTGCGTTTTCTCCGGGTTCTGGATAAGTGAGACTTTTAATTTTAACAAAACAACTTTATTTACACTCTAAATATGGATACAATAAAATTTCTAGAATGTCTCTCTCACAAAACACTTCATTTACTGGCCTTACAATTACTACTCTCAACAAAAGTCACTAATCTGGTACTACAGTCACTACTCTCTTAACACTTTACACTGCTTCTTCAAGTCACTACCACATTATCTTACTGAACTGAACTAACTCGGGCTGGCTTGCTTCCGCTTTTATATACTCGCCGTACCTTCCCCTCCTTTCTAGAGCATTCCATTCCAGAACGTTCCAGGACCTTCTTTTACTAGAAGGTTCTGTGAATACAGATCGGTCCCGTGTGTATACAGGGGGATGTATATACAGGATGATCCAAATGTGGCCACCACTCCTATGTTACACAAGAGGTGTTTCTCGTACTAAAAGATCTCTCTGCATATACAGGGTGTAAGTGGTCTCTGCGTATACAGGGTGTATGTACAGGGTGTTCGGAATGTGCAGACCTCAGTTATCCGTTCCGACGGGGTACAAGTTGGTAACTTCGTTATTTCTGGTCCTAGAGGGTTGAGACTTCGCCTGAGGGGGGTCACCCCAGGCACCCCCAGGGGGGTGGGGAGGCGGTGTTGCCAGATTGTGCAAAAATTCCCAGGTGTTGGGGAAATTCTGGAGATGTGGCAACACCGCACCTATGTCTATTGAAGTGCTTTGTAACAATACTAAGAACAGGAAGTACCATGACATGTTAAGGCATCCTGATGACGAGGTTAAACGTAGTGACTATAATAGCTATAGAAATTATTTTGCTCGCCTAATAAAAAAATGTAAAGACAAATTACTATATGACGCGGATTGAAGATTGAACTTCAGGCTAAAAGTGCGAGTAGGCTGTGGAAAACTGTCCGGGAATTAAGTGGTCAAAGCAAAAGTAGAGACATGTGTGAGGAGAGGTTTAAGATAGATTCTGGGGTAATTTTGAGTGATAAAAAGGAGGTTGCTGATGCATTTAATACTTACTTTACTGAAGTAGGGAGTAAATTAGCGGGAGGCATCAAAAGGCAAATAAACCAGATATCAAGGGTGAACACGATTTTCTTGGCAAATACCGACGCAACCGAAGTCCGAAAAATTGTAGAAGACCTAAAATTGGGAAAAGCCCCAGGAATCGATTCATTGACTGTTAGAACTATTAATAAAGTAATAGAGGAGGTAGTATATGTTATGGTATACATTATAAATAGAATAATTGATACAGGTCTGTTCCCAGACATTTTTAAAGTGTCGGTCATGAAGCCTCTTTTCAAGTGTGGTAATAGGGGTCAGTAACTATAGGCCAATATCTCTATTGAGTGTAATAACAAAAAATATAGAAAAAGTTATCGCAATGCGAGTAAACTCTTATCTGTCAAAAAACAATATACTCTCTGAGTTTCAATATGGCTTTAGAGAAGGAAGGTGGACCCAGGATGCTATAGCAAAGCTGATGAAATATGTATATGAGTCTGTTGATAGGTCTGAACCACCACTGGTAGTCTTTGTGGATATATCGAAAGCATTTGATTCTATTGATCATGAGGTTTTTTATCAAATGCTGGAATCGGTGGGTTTTAGGGGACTTCCTTTGACCATAATGAAAAGCTATTTGCAAAATAGAAAACAGTGCACAAATGTTGGTGGCGTCTTAAGTGAAAGCATGGTTATTAGCTGTGGTGTCCCAGATAGCTCGGTTTTGGGACCAATTTTATTCAACATATATATATATATATATATATATATATATATATATATATATATATATATATATATATATATATATATATATATATATATATATATATATATATATATATATAAAAGTGATTTATACCAGGTTGAAAACTCTGGACAGATCATTAGTTTTGCTGATGATACAGCCATATTCTTTTCTGCAATAAACTGGGATGATCTGAAAATTGAGGCTGAGGTTGGGATAAGGAGAGTGTGGGAATATTTCAACGGAAAAAAGGGCTGTCAACTGTCAAAAAAACTAAATGTATACAGTTCTCGAGTTATAGAACTGAAGAGATGGGTCCTCTTGTTGTTGACAAGAGTTTTATCGTTTATAGTGCCGACGCCATTAAATATCTTGACATTACTGTAGACAGACACCTACGTTGGGATTCTCATGCTGCAGATTTGGTAAAAAAAAATAAGGGGGGTCATTGGTAAAGTAAAGCAACTTAAAAAATTACATAACACGCAGTACCTAAACATAATAATTTCTGCTCTGGTGGAAAGTCTGCTTCGATATGGAATCGTGGCGTGGGGAGGAATGCTGGAAAGCCATATTAAACATTTGGAAATTATCCACAAACTATCCTTGAAAATTATATATGGTAGACCTTCGGTGTATCCCAGTGATCTGTTATTCACAGAGGCCAATGTGTTAGACATGAGACAGTTGTACTCATATTCTTCCTTGGCATATTATTATAAGCACAAGGGTGAGTTTGATATCGTGGATCATACGTATGGAGGGCGAAGAGAACAGTACATGAAGGTTCCTAGAGTGCATAAAACGGTGGGACAGAGGTATTATACCTTTATTATGTTAAGATTGTATAACATACTACCACTAGAAATAAAAAAATTAAGATCGGAGTTCGTTTTTAGAAACAGGGTAAAAACTTGGCTCCTTACAGTACCACGAAAATTAGTGCAAAGTTTTGTCGATCTGAAAAACAGCTGATTTGGTTTGGTAGTTGTAATAGGAGGATTTGTAGGATATGTGTGCGTGTGTGTGCGTTTAAGAGAAAGAAAGAGAGAGAGAAAGAAAGAGAGAGAGAAAGAGAAAGTATGCGGGTGCATGGGGTTGAGAATGTGTGTAGGTAGCTCTCTTATATGATAGCTGATCGGGTTACCAAAGCTTTTTTCCATTGGCATGAAAAGGGACGTACATTACATTGAAGGGGTAAACGTGTTGATTTCAAATCAGCAGCTTTTATTCCATATAGCAGTAGCCTATGAAGTTGTCATACATTTTTAGGATTTACACAGAGACTGTGACTGAAGAATACACCTTTTTTTAATTAGGTTCATCAATGAAACACTTTCAACATTCACAAATTAATTTCATTGTTGTACACTTTGAACTTTGACGACATTTTTAATTGAAGTCAGATTTTATAGGTATTTTCAACCCTAATTTGATGTAGGCAATTTGACTTGGAAGACCACTTCTGCAGTAATTATGACTATACGGGCAATCAGAAAGCGATTTTAGGGTATATTAGTGCTCAAAATATTTCCTGTGTTAAATTTCAGTTAGATTAGTAATATATATGTAATCTGGATTGCATAAGAAGACCTCCAATTTACTATACCACAGAGATGTATTGCAAATTAATATTAGGTAATAAATTACCTTAAAATAGGTATTTTAGCTACCTCGACTTAGTAGTCAGTTTTCAGTCCAATTCAGGGCACACTTCGACCTAAAAATTACCAATTATGGAATTGAAACTCAGAATTATATTTAAGGATATTTATAGGTAAATTTGAAGCAAATTTTTACCAAATTTTTACCAATTTAGTTACTTGTAATTATTGACTTTGGAGTGATTCTAATAGTCAAAAATAGGCTAATTGAGATCGGCATTCTCAAATTTATAGTTTTTTATGACAATCAAGCCAACATTTTGGTTAGATATTACTAAATTACAACTAGGTTAGGTTATTTGGACTCGAGTGCTGGTTAAAGTGCCTTAATTTGTTGCTTGAGAAGTCTCTTGAAAAGCCCCGCACGCTTTAAAGAAGGATAGTCCTCGTAATTCAGCCTTCGCCGCCACTGCTTAAACAATAAATTATATGCGCGTCGCCCTCCACCTTCTGAACGCATTCATCCTGCTGCGTGTGTGTATAACGTGTGCGTATATGTGTGCGTACGCTGCAGGAGCGCACTATCCTGTTACTACCGTTCAACAGTTTCCTGCTGACACTTTGCTCCTGCGAAATGTTAAGTGCTCCGTTTGCTGTTTAATTGTCTCATTCTAATTTATTGTCTCAGCTCTTGCGCTCACCTACTGTTTTCCCACATGCCCGACTGTTCACGCCGCTGATACGTGTTTCATTAAGGTGTGTGACCCGGAAAAATGTAGTCTCACGCCTTGAGATTGTGGCGACAGTTCTTCCTTGTGTTATCTTTATTCTTCGAGATTTGTGTAACAAAATGGATTGCCATAAACATTTTAAACTCCTTTATTTTCTTAAACACATTGTTCCTGAATCATTAAAGACTTAATAAGAACTCACAATATTTTAAACTTATAAACAAGATTTAAAAGGTTTATTGCAAAAAAAAAAACATTTTGTTGACAGGATTTGCAGGACTTGATATCGGACATCAAGAAAATTTATTACTCTCACTTTGTGTGATAGCGAACAATGTCTAGCTTTAGTGAATTTTCTTTAAAAAAATCTTCTAATGAGCGCCAACTAGGCCCCCTAGAACACATACCCGGAGTCAGTATATATATATATATATATATATATATATATATATATATATATATATATATATATATATATATATATATATATATATATATATATAGTGGCACAGCACTCCATTCGGGTCTGGCTGCTTCATCTTTGCAGCATTCACGATTCGTTTGATAGGGTGAATCATTCCCTCCATTAACTAATCTGTATGTGCGAGCTCTTTCACTTTTTCCACTATTTCTTTCCACTGTTTTCTATTGTTTGTATGTCTCCCCATTCCTTGATGTCTGCTTTTCTTCAATTCTGTCTCACTTTATCTATCCACCCAATTCTAGGTCTTCCTTGCCTTTTTCTTCCAGCGGGCTTCCATTCATTTATCGTTGTTATTGTCCCGCATGTCCTGCATGTCCCGACCTCCATATATAACCCAGCCATCTTTTTTCCCTTGATGCTCGTTCGCGTATTTGCCGCCCCGAAAGCCCGAGAGCCTTTGGCTTATTGTGCATCCCTTTTGTCATTTCTACTCCACCCATTCCATAATCACTGTGCCTTGAACTAGTCTGCACAGCAATTGTTTTATATTGCTCTGTCACCGGTCTAGGCTGTTCGTAGATCAGTTGACTTTTGCGGTCCACAGCTTTACACTTGCACAAAATATGCTGGGCTCATTCCTCCCCCTCGCCGCAGAGTCCGCATGCCAGATCCCCCTCGAACCGCCCCATTTTATGAAGGTGTTTCTTGATGGCCATGTGTCCTGTCAAGGGTCCTGTTATATTCCTGAGCTGTCTTCTGCTAAGATTTAGCAGCTCCACAGCTCTCTTTGAACTGGGTTCCCTAATTACTAATCTCCCATGTCCGAGCCCTGGACAGTCTGCCCATACATCTTATGTTCGTTTCTGACCCAGAACTTAATAGATCCCCAGACAGTGCTCTTCGTCCGCCCAGGACCGCTTCTAGTCCCATAAATGGTTCTGCTGACCCACTCTTCGCGAGACTGTCAGCTTCTTCACTACACTTAGCTTAAACAGATATGTGATAATATGTTGAATAATAATAAGAAGAAGAAAAAAATAATAATACCCCAGATAAACAGATTAAATGACACAATTTGTAAATCAATAGAATTTATTCCTCTGCTGGCGGCAAGTTCATCCAAAAATTGTTTCTATTATCAGGAAGTATACAGCATTCAAAGTTTTTAGTGCTCCTTTGTTTTATTTAGCAAAATCACATGGCTAAGCTAATGTTTCCTCAAGGTAAAGAATATTTTGGCTACTTCGTTTTAAAAGAAAATCAAGTTTTTTTGCTTCATGTCCATTTTGGAAAGAATTTTTATACATGATAATATAGTATTTCCCTATCTCTACTTTTACTTCTACCATGTCTGCTAAGTAGGGTCGATTTGAATCCTTTTTAAGCTTTTGTTGAGACAAAATATAAACACTGACTTTTATTTATTTTTTTAACAACAATTTTATGCTTCTTTGCGCTTTGACCTGCATCCACAAAGTCACTTAAGTACGTATGGTTTGCCTTTGTTCTAGTATTCGACATTTTGTGTAGTAAAATCTTTACAAATAAAAATATGGTAGGGGAGAGGGGGGCACATGTGGACATTTTTTGGTTTTGTATAATTTTCCCTGACAATTTAGAAGTAAATGAAAAACCTTTTTCGCTAATTAAAACATAATACCATATCACAGTTCAATACACACTGATATTTGAAAAAAATAACTTATAATTTTTTTAATAAATCTGATAGTATCTCAATTGTCCAGAAGTGCCCCACGTGGAGGAACTTTTGCACACGGTGCTAATTTGGGTGGAGCACTTGTGGACATATTAAGTAGTTGTAAAATGATTGGGTTTTTACACATGAAATACTCCAATAATGCAATTTAAACGTAGAACTGTTTATTTGTGTTTAAGAACTTAAAATTAAAACTAAATAAATATCTTATATGTAAGTACAAGTCATAAAAAAATACAAACAAATCTAGTCATTATTTAACCCACATTGTATTCAGTGAAGCTTACATTAAATTTGTAAATCGAGGCTGCATGAACAGTGTCACCTATGTTTTTTGGCATAGGAAGTTTAAAAACAATATCCCCCTTTGGGATATACGATTCGTCTTTCACCTGTGGAAATATAAATGTGCGACACTCGGTTATCTTTAAAAAGTTAATCAAAAACTCGGTATCTGTTACTTCCACTATTTGTGCTACGAAATATTTTATGGTTGTCTTCGTAGCATATCTCACAAGGACGAAATCGTTTACTACAATATCGTTGGTAGCCTCGAATTCTTCTTCAGCAAACTCTATTGAACTATCATCAGAGTCTTGACATATATTTTCAATGTCACTTTCTAACGCTTCCTCTTCAAATACTTGTCTGACGTGTTTGACTTTTGCTTTTTTATGTTCTTTGCCTGAGCCTCTTTTCTTCTTGCACCTGTTTTCTTTTTTCCCTTTCTCTATGTTCATTTTATTTCCGTGTCTTCTCCGGTGTTCCTGTAAGTATGGCAAAGTATTTCTTCTTTCTTCCTTTACAATATTTTTTCTGTCTGCCTTTGGATAGGGTCTTATTTGCTCTGGAGTTAATTTTATGTCAGAAATTGTTACAATTTTTGTTTCATCTGTGGATTGCATATTTGTGTTGGCGTGATCTACAGAAGTCGTAGCAAGCTGTGGGGTACTAGGCTCGATGTTACCATTTGACGATGTTGACGGAGCATTTGGATCCTCAATATCAGTTACATGAGAAGCTATAAAATCTTCATCTGAGAACACATTTGGGTTCATAGGATAACACCCAGTTTTAAGAAAACCTGAAATAATGTGCTGCCTACTAAAAGCTTCATTAAACGGCGAAGCACTTAAACTAGCGATATCGTATATTGTTAGTGCTTTGCCAGGATGATTAGACATCCAAGTATTAAAAGCTGCACGACATCGTGCTTTAAAAGGTCCAAGTAGCCGACAGGTACTTGTCTATCTGGTGATGGTGTGAAAAATCATATTTTATGTACAGGGTGGTTGCTAGAGAGGCACTTATTTGCTGAAATTCCAATATAAATAACTCAACCCTGTATATGAGCACCTGAATGAATGCAAAAATTGATTCTCTTTCGGATGGATATAGGTTTTTTACATGTAGAGCTGATAATTTCTGAGCTATTCAAAAGTTCTCAATTTGATTGCAACTACATGATTTTATGATTGAGTTATGGCCGTTTGCACCTTGGCTTTTAGCATTCACGAACAGTGTTTCTCTCCATGGAGACAAGCGACAATTTTGACATTAAAAAGACTTGAAAAGAAATTTAGATAGACAATTCGAAGCTTTTCAGGGCATCAAAATAGAAAAATTTTGCTGCCAAAGGAAATGTTCTTATCAATGATTGAGAGGCTAACATTGTTTTGTCAAAAATCTATCACTTCTGCCTGATTGTTTTTTTTTACTTGACAAATGCAAACTATTCTCAAATAATACATTCTCGAACTGACCACTTAAACTCAATTGAGTGATGTCACCAGATAGAATTCTAGTACAGCATGAACATTAACGTTAATGATTTGTTCATTCGTAGAGGTTAAACTACTACTAATAGAAATTCTTGAATATAACATCCTGTATATAAGCACCTCAAACACTAAGTGAGTGGTGAACGTGTCGCCACCTAGTTTGGAACCAAGTACTATGTTGTCACGCCCGCTCCAAATAACACAGAGTGTTAAAAATAGAGACGGTATACAACTAACTAACAATTTAAAAAATTGTTAGCCCTGGCCCATTTCTACCCCAATATAGGGACAAAGTATGTAAGACTAGATGCATTCTCGCAACAATTAGAACCGTAGACCGGTTTCGCTCTCATTAGAGCTCTTCAGTACGGCATACTAATTGCAGCAAAAATTCACCAAAAATAACACGGCTATCGTATAGCCAGTCTTAAAACACTAAGTGAGTGGTGAACGTGTCGCCACCTAGTTCGGAACCAAGTACTATGTTGTCACGCCCGCTCCAAATAACACTCTGTGGTTGGTGTACTTGGTTCCGAACTAGGTGGCGACACGTTCACCACTCACTTAGTGTTTTAAGACTGGCTATACGATAGCCGTGTTATTTTTGGTGCATTTTTGCTGCAATTAGTATGCCGTACTGAAGAGCTCTAATGAGAGCGAAACCGGTCTACGGTTCTAATTGTTGCGAGAATGCATCTAGTCTTACACCTGAAACAATGCAAAAATTAATTTGCTTTCAAATTTATATCCAATTACTTTCATCTAAAAGCGATACATTCTCTATTTTTTTAAGTTACCGGGTAAAGAATTCGAATCACAGAAGATTATTTACTTGGAACTAGTTTAATAGATATCACAGGAGAAATAACAATGGAGTAAACAAGTAATAAATTAAATATAATAAACTGATAATATCTAATGAATTTAAAAAAATGAACAAATAAACGAATAATCAACGAATAACGAATAATTATTATTTCAGGAATGGATTACAAAGGTGTTCGAATTGACGACCATTTTGTTCAAGGCAAAGTTGTATCCTTCTTTCATATGATCCGTGGACATTGGAAAGCATTGTACCACTAATTTGCCGAAATGCATCCTGTACTCGCCCTCGCATATCTTCTCGTGTTGTTGGTGGAGTGCGATACACATAATTTTCCACAAATCTCCATAAAAAGAAGTCACAGCAAGTAAGGTCGGGAGACTTTGGAGGCCAGGCTACTGGTCCACCCCTGCCAATCTACCTTCCTTCGTACTCTTGATCAAGATGTTGTCTAACTACGGCAGCATAATGTGGTGGAGCACCATCATGCTGTATCTACATATCTTGCCTAACTTGTAGCTGTACATGTTCCATCAAGACTGGTAAATCATTAACCAGGAACTGGTGGTACATTGGTCCATTTAGAGGCCTATCAAAAAAATGTGGTCCAAGAACGGTATTGTCAATGATTCCACCCCAAACATTAAGCGTCCACCTATTCTGGAAGCAAATATTGTTACGTGCGGGTTGTTTTCTGCATAGTGGTGTAAATTGCGCATATTTGGGAGTCCGTTGTTATGGAAAGAGGACTCATCTACAAAAAGCACTTTGCGAAAAAAACTCCTCAATTTGATGCACTGCCCACTGACAGTACCTCATTCTGCTCTAAAAATCTTAATTTCCCAGTACTTGAGCTACTCGGAAATGGTAGGCATGGTACTTATGAAACTTGAGAACTCGTTGAACTGAGGACTGATCCATATATAATGTTTTCGCAATAGCTCTTTGACTACGTGTTGGCTCCTCAATAACTGATAAAAGAACACCAAGGGCCACATCTTCTTTGATGGCAATGTTTGGTTTTTTTGGTGCTCGGTAAAATACAGACGAATTCTGCGCAAATCTGTGTTTGAGCCTTTTCAATGAAAAAACTGTCGGCTGTCTTCGCAGAGGATAGCGCTGCTTATAAATACGAGAAGCTAAAAGACAATTTCCAGAACATTCACCAATTATGTACACCATCTGTCTCAATTATTCGTTACTGAAGTTTATTTTTAATTATGTATACTAACTATAACACAACTACACAATCACACAACAACTAACAGACAATGTTGTAAATACTTGTTAAATCTGACATTTTGGAGAATTCTGTCATGACCAGTGCACACTATACAAAACGGAAACAATCCAATCATTATATCACGTAGTTGCAATCAAATTGACAACTTTTGAATAACGCAGAAATTATCAGCTCTACATGTAAAAAACCCATATCCATCCGAAAGATAATCAATTTTTGCATTGATTCAGGTGCTCATATACAGGGTGTTCTAGTTGAAATTTTCGAGTTATTTATATTGGAATTTCAGCAAATGGGAGCCTCTCTAGCAACCACCCTGTACATAAAATATGATTTTTCACACTATCACCAGATACACGGGTACCTATCAGCTACTTGCGCTGAATTTCAAGTTTTGCGGATGTGGTGTACGAATGGTACCAGTACCTGAAAAGAACTCTACATCTGTCAAATTTTTTGAAGAAACTTGGATAACTGGAAAACCATTAACTTTTATGCCATAACGCTCCCAATAATTTGTAATTAAAATTTCATTTAAAATCAAAGCATGTAATAATATATAGGGTGTTTCATTAAAAAAAAACAAAACAAAGTTACCTAGTGCTAGTGACATATGGACCATGCTGTGTATCTGAAAATAATTTCAGGTTATGGATCTTAACATGGTAGAAAACATTTGTCTGAAAGTATTTTCCAAAAAGTCTAGTTTAAAGAAGCTATTGTACTTTATCTGGGAAATGAATCACGTTGTATATATATAAATATATATATATATATATATATATATATATATATATATATATATATATATATATATATATATATATATATATATATATATAAACATGTAAAAATTGAAACTGACCCCAGATATGGGTATTTTTTTAAAATAAAAATTCACTAAAAGCTCCCGCGATTCGAAGAAGTTTGAGGACCACAGGATTAATAAATTATTTACCTTTTCATTTAAAACACCTTCTTAATTAGTACCTGTCAATACCTGCCCCAAATATCTATTATGTCTCTTGCATATTATAGTTCTTACAGAATTTCTGGCAAGACAGGTTCAGAAATTCCTGTAATCATATAAAAAATAAATGCAATATCGATCCAGATGTGTGCTAAAAGACTTTTTGTGAAGACCAGATAAATTATAATTAATGCAATACAAACTAAAATACGAGAGATTATAGTAATAAAATTCGAGAAGGGCCACAAATTATGCATATTTAGTATCGCGTGCCTCCTATAGAGAATTAAATTAGAGCGTATCTGGTGAACATCAAAAATAATATATCTGCGTACATTTTGCATGCGTACCGCCGACTAGAGGGCCATGTGTGTCGCTGACAAAAGATGGCCCTGACGATTATCCTCTTCCTTTGCTCCCTCACTATACTAGCTTGTTTCAGGACTTTCACGTGACTGCTGAAATTATCTCCCGGCAAAAGTGAAATTATCTTTCAGCAAATGAAGTTAATCACTCCGGCTCACAGCGGTGGATTGTTTATTTTACTTTTTTTTACATACTTTTTTCTAATTTTGTTCAGATAAAAAACTCTATTTATGAGAAGCTTTGCTGTTTTTATCGTTAATTGTTACCAGAAGTGCCAACACTTTTAAATTTACAGGCAAACTCGGAGTTGTTTTTCGAAGAAAGGAAATTCTATTTATTTATTTATTTTCTGTTTCTTTAACGTCAGGCTATTTCCGCGACTATGGCTAATAAATTATGTCAGGGAACAGTTTTGTCTTACTGTCCTGGAATAATTTCTTTTCTGTAAAGAGGAAAGGAGTTTCAAGGTGCCCAACATCGGTTGGTGCATGGGACCGACGACTTTACGAAGGGAGAAAGGTCCATTACTCTCAGAATTAAGACAAAAATCTTATGGGCCATAAGTTTTTGTTCCTAGGTATATCCTTCAAGTTTGAAAGTCACGATATCCTAATTATCGATTTTTCTATAAAAAAAATTCCCAAAGAAACACACAAAATTTGAAATGGATGCTTTGAATCTGCTTTAACTATGATTAGATAATATGTGATTAAACTCTGGACGCAGCAAGTGCCTTATGGAAGCGAATTTTCACAAGTAGCAAATATTATGTCTTTCTAATGCAAGCAGGCATCAGTCTGGTTACCGGTATAGCCTATATAGTAGAAAAAATTTACCATATTTTATTAAAATTACTAATTGTTGGAAAAGGTGCGTGAAAAATTTTAAAATGTTTCCGAGAAAAATGGTTTCCTAGCCAACAAACCTTAGGTTAATAGCAAATTGAGTGGCTACAATTTGAAAAATTTAATGAAAATTCGCTACCAAAACGCACTTACTGCGTCTCGATTTTTTTTCTTGCAAACATGCATCATATTTCGATACAAAATGCCAAAATGTAATAATGTAAGGGTGTTCGCAAAAAGCCATTGTAGGGATCACCAACGATTTATGGATCAGCCTGTGATTGTCAAAATATTTTTATAAGATGCAGCTTAACACACTCTGTAATTACGTATCCAATTTTTTCTCGTATCTTGTATAATAACAATTATATTGAGCTTTACCGGAGAAATGCGTCACTCTGTATATATATATATATATATATATATATATATATATATATATATATATATATATATATATATATATATATATATATATAAACAGACTGTTGAAGCGGAAACTTAAGGGTTTGCAAAACACTCTTCTTGCGAAATTTTCTTTACGTAATCCGTATTTGTTTCAGGTTCTTTGCCTAAATGTTGCTAATTTTGACGTTTCAAATCGCGGTTGACGGTTTGAGGAAAACCCTTTTTTTTTAAACGCCTATAACTTTTTGTCTTTCAACTAACAGACCTAAATTGGTATGTGGGTCACCATTTATAATATAAACACGCGTACCAAATTTGGTTGCCCTTACTTTGTTATTTCCGGAGATATAATTTTTTTTTCTGAAAGAAATGGATATGGGTTCTAGGGGTCCCAGTTTGCGCTCATTTGAAGAATTTTTTCAAAATTCAAAAGACGTGATCTCCTCATTAGTGAATTTTTTAAAGAAAATTCGCTAAAAACCGCTAAATACCTAGTCACGTAATGTGATCGGTTATTAGATATAAACTAGTGCACCTGTGCGGTGGTCCAAATTCGATATATTAAAGGTACACTCAGAACTGGCACGGACCGGGGAAATTCGACTAACTAATTAAAACAACCCAAGCAACAAAAAAGCCTGGACGTAGCACGTAGTGCATCATGGTAGTGAATTTTCCTAGAAATGATCTGGCACAAAATATTTTATTAGTGAATTTTGATTAAAAAAATTCACTAATAGAGAGATATCGATGGTGAGACTTTGCAAAAAAATTTTTCAAATGAGCGCGAACTAGGACCCCTAGAACCCATATCCGGGGTCAGCTTGAATTTTTATATGTTTATATATATATATATATATATATATATATATATATATATATATATATATATATATATATATACATATATATATATATATATATATATATATATATATATATATATATATATATATATATACATATATATATATATATATATATATATATATATATATATATATATATATATATATATATATATATATATATATATATATATGTATGTATCCGTCTGATAACTTAAAAAAATAATAAACAGATTTCAATGAAACTCAGCAAGTGCCTTTGTTTTATTAATGGCTTGGATGAGGTCGTTAGTCAGGAAAATCGGACAGGGTTTTCTGGAAAAATTTTAAGTTTTCCTTCGAAAAAAAATTTTTTCTCCGAAAATTACAAAGCTGTGTTAATGAAATTTACTATTGATGTTGCCTTGGGAGAGACCTTACTTAGTACCAAAATTCAACTTTCTAGGTTGATAGAAAATTGAGTTATTCAAGCTTTAAATTTTTTTTCTAAAAATTTTTTTTTCTCCAAAAGTTACAAAGTTATTTTAATGAAATTGGGTCGTTATCTTGCCCTAGGAAATACCTTACTACATTCCAAAGTTAAACTTTCTAAGTTTATATAAAACTGAGTTATTCAAATTTGAAGCATTTAATAAAAAATCACTACCATAACGCACTTGCTGCGACCCGAGTTTTTATATATTTTTTTTCTTGTAACATAGAAATCTAAATTTTGGTGTATAGTTTACTTTTTGTATCGTAAACCTACCTACCCAATTTGATTATCATAGCTTTTTTATTTTTTGAGAGAAAAAATTTTTTCGACTGAAAATTTTTTCCGGAAAACCTTGTCCGAGTTTCCTGACTAACGAACTTATTACAAAAGGAAGGTACGTGCCAAATTTTATCATAATCGGCCCATTATTTTTTAAGTTATCGGTGTGATATATATATATATATATATATATATATATATATATATATATATATATATATATATATATATATATATATATATATATATATAAATTGAAACTGACTCCGGATATAGGTTCTAGAGGTCCTAATTCGCGCTCATTTGCAAAACTATTTTCAAAATTCGGGATCTCCCCATTAGTGAATTTTTTCTACGAAAATTCAGTAATTAAGGCATGTTAACCAACACTCGAGTCCAAATAACCTAACCAAGTTGTAATTTAGTTATAATGAACCAAAATATTGGCTTGGTTGTCATAATCACTACAAATTTGAGAATGAAGCTCCCAATTAGCCCATTTTTGACTATTAAAATTACTACAAAGTCAGTAACTTACAAGTAATTAAATTGGTAAAAATTTGGTTCACTTTTACCTATAAATAAAATTATATATAATTTTGAGTTTCAATTCCACAATTGGTAATTTGGTCGAAGTGGTTCTAAATGGGACTAAAAACTGACTACTAAGTCCAGATACCTAAAATACCTATTTTAAGGTAATTCATGACCTAATATTAACTTGAAATACCTCTCTGTGGTATAATAAATTGAAGGTCTTCTTATAAAGTCCAGATTACATATATATTACCAATCTAACTGCAATACAACACAGGAAATATTTTGAGCACTAAGATAACCTAATATGGCTTTCTGATTGGCCGTATAGTCATAATTACTACAGAAGTGGCCTTCCAAGTCAAATTGCCTACATCAAAGTTGGAAATACCCATAAAATCTGACTTCAAATAAAAATGTCCTCAAAGTTCAAAGTGTACAGCAGTGAAATCAATTTGTGAATGTTGAAGGTGTTTCAGTTGATGAACTTAATTAATAAAAATTTTATTCTTCCACCACAGTATCTGGGTAAATCCTAAAAACGTATGACAACTTCATCGGCTACTACTATATGGAAGAAAACCTGCTGATTTGAAATCAGAACGTTTACCCCATTAATATAATACATCCCCCATTATTCCAATGCAAAGAAGCATTGGCAACACGGTCCAACTGTCATATGTTTATGTTTATTCACCTATTTTTGCTCTATTGATGTAATAACATATTACGGAATCAAAAATCAAAAACGCTATATAATCATTCCTATATGTCTCTCCGGTACATGAAAATGTATGATGCTAATAAATTTAAACTAAATTCGTTTACCATGTAGTTAAAATTCCCATAATAGAACAAAATGCCTTTAAAGCTTGGTTAGCTTGCCTTGTCATTGGGAATTGTGACTTATAGGTAAAAAAAATAGAGCAAAATTAACTTTCAGGTCAATAATGTTATAACGGTAGCCATATTATATGCTTGCGGTATTCATCTTGATTGCATTGGAAAACTAAAAACCATTTTTTGTTGAATCTAGTGTAATTAAAATTAAACTCGAAAAAAACATAAAATAATGCTTGTATACAATGAGGGTAGGATAGTTTCGTCTTGGTTACATCACCAATCCTTAAAATCAAAATTTCAAGAATTTTGAATAGTTTTTAATTTTAACTAATTTTACTTTTTACAGAGGCGCTTCAATTATATCAAAGTATCATAATCATATTAACAGAAAAAAACATAACCGCAGTGGTTTTTTCTTCATACAGTGCGACTTACCTTTATCATTGATTCAAATATTTAAAGTACCTTCTTTGATCATTCAACGTGTTGTCATTTTTTAACAAAGATGGACATACCTAGTTGCTAATATCTACTGTTTGTATTAACAAACAGTAGATATTAGCATCTAGGTATGGTGGCTAACTGTGGTTATGTATTAACATACATAACCACAGATCCTACGGAATAATGTCACATGCGCAGTTTGTTGGTAAGAATTTCACGGCACTTGCGCCCAGATTTCGGATTCAAGTAAAACGTTGGACGTATTTACCAATAAATTACGTCTATTGGCCCAATATAGAATGTAAATGCCTTAAATATAACTAAAGCGCGTTGATCGAAATGCCTTGCGTGACCTATTATCGACTTCCCTATTACTTTTAGTTTATTCCCCACATTGGTAAAATACACTTAAATTTTACTTGAAAATGACCTGTGGTGATTTGGTCGCCGACCTATTGTTAGGTCAATTTTACATCAATTTGACTTCAAATGTTGGTTAGGAAAGCATACGTTAATCTATTTAAGCTGAAAAGATTTTTCTAGCTAACAAACTTATCTAAGCCACTTACAAAAGGAAGGTACACGCCAAATTTGATCAAAAGTGGCCCATTATTTTTTGAGTTATCGGTATATATATATATATATATATATATATATATAT
The DNA here is from genome assembly GCA_964006375.1 of Tillus elongatus. Taxonomy (NCBI): domain Eukaryota; kingdom Metazoa; phylum Arthropoda; class Insecta; order Coleoptera; family Cleridae; genus Tillus; species Tillus elongatus. The sequence goes on along the minus strand of OZ023268.1, from coordinate 27,723,338 downwards.
ATATATATATATATATATATATATATATATATATATATATATATATATATATATATATATATATATAAATTAAAACTGAACCCGGATATGTGTTCTAGAGGTCCTAATTAGCGCTCATTTGAAGAAAGTTTTTCTAAATTCAAAAGTCGGGATCTCCTCAATAGTGAATTTTTTTAAAGAAAGTTCACTAAAAACCGCAAAGAAGCCTGATTGCCTAAGAATTATGTAGCCTTATCTAAATTATTTAATTTGCAAAGTTTAAACTCGTTATTATAACCATTACAGCGTAGTCTTTATTTTCCAATATAAAAAAACATAACAACTTTGTTATTTTCATCTTTATACACCCTTATCAATTGACGAGATATTCGCAAAGTTGGGAAGAAGTGTAATTTAATTTGGGGAACGATAGGAAATTTTATTGTAATAACTTTATGTATAATCGTCCGGGCAGAACGGTAGTTATAAATATATTTTTTAGTTTGATAGGATGAAATTAAGGCACGGATAAGCACACAGTAACTTCCTAATGACTTAATGGTTCTCCACAGCCAACTTGTAATGTACTGGTTTTATAACTCGTCGATGAAAAAAGTTATTGTAGAAACATCGGCGTCCTTGTCTGGAACGCCGAAAAAATTACCAAGTAAAAAATTAGATTTCAACGATGGGAATTCGCTTGCGGTGGCAGCAATTAAAAATGCTATTTCTGTAATTATTGGGCAGAAAATTATTTAATAATGGCCTTGTTTATTGCTATGTTGTTATATACTTCTAATGAGTAAATCACATTTTCTTCAAATGACTTTATTTGTTCTCTGATAATTTGTCGAGCTGCTATTCTATCTCTGGAAAAAACATTTTATAAACAGTTTATAATTACAAATAACATAATTCTCCTGACTTGTTATACTGAGTGCTTGTAACATATAAACTATAGATTTAGATGGATCCGATCCATCTCTATACCTATTTAAGTACTATACAGGGTTACAACTAATTAATTGCTCACTATTGGCATCTCAGTAACGGTAAGAGATACAGAGTTGGTTAAATTACAAAAGGTTGAGTAAATTTTAGCTTACCTAATATCTGAAAACAAATTTTGTCGATTCGTTCCTATTATAACTGAAAAACTCAATTTTCAAAATTTTACAATAAATCCATTATTATCAAAAATGGGATCCTAATTTTTGCTATGTGAGCATAATTTGATATGAGTAATCAACTGACGGCATCATAATTGACGTATCTACTCTAATTTTTGCGCAGTGATAGTAAACTTTTCTTTCTCTTATGGCCGCCATATAGGATTTTTATTTTTTCAGATGGAAAAAAAAGTCATCTTTCGAATGGTATAACACATTTTATATTTTTCTTCATAAATATTGTACAAATAAATAAAAAACTAATTATGGTCGCAAATATCAAGTAGGTATGTATCATTTTATTATCAACATTCGTTATTTGTCAAAATGTCAGCACAGAAGACTCTAATTAACAGAATAAAATCATATTAACCACAGATACTAACGAAACTTACAAATAGTGAATAAACAAACTAACAATACATAACAAATACTTCCTACTAAATAATAAATGTGTGTAATGTTAATGAAGATGTTCAAAATGTCTTCCATTGTTCTTTATGCATTGACGAACCCTCTCGCGCATACCTTGTGTTGTTGATCTTATCATAGCAGGATATATGAAGCAAATTTTATCTCTTATAATATTTTTTAATTCTTCTTCGTTGTCAAAATGCTCAAGGTAAACAAAATTTTTGACATATCCCCAGAAGAAATAGTCCATTGGGGTTAGATCTGAGGATTTTGTCGGCATGCGAGCAGTTCCATTATTGCCTATCCATCTATCTCCCAACGTCTGGTCTAGATAAACTTTTACGGCTCGGCAATTGTGTGAAGGTGCGCCATCTTGCTGAAACCATATGTTGGCTCTTTGTTGCAAAGGGAGGTTATAAAAAAATTCATAAGGTCCTTAGTTAACAGATGAAGGTATCCATCGCCATTCAACCTATTGCTTATGAAAAATTATCCTATAATTGTATCGTCTAAAAGGCCACACCAAACGCTTAGACTCACCCTATTTTGACGTCGCGACTCATATAAAAGATGAGGATTCTCTGTACTCCAACGACGATTCTGTCTATTACACAAACCGTTATTTGAAAATGTACTCTCATCCGACCACAATATGTTAGCTGTGAAAGCATTGTGTATATGCAACTTCCCAGCAAACCATTGGCAAAACTGCGACCGCCGGTCGTGATCTGTCTCATAAAGTGCTTGCACTATGGTGTATTTATAAGGATGGTATTTGTGTTTTTTCAGAATCTTTGTCACTAGCTGCTGGCTTATTCCACATTCTCTCGCGATATGTGTTGTGAATAAGTTGGAATTTATATTGACTTGAGCAAGAGCATTGATTTCGTTAGCACTGAGTTACACATTGTAGGGAACACGCTTTTTCATCAATGTAGCAGTTTCATCCATCACTCTTGCTATCCGACTTGGCTGCAGACGTTCTGGATATTTTTCTTGGTATAACTGGGAAGCACGGGTCGAGTTTCTAAAACTTCGGATGTATGCTTCATACATATCTCTTCTCTCTTCAACAGTAAAGCGAACCATTCTGGAAATATCATTTTAGTACAAATTTAACACAAGTCTTGAAATAAAATGTTTTTAATGCATAAATCAAGTAGAAGGTTTCAAACTGACAGTTCAAATAAATCGTAACAACAAATTACAAAACAATGACCCATACCTACTTGATATTTGCGACCATAAATAGTTTTTTATTTATTTATACAATGTTTATTAAGAAAAATAGGAAGTGTGTTATACCAAATCTTTTTGCCGTCTGAAAAATTAAAAATCCATTATGGCGGCCATAAGAGAGAAAAAATTGACTATCGCTGCGCAAAAATTAGAGCAGATACGTCAATTCTGATGCCGTCAGTTGATTTCTCATGCCAAATTATGCTCACATAGCAAAAAATTAGGATCCGATTTTTGATAATAAGGGATGTATTGTAAAATTTTGAAAATTGAGTTTTTAAGTTTGAGTTTAAGTTTATGTTTAAGTAATTTTAGGAACGAATCGACATATATTCAAGATTTGTTTTCGGATATTGGATCACCTAAAATGTACGCAACGTTTTCGTGATTTAACCAACTCTGCATCTCTTACCGTTACTGACCGATAGTGAGCAATTAATTAGTTGTAACCCTGTATACCCGAAACGTCCGCAATGGAAAATTATGTAGAGGATTATTCTGAAAATTTGGGTACTCAGACAGTAGTAGGGACTACATTTTAAAAATGTTTTGACGTATCTAACACTTCCGGTTACACCGGAAGACAACTGGTGTCTACTAAAATAAGGAGTGTGCAACATAAGTTTTCTGTGAATGTTTGGTGTGGGATTATGGACAACCGTCTGATAGGCGCTCATGCGCTTCCATCTAGATTGTTTTATTTGAATTTTTAAGTAAATATTTTCCTATTTTACTGGAGGATGTCAACCTAAGTACGAAGTATGTAAGTAAACCTAAGTATTTCCAATACGACGGAGCTCCACCGTCTTATTCTAGTCAGGTTGTATCGCTATTGAATAATAATAGCAATGGATATGACTTGGTGGTCCACACAACTAATCTCTGACTTCGCGCGATTTGAACCTTCTGGATTATTATCTGTGGGGTCACTTGAAGATAAAGGTGTAGAGTTCCGAAATAAGTACAAGGCAGTAGTTTGCTCGAAGAATAACTGACTGCTGTGAGGAATTCAGAAATCGACAAAGTGTTACTAGGAAGTAATTACTTATCACAGTTGTGTAATTCTTAAGCACAAGTTCGAGCATATCAGAAAGATATTTTGCAAAATTGTAACTCTCAGGCCGAGTAAATAAATAAAAAGTCCGGACGCAGCAAGGTTAGCGAAATTTCATAAAGATTATTCAAACCTCAAATTTTTTCATTTTTGCTTTTAACTGAGAGTTCTGAACTTTAGGTCATATAATGCGTTTTACAATATAAACAGCTTAATAAGTGTGGTTGCCATCGTTTTGTTATTCTCTGAGGAAGAAAAAAAAATTACAAAAAAAATAATTCCGGAAAAACTGTTGCGATTTTCCTAGCTAACAAACTTCTCCAAGCCATTTACAAAAGAACGCTACTAACCAAATGCCATCAAAATCGGCTCATTATTTTTTTACTTGTCAGTGTGAACATAATTTCTGATTACTTGTTATAACGAGTGTTTGTAAAATATGTAAAACTTCGTACACATGGGCAGATCCATACGCTCCCTCTCCAACATATTTATAAGTACTCTACACTTACAGTGTGTTCTACTGGTAAAGTGCGCGATGGCTATATGAAAAATTATGTGGAGGGTGTTTTTGAAAATTTGGCTACTTATATGTGTAAGTTCATTTAAAACATATTTTTACGTTTCTGACACTTCCGATTATACCGGAAGTCGACACCAACTCGCTTATTTTAAATACAACGCACTATTTTATATACATTATTATTGTTTATTCACAAAGATTATACAGCATGTTCATACAAGAAGTCTAAGACATATATTGTATTCAAAGATGATTTATAAGATTACGTCCTAGACCCTCGGTGGTTCAGGGGCAAGAACATGTGCCTTTGAACAGAAGGGTACTGGGTTCGATCCCAGCGTTCTCTTTTCACTTTTTCAGTACAAACTGTAACATTAACATCAACCGAGTTTCTGGTATTGTATTTGAGCAAGTTAAATGTCTGCGCGTTCCTCCCTTCGGGGGGGGGGGGGGGTGTGGCGTAAAGCCGTCGGTCTCGTGTCCATGCGATGTTGGGCACGTTAAAGATCTCTACCCTCCTTACAGAAAGGCAGGGGTTCGGCAAAATTTCCAGGATGGTGATGTGACACTGCTCCCTGGCGTCAGTGATTGGCCATAGTCGCAAAAATAGACCGACGTTAAAGCAACAAAACACACAAGGTTACGTCCAAAACGGTTTGACAGTCTTACGCCAAATTCACTACTCTTTTGAGTCCCACGTTAAATTTTCAATAAATTTTGTGTGAAGCCGCCTACCTATGCAAAGTGGCGCAGAAAAAACAAAAAGGACCTGATTTTTCATATTTCCTGTTATTTAAATAAAATCACTCGCATATGTCAATTTTTATTTCGAGGTGGAAATATTTTGCCATAATTTTGAACCTTGTCGGTTCATCCTTCTCTTCAAATTTTAAACGGAATGGGGTAATGAGTGACGCCTCAATTATGAGCTTATCAAATTATCTTTCTGAAAAGTAGTCAGTATCGATTCAGTAGTTTTTGAGAAAACTCATTTTAAAATGTTGTATTTTTCCCCCTCAGGGCTCGCCGGCGCCCTTCCCGCCCCGAAAGGACTGCAACCTTTGGCTTATTGTACATAAAAAAATGTTGTATTGGTTCATTAATTGATGTTGCCCTGTCCAATGATGCTGTCAAGCAGCGAAACCGGATACAGAAAAGAAAACGAAGGCGAGCATCTGTGAAGCCAGAGAAATAGTCTCTATGTTTGTATTTAGTTGTATTCTTTGTTAAACTAGGAATTGAGCCGTATATGTTCCCAAACCCAAGACTGAGATACCTAGGCTCGCAGAACCGCCAAACAAAACAAACGGTAGGACCACAGCACAATCTAGTGATGGGCAAAACGGTTATATTCTATTAACAGTTGAACCTGTTAACGTTATTTAATAAAAATCGTTGAAAATAACAGGTTCAGTTATTTATCTGTTATTTTGAACTGGATAGTCGATCGATAGTCTCTTACGTTCCCAAAGCTGTGAGCGAGAGCGAGCACACTAGTATAAATAAGGTGCTAAGTGTTAAGTAATATGTTAAGAAGTAAAGTCCGCTCTATACTGCATAGAATACCCATACATATTTAACATTCCCAGTCTCATGTCCATTCATCCCGTTAAATTTAACAGTTGCCGATGAAAACCGATGTTTATTCATCGGCGCCAGTTGCAGTGGAAAATAAACAGATACGAGTCCGAATTCTAGTTTAGTGTAAAGCCTTATTTTGTACCTGATTTTTAATATATTCACAACAGGTGTTTACCGTTACGGCTCGACAACCGTTAAAAAATAACAGATAGTTAAATAACAACCCATCACTAGCATCATCATTATGCTGTGGTAGAACATTGTGAGATTTAAAAGGGCCACTATCTCGGTCCGGAACAGGTAGTATGTTTCACGCCAGCTCCAAATAACACAAAATGTTATAAAATAGAGACTGTATACAACCAACCAGAAATTTGGAAATTCTTAGCCTTGGCCCAATTTATTTCCTAATACCGGTACAATGTATGTAAGGCTAAATGTATTATCACCATAATTAGAAACGTAGACCGGTGTCTCTCTGATTAGAGCGTAGAGCATAGAAATGAGGCTGGCTACCATAGGCGTATTACTTTATAGGTGTGTTATCTCTGTGATCGGTATAGGGCACTGACGAGATTTAATTAGAGCGAAACCGGTATGCGTTGCTAATTGCAGTGAGAATACATCTAGCCTTATATACATTGTCCCTATATTAGAGAAGAAATGGGCCAGGGCTGACAATTTATAAAATTTTTAGTCGGTTGTACACAGTCTCTATCTATAACATTTTGTGTTAACTACAGCCGTCGTGTCTACATACTATCTGGTTACGCACCGACACCTTGTCGTACATCTCACAATGTTCTAGGAGGCTGGCTACGATAACCGTATTACATTATAGGTGTGTTCTCGCTGTAATTAATATAGCGCACTGACGAGCTCTAATGACAGCGAAATCGGCTGCGTTTATAACTACGGTGAATATATGTCTAGCCTTATATACATTAGTTTCTACTATAAATGTTATATACTATCTACTAAATTTGATGTCTCCTAAAAAATAACATAATTAACATTAAAGCTCCCCTCTGAAAATTCGCTACCATAACGCACTAGCTGCGTCCAGCCTTTTTTCTTCTGACCACATTTTTTATATTTGTTAGATATAGTAACGTTGATGAAATATATAAATGTATAATATATATATATATATAATATATATATATATATATATATATATATATATATATATATATATATATATATATATGTATATATATTATATATATATATATATTATATATATATGTATATATATATATATATATATATATATATATATATATATATATATATATATATATATGTTCGCTCCTCGTATAGTGTAAAAGCAGTGGAATTTATAATCTTTATTTTGCGATAAGAAGAACAGACCAGAATTCCACGAATCGTCAAGAAGAACAGAACTTAAGTAGTCAGCAACGCAAAACCGCGATATCGGTATAGTACCGCTACCTTAAAATTATATGTGTGTGTGATACAGTCAAACCAGCCTTAACAAATCCATTAAACGCACCAGCAACCCAGGATAGCCTTTTCCGGGACACGCACGAGTTTCTGTGAGTCCAGTACTCGACAAGAGAAGAAATTCACAAAGGTAAGTGGCTTTTTGGTCATTCACGAGTTTGCATCAATTTCCACTGCTTTTGCCCCTTCTCTTTTCATTAAAAACGTTACTTAATTAACAAACGCAAATTACAGTCCACTTTGTTCGTAATAGCCCGCTTAAGGCCATTTTCTTCGCCCGCTCCAGCCCATTTCTTGGTCCTTCTCAGCCGGATAGTTTTTTTTGTCTCGGAAATAATACGCAAGTAAATTTGGCTATTCAACTTTGTTAATTTTGAAAATAACTAAAGCGCGCTGGTTTAGCTGTATTCAATTCAGATTTTAAATTAATTTCCCGCAATTTTCATGTATATATCGCTAGAACCTTTATAATTATAGAATTTTTAAAAGTTATTTTCTTATCGCAAGAATCCGCCATTCAGTTAAATTTTGCTTTATTTTGAACAACGAGCACGGCTTTAGGAGTCGACGCATATCATTTCACGCATATATCGCTCTTTGCTTCTGTTTCATTCTTATCAATTTGTACCTGAATAATTCTTTGTTTCACATTGGTACGTATATCTGTTATATTTCCATATACGAGGCCTATTCAATTAATATCATGACTGACACTAAATTAAGGAAATACAAAAACCAACGCAATATTCAGCTATCTGAAATAGACACATTGTCTTCTCTAGCCCAGAAAGCCCAGTCAGATGTTTCGCTTTATAATTTACTTAGGGTTAGATCTTCCGAAATCGACTATTTAAGGGAACAGTTTATTCAAACGCACGAAAATATCGTTTCTGCAATTTTAAGTAGTGAACATGGAAACGCTTCTGATGAAAACACTATTTACGCTGGATTTATGGACGCTTATTTTGAAATTAGAGCCATTTGTTCTAGGTTATTCCCTGACAATAAAACAAATGTCCAGGAAATTCTAAATTCAAATACAGCTGGTCTTAATGAAGGTGCTAAAGCAAGGCTAGCTAAAATAGAAATTCCTAAATTTAGAGGTGACTATAAAACCTTTAACACTTTTATCGATTTATTCAATGCCTTAGTACAGGACTGTCCCGCATATTCCGACATTGAAAAGTTTCATTATCTAACTATATCAGTAGAAGGCCCGCCGTTATCTCTAATAAGATCTTTGCCTCTGACCGCTGACAATTATCAGATAGCTTATAATACATTAGTCACTCGTTATTCTAACAAACGTCTGCGTGCCCAAGAGCACTGGCATGCTATAGATAGCATTTCGAAATTTAATTCTGATGACCACGTCAATATTCGCAATTCGCTAGACATTATTTCGGAAAATCTTTCTGCTTTAAACACTTTAGGCTTTCCTACAGACCAATGGGACTTTGTTATGTTTATGTTGGTGTCAAAACGCCTTGACAGGAACATGTTGACGAAATTTGAGTTAGACCACGCTTCCACCGAGGTCCCTACATTTACGCAATTGCTTGACTTTCTAAATAAATATTGTATCGCTGGTGATGCTATGAATCAGAAGTCATTCCTTTCGCACTCTCAAAAGAAATATTCTGACAAATCGCAAGCTAGACCAACGCCTCGAACTTCCGCTTTTTTCGCTGATAATTTAAATTGTAAATCTATCTTACATACTTGTGTGTTTTGCAAAGATTCTTCGCATTCTATTTATAATTGCTCCTCATTTTGTAATAAAACTCCAAAAGATCGCTATAATTTTGTTAAATCTTCTCGTCTTTGCCACAACTGTTTAAGTAGCCTACATTATCTTAACAAATGCAAATCTACCAGGTCCTGTCGCAAGTGTGGTCAGCGTCATCATACGCTCTTGCATTTTGATAAAAGCTCCGCGCCTATTCCGTCGCCAGTGTGTAATAACCCTTCCAGATCTCCAGTTCCTTCCGCTCCGCTCGACCAAGAGCAGGTCTTTGCTGCTTCTGGGATTGTATCTAATCAAACCACGGTCTTATTGGCCACTGCGCTGATTGAAGTTCTTGATAACCATGGAAATTATCAGATTATGAGATGCCTTTTGGATGGAGGTAGTATGATGTCTTTTATCTCGCAAAGGGCTTTTAAGCGTTTGGGGTTGCCTAAGCAAAACTGCATGTTTGCAATCAAAGGACTGGCATCTATGCAGACTTCTTCTCAGAGTGGTTGTGTAACGCTCACTGGAAGACCGGTTGGTCAAGATTCTTTCAATTTTACTGTCGACGCATTGATCTTGAACGCCATTTGTGATAATTTGTCAGCAACCGCTATTTGCTCTTCCAATTGGTCTCACATTCGCAATTTAAAATTGGCTGATCGCCATTTTAATCGTCCAGGTCAGGTCGATATATTGTTAGGAGCCGACGTTTTTTCTAAAATCCTTTTAAATGGACGCATTTCCGGTGGGGAAGGTCAACCTGATGCCGTCAACACCGTCTTTGGTTATGTGCTCATGGGTAAGATTGGCAACACAGTTCATTCTTCTGCTGTCTTTTCTTTCTTGTGCAGTAACTTTGAATCAAATCTCGATCGCACCCTTAGGGATTTTTGGGAAGTGGAAAGTGTTCCGACTTCGTCGCATCACTCTAATGAAGATATTTTTTGTGAACATCATTTTAAGACTAAAATATCTCGCTCTCCTTCTGGCAAATATATCGTTTCGCTCCCATTTAAATCTGAGTCGCTGCCTATTTTTCCTGGCATTCGCGACCTCGTCGTCCAAAGATTTCTTTCCCTGGAACGCCGCCTTGCTAGAAACATGGACTTGTATACCCAATATTCTGCTTTTATGAGAGAATATTTGGAACTAGGCCACATGAAACGTGTTTATGACAATAAAGATTCTCCCGACGCATATTATATTCCGCATCATTGCATTTTGAAACCAAATAGCTTGTCTACTAAACTCAGGGTAGTTTTTAATGGTTCGGCGAAACTTCCCAACCAAAACTCTCTTAACGATTGTCTACATACTGGACCAAAACTACAACAAGATATTGCCACAATTCTGTGTCACTTTCGCCTTCATAATTATGTCTTGTGTGCTGACATCAAAATGATGTATCGTAACATTCTTGTCGACCAATCACAGCATGATTATCAAAGAATTGTTTGGAGGTTTGCTTCTGATGAACCTTTGGTGGACTATAACCTGGTTACGCTTGTATATGGACTAACGCCATCCCCCTTTCTCGCGATACGCACTCTTCATCAGTTAGTGAATGACGAAGGGGGCTCTTACCCGCTAGCTTCTGCCGCCATTTTAAACGACACTTATGTTGATGATGTTGTAACCGGCTGCTCTTCTTATGAAGACGCAAAGCTTTTACAGTCAGAGCTGATCTCGCTTTTTGAACGAGGCGGCTTTGAGCTTAGAAAATGGTCTAGTAACTGTTCCGCATTACTTTCACATTTACCTCCGGAACATTTGTCGCAAAATCCGCTTATTTTTGGTTCACTGGCAAACGACACTCCTTTAAAAATTCTCGGTCTGCAGTGGAGTCCCTCTGAGGATACATTCTTTTTCTCAGTCTCGCCGTTGGGGAAACCCTGTACGAAACGCAACATGCTCTCGGAACTGGCCAGAATCTTTGACCCGCTTGGATTTCTTTCGCCTATTACTATTTTTCAAAAGATTCTAATCCAGTCGCTGTGGACTTCTAAATTAGATTGGGACCAAACCCCGCCCTCGCATATTGTTGAGGCTTGGAACCGTTATCGAAATGAACTCGGTTTACTAAGCAATTTACGCATTCCTAGAAAAATCCTTCCACCTCATTCTGGATGTGGTTATGAATTACATGGGTTCTGTGACTCTTCTGAAAAGGGTTACGCTGGCGTTGTTTATATACGATGCCTCCGCCCTGACAAAACAGTTTTTGTTCAGTTTGTTTGCTCTAAAACCAAAGTCGCTCCGGTTAAGAAACTAACCATTCCTAGGCTAGAACTGTGTGGTGCAGTTTTGTTGGCGAAACTCCTATCGTTTCTTCTGAACGTTTATCAGACTCGCATGACTTTCGAAAGAATTTTTGCCTGGTCAGATTCGCAAATCGTCTTGAGTTGGATCAAATCTTCGCCTCATCGTTGGAAAACCTTTGTGGCAAATCGAGTTGCCTACATCCACGAAAGGGTTTCTTCTGAATTTTGGCGCCATATAGATTCTGCTAATAATCCCGCCGATATCGCCTCTCGAGGTGTTCATCCTTCTGAATTTCTCGCCCATGATATTTGGTTCAATGGTCCATCGCTACTATGTCGTTCTGAGCTGTCTGCCTGCTCCCCGTCTTCAGAGCTGCAGTCTGAAGAGGTCTCTGTTGAGGAAAGGACAGTTTCGCTTTTAACATTTACAGGTGAAGAAAATCTGCTTGATGATTTGTTAGAAAATCATTCTTCTTTACATTACATACAGTCTATTTTGTCATACGTATTACGCTTCGCTTTTAATTCTAGACATTCTTCTATTGCGAAATTTGGACCGCTATCTCGGTTAGAGCTTCATGATGCTCTGACCCTTCTGGTCAAGCGCACTCAAGCGGTCTACTTTGAAAAGGAGTTATCTAGTAAAAAATTCCCTAAGTCCTGGAGAAAACTCGCCGTATTTCAAGACAGTACTGGTCTTTTGCGTGTAGGTGGTCGCTTGACTCACTCAAGTTTGTCTTATGAGCGAAAGCATCCGCTCTTACTTCCACAAAAGTGCCGACTCACGGTGCTTTTAATTGAACAATACCATAAAAGGTATCTTCATATTGGCCCTCGCACTCTACATTTTTTGTTGTGTCAGAATTTTTGGATTTTGTCTGCAAGACGTGCCATAAACACTGTTATTTCGAAATGTATGCCATGTTGGAAAATAAAGCCTCAACCTTATCAGCCACCTATGGGTGACTTACCCCTTTCTCGAGTTTCGCAAGTCAAACCATTCTCGCATACTGGGGTAGATTTTGGTGGTCCATTCGCGATCACTATGAATCGATACCGAGGTGCTAAAACCTCTAAGGCATATATTTGCCTCTTTGTGTGTTTCGCGACTAAGGCTATACATCTAGAACCTGCCTGTAGTCTTTCGACTGACGCTTTTCTCGCTGCCCTCCAACGATTTATTGCTCGTCGTGGTCGATGTGATAATCTCTATAGTGATTGTGGTACAAATTTCGTTGGCTCCGCCAAGGAGCTTAAACGCATTTGTTCTGATGCAACTGCTAGGGAAGGAATCCGTTGGCATTTCAACCCCCCTTCTGCCCCACATTTCGGTGGTCTTTGGGAATCTGGTATCAAGAGTGTAAAATCTCATCTCTCTCGTGTTGTTGGCCAACAAATCCTATCGTACGAAGAATTCTACACTGTCCTGACGCTTATAGAATCTGTCTTGAACTCCCGACCTTTAAATCCCATGAGTTCGGATATCGATGACATTCACGCTTTAACTCCTGGACACTTTCTTCATATGGAGCCAGTTTCTACGCTTCCAACTCCCGATTTGTCGTCTGTCCCCTTAACTCGTCTGTCAAGATGGCAACTTCTCCAACGTATGCACCATGATTTTTGGATTCGCTGGCACAAGGAGTACCTTCACACCCTACAACAACGAAGCAAGTGGCTTGACGCTGGTGCTCTTCCTACTATTGGGGCGATGGTGGCCGTGAAAGCTGAAAAACTTCCGCCTTCTAAATGGCTACTAGGTCGGCTATTGTCTCTAATTCCTGGTCCTGATGGTGTCGTAAGAGTTGCTATTGTAAAGACCTCGAATGGTATCCTTCGTCGCCCTTTGGTGAAGTTGTGCCCGTTGCCAACTAATGACTAGTAGTAGTAGTATTTGTTTCTAATTTAATTTAATTTTTTATTTTAAGTCTTTTTATTGTTTTGTGGATTCTTGCTAACCGGGATAATCATTTATTTTGTTTCTTGTTCTCTTTTTTCTTATCCGCCGCATGTTATCGCTTCTCCTTCGCGTTAATTATTTTTTTTGTGTAGAAAAATGTCTTGCTTATAGCAGCCATTTTGGCCGGGCGGGATGTTCGCTCCTCGTATAGTGTAAAAGCAGTGGAATTTATAATCTTTATTTTGCGATAAGAAGAACAGACCAGAATTCCACGAATCGTCAAGAAGAACAGAACTTAAGTAGTCAGCAACGCAAAACCGCGATATCGTATAGTACCGCTACCTTAAAATTATATGTGTGTGTGATACAGTCAAACCAGCCTTAACAAATCCATTAAACGCACCAGCAACCCAGGATAGCCTTTTCCGGGACACGCACGAGTTTCTGTGAGTCCAGTACTCGACAAGAGAAGAAATTCACAAAGGTAAGTGGCTTTTTGGTCATTCACGAGTTTGCATCAATTTCCACTGCTTTTGCCCCTTCTCTTTTCATTAAAAACGTTACTTAATTAACAAACGCAAATTACAGTCCACTTTGTTCGTAATAGCCCGCTTAAGGCCATTTTCTTCGCCCGCTCCAGCCCAATATATATATATATATATATATATATATATATATATATATATATATATATATATATATATATATATATATATATATATATATATATATATATATATATATATAGCTTGGGAGTCAACTGTTTTTCCGCTAGCTCGATGAAACAGTTCCATACTAAACGTGGGTGTAGAGAGTTTGTCTTTGGTTTTACAAATGCTTGTTTACTTCACTGCAATCGGTTCTATGTGACGATGGCCTAAAAGATGGAGTCGGTGGCACAGATGAAAAAAAAAACTGTTTGTAAAGCCGGGAAAAAGGCTGTACGTTTGTTTTTATATGATATAATTTCTATTTTCTACCTCTGACTAATGGTTAAAGTTTAAAAAAAAGTTGCTAATTTTATGAAAATTAGATATCATACAGTAGTGCTTGGATACAAAAAAATAAAATTACATGAAGAAGTGACGGTCACATTAAGACATCAGTTAGTCAAGAGTAAAACCAGACATTTTGAGTTCATTCATCGGGAACATTCTTCACTTTATTCTCAACAATATTTTCATCCAACACCTTACCACCCTGTTTAAAATTTTATGACAGGATATCGAGAAAAGGCGGTCTATGTGTTGTGTTTTAATTCTTAAAAACTAAGGTAATAAAACGAAGATGCTACATCCGATAAGAGTTTCCCATACTGTCGTATTGTTAGCTGTAACGTGTATATACCTGAACATGTCCAACTCACATTTGGCAGAAGACCTTTTGTTGAAAACATCAATACATACTTCTAGAAATATGCAGGATCATAATAGACAGTAACAGGTTGGCCATAAAAGTGACGATTTCGGTTGACTGGAGGCCCGCTCCACTGTCTGGATTGTCTACGCGAAGGCGTCAATAAGTCACGTATCGTCCCAGAACAGGTAGCTTACCTGTCATCTAAAAGGACGGGAAGTAAATTTTGTTATTGTCCCGTACATGTGTCCACTGATCATATAAATTTAGACACGCCGCTATAAATTACATGCACTTCCACCCTCTACAAGGTAATGCACTTTACTTTTAGCAAAATATTATACAAAAAATTCGATATTAAGGAGACCCTGATTTTTTAATTAAAACAAAAAATTTCTTCAAATGGATGTGAACTAGACCCGATATAATCCATATCTGCAGTCAATTTTTATGTGATATATATATATATATATATATATATATATATATATATATATATATATATATATATATATATATATATATATACCATATATACAGGGTGGCGCATTGAAAACGAATCAGACCGATTTGCGTCCAGAGAATATTTTTTTTAAGAAACGCTGAAACACGTCAATTTTAATATTGAGGGGACATGTTTTGACATACAACTCTACTTTGTCACATCAACCCCTTAAGGGTGGTGATAACAACCTTTATATTTTAAATAGGGAACATGGGTCGGGAGTTACATCATTTGAAAGCTCTTTCTTTTCTGAATTCAGCACACCAATTTTTTGGAAGTTTTATCAACTCGTTTAAAAATTATTCACAGTTGGGGCTGCAAGAACGTATTTTATTCATTGAGACATGCACTAAGTAGTCAATTTTTCGTTAAAAAAAAAACTCAAAAACAGAACCAAACGTTCAAAAATTCAATTAAGTAGGTTCAAATTGTTGACGACCAGCTTCCATACAAAAGTACAAATTTTGTTCAAAACGAGCTCTGGCATTCTGGAGCATTTGTGGAGTTATTAGATGGCATTCTTCAACAATGCGTCGTCGTAATTTTTCCAGAGACTCCGGTTCTGTTGCGTAAATTCTACTCTCTAAACGGCCCCATAGAAAGGAATCTAAAGGAGTTAAATCCGTTGATCTAGGGAGCCACTCAATAGCACCTCTACGCCCAATCTATTGCTCTGGAAACTCTCTGTTCAAAAACTCCCTAACACGTTGTGAAAAATGCGGAGGAGCTCCATCTTGTTGAAACACTAATTGATTTTCTTGATAGCGATAATCATTTTCAACAATGTCAATTAGTAGAGGGTAAACGATATCTTCTAGTAACTCCAAATACGTTTCGCCACTCAAATTGCCATTAAGAAAAATTGGTCTGATTAAACGGCCTCCAAAAATTCCAGTTCAGACATTTAATTTCTGTGGAGTTTGAGTGTGGACTTCGTGAACATTTCGTGGATTATTATCTGCCCAATAACGACAATTATGACGATTGACTGTAGAGTTTAATAAAAACGTACACTCGTCTGAAAAACAGATATTGAACAGAAAGTTCCCGTTATCAGCTGTTCGTGCAGTCATAACTTCACACAACTCCAGCCGCCGATCAAAATCATCTCCATTCAGTTGTTGTACAAGATAAATTTTATACGGGTGAAATTTATGATGCTTCAATATTCGCTGAATAGTTCTTCTTTTGATGTTTGAAACAGTGGCCAATTTTCTGGTGCTCAAAGTTGGGTCTGCAGCGATTTGTCCTAAAACTTTAATCTCAGTAGTCTCATTTCTAACCGGAAATTCACGTTCAGGATGCCGTTTTTTGTTGGCTACTGAACCACTTTGTCGAAACTTTGCAACTAACTCCAAAATGTATTTTCTGTTAACATGTCTGTTCGGATGTCGTTCATTAAACAAATTTGCAGTACGGTTGCGGCATGGTCATCGTTTTTGATAAAAGAGTAATTATTTCAACTCTTTGTTCTACAGAATACGCCATTGTAAAATTAATTTTCGGTAGTACTATCAAATATCAAACCGACCGATAAACGGAAATAATAAACCGCATTTCTCTCATTCAGATAAGAAATGTTCTGATATTCATTTTTTTTGTTTACAAACCAACAAAACATTGACTATCAGCATATTTATTATCGGAATGAGTGAAATGCGTTTTTGCATCTTCAACTTTGAATAATTTTTAAACGAGTTGATAAAACTTCCAAAAAGATTAGTGTGCTGAATTCAGAAATCAAAGAGCTTTCAAATGATGTAACACTCGACCCATGTTCCCTTTTTAAAATATAAGGATTGTTATCACTACCCTTAAGGGGTTGATGTGACAAAGTTGAGTGTTATGTCAAAACATGTCCCCCTCAATATTAAAATTGACGTGTCTCAGCGTTTCTTAAAAAAATTTTCTTCTCTGGGCGCAAATCGGTCCGTTTCGTTTTCAATGCGCCATCTATATATATATATATATATATATATATATATATATATATATATATATATATATATATATATATGTATATATATATATATATATATATATATATATATATATATATGTATATATATATATATATATATATATATATATATATATATATATATATATGTATGTATATATATATATATATATATATATATATATATATATATATATATGTATATATATATATATATATGTATGTATGTATATATATATATATATATATATATATATATATATATATATATATATGTATATTGTATATTGTAATTAAATTCCTCATAAAATTAAATAATAATTTTTTAAATCCGCCAATAGGTTAAAAAATTCTTTCACGTTTTAAGGGTGTCATCATCCCTTACCAACCCTTTAAAACACTTCAATTGAATTCCTATTACTGTAGATTATTGCTCTTAGTACACTCAAAACGTGTACTAAATTTTGTTCTTCTAAGTTTAGGCGTAACTGATATATTGATTTTATCGAAATTAGAAACCCTATTTTGAAGGCCTATAACTTCTCAAGAGTGCAACTTAGTATAGGGGTAAGTTGCATTAAATAACAACATTTTGGGTTCCCCTACATCCCTCTGCTCTGTGTCGGTTCCTATGCGAAACACATTGTCTATATATATATATATATATATATATATATATATATATATATATATATATATATATATATATATATATAGACAATGTGTACTAAGTTGCACTCTTGAGAAGTTATAGGCCTTCAAAATAGGGTTTCTAATTTCGAAAAAATCAATATATTAGTTACGCCTAAACTTAGAAGAACAAAATTTAGTATACGTTTTGAGTGTACTAAGAGCAATAATCTACAGTAATAGGAATTCAATTGAAGTGTTTTAAAGGGTTGGTAAGGGATGATGACACCCTTAAAACGTGAAAAAATTTTTTAACCTATTGGCGGATTTAAAAAATTATTATTTAATTTTATGAGGAATTTAATTACAAAACTTTTACTTTTCAAAGAACTTTGTCGTTTTCAACAAAATTCCGAATAACTAAATACATGTATTAGAGCTGTGTCACTTAAAATCATCGGAAATTCAAAAGTTGACTGTCAAATTTAACGTCAGACTTGACAATCAGCAAAATAAGTCATTTTACTTTAGTAATATTTGCTGAGTGTTGTGAAAATGGCCGGGGAGTTTTCATTTAGCGAACAAGTTGACATGCTATTAGTGTTAGATTTCTGTGAAGTAAACTACAGAAGTTGAATTGAAGAATATCGGAGAAGATTTCCTAATCGTGTAATCCCTCATAGAGAAACATTTGCCAATGTTGAAAGACGGGCTCAAGAAACAGGCTAGTTTTTCCGTAACACTCGAGAAAGTGCCACTGCAACCAGGGCACAAGACGAAGAACTTATTTTGAATACAATTGAAGATGACCCACATATTAGTACTAGGAATGTATCTCGATAAACTGGTATATCGCAAACTTTTGTTCACCAAGTAGTAAGACGTAATCTACTGCAGCCATGTCATATCCAAAAAGTGCAAGAATTGTTACCGGCAGATTTGGTTAAAAGAGTGAATTTCTGTCAGTTTATTTTGCATCAAGAAATTAATTTTTTTAAGAAAATTATTTTTACTGACGAAGCTTGTTTCACCCGCAGAGGTATTACAAATTTACATAACCATCATGACTATTCTGATATAAACCCTCATTCAGTAACTCCTCGACATTTCCAACGCGAGTTTTAAATAAATGTTTGGATCGGTATTATTGATCTGTATTTAATTGGTCCAGTTATTTTACCAAACCGATTAAATGGCGAAACTTATTTAGAATTTCTCCAAAACAATCTCACGGATCTACTCGAAGAGGTGCCTCTACAACTTAGATTGGAACATTGGTTTATGCACTATAGAGCACCGCCTCATTTCAGTATTGCTCTTGAGACTATTTTAACCACCAGTATCCAAATAATTGGATTGGAAGAGGAAATAATTGCCTACAAGTTTAGCCTCCACGATCGCCAGACCTCAACAAATGTGACTTCTTTCTTTGGCGAATGATAAAAGAATTTGTGTATTCCTCGCCAATTGCGTCTTGAACCGAATTGTGGAATCGCAATGCACACTCATAAGAACCAATCAACAGTTGTTGAATAGAGTAGACTTCAATTTTTGACGAAGAATACATTTATACCTGAGAAAGAAAGGTGATCATTTTGAACAATTTCTGTAATTTATCGGTGCAAATCTTATGCTATTTCTGTTTTTAAATTGTTTGTTTTTCTATTAAATTATTCTTATTTCTTTTTTCCTGATTGTCAAGTCTGACATTAAGTTTCATAGCCAAGGTTTGAATTTCCGATGATTTTAAATAACACAACTCTAATACGTGTATTTAGTTATTTGGAATTTTGTTGAAAACGAGAAAGTTTTTTGAAAATTAATAAGAGTAATAAAAGTTTCAAAATTAAATTCCCCATAAAACTAAATAATAATTTTTTAAATTCGCCAATTGGTTAAAAAATTCTGTCGCATTTTAAGGGTGAATCATCCCTTATCAACCTTTTAAAATGCTTAAATTGAGATTTTATTACCGTCAAGTATCGCTCTTGATATACTCAATACGTGTATCAAATTTAATTTTTCTAAGTTCAAGACTGAGATATTGTTTTTTTTTTTCGAAATTAGAAACCCCATTTTAAAGGTCTATTACTTCTCAGGGGTGCAACTTAGTATAGGGGTAAGTTGCGTTAAACCACAATATTTTGGGTTCCCTACATGCTCTTGCTCTGTGTCGGTTCTTATGAGAAACACCCTTATATATATATATATATATATATATATATATATATATATATATATATATATATATATATATATATATGTATATCGTTTAACTTGTGAGGCTAGATGTATTCTCACCAAAATTAGAATCGCAGACCGGTTTTGTTCTAATTGGCACTCGTCAGTGCGGTATACTAATTACAGCGAGAACACACCTATAAAGTAAAACTACTACGGTACCCAGCCTCCTAGAACATTGTGAGATGCACGACAGTGCCGCCATCTCAGTGCGCAACCAGGTAGTATGTAGTCACGACATCTCCAAATAACACAAAATGTTATAAATTAGAGACTGTGTTCAAGCAACTAACAATTATGTTAATTGTCAGCCCTAATATAGTAATATTTCCCTAATATAGGGACAATAATTTGTAACATTTTATTTATAACATTTTGTGTTATTTGGTGCTGTCGTAAGAACATACTACCTGGTTCCGACCCTGTCGTACATCTCAAAATGTTCTCTCGTTTTCGAGTTATTTCAATTGTTTTGTAATTTTTCGCGTTCTTTGTACATATACATGTATAATATATTCACACGGCGTTTTTACCAATAGCTGGCGGAATCCCATTAAAATGACGCATTCTATTATTTGTCGAAAAATCTGATGCGATATACAAGCCCTCTCAGATAGTGGTTGAATTTGTCAAAATTCAAACCGCCGCTACTCAATTTTTTCAAATGGAACACTCTGTGCTTTATGTTTCAAAAGTGAAGGGCATCTCCCTCCTTAAACTTTTTTATAACGCTCCTTATATATAAAGATACTAGTTTTCGAAATACTTACATTTATAATCGCGTACCGTTCATGTAGAGATCAGTTTTATTTTTATTTTTTAGTTTGCTTATTCTATTTTAATATGAGATCTGATTATGTGATTATTTAGCGAAGAAAAATATGTAAATATTTAAATTAACTTTGGTACAAAAGGGTTGCAAGGAAAACGTTTTTTTAAATTCCTCCCTATCTATGAAAATAACACATAAAAGAATAAAAGCAATTTTAAGAAAACTGAGTTTCCCCGAGATAACCCGAAAACATAAAAATATCAGCGCTGTCTTTTCACCATTCTACTGGACCTGAAGTTACTCACATTTTCTTAAACTTTAAGCTGCCTGCTTACAATTTAAAAAATCCTCTTACTGTACAATCTAGAGCCTCAGTGATTCAGTGGTAAGAAGTGCACTTCCGGACCCAAGGGTACTGAGTTCGAGTCCCAGGGTTCCTATATTTCACCTTTTCAGGACATACTTTTTTTATATATATTTCAACAACACACCACGAGGGCTTACAGCCTAAATACTATCGTACCGTGGGTGTCGACAAGGAGGAAAGAGGCAACTTGTTAATTCTGGACTTGAAGGTTTGGAGGTTCGGTGGAGAAGAAAAAACATGCGCCGGCAAGGAATTCCACAACTTGGAAGTCCTCGCGACAAAACAGCGGGCATAACAAGGTATTCTATGTCTGGTGACCTGGACAGTAAATGGGTGCATTCGCTCTGTCCCGCTGGTAGAGCCGTTGGGGGCAGCAGGTGGAGGAACTATGGAAGAAAGATCCTCTGAGCAGTGCCCGTGCAGATATATATAAAAGAAAGAGAGAGAGGTCACCAACGGCACGTCCGTGGGAAAGGGATGGCAGCCTTTGGGTGCAAGTTGGGTCACCGATGAGACGTAAAGCTCTCTTCTGAATGGAGTCCAGGATAGCGAGTGTAGAAGCGGCAGCGGCACCCCAGATATGAGAGCAGTATTCGAGGTTTGGCTTTATTTGTAAAGTATATAAGGTATAGAGATTAGCTGGTAAATAGTATCTGCGATCCCGGAAGAGGAAACCTAATTTCTTAGCAGCCGCTTCTGCAATTGATGTGACATGTTGGTTCCAATTTAGATTTCGATCCACAGAAATGCCAACAAGAGAAAAGGACTCGTTACTTTGAATAAATTGGTTGTTCATTGTGATGGGTCTAGTGCTGGTGTATCTCTTATGAGAAAGAAAGCAAGACTGAGTTTTGGTGGGGTTGAATTGTACAGTATTTCTACTTCCCCAGTCTAATATTTATAAAGAGACAGGCTTAGAATATTGTATATTTGAGTGGAGGGTGCTGTCGTCCGTGTAACTGTTAACTAGTTGGATGTGCTATAGAGAAGGTCATTGATGTGGAGGAGAAACAAAGTAGGGGCTAAAGCTGAACCTTGAGGAACTCCTGCATTAACTGGATATAGTTTAGGGGAATGGCCATCCACGACAACAGAAATGCTCCAGCTGTAGAGGAAATTTGCTATCCAGGTACAGAGTTTTGGTGGTAGGCCATAGGCCGGAAGTTTATTAAGCAGCACTGCGTGCCAGACCTGGTCGAATGCTTCGGATATGTCTAGAGCGACAATCTGGGAGTCACCGTGTAGTTCCATAGACTTGTTCCAAGAATGGGTGACAAAGGAAAGGAGGTCGGCAGTTGATCTGCACTGACGGAATCCATACTGCCTGTCATGGATTAGACTGTGTTATTCAAGAAAATGTAGTGTCATTCGGGGCTTACATACTTTTCCATCACTTTAGAGACGACTGAAGGGAGATAAATAGGCCTGTAGTTGCCAGGAAGCGCTTTGGATCCTTTCTTGGGGACGGGTTGTACTCGACTATTTTTCCAGTTGCTAGGGAATATGCCTCTATTGTAAGATGCCTGAAACAGACGAATCAGGACAGGAGCAAGTTCTGGTGCGCATTTTTTGAGAACAATTGCTGGGATCTCGTCAACTTACTATTTAAAAAATCCTCTTGCTGTACAATTTAGAGCCTTGGTGATTCAGTGGTGAGAACGTGCACCCCCGGACCCAAGGGTACTGAGTTCGATTCCCAGGGTTCCTATTTCACATTTTCAGGACATACTGTAAACTAAGCATCAACCGAGGTTGATGGATTTTATTTGAGCAGGATAAAGAGGTGGAACTGCTCCCTGGCCTCGGTGATTGGCCATAGTATAAACCGACGTTAAAGTACAAAAACATACTGTACAATCCTTATTTTGGAGACAATGTGTAGATAATTATTCACAAGACGTTCTATAAATTCTTAATACTGAAATACTAGTAAGTTACTAAACCTAATAATTAGCTATTCATAAGTACGTAAATAGGCCATTTTCATAGAATATATACCTACACATTAACGGATTCATTATAGGTAATATGTAAAGAACACAGTAAGAAAGCTTAGCTGAAACATAAATTTGCTGCTGATTCCGATTTCTATTATTCTAATGGTTGTCTATATGTAAATAATATCAACAGATATAACGGCAGCAAAGTTTTGTGTATTATTGTGTTATGCTACATATTATAGTCATTACCAAAATGACATCAACATCAACATAAAATAATGAAGCTTATTATTCTCAGTTAGGTTTGCAAATAAAGATTTGTCAGGGTGGTTATTCTGAAATCCAGAAACTCAGTTTCGTAAAAGTGGGGTATCTAATTGTTGATGAATGGACCAATATGGGTATTTTTTTACGTTTATATCTCATTTTTTTTCTTTGACTAAGTCAGTGCCTTGTCGCGGTTTGATAATTACCAACAAAAAAATGTTTTTAGTTTTTTTTTACAAAATTTCAAAGCTCTCTGTGGAAAAACACTTTTATAAAAATAATTTACATGTTTTAGAAGATAATTCGCTTCCAAAGACTTTGTTTACTTGTTTATGTATATATATATATATATATATATATATATATATATATATATATATATATATATATATATATATATATATATATATATATATATATATATATATACAGTGTGTAAAAGCCAAATGGAATAAATTCGTTATTTCGGTTACTGTACATTATTATAAAAAATCCCGAAACACGTCAAATTTAAATTATAAATTGACATTTCTCAACGTCAAAATGCGATCCCTACCTTCAACCCCCTTCGAATGACAAGTGCGACCCGCAATTTTTTAAAGGGGAAGTATAGGCTTGTGATATGTCGTTTGAAAGAGGGAGCTGCATTTGCAGTGGAAGCTGCTTTTGCTGTGGAAGCTGGCTTCGGCTTGGGAGTTGCTGGAAACGGGGTTGTTACGGTTTGTGTGGGGCGGGAGGATCGCGTGGCAGCCGCATAGAAAATTTGCGGCTGCCTTTGGGAGGTTTGCTTGTTGGGCTTAGGAAATTTGGGACAGCCTTTGTAGTTGGCGGTATGACCCTTGTCGCAATTACAGCAAATTGGGTCGACGGATAGGGGCTTTTTACACTCCACATAAAATAGGGGCCGCTGCAGCGGGGGACTCCACTACAAGACTGTCGGGAGTGACCAAACCTTTGACAGCGATGGCACTGGTTCGGAAGGTTCTTTTTGTGTAGCGACTCCATCTTGACGATGAGGCCGCTCACAGTTTCAATGCCGAAAAGTGACCTTTCGGGCTTGGGGAGGTTTGTCATGATGAGGGGCATGGGGATTTTTTTGTTGCCCTTACCTCTGAGAAGCATACGGTGGACACCATCTGGATAAAAACCCTGGGCGATGAGGTCTTTTTCAACCTCTTCGATTGGAATGAAATCACAGACCCCCCTGAGGACAATTTTTAGTTGTTTGTCCTTCTGGAGCTGGAAGGATTGATACTGGAGCTGCAGGCTATCCATGATTGGGTAGTCTGTCTGAAGTCTATCCCTGAAGTCAAGTGGATTCTTATGGGATCTGTAAGATTCTTAGCCTTCACGCAGTTCATGTTCTTACGGGTAAAGTGGCCTGAGAGTTGGGTCCACTTTTCTTTGTTGTGTAGGAATATGGGGGGCGGAAGGGTGGATTTGGGAGCAGTGCTTGTGGCCCGCTCCGGGGACTGGCTTGCCTCGGAGTCAGAATCACAAGACATTGATACGTCATCGGATGGGATTTTCCGTTGACGATTTTTCCCGACCAGGAGATGAAGGCGGGGAAGCCTTACGCTTTTCAGCTTTCTAAGGCATCTGGAAAAAGTCGGTGCGCTCGGGCTGAGCAGCGGGAACGGAAGAGAGCATTGGATTCGGGGTCGGGGTCGGGAACGGGTTGGTCCAGCCATGAAAGCGGTTATAAAAGCCGCCATAATGTCCGGTAAGAGGTTATAGAATGTCTGTACAGTTTTATTTGTCGATAAATAAACCTGTTTTCATTGACGTATCACTTTATTATTGTATCACACACTAATAAACTTTCACATTGCACCGCATGCTTTTGTGATCGTAAAATGCTATATGAATCAGTGGGACGACTGTAGGATGAAAAATACTTTATAGTGAATTTAAAAGGTTACTACTACTTTGTAATAGCCACAAATAGTCGCATTCACTTCTTTAAGTAGCGGAAACGTAGCTGCCCCTTGAATATATCACCAAGAAGTTACTCAGGTAAAATATTAAAAATCATCATCGCCCCGACAACTATTAATGCTACTTAAAAGTGGCTGCAACTCTATTGTAGCATTTCAGTTGCATATGACAGATTTAATTACTGTCGTTTGCTACCTTAAAATTGCCGGAACTTTAAAGTCTTCCTATAAATAACGACGACGTTACTAATACTATGAACATAGTTGCATAACTTTGAAGTAGTTTTAAGTGGTAAATACTGCGTAATTGTCAGAGTTAATGTGTATAAAAAAGTTATTTTCACCCCCAGTCTTAGATTTTGTGGAGATTACGTAATAACTAAGTGCAGATCTCAATTGCCATCACTTTGGTGCTAGTTGTGAAGGGAGGTTTTCGTTTTAGACCACCCAAAGGCGAGAGTGTCACCAACATTTTTTACACGCGATTTGATTTTTTATATGGAAAAGAAGGGTGTTATACAGAACCACCCTGTGTAGACATACACTTGTTAATTTATTTGAAGTCTTCTTTTTAATTTCAGATCTGAATGTGAAAACACAACACAGAGGAAATTCATTTTCCGACAAGAATTAACACACACAATGGGAAACCACTACACACACAATTATCTCGATGTATGGGAGAACGAGCGGGAGCAGTCAGTCCTTTAGCAATAAGCCCTTGCAGCCTCTCATGGACGCAATCATTGATAATTTAAAATAGGTCGCAAGTTCTCCCCGTTTCGCATATAAAAGCTTCCCTTCTTCTTCTTCTTCTTCCTCTTCTTGTCCATTCCTCTGATTTTATGTATTTTTAATTATTAAGATATCGATTTTGTATTATTTTCCTACCCTCCTAATCGTTATAATTGCTTTTAGGTTCCTTCGATAAATTTGGTGTGCTTAGTTAGTCGCTGGTTGGAATGTTTTTCGCCGTAAGAATTATTACGGGGAGATTTTTCCGTGCCTTCCGGAGATGCCAGTGAATATCTTCGAGTTGACACTCTTTGTTGGAAGGTTTATGTTTAAATACCTCCCTAATCTCTTGATTAGGTTAATAGCGTTGGCTTCCTTGTTTTCTTTTATTAGCAGTAAAATTATTGTTCAAAAAATATATTTATTTTTTCTTTGTCCATTGACTTAAGCTCTTGTCATTTGACACATAAATTACATAGATTTATTTATCTCAGTAAGTAATTTATTTATAATAGATAGATATATAGATAGATACACTTTATTAACCCAGTTCGAACAATTAATTAAAGTGTATTACCCTTTGGGTGTTGAGGCTATCAACTTATACACAACCTAACAAAATCTACAAAATCTGGATGCAGCAACTGCGTTATGGAGGTGAATTTTCATAAAAGTGTTTTTAATAGCAAATATTAGGTCTTTCTAATGCAAGCAGCGATCAATCTGGTTACCAGTATAGCCTATATAGTGGAAACAATGTACCATATTTTATCAAAATTATTTATTGTTTGAAAAGGTACAAAGATTTTTCGAGAAAAAACTTCAAATATTTCCGAGAACCTAGTTTCCTAGCCAACAAACTTTAGGTTAATAGCAAATTGAGTTATTGAAATTTGAAGGATTTAATGAAAATTCGCTACCAAAACGCATTTACTGCGTTTCGATTTTTTTACAAACATGCATCATATTTCAATAAAAATGCAAAAATGCCATAATATAAAGGTATTCGCGTATAGATTGTTTTTCGTATCTTGTATAATAACAATTATATTGAGCTTTGCCGTAGAAATGCGTCACCCTGTACATATGTAAACGGATAAAAACTTAAAGTAAACCCGGATATGGATTCTAGGGGGCGTAGTTTGCGCTCATTTGAAGAAATCTTTTTATAATTCAAAAGTTGCGGTCTCCTTAATAACGAATTTTTTCTACGAAAATTAACTAAGAAATTACAGACCGTTAAACCTAAAACGTATCCAAACCTACAGCCAAAGCATCAATGATTAAACCTACAGCCAAAGCATTAGAGAAAGGGTCTATTTGAAATGTATTTTTGTTGAAGTGGAAACCTAATGGTGTGCAAAATACTCTTCTTGCGACATTTTCTTGACATCACCCGTATTAGTTTCAGGTTCTTTGCCCAAATGTTGCGAATTTTGAAATGTCAAATCTCGACTTGGACGTTTTGAGGAAAATCCCAAATTTTTTTAAATGCCTAGAAACTTTTTGTCTTTTAACTAACAGACTTAACTTGGTACGTGGGTCACTATTTATAATACAAACGCGTCTACCAGATTTGGTTGCCCTTACTTTGTTATTTCCGGCGATATAAATTTCTTCCGAAAGAAAATGATATGGGTTCTAGGGATCCTAGTTTGCGCTAATTTGAATAATTTTTTTAAAATTCAATTTTTTTTTAAACAAAATTCGCTAAAAATCGCTAAATACCTATATAAACTAGTGGACCTGTGCGGTGGTGGAAATTCTATATATTAAATGTCAGCTCAGAACTGATAATACATATTTTTCTGGCTAACGAACTTATCCAAGCCACTTACAGGCACACGCCAAATTTGGTCAAAAGCTGCCCATTCTTTTTTGAGCTATCGGTGTGATATATAAAATTAGATAATTCAAAAAATACACAACCAATCGAAACCAAATTTGGCAATTCCCTTTATTTTGTTAATACCTTGGATGAGTTCGTTAGACTGTTTGGAGACTTATATACTTTGGAAAAAATCTGAAAAACTGTTTGAAAACGCAATATCTTTTAAATTACGAAAATAAAACCTGCACGCACGTAGACATCATATAGGTGGTTCTCTCTACAAAATTTGAACTTAATCGCTTCAGTAGCTTTTGAGTTATAACTAAATAAAAAATAAATAATTTACGAGATGACCTGACATTGCCTCTGAATGGGTGCCTATGATGTTAGACAAGGTCAGACAGATATATCAGGTGATCAGGTTACGCTGCTATTGCAGACAAATGTTCCAAATAAAACTTCAAACGAACAGGATACAAAGTATGTTATAAAAATCAATCAGCGGGGTTGCCATTTCCCGAAACTGTCATCTGAATCTGAAGTACTACGTTTTATCCCCAAATCCGAGGTCGGTTTCAGATTTTATATGTTTACATTTTGTATATATATATATATATATATATATATATATATATATATATATATATATATATATATATATATAATCTGTCACACCGATAACTCAAAAATAATAGCCCGATTTTCATAAAATTTGGTGAGTATCTTCCTTTTTGAAAGCCAAGTGGGTTGGATAGGTTCGTTAGCCAGGAAAATCTGACTAGTTTCTCCAGGAAAGTTTTGCATTTTCTTTCAGAAAATTTGGATATCTCCGGAAATAATAAAGTTAGGGCAACCATATTGGGTGCAAGGGTTTATATCATAAAAAGAAAATCATGTGCCTAAATTTGATTCTCTACGTTAAAATAAAAAAATGAGTCTGGACGCAGCAAGTGCGCTATGTAAGTGAATTTTCATTAAATTGTTTTTAATAGCGAATGCAAGCAGACATCAATCTGACTACCGGTATGGCCTATGTAGTAGAAACGATGTACCATATTTTAACAAAATTACTTATTGTTTGAAAATGTACAAAATAATTTCGAAAATAAACTTAAATGATGGTTTCCTAGGTTCCTAGGTTAATAGCAAATTGAGTAATTGAAATTAAAGGATTTAATGAAAACTCTCTGCCAAAACGCACTCACTGCGTCCAGATTTTTTTCATACAAACATGCATCATATTTCGATAAAAAATGCAAGGACGAATTTGTTCTATGAAAATTAGCTAAAAAATATAGACCGTTAAACAATAAACTTTACTAAACCGACAGCGAAAGCATCAACCTAACAAAACCGACAGCCAAAGCATCAGAGAAAGGGTATATTTGAAATTAATTGTCTGTAAACATTTTAGTAAAATGAAGGGCAGTGACGGTTGAAGCTGAAACTTAAGGGTTGGCAGAACACTCTTCTTGCAACATTTTCTTTTCACAATCCGTATTTGTTTCACGTTCTTTGCCTAAAAATTGCCAATTTTGACGTTTCAAATCTCGACTTTGACGTTTTGATGAAAACTCAAAATTTATTTTCTTTAACTTCCCATAACTTTTTTGTCTTTAAACTTAGAGACCTAAATTTTGGTGCATGGGGTATATTTATAATACAAACACGCGTGCCAAATTTGATTGTCCTTATTCTGTTATTTTCGGAGATATATATATTTTTTAAATAAAACACAAAATTTTCCCGGAAAACCTGGGCCGATTTTCCTGGCTAACGAACTTATCCACTTGAAAAAAGAAGGTACTCACCAAATTTGATCAAAATCGGCTCATTATTTTTTGAGTTATCGGTGTGATATATATATATATATATATATATATATATATATATATATATAAACATATAAAAATTCAAACTGACCCAGGATATGTGTTCTAGGGGGCCTAATTAGCGCTCATTTGAAGAATTATTTTTTTAATTCAAAAGTCGGGATCTCCTCATTATTGTTTTTTTTTTAAAGAAAATTCACTAAAAACTAATACGCTTTTCAGTTTTTCTTCTTAAAACGTCAAAAATCGCGATTCGAAACGTCAAAATTGACATGTTCTAAATGGAGAACCTAAATGAATACGGCTGTGTGGCATAAATGTCGTAAGAAGTTAGAAAGCCTTAAGTTTCAGCTACAATCTTCAGTGTTCTTTATTTTATTAAAATATTTGCTGAAAACTAATTAAAATTAGACCCTTTATGTGATGCTTTGGTAGCAGTTTCAGTTATTTATTTAAATCTAATAACGAATCAGATTATGTTATTATTTAGCGTTTGTTTCTTCAGTTGGGCAAAGTGGGAGTTTTTTATGGATAAACGGTGTGGGTAAAGAGTTTCTCCTTTCTGCGGACTTCTGTAAGGTGAGTTTTTTACAGTTTGCATTTCTAGCTCCGTTGTAGCATGTTCATCCTGCACAGAACCTCAAATTTGCTTTAGGTCTCTTAACTGTATTGTGGAGTTTAGATCGCAGCATTTGTCCGATGATTAATGCATAAAGGGGTATGTTTCTGAATTTATTTTCAATAAAACTAACAATGCTCTAATCTGCTAATTTACCTATAAGTGTTATTAATATTGAAAAAATGGAAACAACGCTCGTGCCTCGAATAAAGTTCTCTTCGTCATATGAAATTTCCTTCTCCCGTTTTGCATCCGTTCAACAAACACATTGGGCACAGAAAATATAGGAAGTTACTTGAAATTGTCATTTATAATTGAAGGAAAATACAACTTGTTCTAGGTATGCAACATTAAGTGCGATGTTAAGTAAAACGACGTAAAACGAATCATTGGGAATGAATATAATGTACATACATATGTATATATTTGTGATTGCAAAATGATTAAAAAACAGTATTCATTTACATATGTATTATGTACTCCTTTTTACCTACTATTTTGGACTTTTTTTCGAATAACAACCAAATCAATTTCAACGTTAAAGGATACATTTGCCTACAACAAACTGCGACGCAATAATGAAACAACGTTAAATGAGACGAAAAACATTTTAGGTTAAGGGATCGAAAAATATTAAAACAGTAAAATAAGCTTTCGTACTCAAAAAAAAACCCATGGTTATTATAAGGCGTAATATAATAGTACATAATAATCCATGGCAACAGCACATGTAATATTCAACTGACAAATTATTTTGACAAATGTCAGATCTACTTTCAAAGTGACATGTAAATAAGAATTTTGTTTTCTGACATGTGTAATACAAATATAGGCATGCTCTTCTTCTTACATTCATATTTATTTTTGGCCATCACAAGTTTGCTCATAGAGTTGGCTACAATTTTAGTGACTTTTGAATTTTGAAAAGATTTCTTTAAATGAGCGCGAACTAGGCCGCATAGAAACAATCTCCGGGTTAGTTTCAGTTTTTATCTGTCTTCATATATACAGGGTGACGCATTTCTAGGATATATCTCAATATATCCATTATTATACAAGATATGAGAAAAAATTGTATATGGTAATTATACGATGTCTGGAGCTGCATCTTATAAAATTATTTGTTCAATCACAGGTGGCCCATAAGTCGCTGGTGATACCATTTTTTTTTCATAATCGAACGCGCCTTATATTATTACAATTTTTGCATTTTCCATCGAATGATAATGCATGTTTGTAGGAAAATAAATTCGGAACACGGAAAGTGGAGTATGGTAGCGATTTTTCATAAAATGTTTCATACGATAGCTTAATTTACTATTAACCTAAGGTTCGTTGGCCAGGAAACCAGTTTTTTTGGGTACATTTTAAGTTTATTTTCGGAAGCTTTCTGCACATTTGCAAACAATAAAGTTATTTTGATGAAATATGGTACATTGTTTCTCCTATATAGGTTATACTGGTAATCAAATTTGATGCAAGCTTTCTTAAAAGAAATTATTTCCTATTAAAAACATTTCTATGACAATTCACTACCATAACGCCCTTGCTGCGTCCAGACTTTTCATTGTTGACAGACGTCATAAACAAAGAAGAAGAAGATAACTCTAAATCCACTCCGCTAGTCCCTTAGAATCTTAGGATAAAGTACTTATTGTGTACTTTTAGTTTTTATCTACTCTTCATGTAGTGTAGGGAGAATTTGAGATAAATAAAACTACTCAACATCATACAGTAGTTTCAATTATACCTATTTTATTTTAAATTATAGAGATGTTCAGGATAAATTATTAAAATATTAATTTTAAAATTTTGTATTGTTTATATTTATTTAATTGATTTTCAAAAACTATGCATACACCAACAGTAAATACGTGTTTAAATAAGTTTTAGTGCAGCAAGTGCGTTATGGTAGCTATGGTAGCGAATTTGCGTAAAAATATTTGAACTGGTGATAATTCAATTTCCCATTAAACTAGCATCTTCAGTTTTGATAGGTACATACTAAAACATACATAAAAGCAGCGTGGGCTCTAAATTTAAAAAATAACACAATGAGCTTCACATGCAACGACAAATTTTTTCTAGTAAACCATTTTTGTTATTTTGTTTGCAGAAACTGGTTAGATTGAGTTTACTAAAACGGATCATCCAAGCGACTAATAAGGAAAAATACCTGCCACGTTTATAATTTGGCAGGTACATTCCTGTTGTAAATACAAATTAAATATTATGTAAATTTCAGGTTAGCACACAGGGGCTTTATAGAAAAAAATTCAGATACATGCTTAGATCTCCTTCTGGATGCACAAACCACAATAAATATTTCTTGCAAACAGCCCCAAAAAAAGTTACAGGACCAGCGGTGAATGGGGTCTTGGGCGGGGAAGAATATAAAAAGCAAATGTGGAAAGTGCAAAAAACCAGCTTAGTTGGACTTCTATAAGCTGCCTTAATCCCATTTTACAGCTATACCTCCTTAAAATTCTGTTTATCCCGCCCAGAACCCCTAATATTCACCGCACGTCCCGTAACTTTCTTGCAGGTTGTTCCGAAGAAACTTTTCTTGTTTACGTTGTTCTTGTTTATATATTGAGGGTAGTTGTAGGCAGGTACAAGGGAAAAGGGTACCCCTGCGACAAAGCAGCGAATCAAGATTTTCAATTTATATTTAAATTGTTACCCCATTTAATTTGTTCAAAATATTTTTCTAAAAATAAAATTGACGTTGTCTTGTTTGTCAGTCTTACATAGAGATCTACAATGTTTAATAATTTTCAAGAAGTGTGAATACAGCAACAGTAAATAAGTGTTGAAAACGTCTGGGTGGAGCAAATCCACGTACACAGAAAACCTCTTCAGCCACTCAAAAGCCCTGGTTCTCTAAATCCTGTGACAAGGCCAGACTTGAAAAGGTCAAAGCTCACAAAACGCTTCTACACAATCCCAGCCAAGAAAATTGTCAGGCATTTAACGACGCAAGAAACCGCTATGTCCGCATTCTTTCTGGGGCAAACAACTCCTGTAATAACCACATCAAAAACAAAGTCCTCTTAAGCTCCAACGGCGACAAACCCTACTGGACTTTTGCTAAATCTATTAGGAATAATTTCTGCAAAAGCACGTTCCCACTTTTTGTCTCAGGGGATGCAAATTGTTTATACCGCCCTGGGCAAGGCTGAACTTTTTGCTTCGTTGTTCGCCGGCAATTCTACTCTCAACCCACCTTCAAATCTTCAACCACCCACAGTCCCCAATGTCGCGCATAAAATGACCCCTTTCATTTTCAAAACTAAAAAGGTACGAAAGATGCTCTCTTCTCTTAATACCAGGAAAGCTTCTGGCCTTGACGAGATCCCGGCAATTGTTCTCAAAAAATGCGCACCAGAACTTGCTCCTGTCCTGACTCGTCTGTTTCAGATATCTTACAATAAAGGCATATTCCCTAGCAACTGGAAAACTGCTCGAATACAACCCATCCCCAAGAAAAGATCCAAAGCGCTTCCTAACAACTACAGGCCTATTTCTCAGTCGTCTCTAAAGTAATGGAAAAGTATATAAACACCGAATTACTAAAATTTCTTGAAAAACACAGTTTAATCCAAGACAGGCAGTATGGATTCCGTCAGCGCAGATCGACTACCGACCTCCTTTCCTTTGTCACCCATTCTTGGAACAAGTCTATGGAACTACACGGTGGATCCCAGATTGTTGCTCTAGACATATCTAAAGCATTCGACCAGGTCTGGCACGCAGCGCTGTTTAATAAACTTCCGGCCTATGGCCTACCACCAAAACTTTGTACCTGGACAGCAAATTTCCTCTCCGACAGGAACATTTCTGTTGTTGTGGATGATCATTCCTCTAAATTGTATCCAATTAATGCAGGAGTTCCTCAAGGTTCAGCTTTAGCGCCTACTTTGTTTCTTCTCCACATCAATGACCTCCTCTCTAGCACATCTAACCCAGTTCACAGTTACGCGGACGATGGCACCCTCCACTCAAATATACAATATTCTAAGCCTGTCTCTTTAGCCCAATTAGATGAGGATCGCAGACTCATGGAGGGTTCTGTCTCCGTGGATCTCCAAAAAATATTAGACTGTGGAAGTAGAAATCTTGTACAATTCAACCCCACCAAATCTCAGTCTTGGTTTCTTTCTCATAAGAGATGCACCAGCACTAGACCCATCACAATGAACAACCAAGTTATTCAATGAAATGAGTCCTTTTCTCTTGTTGGCATTTCTATGGATCGAAATCTTAATTGGCACCAACATGTCACATCAATTGCAGAATCGACTGCTAAGAAATTAGGTTTCCTCTTCCGGGCTCGCAAATACTTTTCACCAGCTAATCTCGATACCTTATGTACTTCACAAATAAGGCCAAACCTCGAATACTGCTCCCACATATGGGGTGGAGCTGCCGCTTTTACACTCGCTATCCTGGACTCCATTCAAAAGAAAGCTTTACGTCTCATCGGTGACCCTACCCTAACCCAAAGGCTGTCGTCCCTTGCCCATCAACGTGCCGTTATTGACCTCTCTCTCTTTTATAGATATCTGCACGGGCACTGCTCAGAGGAGCTTTCCTCCATAGTTCCCCCACCTGCTGCCCCCAACAGATCTACCAGGGGAACAGAGAGAATGCACCCTTTTACTGCCCAGGTCACCAGACATAAAATATCTTTTTACGCCCGCTCTTTTATTTCGAGGACTTCCAAGTTGTGGAGTTCCTTGCCGGCACATGTTTTTCCTTCTTCTCCGAACCTCCAAACCTTCAAGTCCAGAATTAACAAGTTGCCTCTTTCCTCCTTGTCAATACCCACGGTACGATAGTATTTAGGCTGTAAGCACTCGTGGTGTGTTGTTGAAATTAAAAAAATAATAATAAAAAATAATAATAATACATCATGATAGAGAATTTTTGTAAAAATATTTTAAATCCGGTAACTCAATTACCTATTAAGCTAGAATATTCAATCTTGAACCATAGTAACACTGTCTAAACATAGTGTGGGTACTAAATTACAGAAAAATGACATAATGAGCTTCGCGGATAACTACCAATTGGTTTTAAAAAACCTTTTGTTGTTGTTTTGTTTGCAAAACCTAGTTCGATTGGTTTCACTAAAATAAAACCATCCAAGCAATTGAAAGGAAAAATACCTGCCATATTTATAATTTGGCAGGTACCTCCCTTCGTAAGTAATTTTTTTTTCTGGTATACTTTTTTGACTTTAATGAAATTTGTAACACAATTTCTTTCAAGAGACTGGCAGTACATATACTGCTGCCAAATTATAATTTTCTAGCTCCATATAAAACAGAAATTTCTTCAAATAATCGCTAACTGGGACTTCTAAAGCCGACCACCCAGGTCTATGTAAATTACAAGAATTAGTTAATTAATTTATTTATTGTTTGTTTTATTGGTTTATGCAACCTTTGTGTTTTCCTGTTTTCCTATTTTAAAATTAAGCCACCGTAATCAGTGCGGTATACAATCTTATAAGTTTATTTAATTATGTCAAACAAACAAAAAGAGCTCGTGAAATTATATTTAAAGAACATTTAGCACAACTAAAATACACCACGTAGATAAAGATAACCTAAAATTAATCACAAATGTTAGACAACCGGGGCAGATAAACGCTTTAGAATGTATATCAATAAATATAATAATAAAAGTTGTATGAGTTCCGCACCGCCGCTTATGTGCAGTTTATTGATTGACCACTTCACAAAAGATGCCGATAAATGGCGCATAGTATAGCTTACTAATAGTGTACAATTCTTCTGAAAATTCACTACTATAATGCACTTGCTCCGCCCCGAACATTTTTTTTATTGGAATGTTTTCAACTAACATCATTACACATTATTACCGACATCCTGGTAGCCCTGGAGTTGAAATCTCGAAAATCCAAACTATATTCACAGTCCCTTTTTTGGAGGTGCTTAGATATGCAGTAGTAGTAATAGAAAACAGGATTTATAGGAAAGATCTGCCCTATTATCAACAAGAAATCACCACCTGAATTTTTTCGCATGCGTTTAGAAACTTTTTTGCATTAAAATATATGTGTACGTTTAACGCAGCCCTAATAAATTATTATTTACACCGTGAAAAACCATAAAGCACATAATATAATATTATGGAATCACGATATATGCAGGGTTATTCACGATAGCCGTGCATTAGAAGTTTATGAAGTTCCCTGATATCATAAATTTTGAAATTTTAGCAGCGGCCCAATTCGTAAATGTATTTTATTCTAAAATATTTTGAAGATCACATCACTTCCGGTTATACCGGAAGTAGTCATCAACTTTGCTAATTTAAATAGAATGCCCTATTTTTTATTGCATATTCGAATTTTCCATAAGATTTTGTGAAGATTTATATTAGGATTTCCTATCCCTATATTCAACTGTTCCAAAGATATTGTGATTTTTTACATTTTGCGGAACTTCTATCCTCATTTATAACACTTTGTATTTCACATGTTTTTAAAGATAAAAGGCTGGAATTTAGAATACTATAACTTCTAGGATGAAGATTTGATATTATCTACCTAAAGTTCACCTGTATCGTGCAGAGTGTTTTAAATTTGAAGACCAACTTACACATATTCAATGTTGCAAAAGTCATTTTTTGCAAATGGTGCATCCTGTATATTATTAAAAATTCGAGTTCTAAATTTAATTCTACACCGGTTTCATATAAGTTTTCCCATAACTATCTCTTACGGGTAACTTGCTACTAGAGTTTTTAGGTAACCAACTCCTTTTCTAGAGAATATTACGCTGCACAATAAAAGCAGCTGTGGCTGTCAGAAAACAGAATTTTGACAACACATTAATTCTAAAGCGTCATTTATATGCTAAAGTTAATCTGAGTGTGTTTGTATTACTCACGTTATGAAAATAATAAGCCAATAATATGCAGAATAGTGAAGAGTACTCTAATATGGATATTTATGAATTTATTTGTATATTCATGGGGAATGCAATCGGATTGTAAGCAGAACATGCAGGATGTTTAACGAAAGGTATCCCACTCTATCGGCAATGACTAGATGAAAATTCGCAAGGATAGAGGAACGATTTAAATTGACTGGAAGTGTCAAAACTACACGACATGATCCAAAGCAGTAACTGAAAATGAAGATAATGAGAAAAACGTTTTGGCTTATTTTCAAGTTTACCCGCGTAGCTCTATTCCTGCAGCTACTCCAGCTTTGGAAATATCAAGTTTATCTGTGCATAGAATATTGAAATCTCATAAAATGCACCCATATTCAGAAATAGTACTACAAGGACTTCGACCTGGTGACCATTTAAAAAGTATGGAATTCCGCGAACACATGTTTCTGAATATTCAACAAGATGAGAATTTTCTCTCTAAAATTATCTGGACCGACGAATCGAAATTTAGAAGGGAAGGAATTGTGAATAGGAGAAATAGTCATTTCTGGGCAAGTGAAAACCCTAATATATTTAGAGAAGGACATTTTCAAACAACTTCTAGTTTTAATGTGCTTTGCATTATTATGGACAATAAGGTCTCTTATGAAATTTACGAAGAAAATATAAACGGTGAAAAGTATTTGGAAGTATTAAGGGGATCTGTCCGTAATTTTCTGGCAAGGCTACCACTAGATATAAGGCAAAGCTGCTGGTATAAGCTAGACGGCGAACCTGCCCACTTCACTAGTGAAGTTTACTGGCACTTAACGTAATTATTTGAAGACAGATGGATTGAGCCCAACGGTCCTTGGAGATGTCCTCCCCGGTCTCCTGATTTAACGCCTGCCGATTTTTATCTCTGGGGGCGTATAAAAAGTCAAGTGTATGACACAACAGTGCAAAGTAGAGAGGATCTTTTAAATCGTGTAATTAGAGCTTTTAGAGATTTGGATCCAAATGAAATCAAAAGAGCTACTACGAATGAGATGAACCGTAGAATTTTGCAGTGCCTTGACCAGGATGGTGGTCACATAGAACATTTATAGTGATCGTAGCATTGAAATGTGAATTAACTTTTTTTATTTGTCTTTGTTCAGTTTTTTGTTTATTGTTAATATATATTTTTTAAATAACTACATTCAATATTTTCATGAAATCATATCACTTTTGTTATCTGACTGACAATCGCAGCTGCATTTGTTGTGTAGTCTAAGGTGTACTCTTTAGAAGAGGAGGTTGTTACCTAAAAATGCTAATAACAAGCAGCATATTGAAGATTGGTATAGAAAAACTTATATGAAACCGGTGTAGAATTAAATTTAGAACTCGAATTTTTTATAATATACAGGGTGTTCTATTTGAAAAAAAATACTTTTGCCACGTTGAATATGTCTAAGTTAGTAACTAAATTTAGAACACTCTGCCCCCTCCCGCAAGTTATGAAATCCTAAATTCGAGCCTTTTACCTTTAAAAACATGTGAAATACAAACTATTATAAATAAGGCTGCAAAATCACCGAAATACAGAGAACTCACAATATCTTTGGAACAGTTTAAGATAGGGATAGGAAAGCCTTATATAACTCTTCACAAAATTTTATGGAGAATTCGAATATGCAATAAAAAATAGGGCATTCTATTTAAATTAGCAACGTTGATGACTACTTCCGGTCTAACCGGAAGTATCTTGAAAATATTTTATAATAAAAGACAATTACGAATTGTGACCGCTGCCACAATTTCAACATTTAGGATATCAGGGAACTTCATAAACTTCTAATGCACAGCTATCGTGAATAATCCTGTATACTACATCAACATTACAATACGTTATTCTAACGTCAACAAAGTTGTAGTATTACGCAATTCGATAATAAAGTATCTACATGGTCGCAAAGACTATAAAGTAATAAAATTCGTTTAATGTCAAAGATATAATCAAACGATATTGTAACCAGCTCCGTAACTGACCACCTGTAGTCTCATCTAGTCCCTTTTATCATGACAAACTGCAGACTCGTTTCAAATCTAGCGGGCCTTGAAGAACACCGATTACCGATAACTCTATTGACAAGGGCCCCCCCCCTAGTCGTATATTCTCCGAAAATTGTTATATTTGTAGCAAATTTTTCTACATCGTTCGTGTTGTCTGACTATAAAATAAAGAAGGGCGCTATAAAACAAGACCCATCGGATTTGTGGTGTTATCTTGATCAATTATTCGTAAGAAAACAGTTTGATTGCTTCCTTAAGTATTATAAAATCGACTATAAAGTTTGCTTAACTACCTAGATTGATTTTCTCATAATTAATTTGTAGCTAAAACTTTTTTAAAGTAGCCTACTCGAATAACATGATATTTCTTGATGTGCGCTACACCAAAGTTTCACTGGAACTATGTTTTTTTGTCGTTATACCTTTGAGCTATTAAACAAAATGTATACACAGATTAGTAATGTTTACTACTGACCTAAGAAAAGTTACTGGATAATATTTGTGGAGAAGCTTTTGTGAAATATGGTTAATTCTCTTCTACAATATTTTACACAAGGACATCGAAACTTATAATAAATGGTAACTGGTCAAAAATCACATCAATAGGTCAGAATTTACAGAAAGTGTTGTCCATAAAGCGTGCAACAAATAAGATGGTTTTTTTTCTGTTAATGTTTTAAAATTATTTGTAGGCCGTGGCTAAACGAACATGTTTAAAGCCAACATATCATCGAATTTTTTTATTAGTTACACATTCGAAATATAGATGCCGCTTAAAGTTGGTGCATGTTCGATTCCTATATAGGTGCACTTAAAATGACTATTGAACCTCGGTAGTTCAGGGGCAATAACGTGTGCTTCTGAACCGAAGTGCACTGAGTTCGATCACAGGGTTCTCCTTTCACTTTTTCAGTACACACTGTAACATTAACAGAAACCGAGGTTCTTGCATTGTATTTGAGCAAGTTGATTGTCTGCACGTTCTGTCTTTCGGAGGGGGCGTAAAGCCGTCGGTCCCGTATCCATGCGATGTTGGGCACGTTAAAGATCCCTAATCTCCTTACAGAAAAGTAGGGGATCGACAAAATTTCCAGGATAGTGAGGCGAAACTGCTCCCTGGCGTCGGTGATTTGCCATACTCGCGGAAATAGGCCGACGTTGAAGAAACAAAACACACACACATACACACACTTTAAATGACTTTAGGTCAGTATGTAGGGTGCCCCAAAAAATAAAATAATTTTCAGAGAGTACTCTGATATTAGAACATACAAAAATAGTGCTGCCAATTGAATCATAACTTCCACATAGCTGTGATAATCTACTCTTTTCAGACAGAGATTCTCATGAAATGAATTTATAGGGTCCGTTATTTGATCGCAAAGAAAATATTCGTATTTCTGTACCTAAGTGATATCTCAATTCGTTAGAATGTTATGCGCCCACTAACAGAGAGACGTATAGGTCGACAGACCGACCGACCGACAGACTGACAAACAAAAAAATTTTAGTTCCAGAATCAAGTTTTTTACATGTTTTTGAGACTTTTTACGTTATTTTAGAAAAAAAATCTAAATTTCTGTCACCGATATTCCACCCCCACACATTCCTCCCCTAAGTTACTTTCAGCACAGAATACCAAATATTTGATGAAATATAAAGTTTTCTAATAGACAAACCCTAAAATGTTATGTTACTCGAGTTTTAACGAAAAAATTTCAATTATCACAAAATCACCCCAATTCATCCCCTACCCCCGGAAGCGATTTTATCCAAAAACAATCTGAAACGTCCTAGTCTAAGATCAGGCTGCTAAATTAGTACATTAATAATCTAGATTATCAAGATTTAATTTTTAAGTATTTTTACAACTAGGAGAAGTCACTTTTCATCAGATGCCAATTAAAAATTATCCGCCAGTATTATTAATTAAAATATAATTAATTTACTTTTAGAGAAACATTTCGTTAACATCTTACGGAAATAAAACCTACACAACTTCACAACAGTGTATTTAAAATATATGAAACGTCATAGTTGCTGCTGATTGCTTAACCGCTACCACTACGCAGCCAGGTGTAAACAGGTATAATTTTATTAAAACTTTTCGTTCTTAACGTACACTCATTTCATTTATACCACATTAAAGCTCATTTTTTTCTGTAGTTAATGATATAAAGGTGCCTATATAAAAAAACCCGCAAATCAAAGTTTCCTACCCTAAAAGATGCTAGGTATGAAAAATAAAGTGACAGAGAGTGATCGCGCGACGCTACTTGTTAGACAAGGATGCTCAATGCCAGCTGAACGTATTTTTTGAGCGATTGCGCATGCTCCGATAAGCATCTGAGTCCAGTCATTTTTATTACTACTTAGATCGTTGGTTGAGAACCCTATTTATCGGAGCATGCGCAATAGCTCAAAAAATTTTGATCGCGCGACGCTACTTGTTAGACAAGGATGCTCAATGCCAGCTGAACGTATTTTTTGAGCTATTGCGCATGCTCCGATAAGCATCTGAGTCCAGTCATTTTTATTACTACTTAGATCGTTGGTTGAGAACCCTATTTATCGGA
This sequence comes from Tillus elongatus, assembly GCA_964006375.1. Taxonomy (NCBI): domain Eukaryota; kingdom Metazoa; phylum Arthropoda; class Insecta; order Coleoptera; family Cleridae; genus Tillus; species Tillus elongatus. The sequence goes on along the minus strand of OZ023268.1, from coordinate 27,681,479 downwards.
GCATGCGCAATCGCTCAAAAAATACGTTCAGCTGGCATTGAGCATCCTTGTCTAACAAGTAGCGTCGCGCGATCACTCTCTGTCACTTTATTTTTCATACCTAGCATCTTTTAGGGTAGGAAACTTTGATTTGCGGGTTTTTTTATATAGGCACCTTTATATCATTAACTACAGAAAAAAATGAGCTTTAATGTGGTATAAATGAAATGAGTGTACGTTAAGAACGAAAAGTTTTAATAAAATTATACCTGTTTACACCTGGCTGCGTAGTGGTAGCGGTTAAGCAATCAGCAGCAACTATGACGTTTCATATATTTTAAATACACTGTTGTGAAGTTGTGTAGGTTTTATTTCCGTAAGATGTTAACGAAATGTTTCTCTAAAAGTAAATTAATTATATTTTAATTAATAATACTGGCGGGTAATTTTTAATTGGCATCTGATGAAAAGTGACTTCTCCTAGTTGTAAAAATACTTAAAAATTAAATCTTGATAATCTACATTATTAATGTACTAATTTAGCAGCCGGATCTTAGACTATTATATTACTCGAGTTTTAACGAAAAAATTTCAATTTTCACAAAATCACCCCGATTCATCCCCTACCCCCGGAAGCGATTTTATCCAAAAACAATCTGAAACGTCCGTTTGTCGGGTGCTAACCGTATACCAAATTTGAAGACGATAACTCAATTCATTCTAAAGTTATCGTTGCTACTAACAGACATACAGACCGACAGATGAGAACTTTCGTTCCCAAATCATGTTTTTTTATATTTTTTGACACTTTTTACGAAGTTTGGGCCAAAAACATTTTCTTTTGAAATTTCTGTCACCGATACCATACTTCCATACGTATTGACAATTGGAAGTAAAATATTATGGAACAAAGTTGTTTACAAATGACAAATATGCTTAAATACTAATAAGTACACTTGGAGAAACCCAAATCACCACAAACACATATTTTTAAAGACCTGATGATCATTTCACTAACGAAATTGATTGGTTGGCTGATTTTTTGGGTGGTTGGTTGGTCGGTCGGTTGGTTGGTTGGTTGGTTGGTTGGTTGGTTGGCTTGTTGACTGGTCGGTTGGTTGGTCGGTCTAAGGTCGGTAGGTCGGTCAGTCGGTCAGTCGGTCGGTCGATCGATCGATCGGTCGGTCAATCGATCGATCGATCGGTCGGTCGGTCGTTCGGTCGGTGTCGTTCGTTCGGTCGGTCGGTCGGTCGGTAGGTAGGTCGGTCGGTAGGTCGGTCGGTCGGTCGGTCGGAAGGTCGGTCGGTCGGTCGGTCGGTCGGTCGGTGGGTCGGTGGGTCAGTGGGTCAGTCGGTCGCTCGGTCGGTCGGTCGGTCGGTTGGTCGGTCGCTCTGTCGGTCGGTAGGTCAGTCGGTCGGTCGATCGGTCGATCGGTCGATCGGTCGGTCGGTCGGTCGGTCGGTCGGTCGGTCGGTCGGTCGGTCGGTCGGTTGGTCGGTCTTTTGGTCGGTCTGTCGGTCGGTTGGTCGGTCGGTCGGTCGGTTGTACTCGATATAACTTGTTGGTTGTACTGGCTATACCGTACTGATGATGGCTAATAAGCTTGAAACACGTGTATGCGGTTGTCTCCTTGCGGCTTTGCCCTTAACCCTTCTCCTTGTATAGTACAGAAATGCCGTGTTATAAATCCTGTTATAGTTAGTATAAGTACACTTGGAGAAACCCAAATCACCACAACACATATTTTTAAAGACCTGACGATCGTTTCACTAATAAAGTTGATTGGTTGGCTGGTTTCTTGGGTGGTTGGTTGGTCGGTCGGTCGGTTGGTTGATTGGTTGGTTGGTTGGTTGGTTGGCTGGCTGGTTTGTTGGTTGGTTGGTTGGTTGGGTGGTTGGTTGGTTGGTTGGTTGGTTGGTTGGTTGGTTGGTGGGTAGGTCGGTCAGTCGGTCAATCGGTTGGTAGGTCGGTCGGTCAGTCGATCGGTCGGTCGGTCGATCGGTCGGTCGGTCGGTCGATCGGTCGGTCGGTCGGTCTGTCGGTTGGTCGGTCGGTCGGTCGGTCGGTCGGTCGGTGTCGTTCGTTCGTTCGTTCGGTCGGTCGGTCGGTCGGTCGGTCGGTCGGTTGTACTCGATATAACTTGTTGGTTGTACTGGCTACACCGTACTGATGATGGCTAATAAGCTTGAAACACGTGTATGCGGTTGTCTCCTTGCGGCTTTGTCCTTGTATAGTACATAAATGCCGTGTTATAAGGCCTTTTATAGTTGGTACATATATATATATATATATATATATATATATATATATATATATATATATATATATATATATATATATATATATATATATATATATTATTACCTTTGTTGCTTAAAATTATACAACATGTTTATTCAAAAAGTCTAAGACTTGTGGTGAATATTAACATAATTTTATTCACAGTTGCATCCAAAACTGCTTGACAACACTCCAAATTCAACAACTTAAAAATTTTGACATTCCAAAAAATTTCTTTCCTCTTCCATTTCGTTCTTCTAATGTTTCACTTGATATCTCCATTTACAATTAATACTAATCACTCCATAATACTGTTCCAGCTGCAAACCTTTCTCAACTACCCATATATATATATATATATATATATATATATATATATATATATATATATATATATATATATATATATATATATATATATATATATATATCAGTGGCGATTTCTCCTAGTGAGCTAGGTGTGCGCCGCCCTAAAATATAATTAAAATATGTGCACAGTTAAATATGTTTTATTTGTTTTTCCCTTAGTCTTAATACACTACATATTTTATGACAATCTATTTAATTTACTTATTTGATTTCATAAATAGTCGGTTAATAGTGACTTGGAATGAAGTCGGCACCACGTCTTCATTCAGAGAATATGAGTAGGTCAATAGCAACTGGGAATGAATTCGGGTTAGGTGTGCGTTGTTATTTCCGAACAACTTCAGTCGATAGAGCTGTATTGGTATACAATACAGTCCCCCACCCATGTGTTTACAATAGTGAGGGAAATACCATTTATTTTAACACTGCAGTGAGCGGTAAAAATACCGCTCAAGACATAGGAATGGAACGCCGGTCTAACAAACGTTGTGATATCATTATTTACAAACATTACGACTGCGCTTGCAGTATATATTACAGTATTCTAAAATCAAAGACTATAATACATTTTAGTAAATTTTCGTAGAAAAAATTTACTAATGGGGAGATCTCGACTTTTGAAAAATTGTTTGCAAATGAGCGCGAACTAGGACCCCTAGAACCCGGGGTCAGTTTCAATTTATATATATATATATATATATATATATATATATATATATATATATATATATATATATATATATATATATATATATATATATATAATGTTTCTGTTGAAAAAGATGTAGAATTTAATTTGAGTCAAGTTTTAAAATATAGAAATTTGTGATTAAAATGAAGAAACTGATTTCAAGTACCATCCATATTTCTAGAAATTGTAATGATACATAATGAGGTGAGGTTATTTTGGAGATTATAAATCAGATGACAGAACTTTAGAACAATTGATAATTAGATTAAAATTTAGTCAAAATTGCATCACCGATAACTCAAAATATAAACGGCCGATTTTGATAAAATTTGTTAATGACTTGGATAAGTTCGTTAGTCAGGAAAATCGGACGAGGTTTTCCGGGAAAATGTTGAGTTTTCATTCGAAAAAAATTTGTATCTCAAAAAATAAAAAAGATAAGATAACGAAATTTGGTAGGTAGGTTTACGATATAAAAATTAAACTATACACCAAAATTTAGATTTCTATGTTGCAAGAAAAAAAAAGTTATAATAAAATATTTTGTGCCAGATCATTTCTATGAAAATTCACTACCATAACGCACTTGCTGCATCCAGGCTTTTTACACATTTTATTATTTAGTACCGTATTAACATTGAACTATTTTTAATGTTTTCAGTTTTCACCCCGTTCCAGACAGTGCTAACGCTAACACAAATTTGTGTGAAGAAAAGAGCTTGATAATAATTCCATGTTCTTTTCGTGTTTTAAAGTTTTAAGTGACTTGTTAATTTGTTAGTGTTGCAGTGGGAAATTAATTTATTTATCTACGTATTATTATCATATAGGTACTCTATATATATATATATATATATATATATATATATATATATATATATATATATATATATATATATATATATATATATATATATATATCTATATCTGTGTGTGTGTGTACATTTAGTGTTAATAATTTTTAAAACCACCACTAACAGCAACTCGTTACCGCACACTCGAACATTTTGGTCAGGAGACGCCACTGATATATATATATATATATATATATATATATATATATATATATATATATATATATATATATATATATATATATATATATATATATATATAACTTGTTATGTGTAACTTGAATCATGTATTCGTAACATGTATCTGACATTGATATATATCGGTAATTGATTGAGCGCTAATGTGTTAAATGTTTACTCCGATATCTAAGTCAAATTGACCGAATCGAGTAAAGAAAAAGTGCAAGAAACAGTTAGATAGTGAGAACATTGGCAGGAGATCTTAGGTAATTGAGAAGATAAATAAATACCACAGCCACCGTGAGTAAATTGAATTTAAAGTACTGTTTAAAGGTTAGGGGCATTGGAGCATAAGGTTCAAAGTTGAATGCAGTGTCTTTATTGATAAGCTGAAAGAATACAACCGATATTATAATTCAGCCGCCGACGACGTCTGGGTAGGCAACACGTTAAACAGCAAAGTGTAAGGAGAGTTGTATAAGATGGGTGACAGTGAAGACTATTCTGCTGATGAGGGAAAACGCAAGGCTTTTCCAATATCTGATATTTTCCAAAGAAGTAAGAAAATGGCACGAACACCAGAAAAAAATATGAAAAGCGAGAGTAATAAGTTGGATATAATGTTAAACATGCTAACGGATTTAACAGAGAAGATAACCAAAATAGAAGACAAACAAGATAAAATTATAGCTGAGATGAAAGTGATTAAAGAAGAAAATAAAAACATGAAAATGGAAAATGATCAATTAAGAAAAGAGGTAAAGGATATTAAAAAGAAATTAAATATTCTAGAAGAGGAGAAGAAAAGAAAGAATATAGTTATACAGGGGCTAAAAATGAACACAAACGATGCAAAGAGTTTAAAAGAGAACATGGGTATTTTTTTGAAACAGAATTTAGAAGTAAATGTTGAAATAAAACAAGCTAGGAGACTCAGTGAAAAGGTTTGTCTTGTTGAACTTTATAAAATAGAGGAGAAAATAGAAATTATGAGAAATAGATATAAATTAAAAAATTACAAGAATGAGATTGTGTATATAAATGATGATATGTCGAGGGAAGAGAGAAAAATTCAAAACGAATTGAGAAACGTAGCAAAAGATGAAAGAGCCAAAGGTAGAACTGTCAAGATTGGGTTTAAGAAGTTAATAGTCGAGGGACAGCTTTGGAAATGGGATGAAGAAAATGGCCTGGTTAAACAGGTAGAATATAATAGTGGTACGCATGAGACAAAAAATTAGGCAAGAATGAGTGGAAAAAGAGAACTGAACAGGCGAAGAAAAGGGCTACGTATACGGGAAAAGATGTTGGCATGTCAATAAGGGCTAGGGAGTTGTATAGGGACACGAGAGGAGCAAACGCAAATACCAATAAAGATAAAGAACACAGTAACCAAACAAGAAAATACCAGGTGAAACCGAAAACCGAGTATCTAAATCTGAGTACGTGGAACGTAAGGGGTTTGTATGAAGAGGGTGCTTTAAATAATCTAATTATGGAGGTCAATAAATATAGTATGCAAGTAGTGGCGTTACAGGAAACACACTTGAAAGGAAATGATATACAAAGGGTTGGAAACTATATCCTATTTACAAGTGGTAGTGATATGAGAAGGTATGGAGTCGCATTCTTAATAAGCGAAAAGCTACAAGATAAAGTTAAATGTTTCAAACCAAAGTCAGACAGATTATGTTCCATAAGAATTAAGGCAGAAGATAAGATGATTAGTATTGTAAATATGCATGCTCCAACAGAAGAAAAAGAAGAAGAAGTGAAAGATCAGTACTACGAAGAGCTGGAAAAAACGCTAGAAGATATACCAAAAAATGACGTGATAATTTTGATGGGAGACGCAAATGCAAAGATAGGCAATGAAGACATATATAAGTCAATAACAGGAGGTGAAAGTAAACATACGGCGAGTAATGACAATGGAGTAAGGTTGATATCTTTAGCAATAGAGCAGAATATGAAAATAATGAGTACACACTTTAGAAGAAGAGATATACATAAGGGAACATGGACGATACCGGGACAAAATAAAACAAATCAAATAGATCACTTGTTAATAAAGGAAGAGCATGCTTGGCTAATCACCAATGTGAAAACACGTAGGGGTGCGGAAGCTGATTCAGATCACTTCTTGGTAAAGGCTGTTTTAAGATTCCCAGATACGATTAAACAGACACAAAAAAGGAGGGCAGAAACTAGATACAATGTTAATGATCTACGAAAAGAAGAAATAGCCCTCAACTACAAGAAAAGAATAGACAAAGCTTATAGTAGTGATATGTTCCTGAATACAGACGGCATTGAAGAAAAATGGGAAAAGATAGAAAAGACGGTGACTGAGGCAACGAAGGCAACCCTGGAAAAGAGACGAAAACAAATAAAAAAGTACTGGATGAATGAAGAATGTAAAGCCGCACTAAAAAAAAGAGCAGTATTAAGACATCAAATGCTTCAGGCGCAAACGGAGGAAAACCTAGAAAAATATAACGAACAAACAAAGAGAACAAAAAATATGTGTAGAACCCAGAAACGAAAATTTCTGGAAGACAAAATAAAAAATATTGAATATAAATATCAAAAAAATGAAATACGTAACTTCTTCAAAGACGTGAAAGATATAAAAAGAGGCCACCAAAGCAAAGCAGTGTTCTTTAAGGATAAGGAAGGCAATTTGCTTGGAAACGATAAAGACATATGCAGAAGATGGAAAGAACATTTCGAAGAACTGCATAATGATGGAGATGAAGAAGAACTGAAAGAGTGTCATCAAGAGTTTTATGAAGAGGAAGAAGTTACAGAAGATCCAACGAAGCAAGAAATAGAAGAAATTATACAAACAATGAAAAACAACAAGAGTCCAGGTGAAAATGGCATTATGGCCGAAAATTTTAAATACGGAGGGACTGCTTTGGTTGCCATGATGTATGAGCTAATAAAAGAAATTTGGAAAACAAAAGAAATGCCAAAAAAATGGAATAAGACCATCATGGTAACTTTATTTAAGAAAGGAGATATAACAGAATGCACCAACTATAGGGGGATAGCGTTACCAGATGTGGCCTACAAAATTTTAGCAACACTGATAAAGAAACGGCTAGAAAAATATATAGAGCCTTTGCTAGGGGAATATCAGGCTGGTTTTCGGAAGGGTAGGTCGACAGTTGACCAGATATGTCTGCTAAAGCAGGTTTTGACAGGCTGTTACGAGTACGAGATTCCAGTACACATGATCTTTGTCGACTTTAAGACCGCCTACGATTCAGTGAAAAGAAGTAAAGTAGTTGATATACTTAGAGAGTTCAGAGTACCCGAGTATATTGTGAAACTGGTAATAATGACACTATGTAACACCACGTGCGCAGTAAGGGTAAACGGAAATCTGACAGAAGAGTTTGATGTGAGAAGAGGAGTGAGGCAGGGAGATCCGCTGTCAACGTTACTATTCAATATAGTTCTGGAGAAAGTGATAAGAGAGAGTGGTATAAACAGAACTGGGAGCTTGTTTGACAGGAGTCATCAATGCCTTGCTTATGCGGATGATATATTGTTACTGGCCAGAAATAGAAAAGAGCTGGAAAGTATCACTAGAAGTTTGGTGGAAGTAGCAGACAGTGTGGGACTTCAAATAAATAAGGACAAGAGCAAGTATATGGCAATTAAAAAGACTAAAGTGACTAATAGTGAACCTTTTACAGTGAAAATGCGAGGGGAGAGAGTCATAGAGTTCGAAGAGGTTAATAATTACATGTACTTAGGTGTATTAGTAGACAATAGATGTGATGAGGAGGTAGAAATTAACCTAAGGATAGCAAAAGCCAACAGATGTGCAGGAGGGCTTAACAGCTTCCTTAGATCAAAGAACATCTCGCGTGCTGCGAAACTCAGAGTATATAGGACTGTGATAAGACCAACCTTGACATATGGTTGTGAAGCATGGACAATGAACCGAAGACTGGAGGACAGAATAGCGATATGGGAGAGAAAGGTACTACGCAGAATCTTCGGAGGCAAGAAAGTAGATGGCATGTGGGAAAGACGTCCAAATGTGGAAGTGTATGAAATGTATGGAGAACCGCCGGTGTCTCAACTGGTTAAGGCACGCAGACTACAGTGGCTGGGACATATAGAACGAATGGGTGTGGAGAGAATGGTGAAGAAGTGTGTCTGGTCAAATCCAGAGGGTAGAAGGAAGAGGGGAAGACCAAGAAAAAGATGGCTTGATGCAGCACAACAAGACTTGCTAGAAAAAGGAGTCCAAAACTGGAAGACGATTGCACTGGATAGGAAGCAATGGAAACGTATTACCAAGCTATGGGCCTAAATGGCCTGTGAATGCTTCATATATATATATATATATATATATATATATATATATATATATATATATATATATATATATATATATATATGTCAATAAATTATTAAAATACACTATATCTGTCGCTTTACTAACGGATCCAAATACAGTTTTAGCGCAACATAGATATGTTATGCTGTCGCATAATATAGCAGAAATTTAAACAAAATCAAGCCTAAGCTCTATAAAAATGATTCTAGAATAGTTTCTTTTATCTTTAAACTTGAACATAAGACGTCATATAAGACCGTGGGATGTGTTTCAATGATGATTCTACTAATTCTGTAATTAATAATTATTACGTATACGTTGAATATAATATCCCGGGCATAAAGCCGATCTAAAGTATCAGGAAAATAAAACGTTAGTTGAGGTGTGCCTAGATGGCGCAAGGGGATTCACGCTTGCCCCCTAAGCAGAAGGTTACGCGATCGATTCCAGTTTGATGAATGTATGTTTTTTAATGTTTTATTTTGACATTTGGAGAAACAATAGTACACAGATTTCATACGTTTGAACAAGATTTCATTTTTGTTTAAAACGCCTAAATAAGTTTGTCACCTTTGAATCTAAAATTATAATTTTCTTATTGTTGGTATTGAAAAAAACAGGTTTGATTAGGTTGACTAAAACGAAATCATACTCACGATTAATATAGAAAAATAACAGCTACGTTTATAATCTGTCAGATACTTTACTTTTCTAAATATGAATTAAGTTTCCTTCTGGAAATCTTCTGTATAACTTTATTGAAATTTGTAATACAAGTTTCTTTTAAAGAGAGTTAGATTATCTACAGATCTAGCAAACTTTAGTTCTTTAGCTTCATAGAAAATTGTGTTTTGAGCATTTTTCTCAAAAGGAGTTAAAACGCAAGATTTTTTTGTTAATAGAGATATCGATGGTAACACTTTCGAAAGAATTCTTCAAATGTGCACGTAATAGGACCTATAAAATTGATCTTCAAGGTCTGAGTAAGTTTAAAGTATTAACTTTACTGATATGCCGTATAATAACAGTGCACAATTCTTATGAAAATAAGAATTGTGCACTGTTATTATACGGCATATCAGTAAAGTTAATACTTTAAACTTACTCAGACCTTATTCGCTACTATAACGCACTTGCTGCGTCCAGAATTTTTTTCTCTGCAGATTATCTACTTCACCTTAAGTTCTCCATCTGGCGTTTTCTTCGTTGAGTTATGTATAAGCAGATAAAATACATCAATTAAAAAATAACCCAATTAAATAAATAACTTCATGCTCAAACAAGAAGGCTTTGTTTCAAAATAAGAGCAATTTTTTTGTCTCATTATGATAATCTAAGGTGACAGCTTCATTTTTAACCAGATTATGTCTGAATATTAGAAAAGTTTCCTATTCTACAAACGACTAGCTAATAAAACGAGTATATTTTTCTGTTTTTACAATAATACACGTTCTAGCATTACATTCTTACAAAATTATGCGATGGACGACATCTTTGTCTTGGAAAATCACCTCGAGATAAACAAAATTCTAATTTCGTTGAGTAATTATCCTCAGTGGAGGCAATCTCCTAAATGAACGTACAGTACATTAATGCACACATCCAATCTCCTCCAAGAGCCATGCGTAAGAAGAAGAAGGAGGCAACGAAAAAACGAACGTTTAAAATACGCCAGGGCATCGATTAAAAATTCCTTTCGATTAATAATTGAGAATCTTCTTTCGAGAGTGTACCGAAGGGGTTGATGCTGATGAGGGCCTGCTGTAGAACGAGTTGTGAGGGCGGCGGGAGGGAGGTGGCGGCGATGTAAGGAACTCGGGGGTGGGATGAAGAAGACTGATTGTAGTCAGTGTGTGTCAGAGTAAAAACAGTAAGAGAGTGCGGGTGAAATGAGATGAGGAGGCACCCCGCACACTTCTTAACAAGCCGCGGCTCTCTTTCGCCCTCTATTTCTCTCTCCACGGATGAGGAGAGGGTATGGAGCGAGTTGGAGAGGCCGCGATGTCCCGCAGCCTTATGAGAGTTTGCGTGCGGACCTTTCGTGTATTTGTCATAAAATTGCGGTCTAATAATTTACATGTACGTATTCTGTTATGACAATATTGTTCATCGTGTTTGCGATAAGCTAACTTTAGTACTTCGATGACAGGGGTAATTGTGGCATGTCTGTGATCCCACTATCTAAGGTAGTTTTACGTCAGTTATACATATACGAAAACAGTTTTATGTAGAGGGAGAGATTAAAAGTCAAATGTCAAGTGACTTTGGGACAATCAATACGACGGTATTCTTACAATTTATATTGCCTCTCTTAAACAACTCATTTCAAAAGTAAATAAAAGGCGAAACAAATAAGTCAAGTAAATACAGATATAGAGGCTTCTTTTATGGCGTCACAGGTGCTTGTGCTAGAGGCTTCTCCTCTGGCGTCACAACTGCTTGTGATTATCTACAACCGGTTTCGCTTTTTACGGCAACGCCAGGCAGCAGAAAATTAGATTGATTTATACCCACGCATAGTATAAAACAAATAGCAGAACCATAGAATACGTATATAGCGCATAAATCCCTGTTATCATTTTTGTGGGTTTTGACGTGATTCTGCTTGTTATTTCAGTTTCCAGCCTTAGTGTCCAAGCTCAGTCTTTTCATCATCATCATCAATCAGCCCTCTGCGTCCACTGCTGGACAAAGGCCTCCCCTAGTTGAGTCCATTCTTTTCTATCTTGAGCGCTACGAATCCAGTTTTTTGTAATTTTTGTAATGTCGTCTGTCCAGCGAGTTGGTGATCTTCCTTTGCTTCTTTTATCGGATCTGGGTCTCCATTCAAGTAGTCGTTTTGTCCACCTGTCATCTTGCATGCGAGCCACATGTCCCACCCACTTCCACTTGAGTTTGCCACATGTACGACCACATCAGTCACTCCTGTTCTTCTGCGTAATTCTTCATTTCTAATGTGGTCACGTAACGAAACGCCAAGCATCGACCTCTCCATTTTGCGCTGTGTTACTTTCAGTTTCTTAGCAGAAGCGTTGGTAAGGGTTAGTGTTTCGGCTCCGTAGGTCATAACCGGTAGAACACATTGGTTGAAAACTTTTCTTTTCAAGCATATCGGAAGGTCACTTTTGAAAACGTCTCTAAGTTTGCCGTAAGCCGCCCAGTAGAGTATAACTCGTCTCTTTATCTCGCATGTTTGGTTGGTTTTGGATAGGCTTATCGCGTGGCCCAAATATGTATATTTGTCTACCCATTCCATCTCAGAGTTTTCAATAATTAGGTTGTTACTAGAGACGAGGTTTGTCATAAATTTTGTTTTTGCGATGTTCATGTTTAGCCCTACTGTTGCACAGACCTCCTGAAGTTCCTGTAGCATCACTCTAATATCTTCCAAGTTGTCAATTAGTAAAACAATGTCGTCTGCGAACCGTATGTTTGACAGACTTTGACCGTCTATTCTTAGACCTTTTTGGTCCCAATCTAGCTTCTTGAACACATACTCCAGGACGGTGATAAACAGTTTTGGAGACATCGTATCTCCCTGGCGTACTCCTCTCCCAATTTTTATAGGATTCGTGTTTTCATGTAGTTTTGCCACAAGAGTATTATATATATATATATATATATATATATATATATATATATATATATATATATATATATATATATATATATATATATATATATATATATAGTATAATATAATACATAGTATAATACAGTATGTCCCAAACTGGATGAGAATGTATTACTATCTACGTTATTATTAGAGATAGAGAGACGATTAAATTAGCAATGTTTTGTAGAATTTGATGCTCGATTCAAATATGACTTGTATTTTGCCCTGCCTTTTCTCGTTTTCTAGTTATTTTGAAAAAACCAAAATTTGTCGATTTCTTTTTTCTTCAATATCTAAGTAGGCGTTGATCTGACATGTCTAAGACTTGCACATTATCAGACCACTTTTTACAGAGTAATCTTTTTGTGCTATTCTCAAATTTGGATGGTCATTTGTTTTTGAGCTACAGGTGTCAACGTTTGTTTTTAATATGGCTGTGAAAAGAGCTTGCCAATGATGTACAACATGCTTGATAAATCTTGTAATTGCAATGACAATTTTGAGAAAACCCGTTTTGAGGATAGTAGGCTATGAAATCCAATACCAGAAAACAAATGACAAAAAAAAGTGTTCAAAAAGAGGTAGGCCATGGAGTCTAACAATATACTTCTACTTTTAACACAATTTTCCGTAATGATTCACGTTAAAAAAAATATTGTGATTTAATTTACAATACTAATTAGGTAATAATGCTAGGTAATATTATGTGAAACAGTTTAATAACGAAACCCGGCAATAATAAATAAAAACTTAAACTACACAAAACAACACAATTAGAAACGAAACTAAACAAATAATAAAATAGAAACTTAAAAATACACTAAATAGAAAATTGTTAATATGGCCACCGTTTTGTTCAATGCATTTTATATACCTTTTTAAAACGTACCTGCAAAGTCTGGTGAGGGTCTCTTGGTTAATATGATTTATAGCTTCTCTTTCGTAATTCATTGATATTTTGTGGTGGATTGAATTTATACACATGGTGGTGGATTGAATTTATACACATCATTTTTTAGAGTACCCCAAAAATAAAAATCCATGGGTGTTATATCAGGATTTCGAGCACACCAATGAACCGGTCCATTGTTACAAATGCCACGATTATTAAAATTTTGGTACAAAAATTCTTTGACGATCCTAGCATTGTGAGCTGGACAACCGTCTTGTTGGTACTAAAAGTCGTCTAAATTATCATAAACTCTTCTAATTGTTGGTAAGATATCATTTCTCAATGGATTAAGATACCTTTCCCCAGTTAAATTATTTTCAAGAAAATACGGACCAACAATGAAGTTACCTGATTTTTTTAAATTACCTGTCTAATCTACAAATAAAATTACGGCTTTTTACCTAATAAGCCGCACCAAACATTAATACAAAATCTGTCTTGCAATCGTCTTTCTTCCTTTAGATGAGGATTTTCATTTGCCCAATCATGCCTATTATGGCGATTATACACACCACAATTTGTAAATCTGGATTCATCAGTCCATATTATTTTCTAATGAAAATTTTCATCTTGCTGACATTGCCCTTGATACCATCTACACAATTGAAGTCGCTTAGGGTAATCGTCAACATTTAAGCCTTGTACGATTGTAGGTTTGTATGGATGGTAATGGCTTTGTTTTAATACACAGTGTACCGTACTTTTTGGAACGTCAATTTGTTCACCATAAAACCGAACACATTGAAACCTGTAAGACGTCATTATTTCGTCCTTCATTTCTAGGCATTGGTAGTTTCTTTGCCTGGAAGCTACCGTTGTTCAATAGATTAGTCACTATCCTGCGAAATATTTTGGTGTTTGGTTGTCGTCTTTCTGGGTAGTTGTTTTGATATGAATTTGCAGCTGCCTCAGTATTTCAGTTAGAACGAATATAACATTCCAACATGTCAAAATATTCTTCATTACTGAAAGTGTTGTTGAATAATATTTAAAATAAACAGGAAACAAACTATTTAGCACAAAATTCTAAGAAACGAGTTGAATACACCTCAAATTGTCCAGATAATTAAGAATGACAGTATTCTTAATTGTCGCGATAGTGTTATATCCATAGCAACCTTTCTTATGCTGTTTTTCAGTTGACTTACGACATAGATCAAACGTGTCAAAAATTATCTTCAGTCTGTAGACTAAGGTACATTGTAGATGAAAGTGCCGCAATGGCTACTTACCGTGCTCACTTTCAAGATATTGCAACCTATAGTGTTTTGCTGTGGAGATCGTCGCCACATGCAGAACATGTTTCTGCAAGAGAGAATTGTCACCAGAGCGATTTATAACGTTCCTCAGGACCACAGTTGTTAAGAACTTTTCCAGAAATATAAAATACTTATTCTACCAGTAATAAGTAGACTTGTAGAACCTTAATCACCACAACACATCTTTTTAAAGACCTGACGATCGCTTCTTCACTTAGTTCACCAGCAAGTTATATAATTACCTGTCTTCTTCACCGTTATGGCCATTAAGCCAGTTTTATCCCCCACGAGCAGGTTCCCAGTTACGAAACTAGAGGTAAAAGTCAACTTGTCATTTTTAATCACAGAATAAGCTCCACGCAAAAGAGCCATAAATACACTGGTGTTAAGTTGTTTAGTTCGCTTCGAACACTAGACATGGAATTGTCTAGACGACAATTTACATCTGTGTAAAAAAAATTATTAGAGAGGTCTTAATATTTAATTGAAAATTTTTATTTTTTATTAGCTAATGTGTGTTTTTGGTAGCTCATTTTATATTTTGTTTTTATTTTGTGACTATTTGTTACCTGCTATTGACTCAACGAACCATGTAATCGTTGATGGTTGAATAAATGTTATGCGATCAAGCGTTGATGTTTTTTGCTTTTTTGGGTGGATTTTTGTCACGTATTTATGATTCGTTCTGAGATTTGAGATAATCAGTGTATGTAATGTGTCTTTATATTTTAACTGCGGACAAGTCTTAAGTCACTTTTTAAGTGTAATTGTTTGTTTGTCTGGTTTATTCATAGATTTTTAGTGTCGTACTCTGTGAAATATTTCTGGGATATTTCTAATTTGTTCGCCTCCAAGTACAATTCTTTGCTGCAGATCATCAACATTTTAACATTTGCTTCATAAACAATCTCTTTTGAGATGCCCCCATAAATAAAAGTCCATAGGATTTAAATCAGGGGATCGAGCCGGCCATGGCTGAGGTCCACCGCGTCCGATACATCTGCTTTCAAAAGTATTGCTTAGGTAATTTCTGACATTTAGCGCCAAATGTAAGGGGGCTCCGTCATACATAAACTACAGGTTATGTCTTATGTCAAGAGGTACATTTTCTAATAACCCATTTAGTTGGTTTTGCAGGAATTCAAGATAAGTTGTAGCATTAAGTCTGTGAGGTAAAAAAATTGGTCCTATCAAATTACACCCTACAATTCCAGCCCATACATTTGAGGAAAATTGCTGTTGATGATGCCTTTCAAAAACTGCGTGGGGATTTTTGGCAGCCAAAATATGGCTGTTGCGAAAATTGACGATCCCGTCGCGCCTAAATCCAGACCCGTCAGTGAACAATACACAATTCAACAAGTTCTCTACATTATTATGTTAAAGAAATCATTGGCAAAATTGTAGGCGAGGTATAAAATCTCTTTCAGGCGATAGTGCCTGCACACGTTGGGTGTGATATGGACTCAATGGTTGCTCGTGAAGAACTCGCCATATCGTTGCATTGAATGCTCCCAGATGACTGGCCATTTCCCTAGTACTTATTTTTGGATTTTGTTCAATTTCATCCAGAACAGCCTCTTCAAAATCAGGATTTCGTTCACTTCGTGGTCTGCCTCGGTCAACAGTAACTTTATTAAGGGTACCTGGTAAAAACAATACTATATTCGAAAGAGACAGATCGATGTATTGGATAATGTAAGTATGTACCTGTTTCTCGCAGACGGATGTCAATCCGTTGAAACATCATTCTGTCTGGAATTCTCCGATTTGGAAAGGCTTCTTCATACAGTCGTTTCGCCTCAGAACAGTTACCAAAAGCCCGTGAATACATAACATGCATATCTGTTAGTTCATTGTTGGTAAAGACTTCCATATTAATAAGAAAAATTACGGAAAATACAATTAATTACTTAAAAATAGTGACTAGTCTCAAACGTCAAAGTCAAATGTAGTATATCTCACGACGAAAACGCAAAAGTCAGGTCACGTAACGATGGAAACCACTTTGTTAAATGGTTTGTTCAAAGTTTGTTTTCATGGCTTTGTATTTTATCTTCATGATTGTGTCTTGTCACTTCTTTTTCTGGTAAGATTTTAATTTTTAACTAGAGAATAAGAAAATTAAGTTTATACATACTGATAGCGATTAAAAGGTGAAAAATGTATTCCTATGATTTGTCACAGAATTAATTTTTGAGCGACATCGACATAAAAAAATTGAAATATCTCGAAAATGTTGTGTCTGAGAGATTTAAATCAAGTATAGATTTTTGCTTACAATTGATAAGGGATGTAATGTAGCTATACGGTAGGTCGATATTACTGGGTGTCAAAAAATTATAGCCAATTGAATGCAAGCATAGTCTTACAGGTAGGACGCCAACTGTAAGACTATGCTTGCATTCAATTGGCTATAATTTTTTGAGCTACCAGTAATGTTATTAACAATAACATATTTAAATTTCTTGCCCTCAAAAACCCACACATGTCAATTTTCACGCCAAAATTTTAATTTGACTCGGACTTGTTCGTGAAAAACTGACAAAAACAAATAACTTTAACACGCTATATTTAAAAAACTAAGCATTTGCGGACCCATGTTTAGATGGAAAAATAGTCTTATTTTTTTGTGCTGAATGTACGTACACCTGTAACATAGACCATAATTTTTGAAACACCTGTATATCATCGTATCTTGTTAGTGAATTTTTATAAAAAAAATTCACTAATAGAGAGGTATCGATGGTGAGACTTTGCAAAAAATTTTTCAAATGAGCGCGAATTAAGACCCCTAGAACCCATATCCGGGGTCAGTTTCAATTTTTATATATATATATATATATATATATATATATATATATATATATATATATATATATATCCGTCTGATAACTCAAAAAATAATTAACCGATTTCAATGAAACTCGGCAAGTGCCTTTATTTTATTAATAGCTTGAATGAGTTCGTTAGTCAGGTAAATCGGTCGGGGTTTTCCGAGAAAATTTTGAGTTTTCTTAAAAAAAAAAAAATTTTCTCCGAAAATAAAGCTGCTTTAATGAAATTTACTATATATGTTGCCTTGGGAGATACCTTACCAAGTACCAAAATTTAACTTTCTAAGTTTATAGAAAATTGAGTTTTTCAAATTTTAAATTTTCTTTCGAACAAATTTTTTTCTCCAAAAATTAAAAAGTTATTTCAATGAAATCTGGTGGATATCTTTCCCTAGGAAAGACCTTACTACGTACCAAAATTAAGCTTTATAAACAACTGAGTTATCCAAATTTGAAACATTTAATAAAAATTTACTACCATAACGCACTTGCTGCGTCAAGAGTTGTTTTATTCTTGAACTGCTTAATTTTATTAACAAATTGTATTTTGTTTGCAAATAGACTTTGTTATTATTACTATCTATATTTTAAGGCTTTTGGAGTGACTTTTAGATTTGTGACATAAAGGGCTAAAATTAAAATTCAACAAATAAATGAGAACTCAATCTAGACCATGAAGAGCGAGAAAGAGAAAATTTAAACACAAACAATGAATTATTCTTTCCAGTGACAAAATAGAACCGCACCCCTGCCAAGTAATGGAGTGATTTCTGAAAAAGCCATTTCTTAATTCTTAATTAGAAGACAAAGTTTCGCGAGGCATAATTTTATTACAATGGAGTTATAATGACAAAGGTGCAAATGTAAATTCCGGAGAAAGAAAAGCGAATATTCTCAGAAACCGTGTGGTTTACTATTCCTGAGTCACACTCGACATCGGCAGGAATTCGCGAAACGTGAAGTCATAACGAATCCACACCGATACACGTAGCATATTTAACGAAAGACATTGTGGAGGAACAGCCTCCTCAGCCTCCTGTATGTGTGTAATGAAAGACTGCACGGGTGTAGAAAATTTCGTTTTCACAAGGGGAACTTTAATTTCAACTCAGGCTGACGTCACATTTCCATACGGGAGCGACGAAGACAACATCCAATTGCCGCTAACGAAGAGAAGGAGACGGAGAATTACTAATTAAGAATCCGAAAGAAAGGGGCCGATGTTTAAAATGCGTGAGCCGAGAAAGTATATACGTATATATGAGACAAAGGAATAAGACTCCTTCAAGACGAGAATTGAGTTAGAAAATGGCGGATTGTACATTCTCGGCAAGAATTTGCATGTAATTAAAGTATAAGGAAAAATCACTGAGCGCAGATGTACTATATAGCGACTGGGCTTCTTTCTCTCTCATTTTCTCTTTCCCCTCACTCACTCTGATTGCCTTAATTCTATTCTACTATTTCATATTTCTTCGTCATTCATTTATTCTGCTCCCCTTAATTATTAGCCTCTATTGATTTCTTCACATCTACATGGTACATTCACCATCCGAGTGCGGATTCTTCTTCCATCTTTTCTCTCGGATAGGCTTCTCTCTTAAAAATAACCCTTTCGCTTTATTAATTATTCATTACGCCCTCCAACATATTTGGCCCCATAGAAAATGCAAGTAAAGGTGAAAGACGGGCGTATTTAATTAGTTGCAACTGTTTTAATGGGAAAATCAACAGAAAAACAAAACGCCTTCTTTTTAATTAGCCACCTACGAATGTCAAGTCTTCTTATACAAAATATACCTATTGAATTTCATTACTCGAAAATATAGGAAAACGTTATTTTTGAACTAAAAATTCTTAATATTATGTTTAAATATTATCCATTTGGTAGTTCTAGATAGCTAAATATAAAGGTTCCATTGTTGGTAACTATTTTGGTCTACATCTAGGTAGTTTTCAAACTAGCGATCACAAGTTCAATTTGAAATAAATCGAGATGTCCTTTTACAAAGGTCTAGTTCACCATAAAAATGTTCGGGACGCAGCAAGTGCGTTATAGTAGCGAATTTTCATAAGAATTGTACACTTGATTATACGGCATATTAGTAAAGTTAATACTTCAAACTTACACAGACCTTGAAGATCGATTTTAGAGGTCCTGGTACGCGCACATTTGAAGAATTCTTTCGAAAGTGTTACTATTGATATCTCTCTATTATCAAAAAATTCTTGCGTTTTAACTCCTTTTGCAAAAAAATGCCCAAAACTCAATTTTCTACGAAGGTAAAGAACTAAATTTTTCTATATCTGTAGATAGTGTAAGTCTCTTTAAAAGAACCTTGTATGACAAATTTCATTAAAGTTATACAGAAGATTTCTAGAAGGAAACTGAATTCATATTTAGAAAAGTAAAGTATCTGTCAAATTATAAACGTAGCAGTTATTTTTCCTTATTAATCAGTCTGATTTCGTTTTAGTCAACCTAATCAAACCGGTTTTTTCAATAACAATTACAACAATAAAAAAAATATGATTTCACACTCAAAGATGACAAACTTATTTAGACGTTTTAAACAAAAATGGGATCTTGTTATAAACGTATGAAATCTGTGCACTATTGTTTCTCCAAATGTGAAAATAAAACATTAAAAAAAGATACATGCATCCAGCTGGATTCGATCGCGTCACTTTCTACGTGGGATGCAATTCATTTTTTCAATTTCAAAACGTTTATTCAATATTAGGAATACATAATTTTATAATACAAGTTTAATATCAGTCTTAGTCTAAGTAAAATTAGAGTAATCTGAATATTCAACTATATTAATTTTACATAATGTGGTTTACAATGTATGGCTCCTATACTTGTATTTATCCATAATTATAGTTACACTTAGATACACCCTAAGTTTTACAGTGGCGTGCATCCTTGAGTTAAATTTGTAATAGAAGAGAGGTTGTTCCTAGATTAACTATAATTAGCGAATTTTTTTTTTAATTCGCTTATGGGGAGATCTGTGTTTATATATATATATATATATATATATATATATATATATATATATATATATATATATATATATATATATATATATATATATATATATATATATATATATATATATATATATCCGACCAATAACTCAAAAAATAATGGACCGATTTTGATAAAATTTGCAGAGTACCTTCCTTTTGCAAGTGGCTTGGATAGGTTCGTTAGCCAGGAAAATCGGACCAGGTTTTCCCGGGAAATTTTGTGTTTTCTTTATAAAAAAATTCATATCTCCAGAAGTAACAAAGTAAGGGCAACCAAATTTGGAACACGTGTTTATATTATAAAGAGTGAACTCTGAACTCTGTAGGTCCCTAGCTTTAAAGAAAAAGAAGTTATGGGCAGTTAAAGCAACAAATTTTGGAGTTTTCCTCAAAACGTCAAACTCGCAATTTTAAACGTCAAAATTGGCAATGTTTAGGCAAAGAATGTGAAACAAATACCGTTTGTGAAAAGAATTGCAAGAAGAGTGTTCTGCGAACCCTTAAGTTTCAGATTCAACCGTCATTGCCCTTCATTTTACTAAAATATTTACAGAATATCCATTTCAAATAGACCCTTTCTCTGATGTTTTGGTTGTCAGTTTAGTTAAGTTTGGTGGCTTTTTGGAGAGTTATTTGCAGGTTTAGTGAAGTTTATGGTTTAACGGTCTATAATTTTTTTTAGCTAATTATCGTAGAACAAATTTGTTAATGCATTTTTGCATTTTTTATCGAAATATGCGTTTATAAGAAAAAAATCTGGACGCAGTAAGTGCGTTTTGGTAGCGAATTTTCGGTAAATTTGCAGATTAGCCCCCGAACGCTTTTCAAAAAACTGTTTTCAGAAACTTGCCCCCATCCCCCCTGGATCCACAAACCGCAAGAAAAATTTCTTGTTTACACCCCCCAAGGAAGTTACGGGACCAGGAGTGAGTAGGGGTGCATAATTTTTTTTTAGCTAAATTTCATAGAACAAATTCATTAATGCATTTTTGCATTTTTGTTTAAATATGATGCATTTGTAAGAAAAAAATATGAACGCAGTAAGTGCGTTTTGGTAGCGAATTTTCGGTAAATTTGCAGTTAGCTCCCGAACGCTTTTCAAAAAACTGTTTTCAGAAACTTGCCCCCATCCCCCCTGGATCCACAAACCCCCAAAAAAAATTTCTTGTTCACACCCCCCAAGAAAGTTACGGGACCAGGAGTGAGTAGGGGTGCATAATTTTTTTTTAACTAAATTTCATAGAACAAATTCGTTAATGCATTTTTGCATTTTTTGTTTAAATATGATTCGTTTGTAAGAAAAAAATCTGGACGCAGTAAGTGCGTTTTGGTAGCGAATTTTCGGTAAATTTGCAGTTTAGCTCCCGAACGCTTTCCACTGTTTTCAAAAACTTGCCCCCATCCCCCCTGGATCCACAAACCCCAAGAAAAATGTCTTGTTCACACCCCCCAAAGAAGTTACGGGACCAGGAGTGAGTAGGGGTGCATAATTTTTTTAGCTAAATTTCATAGAACAAATTCGTTAATGCATTTTTGCATTTTTGTTTAAATATGATGCGTTTGTAAGAAAAAAATCTGGACGCAGTAAGTGCGTTTTGGTAGCGAATTTTCGGTAAATTTGCAGTTTAGCTCTCGAACGCTTTTAAAAAAACTGTTTTCATAAACCTGCCTAGGCCCCCACCCCCCTGGATCCACAAACCCAAGAAAAATTTCTTGTTCACAATCCCCAAGGAAGTTACGGGACCAGGAGTGAATAGGGGTGTATAATTTTTTTTTAGCTAATTTTCGTAGAACAAATTCGTTAATGCATTTTTGCCTTTTTTATCGAAATATTATGCGTTTCTAGGAAAAAATCTGGACGCAGTAAATCCGTTTTGGTAGTGAATTTTCGGTAAATTTGCAGTTTAGCTTCCGAACGTTTTTCAAAAAACTTTTTTCAGAAACCTGCCCTTCTCCCCCCATGGATCTACAAACCCCAAGAAAAATTTCTTGTTCTTACCCCCAAGGAAGATACGGGACCAGGAGTGAGTAGTGGTGCTGAGCGGGGTAGGTAGTAAAAAGGAAATATGAGCAGAAAATTCGAATAAAGCGGGCAAGAAAGCTGTCTTTTTCACATCTTGAAGCCATATCTCCCTTAAACCTACCCCGCACACCACCCCTATTCACTCCCAGTCCCATAAATTCCTTGGGGATGTGAACAAGAAATTTTTCTTGTGGTTTGTGCATCCAGGTGGGATCCTAGTAATGTTTATGAAAACAATTTGTTGAAAAGCGTTCGGGAGGTAATCTGCAAATTTACCGAATTTTCATTAAATCCTTCAAATTTCAATAACTCAATTTGCTATTAACGTAAGCTTTGTTGGATAGAAAACCAACATTTACGTTTATTTTCGAAATTTTTTTGTATATTTTCAAACCATAAGTAATTTTGATAAAATATAGTACATTGTTTCTACTACATAGGCTATACCGGTAATCAGATTGATGCCTGCTCGCATTTGCTATTAAAAACATTTGTATGGAAATTCACTTCCATAACACATTTGCTGCATCTAAACTTTTGAAAAATGTTTATATATTTTCAAACAATAAATTTATTTCAATGAAATATGGTACATTGTTTCTATATAGGCAACCAAGTTTGATGCCTGCTTTCATCAAAGAAAGACATTTGCTATTAAAAATATTTTAAAGAAAATTCGCTACCATAACGCACTTGCTGCGTCTAGAGATTTTATATATTGCACTTAACAGGAAAACGAATTAAAAACCTGCTTTGAGGTAATTCGATAAGTTATATATCTAAAACTAATTACTTAACTTATGTACAATTTGTAGCTTAACTCTAATATTTACAAGTATATACATTTGTATGTACATGGCAAGTGTGTTTACATAATTATTGTTGGGTGAAATGTCATGAGATGTTCCAAAATTTTGTTCTGTAAAATGGCAGTTTATGTTTAAATTCTATCTGTGGGATGCGAGCATGATAACCGCTACGCTATCTGGGCAGCCGTCAAAACAGGTTTTACTTGCGTGATACGGTAGATCGGCTCCATGCCCGGGATAATATATTCAAAGTATACATTATTAATTAATTACGGAAAATTAGGACGTAGAATTACCATTGAAACAAATCCCACGGCTGTTTCGGTCTTATATGACGTCTTATGTTTAAGTATCAAGATAAAAGAAACTATTTTAGAATCATTTTTATAAAGACTTGACTTGATTTTGTTTAAATTTCTAAAACATTATAATGCGACAGCATAATATATTTATGCTTCGCTAAAACTGTGTTTGAGGCCGCTAATAAAGCTACAAATATAGTGTATTTTAATAATTGATTGAAACGCTCAGTTGAATAACAATAACTTGGCAAATTTTTAACTTAATGTCGTCTGTCATTTTCCATAACTGCGGTCGAGATTTCACGATTGTGGATTCGGGTATTATGTTTTCTGCCTGGTATGTATTTGGTTTAGTTACCGTTGCTGTATGGTTTACACCTGCTGTATGAATTAATCTACGCGTGGCAGTTAACTACTCTGTCTGTCAGGCATTCGACTTTAAATCGTTTCAATGCATGTCTTTGGGATTTTATTTTTAATTTGGAAAAAACTGTAAATATTGTGGACCAAATTCCTTAAAGATCACAACATATGTTTATTTGCACAATTTCTAGCCACATGTGAAGTCTCATTCCAGCTACTCTGGTACTTACAAAAATATAGCGTTTTCAAAAAGTTTTCCCCGATTTTCCACCGGAAAAACTTGAGCATAAAAACTGATTAACAAACTCGACCTCGGTTTTTGCCCAGACAAGATTTTTGCCAAGTTTGATTGAAATAAGTTTCGTATTTTTTGAGTTATCGCTCGAACACACACACACACAAATATATATATATATATATATATATATATATATATATATATATATATATATATATATATATATATATATAAACATATATATATATATATATATATATATATATATATATATATATATATATATATATATATATATATATATATATATATATATATATATATATATATATATATATATATAAACATATAAAAATTTTAACGGACCTTGATTTCGGGTTCTAGCGACCCCAATTCGCGCGCATCTGAAGAAATTTTTTCAAAAGCTTTTCATCGTAACCTCTCTATTAGCGAATTTTTTTAAATGAAAATTCGCTAAAAGCCTGGACGCAGCAAGTGCATTACAATAATGAATTTTCATAAGAATTTTACACGATTAATGCGGCATATTACTAAAATTAATACTTTAAATTTAAGCAGGCCTTGAAGATCGGTTTTAGAGGTCCTAACGCGCGCTCATTTGAAGAATTATTTCGTTAATTTTACCATCGATACCTATTATCATAAAAAAGATTGTAATCTTGTGTTCTAGCACTTTTTGAAAAAAAAGCTTTAAATACCTACAACTTAATTTTCTATAAAGCTGGACAATTAAAATTTGCCATATCTAAATACTGTAAGTCCTTTTAAAAGAAACTAGTATTGCAAATTTCACTAAAGTTAGAAAACCTTTCCAGAAGAAAACTTAATAAATATTTAGAAAAGAAATGTATATTTCGTTTATCCATGCCTCTAATGACACTAACTTTATTAGCTAAACGATCCTCAGGGATAAAAACTGTATTGTGGTTAATTGGATTTGTAAAATTGTACCTATTAGTGCTCACCACAGGTTCCAAACTTCACCCAAGGAATGTATCTGCCAAATTATAATCGTGGCAAATATGTTCCTTATTGCCTGGATGATATCATTTTAGTCTAACTAATCGAACCGGTTTTTCCAACAACCAAAATTTTTTCAGAAACAAATTGTCTATTAGTAAATTTGCGTAATGAATCACGAAAATCTAACTAAAAAAATTATAGTTTTAGACTCAATGGTGACAAAGTTATCCAGTCGTTTTAAAGAAAAATTAGGTCTTAATCCAAACGTATCAAATCTGGATACTATTGTTTTTAACAAATATTAAAGTTAGTGAAATAAATCAAAATATTCAGTCCATCGGACAGTAATTGAAGCCGGGCCGTCAGCGGATCACGCGACCCTCGTACCACTGAACCACGGATGCTAGCTAATAAATAGTTATATAGACGGCAACTTGCTACCACAGAAAATTTTATATTACATCCTTAAACTACTGAGTGAAGTTTGGAACCTGTGGTGGGGTCTAAAAACTGCATTGTGATGATGTAAATAAGCAGCGATTTACTTAATTAATTGAATTATGACCTGATAGTTCGCCGGTCGCTTAGACAGATTCGCCTGTATCGATTTTAGATGACCTCTTATTTTTAAGCACACTTGGATAATCCAAATCACCACAACACATTAAAAAAAGTTCGGGGCGCAGCAAGTGCGTTATGGTAGTAATTTTTATTAAATGCCTCAAGTTTAGATAACTCAATTTTCGATAAGCTTAGAAAGTTGAATTTTGGTACGTAGTAAGACCTTTTCCAAAGCAACATGTCCGCCAAATGTCATCAAAAAAAGTTTGTAATTTTCGGAGAAAAAAAATTTTGAAAGGAAACTCAAAATTTGAATAACTCAATTTTCTATAAACTTAGAAAGTTGAATTCTAGCACATAATAAGGGCTTTCCCAAGGCAACGTATCCACCAAATTTCTTTGAAATAACTTTGTAATTTTCGGAGAAAAAAATTTTTTCGAAAGAAAACTGAAAAATTTTTCGGAAAACCATGTCCGATTTTTCTGGCTGACGAGCTCATCCAAGCCATTAATAAAAGAAAGGCACTTGTCGAGTTTCTTCGAAGTCGGTTAATTATTTTTTGAGTTATAGGTTGGATATATATATATATATATATATATATATATATATATATATATATATATATATATATATATATATATATATATATATATATACAGGTGGCGCATTGAAAGCGAAACACACCGATTTGCGTCCAGAATTATTTTTTTAAGAAACGCTGAAACGCGAATTAACAACACTTGTACTTAGGTTGCTTTTTTAAAAAATTTATTAAACTACTTAAACTATTTAACAACAAACTAGCATAGTTACTGCCTAAATTAATACTGAACAAATATTACACAAAACAATGGCTTTATATAATAATCGGATAAGTGTTCGTTGCAGGTTCTCACGAGAACATGCAGATCTAGCTTCTTCTGATTTCGTACTGCTGGCACTATCTGCAACGGTCGGCATAATTCGTAGAATCTGCTTATGGGAACTGCTGCATGCAAATGTAACTTGATACCATCTACGTGACATATCGTGGGAAGTCATGTGTTAACTCCTCCCCCCATTAGAGGACGGAACCCTTGGGTTTCGGAATTCTTAAAGGATTTTTCGCTTCTGCTTTGCTTCTTTCATTCTGCTGGGCACATCTTCTTTTGACAAAAACTGTAATAAATATTGTTGCTAGAAGGATTAGTATGATGTAGAGTAGGATCGTCCAAATACTTGTGTGGTACAACGGGAGTCTAATTTTGTTGGGAATTCTACTTTTTATAGACTGCAGCTGAGCCCTGATGTTGCTTACGTCGTGCAAAGGGACGTTTTCCAGTTCCATTGCTGGCAATTCTTCTTTGTTCATTTTGATTTCTGGATCTTGTTCCAACTTTGGTAAGGAGAATAATTGTTGTCTCAACTGGGCTCTGCACTGTACTGTATCGTTTACCACCAATCGACAATTGACATCTTGGTTTGAGTGTCACCATGTACGTGCCTTGTATAATTTGTGTGTTTTCTTCTCCCGAGCATTTGATTGACATCTTGGTTTCCTTTGGAGCCACCACCATAAACTGTGTGTTGCCATACTTCGAAACGATAGTCTTGGTAATTTTTACAGTCTCTTGTTTGCAATTATTGATAGGCTTTTGGAAATTAATTAGCCTAACTTCACAGGGAGGATCTTCACTGACGTCTGCTATTGTATCTTCTGTACATACATAGATCTCGTTCGTAAGCTCCTGGCAGGGGTTGTTTCTGAAGGCGTATTGTTGCTCATTTAGGATAAGGTACTTGGATCAAGGTATTATCATAGAGAAGCTGTTAGGATTGGTTTGTATAGGTAGGGAGTACATTTGGTAGTAAATATAGTCAGATTTGTCTATTAGTGGAATATCAATTTGGAATATAATTTTATATCCTGTTTGGATAGACTTGATTTTAAATAATTTTTCATACAAAGATAAGTCATTCTTGCTTACTAATCTAGATTGTGAAATGTATTTTTCTATTCCAGGAAGCTCTTTAATAATGAATTTTGGTTTGATGATAGAAGTGTGAAAAGTATTTAATTTAGAGAACGTTATAGCATTTTCAGTTGTTAATATTATCGATTCTATGACATTAAATAGGTTAGCGATTTCAGTCAACAGTTCTAGAATATGTGCTCGCTGGAGAACAGGCATGATATTAGTAGCTAAATCTTTAGTAATGTTTTGAAGTGCCAACATTCTTTTGACAATTTCTTTTTGATTATGAGTTAAAGTATTTACTGTTTGATTAAATTCATTTATTGCATTTATCATAACAGATGTTTGTTCGTCAAATAGCTCATGCATTCTATTTTGATCATCAGCTAATAATTGAAGGGCTTTGTTGATTCTTTTGCCATCATCAGCATCTAGATTGCCAGTGATTGATTTAAAAACTGTACCCAAAGGGTTGAGTAAACCTCTCTTAAATCTATACTTATCAGGAAAAATTCTAAGGAAAGTTTCATCTATGTTTATCTACAGTATAATTAAGGGCGATTATAAAATTATGGTATTCAGATCTAAAATTATCACTTAAAGTATTGGCTATAAGACAATATTTGTATTTAAGTTTACTGTAGTCAGTAAATAAGGGTTCCATATTATATACATGTATAAGGCGCCATACGTCATTTTGGCAATAGCTTCTACCTAACTTGCGAGGTAAAAACCCAGGGTTGTTCTTTAAATCTTCTAGTTGTGGCTGCCCTCCGCATGCCCACCTGAAAGGCGAAGATTTCTTAAATGAGTTACACATTGTTCGTCATTCTTGTGATTTATGAGTAAAGCTTTATTATGTTCTAAGAGGGATATTATAGTGTATGGGCCTGTATAGGGGTTTTTGTGCTTCTTGTGAAATCCAGGGGGTATCTTTTTATATACTGTTTGGCCCTCTTTAAATGGCTGATTAACTTTGACGTTAGTTCTGAGGAGCATTTTTTCTTTCGATTTTTCTATCCGATCTAATACGATATCATAAACTATTTTCATAAAATGTTTGTGTTTTTGGTTATATTCTTGAGTGAGTGTAACTTCGGGATCAAAGTTGAAGATTTCTGGGATGTATCCGAATATTAGCTCAAAAGGTGGTTTGAGAGTGAATGCTTGAATTGTAAGCTAGGATGCAGTAGGGTATTAAGTCAGGAGGTTTTAGATTTGGGTATTTTATTAGTATATCTTTACTCTTAGTTAGGGATATCAATGATTTATATATTCCGTATGTTACCTGTAAGCTGATACTTACATCGATATTTTTTTCTTTTCTTTTGTGTACGCATTCCTGTTTTTGTAAAAAATATAAAATATTTTACCAACAATAATGATGTAATAATATGGGTCCGACGGCAGTATCGTTTAAACTGATACGAGTGTTTTCCTAATTGAATGTTGACGAAGTTTAGACGTAACTTTGTCTAACGATTTTGATATGAATATTTATGATATTTTACTATCATTGTTATTATTGTTATTATATTATATAGGGTTAACCTATTTTGTGTACTTCCCATCGTTATGTTTCACTAAGTCCTGTGAAATAATCGTTCTATGGCAGAACAATTTAAAGTCTGTCTTTTAAACCTGTAAGCAATACACAGTTGTCCATCCGTGGATTATCTTCACAAAAAAAAATTAAATTACGTAATGTACTGTTTAATCACTGATTATAATTTTAACAAGGTAATAACCTTAAAATTTATTATACATATATACATACATATATATATATATATTTTGACAATATTAATCATGAGCTTAGTTTTATATTAAAATTGGGTGTTTTACCTTCAAGATCGTTCCTTGTGATTTTAGTCACTTGTTCTTGCTGCTAGGAACTTGAGGCGTAATGTCCGTAATGTGATATTATTAGAATAATTTGGTCCTGTTTCAAGAGTAGAATTGTTAAGTACGGTCCTGAATATAAACTCTTATCTAATGTTTATATATTTGTAGATTTTATTTACTTGTTACGATAAGTGTGTTTTTACGTCATATTAGTCAGTCTCTTAAGTCCTGTCTCGTTTTCATTTATCCGATTTTCGAGTTTTTAATTTATTTAGGTAATATAATTCGATTGTTTATTTAATTTGCTTAATATAAACAGATTGTATTCTTTTTTGTTGCAATATTCACAAGTCCTAATATAATCTTTAATTTTCTTTCTCATCTTTGAAAACGAGAATTTGTCTTTCATCTCTGTATAGGTTTCATCTATGTTTCGATGTCGCTTTTTAGTCTCATGACAAAACATGATTTTGTATTTAATTTCTGATGCTGTTTCTAATTCTTCCAAATTGGGTATTTTTGTTTCAGAACTATTAATCGTATTGGAATTTTCAATTTTTATGGGGTTTGTTTCCAAAATACTCATTCTATTTATTGCGAAATTTTGTTTATTATTAAAATGAGATGTTCCTACTTTAGGTTTTGCTTTGCTGATTATATGTTTTGCTGTATTTAACCCAGTTTTTCCTGTATTATCGTACTGGGCTAAAGGTTCATTCTCATGTTGTTCCTTTACTCTTTTCTTATAGCTACCTTGTGCATTATTTGAATGCTTACTTGACTTATTAGTAAAATTTAACTGGTTTTTGCTTTTCTTTTGTACATCCTGTATATTATTTAAACTAATATGATCAGTCTCCTCATTACAATATACGTTTGTAGTGGGAACTTCACCTAAACTGCTATGTGGGCTTTTGTTTAATTGAATTATCTTATTATTACTGGCAAACCAAGAATTTACATACCTCATAATGCTACCATTGTCCTGTTGCACTATCTTCGTTGGTTTTGATGCATCAGCCAGGTCAACATAATGCATTTGTCGACGGTCGCTTGCGTAATTGTTCAAGTTTAGGTTTAAATTATTTCTATAGTCATTCATTATCTCCTTATAAATACAACTACTATCACCGCCCTTCTTAGCTACATTACCTGTTTGAATATTTACACTATTAATATCTCCTATCGATTGTCCGTAGACGTGCCTGCTATAGGAAAATTTTGATCTTCACGATCGTAAATTTCGGAAGGTGTATCAATCTCATGGGTAAATAGTTCGTCAGAATTAAACCTTGTTCCTGGAACTGTGGATCTTTGCTGATTAGCAGGGAAGTTATTTCTTCTTGACTGCGTTGAAAAATTATTGGAATGTCTTGTAAACCTTGTGTTGCCACTCGAAGTATCCATGGGTTCAGGATATCTTTTTTGGAAATGTTCTCGTGGGTTTTCTGGTTTAAAAGAGGGCGGTCTAGAAAATTGTGAATTCTGATTATTTTGGCTTTGATATTGGGAAGTATTCCTAAATTGTGAAGTTTGATTACTTTGGCTCTGATATTGGGGATTATTTCTAAATGGTTTCTGAAATTGCATAACTGGAAAGTTTTGGGGAGTAGAACGATTGTTAAAATACCTGGTTTGTGGATTGGGGGTTTTATTATTTGGCGATGTATAATTGCCTGATTTAAGAAATGTCCTATCTCTATACTCGTAATTTTCTTCCAGAACTATAAACTTAAGAGCATATTTAATAGATGCAGGTGCAGTGGATCTTACTACCATTCCTAGAAGGTTTCTAAGTCCCCCGAGGAACGCTTTTAATGTTTGTTGAGCGTAAATTGCTCTTTTCACTTCTAATATTTGTTGATTGTCTTCATTACAAATTAAATTAGAGACCAGAAGTTGTTCAATATATCTACACCTATTACTAAATGTTAAAGCATCCTCATTATGTTTCTGCTTGAGTGTTAAAAGTTCGCTCAAAAGACTAGTGTCGTCTCGTTGGTCCGTGAAGTTTTGCACTATAGCTTGTCTTAGGTCTTGCCAATTATTAATAATTTTTGTGCTAATTATAAGTCTAGCTTGACTGGTTAATTTTGACTGTATAAAATTAACTAAAAAATGATTTAAATATAATCTTTCATCTTCAGCGTTATAAAATGTGTTCATAATGAGATCGCATGCCTTAAGAAAGTTACCAACATTTGCCGGTTCCCCATTGAACTCAGGTATCATCTTTAAATAGAATTCACTAAAGTTGTTTGCCATATTGTTAGCTTGGGCCATGTTTATGCTAAATTCTGTGGTATTAATTAAGTTACTATGAATTTGTTTTACAAGACTAATACTATTACGAGTAAAATTATTCTGAACTTCCTGTTCAACAATATTAATATCTAAATTATTTTCTTCAGGAATGACTTCTAAGTTATTTTCAAAATTAAACTGATTAAGTCTGCTTATTAATTCATCAATATCCGACATATATTCACATACATAAGACAAAGGAACAGAGAAAATATAGGAGAGCAACTTACAGTAATAGTAGGAACCAGATGACCATTTGTTCTTCTTAAAAAACCAAGGAACCAATATTCTTTTGATGCCTTAGGTTGCTGGGAGATCCGTCACCGACTGCGCCAATTAACAACACTTGTACTTAGGTTGCTTTTTTAAAAAATTTATTAAACTACTTAAACTATTTAACAACAAACTAGCATAGTTACTGCCTAAATTAATACTGAACAAATATTACACAAAACAATGGCTTTATATAATAATCGGATAAGTGTTCGTTGCAGGTTCTCACGAGAACATGCAGATCTAGCTTCTTCTGATTTCGTACTGCTGGCACTATCTGCAACGGTCGGCATAATTCGTAGAATCTGCTTATGGGAACTGCTGCATGCAAATGTAACTTGATACCATCTACGTGACATATCGTGGGAAGTCATGTGTTAACTCGCGTCAATTTTAATATTAAGGGGGACATCTTTTGACATAAAACTCAACTTTGTCACATCAACCCCTTAAAGGTGGTGATAACAACCCTTATATTTTAAATAGGGAAGATGGGTCGAGTGTTACATCATTTGAAAGCTCTTTCTTTCTGAATTCAGAACACTAATTTTTTTGGAAGTTTTATCAACTCGTTTAAAAATTATTCACAGTTGGAGTTGCAAGAACGTATTTCATTCATTGTGATAAGAAATGCACTAATTAGTCCATTTTTCGTTACAAAAACTAAAAAACAAAACTAAACGTTCAAAAATGTTTATTCGGTTAAGTAAGTGTTCAAATTCTTGACCACCAGCTTCCAAACAAAAGTAAAAATGTTCTTTAAAACGAGCTCTGACATTCTGCAGCGTTTGTGGAGTTATTAGACGGCATTCTTCAACAATGTGTCGTCGTAATTATTCCAGAGACTCCGGTTCTGTTGCGTAAATTCTACTTTTTAAATGGCCGCATAGAAAGAATTCTAAAGGAATTACATTCGGTGATCTAGGGGGGGGGGGGACTCAATAGCACCTCTACGCCCAATCCATTGCTCTGGGAACTCTCTGTTCAAAAACTCACTAACACGTTGTGAAAAATGCGGAGGAGCTCCAGCTTGTTGAAACACTAATTGATTTTCTTGATAGTGATCATCATTTTCAACAATGTCAATTAGTAGAGGGTAAACGATATCTTCTAGTAACTCCAAATACGTTTCGCCACTCAAATTGCCATCAAGAAAAATTGGTCCTGTTAAACGATCTCAAAAAATGCCAATTCAGATATTAAATTTCTGTGGAGTTTGAGAGTGGACTTCGTGAAATTTTCTTGGATTGTTATCTGCCCAATAACGACAATTATGACGATTGACTCTAGAGTTTAATAAAAACGTACACTCGTCTGAAAAACAGATATTGAACAGAAAGTTCCAGTTATCAGCTATTCGTGCAGTCATTCGTACATGCTGACTCGCCACTCCATAAAACTTTATTAAAGAAATTAGGAATTTGTATGATTTTTCTTAACATAATTTCGCAAAATCGGTTGCGCATTGCGTATTCACGCAGTTCCAAAATTTGGACCGGCTGAATATGATAACAAACGCTGTAACACGTCAATTTTAATATTGAGGGGGACATGTTTTGACATAAAACTCAACTTTGTCACATCAACCCGTTAAGGGTGGTGATAACAACTTTTATATTTTAAATAGGGAACATGGGTCGAGCGTTACATCATTTGAAGGCTCTTTCTCTTCTGAATTCAGCACATTAATTTTTTTTGAAGTTCTATTAACTCGTTTAAAAATTATTCACGGATGCAAAAGCGCATTTCACTCATTCCGATAAGAAATGTGCTGATAGTCAATACTTTGTTGGTTTGTAAACAAAAAATTGACTATCAGAACATTTCTTATCGGAATGAGAGGAATGCGGTTTGTTATTTCAGTTTATAGGTCGGCTTGATACTTGATAATACTACCGACAATTAGTTTCACAATGGTGTATTCTGTAGAAGAAATAGTTGAAATAATTACTCTTTTTTTCAAAAACGATGACTGTGCCAACCGTACTGCAAATTTGTTTAATGAACGACATCCGAACAGACATGTTAACAGAAAATACATTTTGGAGTTAGTTGCAATGTTCCGACAAAGTGGTTCAGTAGCCAACAAAAAACGAGATCCTGAAGGTTAATTTCCGGTTAGAAATGAGACTACTGCGATTGAAGTTTTAGGACAAATTGCTGCAGACCCAACTTTGAGCACGAGAAAATTGGCCACTGTTTCAAACATCAAAAGAAGAACTATTCAGCGAATATTGAAACATCACAAATTTCACCCGTATAAAATTCATCTTGTACAACAACTGAATGAAGATGATTTTGATCAGCGGCAGGAGTTTTGTGAAGTTATGACAGCACGAATAGCTGATAACTGGAACTTTCTGTTTAATATCTGTTTCTCAGACGAGTGTACGTTTTTATTAAACTCTACAGTCAATCGTCATAATTGTCGTTATTTGGCAGATAATAATCCAAGAAATTTTCACGAAGTTCACACTCAAACTCCACAGAAATTCAATATCTGGACTGGCATTTTTGGAGACCGTTTAATCGGACCAATTTTTCTTGATGGCAATTTGAGTGACGAAACGTATTTGGAGTTACTAGAAGATATCGTTTACCCTCTACTAATTGACATTGTTGAAAATGATGATTGCTATCAAGAAAATCAATTAGTGTTTCAACAGGATGGAGCTCCTTACAATTTTTCGCAAGGTGTTAGGGAGTTTTTGAACACAGAGTTTCCAGGAGAACGGATTGGGCGTAGAAGTGCTATTGAGTGGCCTTCTAGATCACCGGATTTAACTCCTTTAGACTTCTTTCTATGGGGCCGTTTAAAGAGTAGAATTTACGCAATAGAACCGGAGTCTCTGGAAGAATTACGACAACGCATTGTTGAAGAATGCCGTGTAATAACTCCAAAAATGCTCCAGAATGTCAGAGCTCGTTTTGAACAACATTTGTACTTTTGTCTGAAAGCTGGTGGTCAACAATTTGAACACTTAGTCAACTGAATAAACATTTTTGAACGTTTGTGTTTGTTTTTTAGGTTTTTTT
Organism: Tillus elongatus; assembly: GCA_964006375.1. Classification (NCBI taxonomy): domain Eukaryota; kingdom Metazoa; phylum Arthropoda; class Insecta; order Coleoptera; family Cleridae; genus Tillus; species Tillus elongatus. The sequence continues at coordinate 27,646,371 of OZ023268.1, read as the reverse complement.
TAAAGAAAAATTGACTAATTAGTGCAGTTCTTATTACAATGAATGAAATACGTTCTTGCAACTCCAACTGTGAATAATTTTTAAACGAGTTAATAAAACTTTCAAAAAAATTAGTGTGCTGAATTCAGAAGATAAAGAGCTTTTAAGTGATGTAACACTCGACCCATGTTCCCTATTTAAAATATAAGGGTTGTTATCACCACCCTTAAAGGGTTGATGTGACAAAGTTAAGTTTTATGTCAAAAGATGTCCCCCTTAATATTAAAATTGACGCGTTTCAGCGTTTCTTAAAAAAATAATTCTGAACGCAAAATTTCTGAAAAAAAAAATTTAAAAATTTCTCTGGACGCAAATCGGTCTGTTTCGTTTTCAATATGCCACCCTATATATATATATATATATATATATATATATATATATATATATATATATATATATATATATATATATATATATATATATATATATATATATATATATATATATATATATACATATATATACAGATACTGAATATTTTTTTAATTCAATACCTAATGAATGCAAATTAGTTACATTTTTAATTTACAAATGTATAAAGTAAAAAAAATGTTAATCTTTGCTATTTTCATAGATAACTTAATTGTTATTTATTTTCATAAGAACAGGAGAGGGTAGAATTGGGCACTCCAGAAAAGCAAAAGGGTTCTGTAAAATATTAAGACCCAACTAAGATGTTTACAGCGAAGAAGTAGAAAGAGAAGGAAACACTCGACGTAAGAAATTAAAGAAGAGACAGCGTAGAAAAGGAGGCTGTGTTTTTGCTTTATATTTTTTGCCTCGACGTTAAAATCCTCCAGAGCTACTTTGTAGTGGTAGTTATATGATAGTAGGAGCCTTAACGCGAGACAAAAATCCAAACAAATGAGATAAGTTAGGGGAAGACTGTTGAAGAGAGCGCCGCCCTGATGAGTATACATGCATAAATTAAAAACGTAAAACATCAATACTTTCTTATTAAACTCCCTCCCCCTTAATGACAATCAGGCAGCAGCGAGCCGGGAGCGTATGTGGAGAAAGGGGAGAAAGAAACCCGGGTCAGAGAGGACGAGAGGCGAGGGGAGAGGCGCGTCAAGAATAAGAATACGTGCATTAAAAACGAACATCAATACTTCCCTTATTAAAACTCCCTTATAATGACAATCAAGACAGCTCTGGAGGCAGCGAGCGTGTGTGACGCGTTCGCGGAGTGGGACCCAGTGTTGCCAACTGAAAATTAAATGTTATGACAATAAACAAAATGTAAAAATATTTGTAAAGTAATATTATTAACGATTCAGTTAATTGGTAACAATTAGTAGACATATTTAAATTGTAAATAAAGGCAACCTGATGCATATTGCTGAAGAGCATTATATGCCAAGTTTTCATACGTAAAAAAGTAAAACTGCCATAAAAAATATACAGGGTGTTTCCTAGATTTTCTGCCCAAATAAAAGTGTATCGTTACCTAATATTAAGACGAAAATTTGGCGTAAAAGTTTTCCAAATGTTCCTTCAGTACGTGAAGATTGGAACCTGTGATGAGCACTGGTAAGCACACCTTGAGAGCTCAAATTACCACAACACATTTTAGAAAACCTCACGATCCTTTAAGTAACCAAGTTAGCGTCATCAGAGGATGAATAATTTTAAGGATATTATATCCAAAACTATATTTATAATAATGGGCCGTTCCATTGGTGTACTCAAAGTTCCTATTTTTTTTATCGTGAATCATTACCGAAAATTATGTGACAAGTAGAAGTATATTGTTAGACTCCATGGCCTACACTTTTCTTTGTCATTTGTTTTCTGGTATTGGATTTCATAGCCTACTATCCTCAAAACGGTTTTTCTCAAAATTGTCAGCGCAATTACAATATTTCTCAAGCATGTTGTACATCGTTGGAAAGCTATTTTCACAAGCTATCACCTGAGCGAAAAATCCAATATGGCTGCCATAATAAAATCAAACGTTGATACCTGTAGCTCAAAAACAGATGACAGTCCAAAGTTTAGAATAGCACAAAAGGATTACTCTGTAAAAAGTGTCCTGATAATGTGCAAGTCTTAGACATGTCAGATCAACGCCTACTTAAAAATTGAAGTGAAAGAAATCGACAAATTTTGTTTTTTTCAAAATAAATCGAAAACGAAAAGAGGCAGGTCAAAATACAAGTCATATTTGGAACGAGCATGAAATTCTAAAAAACATTGCTAATTTAAGCGTCTCCCTATCCCTAATAATAACGGAGATAGCAATACATTCCCATCCAGTTTGGGACACACTGTATACACAAGGTGTTAAAAACTTTTTTATTTTCTTCTGTTTATTAATTACCTAATTGTTACAGCAATAATAATTATTTTAATAAGTTATTTAAGAACTTTGAATAATGAACTCACACGAACAAAACTCAAATAAACCGCTGAAAATGTCCTCCATGAGCCATAAATATCCATCTATTCCACATGTTACTCTTACGCTTGGAAAATTTTTGGACTGGCGCGAATCGTATTAAAACCGTTAATAGTACGCAGTAGTATCTTTTTGGTTTCAATAGGAGTAGTATAAAAATGTGTATAAAGTCACGCCAGAAATAAACGTCTAAAAGATAAAGGTCCGCGAACGGGGTGGTCATGGTGAGGTCTTCCTCTACTTGTCCAACGATATTGTTGACCCAAATAATTTCAAACAGCTACTGCAAAAGAGCGTGGGCGCCATCATACATGAAGCAGATTAAAACTCTCGTTCCTACTGGCACTGCCTCTATCAATTCTGGCAACTCATCTCGAAGGAATTTGTAATAGATAAGACAGTTAAGTCGATTTTGACAAAAATGTAAGATAATTAAGATATCTCATATAATCCCTGCCCAAACTTTAAATGGCAATGTATGCTGGTGATGTCTTTCTGTGATAGTATGAGGATTATCTTTAGCATAAATATGGTTATTAATTAAATTGCTAATGCAATCTCTCTAAAAATTAGCTTCATCTGGATATTAGTTTTTTTTCGAAAAATTTGTGACTTCAAAGGTTTTCTTGAAACCAATTACAAAAATTAAATTGAGTAGGAAAGTCTCGAGGCAACAAAGCTTGCACTCTCTGTAAGTGATATGGATAGAGTTAGCAGTCATTGAATATTCTAAAAGCTGGTTTTGGATTCACATTCAACTTTTTTCCGACTTTCCTCGTACTCCTGCTTGGAGCTTCTTCCACCATGTTCAAAATATCTTCCTTAAGTTGTGGAGTTCTAACTGTAAATGGTTGGCCGCTTATTTTGCTTTGTGAAAAGCTACTTGTTTCCTCCAACCTGAGATGAAATCATCGAAGTGTTTCTGGACATGTTATTCGTCTACTAGGGCAAAGTCCTCCATATAAACGTCTTGCTTCTCGGGCATTTTCGTTTACTACACCGTACGTAAAATTAATTTGAGCCATATCTTTATTGGTAAACTCTGCAACGAAAAGAGTATGTAGCAGAAATTATTTGGAAAACACTTCAAAAGAATATTTTTAATGAGGAAATCAAATGTGGTTGCCATGGAAATGTCTTACAAATATCACTGAAATATTTGTCATTTATTAATAAACAAGTTTCTTTAACACCGTGTTTAAAAAACGAAGCAATATTCAAAAATAGTTTATACCACATTTTTGCTATAAAATTAAGTGTGAATATTTTCACACATCCTTTATTGTGACAGTAAGGTTATAAATTTTTATTAATTTCTAAATATCATGCGACACTCGATAAACTTCCATCATACGGTTTGCATTCCAAACTTTGCCTATGGGTTCCTAAATTTCTAAAGGCGCATGGTCTTAGTGTCAGAATCCTTAAAAATAAATGCAAGTATTCCACAGGGTTTCCTTCTGGCTCCAAAATATTGATTTGATATAATAATCTTCTGTTAACGATTTTAAAAAACCGACCCACAGCTTATTATAGAGCACTTCAAAGAGCGTAATCATTGACGCCCAATATCTGCCCATAACTCATTAACAATGAGACACAAAGTAACCAGCTCCTTGAATATAACCTGTCTAAGATAATAAGATAGAGCTCTGAAAATCTGGTTATGTGTATTGCCTCAAAAACACGTGATTGCATTTTCTCTAGGAAAAGCGACCCAGAAGCCCCAAACGTTCAAATGGTTGGTTAAATACTGCCCACAAATCCCCAGTCTCTACATTGATAAGTGTTACAGTGGGTCTTGGCTGGCATTTATATGTGCTCAAAATTTCGATGGCAGTATCAAATAAGTTTGTGTTTCTATTTTGGTTTAAAAGTTCTTTTTCGTCACAGCAGATTCTTAAAGCACAGATTTGTCCACAGTTGATATATTGTGTAAAGAATACGGTGGATGGATGGAGTCTGACCTAAGAAGACGTAATCTAAGGTGGCTACCGAAATGAAGGATGTTTCATCAAAAATTACAAAAAGTTTTGACGCGGAAACTGCGTTATGGTGGTGAATTTTCAAAAAAGTGTCTTAATGGAAAATATGTATTTTTTAACGTAAGACAACCTTCATTGGATTTACACTGCGATCGTCAGGCCGAGAATCTTCTGCGTGCGTGGTCTGGTGGTGTGGTGTGAACCAAACTGCTACCAAGAGGCCGGCCAAACTCCAAAGGCTGGCAATCCTGGGTATCACAGGCGCTATGAGGACGAGACCCTCAGCTACGCTACAGGTCTTGCTGATGCTGCTACCGCTTCCCATCTGTATCAGAAGGGAGGCTATGGCGTCGCAACTTAGAATGAGAGACTCTTGTAACTGGTGCGGAGAGGGGGCAATAATAGGACAAGGTCGCCAAGGAGGTGGAAAAGGAAATTTCGATTTCCACAATCAAGGTCTGAAATGCACAGGACGACATTAGGTTAAATAGGCCATATACCCGCAGAATCCCCAGAAGGGATCAGTGGAGGGATTGCATTCCAGCCGGCAAGCCTGGTCTGTTTTACCGACGGATAGCGGCTGGATGATCAACAATCCTCCGGGACAGGAATATAGATCGACAGCCTGGAGGTGTGCGAGAGTTACGCTCTGGGCGCATATACCACGGCATTCGAAACGGAGGTGTACGCTATCCTGTCTGTAACCAATCGACAGGATGTGAGTATGAGCCCTGAGAAATGTGCATACATTTGCTCGGATAGCCAGGCGGTCCTACGGGCAGTCTGCGCGGCCAGAATTAGTTCAACACTTGCTCAGTAGTACGCTGACTCCCTTAAAGGACTTGCCAGGACAAAGGAAGTGCATGGTGTGGGTTCCGGGACACTGTGGCATAGCGGGGAATGGGGTGGTGAATAATCTCGCAAGACTTGGTTCCCGGCGGCCGTTCTGTGGCCCGGAGACTGCGATAGGGATAAGTAGGGAGCCGGTCTTTGTCGGCTTGGACAAGTGGACTGAGGAGGCCATGGAGAGGCACTGGAGGTCGGCCGGTGGCTGTAGGCAGCTGAGGGACTTTGTGGTGGGGCCGGACAGAGATAAGACTGTCTAGATACTCGGTAGGAGTTGACCTGCGCTTCGCCGCATCCTTGGAGTGCTGACACTGTCACTACGCTCTTAGAAGACACCTCACATTGATAGGTGTCTAGAGGGATCCCATTTGCCAGGAATGCGGCGAGAATTAAGAGACGTCCTACCACTATATGTGTGAATGCTAGGCTTTTGGGAGTCTTTGAACAGAATTATTCGGTTCGAGGACTCTGCAGAGGAACCAGGTAAGTACCATCCAATGGAAGACCGTCATGGCCTTCATTTTGAGATCGTGGCGGTTTGGAGACGGAATCGAGGAAGTGTAGAGCATGGTTGCTGGGTTCCCGGAGTTGGCAAAAAGGGCCCATTGCGGCATACTTGCCTGGCGCTAGCCTCCCCACCACTGCTACTACTAATGAAAGACATCCAATTTGACATAACCCATATAGTAGAAACAATGTACCATATTTTTTTCAAAATGTCTTCATTGTTTGAAAAACTATAAAAATTTCCGGAAAAAAACCTAAAATGTTCCCGGAAAAACTGGTCCGATTTTCCTGGCCAACAAACGTCTTTAAACACTTGCCACGATATGATTATCCACCAAAAGCTTTGTAACAAAAATTCCCAAAAAATGTGTACATAAAAATTTGTAAACAATTGCTTTAACGAAAACACGCCATTTGCTAAACAAGTATTTTTCACGAAAATTTGAAAGTATTTTCTTTTAAATGACTTATTAAATGTTTATTATTAATTACAAACACCCCAAAAAATCTTACAGGAAATGATTTATATGGAAACACGTTAAAAAGTTGACAATAGTTTTTACACGAAATCTTGCACTGAGGTTTAATTTGACATTTGCGAACACAATTTATAGACTACTTGTATATTATTTCAATGCAGAGATAGGTAATCCTCTTAAAATAATTATTTCCTACCTTTTTTGTACCAAAGTTAATTTAATTAATTTAATTTTGAAGTATGTAGAGCTTCTTATCGAGTTGATAATGTCATAACATATATAGTGAACTGCTATCGCTCTCGCTCTGGTGATGTTTTTAATTTCATTGATCAACTTTATGATGTTTTGGGCCAGCTGATGAAACCTGGTGTTTGAGTGATTTTCACTGGTGACTATAACTTTGATTAATATAATGTTATGTCTAGAGAGTTCTGTATGCTGTCTGGTATGTTCGCCTGCTTTGGGATGATTCATGTGGTGGCGTGGCTGACTAGGGTGACATATATGAGTCCGAGTACTTTGGAAAATATTTTGATTAATTTTGACAATAGATGTGCCTGTCTTGTGCTTGACAATAACATTTCTGATCATAGGTCTGTGTTTTTTGAGCTCGATGATCGTTTGGATAATAAATGTGATAATTTCACTATATATAGGCGAATTTACAGCAAAACTGGTTTGGATGGATTTATTGCTGCACTTGAGAGTGAGAATTGGGGTAATGTTTGCAACGGTTTGGATATTGATGACGCATTTGACGAATTTCCTCAGATTTTTTGTTTCCATTTTAATCGTCATTTTTCGTTACGTAAAACTTATGTGGGCGAGGGAAGTGCTGGTAGGAGATGGATTACTTGTGACACTAGACTGTCGAACTCTAATGTTAAGCAACTATTTCGAATAGAGAGTGTTTCACCAGAGGCAACTCAAGCCTAGAAAGCTGCTAAAACTGAGCACAAGATGATGGTTAGTAGCGCTAAAAACAGCTTCTGTCAGAATAAACTTTTCTTATCTGACAATTCTACTCGTTTCCCATGGCGTAATACCGGTGCGTGGGTGGAGGAAACTAAAACAAAGGGTGTGTAATATGCAGATTAACGCTAATGATAGTGTTTTAAGTGACCGAGATGATATTGCGGACTTGTTTAATAAATATTCCTTGGATGCTCCAACAAGGATAGTGGATAAGGTTCCTAAGGTTTCTGGGCTTGCTGATATTTTGGGAAACGCGAATCAGGCTTCAATGTTTTTATTTTCTTACGAAGAGGGTGAACTACACGCTCTATTGATGCGTAAATTTAAGAACAAGGTATCCTGTGGTTTGGAAGACATGCCACCCTATATACTGAAGAATTTTCTAACGTCTATTATTCAGCCTATTTTGTATCTTGTAGATCTATCATTTCTGCAGGGATCATTTCCAAAACGCTTAATAAGCGACAGGGGTATCCTGTTACTTAAAAAAGGGGGATCCGGCTGATCTTGAGAATTATCGACTTCTTAATATATACATGGCGTTCTCTATGGTGTTAGAGTATCGCTATTTAAATCGACTGGATAATTTTCTGATTTCATATAATATTTTGTCAGAGAAACAACATGGTTTTAGGCGAAATCGTTCTACGACATCCTCTTTCACTTTGTTTTATCGAGACGTGGTTGGTTTTCTGTAGGCTGGTGAGTGTCCTGTTGGGGTATTTTGTGATCTCAGCAGGGCACCCGATTGCATAGACCATGTTTTGCTGAAGGGTAAACTCTATGACTGCGGAGTGATAGGTGCGGCGCTCGACTGGATATCGTCTTACTTGTGTGATAGAAAACAATTTGTCAGTATACGTTACAGAGATAAAGCTAGCATTAAATCTGTGAACTCACGCTCCATGGGTGTTTCTACTGGAGTGCCTCAGGGATCGGTTTTGGGCCCAATTATCTTCATTGTCTACATAAATGAGCTTGATAAGATATCGCCTGATGTGGGTATCACGATGTATGCAGATGATGCGTCCCTGGTTATATCTGAGAAGACGGATGATCTTTTGATGAATAGTCGCACTAGTACTCTTGACACCTTGAAAAACTAGTTGTTTCAATATTTAGTATAGGTACTTTAATTCGTGTAAAACAAACATCATTTGGTTCCATGCTTACCAGAATGAAGTTGGCAGGCCCAGTATATGTCCTAATAATGTTGCGCTGGACTATACGAGTGATCTAAGGTTTCTGGGATTGCATATTGATGAGTGTTTGAGCTGCAAGTTTCATTGCTCTGATTTGGTTGCAAAGCTGGCATCTATGAATTTTTGTTTAATATTCGGATCATAGTGTCTAAAGAATAGTTGCTTTTTTTATATTATGGACAGATTGAGTCTTGATTCAGGTATGGCATATGCTTGTGGGGCAGTTCCACTCTTGTTGTGGTGATGTTTGTGTAGCGTAGAAGCGTATAGTTCGCTGCATTTTGCCTTGTCGGAAAGAACATCATGTGAGCCGTATTTTATTGAAAGATATGATATTAAATGTGGCGTGCTTGTTTATTTTTGAGGTCTGTTTGTATGTATTCCGTAATAAGGATAGATTTGCGAGAAACAATAGTGTGCATGACATAAACACGAGGCAGGCTGATGAGTTTTGTGTTCCGTATGCTAGGATAAACCTAACCGGGAATTCACCTGGCTGTATTGGGCCTAAGTTGTTCAATAAATTGCCTATTCATATTATGGAAATCAACGGGACAAATGGCTTTAAATGTGAACACGCCAGGTTTCTAATATTAAAATATTTTTATACCCTTAGAGAGTTTCTAGAATTTGCAGGTATTTATTTTTTCCCCCTTTTCTGCACTTGCGCTGTATATCTGTGATTTTGTAATTGTGTTTCTGTGATTTTATTTTGACAAGTCCTATATGGTGTAATGCACTGTCTGAAGAGATACTAAAGGATTATTATTATTATTATTATTATTATTATTATTATTATTATTATTATTATTATTATTATTATTATTATTATTATTATTATTATTATTAATTTTTTTCTTCAAAAATTCGCTACACATTTTGCTCGGTTATTAGAATTATACAACAATACTACATGGATCACGATATGCAAGTATAAATGTAAATATTTTTAGAAGTACCAAAATTTGGATTTGTAACTTAAAAGACGAAAATGTTATAGGCGTTTAACGAAAAAAATTTTGGGGGTTTTCCTAAAAACGTCAAGTCGCGATTTTAAATGTCAAAATTGGCAACATTTAGGCAAAGAACCTGAAACAAATACGGGTTATGTAAAAAAAATGTTGCCATAAGGGTGTTCTACAAACCCTAAAGTTTCAACTTCAACCCTGATTGACCTTCATTTTACTCAAATATTTACAGAAAATTCATTTCAAATAGACCCTTTCTCTGATGCTTTGGTAGTAGTTTCAGTTAAGTTTATGGTTTAATGGTCTATAATTTTGAGCTAATTTTCGTAGAAAATATCCGTTAATGAGGAGACCACGACTTTTGAATTTTAAAAAGATTTCTTCAGATGAGTGCAAACTAGGCCCCTAGAATCCATATCTGGGTTTTGTTTAAGTTTTTATCTGTTTACATATATACAGGCTCACGCATTTCTACGTTAACGGTCAATATCATTGTTATTGTGCAAGATATGAGAAAAAATTGTATACGTTAATGATAGGGTATCTTGAGCTGCAGCTTATAAATTTTTTTGACAATCACAGGATGGCGCATAAGTCTGTTGTGATACCTATAATTTTTCTTCGAACGTTCTTATATTATTGCATTGGTGAATTTTTCATCGAAATGTGATACATGTTTGTAAAAAACGCAGTAAGTGCGTTTTGGTAGCGAATTTTCATGAAACGCTTCAAATTGCAATAACTCAATTTGCTATTAACGCAAGCTGAATTGGCTAGGAAACCAGTTTTCTCTGAATAATTTTAAGTTTCTTTTCGGAAAATTTTTGTACGTTTTCAAGCAATAAGTTACTTTGATAAAATATGGTATTAACACCTGACTGACCTAAAGATTGTTTCTCCAGCAAAGTTAGCGTCATCAGGGGAATGAACAAACTGTTTAGTCATCCCTCTGATGACGCTAACTGTCCTGTTGAAACGATCATCGGGTCTAAAAACTGTATTGTGATAAATTGGGTTTTCCAAATTGTACTTATATATATATATATATATATATATATATATATATATATATATATATATATATATATATATATATATATATATATATATATATATACGATCTTTGTCCAACAGTTTTGATCATCTTAAGAACGGTAATAACTCTTTTGTCACGCATGTTTTAGGAATGAGTCATTGGTCCATGAACACCTTAGTACCCAAATACAGGAAATATAACCATCTTAGATCCAGCAGTCCAGCATCCCTATAAAGCGAGTCAGAAGGATGAGTCATTCTTTTCTTTAAAATTATTTAAAAAAGCTTCTGTGGGTTTTTTTACAACTTACTGACATGTCTGCTAAGTATTCCTCCCCACCCTACTATACGTTACCTCAAATGTGGATCTACTAAAGCCTGATACACAATCGTTAAATCTCTTACATGCATGTGAACTCTTTTAGATTATTTATTTAATACAGTAGTGATCTTAGTTTGTTGTTTAGGTAATTAGCTTGATGCGTCCATTCTAGATGGCTGTCTATTATTATTCCCCAATACTTATTTTTCTCAGCATATGCAATTTTGGTGTCTTTTTTGGTTAAGTGTCTATATTTGGGCAGCTGTGTGTTGCAGGAGGCAACTGAAATAAACCGTGTTCTGTCGTAATTTATGGTTAGCAGTTTAAAGTCTAATCATTCAACAATTGAACATAGATCCTGTTTATCTTGACCTTAAGCTCGCACTAATTACTTGCACTTATAATAAGTGCTGTATCGCAAAGCGTATTAATTTTCCATTAATTTTTAGATCAAACGAATAACTCAAATACAATTTAAACAATATAGGTTCGATCACTGTTCTCTGTCACACTCCATATCTAAGAGTTTTAAAATCACTGTAACAGTTCTCAATTCTTACAGATTCTTTTCGGTTTGATGGATAGCTCCAAATAAGTTCCAAAGGTCGACTTCTTATACCCAAATACAATTTAAATAATATAGGTTCGAGCACTGTTCTCTGTCACACTCCATATCTAAGAGTTTTAAAATCATTGTAACAGTTCTCAATTCTTACAGATTCTTTTCGGTTTGATGGATAGCTCCAAATAAGTTTCAAAGGTCGACTTATTATGCCCAAATACAATTGAAACAATATAGGTGCGATCACTGTTCTCTGTCACACTCCATATCTAAGAGTTTTAAAATCACTGTAATAGTTATTAATTCTTACAGATTCTTTTCGGTTTGATGGATAGTTCCACATAAGTTCCAAAGGTCGACTTCTTATGCCCAACTACAATTTAAACAATATAGGTTCGATCACTGTTCCCTGTGACACTCCATATCTAAGAGCTTTAAAATCACTGTAACAGTTCTCAATTCTTACAAGTTCTTTTCGGTTTGATAAATAGCTCCAAATAAGTTTTAAAGGTCGACTTCTTATGCCAATGTTTTCTGATGAAGTGACGGATGACTGACCGTATTAAAGGCTTTTGCTCAATCCAAGAATAGACAGAGTTATGGTGATAGGTTATCAAATTCAGGAGAGATATTGTTTATTAGCTCTAAACTAGCGTCTTTAGTTGAGGGTTGGGCTCTGAATCCATATTGCTCCGAATTATATATATATATATATATATATATATATATATATATATATATATATATATATATATATATATATATATATATATATATATATATATATATATATATATATATATATATATATATATATATATATATATATATATATATATATATATATATATAATATCTTATATTTTTTAACAAAATCGTCTTAATGGTTTTTGAATATAAGTGTTGTCTAAGCATGGTAATTATCAAATAGGACGTTAGTCTGAAGGCTGTGTTTTTCGCCTTTCTTGTGGCCTAATATCACTACTGTCTCTTTAAATGCATTTCGACTGACATCTGTTTCAAAGGACATGTTAATTGTAAATGCCAATGACTGACAAATAAGATCTGCTATACTTTTTAGAGTCTCTGACCGTATTTTATCATTACCAGCCGTTTTTACTTACACAGCGTCACAATGTGTGAAAGTATGGCAACGGCGACAAAAATGTCAACATTTTTCTTTCGCTTAAACGTCGTAAAAAGCGCCAAAACGCATAGCAACCATGATTTGAGAAGGAATTTTTTTGTGTCTGTCAGTCCATCGGTATGTCGGTTTGTCGGTCTGTATGTCTATCTGTTTGTCGCCATGAACTGTCTGGTTCTTTTTGGACAAAATCGCTCCAGGGGGTAGGGGATTTATAGGGGGTGATTTGGTGAAAATTGAAATTTTTTCGTTAAAACTCTAGTAATATTTAGGGTTTGTTTATTAGAAAACCTTCAATTTCATCAAACCCCTGATTTGCTGTGTTGAAATTAAATGAGGGAGTAATGTGTGGGGGTGGAATATCGGTGCAAGAAATTTCGAATTTTTTTTGCTAAAACGGACTAAAAAGTTCAAAACATATAGAAAACTTGATTCTGGAACAAAAATATTGTTGTCTGTCGGTCGGTCGGTCTGTACGTCTGCAAGTCTGTCTGTTAGTAGACGAAATAACTTTAGAAATAATTGAGATATCATCTTCTAATCTGGTATCCACTTAGCACCCAAAAAAGGAACGGTGAAAATTGTTTTTGGGTAACATCGCTTCAGGAGGTAGGAGATAAATGGGGGGTGATTTGGTGAAAATAGACATTTTTCGTTAAAATAGAGTAATATAACGTTTTAGAAGTGTATGGGTACAGCAATACGAGTATTTTCTTTGTGGTCAAGTTATATACCCTAAATTCATTCCGTGAGAATGTTTTTTTGAAGAGAATATTATCACAGTTATGTGGAAGTTATGATTCAATTTGCAGCACTGTTTTTAAGGTATGAGGCTGCATTAGGTGCACGAGATACAAATCTCAAACAGCAGAACAACTGATAGGTCAACTTCCGGCACCTAGAGTCAATGCAACTCACGTGTTCACCCACACTGGAGTAGATCACGCAGTCCCAATTCGAGTACTACGAATGTCCAAGGACAGAGGCAATAAATCATTCAAAGGATACATTCCCATTTCTATATGCCTAACAACAAATGGCATTCATATTGAAGTACTCAGTCACATGTCGGCAGGATTTGTGTCACGGATAGGAAGTTGTTTACATCTGTATAGTGACAATAGCAAAACATTCGTGTGAGGCAACGAATCGCTACATAGTGCGATAAAAACCAACCGATAATACGAGGCACAAACTAAGTCAACATGCATGGAAATACATTGGCACTTCATTCCACCATCAGCACCACATTTTGGCGCACTATGGGAAGCTGGAGTGAAGTCAATCGAATTCCATTTAAAATGAGGGATCGCAGCACTAACATTAACTTACGAAGATTTAACAACAGCAATGCATCAAATTGGAGCATGCTTGAATTCCAGAGCAATATGCCCGTAGTCAGATGATATAAATGACTTTAACACATTGACACCAGGACATTTGCTTATTGGTCGATAAATTATATCTCCACAATACATGCCAGCAGAAAACATTGAAGACAATGTGCAGAAAAGGTGTAAGGTGCTTAAAAAATGAAGAGCGATTTCTGACGCATCTGGCACAAAGATTATTTACATCAGCTTCAACAAAGATACAATTGGAAAGCCAAAAAAGGAAATATCAACATAGGACACATGGTATTAATCAAGGATGACCACATCAGTGCTGGCTATTCGCCTTTGGTTTCAAAAACTCCCTGGGGAGGAGATGATGTGGTGATGAGGTACGATGTTAATAACAATGATGAAGTCACGCTATGGTGCTTGATGGTACTTTCTTAATTGTATCCTGTTACTTCAGTGGAAAATGATTCCCTTAGACTAACATCGAGTATAATATCGTTGACAAAATTAATAAAATTATGCCGGGTTGTCAACCTATTACCGTTTTGTAACTTTTATGCGTATGGAGTAAAGTGCCCTAATATCGGATAGTTGCCTAATATCGGATAGATCTGTTTTTAAGAAATCTTTAATCTGATAAATAAGAAACCTTTCCACAGTTTAGCATGGAGCTAAACCTAAGCCACGGAATAATATTTTAGTGCTAGTAATAAAACATAGAGAGCTCTAAAGTCACTTATTCTGAACTGTGACATTTCGAGTTTTTACACGTGCTAATCGGTAACGTAATTTTTACACATTCAGGTAAGTTATTAAATTTGACTCTGTAGCTTAAGTTAGTTTGTAATATGTCTACTTTAATTAAGTGCATGTGCACAATGGATTATTATACCTTTTCTTTGTTCCATAAATTTGACCTTAAACATGAGACAATTTGCCTAATATCGGATGGTCGCACTGTCTTAATATCAGATATACGATATTAGGACAAAAATTTCATATTTGACTTTATATAGAAGACTACTATCTGCATGTAGCTAAGGCCTTATTAACAACCACATTTTAATGTTCTCGTCAAAAAAAGAAAGATTTATGCTTTATCCGTGTTCCACCCTTGCTAATTTTACTTTTTATCTTACACTTTTTCTTAATTTCAGAAATAAAATGTCGAAACCCAAACAAATGCTAAAGAAGTGGAATAGCGAATCCATCCTTGCAGGTGCTACTGCAGTTAGAAATAAAAAGATAAGATACCTGCTAGCTTCCAAAACTTTTAGAGTTCCTAAGAGCACGTTGGAAGACTACGTGAAAAATAAAATTAAGTGAGCTGAAGAACTTATACAAACAAATCTGGGACGTCCGCCAGTATTGCCTAAAGGAATTGAAACCGATTTGGTTGTTCATTGTGTAGAAATCGGTAAGAGATTTTACGGTCTGCGAGCTTCTGACGTTCGAAGACTAGCCTTTCAATATTAACCATTTGCAATAATTTAAAACATACGTTTTCAAATAATCAGAAAAAAGCAGGTTACAAATGGATGCGTTCATTCTTAAATAGGCATCCTGAACTAACGTTTTCGAGACCACAGGGTTTGTCAGCTGGCGGAATAAAGGGATTCACAGAAGAAAACGTAAATCGTTTTTTTGACATTTTGGAATCTGCGCTGGGGAAGGTAAATTTCAATCCCTGTCGAATCTACAATGTAGATGATACAGGCATAACGTTTGTACAATCTAAGCACACCAAGATAATCACGTTAAAAGATAAAAAGCAGGTAGGGACTGTTACCTCCATAGAAAGAGGAGCATTAGTGAATGTGGTTACCTGTATGAATGCGACTGGTGGTTATGTGCCTCCAGTGGTCATATTTCCTCGAAAAAACATGAAGGCAGAATTATTCAACGATGCTCCACCAGGAACAGTTGCTGCCTGCCATGTGCCTGGCTGGATTCAGAGCCACATTTTCACGAATTGGTTACAACATTTTATTAGCCACGTTAAACCAAGGGAAGCTGATCCAGTTCTATTAATCTTGGATGGCCACTACTCCCATACTCGGAACGTTGACTCGATAAACTTGTCGTGACAAAATCATGTGGTTATTCTAAGTCTCCCGCCACATTCGACACACAAGATGCAGCCGCTGGACCTTGCATTCATAGCGCATCTCAAAACCTATTACTCACAAGAGATTGAAAATTGGCTAACAAATAACCCTGGAAGAGTGGTCACCAGCCATCAAGTTTGCAAATTGCTTGGAAAAGCGTATGTAAGATGTGTTACGGCTGAAATCGCTATTAATGGTTTTCGAAAGAGCGCGGTATTTGTCCGTTTAATAAGCACACTTTTTGAGACCACGACTTCGCCATTCACCATCAAGCGGAAGGTGACCGAATTCTAGCTCCAACTCCACTCGATGCTGAACAACAAGGGCAAGTGACTCTTCAAAGGCATGCGACTCCTCCAAGACACATTGACACGGCTAAATGTGTGAAAGATTCATCTTGTAACAGAATTTCTAATTCGAAAAATCCAAAAGTGCGGTCTCAAGACATGAGTTCTTTACTGAGCATTTCGTTTTACAAGCCTGGCGATAAAGAAAGAAAGTCAAGAAAAGGATATGCTGCCTTGATTACAGGTACCCCATATAAAGATGCCTTAGAAAGTAGTTTGTCAGAACAGAATAGAAAGAAGAGTGTCTTAAAGGGAATTCCGAAATTGAAAATAAATAAATGTGTGCCTCTTGAAAAAACAAATAAAAAGAAAGCAAAATATATTGCTAAGAAAAAAATAACAATCAAGTTTAGCAAGAAAAGTATTAGGAACCAGGAATCTAATAGCTCATCTGAAGAAGATGAAGAACTCGTTTTAGATGATGATTCTCACATGGATTGTGACATTGGGGAAGAGGAAGCAGAATGTAGGTTTTGTTCTGAACTCTTCTCTGAAGATAGGGCGGGTGGACAATGGATTCAGTGCTTAAAATGTTTCAAGTGGGCTCATAGCGACTGTGCCAATATAGACAAAAAAGACGTATATATTTGTGATGTCTGCCTCGATGGCTAATTTCGTATTGTTATCCTACTATCCGGTATTAGGAACATTTTTTTTTTGTCAACGAAAATTAATCATTTTTCGTAGAATTTGGATTTTACATTTTAACAGCTGGCAATGATTTATTTTGGTTCAATATATGGTTCTGTATACTCTATCCTTTGTTTTGCTCTAAAAACGTCGGGGATTTAATGACAGATGAAATTATTATTAAGGTTAATAGAAAAGTATCCGATATTAGGACACTTTACTCTACATGAATTAGAGTTCTTTAGTTTATTATAGCTTGTAGCCCTAGACCTTTTTGATGTGTAGTTCTTAACTAGCAAACCTATTCATTATTTGTTCTTGCCTTTACTTGCTGAAACTGTTCCATACTAAATACAGACATGGAGACTATTTCTCTGGCTTCACCAATATTGGTTTTCCCTTCTGTAGATGAAGCACGTAACCAGTGCGTAAGCTAACTTGAGCAAGTGGCCCGTCTGAATTCTAGATGTTCTTCAACGTTTCTATGACCCCTTTCGCTGCTTGACAGCATCCTCAGTTTCATCTACAGAACAGGAAACCAAGATTAGTGACGCCAGAGAAATAATCTCCACGTCTGTATTTAATAGTCAATATATACATGCAAAATAATATCTGTTGGTATTCCGACATTCCGACTTTTTTGTCACATGATGCAAAATCCCTAAATTGGCAAAATATATGGTAAACCTTGTTTTTAAATTTTCTATTTTAGGCTTTGCGTGCACACATGCTAAAAAAATGAAACAAAATCTTGATATGTAAATAAAAACTGTTTAATTGGCAACAATGCAGCGGGAGCAGGCTGCGGGAAGAAGCGGGGCAGGGACGAGGGACGTAAGGAGAGATCCTCCGTTTATGCATCACGGCACGGCGGCCGTCCGCGATAACGATTTTTTTGTTAATTATCAAGTCGCGTATGAGACTTGGCGTAATGGTGGGGGTAACTAAGACTCCGCTCTGCCGCCACGGCCGCCTGCGAATTTCATACACTTGGGAATTCATAAAAAAACATGTCATAATTTCAGAAGACTCTCGTCGCTCTCTCCTCACTGAAAACCTCTCCGCTTTCTTTCGGTCCGAGCCGAGCTCAAATGAATGTTTAGAAAACACTAGAGACTTGAGTCTAGTTTGCGTAGGGATATTTATTTTGATTTTTTCTCCTGGCAATTTATTGTGATTCACAATTCATGATCGTTTTCTTGTGGGACCCTGAAAATGAGAAATTTTTAAATTAATAAAGACGCTGTCTCGTATTTTATGCTGTCCGCGAGACATATTGTGTAACAAAATTTATGTCCCAGAAAAAGTTATGCTGTACCTTATGGAAGTTTTTCTAATATCATGAAAGTGTTAGTCTAAGTGTTGTGGTCACGACTATATTTGCTTATGTCTGATTTTGTTAGGTTAGCATTGGGGTAAGCCGCTGTCGTATTTGTAATGTATTTTGTCTCTTTAACCTCGGTCGATCTCCGCGACTACGGCCAATTATTGACGCCCGTGAGCAGTTTAACATCACTGGACTGTTTGGGATTTTGCGTAATCCCTCCCTTTCTGCAAGTAAGGTAGATATCTTTAATTTTTCCTGCATCATCGTACCCGGGACCAATGGCTTCACGTCTCGTCCGAAGGGCGAACTTTCATACATTTAACCTCTCACAAAATCGGCGGATGTTAGTATGTACTCGATGTTCAATCTGTTCATCAATGATATTTCGGATGTTATCGACTTACCCCATCTTCTGCATCCGGATGATGTAAAAATCTTCACATCCGTTGCTGGTCTCTGCGATTATTCGGTGCTTGAGGGATGTTTGCGTAGAGTTCAACACTGGTGATCCATTAACCATCTCCCAGTGAATATTAAAAAATGTGTTGTCGAGTCTTATACGCTCAACCGCCGTGTAATCGAATTCCCATACTCCATAGATGGACAGCCTCTTCTAAGACCTGCAACCTGTAAAGACTTTGATGTTGTCTTTGATTCGAAACTCTCGTTCGTGGAGAACTATGAACATGCTATTGCATCGAAGACACTTGGATTTCTTATTCGCAATTCCGGTTCCTTTCATAATGCGGACACTTTGAGACTCCTATTCGGTGCCTATGTGCGGCTGCATCTGGAATATGCCTGTGTGGTGTGGTCTCCTCTGTATGACGTCCATATAGGGGCTCTTGAGGGTGTCCAACGGAGATTTGTAAAGTTCCTTGCATACAGAGCGGATCGGGTGTATCCCGCTACTGATACACCACAGGCCGATTTACGAGGTTCTCATTGGAATCTCTGCAGGCCAGGCGTATTTATTTTGCTCTCTCCCTGATATATAATTTACTGCACAGTAGAATAATCTGTCCTGAACTGTTGCACAATCTGCTTTTTGACACCCCTAGAGTCAACTCTAGAAGACACGACTTCTTTTATCTACCGCCACCTAGGACCAATGTTAGGCTTAACTCCCCGATTTACAGATCGTGTTTCATTTATAACAGCGTGCATCAGTCAATAGATATATTGTGTTGTGGTGAGTCTGAGCTGAGACACGTTGAATCGCTGCTTGGTAATAAGTAGTACTTTTACGATGTTAATTTTTCTTGTGTGTGCTATGTATTTTATATTGTATTCATACTCTTAATTTGGGATAATTCCCGTTGACTATTTAATAAATAAATAAACAAATAAAAATAAGACGCTGCCCCAACTGGAAATGAAACGCAGGGTCCTTTGCCTTAAAGGCACACGTTTTTTACAACCAGACCATCAAGGTTGCTAATCACCGTTGAAATCACTATAAATAAAAAATAGTACTGCAAATTGAATCATCACATCCACATAGCTGTGATGATTTACTCTCTTCATAAAGAAATCCTCATGGAACGATTTAGGGTCCATGACTTGAACACAAAGAAAATATTCGTATTCCAGTACCCATCAACTTCTGAAACGTTATTTTACTCGAGTTTTAACGAAAAAATGTCAACTTTTCACCAGATTACCTCTCATTGATCCCCTACTCCATGAAGAGATCTTACCTAAAAAAAATCCTAAGCGTTTCTTTGCCGGGTGCTAACTGGATATAAAATTTGAAGATATCTTGATTCGTTCGAAAGTTATTGCGCCTACTAACAGATAGACGTACAGGTCGACAGGCCGACTGGCCGATAGAGGCAGACAGAAAAAAATGTTTTCCATAGCCAAGTTCTTATGTTTTGAGAATTTTCACGCCATTTTAGTAAAAACATATACCGATATTCTACCCCACACATTCAACTCCCAATTAAATTTCAGCACAGAATACCTACTAGACGTTGGATGTAATTGAAAGTTTTCTAATAAGCTAAGCCAAACACGTTATATTAGTAGAGCTTTAAGGAAAAAATGTAAATTTTCACCAAATCATCCCCCATTCATCCCCTAGTCACTGGAGCGACTTTACCCAAAAACAGTCCGAACCGTTCGTTTGTCAGGTTTTAACCAAATTTGAAGACGATGTTTCAATTCATTATAAAGTTATCATGACTACAAACAGTCGGACATACAGACCGACAGAGCGATAGATCGACATACCGACAGACACAAAACATTTTTCTTCCCAAATCATATTTTCTATATGTTTTGACACTTTTTACGACAAAAAAAAAATGTAATTTTTGTCGCCGATGCCATACTTACTACATGTATTGACGATGTAGAAGTAATAGCTACAAAACTTCAGTTACTTTTAGAGGATTTTAACTACACCAACCCACTAGCAGAATATCTAGTACCTCCACGTCGTCACAACGTGTGGAAGAATTGCATCGGCGACAAAAATTTCAAAAATTTTCCTTTAAACGTCGTAAAACGGGTCAAAACATATAGAAAACATCATTTGGGAACGATTTTTTTTGTCTGTCGGTTTGTAGACCTATCTGCTTGTAGTCACGATAACTTTAGATAGAATTGAGATACCGTAGCAATCTACCCTGCACCAGACTCCCCAATTTAGAAGCTGGAAGAAAAGACATACTATGGATAAAACTCTCTCTCAGGGCTGCAACTAAATTCATCTGTTGCATTTACCGGTCACCTTCTGACAACAACTTTGTCCAGCTCTTTGACTACCTTTCTGAAAAAATCCACCATCTGATTTCTGAATATCCTTCCTCCGAGGTCACTATTCTTGGTGACTTCAATGTCCATAATAAGGAATGGCTAGGATCTTCAAAAACCGATCCACAAGGAAGAGCAGCGAAGGCCTTTGCAGTCAGAAATTCTTTAGCCAATATGGTTCAGCAACCTACTTATTTTCCTCGCATCCCAACACACAGCTCAAATCCCTCGGATCCCCTTCTTACTACAAATCCTGACTGCTATAAGATATCAGTCACCGCCCCCTGGGTCGTTCAGACCACGGCATGGTCACTGCTTCCTGCACAATGCAACCCGAGGTCACACAGTCATCACACCCACGTATCGTTTGGCACTACAACTCCGCAAACTGGGACGAAATGCGGGATTACTTTTCCTCATTTCCATGGGCGTCTGTCTGCTTCTCTCATCCTGACCCCTCTGATATCTCACAAAACGTCAACGAAATTATCCAAGCTGGCATGGAATTATATATCCCACGTACACAGAAAACCTCTTCAGCCACTCAAAAGCCCTGGTTCTCTAAATCCTGTGACAAGGCCAGACTTGAAAAGGTCAAAGCTCACAAAACGCTTCTACACAATCCCAGTCAAGAAAATCGTCAAGCATTTAACGACGCAAGAAACCGCTATGTCCGCATTGTTTTTGAGGCAAAAAACTCGTTTAATAACCACATCAAAAACAAAGTCCTCTTAAGCTCCAACGGCGGCAAACCCTTGCTAAATCTATTGGAAATCATTTCTGCAAAAGCACGTTCCCACCTCTTGTCTCAGGGGATGAAATTGTTTCTACCGCCCTGGGCAAGGCTGAACTTTTTGCTTCGTTGTTCGCCGGCAATTCTACTCTCAACCCACCTCCAAATGTTCAACCACCAACAGTCCCCAATGTCGCGCATAAAATGACGGATATCATTTTCAAAACTAAAAAGGTACGAAAGATGCTCTCTTCTCTTAATACCAGGAAACTGGCCTGGACGAGATTCCAGCAATTGTTTTTTAAAAAAATGCGCACCAGAACTTGCTCCTGTCCTGACTCGTCTGTTTAAGATATCTTATAATAAAGGCATATTTCCTAGTAACTGGAAAACTGCTCGAGTACAACCCATCCCCAATAAAGGATCCAAAGCGCTTCCTAGCAACTACAGGCCTATTTCTCTCCTTTCAGTCGTCTCTAAAGTGATGGAAAAATATATAAACACCAAATTACTAAAATTTATTGAAAAACACAGTCTAATCCACGACAGGCAGTATGGATTCCGTCAGCGCAGATCGACTGCCGACCTCCTTTCCTTTGTCACCCATTCTTGGAACAAGTCCATGGAACAACACGGTGAATCCCAGATTGTTGCTCTAGACATATCCAAAGCATTCGACCAGGTCTGGCACGCAGCGCTGCTTAATAAACTTCCGGCCTATGGCCTACCACCAAAACTCTGTATGTGGACAGCAAATTTCCTCTCCAACAGGAGCATATCTGTTGTTGTGGATTGGCCATTCCTCTAAACTGTATCCAATTAATGCAGGAGTTCCTTAAGGTTCAGCTTTAGCCCCTACTTTGTTTCTTCTCCACATCAATGACCTCCTCTCTAGCACATACAACCCAGTTCACAGCTACGCGGACGACAGCACCCTCCATTCAAATATACAATATTCTAAGCCTGTCTCTTTGGCCCAATTAGATGAGGATCGCAGACTCATGGAGGGTTCTGTCTCCGTGGATCTCCAAAAAATATTAGACTGGGAAAGTAGAAATCTTGTACAATTCCACCCCACCAAAACTAAGTCTTGCTTTCTTTCTCACAAGAGATACACCAGCCCTAGACCCATCACAATGAACAACAAAGTTATTCAAAGTAATGAGTCCTTTTCTCTTGTTGGCATTTCTGTGGATCGAAATCTTAATTGGCACCAACATGTCACATCAATTGCAGAAGCGGCTGCTAAGAAATTAGGTTTCCTCTCCCGGGCTCGCAAATACTTTCCACCAGCTAATCTCTATACCTTATATACTTCACAAATAAGGCCAAACCTCGAATATTGCTCCCACATCTGGGGTGCCGCTGCCGCTTCTACACTCGCTATCCTGGACTCCATTCAAAAGAGAGCTATACGTCTTATCGGTGACCCTACCCTCACCCAAAGGCTGCCATCCCTTGCCCACCGACGTGCCGTTGGTGACCTCTCTCTCTTTTATAGATATCTGCACGGGCACTGCTCAGAGGAGCTTTCCTCCATAGTTCCCCCACCTGCTGCCCCCAACAGATCTACCAGGGGAACAGAGCGAATGCACCCTTTTACTGTCCAGGTCACGAGACATAGAACATCTTGTTATGCCCGCTCTTTTGTCCCTAGGACTTCCAAGTTGTGGAATTCCTTGCCGGCACATGTTTTTCCTTCTCCTCCGAACCTCCAAACCTTCAAGTCCAGAATTAACAAGCTGCCTCTTTCCTCCTTGTCAACACCCACGGTACGATAGTATTTAGGCTGTAAGCCCTCGTGGTGTGTTGTTGAAATTAAAAAAAAAATCGTCTTATTAAATTTGGCATACAGTTAGCACCCGACAAACTAACGGTTCGGATTATTTTTGGGTTAAATCGCTTTAGGGGGTGGGGGATGAATTAGGGGTGATTTGGTAACAATTGATATTTTTTCGTCACGACTCGAGTAATATAACGTTTTAGTGTCAA
Organism: Tillus elongatus; assembly: GCA_964006375.1. Taxonomy (NCBI): domain Eukaryota; kingdom Metazoa; phylum Arthropoda; class Insecta; order Coleoptera; family Cleridae; genus Tillus; species Tillus elongatus. The sequence goes on along the minus strand of OZ023268.1, from coordinate 27,622,666 downwards.
AACATGGAGAAAACATGATTTGGCAACGATTCTTTTTTTGTCTGTCGGTCTGTATGTCTGTCTGTCTGTAGCCACGATAACTTTAGGACGAATTGAGATATTGGCTTCAAATTCGGTATATACAGTTAGCACCCGACAAACGAACGGTTCGCATTTTTTGGGTAAAATCTCTCCACGGGGTAGGTGATGAATGGGGGGTGATTTGGTGAAAATGGATATTTTTTCGTTAAAACTTGACTAAAATAAAGTTTTAGGGTTTGTTTATTAGAAAACTTCCAATTTCATCAAACATCTGGTACTCTCTGCTGAAATTGAATTTAGGGTTGAATGGGTGGTGTGGAATATCGGTGACAGAAATTTCTTTTTTTTTAAATGTCGCAAAAAGTCTCAAAACATATAGAAAACATGATTGTGGAACGACAGTTTTTTGTCTGTCGGTCGGTCGGCCTGTCGGCTTCTACGCCAGTGTGTTAGTAGGCGGATAATTTTTGAACGAATTGAGATACAATCTTCAAATTTGGTACGTTCCCAAGCAACAAATTAAGGCATGTTAACCAGCACTCGAGTCCAAATAACCTAACCAAGTTGTAATTTAGTAATAATTAACCAAAATGTTGCCTTGATTGTCATAATGACTACAAATTTGGAAATGCGGCTCCGAACTAGCTTATTTTTGACTATTAAAATTACTCCAAAGTCAGTAACTTACAAGTAACTAAACTGGGAAAAAATTGGTTCAATTTTACTCATAAAATATACTTGAATATACTTTTATGTTTCAATTCCAGAGTTGGTAATTTTTAGGTCGAAGTGTGCCCTAAATTGGACTGAAAATCGACTACTAAGCCCAGATACCTGAAATACCTACTTTAAGGTAATTTATTACCTAATATTAACCTGCAATATGTCTCTGTGGTATAGTAAATTGGAGGTCTTCTTATGAAGTCCAGCTTACATATATATTACCAATTTCAGTGCAATACAGCACAAGAAATATTTTGGGCACTGAGCTAACCTAAAATGGCTTTCTGATCGGCTGTAAAGTCATAATTACTGCAGAAATGGTCTTCCAAGTCAAATTGCCTACATTCAAGTTGAAAATACCCATAAAATCATACTTGAAATACAAATTGTCCTCAAAGTTCAAAGTGTACAGCAGTGAAATACATTTGTGAATCTTAAAGGTGTGTCAGTTGATAAACTTCATCAATAAAAGTTTATTCTTGTTGTGAATGTGCGTGCATCAGTAACAAATATAGTGTTACAATGCCCCCTTTGAACCCAATAAAAGTTTACAGACATACTACAAATTATTATAGAGTAGTAAAGAATGCTTGTATTCAGTTCGCTTCATATTAATAATTATTATTTCGATAATGTTCTCTGTGTAAATCCTAAAAAAGTATGACAACTTCATCGGCTACTACTACTAGGTATATGAAAATAAAACTGAATTTCAATTATATGCTGGTATCAAATCAGCACGTTTCCCTCTTCAATATAATACATCCCTTTTCATGCCAAATGGAGTGAAGCATTGGCAACACAGTCAGCTGTCGTGTTTATGTCTATTTACTTATTTTATTTTGTTTCTATTTTCTATTAATGTCTATATATTATGGAATCAAAGACCAAAAGCGCTGTATAATCATTCCTATATATCTCTCGGCTGTGCACGGATATAAGTAATATATATTTTTATAGACGAAAATGTTTCATTTGTAATAAATTCAAACAAAATTCGTTTACCACATAGTTGAAATTCCCATAATAGGACAAAATGCCTTCAAAGTTTGGTTAGTTTGCCCTGTCATTAGGGATTGCGACTTATAGGTAAAAAAATAAGGCAAAATTAACTTTCAGGTCAATAATGTTAGAAGGGCAGCCATATTAATTTAATTTGGCGGTATCCATCTTGATTGTATTGGAAAATGAAAAACAATTTTTTGTTGAATAAAGTGTAATCAAATTTTAGTTCGAAAAAAAAACATTAAATAATGCTTGTGTACCATGACGACAGGATAGTTTTGTGTTGTTTACATCACCAATCCTCCAAAACCAGAATTTCAAGAATTTTGAATAATTTTTTATTTTCACTAATTTTAACTTTTACACGGGCGCTCGAATTTTATCGCAGCATCATCATCATGTTAACAGAAAAAACACAACCGCAGTAGTTTTTTTCTTTATACAGTGCGAATCTCCTTTATCATTGTTCCAAATATTTAAAGTAAGTTCTTTGATCATTCAAGATGTCATTTTTTAACAAAGATGGACAATATCTCTACTACTCTACTGTTTGTTTATACATACATAACCACAGATCCTACAGAACCGAATAATGTCACATGCGTAGTTCGTTGTTAAGAACGTCACGGCACTCGGCGCCTAGATGTCAGATTCAAGTAAAGCGTAGCACACATTTACCAATATATTACGTCCATTGGCCCAATGCTGAATAAAAATGCCCTAAATATAACTAAAACGCCTTGGTCGAAACGCCTTGCTGGACCTAGTATCGACTTCCATATTACTTTGACTTTATTCCCCACATTGGTAATATACACTTAAATTTTACTTGAAAATGACCTGTGGTGATTTGGTCGCCGACCTATTGGCAGGGCGATTTTACGTCAATTTGACTTTAAATGTTGCTTGGGTTAGCATTCGACGAAGTAAACTCGAGTAATATATCGTTTCAAAAGTTTATGAGTACAGGAATATGAATATTTTTGTGATCAAGTCATGGACCCTGAATTCGTTTGATGAGAATGTCTTTCGGATGAGAGTATATTATCACAGCTATGTGGAAGTTATGATTCAATTTGCAGCACTACTTTAGAGGGTTTTTCTTACACCAACCCATTTCATGTTTCAAAAAAACGGTAAAAAACTCGTTTCTGTTTCAATTCCCAATCACTTGATAAGTTTGATGTTCTCTGAAAGTTTTTTCTCAGCTGCATGGCTTGCTGATGTTTGTGCTGTTTGCTCTCACTCCTGTTGTTGTCTTCAGCTTAAACTTAAATTTTGGAGAATTTTTTAAGCTTTATGAGTTTTAGTATTAGACGTATTGTAATTTTAAGTAATGTTTTGAAGGTCTAGAGACAGATTAGCTTTTCTTGTGTTTCAATTTAACTTGTAGTTGTTTTCCATTTTTTATTGCATGTAGTACTTAGTGACTGTATACTTGTGTTCTTATAGCTTTGTAGCTTGACATGTTAACCATTAACCTTTTTGACTTAGTGTTGGGGTTAGCTGTTGTTACCTCATTTTATCTTATATTCCTGCGTTGTACCCTCGCAGAAGTAACCTACCGGAAAACACAATTTTTCTGACAAGCCTTTTATAAATTATAGATTCCCCTGAGGATGACCTGTTAGGTAAGGTCGAAACGCGTCGGGACAAGGAATAAAGTATTTGTTTGGAAAGAAAAGGCCTTTTATTCATCACCCAAAGATGTCAACCCCAAACATTTTGACGTTTAGGAACAGCACTAACAAAATATCTATTTTGGTTTATTTTATCTTTTCTTTTCAAATACGAAAAGCCTGTAGCAGGTGTGTTGTGGTAGCGAACCCTCATAAAATATTTGAACTAACTGGTAATAACAAAATCATTTCGGAAATAAAAATATGTTTCAGAAAAAATTTTTGCTTTGTTGAAAAAATGGTTTGATTGAGTTGGATAACAAAATCGTTCAAACGATAAATGAGGCAACAATTATAAATTTTCAAATGTCCAACCTCACAGAGCCCTCAACAGCAGAAGCCACAACTAGCAAAAGGCAACACGGCCATCAAAGAGAAATGACGTCATCACCTCAAAGGGCAAAGAACCAATAACAGAAGTGACCAAAATCATCAGCGGGGAAGGCAAGTACGATATTGCTGGCCTACGGGGTAAGACGTACCTATACATCCTACCTCAGAAAAAATCAAATTAAGCAAATTGAGAAAGTTAAATCACTTATACTTAAGTTTGGTTATTACTCCAACTAAATTGTTACTTAAACTTGGGTAGGAAAATTATCTCGTTTTCTGTGGAATGCAACATACTTTTCAAAGCAATACATTTTCAGGAACAGCAGGTAAAACAAGCAATAAATTGTCGTGTGAATACATATTATCGTGATATATCATATAATTAAAATATTAAAATAAAATAAAAAATACATACAAGCCGAACACTTTGACATCGTGATTCATAGATGATATTTAGATAAAAACAAAAGTGTTATTGCCAACTACGGATAACGGTATCCACTATTATCGCAAATATCCACATGTTCTATCTCTCTCTTAACATTTAATATGTTACATGTTTAATGTAAATGTCATAATGGCACGATATACAGAACTATTATTATCCGTGTATTACACACGTACGTCTGCCATTATTCTTATCTATTATGCGATATTCGCAATTTACTCATTAGGACTCACCTATACAGGGTTAATACGGAAAATTTAAGTTTTATGTATACAAATTATTTGTCGCTAATCACAGCGACTACATTGCGTTAATAATTAACTACAAATATTAGGAATACTAAATGATTTCTGGTATCTTTTGCCGTGGTCGAACTCAGTTAAAGGAACACTGAAGAGCATAAGATTATGGAGTGATGCATATAGACATATAAAGATCTATTTGAAGAGCAGAGTGCAGTATATGGCAGTAGACAGTGAGACATACACACACACATATATATATATATATATATATATATATATATATATATATATATATATATATATATATATATATATATATATATATATATATATATATATATATATATATATAGGGTGGCGCATCGAAAACGAAACAGACCGATTTGCGTCCACATATTTTTTTTTAAGAAACGCTAAAACACGTTAATTTTAATATTGAGGGGGATATGTTTTGACATAAAACTCAACTTTGTCACATCAACCCCTTAAGGGTGGTGATAACAACCCTTATATTTTAAATGGGGAACATGGGTCGAGTGTTACATCATTTGAAAGCTCTTTCTCTTCTGAATTCAGCACATAATTTTTTTGGAAGCTTTATTAACTCGTTTAAAAATTATTCACAGTTGAAGATGCAAAAACGGATTTCACTCATTCCGATAAGAATTGTGCTGATAGTCACTCTTTTGTTGTCTTGTAAGCAAAAAAATTACTATTAGAACATTTCTGATCGGAATGAGAGAAATGCGGTTTATTATTTTAGTTTATTGGTCGGTTTGCTACTTGATAGTACTACCGAAAATTAACTTCACAATGATGTATTCTGTAGAAGAAAGCGTTGAAATAATTACTCTTTCTTTCAAAAACGATGACTGGGCCAACCGTACGCAAATTTGTTTAATGAACGACATCCGAACAGACATGTTAACAGAAAATACATTTTGGAGTTAGTTGCAAAGTTTCGACAAAGTGGTCCAGTAGCCAACAAAAAACGGCATCCTGAACGTCAATTTCCGGTTAGAAATGAGACTACTAAGATTAAAGTTTTAGGACAAATTGCTGCAGACCCAACTTTTGGCACGAGAAAATTGGCCACTGTTTCAAACATCAAAGGAGAACTATTCAGCGAATATCGAAGCATCATAAATTCCACCCGTATAAAATTCATCTTGTACAACAAATGAATGAAGATGATTTTGATCGGCAGTTGGAGTTTTGTGAAGTTATGACTGCACGAATAGCTGACAACGGGAACTTTCTGTTTAATATCTGTTTTCAGACGAGTGTACGTTTTTATTAAACTCTACAGTCAATCGTCATAATTGTCGTTATTGGGCAGATAATAATCCAGGAAATTTTAACCAAGTCCACACACAACCTCCATAGAAATTGAATGTCAGGACTGGCATTTTTGAAAACCGTTTAATCGGACCAATTTTCTTGATGGCAATTTCAGTGGCGAAACGTATATGGAGTTACTAGAAGATATCGTTTACCCTATACTAATTGACATTGTTGAAAATGATGATCGCTATCAAGAAAATCAATTAGTGTTTCAACAAGATGGAGCTCCTCCGCATTTTTCACAACATGTTAGGGAGTTTTGGAACAAAGAGTTTCCAGAGCAATGGATTGGGCGTAGAAAGGCTATTGGTGCCCCCTAGATCACCGGATTTAACTCCTTTAGACATCTTTTTATGGGGACATTTAAAGAGTAGAATTTAAGCAACAGAACAGGAGTCTCTGGAAGAATTACGACAACACATTGTTGAAGAATGCCGTCTAATAACTCCACAAATGCTCCAGAATGTCGGAGCTCGTTTTGAACAAAATTTGTGCTTTTGTATGGAAGCTGGTGGTCAACAAATTGAACACTTACTTAACTGAATAAACATTTTTGAACGTTTGGTTTTGTTTTTTTATTTATTTTTTTTTACGAAAAATTGACTAATTAGTGCAATTCTTATCACAATGAATGAAATACGTTCTTGCAACTCCGACTGTGAATAATTTTTAAGCGAGTTAATAAAACTTTAAAAAAATAGTGTGCTGAATTCAGAAAATAAATCGCTTTCAAATGATGTAACACTCGACTTATGTTCCCTATTTAAAATATAAGGGTTGTGTTCACCACCCTTAAGGGGTTGATGTGACAAAGTTGAGTTTTACGTCAAAACATGTCCCCCTCAATATTAAAATTTATGTGTTACAGCGTTTCTTAAAAAAAAATTCTCTGGATTCAAATCGGTCTGTTTCGTTTTCAATGCGCCACCCTGTATGTGTAATGTGTGTAAGTTTAATTATAACACTCAATTTTGTAAAAATATTACACCGTTGATTACCCCTAATAACCCTTGAGGTTGATGCGTCTTTTACCTTTAAAAAAAAATTGCACGACCTCTGTTTTTGAACCAATATAACTTTTTTCTTTTGGCTATTTGCCGCAAAATGTGTGGTAACAGTTGTAAATGAACGCACTTTGTACAAGTCACCGCTTTTTCCTTAAAGAAAATTTATCAGAGTGTCCCCCGTAGAAGCAAGCGTGAAGCAACTGTTTCTACGGTTATAATAAGGTGCTAGTTTGTTAATTATATGTTTGTAATTGATGTTAAACCATAACCATTTCCAACCATCAATTGCTGCTTAACTTATATACTAGCTGTAAGTAGTTATTACAAATGATTTGGTGCACGTTTTATTTGCAACTCGCATCTAGCATTGTAATGCTTGGTTCACATCATGCTGGAGTAATCATGCATTGAGAATTATTCAAATAAACAGATTCCATGGATATCCACGATAAGAGTATGTTACTACACACGAAGTAAGACTATAACAGTAATAGAGGTATCACTGATTATTGGTTAAGAAGATTAAAACAACATGTGGTGCAGTATCTGTTGATTTGAATTATTGCTACTAACAGAGTTTTTTTAAGGAACGGGGTAACTTATACTTTTTAGTGAATTTGTATTTTAAAAAATTCACAAATAGAGAGGTATCGATGGCGAGACTTTGCAAACATTTTTTCAAATGAGCGCGAACTAGGACCCCTAGAACCCATATCCGGGGTCAGTTTCAATTTTTATATGTATATATATATATATATATATATATATATATATATATATATATATATATATATATATATATATATATATATATATATCCGTCTGAAAACTCAAAAAATAATCAACCGATTTCAATTAAACTCGGCAAGTGCCTTTCTTTTATTAATGGCTTGGATGAGTTCGTTAAATTTTGAGTTTTCTTTCAAAAAAAAAATTTTCTCCGAAAATAACAAAGCTGTTTTACTGAAATTTACCATATATGTTGCCTTGGCAGAGACCTTATTAAGTACCAAAATTCAACTTTCTAAGTTTATAGGAAAAATTTTTTTCTCCAATAATTGCAAAGTTATTTTAATGAAATTCGGTGGATATCTTTCCCTAAGAAAGACCTTACTACATAGCAAAATTTAACTTTCTAAGTTTACATAAAACTGAGTTATTCAAATTTGAAGCATTTAATAAAAATTCACTGCCATAACGCACTTGCTGCATCCAGAATTTTTTTTATTGCATATGCCTTCAATTTGTCGCCACTATTCTGAACGACTTGTAGAAAATCGGTAAGGCAAAGAGGTTGTCTATATTTCAAGCAATTACAAAAAGATATATTTTTTCTGATCGCACGTATGCTCTTAATAGAATAATAATAGTCTGGACGCAGCAAGTGCGTTATGGTAGTGAATTTTTGCGGAAAAAATTTGTAATGAGGAGATTCCGGCTTTTCAATTTTGAAAAAATTTCTTCAAATGAGCGCGAACCAGGACCCTAGGATCCATATTCGGGGTCATATATATATATATATATATATATATATATATATATATATATATATATATATATATATATATATATATATATATATATATATATATATAGTGTGTCCCATACTCCGTTATTATTAGAGATAGGACGGTTAAATTAGCAATGTCTTTTAGAATTTCATGATCGTTCCAAATATGACTTGTAATTCGCCCTGCCTTTTTCGTTTTCGAGTTATTTTGAAAAAACAAAATTTGTCGATTTCTTTTTTTTTCAATACCTAATTAGGCGTTGGTCTGACATGTCTAAGACTTGCACATTACCAGGACACTTTTTACAGAGTAATCTTTTTGTGCTATTCTCAACTTTGGATTGTCATTTGTTTTTGAGCTACAGGTATCAACGTTTGTTTTTATTATGGCAGCCATATTGGATTTTTTGCTCATGTGATATTCTGTGAAAAGAGCTTTCCAATGATGTACAAAATGCTTCAGAAATCTTGTAGTTGCATTGACAATTTTGAGAAAACCCGTTTTGAGGCTAGTAGGCTATGAAATCCAATACCAGAAAACAAATGACAAAAAAAAAGTGTCCAAAAAGCAGTTCAATACCAGAAAACAAATGACAAAAGAAGTGTTCAAAAAGCAGTAGGACATGGAGTATAACAATAGATTTCTACTTTTAACATAATTTTCCGTAATGATTTACGATAAAAAAAATATTGTGATTCAATTTACAATACTTAATTAGGTAATAATGCTAGGTAATATTAATTAATTTAATAACGAAACCCGGCAATAACAAATAGAAAATTAAACTCCACAAAACAACACAATTAGAAACGGAACTCAACAAATAAAAATAGGAACTTAAAGATACACTAAATAGAAAATTGTTCAATATGGCCACCATTTTGTTCAATGCACTTTATACACCTTTTTGAAACATGCCTGAAAACTCTGTTTCGGCTAATATGATTTTTCTGTTTCGTAATTCATTGATATTTTGTGGTGGATTGAATTTATACAAATCATTGTTCAGAGTACCGCAAAAATAAAAATCCATGGGTGTTATATCAGGACTTTGAGCACACAAATGAACCGGCCCATTGTTATAAATGACACGATTATTAAAATTTTGGTACAACAATTCTTTGACCATCCTAGCATTGTGAGCTGGACAACCGTCTTGTTGGTACCAACTCTCGTCTAAATTATCATGAACACTTCTAATTGTTGGTAAGATATCATTTCTCAGCAGATTAAGATACCTTTCCCCATTAAAATTATGTTAAAAAAAGAACGGACCAACAATGAAGTTACCAAAAATTTTTCAAAATTAACTGTCTAATCTGCAAATTAAAATAACGGTTTTGTAGCTAAGAAGCCGCACCAAACATTAATACCAAATCTGTCTTGCAACCGTCTTTCTTCCTTCATATGGGGATTTTCATTTGCTCAATAATGTCTATTATGGCGATTATACACACCACAATTTTTAAATCTGGATTCATCAGTCCATATTATTTTCAAATGAAAATTTGTATCTTGCTGACATTGTTCTTGATACCATCTGCAGAATTGAAGTCGCTTAGGGTAATCGTCAACATTTAAGCCTTGTACGATTGTAGGTTTGTATGGATGGTAATCACTTTGTTTTAATACATGGTGTGCCGTACTTTTTGGAACGTCAATTTGTTCACCATAAAACCGAACAGATTGCGGAGGGTTTTCGTTTGAAACCTGTAAGACGGCACTATTTATTTCTTCATTTCTAGGCATTGGTAGTTTCTTTGCGTAGAAGCTACCGTCGTTCAATAGATTGGTCACTATCCTGCGAAATATTTTGGTGTTTGAGGTCGTCATTCAGGTTAGTTGATTTGATATGAATTGGCAGCTGCCTAAGTATTTCGGTCAGACCGAATATAACATTCCAACATGTCAAAATATTCTTCATTACTCAACGTATTGTTGAATAATATTTAAAATAAACAGGAAACAAACTATTTAGTACCAAAATTTAAGCAACGTGTTAAATACACCTCAAATTGTTCAGATAATTAAGAATGACAGTATTCTTAATTGTCGCGATAGCAACCTTTCTTCTGTTGTTTTTTAGTTGACTTACGTTTGAAAATCAAACAATTTTCAAAGGTGTCTTCGTAAATCATTAATATGCTTTTTATTGTGTTCTGTTAGTAAAATTACTTGTTTACTAGGTTTACCTATTTAATTAAATTATAACATTTTTTAGGATAATGTTGTAATGTAAAATATCATTTGTAATAATGGGCCAATTCCCTGGTGTGCTCAAAGTTCCTTTTTTTTATCGTGAATCATTACGGAAAATTATGTTAAAAGTAGAAGTCTATTGTTAGACTACATGGCCTACTGCTTTTTGAACACTTTTTTTGTCATTTGTTTTCTGGTATTGGATTTCATAGCCTACTATCCTCAAAACGGTTTTTCCCAAAACTGTCAGTGCAGTTACAAGATTTCTCAAGCATGTTGTACATCATTGGAAAGCTCTTTTTAAAGGCTGAACAAAAGGCATGAACAAAAAATCCAATATGGCTGTCATAATAAAAAAAAACGTTGATACCTGTAGCTAAAAAAAAATGACAATCCAAAGTTGAGAATAGCACAAAAATATTACTCTGTAAAAAGTGTCCTGATAATGTGCAAGTCTTAGACATGTCAGATCAACGCCTACTTAGATATTGAAGAAAAAAGAAATCGACAAATTTTGTTTTTTCCAAAGTAATTCGGAAACGAAAAGAGGCAGGGCAGAATACAAGTCATATTTGTAACGACTATGAAATTCTACAAAACAGTGCTAATTTAACCGTCTCCCTATCTCTAATAATAACGGAGATAGCAACACACATATATATATATATATATATATATATATATATATATATATATATATATATATATATATATATATATATATATATATATGCGTTGGTGTGTATCTCACCGTAACTCAAAAAATAATAAATCGATCCTGATTAAATTTGGCAGGTGCCTTTCTTTTCTAAGTAGCTTGGACCAAGTTAGTTTGCCAGGAAAATCGGATCTAGTTTTCTGGAAACATGTTAGGTTTCCTTTGAAAAAAAAATCCCCGAAAATAACAAAGCTATGGTAAACAAATTTGACATGTAGGTTACCGTTGAAAGATGCAAACTACATACTAAAAGTTAGATTTCTACGTTATAAGAAAAAAAGTGATGAGTATTTAATTAAAAAAATATTTTATAAAAATTCACTATCATGACGCACTTCCTGCATCCAGACTTTTTTAATGAAAGCAGACATGGAATTTGGTATCACTTATTTAGTAGCAACAATACCATAATTTATAGAAATAACTATTGTTTGAAAATATACAACAATTTTCCTTAAATAAAATTAGATGTTCCTGAAAACACTTGTCCGATTTTTCTCACCAACGAACCTCTTCAAATTACTTAACCACTTGCCAAGATATAGTTATTCAAAAAAAAAGCTTTTAGATGAAACTCATAAAAAATGTGGATGAAAATTTGACAATTTTTATCCGAAAACTTTTTTTTACAATAACTTATTAAACATTTATTATGAATAAACACAATTTTACGAAAATATTACAATGATTTCTAAAGAAACAAAAAAATTCTGCGAAAACTGACTGTTCTTTACAACAGAATTTGCTGAAACAATACATAAAAGTCAACTTATATACCTAATCTGTAATTAGGATTTAAAAAAAAACGAATTTTGATTTTTTTTTACTTTTTACGGAAATTAGAACCAATGGAAGTAAAGAAAAATACTAATATTTTTATGTCACAATCCGTCAGAAATAAGAACATTCCTTAAGTCTGCTGCTTTAAAGTTTCATTTGACATTTATGAATACAAGTTATCAACTACTAAATATATTAAGAAAATATTAACGTATATAACCACCATATAGATAACGAAAATCTGAAAGTTACGAAAAATGTTAGATAACCGGCGAAGCTAGATGCACATGAGAGTATTTATATTTCTAAGGCAATAAAAAATAAAAGGTCGTTAAATCGAGCGCCGCCACTGATTTATAGTCCTTTGTTTGCGCTCTGTCTTTGATGCAGATATATATTCCGAGACTTGCCAGGTAAAGTTATAAGTTCAAAAAACTAGTTCGGCAATAAAGTTCATTACACAGAAAAACTGCCTGCGTTTTCGTTTCCCTCTCGGTATCTATGTTTACTTAAGACTCAGTATAAAAGGTGATGTTTAGTACTAAATACTTTAGATTTTTTGAAATCTCTGATGAGGTTAACTTTGTTAGTGCAACGATCGTCAGGTCTTAAAAAAGACGTGTTGTGGAGATTTGGATTCTCAGATCTTTATGCGATTCGAGTCAACAACACTAGGGAAGAACTTGAAGATAGAGTCCGTAATTGTTAGAATAATATTGATTCCGCAGAAATACGGCGTACAAGTGAAAGAGTTCTAATACGCTTAGAGCGATGTATTAGTGCGAATGGTACACAATTTGAATATCAATCATGAGTTTCTTAGCTAGTCATAATCATTTTAAACTTTCAATACTTTTGGTTATTCTCTGTTATTTGTTGAAATTTCATAAATATTAAATTATATTTTTTTTGTTGGTAAACCGCAAATATCTCGACAACTATCAACTTTAGGTATAGGGAATGCTAATACAGTTTGAAAGAGAATTATCTGCTCTATCAATGAGAAGATAATATACAGGGTGTTCCATTTGAAATAAAGAGTTATTCTAGTTTAAAGCACACCAAATTCTAATACATCCTACAAAACACCCTGTATATGAAACATGTTTTCCTTACAATCATGTCAAAGCTTAATGGCCTTGGAACGTGTCTGACAAATTAAAGAATTTTCAGCATCCTAACACGACACGAAATCACCCTCATTAAGTAAGCCTCCCGTTAAACAGAATTCTCAAATAAATTGACATAACTCGAAAACAGTTGAAAATAGGAAGAGCATACCTAATAACTTTTAACCTAAAATTAGATGAGTATTGTAAAAATGGAATAATATACAGGGTGTTCTATTTGAAATGACGATAAATTACGGTGTAACCGGAAGTCCGCCATTTTGGAAATTATTTCTATTAAATAGAGCATCTTTGGAAACCCCCGTATACAAATTTTCAGCTCTCAAAAATATATATTTTCGGAAAGAATCTAATACATTACTCGACGTGGGACACCTGTATATATATATATATATATATATATATATATATATATATATATATATATATATATATAAACATATAAAAATTGAAACTCACCACAGATATGTGTTCTAGGGGGCCTAATTAGCACTCCTTTGAATAAATTTTTTCAAAATTCAGTGTCACGATCTCTTCATTAGTGAATTTTTTTAAAGAAAATTCACTAAAAGATATACTGTTCTTCTAAATACATTATTTATTTTGCAAGTATTGTTAGTGAATTTTCTTAAAAAAAATTCACTAATGAGGAGATCCCGACTTTTGAATTTTGAAAAAATTTCTTCAAATGAGCGCTAATTAGGCGCCCCAGAAAACATATCCGGGGTCAGTTTCAATTTTTATATGTTTATATATATATATATATATATATATATATATATATATATATATATATATATATATATATATATATATATATATATATATTTATATATATATATATATATATATATATGTATCACACCGATAACTCAAAAAATAATGGTCCGATTTTGATTAAATTTTGTGAAAAAATTCCTTTTGCAAATGGCTTGGATGAGTTCGTTAGCCAAGAAAATCTGCCCAGGTTTTCCCGGAAAATTTTGTGTTTTCTTTCGAAAAAAAATTATATCTTCGGAATTAACAAAGTAAGGGCAACCTAATTTGGTATGCGGGTTTATATCCTTATAGGTAAGTTACCTACCAAAATTAAGCTATGTAGGTCATAAGACAAAAAAGTTATAGGCATTTCAAGAAAAATAAATTGGGGTTTTCCTCAAAACGTCAAAGTGGCGATTTAAAATGTCAAAATTGGTAACATTTAGGCAAATAACTTGAATCTAATACGGGCTATAGAAATAAAATGTCTCAAGAAGGATGTTTTACAAACCCTAAAGTCTTAGTTTCAACCGTCATTGTCCTTCATTTTACTAACATATTTGCACAAAATTTATTTCAAATAGACCCTTCTCTGATGCTTGGCAGTAGCCTTAGCTATAGAGTTTCCCGTTTAATGATATATAATTTTTGTCGAATTTTCGTAAAAAATCAATAAAGCTCAATATATCCGTTATTATATAAAATATGAAAAAAATTTGTATATATTAATTATAGGATGTCTTGAGCTACATCTTAAAATAATATTTCTACAATCACAGGGTGGCCCATAAGTCGTTGGTGATACAAATGTCCTTTTTTTTTTAATCAAACACGCCTTATGTTATTGCATTTTTGCATTTTCCATCCAAATATAATGCATGTTTGTAAGAAAAGAAATTCTGGACGCAGCAAGTGCGTTATGGTAGCGAATTTTAATCAAATGTTTCATATTTGAACAGCTCAATTTGCTATTAACCTATAAGGGTGACCAAGAAACATGTTTTTTCGGGAACAATTTAAGTTGACTTTTGGATATTTTTGTACATTTTCACACAATAAAGTTATTTTGATGAAACATGGCACATTGTTTTTACTATATAGGTTATACTGGTAAACAAATTTGATGCCAGCTTTCTTAAAAAACACACATATTTGTTATTAAAAACATTTTTATGAAAATTCACTACCATAACGCACTTGCTGCGTCCAGAGTTTTTTAAATAAATTTCGAAAGCAAGAAAACTTGATAACATACTGGACAAAGAAAATACCGTCGATATAATTAAAATTTGCAGTAACAAGCTTGCGTATCGTCTGTATTAATGCATGCAAACCTGGCAGAATCTTTCACATGAACTTTAATGGGGTTGCTGAAACCATTCGTGCCTTCATGACATTTTTAATCAATACAAGATTGCATTTAAATAAAACAGAGCGCGAACGTACCTCCATCTACACATAATATAAGAATAATGTATTTTCATTGTATGTGTGGTATATATGCACATAATGCAGAGTATATTTATAACAGAATCGTACTAGGATGAAGCTTCGGAAAAAATCCAACCCATCGTAAATATCATATACACCAGGGGTGGCCAACAAGTCGATCGCGATCGACCGGTCGATCGCGAGACCAATTTTGGTCGATCACTCGCAAGTTCGGGGTTTGCGAAAAGTATCTCATAAAAACTTTTAACTTAAAAAGTACAAATACTTTTTATTCAAATGTTTTCTGTGATTAGCTCATAGAAAGGATATAATTTTTATATTATCATTATTTTTATTAGTTTGTTTTGACATTTGAAATGGTTTTATTAAGTTCTTTTTCTTTGCACTTTTGCAATTCTGTTTTCTATTTAAAGCTTTTGTCGGTAGATAACTTTTTTGCTGCTGCTACTTTTTGCTACCTATATAAAATTTATTTGAATTGGGATATTACAAAATCAGCATAATACTTAGGCTTATGATAAAAACTTATACAATACATATAAAAACGTATATAAATGATGTTTATTTAATAAATCTGAAATACAGTGCGTTTAAAATTGACTTGTATTTACACTTCTGAGAAATTTATGACTATTAAAATAATAACATTTAAATTCCATGCCATTAGGATTAATTCTTGGAATCTAATTTTGCAGAATATAGTGTTAAATTTTCATTCTGAAGTTAGTGTTTGTACGCTACAGTCAATTTCTCTTGCGGATTGTTTCATTTGTAAGTATTAATAAAATATTAGTGTTCTTTAAATTAATTGTGCAAGTATATAAGAGATATATTTTAAATAAAATTATTTAAATCTTAATTAAATATTTATAAGCATTATTTAAAATAATAATTTAATTATTCGCAACTATTAAGTATGATTAGCTATTTCGTTTATCGGCTAAACCTACACCAGGTATTAATTGTAATTTATATTGTTACTGTTTAATACTTTTATTACATGCCCTATTATTAAGTCGTATATTTTTTGCATTTCAGTATACCTATTTATGAACATGGATAGCAAACCAAAAAAATCGAAAACATATCATTTCAATGAAGAATGGGAAATTAACTATTTTTTTACGATGGTGAATGATAAATGTTGCTGCTTAATATGTCTTAGCTCGATAGCCATTGCTAAAAAGGGTAATTTGGAGAGACATTTCTTATCTTTACATAACAAGTATCAAACAGATTATCCAGCAAATTCCGAATTACGAAAACGTAAAGTTCGGGATCTTAAAACTCAATTAACAAATCAACAAAATATTTTCAAAAAGCCAATATTGAAGTCACAAGCAGTAACAACTGCATCCTTCAAAGTAAGCTATCTATTAGCTAAAAAATGTAAACCATTTTCTGATGGTGAATTTGTAAAGGAAATGTTCTTGGAAATCTCGGATTCCCTTTTTTATGATTTTAAGAACAAGAGCGAAATTACTGCTGCAATTCAAGATCTACAACTGTCCCGAAACACAGTGATGCGACGAATCGAAAAGATGAGTGGAAATTTAAAGGAACAGTTACAAAATGATATTAACAGATGCTCTTGTTTTTCTCTTCAATGTGATGAATCGACAGATATAAGTGATACTGCACAGTTACTTGTTTTCATTCGTTTAGTTTTTGAAGATTTTACATCTAAAGAAGAATTGTTGGGTATGATTTCTTTGAAAGAAAGGACTAGAGGTGTAGATATATTCAACGGGTTTAAAAGTCTGCTTAATGATAAGAAAGTACCTCTTTTTAAATTAGTTTCAATAACAACGGATGGCGCAGCTGCAATGATAGGCCGCAAAAATGGATTTATAGCCCTATGTCGAAATGACGATGAATTCCCAGATTTTTTTAGTTACCACTGTATAATTCACCAGCAAGTATTATCCAGCACGAGACTAAATACAAAAGAAGTAATGGACGTCGCGTTTGAAATTGTTAATTCAATTCGTGGAAGTTCTCTCAAACGTCGTCTTTTTCAACTAAAACTCGATGAAGGTCAGTCTGATTTATTATTGCATACTGATGTAAGATGGCTAAGTAGAGGTAAATTTCTGCAACGATTTCGTGATTTATTGCCTGAAATAATAGAATTTCTTAATGAACAAGAGAAAAAATATGCATATTTAAATGACAAAACCTGGCTTAGTGACTTAGCATTCCTTACAGATTTGACTTCCATATTAAGCCATTTAAATTTAGAATTACAAGGTAAAAATAAAACAATAATTGATATGATTAGCAGCATAGATGCATATAAAACCAAATTTATTTTGTTGATAGAAGATTTACAACAAAATAATATGAACCATTTTCCAAATATGGCAGACAACTTACAAAAAAATAAAAATATTATTTATGAGATTGACAAGTACGTGGCCGAAATACAAAATGTAATGGAAGATTTTGAGAAGCGATTCCAAGATTTTAAAAAAATTAAAGAAATTGTGGAATTTACATCTTTTCCTTTCAAAAAAGATTTAATTGTGAAGGAAATTAGCAAAAAAATTGCAGACTTATTTGATATGGAGCAAAACGCCTTGGAAAATGAAATTATAATTTTACAATCTGATTTAATCTTACAAGCCAGAAAATTTGAAGAAAATTTTTGGAAATATGTTAACCGAGAAAAGTATCCCAATATTATCAAATGTAGCGAATATATTTATTCTTGCTTTGGATCTACGTATCTGTGCGAATCGGCATTTTCATATTTACAATTAACTAAAACTAAACTTCGTTCCGTCCTGACCGATTCTCATACTGAGGACTCATTGTTATTGTCTTTGTCAGGATATACTCCAAATTATGATGCACTAGTAAAGGAAATGCAAACTCAGGTTTCTCATTAATTTAAAAAGTTTGAATGAATAAATGTTATTAATAAGTGCTCATGTTGTTTTAATTCCTCTGGACATAAGTTTTTTAACCCATTAAATAAATACTCATGTATGTAGATTATTTACCCCTTAATCATAGAGCTCGCCAAAGTGCACGTCGGTATAAAAGCACATTGCAAAAACATCCCCTTCTTACCTAAAAAATAGGTCGATCGCGACACAATTTATAAATAAAAAGTAGATCTTATGTGCACCAAAGTTGGCCACACCTGATATACACTACCTAAAACGGTAACAAAAGTTTGTAAGTCACAGTCCCGATACAGCCAGTGCGCTATGTCAGCGAACTTCAGTACGCCAGTCGCTCTTATAAAACGTATAGTACAAAAATTACAATCATCAAGTTGAAAGATAAAAGTCACGACGCAGCAAGTGCGTTATGGTAGCGAATTTTCATATGATCTGCAATACAAATGCAACTTACCTGGACCTGTTTAAACTCACGCATGTTAAATTTAGCCTGCAAATAACCTTTCGATGCCCCAAAAACATGCCACATTTAAGTAGCTGATTTTTAGCTTAGTTCCTTAGTAAGGAAATTCGGAACAGTTTTCAGTGAACATTTTGGGTTTTCCCTCAGAAAACTCTTGCATTTCCAAATTTCTGTAAGTGGTAGTGAACTTTTCCTTCACGTGATAGTAAAGGATTTTTTTCACGCCCGAGGAGGTACCACCCATCCCAACGGACGTATCCGGTTCTGGTGTATGAGTCTGTTTCCCGTATAAACAAAAATTATGATGGCTCCTCCTTGTACAAAAGATTCTGGAGGTAAAATATACCTCCATTCGGATCTCCGGGAGAGATGTGTACAGGGGGCGCCAGCATCAAGATATCCTTCTCGAATATATGTGGCCTAAATTCGAACCTGAACTCCGTCCACCATTTCCTCCAGGCTAATAGACCCCAACTCCTCTTCCTCGCCGAAACTCAAATCAGTGCCAAAACAGCCACTAATCACCTTAATTTCCCGTGGTATGAGCTCCTTACTCCATTTAGATTGCATGGAGGCGTGTGTACGTACGTCCGTAGCAATTTATCCTGCGTCAGACTCTCCAATTTGGAAGCTGGAAGAAAAGACATACTTTGGATGAAACTCTCTCTGAGGGCTACAACTAAATTCATCTGTTGCATTTACCGGTCACATTCTGACAACAACTTTGTCCAGCGCTTCGACTATCTTTCTGAAAAAACCGACCATCTGATTTCTGAATATCCTTCCTCCGAGGTCACTATTCTTGGTGACTTCAATGTCCATAATAAGGAATGGCTAGGATCTTCAAAAACCGATCCACAAGGGAGAGCAGCAGAGGCCTTCGCAATCAGCAATTCTTTAGCCAATATGGTTCAGCAACCTACTTACTTTCCTCGCATCCGAACACACAGCTCAAATCCCTTGGATCTCCTTCTTACTACAAAGCCTGAATGCTATAAGACATCAGTCACCGCCCCCCTTGGTCGCTCAGACCACAGCATGGTCACTGCTTCCTGCGCAATGCAACCAGAGGTCACACAGTCAACACGCCCACGTATCGTTTGGCACTACAACTTCGCGAACTGGCACGAAATGCGGGATTACTTTGCCTCATTTCCATGGACGTCTGTCTGCTTCTCTCATTCTGACCCCTCTGGTATCTCACAAAACGTCACCGAAATCATCCAAACTGGCATGGAATTATTTATTCCACGTACACAGAAAACCTTTTCAGACACTCAAAAGCCCTGGCTCTCTAAATCCTGTGACAAGACCAGACTTGAAAAGGTCAAAGCGCACAAAACGCTTCTACACAATTCCAGTCAAGAAAACCGTCAAACATCTAACGACGCAAGAAACCGCTATGTCCGCATTCTTTCTGAGGCAAAAAACTCGTTTAATAATCCTTTTGCACTTTTGCTAAATCTATTGGGAATAATTTCTGCAAGAGCACGTTCCCACCTCTTATTTCAGGGGATGAAATTGTTTCTACTGCCTTGGGCAAGGATGAACTTTTTGCCTCGTTGTTTACCGGCAATTCTACTCTCAAACCATCTCCAAATGTTAAACCACCAACAGTCAACAGTCCCCAATGTCGCGCATAAAATGACTGATATCATTTTGAAAACTAAAAAGGTAAGAAAGATGCTCTCTTCTCTTAATACCAGGAAAGCCTCTGTCCTTGACGAGATCCCAGCAATTGTTCTCGAAAAATGCGCACCAGAACATGCTCCTGTCCTGACTCGCCTGTTTCAGACATCTTACAACAGAAGCATATTCCCTTGTTATTAGAAAACTGATCGATTACAACCCATCCCCAAGAAAGGATCCAAAGCGCTTCGTAGCAACTACATGCCTATTTATCTCCTTTCAGTCGTCTTTAAAGTAATAGAAAAGCATATAAACACCGAATTACTAAAATTTCTTGAAAAACACAGTCTAATCCACGACAGGCAGTATGTATTCCGTCAGCGCATATCAACTGCGTACCTCCTGTCCTTTGTCACCCATTCCTGAAGCAAGTCTATGGAACTACACGGTGAATCCCAGATTGTCGCTCTAGACATATCCAAAGCATTAGACCAGATCTGGCACGCAGCGCTGCTTAATAAACTTCCGCCCAATGGCCTACCACCAAAACTTTTGACATAGTTTTACCAAACGTCATTCCAAATATATTGGACAGCTATCGTCCGAATTTCATACTTTAAATTTTGACATAGTAATTTTCAAATTTAGATATGCCCTTTTTTTTCTTTATATATATATATATATATATATATATATATATATATATATATATATATATATATATATATATATATATATATATATAATTTTCGTAAAATATTGTAGATGATTTCTATAAAAATTCTTTGCCTCACGCATTTGCTGCGTCCAGCCTTTTTTAACAACATTTTATTTTGACTCACAGCACCCTCTGTCATTAAGTTTACGAGCAGTCACTTGCTGCTCAAATGAAAGTAAGTCGCTAGTCTCTGTTCGTGTCAGGTATAACGTTTGGATTACGGTCCTGGCTTGCGGTCTGTGGGGTAGCACAACTGAAGGAAATCACCATACATACATTTATGCATATGAAGATTTGTAACAAAACGTTTGTGTACTTCACGCAACATCGAGTACTGCATATGTACGAAGTGCACTCTCATATCTCGCTTATTTCATGCAGAATTAACTGACCCCTTTTGTTTTGACTGCAGTCCATAAAGAAACGCCAAAACTTCATGCCGACTTCATGACATTAACGCCGTATTAGCATACTACGGGCATATTTTCCTTTTTAGCATTTGGCAACAAATATACACCTTTAACATTTGCTTCAAATATCGTTTTAGAAATAACGACATGGTATCCCATGTAGCCAAGCAATGTTTATACAATATTGGTTATTAATAGATTATACAGACTGGCGCATTGAAAACGAAACAGACCGATTTGCGTCCAGAGATTTTTTTTATAAAAAACGCTGAAACACGGCAATTTTAATATTGAGGGGGACATGTTTTGGCATAAAACTCAACTTTATCACTTCAACCGCTTAAGGGTGGTGATAACAACACTTATATTTTAAATTTTTTAAATAGCGAGCATGGGTCGAGTGTTACATCATTTGAAAGCTCTTTCTTTTCTGAATTCAGCGCACTATTTTTTTTGATGTTTTACTAACTAGTTTAAAAATTATTCACAGTTGGAGTTGCAAGAATGTATTTCATTCATTGTGATAAGAAATTCACCAATTAGTCAATTTTTCGTTAAAAAACTAAAAAACAAAACCAAACGTTCAAAAATATTTATTCAGTTAAGTAAGTGTTCAAATTGTTGACCACCAGCTTCCACACAAAGTACAAATTTTGTTCAAAACGAGCTCTGACATTCTGGAGCATTTGTGGAGTTATTAGACGGCATTTTTCAACAATGCGTCGTCGTAATTCTACCAGAGACTCCGGTTCTGTTCCGAAAATTCTACTTTTTAAATGGCCTATAGAAAGAAGTGTAAAGGAGTTAAATCCGGTGATCTAGGGGGCTACTCAATAGAACCTCTACGCCCAATCTATTGCTCTGGAAACTCTCTGTTCATCTTGTTGAAACACTAATTGATTTTCTTGATAGCGATCGTCATTTTCAACAATGTCAACTAGTAGAAGGTAAACGATATCTTCTAGTAACTCCAAATACGTTTCGCCACTCAAATTGCCATCAAGAAAAATTGGTCCGATTAAACGGTCTCCAAAAATGCCAGTCCAGACATTCAATTTCTGTGGAGTTTGAGTGTGGACTTCGTGAAAATGTCTAGGATTATTATCTGCTCAATAACGACAATTATGACGATTGACTGGAGAGTTTAATAAAAACGTACACTCGTCTGAAAAACAGATATTGAACAGAAACTTCCCGTTATCAGCTATTCGTGTAGTCATAACTTCACAAAACTCCAGCCGCCGATCAAAATCATCTTCATTCTATTGTTGTACAAGATGAATTTTATACGGGTGAAATTTATGATGCTTCAATATTCGCTGAATAGTTCTTATTTTGATATTTGAAACAGTGGCCAATTTTCTCGTGCTCAAAGTTGGGTCTGCAGCAATTTCTCCTAAAACTTCAATCTCAGTAGTCTCATTTCTAACCGTAAATTTACGTTCAGGATCCCGTTTTTTGTTGGGTACTGAACCACTTTGTCGATACTTTGCTACTAACTACAAAATGTTTTTCTGTTAACATGTCTGTTCGGATGTCGTTCATTAAACAAATTTGCGGTATGGTTGGCACAGTCATCGTTTTTGAAAAAAGAGTAATTATTTCAACTCTTTGTTCTATAGAATACACCATTGTGAAATTAATTTTCGGTAGTACTATCAAGTATCAAACCCACCGATAAACTGAAATAATAAACCGCATTTCTCTCATTCCGATAAGAAATGTTCTGATAGTCAATTTTTCGTTTACAAACCAACAAAACATTGAGTATCAGCACATTTCTTATCGGAATGAGTGAAATGCGTTTTTGCATCTTGAACTGTGAATGATTTTTAAATGAGTTGATAAAACTTCCAAAAAAATTAGCGTGCTGAATTCAGAACAGAAAGATCTTTCAAATGATGCAACACTCGGCCCATGTTGTTATCACCACCCTTAAGGGGTTGATGTGACAAAGTTGAGTTTTATGTCAAAACATGGCCCCCTTAATATTAAAATTGACGTTGTTACAGCGTTTCTTTAAAAAAAAATTATCTGGACGCAAATCGGTCTGTTTCGTTTTCAATGCGCCACCCTATATAGGGGCTACATATTGAACAACTATATTTACCCAATAATGAGATGCGAACATTTTTTTACATATTGATAAAATATTGTGTGTGTGTGTGTGTTTTGTTTCTTTAACGTCGGCCTATTTCCACGACTATGGCCAATCACCGACGCCAGGGAGCAGTTTTACCTCACTGTCCTGAAAATTTTGGCGAACCCTTGTCTTTCTGTAAGAAGTGTAGGGATCTTTTACGTGTCCAACACCGCATGGACACGGGATCGACGGCTTTACGGCCCCTCCGAAGTGCGGAACGTGCTGACATTCGATTTGCTCAAATACAATGCCGGAACCTCGATTGATGTTAATGTTACAGTTTGTACTAAAAAAGTGAAAGGAGAACCCTGGGATGGAACCCAGTACCTTTAGGTTCAAAGGCACACTTTCTTACCTTTGAACCACCGAGGCTCAACAAAATATTGTAATAAATATTGAACTGATATAGTGCTGTAATAATGTTTTAATGTACAACCCCAATTATTTACCTAATATTATAAAACCATATAATTAAATATTGAGATATTCAGATTAGAGCAACATATTTTTTAAATTATTGGTCAATATTAGGAACCAATATAGGATACATATAAAAATAAATTATAGATACGATACTGGCAACATTAAATTTATTCATAATAAAATATAAATTTAACATTTGAGACTTAACATTTTCATAAAGGTATAAAATATTTCAAAAAAGTCTGGACGCCACAAGTGCATTATGGTAGCGAATGTTCGTAAAAACGTTTTAACGGCAAATATGTCTCGTTTTTAAAAGAAGGACATTTGGTTGGCAGTATAACCTATACAGTAGTAACAATGTACCATATTTTAGTGAATTTTCTTAGAAAAAATTCACTAATGAGGAGATCTCGACTTTTGAATTTTGAAAAAATTTCTTCAAATGAGCGCGATCTAGGACCCCTAGAACCCATATCCGGGGTCAGTTACAATTTTTATATGTTTATATATATATATATATATATATATATATATATATATATATATATATATATATATATATATATATATATATATATATATATATATATATATATATATATATATATATATATATATATATATATATATATATATATGTATCACACCGATAACTCAAAAAATATTGGGCCAATTTTGATAAAATTTGGCATGTACTTTTCTTTTGTAAATAGCTTGGACAAGTTCGTTAGTCAGGAAAATCGGACGAGGTTTTCCGGGAAAATTTTGAGTTTTCATTCGAAAAAAATTCTTATCTCAAAAAGTAATTAGCCGATTTTAATAAAATTTGGCACGTACCTTTCTTTGGTAAATAGCTTTGACAAAGTTTGTTAGTCAGGAAAATCGGACCAGGTTTTCCGGGAAAATTTTGAGTTTTCATTCGAAAAAAATTTTTATCTCAAAGAATATTAGGCCGATTTTGATAAAATTTGGCACATACCTTCCTTTTGTAAATGGATTTGACAAGTTCGTTAATCAAAAAAATCGGACGAGGTTTTCCGGGAAAATTTTGAGTTTTCATTTGAAAAAAAATTTTATCTTAAAAAATAATAAATCTATGATAACCAAATTTGGTAGGTAGGTTTACGATATAAAAAGTAAACTACACACCAAAATTTAGATTTCTATGTTACAAGAAAAAAAAGTTATAAAATTTTTGTGCCAGATCCCTTCTATGAAAATTCACTACCATAACGCACTTGCTGCGTCCAGGCTTTTATTAAAATAGCTTTGTCGTTTCAAAAAGTACAAACATTTTCCGAAAATAAGATCTCAAACTTCCAAAAAAAAACTGGTCAAATTTTCCTGGAAAACGAACCGCTTCAAGCTATTTACACACCTGCCAAGATATAATTATTCACAAACAGCTTTAGGACCATTTTTTTTTTTTACAGAAATTGCCTTCAGTAATGCTACACAAAATTATATTTTTCACAAAAATTCGACAACTTTTTTTACAATAACTTACTAAACATTTATTATTAATTACCAACATATCACAAAAATCTTACAGAAATGATTTCTACGGAAACACTAAAAACGTTTTTGCGAAAACTTTTCAAATTCAGTCGCTATTTGAGAGTACTTGTATACGGCAGCTCGATTTTTTCGACGAGTATTATAAACAAAAAGCTCTCTGAATGCGTCATTCCCATGGGGTTCCGCTATCTACATTGGTAAAGACGCCATATCACAATTTGTGATACGTGTTTGTGATATGTGCCAAAAATGTGAAAAGTTGCAAAACAATTGAAATAACTAAAAAAAGATGAACGATGTCATTTTTTTTTCTTACAAACATGCATTATAATTCGATCGAAAATACAAAAATTCAATAAGGAGTTTCTATTTAAAAAAAATAAAGTGTGTATCACCAACGACTTATGGGCAACCATGTGATTGTCAAAATAAGTAAAGATACAGTAAGATGCAGCTCGAGACACTACCCTATAATTAGCGTATGTACAATTCTCTTGAAAATTCACTACTATAACGCACGGGCTACGTCCCCAATTTTATTAATTTATGAGATCCAATTTTTGTGTATCTACGGGATTTGACAGTTTTTTTTAAGTCGCTACCATAGCGAATCCGCTGCGTCTAGACTTTTTGCTTTATCTTTTTTACACTTGGTTATCTGAGCAACTCTACTTTTCGAGAGACAACTACGTGTTCATGGAACAATAGCTATCCAGAGGGGCGTCCCTGAGGGTTGTAAATAAGTTATAATATTATTTTAATTATTATAATTAGTGCTATATTTATTATCAGATAAAATCAGTGAAAACGTATAAATTAGATTAATTTTTATGTTGTTAAGTAAGTCACATAGATATTGTAATTGTTGACATTGAATTGGCATCATCACCTTACATATTTATGTAAACAATGCAAAGGTTTGCTGATGGTAGATTGCAATACCATGACTCAATTTACCGTATTGAGGAATTCTGACGACGTATGTTACGTAGTGTTAGGAAGTAGTTCAAGTAAGTCTATATATAGAAGTGTTTTGTAAATATCACGAGAATTTTTTCATTTGTTATTAAACTTTGAACATCGTTATCATGTCTGTCTAGTCAAGTTTATAACAGTTACCGCAAATAACCCGCTATTAACCGCCGCTCCTTAAACACTATGAAAATTTGCTATCAAAGCGCACTTGCTCAGTTAGGACTTTTAATTTTTAGTTCATTGCGCATTTTGATTCTTATTAGTCAAAGCATTTATACGTCAGCTTTTAAAAATTTCTAATTCTTCAATTTGATTGTAGGTTTTCACTAATTTTATGTCTTTTTTTTTCCAGAACGAAGAACAAATCACAGTGGCAGAGATTTCCACGTAAGTCAATCACTTTTAATTTTCGAACGTGTTTTTAGCAACCAGACATACCTAAACACATATCTACTGCGTATCTTTTGTCGTTAGATAGATATAGATAGTGATCTTTGAGAAGGGCGTCTGGTATACGTCATCCCTAACTTGTTTTAATATACAGGGTGCTCTGACTATCTTTTTACATAATTTCTTATCTTATCTTACAATAGTTAATCTAATAGTCTCTATATGAAGCCAAACTATGGTGACCTTGCTAATCCTAAAGATTTGTGCATAATAATCATATGATTAACTTGTAAATGCACGTAAAATAATATTTTTGCATGAGGCAATGCCGCCTATTGTTCCAGAGAAAAATTCATTTATTTTCCAAATTTTCTCATCAATAATTTTCACTCTTTGATCTATTCATATTTTCAACCTTTCTGGTGATTATTTTTTAACTTAGTTACATGATGACACACATTGTTATTATAATCAAACTCCGCATTGTAGTTACTGCATGCAACCATTAAAAATTATATATGCTAACAGGTCCCCATAAAATGGGGCCGCCTAATTCGCTCACCAATCTAGAACGGCGGTCTTGACGTCGTCGTCATCGTCATAGCTCCAACTGCAAACTCGTTCAAGTACCAGAACCAATTTTAATCACTGTGTGCTAGGTCAGGGCTATAAGGAGTGTTTTGTTCAGATTGGGTGAACGGGACTAAAATGCTTATTTTGAAAGACTAGAGTGGTGGTTCCAATTACTATGTTTACATAACTTAAGAGGGGCCAGAGGAACCGTTCTTTGCGGATGCAGAATTATAATAAACACACGGGGCATTTAACAACAACAATTTTATTATTACAAATGTAAACATAAAAATAATGATTAAATTGTGATCCGATATTGATTAGTACAAGTAAAAAGTCTTACAAATGTAGGTAGGCTACCGTAATCAGCACGTGATGGACGTAGCTCGTATCAGGGGAGTCCTCCAAGCGGGACCAAAGTTGTCCCCGTTATCTACTGGAAAACGTGGATTTTGAAGTCTTAAGGGATTTGCACGCGGTCAAAGCAGATGGTATAGGCAATAACAAAACATATATGACTTCTCGTCACGGATCAACCGCTCGCCAGAAGGCTGTCTCTTGCTACAACAATGCTCATTGGCCGTTAAATGGTGAAGGAGTATGAAATTGTGACTACTTATCACGGATCAGTCGATCTTACGATATGGACTGGTCGCTTAATGACGACGGATGGTTGCCTACGGTTCGCGATTCTGTCGATCTTCCTAAAATGCTTCCTGACCGCTATACGACGACACCAAGTTGTCTATGACCACAGCATAATATATGAGCTGTGGTATTACTACCACTCACAGTTTAGTTGGTCTTGCTACAATGCTTACTGATCGCTGGATGAAGAGGAAGCGAAAGAGTCTAACCTTGGATTTTATCTAACTGCTTCTCCGTGTTGTTGCCGTTTGAAGACCCCTGTCCCATGGCGCCACTGGAAATTTCGTGAGCCTCCTGGCGGTTGCGGTAGGCGCTGAGGGAGGTTGCAGGGTATTAAATAACAGTGTTGGGATGTGAATATTTAAAAATATTTAAACACAACATCTAGGATGACTCGTTTGTTTTCAGCCATATGACGCAAGAAAGTCTTGAATTCCTTGAGCGCGTTGCTTGAACCTATTTTATTGTCATTTCATTGGTCATAACGTCTTCCCCATACACTTCGTTTTTCTGCTGGTCCATTTTAGTCGCTTTCACGTCTCTTGCAATTCCCGTACAAAACTCACAATCTACTGAGATCTCTAGGAAGACAAATAACCCCTGGAGATCAAGACCTCCACTGTGAGCTTTGAAAAGAGCAACTGGCATCATTTATTGGGTGTTGCGCGCCTTGATCGAGCGTTGGCGGATGACGGCTCCACACAAACCCAGATGGGCTGAGATCTCTTAAAGTTTGCGCAATAAATAATGTCAAAAACACCTAAATTCCCACAGTCCGTCTTTCGGAGGAGGCATTAAGCCGTCGTTTCAGTGTGCGATATTGGGTACTGCGTACAAAAGACAAGGTTTCGACAATATTTATAGTGGTTTGGAACTGCTTCCTGACGTTGATTAATGTCCAAATATGCCGGCATTAAAGCAACAAAACACTCATACACACGTACGCATGCAGTTAGTCACAGACTCCATGTAGACAACAGCAATTATTTTCACAACTTCAAAATTGCCCAGAGGCGGCTTTTTAATGGGAAGACGTTTCGTTTCAAATATTTAATTCATGTTATTCACATGATAGTAACCGTGTCTAATGAATCTGATCACCCTGTATGAGAGAAGAAGCAGATTTTCTTGTGAAAACAGGGACAAACACACATCCATACACAATCTTTGCTAAAATTACCATTGGTGAGCGAAGCGGAACTCGAGATAATCAGTATACATCACATAAATCAAGTGGTTTTCGACTATAGGTGTTCTTTTGTTTCTCAACGCTTGGACGATTTTTACGATTTCTTACGTAGACACCGGTATATGTTATTTATCTACCTGTTTTCTATCTCTTTAAAAAACTACTTGTCATAAGAATTAGTTTGTTCCCCATGTGGGAAGCGTTGAAGACGTTCTGTTGAAAATCTTCACGTAATGGGTTTGCCATACACACACCTATATAGTAGTATACACTATATTGTTCCACTTTGCATCTTCTTTACGTTTTTTTTAAATTTCTTGTAACGGAATACAGGTATTGAAAGCAAAAGCTTAAAAATAATTATGGTGCAAATCTGTATTTTGTTTTTGCTTCTCTTGATGTGTCCTATTTCCTTGTACTGTCGTTTTAATCATATTTATGGTTTTTTGCTATTTTTACTGCAGGGTTATGTTGCCCTTTTTGAGGAAACATGTTTGGAAAGCTGTAGCTTGTTAACTAATTTCGAAGAAGGTAGACATTTTCGAATCGACTAAAATGTTTCTTTAGTTTTATTTTCAATCCACTACATAGCAGTTATATTCTAAAACAATACATGTTTGGGAAGTATCGAAGGAAACTGGGTCACTTTTCCTTGAGAAAATACAATTACGTGTTTTTGAAGCAATAAACATAACCAGATTTTCAGAGCTCTATCTTATTATCTTAGACAGGTCATATTCATGGAGCTGGTTACTTCGTGTCTCATTGTTAATGAGTTATGGGCAGATATTGGGCGTCGATGATTACGCTCTATGAAGTGCGCTATAGTAAGCTCTGGGTCGTTTTTTTTTAAATTGTTAACAGAAGATTATTATATCAAATCAAAATGTTGGAGCCAGAATGGAACCCTGTGGAATACTCACATTTATTTATAAGAATTCTGACACTAAGGCCATGCACCTTTAGAAATCTAGGATCCCGTAGGCAAAGTTTGGAAAGCAAACCGTATAATGTAAGTTTATCGAGTGTGGCATGCCATTTAGAAATAAGTATAATTTTTATATACAGGGTGTTTTTTAAACTTTGTGACAAAATAAAGTGGGTATATTTATACTTAATTTTATAGCGAAAATGTGATATAAAAGACTTTTGAAACTTGCTTCGTGTTTTAAACGCAGGGTGTTAAAAACTTTTTTTAATGTTTATTAATAAGTGACAAATATTTTAGTGATATTTGTAAGAGATTTCCGTGACAACCACATTTGATTTCCTCATGACATTTGTCTACTATTTGACATTTTTTAAATATTCCTTTGAAGTGTTTTCCAAATAATTTCTGCTACATATTATTTTTAAACGCAGAGTTTACCAATAAAGATATGGGTCAAATTCATGTTAGGTACGGTGTAGCAAACGTAAACGCGCGAGAGGCAAGACGCTTATATGGAAGAGGTTACCCTAATAGACGAATACCATGTCCAGAAACATTTCGAAGATTCCATCTCAGGTTGGAGGAAACAATTAACTTTGCGCAAAGCAAAATAAGCGGCCGACCATTTTACAGTCAGAACTTAAGGAAGATATTTTGAACATGGTGGAAGAAACTCCAAGCACGAGTACAAGGAAAGTCGGAAAAAAGTTGAATGTGAATCCAAAACCAGTTTGCAGAATCTTAAAGGACTATTAACTTTATCCTTAACACTTACAGAGTGCAAGCTTTGTTGCGTCGAGACTTTCCTACTTAACTTAATTTTTGTGATTGGTTTCAAGAAACCCTTTGTAGTCACAAAATTTTGGAAAAAAACCTAATTTACAGATGAAGCAATTTTTAGAGGGATGGCATTATCAACTTCTATAATAACCACATTTTTCCCCTTAGGGCTCGTCCGCGGCTTTGCCGCCCCGACAGCACTACAACCTAGCTTATTGTGCATGCCCTTAGTCTTTCTATTCCACCCATTCTAAAATTACTGTCCCGTGAACTAGTCTGCACAGCGATTGGTAGGGTGAAGTTTTATATTGCTCTGCCTCCGGTTTAGGCTGTTCGTAGATGAGTTGCCTTTTGCGGTCCAAGATGTGCTGGGCTGTTAAATTGAACTGAATCTTATCATGCACATGAATCTTTAAATTTTGTTAAACTGATTCTAAATATACACTGTGTTTAAAAAATCCGGGAACCGTATTGTATTTTAGAAACCGCATAATGAAAATTAATTGATTATTTTGCTGGAGTAGTGTCGCAATATAAAATATATAAATTTGTAGTTCTCAACTATATATAAAAACCAACCTCACGTAAATGATGGTAAGTCAAAAGAGTTAATTATTTGTTAATTTCAAAATTTTACAGTGGTTTTAAGAGCCTTGGTGGCTCAGAGGTAAAAACGTGTGCCTCTGAACAGAAGGGTACTAGGTTCAATCCCAGGGTTCTCCTTTCACTTTTTCAGTACAAACTGTAACATTAACATCAACCGAGGTTCTGCCATTGTATTTGAGCAAGTTGAATGTCTGCACGTTCCGCCCTTCGGAGGGGGCGTAAAGCCGTCGATCACGTGTCGATGCGATGTTGGGCACGCTAAAGATCCCTACCCTCCTTACAGAAAGGCAGGGTTTCCATAAAATTTCCAGGATGGTGAGGTGAAACTGTTCCCTGGCCTCGGTGATTTGCTATAGTCGCGGAAATAGGCCGACGTTAAAGAGACAAAACACACACATACAGTAGTTTCTTTCTTTCATTACTGAGGTTCTAGATTCTGCGTTATAGTTTCTAGGTTCTAGTTTATGGATTATAGCTTTTGGAATGTTGTAGGATATTCTGGGATATTTTGGGATGTGGTAGGACTTTTTAGGTCTTGGATTGTATAGATTTTTTTATGCTATTGGTTTTGGATTTCGAATTTTGGTATTGAGTCCAATCGTAAATATAACTTCTAGATGTTTAGTTTCGAGTTTCAATATTTGGTTATGAATAAGTAATAACTCTTGTATGGATTGGAATTTTTGAGCGTGAGCTTGTAAGAATTGGGCTCTTGATATTTGACTTTAGAATCCTGGTCTGGTATGAAAAGAAGCAGTTTAGAAAAACTTTTTGATGGTTAATTAACTAGTAACGAACAGCTGTGAAACACGTAAATCTTTATTTTGAACTGAATTAGTCTCAACATATTCTTGTCACCTTGTCAAATTGTTTTGGCAAACGAATCAAGTAAAGACCAGGTGTAAAAAACTCAATTTCAAGTTTTCTTTTGCACTGACATTGCTAGAAATAGAACTGGATAATTATTATTTGAAAATGTTCTACGTAATTTATAATGTAGTCGCAACATCTAAAGTTAGAATTGATTTACCGCAATTTCTGTAACTAAAACATTTTTCAAGTTGATGTTAGCTATTTAGAAGTGCTGTCCCTAATAATTTGAATACATCACTCTAAGATTTTAACCATTCATTTTTAGTCTCTGAGTAAAGTTTTTATTTTTTATTTTCTTTTACAATGCAATAGTAGACAATAATTATAAAACCACGAGCATTAGGCTCGAATTTATTGTTGAATCACGTCATGCAACTATTGTTACTAGATAAACTATCTGGCCAGACAATATATTTAATAAACTTTCAATATGAAAGTTATTTCAAAGCAGGATTGATAATCATAATAACTGATGAATTGTCGCTATTGACGTGCCATATTTCCATCCATGTTATATTTTAAACAATTAATAGAAACTAATGTTGTGGTTTACTCTTGACTGTTATTGCAATAAACATCCTTACCAGTGTTTTCCTAAGTTCATCAGCAGTGTAAATAAGAAATAGTTATACTGTCCTAAGCCAAAATGACGTAACTAATAATTTGTCTATTTCTGTATTATACCACTTTGGTTAAGTTGGTATTATATTCGTCATATCTCCTAAGAAAAACAGACGTATCTGGCTATTTAAGGATTGGCAAACACTAGTGAAACATAGCGTATCTCAAAACAGCTTCAAAAATAAATTACCAGAGCCTGTCATATGCAATAAGGTTAATGGAATATTACAACAAAGAAGGAAAGACAATGTACAAAATCTGGCGGGTATAATTAAGAAACACCGACTAACATTTTGGGAGAATTTTCCCACATCTGACTGACACTTATTATTGTCTTATGGTAATATAGGCTAGCGGATTGAAAACGAAACACAGCGATTTGCGTCCAAAGAAATTTTTTTTTTAAGAAACGCTGAAACATCAATTTTAATATTGAGGGGGACATGTTTTGACATAAAACTCAACTTTGTCACATCAACCCCTTAAGGGTGGTGATAACAACCCTTATATTTTAAATAAGGAACATGGGTCGAGTGCTACATCACTTGAAAGCTCTTTCGTTTCTGAATTCAGCACACTAATTTTTTTGGGAGTTTTATCAACTCGCTTAAAAATTATTCACAGTTGAAGATGCAAAAACGCATTTCACTCTTTCCGATAAGAAATGTGGTGGTAGTCAATGTTTTGTTGGTTTGTAAACAAAAAATTGACTATCAGAACATTTCTTATCGGAATGAGAGAAATGCGGTTTATTATTTCAGTTTATCGGTGGGTTTGATCCTTGATAGTACTACCGAAAATTAATTTCACAATGGTGTATTCTGTAGAAGAAAGAGTTGAAATAATCACTATTTTTTTCAAAAACGATGACTGTGCCAACCGTACCGCGAATTTGTTTACTGAACGACATCCGAACAGGCATGTTAACAGAAACTACATTTTGGAGTTAGTTGCAAAGTTTCGATAAAGTGGTTCAGTAGCCAACAAAAAACGGGAACTTTCTGTTCAATATGTGTTTTTCTGACGAGTGTACGTGTACGAGTGTACAGTCAATCGTCATAATTGTCGTTATTGGGCAGATAATAATCCAAGAAATTTACACGAAGTCCACACTCAAACTCCACAGAAATTGAATGTTTGGACTGGCATTTTTGGAGACCGTTTAATCGGACCAATTTTTCTTGATGGCAATTTAAGTGACGAAACGTATTTGTAGTTACTAGAAGATATCGTTTACCATCTACTAATTAACATTATTGAAAAAGATGATCGCTATCAAGAAAATCAATTAGTGTTTCAATAAGATGAAGCTCCTCCGCATTTTTCACAACGTGTTAGGGAGTTTTCGAACAGAGAGTTTCCAGAGATTGGGCGTAGAGGTGCTATTGAGTGGCCACCTAGATCACCGGATTTAACTTCTTTAGACTTCTTTCTATGGGACCATTTAAAGACTAGAAATTTCGCAACAGAACCGGAGTCTCTGGAAGAATTACGACGACGCATTGTTAAAGAATGCCGTCTAATAACTCCACAAATGCTCCAGAATGCCAGAGCTCGTTTTGACCAAAATTTGTACTTTTGTATGGAAGCTGGTGGTCAACAAGTTGAACACTTACTTAACTGAATAAACATTTTTGAACGTTTGGTTTTGTTGTTTAGTTTTTCTTAACGAAAAATTGACTATTTAGTGCATTTCTTATCACAATGAATAAAATACGTTCTTGCAACTCCAACTGTGAATAATTTTTAAACGAGTTGATAAAACTTCCAAACAAATTGGTATGCTGAATTCAGAAAAGAAAGAGCTTTCAAATGATGTAGCACTCGACCCACATTCCGTATTTAAATATAAGGGTTGTTATCACCACCCTTAAGGGGTTGATGTGACAAAGTTAGGTTTTATGTCAAAACATGTTCTCCTCAATATTAAAATTGACGTGCTTCAGCGTTTCTTAAAAAAAAATTTCTCTGGACGCAAATCAGTCTGTTTTGTTTTCAATGCACCACCCTGTATAATAATCATACTATATTAGCTAGAATTTTCTTCTAAATTTAATTAGAATATTACGATGGTTATTATGTTAAGCTGGAAAATTTTGTCTTAAATTTGATTAGGTATCTGTTTTATTTGACATTGTAGTTCAGAACCAATAAATAATGTATTGCCTTAAATATGTGTATCTTTTCAGTACTATTTATTTCCAGCAAAATTCACATACTATTGCAGTATAACTATGTTGACGTAACACAACTGAAAAAGCTGACATCAATTTCCTAACCAAATTGGGCGTATCCCAATCAGAGAAAGTATTTGGTTTGATTAAATTTTTAATATTCCTAGTTGGTCAACATCACTGTTTTAACTGATTGAGTAATAATAATCACATAAGAAAAAAACTTCTAGGAAATATTTCTCTAAATTGGCACAATTTTAACATCAACATTAATAAATACACTTGGAAAAACCCAAATCACCACAACACATATTTTTAAAGACCTAACGATCGTTTCGCTAACAACGTCAGTTTCATTGATTGTTGTTGCCCTTACTGGGCGAAACTGGTCCATACTACATACAAACTAGGAGACGACTTCTCTGGCTTCACTATTGGGTTTTGTTTCGGTAAGTGAAGGACGTAGTCAGCGCGTAAGCCAACTGGAACAAGAGGCCCTTCTGAATTATAGGGTGTTCTTCAACGTTTCTCTAACCGGTTTCGCTGCTCTTGACAGCATTCACAGACGGATAAAACCTGAATTAACACGAAACCATGAAAACTACAAATAAATACCTGTTGCTATGTTATGATGTTTGGATCAAAAAAATCTTTAAAATCTAAAATTAAAATGAAACACAAATGACGGATTAGATCTTCAAAATATCTACGTGATGTATGTCAATATTTAACATAAAGGTAGAATTAACTTATAACAGTACTAACTATAATAACAGTTACAGCAATAAAATAACTGAAAATAACAGTAACAAAGCAGACTATACAATGAAAACATCGACATACGTCAATTAACTTTTGTATTACAACTTTTTTCAAAAATATTTAGATTTATTTTGTTTGATTCATTTGGTTAGAAAGAAGAATATCCAAGAAAGGGAAATACATTAAATCAGTATGCAAAACATATTACTGATACCCAACATAAACCTACAGTAAATAACCGCATAAAACCACAACATCTTTGTAATGACAAGCGCAAAATAGACTTTTTTAAAACTTTAGAAGTCAAAAAACGCACACACGACAATAGTTACCTTGTTTTGAACGAGTAAGCTGAGAGCTTGAAGCTAACGTTGTTAGAGAAATGATCGTTATGTCTCTAAAAAGATGTGTTGTGGCGATTTGAGTTTCTCCAAGTGTACTTATCAATGCTCATCACAGGTCCCAATCTTCACTTAGTGAATCAACATTAAATTACCAGTTTAATCGTTTTTCTTTGAGCACTTGAAATGGATACTAAGTCAGAAGGGGGGTCGCGGCAACATCAAAGACGTGAACCAAGTCATGCCCAATTTCACCATATAAAAATATAAACTAACCCCAGATATAGGTTTTAGAGTTACTAGATAGTATTTGAGGAAATTTCTTGAAAGATGTCACGTCGAAATTTCCTGATTAGCCAAAGTATTTCACAATAATTGCTTAAAAAAAAGTTGAATACGTCTCTGGTAAAGTATAGACATAACACCACGTTTACATACCGTTGTTGGATTGTGGCGATATTCGTTATTGATTCACGCTCCATTTGGTCGTTTTGTCACCGCAGATTCAGCTTAACACCGTCTATTAATGAAAGATTGTCTCTGATGACTTTCTAATACGATAATAATAGTAATAGTATGGAATTAGTTATGGCGTATGAGTGAAATGAGATCTGTTAGTGATGGTCAGTAACGAACGGCGCGGCGGTTGATAATGTGACTTACAGAATAACCATGAAGAGTATATAAATTGAAGAAAACGCTGAGAACAATTGTGTTCTTCCCATAGCGATGCTCTTTAGTCTAGAAGGTTGTCAATTTGTATGTTGTTTAATATTGCTGAAGCAAAATGAGATTGTAACTTGCTTCAGATGGTAGATTGCCTGACAAGAAGGATACATAATGCATTACGATAGTCCTGAGCTAGGATATGTTTTCTTGATGTATTGAAATTTGTCAATGGTCTTATAATTTACACAAATATAAAAAGTATTTCATAAATGCCCGCAAGATTTTCTTTCCGTATGTTGGTTTTAGTGAATTTTCTTTTAAAAAAATTCATTCTTTAGGAGATCCCGACTTTTGAATTTTGTAAACTTTCTTCAAATGACCGCTAACTATGCCACCTAGAACGCATATGCAGGGTCAGTTTCAATTTTTATATGTTTATATATATATATATATATATATATATATATATATATATATATATATATATATATATATATATATATATATATATATCTCACACCGATAACTCAAAAAATGATGATCCGATTTTGATCAAATTTGGCACGTACCTTTCTTTTGCAAGTGGCTTTGATTAGTCAGGAAAATCGGCTCAGGTTTTCCCGGAAAATTGTGTTTTCATTCGAAAAAAAATTATATCTCCGGAAATAACAAAGTGAGGGCAACCAAATTTGGCAGGCTGTCATAAAGTTTATTTTATGTAGCAAAATTCAGATCTCCATCTTAAAAGACAAAAAAGTTAGAGGTAAATTAATTTTTAATTAATTAAATCTGATTCAAGAAAGTTAAAACGTCAAAATTGATTGACCAGAATGTGAGTGAAAAATACTACAAGAAATGACTAAGAAGCTCCTACATATGTGTCTAAGTAGTTATTTTCCTGGATTTCGTATAAATGTAAGCAAAAAATCCATTTTAAATCAAAATGGTTTTGTGTAAATTGTAAAACCTTGAACAATTAACATTATTATGGAATATACCAGCTAGTTAATACATGTCGATACATGTCGATGCATGTCGTAGCTCAATGGGCTAGGTCCCTGGACCTCGTATAATCGACTCCCACATGACGAGTTCTAATCCTAGTTAGTGACTTTACTAGCCCCCCTAGAACCCATATCCAGGGTCAGTTTCAATCTTATATTTTTTTAGTGTGTTGCAGCAAAGTTCGTTAATCAGCTGATATTCTTTTTCTTTATTGTTATTTTTTGCATTCAATTTCAAAGCCATCACATATTTGAATAGAAAATGAAGAGATTCTCGAAATAAGGTACCACCGGGCCCATCTTTTATATTTAGAAATGTGGGGTTGCAACTGTGACTCGAATGGGGTTAAATGTAGGGGTGGAATTTTCATGTTGCAGGGTGTCATCTTTTAATTTAAAATTGACGTGTTTCGAGGATTTTTAATAAAAATATACAATAATTACTGAAGCTAATTACTGAAATTATTCCCTTTGGCTGTTCCACACTGTATAACTGAAACTGATAGACTACTACTACTACTCCACATAGGCTTTGCCTCCTCAAACTTAGTAACTGCAAGCTTATTTTTAGCGAATTTAAAAAAAATCCGCTAATGAGGAGATCTGTGTTTATATATATATATATATATATATATATATATATATATATATATATATATATATATATATATATATATATATATATATATATATATATATATATATATATATATATATATATATATATTTATATATATATCCGAGCGATAACTCAAAAAATAATAGACCCATTTTGATCAAATTTGGTGAATACTTTCCTTTTGCAAGTGGCTTGGATAAGTTCGTTAGCCAGGAAAATGTGACCTGGTTTTCCCGGAAAATTTTGTGTTTTCTTTCTAAAAAATTCATATCTCCGGAAATAACAAAGTAAGGGCAACCAAATGCGGTAACTTTGTTTCTATTATGAATAGTGAACTCCGTACCAAAATTTATGTCTCTATCTTTAAAGACAAAGAAGTTATGGGCAGTTAAAGAAATAAATTTTGGAGTTTTCCTCAAAACGTCAAACTCGCAATTTTAAACATCAAAATTGTAAATGTTTAGGCAAAGAACGTGAAACAAATACGAATTTTGAAAAGAAAATGTTGCAAGAAGAGTGTTCTGCAAACTCTTAAGTTTCAGATTCAACCGTCATTGCCCTTCATTTTACTAAAATGTTTACAGAAAATTCATTTCAAATAGACCCTTTCTCTGATGCTTTGACTGTCGGTTTTGTTATGATAATGATGCGGGCGATATGCGTTTGTAAGAAAAAAAATCTGGACGCAGTAAGTGCGTTTTGGTAGCGAGTTTTCGGTAAAAATGTAGTTTAGCTCCCGAACGCTTTTCAAAAAACTGTTTTCAGAAACCTGCCTAGGCCCCCCCTTGGATCCAGAAACCCCAAGAAAAATTTCTTGTTCACACTCCCCAAGCAAGTTACTGGAGTGAGTAGAAGTGTAAAATTTTTTTTAGCTAATTTTCGTAGAACAAATTGATTAAGGCATTTTGGCATTTTTTATCGAAATATGATGCGTTTGTAAGAAAAAAAGCTGGACGCAGTAATTGCGTTTTGGTAGCGGATTTTCGGTAAATTTGCAGTTTAGCTCCCAAACGCTTCTCAAAAAACTGTTTTCAGAAATCTGCACCCCCCCCCCCCTTCTGGCTCCACAAACCCCAAAAAAATTCTTGTTCACACTCCCCAAGGAAGTTACGGGACCAGGAGTGTATAATTTTTTTTAGCTAATTTTCGTAGAACAAATGCATTTTTTCATATTTTATCGAAATATGATGTTTGTAAGAAAAAAATCTGGACGCAGTAAGTGCGTTTTGGTAGCGAATTTTCGGTTTGGTTCCCGAATGCTTTTCAAAAAATTGTTTTTATAAACCTGCCTAGCCCCCCCTGGATCCACAAACACCAAGAAAAATTTCTTGTTCACACCCCCCCAAGGAAGTTACGGGACCAGGAGTGAGTAGGGGTGCTGGGCGGGGTAGGTAGTAAAAAGGAAATATGAGCAGAAAATTCGAATAAAACGGACTTGAAAGCTATCTTTTTCACATCTTGAAGCCATACCCCCTTAAACCCTGCCTACCCCGCACAGCACCCCTATCCCCCCAGGTGCCGTAACTTGCTCGGTGGATAGGAACAAAACATTTTTCTTGTGGTTTATGCAGCGAGGGTGGTAGTATGTACGCGAGGGGGAAGGAAAATCCCCACGACGAAGCAGACAGCCCACCAACCCCCTACCCGGCCACAAGTCAAACGGGGGGGGGGTGCTTCGTAGTAGGCATCCCCTCCTCGTGTGCATACCACCACCCTCATTGCATAAACCACAAGAAAAACTTCTTCTTCATACCCCCAAGGAAGTAACGTGACCTGGGGCAAATAGGGGTGCTGTGCGGGGTAGGCAGGGTTTAATGGGGATACGGCTTCCAATAGACAACTTTCAAGCAGTTTTCTTCGCATTTTCTGCTCATATTTCCTTTTTACTACCTACCCCGCCCAACACCCCTATTCACTCCCAGTCCCGTAACTTCATTGGGGGGTGTGAACAAGAAATTTTTCTTGTGGTTTGTGCATCCAGGTGGGGTCCTAGCAATGTTTCTGAAAACATTTTTTTTTGAAAGCGTTCGGGAGATAATCTGCAAATTTACCAAATTTTCATTAAATCCTTCAAATTTCAATAACTCAATTTGCTATTAACGTGAGCTTTGTTGGTTAGGAAACCCACATTTAAGTTTATTTTCGGAAAATCTGTATATATTTTCAAACCATAAGTAATTTTGACAAAATATAGTACATTGTTTCTTCTACATAGGCTATACCGGTAATCAGATTGATGCTTGCTCACATTTGCTATTAAAAACATT
The DNA here is from genome assembly GCA_964006375.1 of Tillus elongatus. Lineage (NCBI taxonomy): Eukaryota > Metazoa > Arthropoda > Insecta > Coleoptera > Cleridae > Tillus > Tillus elongatus. The sequence goes on along the minus strand of OZ023268.1, from coordinate 27,581,674 downwards.
TTTATGGAAATTCACTTCCATAACACACTTGCTGCATCCAGACTTTTGAAAAATGTTTATATTTTCAAACAATAAAGTTATTTCGATGAAATATGGTACATTGTTTCTACTATATAGGCAACCAAATTTGATGCCTGCTTTCATCAAAGAAAGACATTTGCCATTAAAACTATTTAAAAAAAAATTCGCTACCATAACGCACTTGCTGCGTCCCGAACTTTTCTATTCGATTCTTGATACTTTATTTCACTTAATCTTAAGTACGTGTTCCTGGTGACGCTTCAGGATTCGATTCAGTGTCCATGTAAATATCATCATGTTGCCATTATTGGCATTTAAATCTTTAACAATAGAACCTTCCAGAGTGATTCATTCAAAACCCGCAGCAACAATCGAACATACTTGCTAATTCAAACTCGGTATGTGGCAAGTGTACCTGAGAAAATAACCAAATGTACATAATTTCCAATGAAAAGAACGTGATCCGCCAAATATTTCAATACAGAAGAATGCATGCAATTTGGTTATTGTAAAAAGGGAACCCAGCCATTAATATACCTTATTATCACGGAATCGTGTTTATCTCGAAAAGACATTACGGCAGAAAAAGGATTCATAAATATGAATAGAAGGAGATATTCGTGCCCGCACTTTGCTAAAGAAAAATCATCAATTCACACACATAGGTTCCCATATCATTGTGGTGCTTCATTTATATTCAAAAGATCTGTAATGACACGTCAAAGATGTATAAGATGCTGGGTGTTCGTATAAATATATGGTAGATAAACGATATGCTACTTGCTTCTATAATTATTTACATACAGTGTTGTGCTTATTGAGATATGTGCAATTGTGTAAATAAATAGTTGGATAACAAGTTGTTCGATGCCGTAGGATGGGTCAGGGAAAAATGCCGTTCATATAAAGTTATTTTGTTTTACTTCTACATGGTGAGCTTTGTAAAGTATTACACGGACATATCTCGAGAATCGTATAATTTTTTCTGGGAATTTTTGGTGAAGTAATTGGGAGACAGGGGATCATATTTAAGCATATTTCTGACATTTACCCCCTTCTCTATTTTGAGAGGCTAACTTTAGATTCTTACCCAAACAATCCTGAAATTTTTTTGCCAAGTTGTTGCAGCGAAAATGTCTATCAGGTTAGTTGACATTTTTCATACTGTCAATGATTTATTTGACATATTTTTGTAATTTTTTATTGTTTTTTCGATGTTATTTTAAATGAAAGTAGGGAATTTGTGGTTACATGAATTTTAAATAATAAATAATAAATGTAAAATATAAATATATAACTGCTGGTACTAAAGAGGCCAGCGCACGTACTGCTATAGCTTAGCCAGAGGTTTAGTTTTGTTTCAGGTGTATAATGGGCGGTTCTTCTTCACTACTTCCAATGTTTTTTGAAGTTACATGGCTACGTCAGTGTGTCATTCGCGCATTGTTTCCCACATATTACATCAACAGTATTACTTTTTATTTATTTACTATTATTTTTTAATTCGCTTGGTCAGATCAGTATGTTTCACAAAACTGTCGGTTTTTTTCAATCCTTTTTCTTTTTAGTTCCTTTTTTAATCTTTTTTTTACTCTGGCCACTGCTTCAACTTCTAAGGTCATATCTACCGAGCAGAAAGCAGTATCTGATGTATGGAGGACATCGTTCCGAGAAATACATATACTGCTACCTCAGGTGTACCTTAGAGATCAAATCTGGGGACTCTGCTGTTTCTGATCCTTTGCCTATTGGTATGTTATCAGATCTCATTACCCGATGTTGAAGTTGCAGCGACAAAGTGACAGATTTGGAAACTATACTCGGCTTAGAGCTTTCCTTCAGTTACTGTATTTCACAGACAATTTCATCAGCTCTAAGCGTGCATTTTTTTATTTCATTGCAAAAAATATTTTTTGCAAAATGAAAATATTTTCAGGTGTACTTTTTTTAGTGAATTTTTTTGTTTATATTTAAGGGAAAAATAATTTTAAATATTTCAAATACTTCTTTATTGGAAATAAATGGAAATATACAGTGTATTATATATATATATATATATATATATATATATATATATATATATATATATATATATATATATATATATATATATATGATACATCGTGCACTACAATATATCACGTTCAAACAATGTGGAAACTTTGAGAACAATTACTACTTATGTTGAAGCACAGGTGCACTTTTTTTTTAAATTTAAACAACACACCACAAAGGCTCACAGCCTAAATACTATCGTACCGTGTCGACAAAGAGAAAAGAGGCAACTTGTTAATTCTGGACTTAAAGGTTTGGAGGCTCGGAGGAGAAGGAAAAATATGTGCCGGCAAGGAATTCCACAACTTGGAAGTCCTCGGGACAAAAGAGCGGGCATAACAAGATGTCTGGTGACCTCGACGGTAAAAAAATGCATTCGCTCTGTTCCCCTGGTAGATCTGTTGGGGGAAGCAGCTGGAGGAACTATGGAATAAAGCTCCTCTAAGCAGTGCCCGTGGATATACCTATTAACGAGAGAGAAAGGTCACCAACGGCACGTCGGTGGGCAAGGGATGGCAGCATTTGGGTGAGGGTAGGGTCACCGATTAGACGTATAGCTCTTTTCTGAATGAAGTCCAGGATAGCGAGTGTAGAAGCGGCAGCGCCACCCCAGATGTGGAAGCAGTATTCGAGGTTTGATCTTATCTGTGAAGTATATAAAGTATAGAGATTAGCTGGTGAAAAGTATTTGCGAGCCCGGAAGAGGAAACCTAATTTCTACTTCCCCAGTCTAATATTTTTGACAGAACCCTCCATGAGTCTGCGACCCTCATCTAATTGGGCTAAAGAGAAAGACTTAGAATATTGTATATTTGAGTGGAGGGTGCTGTCGTCCGCGTAACTGTGAACTGGGTTGGATGTGCTAGAGAGGAGGTCATTGATGTGGAGGAAAAACAAAGTAGGGGCTAAAGCTGAACCTTGAGGAACTCCTGCATTAATTGCATACAGTTTAGAGGAATGGCCATCCACGACAACAGAAATGCTCTGATTGAAGAGGAAATTTGCTGTCCAGGTACAGAGTTTTGGTGGTAGGCCATAGGCCGGAAGTTTATTAACCAGCGCTGCGTGCCAGACCTGGTCGAATGCTTTGGACATGTCTAGAGCGACAATCTGTGATTCACCGTGTAGTTCCATAGACTTGTTCCAAAAATGGGTGACAAAGGAAAAGAGGTCGGCAGTTGATCAGCGCTGATGGAAGCCATACTGCCTGTCGTGGATTAGACTGTGTTTTTCAAGAAATTTTAGTAATTCGGTGTTTATATACTTTAGAGACGACTGAAAGGAAATAAATAGGCCTGTAGTTGCTAGGAAGCGCTTTGGATCCTTTCTTGGGGACTGGTTGTACTCGAGCAGTTTTCCATTGTGAGTAGAACACATATGAGAGACTTTTGCAGGTGGGATATTTACACCTACCACGTGCCTGCGTCCATATAGGCCAGTGTTTTATAATATATCTTCTCATAGCAGCAGGCGGTGCAATAGCAGCAGCATTCTTCCCTTTCTTGGTGCCAACTAACGTTTTGATTTCAGATGATGGTCGACCTCTTTTTACGACTGTCTTCCCAATTTTACATAAGCATTGTGCATTTCTAATTTTTTTCTGAGGTAATGCTCTTACAGATTCTGCAATACAAACTCGTTTATACAAATGCCATGAATTCACCATTGCGAAATCGACTAGGAGACAGACAACCTAAAATACCACTTCTTAGACTTCATTCTGATTTTATCTCTGCCAATGTGACTATCAAGTAAGTCCACGCCACCCATATGTTTGTTGTAAATTGAAAGAATCCGAGGACATTTCACTTTTTTTATTGCTTAGCTTTTCTATCAAACCTCGTAACTAATGATTCAGGTAGTTGACCACAAAAAGTGGATATCAAGTTGATAATTTTGTTATCTTTCCACCAGAGACAAGAAATATCAACATTATCAACAGATGCGGTGAATTCAGTTGATGTACCTCTAGGCTGGTTAGGAATTCTGTTCCGCCGGACTGTTCCTGAAGGCAAAATACCTCTCTTGTGAAGATGCGCCATAAGTTTCACGGACGTGTAATAATTGTCAAAGTGCAGTTTATGATTTTGATGCATATGAACATCCCGTGTCAAACGAATTACCGGATTTGAGCTAGCAACAAGGTCTTCACGGGGAAGTCTTAAATTTGGATCATTTTCTTGTTCTGTATAAATCTCCAATTTGTATACGTCCCCACTTACCACATAAAAATAATAATTTCTATTCCCACTTGTATGGTTTGTTTTTTATATATTGTTTTAGGCGGTGCCTAACTTTTGTAAAACGTAATTGTTCATCAAAACTCAAACTCGCTTCCATGGGTATTGATAACAAAGATTTTTGGAGACTTTCGTTTACTGGTCGGATTTTACATAATTTATCAAATCCTGGTGCGCCAGCTGGAATTTGCTTTTGATTGTCATTAAAATTGAGACCGGATCGCCCAGTAGTCTGTCACGTTCTCAAGTCTATTAGGAGTTGTTTGAGTACTGTAAAGCGCAGTTTTATTTGCAATTTTTTCAAGTAAATTATTGTCAAAAAAATATTGGAAAAATTGGTAAGGTGTTTCCATATCTAATATGTTTTGAGGAATATTATCGTTACCCCTAAACTCTAGATTATCTTCAAGGAGTAGAAAATTACCCTTTTTCCATATGATTCGAGCCTTGCCATTATCCCCCGTTGTCAGATGATTGCTAGTTTTGATTTCCAAAGATGTTTCAGTTAGTGCTAAAAATTTCTTCAAGGGCAGGCTCCCGAACTGTGTCATCAGGTGATTCACTTTGATTGGTTGAAACTAGAATTTTTCCCTCTTGCTTGTTATAATTAGAAGAACTTAGGTTTTCTGAAGCAACAGATGGATCTGCAACTTCGTCGTCCTCATCAAAATCAAGTGAATCTTGGCTCTCTTCCGCTACTTGGCTGATGATTCCCAGGAGTTAGCTATCAGTTAGAGGTCTATTTTTGGTGATTGACCCACCAATGACTCATTTTCTGAAAAAAAAACTTATTGTGTTTTAGAAAACCCTTTCATTCAGTTCGAAAGTCATACATGTTAATCTACCTCCAATGGATTTATCATGCTCAAAGTAATCAACGAACGCATGGTGTATCATAAATGAGACATGTAAATAAAGCAACAAAATGACATCGTTTTCGAAACAAAACCTGAAAAACTATAAAAGTGACTTACACTTACTGTTGGTGTGTTTATTGAGGGTATGAATTATGGACTAAAGAGACAAAAACTATCTTCTAATAACTAATGGTAACTATAACAATAACAGCACTTGACGCTAGAAGCATTTATGGTCACCGACTAAAAAATTGGCGGGAAAACTGCATTGTAGCAGTGTATGATAGAACATGTGCATAGTGTTGCAGATCTGCAACAACTTTTAATTGGGTAGATAGTTGACAGATGACCGTAAAGACCAGATTTCGATGGCGTATCATATCTAATACACTATGCACTCAAGGGTTAATGGTTTGTACTAGAGCGATCGAGCAACAAAACTTGCTACTGTATTTTGATGAAATGTCATTAATTGGTGGCAGAGTATGTCTGTTACTGAAGTTATTATACATATCGGGGTGCATTCTTCAAACATCTTATCCCAGATTAACCTCCTCGTGGCAAAATGTTTGTTCTCCTTGTTTACTTTACTTGTCCTAGCTAGGTCAAATCAAATGATGGGGACCCCCTGTATTTCATTTTAACGAACTATAAAAGGATCTGCCAAACCTGTGACATGAACTTGGATGCTTTAAATCGCATTTTGTCTTTTGTGATACATACATATCTTTCGGTTCGTCGGTTCGTTGAGAGTAAACATTATATTTTATTATTTTGTCCCTGTACATCCTCTCTAGACAACCAGAGATTTTGTATTCTTTTATTGTTACATGTTTTGTGAATCTTCTTAAAAAAATCACTAATAAGGAAATCCTGAGTTTTGAATTTTCAAAAAATATTATTCAAATGAGCCCAAACTAGTACCCATATCAGACCACATCACCAGGGTCAGTTTCAATTTATATATATATATATATATATATATATATATATATATATATATATATATATATATATATATATATATATATATATATATATAATATAATATAAAAATAGATATATAAAGATTATTTCTGGAAACACATACTAGTTTCGGTCTTATTCTAGCTCATCAGTGTGTTATACCAGCAATAATCAAAACACCGACCACGAAGAGCAACTTCCATATAGGCATAAGCGTCCAAAGCTTATACTTACCCGCTTACGCCCCCGTGGCAAAAACAGACTGGAAATAGTCAAACCCAAACGTCATTGTGTGTAATCTTTCCGACGGAGGTATGGACTAAGGTCCGGTACTCCATGGGAGGGAGTTTTAGTGAGTAGGGGTCTCACAGTGCCTCAAAACTCCCACGCACTTCGGTGTTGTGAATGAGGTCTGCATGCAGCATTTCTCCCTCCTGTATCCCACAAAAAAAAAAAAGAAAATTAAAACATATCTTAATTAATTGGCTTAACGTAGCCAAACTCTGAACGAAACGTGAGATGTACAAGCTACTGACATCTAGGGCGAAACAAGGAACTTTGTGTGTAAGACGACTCTGGTACAAATTCTGTACGTCAGATGCAGACAAAATTCCTTGTTTCGTCCTAGATGTCAGTAGCTTATATATATATATATATATATATATATATATATATATATATATATATATATATATATATATATATATATATATATATATATATATATATATATATATATATCTCACATCGATAACTCAAAAAATAATGAGCAGATTGTGATCTAATTTGGTACGTACCTTCCTTTTGCAAGTGGCTTAGATAACTACGTTAGCCAGGAAAATCGGCCCTGGTTTTCCCGGTAAATTTTGTGTTTTATTTCGGAAAAAATATCTCTCCGGAAGTAACAAAGTAAGGGCAACCAAATTCGGTACGCTGGTTGCTGTCATGAAGATTATCCTATGTACCAAAATTCAGATCTTTAAGTAAGTTAAAATATAAGAAAGTTATAGGTAAGCTCCTGATTAAAAAAAAAAGAGTAAAAACGTCAAAATTGATAATTATGGTAGTGGTATTAATGTGAGTGAGAACTACGACACTAAATGGCTAACAAGCTCATAGGTCAGTGACTAAGTCGTTATTTTCCTTCATTTCGTTAAAATATGAGCAAAAAATACATTGTAAATAAAAACTCTTTGGTATAAATAATAAAGACGTTAGTATATGCATCTGTCATGCCGACGCTCGTCCAGTGGTCTGTAGGTCTAAAGACAAAAAAGTTATAGGCATTTAAATAAAAAAATGGGGTTTTCCTCAAAACGCGAAATTCGCGATTTGAAACGTCAAAATTTGCAACATTTAGACAAAGAACATAAAACAAATACGGGTTATGGAAAGAAAATGTCGCAAGAAGAGTGTTTCGAAAACCATTGAGTTTCAGCATCAACCGTCATTGTCTTTCATTTTACTAAAATGTTTCCAGAAAATTTATTTCAAATAAGCACATTCTCTGATGCTTTGACAGTTGTTTTACTTAAATTTATGGTTTAACGACCTATAATTTTTAGCTAATTTTCGTAGAAAAAATTCGTTAATTAGGAGACGGCGACTTATGAGTTTCAAAAAGATTTCTTTAAATGAGTGCAAACTATGCCCCCTAGAATCCACATTCGGGCTTATTTTCAGTTTTTATCTGTTTACATATGTACAGGGTGACGCATTTCTACGGTAAAGCTCAATATAATTGTTATTGTACAAGATACGAGAAAAAATTGTATACATTAATTATAGGGTGTCATGAACTGCATCCTATGAAATTATTTTGACAATCACAGGATGGCCCATAAGTCGTTGGTAATACCTATAATCTTTTTTCCGAACATCCCTTATCTTATTGCATTTTTCCATTCTTTTTATCGAAATATGACGCATGTTTGTAAGAAAAAAATGTAGACGCAGTCAGTGCGTTTTGGTAGCAAATTTTCATTAAACGCTTTAAATCTCAATAACTTAATTTGATATTAACCTAAGGTTCGTTGGCTAGGCAATTAGTTTTCTGAGAAATATTTTAAGTTTATTTTCGAAAATTTTTTGTACATTTTCAAACAGTAAGTTATTTTGATAAAATGTGATACATTGTTTGTACTATACAGGTTATACCGGTAACCAAGTTGATGCCTGCTTGCATTAAAGATACATATTTGCTATTAAAACCATTTTTATGAAAATTCACTTCCATAACGCACTTGCTGCGTTGAGACTTTTTGTTACTTAGACTATTGTTTTCCACAAATGCTTGACTAATATTTATATGGATTATTGTGCATTGTGTTATTTTTAATGTCTTGTAAGAAAAAAATTCTTAACATACTTAATACATACGTAAATCTTTTTGTCTGGCTCCACAACTGGTTATCTTCTTTGCAAAAATATTGCTTTTTACGCCTGACGATACCGTGAAATGGGAAATATGTTACAGAGAAGAAACAAACACTTGCCAAGCCGGCAAAAAAGTTCCCTACGTCTGCCATTAATTTGACGATTTTTTCTTCTTCTATTGCTTATCCATTAATGGAAATTCGTGGTCACATTTGCCCATTCTTCCCTATTTCTGATGGCGCTGAATAGGTCTCCTACAGTTTTTAGTCCTGTCCATTGTCTCACGTTTCTGAGCCATGACATCTTCTTCCTTCCGAATCCTCTCTTCCCCTCGATCTTTCCTTCGATTACTAATTGTAGGAATAATCATTCCGTATTACGTGGCCCAGATATGCTGTTTTTCTGCGCTTGATGGTGTTCAACCGTTCACGCTCTCTTTTAACCGTTTTTAGGGTCTCCTCGTTTGTTTTTCTCGCCGTCCATGGGACTTTTAGTATACGTCTGTATGTCTACATTTCGAAGGCTTCAAGTCTATTCATGGCACTCACCCCCAGCGTCCAGCCCTCCACACCATATAGTAACATTGACAACACGTTACATTTTACAAATCTAGTTCTTAAGTTGAGGTCAAAATCAGTGTTGGTAAGAACTTTCCTGAATTTCATAAATGTGTTTCGGGCCATTTCGATTCGGCATCTGATCTCTGTTTCAGACGTCCAATTTTCACACAGCCACGTGCCTTAATATTTAAATTTATATACCCGTTCTACTGAACTGTTGTGTGTTAGGCTTGCATTTTGATGTTCTCCTGGCTTGCGAGAAACTATTATGAATTTTGTCTTCTTGGTGTTGATGTTAAGGCCCAAGTTTTTGCTACTGTCGCCTATAGCATTAAGAAGATCCTGCAAGTCTTTCATGTTGTCTACAATTAGGACTGTGTCGTCTGCGTACCGTATGTTGTTATCCACACTCCATTCACCTTAATACCTAGGTCGCGTTCTTTGAGCGCCTCCTGAAAGATGCTTTCAGAATACAGGTTGAAGAGTAGTGGAGAGAGAACGCATCCCTATCTGACCCCTCTAACGATCTTTGTCGGTTCTGTGTGTTCATGCCAACCTTGACTACGGCTGTTTGGTTCCAATAAAGGCTTTCTATGCAGCGGATATCCTTCTGGTCTATATCAATCCTCCTCAAAATTTGAATGAGTTTGTGGTGTTGGACGCTGTCAAACGCTTTCTCGTAGTCGATGAAGCATAGCATCACATCCTTCCTCTGGTCGTTGCAGTTCTGGATCAATACTTGAGTTGCAACTATTGTCTCTCTCGTACCTAGTCCCCTTCTAAATCAAAATTGTGTGGACCCTGCCCCTCTTACGCATTTTATGGAAATTCTGTAGTGAATAATCTTGAGGAATATCTTTAAAGTGTGGCTTATTAGACTAATCAGCCTATGGTCCTCGCACTTCGTTGCGTTATTCTTTTTTGGCAGGGGGATAAAATGTAATGTAATCCAATTGGCAGGGAAATCCCCCGTGTTATATATTTTGTTAAATATTCTGCGCAGTACGGAAATGCCCCTGTCGTCCTGTATTTTTAGTAGTTCGACATGTATGCAGTCTGCACCAACTGCGTTTTTGTCCTTTGACGTATTTATTGCTCTTACAATTTCTTCTTTGGTGATAGGGGACCCAGACAGGTCTCCGCCCTCCGTAACCTCTATATCAGGTCTATTATCGTCGAAAAGGTTGTTAATATATTCCTCCTAAATAACTCTTCGCTGCCGATCATCCTGCGCCATTTCCCCATGTTCGTTTTCTACATTGCAAAAGTGTATCTTCCGGTAAACTCCAGACACCTCTTTTATTTTTCTGTCTTTGTTAAATTCTTCGTGCCGCTCTTGCAGTTGTTCTATCTCCTCGTATTGCTTCTTTAACCAGTCAATGTTTGCCGCTCTTATTTTCCCCCTAATAATTCTTTGGATGTGTTTATAGCTCTCTGGATTTCCTTGATTTTTACATCTTCTCCTTTCTTCGAAAAGCGTTGACAATTTAGTGCCGACAAATTGTGTTTTCTGATAAGCCACCCAGCGAATGAAATTCGTGTAAATAATGTGGGAACATTTACGTCGATAACAAATTTTTGTAGGAAATGCAGACAGACCAATGAAACAAAAAAACACGTACAAGAGTTCGATCAGTCGCCAGCTAATACAGCTGCATTCGATGAAAATTTCATTACAATATCGCGTTAAACAGAATTTCCGTACCTATATGAGCCGTTATCGGGAGTAACGTTATTAGCAGTTAAAACATTTAAACGTAGGTACACCCGATCGACTGCACTAAATTACTCACAACTTCGTCAAGAATTCAACTGTACTCGTCTGCCTCCCATCGCTGTCCCTCTGCTTTTACTAAATGAAATAGAAAGAGACGAGAGTTTCTGTTAACAATAGTCAGGATGAGAGGATCCGTTTACGTCTCATACAAATTAACCTGCCGACTAAATTTGTTTAAAGCATGCAATTAGAGTCGGCCTCGTGGTCCGTGCTAGGGATAGACTGGCACCCTCGTGCATGCTAGTCTTCCTAGACGCAGACTGGGCGATATATTTAAAAAGTTATACATGTGACTTATGTAACTACGTTATTGATTAACATAATGTTAATTTTTATTTAATTTGCCCCTGACACGAACACATACTGCAAGTTATACATCATCTGATTGATTGGGGTGATCACGATTACATCGGTGAAATGAGTATAGGTACTACCGCCCAATTTTGTTTTCTAACTTGTTTGATGTAACCTCCGCAAAAAAGCGATAAAAATGTACCCTATATAATAAATTAACTGGACACTTAACGCTAGGCTTTATAAGCATCAGTCAGGTCAGTACGTAACCGAAGTCGAAAAAATTGTATAGGACCTAAAATTAATTGGGAAAAGCCCAAGGAACCGATTCCTTGACTGTCAGAACTATTAAGCTTCGTCTGAATGATAGGGTACCTGGGTACCCATTCTGTTTTAAAAGTGATGTTTTTATTTGTTAATGTTGATATTTATGCCTAAGGTGTTGTGATATCTCAGAATTCATTATAAAAAACCATTTTCTGCCAATGTAGTATTTTTTACAACTTTTGAAAATTATATAATAGACCTTGAAATTTTTTATACTTATTCCTCACATCAGGGGTACCCCGGTACCTACTAAAATAAAAATTTATTTTGTTGCAAATCTTTAACTTTGGGGCACAGTAATAAAAAAAATTACACTCTTTATTTGAAAAAGTATATTAATTTTATAATATTTTGTATTACAATAATTCTTTTACAGTTTGCAATTGTAACACTTATTTTCTCACAATGTTCGTCGCATATTGGGCGGCTACAAACGGCACGATTTTCTGGTTTTTCTCTGTCTTTTTGTAGCAGCTCGACACACGTAATATTTACCTGTTACTTGAAGGCGTCCGGTCTTATCTCTGGGATGATTCTTTTCTACAACCGGCGGTGGTAGTTGGTATGCTAATGGACCTCCTAACATGCACTCAATTCCCGATTTGGTACTAGAATGTTGGTGATTTGACTCTCAATTCTATGCTCGGTCTAGATAATTGCTTTCCAAGTTTTTGAAGAAATTTTCGACGATATTTTTTTTTTCTTCTGAAGAGGGTTATTTTCAGTATAAATAATATACGCTGCTAATCCTGCTATATCAAGCATGTTATAAAACATTGCAAGACGCCAACGGTTTGTTCGACGTTTGACAGAGTAGTGCGACACCATCTTATCCATATTATCAACACCACCTTTCCCTGAATTGTTTTTTCTTTGGACCAGATACATTTGCAGTGTCGTGCATTGTAGATAAGAGTATTACAGCTTTCCCTGTTTTGGTACGTATGAAACCAGTGTGATATTATCCTCAGAATATCCAAACGTAGAAGAATGTTCTTCCCTAATTTTATTTGGCAACATCTCTGGCGGTATATAAGGTTTTTTTTAGCGTACCCACAACAGAAAATTTCCATGACATTAGAAACCAAGCTAAGGGAAGTGTGGTGAAAAAATTAGCCATCACAACATTTCTCCTATTTTCTCTCTTTCTATTTTTATAATGAATGCATAAATATTTACCACACGCTCACCTTGATTTTGTTCACGACCTTGCGATGATTTCCCTGTATAAATTTACCCTACAAGAGGGTAAGAATTAGCTGCATCGCACACCCACCAAACTTTTATACCATATTTGGCAGGTTTGGCTGGCATATACTGCGTGAACCTGGTCCTGCCTCTATACGGAAATAGTTGTTCGTCTACCGTTAGGCATTCAGACGGTGTATAATTCAATTTCAAATTTTGCATCAATAGAAGCCAAAGTTCTGAGATAGCAGCTGCTTTATCAGTTTTCAATCTATCGGTTCTGGTATTCATATTGTTAAATCGTACAAATCTTTGGATGGAATAAAATCTGTTGACTGACATTGTCGCACGGTACAATGGGTAAGCTTCACTTTTCCACAAGTCTCTCAGATTTTCTTTCTTAGAGTGTCGCACTCCAGCGGTAATCAGTCTCCCGAGATAACCATCAAATTCTTCTTATGTGAGAGGTTTCCAAATTTTTGGCGGTTTGTTGGAATGCTGTTTATTCCACTCCGCGTGGATGGTTTTGGCTTTGCGGTTTGTTTCTCGAATTATAATGTTGCACATTTATGGAGTAAAAATGCGTGCGTAAGTTTCCCGAACTGAGAGGGAATTTGTTGTCTTCAAAGGTCCAGATTTTTTTCGCAAAATATTTTGTAACAGCGTTTGACGAGCAGGCATTGGTGGACTGGATTGCCAGATAGTTCCGTTTTTATAACGCAAAACTAGGTCATCACAATTATCAACCTCAACCTCTAGCTGCTCATCTTCAGAATTGTCTTCCTCGGCAATTTCAATTTCATTCTCAGTGTCAAGCAAAACATCTTCTATGTCTGATTCTTCTGCTTGGTTATTTGTGGATCACAACAAAGGCGGTAAATATCCGTCTTCTGATTTGGAGTCTTCAATTTGTTCATTGTCGTTATCACTCTCTGAATCAGATCCCATAGGATTTAATTTCTGAAAATAACTTACTTGCTGTTCATAACTCATTGTGTAAATAATCAGGTACATAGGAAAAATGTCAAAAATTACAACAAAAATGTAGTTTATTGTCATTTATCACTTTTATAATCAACGTATCGTTTAAATTTAGAACTGGAAACTTCCCTAAATTTTTCTGCCATTCCGAAAATTCACTAATCACAGTACAATTTCCAATCGAAAATACTGTTGTTTAGTCAGCGGTAGACAACAGACTAAATAAATGCTCTAGCATCAGCATCCACACAAATATCGGATCACGAAAACAATTCTCCGAAATGCAGAATCAGATGTTGTCAACAAAACACTTAGCGGAAGTATGTAAGCCAAAACGGCTCATAAAACTTTTCTTGGAACACCGGATGTGACATTATAACTATAACTATTTATAAGAATTAGAAAACTAATGATTTCTAGAACGGTAGGACAATAGTTATTGCAGGTACCCGAATACCCTTGTCGTGTATTATGCGTTAAAATTTTATTCGTGAAGGGGACGGTTAAAAAACTAGTATAGGAGGTAGTAGATGTTATGGTATACATTATAAATATAATAATTGATACAGGTCTGTTCCCAGACATTTTCAAAATGTCGGTCATTTAGCCTCTTTTCAAGAGTGGCAGTAGAGGACGTATCATTAACTATAGGCCAATATCTCTATTGAGTGTAATAACAAAAATTATAGAAAAAAGTTTTCGCAGTTCAACTAAACTCTTATCTGTCAAAAAAAACAAACAATATACCCTCTGAGTTTTAATATGGCTTTAGAGAAGAAAGGTCGACCCAGGATGCTATAGCAAAGCTGATGAAATATGTATATGAGTCTGTTGATAGGTCTGAACCAGCACTGGTAGTCTTTGTGGATATATCAAAAGCATTTGATTCTATTGATCATGAGGTTCTCTGTCAAATGCTGGAATCGGTGGATTTTAGGCGACTTCCTATGACCTTAAAGAAAAGCATAATAAAAACAGTGCCAAAGTGTTGGAGGCCTCCTAAGTAAAAGCACGGTTAATAGATGTGATGTCCTACAGGGCTAGGTTTTGGGACCAATTATGTTCAACATATATCTAAGTGATTTATACCAGCTTGAAAACTCTGACCAGATCATTAGCTTTGCTTATCATACAGCCATATTCTTTTCTGCAAAAAACTGGGAAGATCTAAAAATTGAGGCTGAGGATGGGATGAGGAGAGTGTGGGAATATTTCAACGGTAAAAAGATGGCTGTCAACTGTGAAAAAACTAAATATATCCAGTTCGAGTTATAGAACTGAAGAGATGGGTCCTCTTGTTGTTGATCAGAGTTTTATCGTTTGTAGTGCCGACGCCATTAAATATCTTGACATTACTGTAGACAGACACCTACGCTGGGATTCTTATGCTGCAGATTTCATAAACAAATTGCGGGGGCTCATTGGTAATCTAAAACAACTTAAAAATTACTCAACACGCAGTACCTAAAAATAATATTTTCTGCTCTGGTGAAAAGTCTACTTCGATATGGAATCATGGCGTAGGGTGGAATGCTGGCAAGCCATATTAAACATTTAGAAGTTATCTAAAAACTATTCTTGAAAATTATGTATGGTAAACCTTCGGTGTATCCCAGTGATCTGTTATTCGCAGAGCCCAATGTGTTAGACATGAGACAGTTGTACTCGTATTCTGCCTTGGCATATTATTATAAGCACAAGGGTGAATTTGATATTGGGGATCATACGCATGGATGGCGAAGAGAATAGTACATTAAGGTTCGTAGGGTTCCTCAAACGGTGGAGCAGAGGTATTATACCTTTATTGACCCAAGGTTGTACAATATACTACTGCCAGAAATATAAAAAAATAAGATCGGAGTTCGTTTTCAGAAGCAGGGTTAAAACTTGGCGAAAATTTGTGCGAAGTATTTCGATTTGAAAAACAGCTGATTTGGTTTAGTAATTGTAATGGGAGAATTTGTAAAATATGTGTGCGTGTTTGTGTGCGTTTAAGAGAGAGAGAGAGAGAGAGTATGCGGGTGTATAAGATTACGAATGTGTGTAAGTATCTCTCTGTATGTGGGTGAATGTGGTGATAATTTCCTTTTGTTCACTATGAGAGTTAGGTTTTCGGGACACATTTCTGTTCAATCACCTACAAGGTAGGCAAAGCTATGCTGAATTTTGCCGACGCACAGTCTCTAATTTTGTCGGTTTGTTATTATTTGCTGATTGTGTATAAAAAAGGGGGGAACGGATAACCGTGGAAAATTTCAATGTTGATGTTGTTATTGTTTGTTAAAAAATCAGACTCTATATTGTCGAGTGTCGATTTGAAAAGCCGCTGCTTGGGTTTGAAAATTGTAATAGAAGGATTTGCAACTTTTGTGTGCATGTGTACTGAATCTTTGAACTATGTTCTCAAAAATACCTGGCACTGATCTGCTATACAGGTTCTTGACAAATTTCGGGCATAGATCTCTCTTTACACATGTTGACAGGAACCATACTCCTAGTGACAATAAGACTGAACACCTCGACACCTAGAAATTTATTATAAAAAACCCTACGCTGTCGGCTACCTAGTAGATATCTTTAGGGGCAAATCTGTTAGTGTGTCATGTACTATCTTCATGTCAGTCTCTTCGTTTCTAGCGTAGGCCGATCTCAGTTCTCTCCTGATCACCGATCTGCTGAATCTTTGAACTATGTTCTGAAAAACACCTGGCCCTGATCTGCTACGCTAGAAAGGAGGAGACTGACACGAAACTGAAGATAGTACATGACACACTAACATATTTGCCCCTGAAGGTGGGTACTAGGTAGCCGAAACGCGTAGGGTTTTAATAATAAATTTCGAGGTGTCGAGGTGTTCAGTCTTATTGTCACTCAGAGTATGGTTCCTATTAACATGTGTAAAGAGAGGTCTATGCCCAAAATTTGTCTAGAACCTGTGTAGCAGGTCAGTGCCAGTGCCAGGTGTTTTTGAGTACATAGTTCAAAGATTCAGCAGATCGATGATCAGGAGAGAACTGATATCGGCCTACGCTAGAAAGGAGGAGACTGACATGAAACTAAAGATAGTACATGACACACCAACAGATTTGCCCCTGAAGATGGCTACTAGGTAGCCGAAACGCGTAGGTTTTTAATAATAAATTTTTGCTCTCTGGATCAGAAGCCTTGCATTGAGTATTTGATTATGTATATCCCAGACCATGTGACGTTTTAGAATGTAATCATTTCGGCGAGGCTGGCCTACGTCCTAAAGTCTTACAGTGCCAGGTGTTTTTGAAAACATAGTTTAAAGATTCAGCAGATCGGTGATCAGGAGAGAACTGAGATCGGCCCACGCTAGAAAGGAGGAGACTGACATGAAGCTGAAGATAGTACACGATACACTGGCAGATTTGTCCCTGAAGATGGCTACTAGGTAGCTGAAACGCGTAGGGTTTTAATAATACATTTTTGCGGTCTGTATCAGAAGCCTTTCATGAGTATTTGATTATGTCTATCCCAGACCATGTGACGTTTAGGAATGAAACCTACCCAAGGACTATCATTTTTATTTCCTTCCACCAACGTGTACCCTCTATTAATGAAAGACTACTTTTTTTCAATATTCACTGGTGACTACCAACAAATTGTTAATTTTTAAAAACTAATCGATTGGTTAGACATAAAATGAATAAAATTATTTTAGATTTTTTTATTTTACAGATTTATAAGCAAATATCTAAAAAACCAACCAATACATTTTAAAATTACAGTTTTAAATATAGATAAAAAACAGGTGTCAAAAAATTGTCGACCTACATGCGCTATTTAAATTTTAGGGGTGAAAGTCACCCCCGTTAGAGACTGTATGTTACAAATTCTCTTAAAAAAAGTGTCCCCATCTCAAATCAAAAGCCACATGCTTTAGAGTTTTTCTAAAATCTCAGCAGTTCTCCAGAAAACCCTGGTGCAACCTTCTACAATGGACACTGTATAGATAAATAGATAGATACATTTCATTTGTCATGAGCTGATACATGTTTTAGATAGACGCAAATACAAAAACGTTAAAATCAATATGTAAAATAATATACAAAATATTCACACAAACACAAACAGTCACACACTAAATTAGTGTGAAATCACAAATAAGACACAAACAAGACTAAAAGTAAGAGACGTGACAACTACGATGACCATAATTGCTTTTCAAACTCATCGGCAGAATAAAAACAGCCCTTTTGTAAAACTTCGATCCTTTATATGTGTTGATAAAACATAACAAACACTGTTTAATCCACCCACTAACATTAATAAATTAATAATTTGTACTTGTATATAAAAATTTCCCAAATGACACAAATAATTCGTCGACTCAAACAAATAAACATATAAATAATCTCATACCAATACCATACGACATCAGTTACAGCGTCTAACAGACCTGCGCAATAATATCAAATGTTCCGTTACCACGGCAACAACATACTAGATCTCATATAAGCTATTGATAATGAAACGCGGTGATATTAAACATAAATGTTTCAAATTTGAATAGCTCAGTTTTCTGTAACCCTAGAAAGCTGAATTTTTGCGCGTAGTTAGGTCCTTCCCAAAGCAATATGTACGCCAAATTTTATCGAAATATCTTTGTAATTTTCGGAGAAAAAATTTTTTTTCGAAACAAAACTCAAAATTTTCCCGGAAAACCGTGTCCTATTTTTCTGGCTAACGAACTCATCCAAGCTATTAATAAAAGAAAGGCACTTGCCGAGTTTTAACAAAATCGGTTAATTATTTTTTGAGTTATCGGTTGGATACACATATATATATATATATATATATATATATATATATATATATATATATATATATATATATATATATATATATATATATATATATATATATATATATATATATATATATATATATATATATATATATATATATATACACACACACATATATATATATATATATATATATATATAAAAATCGAAACTGACCCCAGATATGGGTTATAGGCGCCCAAATTCGCGCTCATTTGCAAAAATTTTTGCAAAGTCTCATCATCGATACCTCTCTATTAGTGAATTTTTTTAAATAAAAATTCACTAAAACATTGAATACATATACTGTTTAAACTCTCTTTCGAATTGCGCCACAGTACCAGAATCCCTAATATGATTAGGCAGCAGATTAAAAGAATAAGAAGCAGCATGCAATGGCGACTTTTTATAAAATGAATTATTAGGTTTGTTAAGATATATATTATCCCTGAAGCGAATGTTATAGCTATGTAAATGATAATTGTGGGGCAAATTATTTCTTTTCTCAAATGCATAACACATTAACTTCGGTAAATAAACCTCAACTCTCAAAATTTTAATATTTTGAAAACCTCCAGACAAGATTCCCGAAAGTCAAGGTTAAAAAGTAGCTGCTTCGGTGGATGGCCACGGCCTGACCCCACGACACAATTTATAGTTGAGTGGCCAACAGCATAGTACGCAGGCCACAGGCCATCGAAATTAAGGTAGGACTTTAAACTCTTTAGAATGCATAAACATCTGTTCAGCATTGAGCAGACTGCATGAACATTACTGGACCAGCAGAGAACTCTGTCCATTATTGTTCCCAGAAATGATGTGGAGACAACAGAAATGAAAGAGCTGCGACTGAAGTAAACACTGATGTCAACACGTGGACTCAACTTAGGTTGAAAATACTATTGTGTTTTGTCATAGTTTATAGTTATACTTCTTTTTTGTACACCAGCTGCTGAATTCCTGTAAAATAAATTTTGGTATAAAGAGATGAGATATTTGAGTCTGACACTTAAATTGACGTATAGTCAGCGTACATAAATACCAGTCTATTCGATATATATATATATATATATATATATATATATATATATATATATATATATATATATATATATATATATATATATATATACTTATGCCTATGCGGAAGTAGCTGGACCATTTCGTATACCAAGTGTATAATAGCTGGACCAACCGTGCAATAGCTGGACGTCCAGCTATTAACATGCTGGTATTAATATGTACATGCGTTATTGGCTGGACCTATTTCATGAGAACATTAAAAGTAAAAATTAATGCGCCTGTGCGGTGTTGCCAAATGCTCAAAATATTAATTATATTTAAATATTTACATGTTTTAGTGAATTTTAAGTCCGCAAAAAGCATGATGTTACTTAAGACTTTATTTAATAATAATATCGTCAGGATATTTCTTACGAATTTCTGGATTAAAAATGATTATTGCGTAAGTTACCATTCATGTAATATAGCAAAACATCTACAGGTGGTTTGTAAAAATAATGTTTTGGAAGAGACAAAATATGAATTATTTTTTGATCTTTGCAGTAGATGTGCCAAAATCATAAAAACACAAAATGATTACCAAGGCCCTAGTGTATAATAAGATATGCAAATTATTTTTTGTCGCCCTTTGCAAAAGTGAGAAAAATGCATATTAAGATCGGGATAGCAATTAAGACCTTTCCGAAATATGAATTATTTTTTGATATTTGCAGTAGATGTGCCAAAGTCATAAAAACAAAACAAAAATGATTACCAAGGCCCTAGTGTATAATAAGATACGCAAATTATTTTTTGTCACCCTTTACAAAAGTGAGAAAAATGCAGATGAAGATCGGGATAGCAATTAAGACGTTTTCCAAATATTTATTATTTTATCGCATTTGCAGTTAATGTGCCAAAATCATAAAAACAAAAAATTATTACTTAAGCCCTTATGTATGAAAAACCATGCAAATTATTTTTTGTCACCTTTTTCAAAAGCGAAAAAAATGCATATGAAGATCGGGATAGCAATTAAGACCTTTCCGAAATATGAATTATTTTTTGATATTTGCAGTAGATGTGCCAAAGTCATAAAAACAAAACAAAAATGATTACCAAGGCCCTAGTGTATAATAAGATATGCAAATTATTTTTTGTCGCCCGTTACAAAAGTGAGAAAAATGCAGATAAAGATCGGGATAGCAATTAAGACGTTTTCCAAATATTTATTATTTTATCGCATTTGCAGTTAATGTGCCAAAATCATAAAAACAAAAAATTATTACTTAAGCCCTTATGTATGAAAAACCATGCTAATTATTTTTTGTCACCTTTTTCAAGAGCGAAAAAAATGCATATGAAGATCGGGATAGCAATTAAGACGTTTCCGAAATATAAATTATTTTTTGATATTTGCAGTAGATGTGCCAAAATCATAAAAACAAAAAATGAATGCCAAGGTCTTAGTGTATAATAAGATATTCAAATTATTTTTTGTCACCTTTTGAAAAAGTGAAAAAAATTCATATGAAAATCGGGATAGCAATTAAGACGTTTTCCAAATATGTATTATTTTTTCGTGTGTGTCAAAATCATAAACACCAAAAATGACTTCCAAGGCTCTAATGTATAATAAGATATACAAATGATTTTTTGTCACCCTTGGCAAAAGTAAAAAAAAAATGGATAAACAGACCCGGATAGCAATTGAGACGTTTCCGCAATATGCATTATTTTTTGACATTTGCAATTTTTTAAACAGGAATCTTTTTTTTATATTTACATTTAAAATCATAAAATCACAAAACTATTACCAAAGCCCTAGTGTATAATACTACAGAATACACAACTCTCAACTCGGACAGTTTTAGAATGAATTGAATATGATTCTATTCCTATTTTTCAAGTTGCAGATTTTTTAACGCGCTAAAGTCTAATATACAGTCACAACATAATAATTGCTTGATTATGCTGTGCTACAGTTACTTTTCAATTTTTTCTAAACATTTGTTTGACAGGTCAGGTAAAAGCTTTGAAATTTACAAAAGGAGGGTACAGAAACAGAGCTGTAAAACTTTCTGGGATCAACGTCGTAAAAGCGGTATATCAAAGCCCAAACGTTCAAACGTTCTATGCGACGCTTTTATATACAAATACATAATATTTGAGAAAAAATGCTAGGTTTAATATTTGAATATGACCAGCCATTAATTGCTATACTAGAGTGACTAACATTAATTAGATTCTCATAATTTTTATGTTGCATTGTTCAAGTATGCAGTACAGCATAAGAAACAGTCTTCTTATGCTATGTAACCAAGATTTATGCCACTAAAAATAAGTTGCACTTTAAACCTAATTTATAGCAAATTTTTATAATAAACATATTCTTATAACGAGATTGGGGTAGTTTCTTTGTATACACAACATGTTTATTAAATTTATTTAAATTCATCATTTTTACAAAACATAATATATCACTCACTCACTGACTGAAGGCAAAGTCGCTTAGTAGTCGCAACGATAGGTTAAAATAAGGTGGTTTCCGGTTGCCTTTCATGTGGCACATTGACTGAAAAAAAATACATTCTTGGAAAACCTCTTAACTGCTATCCCGATGTTTAAATTCTTTTTTTTTTCTTACTTTTGCAAAGGGTGACAAAAAATAAATTTGGTGCAGTATGAAATAAAAAACGTGGTAGTAACTATCCCGGTGTTCAAATGCATTTTTTTTTATATTTCCAAAGGGTGACAGAAAATTATTTGCATGAGCTTTTATGCGTCAGGCCCTTAGTGATATTTTTTTGTTTCTATGAATTTGGCACATTAACTGCAAATGCGAAAAAATAATACATATTTGGAAAACTTCGTAATTGCTATCCCGATTTTCATATGCATTTTTCTCACTTTTTCAAAAGGTGACCAAAAAACAATTTGCATATCTTATTATACACTAGGGCCTTGGTAATCATTTTTGGTTTTTATGATTTTGGCTCATCTACTGCAAATATCAAAAAATAATTCATATTACCGAAACTTCTTAATAGTTATCCCGATATTCATATGCATTTTTCTCACTTTTGCACATGGTGACAAAATATAATTTGCAATCTTATTATACACTAGGGCCTTGGTAGTCATTTTGTGTTCATATGATTTTGGCACATCTACTGCAAATATCAAAAATTAATTCATATTTCGGAAACGTCTTAATTGCTATCCCGATCTTCGTTTTTGTGATTTTGGCACATCTACTGCAAATGCGAAAAAATAAACGTGGTAATAGCTATTTAGATCTTCATATGTATTTTTTTCACTTTTTCAAAAAGTGACAAAAATAATTTGCATGAGTTATTATACATTAGGGCCTTGGTAATAATTTTGCGGTTTTATGATTTTGCACATTAACTGTAAATATCAAAAAATAAGCCATATTTGAAAAAACTTAGTAATAAGTATCTCGATGTTCAAATTATTTTCTTTTATTTTCCAGAGTGTGATAAAAAATAATTTGCTTAGGTTGCTATACACTAGGTCTTTCGTAACTTGTTTTTGTGTCTATTTTTATATTGGGGCCTTGGGTTTATTGTCCAATATTTGTCATTTGGGTACATGTAACCAAAATAACAAATAATACATACTAAAATTTAGTTTACCTCTATGACTATGTTAATAATAAACGATTGGTTTAGTGTTATTATGTTATTGCAAAACACTTAAGACAAATTCTTTTTTTTTCGGTAGGGTGTAGTAGCATATAGCAATATATGGCTGGCATCTATTGCTAGCCATAAATTTACTACGTTGAATCCGCTTCACTGATATTGTGATCGCGACGATCCATCCCGCTTTCTGCTGACCCTACGTGTAAATCTATGGCTCGGAATTTATGGATAACTTCACGCAAACTTTATCCCAGTTATATTCAGCAAACATGTCTTATCTCTGCTGCATCGAACATGATGCAAATGCAACTATCTGAATCTTAAAATGCAGCGGCTTTCCAGGAAATAAAGCTTTTAATTTATTTACTTACCAATGCTACTATTTCTACCCCTACGACTTTTTATTTATAATAAAAAATATGTACATTGTTTGCCTAAACCTGACAGTATAATTTTTTGACAGCTATATACATATAGCGCGAGTTTAAAACATGGAATAAATTCAGTTAATCAGATACAGCTATCTTTTTTCAGTAATTCGCAGACATGTCGATAGACATTTTATGTTGCGATATTTTCAAAAAATAAAATAAATATGCTACAGTGTGTGCCAAATTTAAGGTACGACCTCATCGATATTTTTTTCAAATCCTACCCTAGTTTGTTTTTGTTAAATAGGTTTAACCACCACATTAATTTGAAAAAAACAGCAGATTTTAAATTTTTATTTATTTATTATTATAAATCTAAAGGAATTAGTAGCACGAATAAGAAATGAATGTTGACTTATTTTCCCAAGATAACCAGAAATGTGTAAAACGAATTTCAATTCCGTTTATACTACTAACAAATAGTCAATCGACAACAACCTAAGCATTTATTAAAGAAAATTGATTTAGGTTTTCTATTTTTTATTTCTGTTTTTAAAATAATATAATGTATATTTTTGTGGGAAGGAATATAAACTTGGTGGTTTAGCATAACTTGACATGTACTTTAGAAATTGCCAACAAAACAGTAGGATTGTCGGTTAAACAAATTATCGACGTCATATCTCAAATTTGGGACAACTTCATATTATTAAAGAAAGATCACAGCTTAAAAACCACTAATTGACGTGTTCGCGCATTTGAAAAAGGTGTATTTGATTAACTGAATGTATTCTAAGTTACCAACATGCATTGTGTAATATGGCAGTAATAATTCTGATAATTGTTTATCTTTTTTTGTCTTTTCTTCAACGGCGACGTATTTCTGCGACTATGGCCAATCACCGACGACAGGGAGCACTTTTAACTCACTTTCCTTTAAATTTGGCCGAACCCCGTTTTTTATATAAGGAGGGTATGGATATTCAGCGTGCCCAACCTCGCACGGTACACGGGACTAACGACTTCACGACACCTCAGTGAATCGAAACCTGCAGAAATTCAACCTGCTCCAACTAAATGATAATTTTACAGTAGGGGCTGAAAAAATTAATGGGGAACCCTGGAAATCGAACCCAGTACCCTTGGATCCAGCGGCATACTTTCCTACCACTGGATCACTCAGGCTTTTTGATAATAATTGTAAAATATCTTTTGCAACAATTGGATACAATAATCTAAAATATATAACTCTATAACACTAAAAGTAGATCTCGTAAGTTTATAAAACAACAGTCATTATACACCTTGTCCTATTTTAATTAAGTTTTTGTGTTATCTTCTAAAAAAAGCAGGAGTTGGATTAATTTTAATTCAAAATACTATATTACAAAACAAAAAAGGTACGAAAGATGCTCTCTTCTCTTAATACCAGGAAAGCCTCTGGCCTTGACGAGATCCCAGCAATTGTTCTCAAAAGATGCGCACCAGAACTTGCTCCTGTCCTGACCTGTCTGTTTTAGACATCTTACAATAGAGGCATATTCCCTAGTAACTGGAAAACTGCTCGAGTACAACCCGTCCCCGAGAAAGGATCCAAAGCGCTTCCTAGCAACTACAGGCCTATTTATCTCCTTTCAGTCGTCTCTAAAGTGATGGAAAAGTATATAAACATCGAATTACTAAAATTTCTTGAAAAACACAGTCTAATCCACGACAGGCAGTATGGATTCCGTCAGCGCAGATCAACTGCCGACCTCCTTTCCTTTGTCACCCATTCTTGGAACAAGTCTATGAAACTATACGGTGAATGCCAGATTGTCGCTCTAGACATATTCAAAGCATTCGACCAGGTTTGGCACGCAGTGCTGCTTAATAAACATCCGATCTTTGGCCTACCACCAAAACTCTATACTTGGACAGCAAATTTCCTCTCCAACCGGAGCATTTCTGTTGTCGTGGTTGGCCATTCCCCTAAACTGTATCCAATTAATGCAGAAGTCCCTCAAGGTTCAGCTTGAGCCCCTACTTTGTTTCTCCTCCACATCAATGACCTCCTCTCTAGCACATCTAACCCAGTTCACAGTTACGCGAACGACAGCACCCTCCTCTCAAATATACAATATTCTTAGCCTGGCTCAATTAGATGAGGAACGCAGACTCGTGGAGGTTTCTGCCTCTGTAGATCTTCAAAAAATATTATACTGGGGAAGTAGAAATCTTGTACAATTCAACTCCACCAAATCTCAGTCTCGTAAGAGATGCACCAGCCCTAGACCCATCACAATGAACAACCAAGTTATTCAAAGTAATGAGACCTTTACACTTGTTGGCATATCTGTGGATCGAAATCTCAATTGGCGCCAACATGTCACATCAATTGCAGAAGTGGCTGCTAAGAAATTAGGTTTCCTCGTCCGGGCTCGCAAATACTTTTCATCAGATAATCTCTATACCTTATACACTTTACATATAAGGCCAAACCGCGAATACTGCTCCCACATCTGGGGTGCCGCTTTTACACTCACTATTCTGGACTCCATTCAGAAGAGAGCTGTACGTCTCATCGGTGACACTACCATCACCCAAAGGCTGACATCCCTTGCCCACCGACGTGCCGTTGGTGACCTCGTTCTCTTTTATAGATATCTGCACGGGCACTGCTCAGATGAGCTTTCTTCCATAGGTTCTCCACCTGCTGCCCCCAACAGATCTACCAAGAACAGAGCGAATGCACCGTTTTACTGTCCAGGTCACCAGACATAGAACATCTTGTTATGCCCGCTCTTTTGTCCCGAGGCCTTCCAAGTTGTAGAATTCCTTGACGGCACATGTTTTTCCTTCTCCTCAGAACCTCCAAACCTTCAAGTCCAGAATTAACAAGTTGCCTCTTTCCTCCTTCTCGACACCCACGGCACGATAGTATTTAGGCTGTAAGCCCTCGTGGTGTGTTGTTGAAAAATAATAATAATAACCCTCTAAGTACGTTACGCCCCAACATCTACTATAATTAATGAAAATAGTCCAGGATCAGTTTCACTGACTTATTAATTTAGACACCATGTCGATTTATAAATTTCGGTCGGAATATTTTTTGAGAATAAACTTTGGCAGAAAATTTTTAAAACAAGTTTTATTTCTTAGGCAGCCTAAATAGTTGTAAGTTTTAAATTACCAGTGCTTTCTTTAGACAGAGCCTACAATATGTTTTGTTGGTGTACTCATTAATCAAATGACCTTGTGGTTAGAAAACATTTTATGTCCGAATTTTTTTAAAGGGTTTCTTTAGCAATTGCGGAGCAAGGGGGTTGGATACTGCCCACTAGACGATGTGCGTTAACTAAACGTTTATTATGAGGCTACTATAACAATTAAATAATGTAAGTACATATATTTATAATCTCGGAACCAAGACACCCTACAAAAAGGCATTATGGGAGCCAAGACTATAATGTAATGTGTGGGAAGTGTCATCGTTGCATTTTGTATTATAAAATACATATTATCGTGTCGGATGACTCCTCCCCTGTTAGATGGTAAAACATTTAAAAAATTGAAAACAATTACATCAATAATCCGATAAAATTTAGAAAATTTAACATATAACATGGTTATTCTTTAGGCAAAGGAAAAGCCTTTTGTTTGCTGCATTTTCGTTAACCTGTACGGAAATTTAAATATCAAGTATTTAAAGTTAACAATAAACAATGATTATGAAACACCCGTTAAAGGTAGCTTCCGCAGTATACACTCTATCACTGTTGCACTTCTTACTATAAGCTTAGCATAAACAATATGCTACTGTTTTCCTCTAGGTAAAGGAATAATGTCTTCAATTTCTGCGTCTTCCTTAAAGTAATTTTTTAATTTTTAAAATTTGAATAAACTAAGTTTATTCATCCCCTTAATGACGCTAACTTTGTTAGCGAAACGATCGTCGGGTCAAAAAACTGTATTGTAATGAATTGGGTTCTCCAAATTGTACTTATCAGTGCTCATCACAGGTTCCAATCTTCACCCATTGTACAAAGCTAATTTCTATGATTATTGTTTCACAGCAGCACGACCAAGATGGAGTTTTCCTCAAAGAAAAGCAGTTAAGGAAACCATTAGAAGACATTTATAGGACGGAAGCAACCCCTCGATAGCTGAATGTGAACTTCTGATTGAAAATTGTCCAGTGTTAAACAAACGAACTCCCCAGTCTTTAAAACCTTACGTTTCTAGTAGCACGAAAAAAGACAGACAATATGCAAAATATTTCTTTTAGCTATATTAAAATAAAATAACATAAAAATACATCAATGACTATTTATATAACATTTTACAAATTTGCGTACTTTGTACAAATTTTCTTCTGCTAAATTCCTGAGTTCTCCACTTTTTCTGCATTTTCTATTTATTTACGACAACTATTTTCACTGATTTCTCACGTTCAATTCAAACCATAACACAAGAATTGTGTTTCATATGTAACTTATGCAAAAGCTTTGGTCATCATAGTTTTGTTAAGAGTTTGAATTATGTTACTTCCATTATGAAGACAGATCACATGCAATGTATTCAGATCCAGATAACTAATTACAATAATTTTGTTTTCTAGGAACTCAATGTATTACATTTTGAGATAAAACACGTGTATTTTTAGACAAGATTGTCATAAATACATTTTTATACACAATTTATTTAATTTAAAATAACTGGTAAAAAATTACAACACAAAATTTGTCTTTTATCATTTTTCTGCTTTACCACACCGGTGTGATAATTTATGTAGGCAAATAATTTAAAAATAATTTATAGTCACTTTTTATAATTTTAATATTATTCACGAAGTGCTTCACTGTAAAACTGTCAAGGTAAAGAGAATAAATAATGTATTAATTAAAACATATCATCTTTGTATACTAGCACGCAGGCCTTAAAACCGTAATGCTACCTGTTTAAGCGTACAACATAAAACTAACCAGAAAACTTTTATATATCCTACTAAAAAGTGCGGCAACACTGTGAGGTTAGGTCCAGCTACTTCCTTTTGGACATATTAGTTTTTATGGCTGAAATGTCCAGCTACTTCCGCATAGACACAAATATATATATATATATATATATATATATATATATATATATATATATATATATATATATATATATATATATATGTATGTATATATATGTATATATATATATATATATATATATATATATATATATATATATATATATATATATATATATATATATATATATATAGGCAAGTCATTAACATAAAGCAGGAACAGCACCGGGCCCAAAATGATGCCATGTGGGGCGCCTGCCTTTATAATTTTTGAGTCTGCTAAGGCATTGCTCATCCTAATAACAAAGTTTCCGTTAGACAGAAATGACCGAATCCACTTCAAATTCCCTATAGTTCCCATATAATGCAGTTTGTCACAAACCAAGCTAGAATTTATTGTGTCGAACGCACGGGACAGACAAAAAACAACCCCACGGTGTAGTCGTTCAAATTCGATTTTTCCAGTGCCATCTGAGCAAAATAGTCACAGCTGATTCCAGAGAGAGCCCCTTGCAGAAACTGTACTGTCGGCTCAAAATTGTTGTTCCCGTCCAAGTATTCTGACGTTCTTTGAGAAACAATTTTATCGAATATGTTCGAGAAAATACTAATAATGATAATAATAATAATAATAATAATAATAATAATAATAATAATAATAATAATAATAATAATAATAATAATAGTAATAATAATAATAATAATAATAATAATTTATTGGACAATATACATTTTCTTTACAAAACAACTTACAAGATTAATCAAGAGCCTGGCTGTTCAATAACGTTAAAAGTCACCTAAGTCTAAGACTTGTTGGTGATACTAGTAAGATCATACTCTCTTAAAAATCAGCTAGTGCGCACACTCTGACATTGTAACGAAATACAAACAAAAACCAAAACTGCAGACGAAATCCAGGCATTCGCGGAAAATATAATTACCCTTTTTTCGACTATAGACAAGATTTTATTCCCACATGTTTTAAGCCACACTATGGGTAACCTACACACACCTACACATGCGCGGGCCCACAGGTCAGACGGCAGGCACAAGAAACACTAAATATAAAGGAAAGACCACTACATCTACGCTTTGGATCCTTTCTTGGGGACGGGTTGTACTCGAGCAGTTTTCCAGTTACTAGGGAATATGCCTCTACTGTAAGATGTCTGAAACAGACGAGTCACGACAGGAGCAAGTTATGGTGCGCATTTTTTGAGAACAATCGCGGAGATCTCATCAAGTCCAGAGGCTTTCCTGGTATTGAGAGAAGAGAGCTTCTTTCGTACCTTTTTAGTTTTGAAAGTGATATCCGTCATTTTATGCGCGACATTGGGGATTGTTGGTAGTTGAACATTTGGAGGTGGTTTGAGAGTAGATTTGCCGGCGACCAACGAGGCTTGCCCAGGGCGGTAGAAACAATTTCATCTCCTGAGACAAGAGGTGGGAACGTGCTCTTGCAGAAATTATTCCCAATAGATTTAGCAAGAGTCCAGAATGGTTTGCTGCCGCTGGAGCTTAAGAGGACTTTGTTTCTGAAATGGTTATTAAACGAGTTTCTTGCCTCAGAAAGAATGCGGACATAGCGGTTTCTTGCGTCGTTAAATGCTTGACGGTTTTCTTGACTGGGATTGTGTGGAAGATTTTTGTGAGCTTTGACCTTTTCAAGTCTGGACTTGTCACAGGATTTAGAGAACCAGGCCTTTTGAGTGGCTGTAGAGGTTTTCTGTCAGGATTTGTAGTAAGAAGGAGATCCAAGGGATTTGAGCTGTGTGTTGGGATGCGAGGAAAGTAAGTAGGTAAGTAGGTAGGTAGGTAAACTGTAGAAAATAATCCGCAAAGATATTAGCCACAACCGTGGAGTCATTAATTTCAACACCATCATGGGTAAAAGAAACTTCAAATACCTTAGGTTTTTCATTCCCTACTAAATTTACTAAATTCCAAGGCGCTTTGGGCTTATTATCTGAATTAGTCACCAATTGTGGAAAATATTTCCCCATCATCTATTAATTTCTTCAGTCTTATGCTACTGATCCTATAGTAATCCCTGAGCTCCTCGCTGCTATATTTTTTACGTAATATATTAAGATTTTTTAGGTTCGCAGTATGAACTCTGACATTGACTCTTGGACGATACCTCAGGACTATGTAAATAAAGAGAAATGGCAATAGTATCTCAGAATGAGAGTGCATGTAGAAATATTGTTAAGAATTAGCATAGCTCTTTTCTTGTCTACCCCTTTATGTGAATTGTCTAACAGACAGTAGCGGTGGTTGGAATTTTATATGTTGTGCATCTAAAATAGCGAAAGCACCTCTCAACTCGAACATTCTCTTCTGCAACTGTAATATCGGCAGCAACTGTCAATTTTTTCTCTTGCAGAATCAGTTTGATCTAATTCAATCGTCATTAATAACCGAGTCTGTAGACATGGGCTGGCAAACCAGCAGTTAACTCCAAGATGATTATACGGCGATACGGTTATGCTCGTCTAAAAATGCCCTTACATCAAATACATGCAGCTTTCCACGGGACATGGAGCTAAGTATACGGCGATAATTCATATTCGAGCTCGTCTAAAAACTTAAAAATAATAAACAATAGTTCATGTATGCATAAAAGCGAGCGGACACAATTTGTAAGCACGTTGGTCGCGTTCACCCAACCGTGGCGACCTGGAGATACTTGCTCCATGTAAGGTCGGTATTACACCGTTCCACGGCACTCTCGATACCTCTGCCTGCTCTGATTTATGACTAGGCCACACTTAATAGCGTATTTGTTGAATACTAATTGTGGGACTTAGATACACTTCTTTACATATTATTGATCTAATTGCCGCATACTATCCATCTGACACATCTACATTATGGATCTCTGATGGCTAGCATGAGCACTGGACAGGTCGATAATAACTTAATATGACCCTGAACGCCGCACAAGCTGAAGATATTGGTTCTTGGCTTAACTGAGTTGCTGCTACATGTATCGATTTTTATTTTAAGAAACTAATTTTGTGGTGGCGACAGTAAGGTCTAATTTTGTTTTTTTATCGACTAAACATTTATAATCGATTATCAAGAAGTTTGTCTTATGCAATAGTTTGTCGGTGACTAAGTTAGAAAGGTAGATTTTTTAAGAAAGCGCAATTTTTGCTGTTACATTCTAAAACCCATATAGTAATTTTCGCAGTATCGGTGGTTTGGTGGTGAGATCGTGTGCCTTTAAAACCAGGAGTCGTAGGGTCGAATCTTACCAGTAAGTTGGACTGCTTTTGCCTTTTCAGCCAAAATACTATGACATTAATATGCAGAATCGAACAGCCAATTGGAATAAATTCAGTATCTGAATTATTCTACATATTCATAAAAAATCCCGAAACACCTTAATTTTAAATTAAAAATTGACATCCTGTAGCGTGAAAACTTCACCCATACATCCGACCCCCTTATATTCTTTTCAAAAATGCTATGGTTTTAAAATTTATTGCAAGAATTAACAGTAAAGAAAAAAACCTCTAGACGCAGCAAGTACGTTATGGTAGTGAATTTTAATAAGAATTGTACACTATTAGTAAGATATATTATTAAAACTAATTCTTTAAATTTAAATGGACCTTGGAGATCGGTTTTAGAGTCCCAGTTAGCGATTATTTGAAAAAATTCATATTTTATATGGAGCTACTAAATTAAAATTTGGTCTTAGATATAATATGTAAGTAATGAAAGTGTCTTAAAAAAATTGTGTTACAAATTTCATTAAAGTTACAAACGCTTTTCAGAAAAAAAATAATTATTTACAAAGATAATGTACCTGTCGAATTATAAATATGACAGGTATTTTTCCATATTAATTGCTTGGATGGTTTTGTTTGAGTCAACCCATCAGTTTTTGCAAACAATAAACAACAAAAAAGGTTTTTTATGTTATGGTAGAAAATTATCGTAAAAATATTTCAAATCCGATCGCTCAATAAATTTCCCATTAAGCCAGAATCTTCAATCTTTGACCTTAGTAACACCTATGTAAACGCACGTGAGTAATAAATTAAAGAAAAATAACATATTGAGCTTCGTTTTGTGTTAAAAAACCTTTTTTGTTGTTTATTGTTTGCAAAAACTGGATGGGTTGACTGAAACAAAACGATCCAAACAATTAGCAAGGAAAATACCTGTCATATTTATAATTTGGCAGGTACATTCCCTTTGTAAATAATTAATTGTTTTCTGAAAAACTTTTGTAACTTTAATGAAATTTGTTACACAACTTAAAGACACCTGCAGTATTTACATATTATATCTAAGACCAAATTTGAACTTAGTAGCTCCATATAAAACATAATTTTTTTCAAATTATCGCTAACTAGGACTCTAAAACTGATCTCAAAGGTCAATTTAAATTTAAAGAATTAGTTTTAATAGTACATCCTACTAACAGTGTACAATTCTTATGAAAATTCACTACCATAACGCACTTGCTGCGTCCCGAAATTTTTGTGATACTGGAACCAATAAGTATAAGTTAGTATTTGTTTCACTTGTCAGGTTATTAAAAATATTGAAGAACACAAATAAGGATAAGCATGTGCTGCTTACATTTGATCAACAATTGTGTCAGAAACTTTAGGACCAAATCAAAAGAACACTTTTTAATAACAACTCTAACACAATATGAGATATAATAATAAAGAGCTTTTTAACAACAAACGTGGCTAGTCGCTAACACTTCATGTAAGGAAAGGATGCTTTGCAAAATAAAACCAGAAACAATAATAACGCATCTTCGAATGTTTTGAGGTTAGATTAATATTTAGAACTGGATATATTTCTGGATTATGGATTATAATGCTACTGGCGCTGAAGCGTCGGAAATTAGTACTGAACTTATAGTTTTAAACCATTTCATTGAAGTGAAACTTCTATTTGGTATATTCTGTAATAGGTATAACAAAACGCGAGACACTTAACGTGTTTTTACGTTTCTTAAAACTTTTCAGTTTTAATAAACGTAAAAACACGTTAAGTGTCTCGCGTTTCGGCGTCGGCAATCGGCGGCTCCCGTTTCGCGATGACAGTTGGCCTACCATGCAGCGGTGTCAGATTAAGTAAATTAGAATTAATGATAAATCGAATGAGAAATTATTTGTAACTCAACATTTATTAATATTAAGCCATATTTATTAGATGGATTAATTTTTTGACGAACTTTTATTTGTCATGAATAAGTACCAATATGTGTTATTAGTATATGTTTAAGATTTTAAGATTCAAATGAAATTTTATTAAATCTGACAACCCGGCTCCTTTATATTTAATTGTCAGGTGACTGTTTCTATTTGAATTATCTACTTAAAATGACGCATTCACAGTCTAATAATCCTTATCAACATTGAAGGTGGGAAATGCTGTATCAAATTTGAACTGATATCTTAGACTGTTTATTCATTTATAATTTTGATTTTTTAATAACTCCTGTCCTCGTATGCCATTTAATTTGAAATTTGGTCAATAGCTATATTGTAACGTCTCCTATATATGTGCCAATTCTCATTCGAAACACTTTAATATTTCAAAAAAATTTGCGTTTTCAAAATGTTCTTTACCTTTTTTTCTAAGAAAAATTAGACGTACGGCGCCCATCTACGAACTGATCCAAGCCATTAACAAAATCAAGTTAATTCCCAACTTTGGTCGAAATCGGTCAAATATTTTTTGAGTTAGCGGTTGGACACATACATACATATATATATATATATATATATATATATATATATATATATATATATATATATATATATATATATATATATATATATATATATATATATATATATATATAAACATAAAAAAATTGAAACTGACCCCGGATATGGGTTCTAGAGGCCCTAATTCGCGCTCATTTTAAATTTTTTTTCAAAAGTCTTACCATCGATACCTCTCTATTAGTGAATATTCTTAATGAAAATTCACTAATAAGTTCATTTGATTAACGAATTCGCTACAACACTTTTAAAACTACTGCATATTGAATCATAACTTCCACATAACTGTGACAATCTACTCTCTTCAGAAAGACATTCTCATGAAATGAATTTAGCGTCTCCGACTTGACCACAAAGAAAATATATAAAATGAATAAATCACTTCTGATTTATTCCCTACCCCCGGAAGTAATCTTACCCAAAAACAATTTTAAGCGTTCCTTTTTCGGGTACTAACTAGATATAAAATTTTAAGATGATATCTCAATTCGTTCGAAAGTTATTGCGCCTACTAACAGACAGACCTACACGCCGACAGATCAACCAACCGACCGGCAGTCGTAAAAATTTTCGTTCCAAAATCAAGTTTTCTATATATTTTGAGACTTTTTACGCCGTTTTAGCAAAAAAAAATTCGAAATTTTTGTCACCAATGTTCCAACCCCATACATTCAACTCCTAATTTGATTCGGCGCAGAATACCAGATGTTTGATGAGGGTTAAAGTTGTGTGATAAGCAAACGTTATTTTACTCAAGTTTTAACGAAAAAATGTCAATTTTCACCCCTACCCCCTGAAGAGTTTTTAGATAAAAACAATCCGAACCGTTCGTTTGTCGGGTGTTAACTGTATACCAAATTTGAAGACATTATCTCCATTCGTTCTAAATTTATCGTGGCTACAAACAGACAGACATACAGACCGACAGACACAAAAAATTATTGTTCCCGAATCATGTTTTTTATCTGTTTTGACATTTTCCGGTTTCATTAAAATTGAATGGAAAATTTTGATTCATCATAAATGATCACCGTCGTATTAATAGCAGGTTAGACAATACTTGTATAAGTGTGACTTGCATCTCGACGTTTCGAGTCTTAACCTTGTAGCACAGTTGTTTGCAATGGAATTTAGTGGTAAGGAACTTCAAAAGCTGAAGTCCTTGTTAAGAGGACCACTCGTATGTTTGTTATAGACCCATCTCACTAATTTCGAATATAGCAAAAATAATAGAAAAAATTCTATGCAAGCGAATAGTGGCTTTTTTAGAGAAACACAAAATATTTAGTGCGAATCAAAATGGCTATATTAAGAAAAGGTCAACTAACAGGGCAATATTTCAAGTTATCAAGGAAATTACAGAGGGACTAAATAAGTGTGAAAGCACAATGTGTATGATGCTGGATTTATCTAAAGCTTTTGATAGCGTGTCCCAAGACAAACTGTTAGTTAAGTTGGAATTGCTGGGTTTCAGGAGAGTCTCGCTGAATTTAATGAAGTCCTACCTATTAGGCAGGAAACAGTGTGTGGCTTTTAATGATCATAAGACAGGAGTGCTTCTGGCATTTGAGTGGAAGATTATATAACGAGGTGTGCCTCAGGGCTCAATCCTTGGGCCAGTCTTGTTCTTACTTTATATTAACGAACTGTCTGAAATATTTCCCTATAAGATAACCCTGTCTGCTGACGATACATCTTTGGTTCTACGAGCTCCTTCGGGTAGTGATCTAATTTATGAAGCATCATAATCACTGAGAATTCTGGAACAGTGGTACAATGGAATGAACTTACAATTGAATGTGACTAAAACAAATTTAATCTCATTTCACTATTTTAGGGGTAACCAGTTATCGCTGAAATTCAACTCAGAGTCGCTGAGCACACAGGATAATGTTGAGTTTTTGAGCTCAAAGCTTGATTCTCCGTTGAACTGGAGGGCTCATGTTGGCTATCTGGCAGGTAAACTGTCAGCTTTTAATTGTGCTCTGCGTGTTCTGTCTGATTCTAGTGATATCAGTACTGGCCTCGAGGCGTACTACGCATATGTGAACTCAAGGCTTCGATATGGACTAATGTTCTGGGCGAATTCCATAGAAGCCGGTAGAATCTTTAGGCTCCAAAAGGTATGTATCCGCAGCATATTCAATCTGAAATATAGGGGTTCGTGTAGGAAAACATTTCTCGACAACATAATACTTACCTTGCCAAGTTTGTATATATTAGATTGTGCGTGTTTTATTAGAGAAAATCGGAGTTTGTTATCAAATTGTGAACAACAGCATCAATACAGCACTAGAGAACGTTTAAAGGATAAGTTAATTGCGCCACAAACTACAAAAAGTATTGTTTAAAATAATGCTGTGGTGCAGTCCCTAAAGTTGTACAACAAACTGACGGTGCAGATAAAGGAGCTTCCACCTGCAAAGATGAGGAAAACACTGACACTGACACTTGCTACAAAGCCCTATTATAATATTGAAGATTTTTTAGCTGACAAGTTGTAGCTGTTGGTAATCAATATCGTGATTGTGTAGTTTTCTTGATATATATATATATATATATATATATATATATATATATATATATATATATATATATATATATATATATATATATATATATATATATATAAATGATATACCATCTGATGTCTGATCCAGGTGCACTGTCGTGATATAACGTTGGCAATGACAGCTGATATTGAGAATGCTTAATGTGCGAAGCTTAGAATAACTGGATCGACGTTCAGTTGTGGTGTGGTAGACACAATTTAGTCAACGACATTAAGACAACATGTGGTAGTAGATTTCATGATGCAGTTTAATCAAAAGCTTCTAGTTAACTTCTTGCCAAAGTCTATACTGAAAAGCAATTTTCTTAATCTCAAATAAGTCTGGACTTGTTTCACTTATCTATATCATTGCGGCAAGTGTTAAAAGCTTTTTACTTAAAATTCACATTGACTTTTGTATAATTTTGCTTAGGGCCTCAACGTCCTTCGTTTGTCTGTAGTAGGCGAGCTAGAGCTCGACGCTTGGACTGCCGGGACAGTTCCTTTACCCCTGCAGTAGGGTCCACACTGGTGGAGTGGCCCCGAGAGTCCGCGGAACTCGCCGCCCTCTGGTGGGACCCAGCCTCCAGCTAGGGGGCGGAGACAAGTCTGTGGCCGAAGATACCCCCTGATCCCCCGTATCTACATCGGTCGTGAGACCTCCAGAGCCCGCGGACGCTGCCGCCCCCTGGCTCGTCTCCGTTTTCGAAATAGACTTAAGGCACGAGCCTGTAGCAGGAACCACTCCTCGAATCTCATTGGTTTTCGTTTTATTTAAATTTCTCTTCTTCATGTTGCTCCCACGTGAATGGGGGAAATACTATCCACACCATCAGAACCCCCTGTGTGGTGCAAGGCAGGTTACTCTGGAGGGTTGCCCGGTACTCCAGGGGTTCCGTTCACGACACCATCACTCTGGTACCATCCATCCCTAGGCACGGGTCACGTGACACCGTGGATTGGAGAGTTTTCTCGACCTCCACATCTAGTCCGTCATGTTTAGTTATAAGCAGGGTCACCTCGTGGAGGATGCGGTTCTGCACCGCGCATAATGGGGAAAGATTCATCATTAAGACATGTCCACTTTTGACTTCTGCAGAATCTTCAAAAGCCACACTGACAAAAGCCATTTAATTTATCCGATGAGAATTTGCGTACCAACAACGTTTCTGTTGGTCTTATTTTTTATCTTTTTATTCATGGCATTTCAAGGGACTTTGCTTTTACTTGCAGCTTTTTTTACGTACCGCGATATACTTTATTTCCAAGCCAGACAACAAATTTATTTAACATTTACTTCCCGACGCGTTTCGACACTCTAGGAGATCATCTTTAGGGGATAAATCTATAATCACAATAAAATGATTTGCCTTAGAAGAAATTGAAATTTTCAAACATTTCAACCACCAAGCCAGTGAAGCTTTGAACTTGACCAACACTGATATAACTAATTTTCCTTCCTTCTATAGCCAACTGGTGTAACAGTGCTACTGAACTCTATAGTTTTCTACATGACCAGAAGTATGATGATTTGAAGATGGCTGCTCTGTGGTCCTCCTTCCATTTCTGCTCTTTTTGTCATTGACATATGTCGTTTCTGACACTTGTTTCTGATTCACACTTCTGTACCTGCGC
This sequence comes from Tillus elongatus, assembly GCA_964006375.1. NCBI lineage: Eukaryota > Metazoa > Arthropoda > Insecta > Coleoptera > Cleridae > Tillus > Tillus elongatus. The sequence continues at coordinate 27,543,173 of OZ023268.1, read as the reverse complement.
CGGTGCCTCCTGCCTGTTAAAGTTGGCATAATGGCTGCCCTCCATCACTGGTGTCGTTTTAAATGCCGATCTTTTTCATTGATTTTTGTTTGGGGACAAATTTCTGGCGAATTCGGATGAAGTGTTGCAGAGCCCCTGGTACAATGGGTGAAGTTTTGGCCTATTGAACCTTTTGTATAGTTTCAAGTTATATTTTTTTAAGAAACGTTTAAGTGAGTAGTGTCCATTTTACTTTCCACTTTAATCTTTCATAAGTTTCTTCACCTTTGTGGTTCTTATTGGGTTTCTGCTTGATTTTGCCTGCCACTTGTGTTGTTCCACACTGTATAATTAGATCATATAATTTATGCTCTCTTCTCTTAATACCAGGGAAGCCTCTGGCATTGACTAGATCCCAGCAATTGCTCTCAAAAAATGCGCACCAGAACTTGCTCCTGTCCTGACTCCTCTGTTTCAGAAATCTTACAATAGAGGCATATTCCCTAGTAACTGGAAAACTGCTCGAGTACAGCCCGTCCCCAATAAAGGATCCAAAGCGCTTCCTAGCAACTACAGGCCTACTTATCTCCTTTCAGTCATCTCTAAAGTGATGGAAAAGTATATAAACACCGAATTACTAAAATTTCTTGAAAAACACAGTCTAATACACGACAGGCAGTATGGATTCCGTTAGCGCAGATCAACTGCCGACCTCCTTTCCTTTGTCACCCATTCTTAGAACAAGTCTATGGAACTACACAGTGAATCCCAGATTGTCGCTCTAGAGATATCCAAAGCCAGGTCTGGCACGCAGCGCTGCTTAATAAACTACGGGCCTATGGCCTACCACCAAAACTATGTACCTGGACCACAAACTTCCTCTCCAACCGGAGCATTTCTGTTGTTGTCGATGGTGATTCCTCTAAACTATATCCAATTAATGCAGGAGTTCCTCAAAATTCAGCTTTAGCCCCTACTTTGTTTCTTCTCCACATCAATGACCTCCTCTCTACCACATCCAACCCAGTTCACATTTATGCGGACGACAGCACCCTCCACTCAAATATACAATATTCTCTTTGGCCCAACTAGATGAGGATCGCAGACACATGGAGGGTTCTGTCTCCGTGGATCTCCAAAAAATATTAGACTGGGGAAGTAGAAATTATGTACAATTCAACCCCACCAAATCTCAGTCTTGCTTTCTTTCTCATAAAAGATACACCAGCCATAGAACCATCACAATGAACAACCAAGTTATTTAAAGTAATGAGTCCTTTTCACTTGTTGGCATTTCTGTGGATTGAAATCTCAATTGACACCAACATGTCACATCAATTGCAGACGCGGCTGCTACGAAATTAGGTTTCCTCTTCCGGGCTCGCAAATACTTTTCACCAGCTAATCTCTATACCTTATATACTTAACAAATAAGGTCAAACTTCGAATACTGCTCCCACACCTGGGGTGCTGCTGCCGCTTCTACACTCGCTATCCTGGACTTAATTCTGAATAGAGCTATACGTCTCATTGGTGACCCTACCTTCACCCAAAGGCTTCCATCCCTTTCCCAACAACGTGCCGTTGGTGACCTCTCTTTCTTTTATAGATATCTGCACGGGCAGTGCTCAGAGGAGCTTTCTTCCATAGTTCCTCCACCTCCTGCCCCCAACAGATCTACCAGGGGAACAGAGCGAATGCACCCTTTTACTGTCCATGTCACCAGACATAGAACACCTTGTTATGCCCGCTTTTTTGTCCCGAGGACTTCCAAGTTGTGGAATTCCTTGCCGGCACATGTTTTTCCTTCTCCTCCGAACCTTCAAATCCAGAATTAACAAGTTGCCTTGTTCCTTCTTGTCGACACACACGGTGGTGAGGCTGTGAGCCCTCGTGGTGTGTTGTTGAAATAAAAAATAAAAAAATGTAGTTTTCATCCCGTTGTTGATTTAACGAAGGCATTATTATCCCAGAATGCAAGGCATAACAGAATAAGTGTATCAATATTCTGTCAACCGTCGCAGCTATTCCAGATTTTTAGGCGAAACGATTGTAAACAACATTTTAATATAGGAGGTATACGAAGGACTAAGCCTGTACACTTTAGCTTCCGGAATTCCCACATTCTGATACCACATCGTAATGCACGTCAGAATAAGAGAAACATTTCAGCAGATATGGACATTAATTGTCGGAATTAAATTAGCAAACAGCTTATATACGTTTGAATGTGTATGTATATGTGGTGTGCTTGCGTTGGTGTGTGTGTAAATTCAATAGCATACAAGACACAGGTTTGCGGAGGTGTGCGTGAGGCCCATGCGAATTCCTCACATTCGGTCTCCTTGTTCCTTCGCACTCGCCTTTGGACTTCGCTTGGCAACTCTTGCCTTCTTTGTCTTATTTGTGTTTGGGAGCTTCCCGCAGCCCATACGCTATTACGGCTGTCTCCCTGAATAATGGATTGCATTTCTCTAAACGTTCTTGTTGTTTCACGTATATGTGGCTATGTGTGTGTGTGCGTTGGCTAAGTTCGAACTGCTACGTTTGAGAATATGTGTGGATGACTGGACGGGTTTACGACGGATAATCTCTTGTAAGGTGTTTAGCATCAACTAGAAGGTTTCCACGACTTCTAAGGTCAATTTGTACATGTAATACATACCATATGAGTGAATAAGTGAACCGATAAAAGTAAATATATATATATATATATATATATATATATATATATATATATATATATATATATATATATATATATATATATATATATACTATACAGACAACACATATCTTGAGAGAATGCAAAAATTGATTAGTGGTCCGAAAACAGGGGCGATAATATCTAGCTGACTGGAGAGATTCCTAGCTCAAATTTTGAATGGGGTGGTATATTCATTTTTGTGAATTTTCTTTAAAAAAATTCACTAATGAGGAGATTCCGACTTTTGAATTTTGAAAAAATTTCTTCAAATGAGCGCTAATTACGCCCCCAGAACACATATCCGGGGTCAGTTTCAATTTATATATATATATATATATATATATATATATATATATATATATATATATATATATATATATATATATATATATATATATATATATATATATGTATGTATCACACCGATTACTCAAAAAATATTGGGCCCATTTTGTCAAAATTTGGTGAATACCTTCCTTTTGTAAGTGGCTTGGACAAGTTCGTTAGCCAGGAAAATCGGCCGAGGTTTTCCCGAAAAATTGTGTGTTTTCTTTAGAAAAAAATTCATATTTCCGGAAATAACAAAGGAAGGACAACCAGATGTGGTACGTCGTTTTACATCGCTATAGGTAAATCACCTACCAAAACTTAGCGCTGTAGGTCAAAAAACAAAAAAAGTTATGGGCATTTAAAGAAAAATAAATTGGGGTTTTCCTCAAAACGTCAAAGTGGCAATTTAAAACGTCAAAATTGGCAACATTTAGACAAAGAACTTGAATATAATACGGGTTATGGAAAGAAAATGTCTCAAGAAGAATGTTTTACAAACCCTTTCTCCAACCTTCAACCTTAGCTTCAACCTTCATTGTCTTTCAGTTTACTAAAATGTTTCCATAAAATTCATTTCAAATAGTCTTAGCTATAGAGTTTATTGTTTAATGGTATAATATAACTTTTGTCGAATTTTCGTAAAAAATCAATAAACCTCAATATATCCGTTATTCTATAAGATATGAAAAAAATTGTATACATTAATTATAGGGTGTCTTGAGCTACATCTTGAAAAATTATTTCTACAATCACAGGGTGGCCCATAAGTCGTTGGTGATACAAATAATATTTTTTTTAGTAGAACACGTCTTATATTATTGCAGTTTTGCATTTTCCATCCTTAGCTTCAACCTTCATTGTCCTTCATTTTGATGAATATATATATATATATATATATATATATATATATATATATATACACTTCCGAACGCGTTAAGCTGTCCTGGTTGTCTAACTTTTTATATTAATTTTAGATTCTCCTCATTAACGTGGTGATTATTACCCCAAATATGTCGTGCCATGGAAGATCTATCTCGAGTACGGTATCTTAATTGTGTTAAGTGTTCTTTGAATCTCATTTCGATAGACCTTTTTGCTTGTCCGGCGTATTTAAGAACTCAATCTTTACAACTTGTTTCATAAATTTTCGACATTTTGGTCGTACTATCCTTGTCTTTCGGGTTACCTAGCAAGTTTATTAAAGTATTTTTTGACGAAAATGTTAGGTGCAAATTAGGTTTTTTAAATGCTATCTAGACCGCTCGTGGTTCAAACGGTAAGCAAACAAGTTATATATATATATATATATATATATATATATATATATATATATATATATATATATATATATATATATATATATATATATATATATGTATATATATATATAACTCAAAAAATAATAGGCCGATTTTAATCAAATTTTCCGAATGCCTTCCTTTTGTAAGTGGCTTGGATATTTTCGTTAGCCAGGAAAATGGGCGTAGCTTTTCTCGGAGAATTTTGTGTTTTCTTTCAGAAAAAAATTATATCTTCGGAAATAACAAGTCAAGGGTAACCAAATTGAGTACGCGTGTTTGTATTATCAAGTGTGAACCTCGTACCAAAATTCAGGTCTGTAGCTTAAAAGACAAAAATTTATCCGCATTTAAAGAAAAAAAAATGGGGTTTTCCTCAAAAGTACAAAGTCGCGATTTGAAACGTCAAAATTGGCAACATTTAGGCAGGGAACCTAAAACAAATACACCTTATGTAAACAAAATGTCGCGAAAACAGTGTTATGCAAAACTTTAACTTACAGCTTCCACCGTCATTATTCTTCATTCTACTAAAATGTTTCCAGAAATTTCATTTCAAATAGACCCTTTCTCTGATACTTTGGCATTAGTTTTAGTTAAGTTTATGATTTAACTGTATAATTTCTAGCTATTTTTCGTAGAAAAATATTCGTTAATAAGGAGATCGCGGCTTTTAATTTTAAAAAGATTTTAAATGAGCGCAAACTCGGCCCCCTAGAACCCATATCCGGATTTAGTTTCAGTTGTTATCTGTTTACATATATACAGGGTGAAGCATTTCTACGGTAAAGCTCAATACAACTGTTATTATACAAGATACGAGAAAAAGTTCTATACGTTTAATTATAGAGTGTTTTGAGCTGCATCTTATAAAATATTTTGACAATCACAGGTTGACCCATAAGTCGTTGGTGATACCTACAATTTTTTTCGAACACCCTTATAATATTGCATTTTTGCATTTTTTATCGAAAGATGATGCTTGTTAGTATGAAATTACAATTAAGGTATACAATTTTTTCTCGTATATGGTGTCTTGAGCTATATGTTATAAAATGATTTTTACAACCACATTGTGACCCATAAACCGTTGGTGACACAAAATTTCTTTTCTGTAATCGAACACGGATTATATGTTTACATTTTTGCATTTTTAATCGAAATATAACGCATGTTTGTAAGAAAAGAAATTCCGGACGCAGCAAGTGCATTGTGATAGCGAATTTTCATTAAATGCTCCAAATTTCAATAACCCAATTTGCTATTAACCCAATGTTTGTTGGCTAGGAAACCAGTTTTCTTGCAAACATTTTAAGTTTGTTTTCGGGAAATTTTTGTTCATTTTCAAACAATAAGTTATTTTGATAAAATATGGTACAGTTTTTCTACTATATAGCTTATATCGGTAACCAGATTGATGCCTGCAAGCATTAGAGATACATATTTGCTATTAAAAACATGTTTATGCAAATTCACTTCCATAACGCGCTTGCTGCTTCCAGAATTTTTATCTCTTGAGTATCTTCTCTACCTGCCAGTCTTAGGTTCAAATTGATCAGTTCGCTTTTTTTTACAGTACTAATGACAGAAAAGCTTTTCACTTTTCCAGATCGTTATAGACACGGCGTCTGTCAAAACGATTACCGGGGTTCAAGGTTTTTAGTATTTACTACCTTTAACCTACAGTCATAAGTAATGCATCAGATTACAGAGCAACTCAAACAGTATTGTTTGTACTTCTGTGAGCATGCGCATGCGCATGCACTCTGTGCTTTGTTAGAAAGCGCTAGTAGCAAAAATGGCGACCGGTGAACAGAAAGTTTTTTTGTGTTTTGCAGTTTGCAAGAATTAAATATGTAGTTACAGTGCAACGAGTGTTCCGTATTAAGTTCGGATGTAACTCTTTAAGTGATAATATCATCCGTAGATGGTACCATAAGTTTGAAGACTACAACTACGTCTTTATCCTTTGCAGTTGTTACAAGCTCCTAGGCCTTCAGACTACGGTTTAGGTGCCAACTTTCCAAACGATATGCTTCTGCATTACGATGAAGATTTTCTGGATTGTGTCATCTTCAGTGATGAACCGATATTTCACCTAAGTGGACATGCGAACACTCAGAAGATGCGCACAGAAATAATAGACATACTAGATAAATATTATCTGCAGCCTGTTATCAAAGAGCCAACGCGTGTATTCAACTCTATCGACATTTGCTTACCAAAGGAGATGTTGTATGAGTACGCGGTGGAACATAACGAACTTTCAGATCACTCTGGTCAGATTGTCTCTATATTTACAAACAATATCGCTTCTAATAACAAGGCGATAAAACGCAGACGTTTAAGAAGTGTAAATAATAAACTTCATTTCGTACAATTAGTACGTGCTTTGACGTGGGATGATGCTTTATGTACATCGGAGGGACAAGTGTTTGAGGGTAATTGGAGACTTGGTTATATGGAGATGTGGATAATTCCCCACGAGATGGTACAGTTGCAGCGAGACTCTTCTAAAGTGAATGATTTTTGCCATATTTCGGTGGAAAGCTTAGGGGCCTTTCCTTTTTGCTGAAGCAACTTTATCTGCTGTTGCTTATCTCGATGCGATACAACTATGACTATTTTTTCAATTGCAGGAAGCTGTACCACATAACTTTATTTCGTAGCAAGATGGTGCGCCGCCTCACTGACATAACTCCGTACGCGATTGGTTAAACGACGCAGTAGCCGAGCGCTGGATTTGACGCAAGGGGCCAAATGACAGAGCTTGTTTCGCATGGCGTCCACGTTCACCCGAGCTGACCCCATACGATTTAGACAGTTTTACGAAAAACTGTTTGAGTTACTCTTTCATTTGATGTATTATTTACAATTTTAAGTTTAATCTAATAAATACTACCAAGCCATAAAACCAAGATAATCGTTTTGAAACACCCGGTAAAATAGATGCACTGTTATAGATGAAGTGCATTAATGATTCAACAAAACGTCTGCAGTTCTTAGGTCAACCATGAGGGCTATGTACTTTGCAAACGTATTTTAAAGCTGGCACATATTCAAGTGAACTAAAAACGAGCCAGCATAAACTTCCGATTGGTCATGATGTCTTCGTCTCAAAAACGACACTGAAATCATTTATGAACTTTAAATTTGTACATTAGTGTTGTGGTTTTGCTAAGAATTTAATTATTCGACTTTTCATATTCAAAACGCTCCAAGGGTGTGTTTACGGTTATAAGAAAATAGAAATAAAAAAAGTTCGGGACGCAGCAAGTGCATTATGGTAGTGAATTTTTATTAAATGCTCCAAACTTGGATAACTCATTTTTCGATAAACTTAGAAAGTTGAATTTTAGTGTGTAGTAAGGCCTTTCCCAAGGCAATATATCCGCCAAATGTAATTAAAATAACTTTGTAATTTTCGGAGAAAAACATTTTTTTATAAAGAAAATTTAAAATTTGAAAAACTTAATTTTCTATAAACTTTCTTAAGGTAATATACCCACCAAATTTCATTATCATAACTTGGTGATTTTCAGAGAAAAAAAAAATTTTCGAAAGAAAACTCAAAAATTTGCCCGGAAAAACTTGTCCGATTTTCCTGGATAACGAACTCCTCCAAGCCATTAATAAAGTAAAGGCACTTGCCAAATTTCATCGAAATCGGTTAATTATTTTTTTAGTTGGCGGTTGGACATATATATATATATATATATATATATATATATATATATATATATATATATATATATATATATATATATATATATATATATATATATATATATATATATAAACATATAAAAATTGAAACTGACCCCGGATATGGGTTTTAGGGGTCCTAGTTCGCGCTCATTTGAAAAAGTTTTTGCAAAGTCTCACCATCGATACCTCGCTATTAGTGATTTAAAGAAAATAAAAATTCACTAAAAACCAGGCTAAAATTTGACTTATAATTTTCGAGAACTATTAAATTAATTCATTAAAAATCCTCGAAAGCTATGTGTTTGTTATAAAGGTCTGGATGCAGTAAGTGCCTTATAGTAGCGAATTTTCATAACAATCTTTCAAATTTAAAACATCCTCGAAAAGCAAAAAGTGTATCCTCGAAAATAATAAATTTGGTTTGATAAAATTCTGTACACGTGTTGCCTTTATAAATTTTTTGTTACATACAAAGTTGGATTCTCTTGATTCGGAAGAAATTAGTATACTGAAGATTAAATAAAGTTGATGAAAATACGCTACCATAATACACTTGCTGTTCAGAACTATGTATTACCCAGTGGCGGCTCGTGAGTGTCGCGGTAGAGGCAGTAATTTTTAAAATTTTCAAGGTCACACGTTTTCCTGGCACTTCAGAAATTTCAGTGAAAAATACATTTATACAAAAATATACTTTCACAAGAATAATTTTTGAAATTTAATACCTTTTTGAAATAATTTATTCACGAATTACTGAGGGTATAAATAAACAGGAATAACCACACAAGGTTTATTAAATTGTTAAATATTGTTTATAAACTAAAAATAAATTTCAATAGAAATTATATATACATTATACAATAAATAAATAAACTTAAATGAGTGATCCAATCCAATGAGTGATCTATGACGAGATGCAAAACGCAGAGGCAGTGTTGCCAATTGCAGTCGTTTGTGAAATTTACGATCAACGAATTTTAATTTACTCGCTGTATTTAAAATATATATATATTCCGGGATTTATACGTTCAAGTTTGGGATCATGCACAGGACATCTAATTCACAGTACAGAGACAGGCAATAAGTACACGTTCTTTTGCATACCTAACTGTACTTAGCCAGCAAAACGCATTGTCTTATTGTTAATAAGAACATATATGTAAGCATAATAATATTATGTATTATATTTCACTTGTCTACACCAAATAATGCATGTCTCTATTGCCCAGCAAGAACCAACGCGGATGTGTAGAGTACAACTTGTCAAGGGACGGGGCGTGGTGTCAGGAATCAGGGAAAATGGGGATCGGGGATCATTTACATACTTACAAAAATAACTAAACAACTAATTTTAAATAACAATAACGAAAATAAAAATAAATAAATAAAACAGAAACAAAAATACGTGGTGTAGAGCATCTCTTATTGAAATATTTTTATAAATTAATGGAACTTGCCAATAGGTGGGGCATGCGACGTGGTTTCAGGAATCCAGGAAAATGGGTTTCGAAGATTATTTACATAAATAACTAAGCAATAAATTCTAAATAACACGTAAAGGAAAAATCCACTACCACCTGCTTGACTCCGCCTTAGTCGCGTCGTAAGACAGGCAGGAGTTACCTTGGGCATATTCTTTTAGTTAGTCCCCGGACCCACAGGGGGCCTAGTACATCTACAAGGGGTAATTTATGATTAGTTTCTAATTCGTTGGTAAATTTTACAGAATCAAATTTATTGTTTAATTTGGCAATAAAATCTTCTGTTCTGCAAATGTTTGTTTTAAACACTGCGAAAATATTATCCACGTAACGAAACCACACTCACTTTCACTTTCAAGATCTGTTTAAAATCCACTCATGGAAAGGTTTATAATAAATGGCGATGGCGGGTTGCCCATTGCCGTGCCTTGGTTTATTAAAAAAACTCATTGTTGAGAGTTGAAAAATATTTTGTTTAATACAAAGGTTTGTTAAAGTTAAATATGTTTTACAGACCTTTTCATTTATGTTATTCATTTTTAACAACTCTTCTAAATACGTTACCATTTCCTTCGGGAAAACGCTAGGAAACAATGAGGTTACATCAAATGAAATCAAATCCTCGCCTTCAATCAATTTCACCTCCTTAATTTTATTAATAAAATCACGTGGATTCTTACTGAAAACTTTTTTGTTTTACGGACAAGCTTTTAAACTAATTTGTCAACCACTTAGCTAAATTGTATGAGAGGGAATCTATAGCCGAAACAATGGGTCTCATTGATTTTCCTGGTGTATAAATTTTTGGGAGGCCGTACTTTTTGTAGGCTTTAGGATTTGCTGCTTTTGATTTGTAACTTTCTACCTAAGTCTTTTGATATAATGTTGTGACAACTCTTTAGACTATTTTTAGAGTCCGATATCATTTTGGATAGCGGGTTTTTATTTAGTTTTTTGTGCGGTCCTGTTTCTATGGCGTTATAAACTGTATCTGTAAACTCGTTTGTGTTCAAAATCTCTACCTTATTACCTTTATCTGCTTTAACATAGCGTTCTCTTGCAATCTATTAACTATTTTCATTTGATTAAAATTTTGGTTTTTAGTGGACATATTTTCTATTCAATCTTTTGAAATTTTATTTTTTTATGCTTTTCTAATAAACATTTTTTGAAAATTGAGGTAATTTTTTAATTCCTGTCTTAATACTAGCAATTATTTCTACTATATCGTTTTTTTGTGAGCTAAACCGAATGCAACCTCTTGCTTAGGAGGTCGATCTTAATTTTATTAAACGACGGCGAAGAAATATTTTCTACGACGCCAAGTTTCTTCGTTTTTAATTGGACATTTTACCAGCTGTTTAATTTTTTAGTGAATTTTTCTAAAAAGAAATTCACTAATGAGGAGATCCAGACTTTTTAATTTTGATTTTTTTTTTCAAATGTGCGCTAATTATGCCCCCTAAAACATTTATCCGGAGTCAGTTTCAATATATATATATATATATATATATATATATATATATATATATATATATATATATATATATATACTTTATTTGTTTGCTGTACGTTTGTGATTTCTTATTGGTTTGCGTGGACTGCAGTTTCGAACCGTCCCGGTTCATCATCAGCACGCTACTGGCTGCTATCGCTCCTGTCTGGTCTACGTCGGAGATTGTAGGTGGCGCACGCGCCGTGAGCTTCTAGTGGTCGGTTTCCTGTTCTCTGATTGGTTGTGCCTTCGGACTGTGTCGTGTGTATCGGTACTATATTTTATCAAAATTACTTATTGTTTGAAAATGTACAACAGTTTTCCGAAAATGAACCTAAATGTTGGTTTCCTAGTTTACGTTAATAGCAAATTGAGTTATTGAAATTTGAAGAATTTAACGAAATTTCGCTATCAAAACGCACTTACTGCGTCCAATTTTTTTTCTTACAAACATGCATCATATTTCAATAAAAAATACAAAAATGCATTAACGAATTTGTTCTACGAAAATTAGCTAAGATTATAGACGATTAAACCATAAACTCAACTAAACCTACAGCGAAAGCATCAACTTAACTAAACCGACAGCCAAAACATCAGAGAAAGGGTCGATTTGAAATGAGTTGTTTGTAAACATATAAGTAAAATGAAAGGCAATGACGGTTGAAGCTGAAACTTAAGGGTTCGCGGAATACTCTTCTTGCAACATTTTCTTTTCACAATCCGTATTTGTTTCACGTTCTTTGCCTAAACATTGCCAATTTTGACGTTTAAATCACGACTTTGACCTTTTTAGGAAAATCCCAATTTATTTTTCTTTAAATGCCCATAACTTTTTTATCTTTTAATCTACAGAGCTAAATTTTGGTAGGTGATTTACCTATAATGATATAAGCCGGCATACCAAATTTGGTTGCCTCTACTTTGTTATTTCCGGAGATCTGAATTTTTTTCGAAAGAAGACACAAAATTTTCCGGGAAAACCTTGGTCGATTTTCCTGGATAACGACCTTATCCAAGCCACTTGCAAAAGTAAGGTACTATATATATATATATATATATATATATATATATATATATATATATATATATATATATATATATATATATATATATATCTTTAGGAATATTGCACTACACTGTAATCACTTTTAAATATACACTTTATTTGTTTGCTGTACGTTTGTGATTTCTTATTGGTTTGCGTGGACTGCAGTTTCGAACCGTCCCGGTTCATCATCAGCACGCTACTGGCTGCTATCGCTCCTGTCTGGTCTACGTCGGAGATTGTAGGTGGCGCACGCGCCGTGAGCTTCTAGTGGTCGGTTTCCTGTTCTCTGATTGGTTGTGCCTTCGGACTGTGTCGTGTGTATCGGTCTCCTGTCTTGATCACTGTGGTTTAATAATTTGTCTATTTGTATGGCCTTTATTAAGTTTTGTTTAAATGTTTGTACTTGGATTTGTTCTGGCATTAATTGTTTTCTATTGTTTGTTTGTTGAATGTAGTATTGTTCCCAGATTTCCATTTTTTTGTGGTCTTTAACATGTTTCATTAGTTTTAATTGGGTGATGTCTGGTTTTTGGTGTTTTGTGTCGTGAATGTGTGTAGCTACGTTTGATTTGTAGCTAGGTATGTGGATTTTATCCAATGCTGTTATATGTTCTTTGAATCTTGTTTTTATTGATTTCTTTGTCATTCCTATATATTTTTTATTGCATGTGTTACATTCTATTTGATATATTCCGTTTAATTAATGTGGGTTGTGTTCTTGTTTTTTATTTATTTTGTTTATTATTTTGTTATTGGTTTTGTAGCTCATTTTTAAGTCATATTGTTTGAGTGTTTGTGTTATTTTTTTGATGTGGTGGTTATAAGTGAATGTTGTGTATTTTGTGTTTGTTTCCGGTGTTTTGTTTTCGGTTTTGTTGATTTGTTTGTTTTTGATTTGTTTTACTAGCTTTTCTATTGTTTTTTTGTTGTATCCATTTCTTTCTGCTATTTGTATTATGATGTTGTACTCCTTTTCTCGTTCGTCGTTATGAAGTGGTATATTTAGCATTCTGTTTATTAAGTATCTGTATGCGGCCATTTTGTGTGTATGTGGGTGTAGTGAGTGTTTAGGTATAGTGATGTCTGTTTGTGTGGGTTTTCTGTATATTTTGTATTCAAGCTGGTTTTCTTTTCTGATTAGTGTTAAGTCTAGGAAGTTTATGGTGTTGTTTGATTCTTTTTCTATTGTAAATTTTATGTTTCTGTTAATTTGGTTTATTTTTTCGAGGATATTGTCTATGTTGGTTTTTTGATTGTCGTATATTATTAATATATCATCGACGTATCTTATCCATTTAATGTTTGGGTCTGTCTCTTTTATGATGGTGTTGATTTTATCTTCTAACTGTTGTATGTATATTTCTGCCATAATGCTTGATAGTGGAGATCCCATTGGTAGTCCATCTTCTTGGATGTAATATTCTCCGTTGAACTCAAAGTAATTTTGTTTTAATATGATGTTTAATATTTCGCTAATTTGTTGTTTTTTGTTGTTATTTTGCATTTTATTTTCGATTATATTTGTAGTTTCGTTAATTGGTATATTGGTGTACATATTTGTTATGTCAAATGAGGCAAGTCGTGTGTTTTTGTTTATGTTTATATTTTCTAGTTTATCCACTAGTTCTATGGAGTTTTTTATGTTAAATTTGTTTTCTAGTTGTATTTCTTGTTTTAGTACTTGGTCCATTTCCTTTGCTATTTTGTATGAAGGTGCATCTTTGAAGTTGATGAGTGGTCTTATTGGGTATCCCGTTTTGTGTATTTTTATTATTCCTGTCATTGGTGGTGCTTTAGGGTTGTTGTTATAATAATGTGTTGTTTTTTGGTTGAATATTGTCTTGTGTTTTTTTATGATGTTTAATATTTGATTTTGGAATTTTTTTCGTTGGGTTTTCGTTCAGTTTTTTGCATTTGTTTGTTGAGATGAAAGTGTTTGTTTTTTCTATATAGTCCTGTGTTTTTATTGCTATTAGTGCGTCGCTTTTATCTGTTTTTGCTATTGTTATGTTGTTATATGTGACTTTGTTTCTTATTTGTTTGATCATTTTTTCATGTGTATGGTTTTTTGATTTAGTCTTGTCAATAATTCTGTTTATTTCTGTTGCTAGTTGGTTTTTCAGTGGTTCTAAGTTTGGGCTATTTATTGAGTTTATCGCGTGTTGTGTGTCCACTATTATGTTCTCTATTGTAGATTTTTTTGTATCTAAAAAGTTGGTTTTTATGTTGTTTTCTATGAATTCTTTTTCTTCTTTTGTGAATTTTGTGTCTGTTATGTTTATAAATCTATCCTGAAATATGTGGTGTGTTGTGGTTGTTATGTTTACATTATCTAGTTTGTTCTTTTTAAGGTTGTGTAGTTTTTTGTTTATTTTCTCTAATTTGTGTTTATAATCGGTTTTTATGTTGTGCATTATATTGTTATATGTTTGCGTCCATGTGTCGTATTTCATCTGGTTTGCTAATAAAAGATGAAGTCTATATAATTTTTTTGTAAGTGTGGTTATGTTGCTGTATTGATGTTTGATTTCGTTCGTGATCTATAGTTTTTCTGCTTGTGTTTGGGTGTATTTGGCCGTATTGGTATGGTTATGAACAGTGATTTTAGCGTATTTTGGTGTTAATTTGTGTCTTAGGCATTCTCTATTGAAGTATATGTTGGCTTTGTTATAATATATTTTCCTGTAAGTATTTTTGAATAATTTGATGTTTGTCTGTATGTTATCACTGTCATGTTGGCCATTTTGTGTGTTATTATCTCGTGTTGTATTCATGTTTCTGGAATTTTCCCTATTTTGTAGTTACTCACTGTACACGTGTTATTAGTATGTTCGTTATTGGTGTTAATTATTTGTGCGTTATTACCTTGTGTGGCTTTAATATCTTTAGGAATATTGCACTACACTGTAATCACTTTTAAATATACACTTTATTTGTTTGCTGTACGTTTGTGATTTCTTATTGGTTTGCGTGGACTGCAGTTTCGAACCGTCCCGGTTCATCATCAGCACGCTACTGGCTGCTATCGCTCCTGTCTGGTCTACGTCGGAGATTGTAGGTGGCGCACGCGCCGTGAGCTTCTAGTGGTCGGTTTCCTGTTCTCTGATTGGTTGTGCCTTCGGACTGTGTCGTGTGTATCGGTCTCCTGTCTTGATCACTGTGGTTTAATAATTTGTCTATTTGTATGGCCTTTATTAAGTTTTGTTTAAATGTTTGTACTTGGATTTGTTCTGGCATTAATTGTTTTCTATTGTTTGTTTGTTGAATGTAGTATTGTTCCCAGATTTCCATTTTTTTGTGGTCTTTAACATGTTTCATTAGTTTTAATTGGGTGATGTCTGGTTTTTGGTGTTTTGTGTCGTGAATGTGTGTAGCTACGTTTGATTTGTAGCTAGGTATGTGGATTTTATCCAATGCTGTTATATGTTCTTTGAATCTTGTTTCTATTGATTTCTTTGTCATTCCTATATATTTTTTATTGCATGTGTTACATTCTATTTGATATATTCCGTTTAATTCATGTGGGTTGTGTTCTTGTTTTTTATTTATTTTGTTTATTATTTTGTTATTGGTTTTGTAGCTCATTTTTAAGTCATATTGTTTGAGTGTTTGTGTTATTTTTTTGATGTGGTGGTTATAAGTGAATGTTGTGTATTTTGTGTTTGTTTCCGGTGTTTTGTTTTCGGTTTTGTTGATTTGTTTGTTTTTGATTTGTTTTACTAGCTTTTCTATTGTTTTTTTGTTGTATCCATTTCTTTCTGCTATTTGTATTATGATGTTGTACTCCTTTTCTCGTTCGTCGTTATCATATCATATCATATTAAAACAAAATTACTTTGAGTTCAACGGAGAATATTACATCCAAGAAGATGGACTACCAATGGGATCTCCACTATCAAGCATTATGGCAGAAATATACATACAACAGTTAGAAGATAAAATCAACACCATCATAAAAGAGACAGACCCAAACATTAAATGGATAAGATACGTCGATGATATATTAATAATATACGACAATCAAAAAACCAACATAGACAATATCCTCGAAAAAATAAACCAAATTAACAGAAACATAAAATTTACAATAGAAAAAGAATCAAACAACACCATAAGCTTCCTAGACTTAACACTAATCAGAAAAGAAAACCAGCTTGAATACAAAATATACAGAAAACCCACACAAACAGACATCACTATACCTAAACACTCACTACACCCACATACACACAAAAGGGCCGCATACAGATACTTAATAAACAGAATGCTAAATATACCACTTCATAACGACGAACGAGAAAAGGAGTACAACATCATAATACAAATAGCAGAAAGAAATGGATACAACAAAAAAACAATAGAAAAGCTAGTAAAACAAATCAAAAACAAACAAATCAACAAAACCGAAAACAAAACACCGGAAACAAACACAAAATACACAACATTCACTTATAACCACCACATCAAAAAAATAACACAAACACTCAAACAATATGACTTAAAAATGAGCTACAAAACCAATAACAAAATAATAAACAAAATAAATAAAAAACAAGAACACAACCCACATGAATTAAACGGAATATATCAAATAGAATGTAACACATGCAATAAAAAATATATAGGAATGACAAAGAAATCAATAAAAACAAGATTCAAAGAACATATAACAGCATTGGATAAAATCCACATACCTAGCTACAAATCAAACGTAGCTACACACATTCACGACACAAAACACCAAAAACCAGACATCACCCAATTAAAACTAATGAAACATGTTAAAGACCACAAAAAAATGGAAATCTGGGAACAATACTACATTCAACAAACAAACAATAGAAAACAATTAATGCCAGAACAAATCCAAGTACAAACATTTAAACAAAACTTAATAAAGGCCATACAAATAGACAAATTATTAAACCACAGTGATCAAGACAGGAGACCGATACACACGACACAGTCCGAAGGCACAACCAATCAGAGAACAGGAAACCGACCACTAGAAGCTCACGGCGCGTGCGCCACCTACAATCTCCGACGTAGACCAGACAGGAGCGATAGCAGCCAGTAGCGTGCTGATGATGAACCGGGACGGTTCGAAACTGCAGTCCACGCAAACCAATAAGAAATCACAAACGTACAGCAAACAAATAAAGTGTATATTTAAAAGTGATTACAGTGTAGTGCAATATTCCTAAAGATATATATATATATATATATATATATATATATATATATATATATATATATATATATATATATATATATATATATATATATATATATAGTACCTTACTTTTGCAAGTGGCTTGGATAAGGTCGTTATCCAGGAAAATCGACCAAGGTTTTCCCGGAAAATTTTGTGTCTTCTTTCGAAAAAAATTCAGATCTCCGGAAATAACAAAGTAGAGGCAACCAAATTTGGTACGCCGGCTTATATCATTATAGGTAAATCACCTACCAAAATTTAGCTCTGTAGATTAAAAGATAAAAAAGTTATGGGCATTTAAAGAAAAATAAATTGGGATTTTCCTAAAAAGGTCAAAGTCGTGATTTAAACGTCAAAATTGGCAATGTTTAGGCAAAGAACGTGAAACAAATACGGATTGTGAAAAGAAAATGTTGCAAGAAGAGTATTCCGCGAACCCTTAAGTTTCAGCTTCAACCGTCATTGCCTTTCATTTTACTTATATGTTTACAAACAACTCATTTCAAATCGACCCTTTCTCTGATGTTTTGGCTGTCGGTTTAGTTAAGTTGATGCTTTCGCTGTAGGTTTAGTTGAGTTTATGGTTTAATCGTCTATAATCTTAGCTAATTTTCGTAGAACAAATTCGTTAATGCATTTTTGTATTTTTTATTGAAATATGATGCATGTTTGTAAGAAAAAAAATTGGACGCAGTAAGTGCGTTTTGATAGCGAAATTTCGTTAAATTCTTCAAATTTCAATAACTCAATTTGCTATTAACGTAAACTAGGAAACCAACATTTAGGTTCATTTTCGGAAAACTGTTGTACATTTTCAAACAATAAGTAATTTTGATAAAATATAGTACATTTTTTCCACTACATAGGCTATACTGGTAATAAGAGTGATGCCTGTTCGTATTTGCTCTTAAAAACTTTTTTTTTATCGAACACGCCTTATGTTATTGCATTTTACCATTTTCCATCGAAATATAATGCATGTTTGTAAGAAAAGAAATTAGGGACGCAGCAAGTGCGTTATGGTGGCGAATTTTCATTAAATGCCTCAAATTTGAATAGCTCAATTCGCTGTTAACCTATAAGGTTGACCATGAAACCCGTTTTTTCTGGAACACTTTAAATTTACTTCAGAAAATTTTTGTACATTTTCAAATAAGAAAGTTATTTTGATTTGACCTATATAGTAGAAACAATGTGCCGTGTTAAATCAAAATAACTTTCTTGTTTGACATATTTGGTATTAGAAACAATTGTATGAAAATTCACTACCATAACGCACTTGCTGCGTCCAGACTTTTTATTTTGTATATTATTTTTCTTAATAAACTTCGCGTTAATGACTACAAACATTTTTCGCCGATAATTGCACCATTCATCAGATTCTAAGTTATCTAACTTAAAGGCTAACTTTTAAACTTAGCTAACTTGATTAGTGAAACGATCGTCTGGTTTTTTAAAAGGTGTTGTGGTGATTTGGGTTCTCTAACTGTGCTTATCACAGGCTCCAATCTTCACTTATTTAATAAACCATCAACTTACTTTTTCCAATTGTTGACTCACTCTGTATTTATCTCCACAAATTAATTTGTTTAATGTGAGTTTCATCTTTGGCATTTATAGATTGCAAGAGACAGACTAACGTCTATTAAAACAGATAAGCCATATCCAATAATTCAAAGTTTCTCTAACTATATCAACACCAGCAAAGTGCACTGAAGGCAAACAAAATTTCCCCACACATCAGAACAATCACATCCAAATTTCTCAGAGAAACAGACACAGCAGATTCAATCCTTCCATTCGAGCGCACTACCAACATATGTGAGTGCTCCTTTAAACCCTAAATTGAGGAAACGGCTTCACATGGAAAATTGATTGAGCTGGTTTCCAAATTAGCGTATAAGTTTGAAGTATGTATGTGTTATAAGTTGGCATTTCTCGAAGCGGCAATGACAATATCATCAAGGGTGAAGTCATAGCACAAACACACACACACACAAAAGCTTCATGTAAGCATTTCACCAGCTCTCATAAGTATAAGTATACGCCTTTATTGTGGCTAGATGACGCTTCTTGATTTGAGGGCTTAACATTAACATTTAGTAGCTTGTTTCTGTCTCATTGTTAGGTATTATCGCGTACGTTTGATAAATTCCACCGCAACTCGGTTGTGTAAGCACTTATGCTATGGTGATGAGGGGTTTTAGCTGATGGGGGATGATTTTGTTGCAGTTTACATGTTTCAGAGCGTTTGCAACTGCTAATTATTTTCACAGGAATTGTTACCAGACGACCTAGCAACAAGCGTTAATGATTAAATCAATTTGAGCTTTCATTACGGATGTCTTTATATTGTTATGAATAAATTATACATATTTTGGATACATTTCAGAAATATAGTTATAGTACACATACAAACTAGATACGCCCAGCAAAAATGTATTGACTTTGTATTATTAAAATGTGCGGCGATTAAATAGTTTACGCGATCAGTTTTGTGTTTCAGTTGCAGACTAGTGCTGGGAATTTATCCGTTTGTATATTCGAATATTCGTTACGAAAGCTTCACGACTATTTGAATTATTCGAGTATTCGAATATTCCTGGAGTATTAGAATATTCAAATATTCGTGGAGTATTCGAATATTCGAATATTCGCAGAGTATTCGAATATTCGCACAGTAATAAACACTCCTCTAAGCCCATGAATGTGTCTCGTTATCATTTTTTGAATCTGCCTCTGTTTCCTAGAAAATTAGCTATTTAATTCTTAACTTTCAAATAATTCCGGAAATGTTTCATTGTTTATTTTAGAAAAATTAATGACGATTATAATGTCGGTTTCATTGTGCTTATCACAATAGCAGTTAGGTTTTTAGTCATATTTAAGTTATTTGCAAGTACATATATAAATAAATCTGCATCCCGTTTATTCGCGTTTTAAGCTAGTAATGTGCTTAGTTAGAAAAATATGGCTAATTTATAATTTATAGTAGATGGTGTACCTATTACATATTAGTAATTTATGATGCCAATAACGACATTCCATTCTCCGCAGTTATCGATACAAATTTTATATTTTTTAACAGAACATTCTACATATTGTTGGTAAAGGTAGGTAAAGGTAAGATGCTTACTGGCAATTAGGCCATTGCTGACCCTTTTTGCTCATCTAAACTAACCTACCCTCCACCTTGAGCTCGATCTCAACGACGACAGTGATTTTGAAAAATCATCCGCCGCCGGTGAGGCTCGAACCGTCGACCCCCGAGTCCGTATTGGAAAGTCGGAATCGACTTTCCCGCACGGCCACGGAGGCGCTCTACATATTGTTACCTATTTGAATGCAATATTTCCTTCCAAGTTCAACGGTATAGCACAATTGATACTTAAAACTCGGGACGCAGCAAGTGCGTTATGGTAGTGAATTTTTATTAAATGCTTCAAATTTAAATAACTCAATTTTCTATAAACTTAGAGAGTTTAATTTCAATATGTAGTAAGGTTTTTCCTAAGGCAAGATATCCACAAAATTTCATTAAAATAACTTTGTAATTTTCGGAGAAAAAAATTTTTTTCGAAAGAAAATTTAAAATTTGAGTAACTCAATTTTCTCTAAACTTAGAAAGTTGAATTTTGGTACGTAGTAAGGTTGAGGCAACATATATAGTAAATTTCATTGAAACAGCTTTGTTACTTTCGGAGAAAAAAATTTTTTTCGAAAGAAAACTCAAAATTTTTCCGGAAAACCCCGTCTGATTTTTCTGGATAACGAACTCATCCAAGCCATTAATAAAAGACAGGCACTTGCCAAGTTTCATCGAAATCGGTTAATTATTTTTTGAGTTATCATATATATATATATATATATATATATATATATATATATATATATATATATATATATATATATATATATATATATATATATATATAAATATATATATAAACATATAAAAATTAAACCTATTTACAAATGAACTTTAATAAGATATTATGCTGTGACAATACCTCTCTCAAGCACCCTAAAATATAATCAAAATGTGCACAGTTATATATGTTTTATTTCTTTTTCCCTTGTCTTAATACACTACATATTTTATTACAATCGATTTAATTTACTTATTTGATTTCATAAATAGTCGGTTAATAGTGACTTGGAATGAAGTAGACACCACATCTTCAAACATATTAGGAGAATATGAGTAAATCAACAGCAACTGGGAATGAATTCGGTCAGTCGCCCAGCCACGTGGTTAAAAAACACTGTTTGTATGAGTGGTTACAATTCTAGATCTAAATAAAAGGACTGTAACAGCGGCAGGAGCAGAAGTCAATGGAAGGTTGATGAATGAATCTCATGAGTCAATAAGAAAAGCATTGACTAACCAACAGCAACCACATACTTATGATTTAAACATGTTTCAAATTTGAATAGCTCAATTTTCTGTAACCCTAGAAAGCTGAATTTTGGCACATAGTTAGGTATTTCCCAAAGCAATATGTAGACCAAATTTTATAGAAATTTTCGGAAAAAAAATTTTTTTTGAAAGAAAACTCAAAATTTTCCCGGAAAACCCCGTCCGATTTTCCTGGCCAACGAACTCATCCAAGCCATTAATAAAAGAAAGGCACTTGCCGAGTTTCATCTAAATCGGTTAATTATTTTTTGAGTTATCAGACGGATACATATATATATATATATATATATATATATATATATATATATATATATATATATATATATATATATATATATATATATATTTATATATATATATATATATATATATATATATATATATAAGCATATAAAAATTCAAACTGACCCCGGATATGGGTTCTAGGGGTTCTAATTCGCGCTCATTTGAAAGAATTTTTGCAAAGTCTCACCATCGATACCTCTCTATTAGTGAATTTTTTTAATAAAAATTCACTAAAAATCATGCATTGCTGAGTTATTGACCATTTTATCCAAGACATACTCGACAAAATTTTATGGTTCTTAGAAATATTTATTTGAAACCAAGCAAAGAGAGTCTATACAGTGCAAAGCTAACAAATTATTCATAATCACTTATTTGAAGGATCTACTTTTTTCTTCTAGTGCTCCCTGCGATGAGTGCTTCTAAGAATCTTCTGGGGATCATTCCCAGCCATAATATATATTTGAATATATTCGAGTATTCTAATATATTCGAATATTTAAATACACTCTTGTTGAAATAATTCGTATTCGAATACTCGAATATTCGAATTTTCGAACTATTCGTATTCGATTCCCAGCCCTATTGCAGACTTGGAGTATGGTATCGTCTATTTTAGCGAGACGTGGCTTGACGGTGGTGTGCTCAACTCCGAATTAATACGTGATCCATATGGATTGTAAAAACTGATCGTCTTTTTCTGGAGTCAGGTAAAAACCGGGGAGGAGGCGTTCCCATCGCTTTTAAAAGTACTTTTAAATATTATCGTTTAGATTTGTCTATATCTTCAATAAATATTCCTTCTGTAGATATTGTGGGAGTGAAGCTGCACGTCTGTGGATCCAGATTATATGTATATATGTATTATATATATATATATATATATATATATATATATATATATATATATATATATATATATATATATATATATATATATATATATATATATCCCAACCAGCAAAGTTGTTTTATAATTCAATTCAGACATTCATTTTCTGTGGAGTTTGAGTGTGGACTTCGTGAAAATTTCTTGGATTATTATCTGCCCAATAACGACAATTATAACGAATGACTGTAGAGTTTAATAAAAACGTACACTCGTCTGAAAAACATATATTGAACAGAAAGTTCCCGTTATCAGCTATTCGTGCAGTGATAACTTCACAAAATTCCAGCAGCCGATCAAAATCATCTTCATTCAGTTGTTGTACAAGATGAGTTTTATACGGGTGAAATTTATGATGCTTCAATATTCGCTGAATAGTTCTTTTTTGATGTTTGAAACAGTGGCCAATTTTCTCGTGCTCAAAGTTGGGTCTGCAGCATTTTGTCCTAAAACTTCAATCTCAGTAGTCTCATTTCTAACCGGAAATTCACGTTTAGGATCCCGTTTTTTGTTGGCTACTGAACCAGTTTATCGAAACTTTGCAACTAACTCCAAAATGTTTTTTCTGTTAACATGTCTGTTCGGATGTCGTTCATTAAACAAATTTGCGGTACGGTTGGCACAGTCATCGTTTTTGACAAAAAGAGTAATTATTTTAACTCTTTCTTCTACAGAATACACCATTATGAAATTAATTTTCGATAATACTATTAAGTATCAAAGCGACCGATAAACTAACATAATAAACCGCATTTCTCTCATTCCGATAAGAAATGTTCTGATAGTCAATTTTTTGTTTACAGACCAACAAAACATTGACTATTAGCACATTTCTTATCGGAATGAGTGAAATGCGTTTTTGCATCTTCAAATGTGAATAATTTTTAAACGAGTTGATAAAACTTCCAACAAAATTTGTGTGCTGAATTCAGAATAGAAATAGCTTTCAAATGATGTATCACTTGATCCATGTTCCCTATTTAAAATATAAGGGTTGTTATCACCACCCTTAAGGGGTTAATGTGACAAAGTTGAGTTTTATGTCAAAAGTTGTCCCCCTTAATAATAAAATCGACGTGTTTCAGTGTTTCTTAAAAAAAAATTATCTGGACGCAAATCGGTCTGTTTCGTTTTCAATGCGCCACCCTATATGTCTGTTTGTAGCCACGATAACTTTAGAACGAACTGAGTTATCGTCTTCAAATTTGGCATACAGCACATGACAAACCAACGATTCGGATTATTTTTGTGTAAAATCGATCCAGGGGGGGGGGGGGGTGATTTGGTAAAAATTGAAATTTCTCCGTTAAAACTCGAGTAATATAACGTTTTAGGGTTTATTTATTAGAAAACATTCAATTTCGTCAAAAATCTGGTATTCTGTGCTGAAATTAAATTAGGAGTTGAATTTGTAGGGTGGAATATCGGTGACTTAATTTTTTTCATTGCTAAAACAGCGTTAGAAGTTTCAAATTATTTAGAAACTATGTGGGTCGGTCGATCCGTCGGTCTGTCGGCCTGTATGTCTGTCTGTTTGCAGCCACGATAACTTTAGAACGAATAGAGATATCGTCTTCAAATTGGTATACAGTTAGCACGCGCCAAACAGACAGTTCGGATTATTTTTTGGTAAATTCTCTCCTGGGGGTAAGGGATGGTGAAAATTAATTTTTTTCGTTAAACATCGAATAATATAATCGTTTAGGGTTTGTCGATTAGAAAACTTTAAATTTCATCAAACATCTGGTATTCTATGCTCAAATTAAATCAGGGGTTGAATGTGTGGGGGATGGAATTTCGTTTTTTTTTATTGCTAAAACGTCGTAAAAAGTCTCAAGTCATATAAAAAACTTGATTCTAAAACGAATTTTTTTAGTCTGTCAGTGGGTCAGTCGGTTGGTCGGTATGTAGGCCCGTGCATCTGCGTGTGTAGGCGAAATAACTTCATCTTCAAATTTGGTACCCAGTTAGCACCCTATAAAGGAAGGCTTCGAATTGTTTTTGGGTAAGATCGCTTTACTAGGTAGGGGAGAAATGGGAGGTGATTTGGTGAAAATTGACATGTTTTCCTTAAAACTCCAGTTATATAACGTTTCAAAAGTTTATGAGTACAAGAATACGATAATCTCTATGGTGAAGACACGTACCCTAAATTCATTTCGTGAGAATGTTTTTCTGAGAAGAGTAGATTATCACTGCTCTGCGGAGGTTATGATTCAATCTACAGCACCATTTTTTATGGTCGGTCGGTTTGAGCCTCCAGCATTTATGGAAACTAATAACGATAATTTTGTTTATTAAGAAATCCATGTAGTGTGAACGTAGCTTCATATAGCAAAACAGCGTTTCTACCAAACTCCAGATTCTCATTAGATTTGCCTATCATAGTATTACAAAACTTAACACGCCTATTAAAATCTCCATCTACACGTTGTACCAGGTGTACTTGGTATGGGTGAAATTTTTCTTTTTTCAGCAAATTAACCAAAGATTTTCGCGAAACAATGTGTAATGTAGCAACTTCATTTGTAGGCACTATATGGGTTATGAAAAGACAACAAAAGGTGTACCACGCCTGTATAATAATAATGATATATCTATGATGGTATGCATACTATGGATAAAACTCTCTCTCAGGGCTGCAACTAAATTAATCTGTTGCATTTACCGGTCACATTCTCACAACAACTTTGTCCAGCTCTTTGACTACCTTTCTGAAAAAACCGACCATCTGATTTCTGAATATCCTTTTTCCGAGATCACTATTCTTGGTGACTTCAATGTCCATAATAAGGAATGACTAGGATCTTCAAAAACCGATCCACAAGGAAGGGCAGCGGAGGCCTTTGCAGTCAGAAATTCTTTAGCCAATATGGTTCAACAACCTATTTACTTTCCTCGCATCCCAACACACAGCTCAAATCCCTCGGATCCCCTTCTTACTACAAATCCTGACTGCTATAAGATATCAGTCACCGCACCCTGGGTCGCTCAGACCACGGCATGGTCACTGCTTCCTGTTCAATGCAACCCGAGGTCACACAGACATCACACCCACGTATCGTTTGGCACTACAACTCTGCGAACTGGGACGAAATGCGAGATTACTTTTCCTCATTTCCATGGGCGTCTCTCTGCTTCTCTCATCCTGACCCCTCTGATATCTCACAAAACGTCACCGAAATTATCCAAGCTGGCATGGAATTATTTATTCCACGTACACAGAAAACCTCTGCAGCCACTCAAAAGCCCTGGTTCTCTTAATCCTGTGACAAGGTCAGACTTGAAAAGGCCAAAGCTCACAAAAAGCTTCTATACAATCCCAATCAAGAAAGCCGTCAAGCATTTAACGACGCAAGAATCCGCTATGTCCGCATTCTTTCTGAGGCAAAAAACTCGTTTAATAACCACATCAAAAACAAAGTCCTCTTAAGCTCCAGCGGCAGCAAACCATTCTGGACTCTTGCTAAATCTTTTGGGAATAATTTCTGCAAGAGCATGTTCCCACCTCTTGTCTCAGGGGATGAAATTGTGTCTACCGCCCTGGTCGAGGCTGAACTTTTTGCCTCGTTGTTCGCAGGCAGTCTTTTTCACTTGTTGGCATTTCTGTAGATCGAAATCTCAATTGGCACCAACATGTCACATCAATTGCAGAAGCGGCTGCTAAGAAATTAGGTTTCCTCTTCCGGGCTCGCAAATACTTTTCACCAGCTAATCTCTATACCTTATATATTTCACAAATAAGACCAAACCTCGAATACTGCTCCCACATCTGGGGTGCTGCTGCCGCTTCTACACTCGCTATTCTGGACTCTATTCAGAAGAGAGTTATACGTCTCATCGGTACTCCTACCCTCATCCAAAGGCTGCCATCACTTGCCAAGCGACGTGCCGTTGGTGACCTCTCTCTCTCTTTTATAGATATCTGCACGGGCACTGCTCAGAGGAGCTTTCTTCCATAGTTCCTCCACCTGCTGCCCCCAAAAGATCTACCAGAGGAACAGAGCGAATGCACCCTTTTACTGTGCAGGTCACCAGACATAGAACATCTTGTTATGCCCGCTCTTTTGTCCCGAGGACTTCCAAGTTGTGGAATTCCTTGCCAGCACATGTTTTTCCTTCTTCCGCGAACCTCCAAACGTTCAAGTCCAGAATTAACAAGTTGCCTCTTTCCTTCTTGTCGACACTCACGGAACGATAGTATTTAGGCTGTAAGCCCTCGTGGTGTGTTGTTGAAATAATAAAAACCGGTTTGAATGGTCCTCAAAAATGGATTGCAAAGTCTTTTATTTCTGCTCATTTTAAAAATAACTGCTAATACGAAATCTTCCGTCTAAAAATCAACAAAAAAACAAAACACAAAATCTCAATGCCACTAATCTGTTACTGTAGATTGAGAACACAGTCTAACAAAACTTTCGCAGAGACTCCTGTGTTTGTAATATTAATATATCAGATTAGAGAGACTGTCAATTCTCAAAGGTAGATAAAATCAGTTTTAAAACAAAAACCATTTATACACACTCCAACCTAAAGCGACTTTGTTAAAAAAAGATACTTAAAATTCTCGACTCATCACATTCTATCATGTAGGTCTTCAATCTCTGAAGAAACGTGTCCCTAGAGAAATGAAAAGACGATGCTATTAGGTATTACTTTGCAATGTATAATTAATATACGCTGTCGACAGGTAAACAGAGAAAGTGTCCACCCTCTGATACGTGGAACATAATAGAGCATAGACCACCTTAGAATAGAACTGCTCATAGCTGAATATAAACAGGGGCGTGTAAAGTGTTAGGGATTGTAGTAGGTTAGTTGTACATCTCATTGTCCCTTATATAAAGAAATAGGTTTCACAATAAATCGAAAAAATAATCCAATTTTATGATGTACTTGCTCATAAATTATTGCGATAAAAATAGCTTAATGTTTGAATTATTTTTAGAGAATTTTCAGTAAGAAATTTTAGGTTTAAAGAGGTAACGACTTTTAAATATTGGTGGTGGTGGAGGTATTTATGACCTTGGAACAGTAATTCCATTAGCCACAGACTTTTGCTATTTTATATACACAAATATATACAAATACCTTAATAATCTAGAAGACAGAATTATGTTTCCTATATACAAATATACAATATCTAAACTTATTTATACATATAATAATTTTTGCTTTCTTTTCTCTATTTCCCTATTTTTTCTTTTTTTTTTCTTTTTTTTCTTTTCTTTAATATTTTTTTTATTTTTTTTTAAATTACTTTTTTTTTGTTGCTTGTTTTTTTTCTTAACTTTTAAATATTCGAAACTTTTTTATAAATACGCGAAATTGTCATTTCCGAGGTTCTTTCGAAATGTATGTATTTTTCAAGAACAATGGAGTGCCAAAATGGGCACCCTAACATTGTGCATAAAAACATTTAATCACAGCATAAATGACCTGCAAATAATCAGCAACCCGTGTGAAAGTTATTAAGGCAAAGTCGTTGTCTCTGCATTTGTGTTATAAAGAACGTACTAAATCTGCAAGTTTGCAGTTGTATTGGCTTCCATTATTAATGTTTATGAGAATGCACCTTGGAGCAGTAATTTTTGTGTTTATCCTCATATTTAGAAACTTAGGCAATATTATTATTATTATAAGAGATTCCACTTAGTTTATTCTAAGGATTATTCTACATGAGTTGAACAACACCGAGTTGCACTGCGTGCACCTAGGGTGTTACTTCCGCATCTGGATGTCAGGAAGTATCATAGTATCTTCCGTACTATATGCGCCGTGCTCAGGACCCCCGCGTTTTGCATTAGCAGGAGATTATGTTTTCCTGGAACTTTCTTCATGAAATTGGTGGTGGCATTGCAAATCAGTCCTGTGGCTCCGATGATGACGGGGATTATTTTGGCCTTCAGGTTCCACATGCGCTGTATCTCAATTTGCAGATCTTTATATTTAAGCATCTTTTCTGCTTCCTTCTGTGTGAGTGTGATGTTGCAGACAGAAGGTATGGCCACGTCTATGATTAGACAATGTTTTTTCTTCTTATCCTTAACTATGAGGTCTGGTTTGTTTGCAACTATTTTTCTATCTGTATGCACTTATGTACCCTATATGCTTGTCACATCTTCAGCATCTATTACAGGGTCCGGGGTGTGCAGGTACAACTTTTCATTTACATCTATCTTGTAGTGTTTGCAGATGTTCCAGTGGAAATGTCTGGCTACTGTGTTGTTTCGCTCTAGATTTTGCTAGTATGGGGCAGCCCGCAACAATATGGTGGATGGTTCATTGAAAGATCGACAGAGTCTGCATTTTGGGTGTGTGTCGGTCCTCATTATTTTAGCTTTCACATAATTTGTTGCGATGGCTTGATCTTGGCAGGCAGTTATCAGAGCTTCCGTCTCGGTCTTGAGATTTGTATGGGTGAGCCACGCCCATGAGATTTTTGATAGATGGTTTCCTTGACGGACTCGTTTTCTTTGTCCATGAAGTGGCTTGGTTTTCCATTTTGTAATTCGTTCTTCTTTTATCTGTTGTTTCATTCTATGTTTCATTTCCTTCACCTTCTTTGTCTCAGGTATACTATGGCTGTTGTGCTTTGGGTCTCTTTTTTCTTCGTTATCTTCGCCTTCTTCTGTGCTGTGCCATATTCTCTATAGGCGCCTTGTTGTTGTCTGTACACCATTCCCAGGTATTTATCTTCTTGTTTTAGTTGCAGGTAGCTGCTGATTCCTTCTTTGGTGATGTTGTTAGCAGCCTCAATGCTAATCATTCCTCTGCCTCCTTCTTTTTTAGGGATGTTTAATCGGTCAATGTCGGCACGTGAATGGAGAGCACCGTACATTGTGAGGAGCTTGTGTGTCTGGGTGTCCAGTTTCTGAATCTCTGCCTGGGCCCACTTGATGATCCCTAGACTGTATTGGATGACAGGAACAGCTAGGGAGGTTATGGCCATCATCTTGTTTTTGGCATTGAGCTCGGTTTTAAGAATCGCTCTTATTCGCCGGTAATATTCTATGGCGAAAAGACTTACCAGTTCATGTACAGGATACGGTCTGCTTTGGAACAGATACTGGACACATGAGCAGACCAGGTCAAGTCTTCAGTCACGATGACTACAAGATGGGTCTATTGTTTAACCGTTGCAACCTGGGTACCATTAATGTAGTATGGAATTTTGGGGTTGTTTCTGCGAATGTGCAACACTGAACACTTGAATGCCTTGAGGGATAGCAACCATGACTTGCACCAATCCTCCAGCTTAAGCAGGTCTTCCTGGATATCACTGTGACAAACGAGTGGGTCGTTGTATAACTGGATGTCGTCGGCAAAAGAAGCGTATTTAGATCTGAAAATCAGCGGTAGATCGCTGGTGTATACCAGGAACAGCAGGAGTCCGAGAACTGAGCCTTGGGGAACACCATTCACCACAGGTCGAGTAGCGGAGTGTGCACCATTCACGCGTACACGAAAAGTTCGGTTGCTCAGAAAAGCTCGAATCCACAAAAAGAGATCTCCACCAATTCCGCAAGATGACAGCTTTGCACAAAGGCGCTTCAAAGGTAATCGGTCAGATGCTTTGAAGAAATGAAGATGACATCCGAAATATCATTGATGAACATATTGAACAGCAAGGGTCCAAGAACAGATTTCTGAGGAACGCCCGATTCAGTCAAGACCCCTCACGGACTGGCACCCATGATAGTGGACAACCCTAACTCGATCACGAAGATATGATTCCATCAACTTCAGCAAGTTCGGTGAGAAATCCATGTTATCCCGTTTACTCAAAAGAATATCGTGATTTAATCTATCAAAGGCCCTGGAGAGGTCCAGGTAGATAACATCCGCCTGCGACCCGTTGTCCATGCCAGCAGATATATATTCAGTTATTCTGATTAAGTTAATGGTCGTGGAGCGGCCCCTCACGAAGCCATGCTAAGCGCTGCTATTCACATTTTTTTACCGCAAACGAAATTATCTCATGCAAGACAATCTCGAACACTTAGCCATTATACAAAATAGATAGCAAAATCTTATTTTCGAAATTGAAATATAAATAAATGAAACTCATTAAAGATGTCAGATGTGTCCACCATTATTGTCAATGCATAATTGATAAGGTCTTCTCATATTTATGTTTGCACCGGAAATGGCTTCATTATTGGCATTCGCATTACTTATTTCAAGCTTAATTCTGTCTTTAATAATTTTACTACGATTATTGTTATTATTGACAATGCCTTTTAGAATTTCTCAAAGAAATGAATCCATAGGGCTCATATCCGGACCGTGAGGTGGCCATTTAATTGTTCCATTATTCTCTATCCATATTTGGCATACATTATTCAAATGAGGTCGAACGGGTGAGATACTATTCGGAGTTGCCCCATCATGAATCGATATAGTACCGTCTAGTTCGGCTTGCGGAAAATTCGGTAAAAGGATATTTTCTGCTTCTGGGATAAGTATTTCCAAATATGTAACTCCAGTTAAAGTATAATCATAAACTATAGGACCAACAATTTTGTTTCTGAAAATATCTCACCCAACGCTGTTTCTCTTCCAGATTTTTGTATTATTTACCAATCTTTTTCTGTTGTGCTCGTTTTTCCAGGACCCTTTGATTTTTCATACTAAAAACTCCTGTCGTAAAAAATGATGATTCATCAGTCTATAATATTTTAAGAAAATAATCGGGATCTTCATTCAACTTTTCAATCATCTGGACGCAAAAGTCCAGCCTTTTGAGCCTCTGTTAAAACTTGTACGGGTAAAATTTTTTATGGTCTGTAATTATTATTTTTTCACGTACGTTAGATTTTGGAATAACTTTTACCTAATTCATCGAATGCATTAGTTATCCTGCATTCAGAATTTTATAAAAACTAATACAATATTTCAAAAAAGTCTATTCGTGAATAAGTATGGATGGGCTTAACTTCGAATGAAGTAATGAGTATATCTAGCATAGAAAATGTAATTTGCTTGAACTACACGCTTTTTTCACCTAAAACTGGACGTATTACTTACCTTCCGGTAAATATTTTTAACGTATTTTCTGATGGTGTTGGAGGATTTGGATATAACACCCTATATGCTCTTTTTGCTGCACGCTTTATTTTTGTTATTTTTATATAACAATTAAATATTTGGATCTTTTCTTCCTCACTTTAAACCGTCTTGATTATTTTTTTAACGAAATGTCACTTACAAAACATAATATCTATCAATTTCAAAGCTTACTTTCATAAAGTTAAGTTTTTCACATTTACAGTAACTAGTTTTATTAACATATTGAACGTTTAATAACTCAAAAGTTAGGGATAATATATGGTATATTATTTAAATTAGGAAAAATGATCAGTCCAAAAATTTTTTAATATGAAGGGTATCCCAAAACTAAGTAAGATGTAAGACACGAAACGCGTTCCGCCATCTCGTTGCGAAACCAAGTAGTATGTTGTCACGGCAGCTTCAAATAACACAAAATGTTAAAAAATAGAGACTGTATACAACCAACTAACAATTTAGTACATTTGTCAGCCCTGGCCCATATCTACCCCAATATAGGGACAATGTATGTAACTCTAGATGCAGTCTCACCACAATTAGAACCGTAGACCGGTTTCGATCCAATTAGAGCTTGTCAGTACGGCATACTAATTGCAGCGAAAATACACCGATAAAGTAATACGGCTATGGTAGCCAGCATTCCAAAACTAAGTGACATGTAAGACACGAAACACGTGCCGCCATCTCGTTGCAAAACCAAGCAGTGTGTTGTCACGGAAGCTTCAAATAACACAGAATGTAAGAAAAGCGGGTCCACAGAATTTATCATAAAAGAAGGATATAGTACAGGAAAGAGATGTTAAAATAATGTGTAACACCGACAAATATATTGTAATGTATATTTATTTCAACTGCAAACCATCCTACCGAAATGTGATTGTACGGGATACGGGTACTAACTACGTCCACTGTTAAAATATTTGCCTAGCATAATATTGAGGCCAAACGAGAAACGCTAATACCGGAAAGATCTATTACAGGCAAAATTCTATCAGAATATTCCTCTAGACAGAGAAAGATACACTAAATGCGTTCTATTGTAAACAGATAATACGAGAGAGAAACAGATGTCGTACAGCATACTGTGTAGGATGTAACGGAAGTTGTATCGAGGAATGCCTAGTACACTAATAGCATGGTAAAAGAAATTTGTATTAAATAATTTTACATTACAGGAATAAAGCATCAAGCATCATCCTTTCATATTACAGGCCAACTAAACAGTCTATAATCTATATACCTGGCACTTGGCTGTGTTGCCGCTGTTCATAATTTTTACCCGGCATGGAAAATAGATTACTCCCTGTAACTTTATATGTTTAAGTAATATGTATAATATTAAGCAAAATGTATTCGCATCACTAGTTCTTATATAATGATTATTAAGTATTACTTAAAAAATCTATAGTTATAAAAATGGTAATTGGATATTTCAGGAAACTTTATATATGTATGATAAATATTATGATATCCAAGAGAGATATCATAGATAATATCGGGTAGTATCAGTTCACATATGCACAATAAGCCAAAAGCTGCGGTGCTATCGGGGCGGCAAAGACGCGGACGAGCCCTAAGAGATAAAAACCTGTTTACATAAAATCAATGAAAATGTGGACAAAGACAATTTAGTACATTGTCAGCCCTGGCCCATATCTACCCCAATAAAGGGACAAATTATATAAGGCTAGATGCAGTCTCACCACAATTAGAACCGTAGACCGGTGCGCTCTAATTAGAGTTCGTTAGTACGGCATACTAATTGCAGCGAAAATACACCTATAAAGTAATACGGCTATGGTAGCCAGCCTCCAAAACTAAGTGAGATGTAAAACACGTGCTGCCATCTCGTTGCGGAATCAAGTAGTATGTTGTCACGGCAGCTCCAAATAACACAGAATGTTAAAAAATAGAGTATGTATACAACCAACTAACAATTTAGTAAATCGTCAGCCCCGGCCCATTTCTACCACAGCCGTGGTATTTTATGGGTGTATGTTCGCCGCAATTAGTATGCTGTATTGACGTGCTCTAACTAGAGCGAAGCCGGTCTACGGTTATAATTGTGGTGAGAATGCATTTAACCTTAAGTGTATTAGTAAATGGTTAGTTGGTTGTATACAGTCTCTATTTTTAGTGAATTTTCTTAAAACAAATTCACTAATGAGGAGATCTCGACTTTTGAATTTTGAAAAAAATTTCTTCAAATGAGCGCTATTTAGGACCCCTGGAACCCAAATCCGAGGTCGGTTTCAGACTTTATATGTTTATATATATATATATATATATATATATATATATATATATATATATATATATATATATATGTTTATGTCTCACACCTATAACTAAAAAAATAATGGACCGATTTTGATAAAATTTTGTAAGTACCTTCCTTCCGTGAGTGGCTTGGATAAGTTCGTTAGCCAGGAAAATCCGCCGAGGTTTTCCCGGAAAATTTTGTGTTTTCTTTCGAAAAAAATCGAAATTGGTACACGGGTTTATATCGTTATATGTAAGCTACCTACCAAAATTTAGCGCTGTCGTTTAAGGGACAAAAAAGTTACAGGCATTTAAAGAAAAATAAATTTGGGTTTTCCTCAAAACGTCAAAGTCGCGATTTTAAACGTCAAAATTGTTAATATTTAGGCAATGAACCTGAAATTAATATGATCTATGGAAGGAAAATGTCTCAAGAATAATGTTTTACAAAGCCTGAGCTCTTAGTTTCAATCGTCATTGTCCTTCATTTTACTAAAATATTCCCAGAAAATTCATTTCAAATAGACCCTTTCTCTGATACTTTAGCAGTAGTGAAGGCTATAGAGTTTATCGTTTAATGGTCAATATCATTTTTGTCGAATTATCGTAAAAAATCATTGAAGCGCAATATATCCGTTATTATGCAAGTTACGAAAAAAAGTTGTATACATTAATTGTAGGGTGTCTTGAGCTACATCTTAAAAAATATTTCCACAATTACAGGGTGGCCCATAAGTCGTTGGTGTCAAATTTTCTTTTTTTTTAGTGAATTTTTTTAATCGAACACGCCCTATGTTATTGCATTTTTGTATTTTCCATCGAAATATAATACATCTTTGTAAGAAAAGAAATTCGGGATGCAGCAAGTGCGTTATGGTAGCGAATTTTCATTAAATGCTTCAAATTTTGAATCAATTTGCTATTAACCTATGAGGTTGACCAGAAAACCAGTTTTTTCGGAAATTTTTGTACATTTTCAAACAATAAAGTTGTTTTGATGAAACATGGTACATTGTTTTTACTATATAGGTTATACTGGTAACTAAATTTGATGCCTGCTTTCTTTAAAAAAACACACATATTTGCTATTTAAAAATATTTTTATGAAAATTCACTGCCATAACGCACTTGCTGCGTCCAGAGGTTTTTTAACATTCTGTGTTATTTGGAGCTGCCGTGAGAACATACTACTTCGTTCCGCAATGAGATGGCGGCACGTGTTTCGTGTCTTACATCCCACTTAGTTTTGGAAGGCTGGCTACCATAGCTGTATTACTTTATAGGTGTATTTTCGCTCAATTAGTATGACGCACAGTGGGTTAGAGGCGGAAAAAATATATATTTATTTTATATGTCATATAAACTATATTATCTTCTTTTTGTGTTCTTAGAGAGTGAATGTGATTTATTTTAGCTATCATATTCGAATTTACTTTCAGTTGCCATAACCTTATGTGTTCAAAGTTACCCAAAAATCCTACTTAAAGAAATCTGGAAAAGTGCTTTCAAGCTCAACGTTTTAATTTTTGTATAAGAAATGGCTTAATGGGTTTCAGTATTTTTAACGAGTAAGTAGGGACTTTACTTTATATATATATATATATATATATATATATATATATATATATATATATATATATAATAAATTATTAAAAGTTATATAAAAGAGTCATGCCAAATTTGGCAAGGTTCTACTATGAAACTTTTTATACGTCTCATAAAGTCTTAGAATTTTAACTACTAGCTACATGGACCCACATGTTCTGACCAGTAGTTAAATTATTTTATATGTACTTTGACTTGAGTGATAATGCAGAAATTAGCTGCGTATATGTGTGTTTTGTTTCTTTAACGTCGGCCTATTTCCGCGACTATGGCCAATCACCGACGCCAGGGAGCAGTTTCACCTCACTATCCTGGAAATTTTGCCGAACCCCTGTCTTTCTGTAAGGAGGGTAGGGATCTTTAACGTGCCCAACATCGCATGGACACGGGACCGACGGCTTTACGCCCCCTCCGAAGGGCGGAACGTGCAGACATTCAACTTGCTCAAATACAATGCCAGAACCTCGGTTGATGTTAATTTTACAGTTTGTACTGAAAAAGTGAAAGGAGTACGCCGGGATCGAACCCAGTACCCTTCGGTTCAAAGGCACACGTTCTTACCTCTGAACCACCGAGGTTCGTAGCTGCGTATATCTGCGGATAAATACATAGTTGGCGGTGCTTCTTGTTGCTGTGGCAGCGGGCGTTATAACAAAACCATAATTGACTTGGTATTCCACCCTGTATAACAATAAGCATGAAAATTTGGCTTTCCTGTATATAAAACCTTAGAAGGTGCAAGTAATTGTTCTGTGAGAAAAAAACCAATGATACAGTTTTTAGATGTCAGTTTAGGTATCTTATACAATCTGAATAGAGGATGGTCTAGTACTCGGTATTTGTTTTTTCTTAACATTTTTAGATCGTAGATTCAAAATATATTATACTAAAATATACGTACTATCATTACCATTTGCAAAAAACAACAACATATAAATGAAATATTCGAACATTTTGTGATATAAGATTTTTTTCGGAAAAAGCCGATTCTGACCCACTGTGTGCCGTACTGACGAGCTCTAATTAGAGCGAAACCGGTCTACGGTTCTAATTGTGGTGAGAATGCATCTAGCCTTAAGGGTATCCCATTTAAAAAAATTTTTGTTGTATCCCCTAAAATCTTTGCGCCACTATACTTTTGATAGCATTTTAACAAAATTCAGTCTTAACCACACAACTTTTTTAAACTTTTTTCTATAGGCAATAATCACAATGATAACGGGTGGGTAATTTATAATGAATAAAGCTATTTTGATGATATATGGTATCATAAAGGTTATACTGTTCACCAAATTAGATGGCTTTCATTAAAAAAATACACATATTTTCCATTCAAACATTTTTCTGAAAAAGTCGGACTTATATTTGTACAAAATCACCCCTGTAATGTGTATGTTCCTTAAAGATCTTAACTAGATCATAGTTCACTACTATCTAGCGTATTTTTTCTCAAATAAATTCTAGAAAAACGCTTTTACTTTATACACCGAACAAAAATAACAAAAGTAGTATGTCTTGCAATCAACTACCTACACACGGTCCTAGTAGAATACGTGTTTCCTGTTAAGACAGTTGATTATTTTGCGGGGTTACGCTGAACGCTGAAGTCTAGCGAAGGAAGGCACAGGCACAGGCACGCTAAGCTGTATTATGGGAAGAGGCAGCGAGTTTGTAAGGGATGTATGTACTCGGAATAGGTATTATGGGCAGGTAGACACGTTTCTTCGCTGATACTTGTGAACGCTTCACATGTTCACCTGTCGGCGTGATGTATGATTGCAACCCTGGCGCCACACTAACCCCCGTCGTGCCCTTGTGACGTCATACTGCACATACATACATACACACAGCGTCTACTTGGATGGTGATACAAAAGTGTTTGGTTTGTGCAGGGGGCGGTGAGCTTGACTACAGCGGAAATGGACGATTATGGAATGTTTTTTAATTGGAATTTTCACGCTAGACATAGAGGCCAATAAAAGCTTCTCAATAAATGATCGAAGTTATTTTTGAACTTGACATACCGTAGTCTACACAAACAGATAACTGATCAATTTCAACGTTTTGCATTGGTAGCCGTAGCTATTAAAATTATTAAAAGTCTGGACGCAGCAAGTGCTTTGTACTACCGAATTTGCATTAAAATGATTTACGTTTTTTATTACAAAAATTATATATATATATATATATATATATATATATATATATATATATATATATATATATATATATATATATATATATATATATATATATATATATATATATTATTACGGTATCAATAAATCTGGTGTTTGTAAAATTTATTAAGATATTTTTTCTTTTTCAAAGGGGGTTCTGGCACTTGTCAATGACGTTGACAAAAATTTAAATCAAATAATTTATTTCTCAAAAAAAAAACTGGCTAACTTATCAAGACTGGACAAATGAAACGAAACCAAAATTTTCAAGTATAATAACGGATTAAATGAGCTATGAATACAATAATAGATGTGAAAATGAAAATGATAACACCTTAAACAATAAAACAATAAAACTAACTAAAAATGGTTCACTATTATTCTAACTATAAATACCTTACTTGTCTCTCTAACTTAACAATAGAACTTAAGATTTTCTCTTTGATTTTAAAGTGGATGCCTTGTTTTGCTACTCTTCCTGTGTTATGTCAAACCACCCATTCACTGTTCATGATGTTTGGACTAAACTATACAAATTTCCTTGAATATCTCACCAGGGCTTTTTCTCGATACTTCTAATGGACAATATCCAAATTTTTGTGTCTGCATTAACACTCTCTGCCATATTAGCTGTGTTCCAATTATCTGCCGATAGTGATCCCTGTTTTCTAGTGATTTGAAATAATCTCCTATATAATTTCAAGGGCTGATGTTCTCATAATCTATTATTTCTGGATTCTATAAATTCTATGTTTCTGCTTTCTGACGATGTGATGGATGTACAATCTTATATGCCTTTTTTGGGCTGATATTTTACTTCAAAGAAATCTCACTTTTTTTCCCTTCTGGCAACTTGTCATACTCCTCACTTGATTTATTATTTTCCTACTACTAAGTCTTATCGCTATGGATACATAGTTGGTTAAAACGTTACAAAAATTTGGCTTTCATTTCGTATGATAAATATGGGAATTGACTATTGAAAACTATATTGAACTTTCTTTTTATAAAACTGGGTTTTTCCAAATCTAAAAGCTCGCAAATTTACCTATGGATTCATATTGTATAATTTTCAAATGATTCCATTTGTGTGTATTTAAAATTTATATTATTGTTACTTGTCGTCTAGCAACAGACTCTACCTCAACAAATTTATTTAACCAGGTATAACTTCCCTTACATCCACAAAAATTCTTTTTAGTGAATTTTCTTAAAAAAATTCACTAATGAGGAGATCTCGACTTTTGAATTTTGAAAAAAATTCTTCAAATGAGCGCTATTTAGGACCCCTGGAACCCAAATCCGACGTCGGTTTCAGACTTTATATGTATATATATATATATATATATATATATATATATATATATATATATATATATATATATATATATATATATATATATATATATATATATATATATATATATATGTTTATATATTTATGTGTCACACCTATAACTAAAAAAATAATTTTAATAAAATTAGGTGAATACCTTCCTTTCACGAGTGACTTGTATAAGTTCGTTAGCCAGGAAAATCCTCCGAGGTTTTCCCGGAAAATTTTGTGTTTTCTTTCGAAAAAAATTTATATCTCCGTAATTAACAACGTAAGGGCAACTACTATTTGGTACACTGGTTTAGATCATTATAGGTAAGCTACCTACCAAAATTTAGCGCTGTAGGTTAAAGGACAAAAAAGTTACAGCCATTTAAAGAAAAATAAATTTGAGTTTTCCTCAAAACGTCAAAGTCGCGATTTTAAACGTCAAAATTGTTAATATTTAGGCAATGAACCTGAAATTAATATGATCTATGGAAGGAAAATGTCTCAAGAATAATGTTTTACAAAGCCTGAGCTCTTCGTTTCAATCGTCATTGTCCTTCATTTTACTAAAATATTCCCAGAAAATTCATTTCAAATAGACCCTTTCTCTGATGCTTTAGCAGTAGTGTTGGCTATAGAGTTTATCGTTTAATGGTATATCATTTTTGTCGAATTTTCGTAAAAAATCATTAAAGCAAGTTACGAAAAAAAGTTGCATACATTAATTGTAGGGTGTCTTAAGCTACATCTTAAAAAATGTTTCCACAATTACAGGGTGGCCCATAAGTCGTTGGTAATTCAAATTTTCTTTTTTTTTTAGTGAATTTTTTTAATCGAACACGCCCTATGTTAATGCATTTTTGTATTTTCCATCGAAATATAATACATCTTTGTAAGAAAAGAAATTCGGGACGCAGCAAGTGCGTTATGGTAGCGAATTTTCATTAAATGCTTCACATTTTGAATCAATTTGCTATTAACCTATAAGGTTGACCAGAAAACCAGTTTTTTCGGGAACAATTTAAGTTTACTTTCGGAAATTTTTGTACATTTTTAAACAATAAAGTTATTTTGATAAAACATGGCACATTGTTTCTAATATATAAATTATACTAGTAACCAAATTTAGTGCCTGCTTTCTTAAAAAAACATATTTGCTATTAAAAACATTTTTATGAAAATTCACTACCATAACGCACTTGCTGCGTCCAGACTTTTTATATTATTTGTTTGTTTTACTATCCTGAGAATGAATTAACGACGAACATTTTTCCAACACTATGATATCATAGCAATATATATATATATATATATATATATATATATATATATATATATATATATATATATATATATATATATATATATATAATATAATATATATATATATATATATATATATATATATATATATATATATACATA
Organism: Tillus elongatus; assembly: GCA_964006375.1. Taxonomy (NCBI): domain Eukaryota; kingdom Metazoa; phylum Arthropoda; class Insecta; order Coleoptera; family Cleridae; genus Tillus; species Tillus elongatus. The sequence continues at coordinate 27,502,447 of OZ023268.1, read as the reverse complement.
TACATATTTGTGTGTGTGTGTGTGTGTGCGGAGCAGTTTGGGTTAAATGTAATGCCGCGAAATACTAAAATGTTTGAATTACAATAAAATGTGCGCATTATCATTACCAGATTATAGAGACTACCATCGTGGTTCTAATTACCCGTTTAAGCCTCCTGAAGGACCAGAGGAATTGTTTGTGGAGCAGATTTATGAATACACGTGTTAAAAGTAACAACAGATTAATACTACAAGTTACAGAGTGAAATACAGAGATGAATGTTGTGATCCAATAAGGGTACAATGAAAAAGGTGACTTACAATCGGACAATTGCAACTGGGTGCTTGCCGTGATCAGCACGTGGTGGTGTCGCTGATACCTGGGGCTTCATCCAAAGGGCCAAGGTGGTTTACGTGTCCAGGTGACGACTGTGAAGCTTGCGGTGTGTTGATGCGGTGGTTGAACGGATTTCTGAGCACGGGTCCGTCGCTCGTCGAAAGATTGGCGTTCCCAATACGAGGCTGACGAACCTGTCCACGTGTCTATGGAGACAACCGTGGTTCTTGACTCCGTGCCGCGGGTCAGGCGATCTCCCTGTGATGCTCCCCGACCGCTGGAATGCGCACGGAGCTAACTGTGAGGTGACCACAGCATAATCAGGTATTGTGTCTTGACTACCGCTCACGACTCAGCCTGTCTTGAAGGACGTTACTGGACGCTGGATGAGATGGAAGTGGTTGAGTCTTGAGATCCCTCGTAGCTGCTGACGCTTGATGACACCTATCACAGGGATCCAATTGTTGGTTGTACTTGCGCCTTCGGTAGCTGTCATTGCCAATGGATACAGGTGTGCCAATGTCGTCTCTGCGCCTCTAGTTGCTGTGGGGGGCATCGTGGAAGTGTTCAGACTAAGCATGAACAGGGTGGACTCGGGGAGATTGAGGGTGACAATCAACAATATTAGGACACAACTATATATATATATATATATATATATATATATATATATATATATATATATATATTTATATATATATATATATATATATATATATATATATATATATATATATATATATATATATATATATATATATATAAATAATTTGGGGCCTGAACTCATTAGAACACCCTCAGATAGTGTTATCTTGCTTATTTAACTGTCTGGTAGCTAGCCGAGGTAAGAGAGAAGAAAAAGGAACAGGTAAATATGCTAATATATGTCGGGATAGTAAGTTTTCCTTAGTTTATCAACTACCATAAATACATTCCAACACTTGTAACAGTAAATGATACTACAATCACGAATTTTCATAAATTTTATTTACAAACATATACAATAATTACACATTATAAAACCTCAATTAACGTAAAACAATTGACACCCGATCGTGGGTCTCTAAAAACTCTATAAAAAGAAAAAAGAACCAATTTTCTTAATAATTAGCGCCCTTAACGTGGCACATCTTTCAGACTATAAACATTTTCTGTAAATATTATATAAACCACAATTACCATAAACCTTTCCTTAATAAACTACAGTGAAAAGTATTTATTTAACAATATATATATATATATATATATATATATATATATATATATATAAGTATATATATATATATATATATATATATATATATATATATATATATATATATATATATATATATATATATAAGTGCACTTTTCGATTTTATAAAAAGGTTTTTCCATGTTTGTTATTGAATAATTAGTTTAGTAAAACTCACGTTATTTCCTTGAGAATGGGATACAAATTTTTCCGAAAGCTCGGCATATAATAAACAGTTTTATTATGCACCTGACGACTTTCCCACAATTTTTTTTTAATTAACAATATTACCGTCACAAAAACTTAATACTATATATATATATATATATATATATATATATATATATATATATATATATATATATATATATATCTGGCTTAGATGAGTTCATTAGCTAGGAAGCTAGGAAAATCGAAAAAGGTTTTCCGGGAAAATATTGAGTTTTCTTTCGAACAAAATTTTTATCTCCGAAAATTACAAAGATATTTTGTTGAAATTTGGTCAGTATGCTACCTTGTGAAACGCTTTACTACGTACCAAAATTCAACTTGCTCAGTTTATATAAAATTAAGTTATTCAAATTTGAAGCATTTAATGAAAATTCGCTACCATAACAGCCTTGCTGCATCCCGAACTTTTTTACAAATCATGGAGACAAATATGTAAAGCATTTGAATAACATTGGTGAAAAGGGTAGATATGTTTTTAGGAAGCACTTGCTACGTCCCGACTTTTTACGTAGATGTGGCTATAATGTATTAAGTCATACATTTAACATCTGCATAGCTTTCTTACATAATATGTATGACACGGTAGATAAGGTAGATATTTTGTTATATATTATAATAGAAATCGCGAAGCGTGAACCACGCCGAACGTCATTTCTCTGCCTTAATAGTTTTTATTTTAAAATCTGCCTTCTCATGCGTTTACTTGCCTCCTATTGTGTTACTAAAAGGAGTGCTAATATTCATTGTTTGGGAACGATAACTTGATAACTGACACAACGTAGTTTATGTGAGTTTGATGCATTTATTTTCTTGTACAATTTAACATGCCAGTTTTAAGAACCATATTACATTTAAATTAGTTATATCTAATTTTCTCTAACCATTACTTATAGATAGAACCTCGGTGGTTCAGACCATCCTTGCAAAAAGGCAGGGGTTTGCCTAAATTTCCAGGATAGTGAGGTTAAAAGGCTCCCTGGCGTCGATGATTGGCCATAGTCCCGGAAATAGGCCGATGTTAAAGAAACAAAAACACTTATGGTAACGAATACAAAGTAACGACAATTCCCATCACAAGTGACAAATGTCTAATATCCTCGCTTGAATTTAGCTATGTGAGCTGTTTATATATATATATATATATATATATATATATATATATATATATATATATATATATATATATATATATATATATATATATATATATATATACAGTGCGAAACAAACTCAGGGAAGAATTCCAGAGCAGATTATTTCGTTGTGTGCAAGTGAACGGAGAACATTTTGAAGATTTATTTTAAGAAAGGGACGTTTTATTAAGTTTATTTTCGAAATTTGAATTTCAGGGTAAACTGTTTAGTTTTAATATTCCGGTATTAAATTTCCACCCTGCATTGAAAACTATAATATTAGACCATAGAAATGGGGTATCTCCGCATTCAGAAAAATGTGGTCCATCGAATTGTGATGACAAAATGTAGGGTTGCTATTAAAAAAAGGATAAAGTGGTGGCGGTAAAATGGTGAGAGTTTATTTTTTTTTAACCATGATTATAAGATAATGTGCGACATATTAAACTTCACGTGTCTCAGCGTTTTCCACAAAAACTATTTTTGGTACATAATGAATTTTATTCCATAAGTGTGTTTCACACTGCATATACAGGGTTGCTGATAAGTCTGGAAACGGTCGATTATCCGGGAAAATATACAAAGTGTCGAAAAAAGTTTTATACAAAAGTTTTTGGGTTCTTCAATGTCTACTAGGCGGTGATAATTTTATTTATACAGGGTTGGTCATACAGGCGTGGCACACCAATATTTTTTTTTTAATGGAACACCCTATATATTATTCGATATTTCAATCCTTCTCTTAATTTTGAGCAACATTTATGAGAAGCATAATGTACCTAAACTCAATCGTTTCCGGGTAAAAAAATAAATAAAAATAAACGCTACTGTTTTTAAAATCTATTGGATGAAGAACAAAAATAAATGAAAAGTAGAATATCTCTTGAAAACAATCTGTGAGTGTGAAAAGAACCGGTTGCGATGTTTTTAACATTGTTTGGAATCCCAAGATAAGATAAGATGCCCATAAGAAACGCAGTATTATTCTTTTGTTTTAAAATGTTTCCAGGACAACGAATGTCAAACATTCATTCAGTGTCAACAGTTTTGAAACATTAGTAATTTAGTGTCAACAGTTTTTGTGCAAAATGGCAAGTTTAAGTGAAACCGAACGTATCGAAATTTTAATGATGATAGGGTACGGTGATAGAACACGAAGTTTTGCTCAAGTGGTGATTATGTTCAATGAGTTGCATCCTGAGCGGGAATCGATCTCCAAATCCACAGTTTCGAAAACTTTGCATCGTTTTCACGAAACTGGCGGTATCAAGGATAAACCTAGAACTGGAAGGCCAGTAACCGTTACAAATGAAGAAAATTCTTTGAATGTAATATTGGATGTGGTGGAAAATCCGAAAACTTCGGCACAGCAATTGGCTTTAAATCACAATATGAGTCGATATTCAATTCAAAAGATTACGAAGCGGGAAAAGTTCCGTCCATATAAAATTCATTTATTGCAAGAACTGAGTGAAGACGATTTTGATCGCAGAATCGAGTTCTGTGAACTTATTATGGAGAAGTTACGCCAAAATTTTAACTTTGCCAACCACATTTTGTTTTCCGACGAATCTACATTTTGTTTGAATGGACAAGTCAACCGACACAACTGTAGGTACTGGTCAGACGAAAACCCACATTGGATGGAACAAATTCACACCCAAAGACCGCAAAAAGTAAATGTTTGGTGTGCTATTATTGGTGGACATATCATAGGACCTTATTTTATACACGGTAATTTGAACTCTGCTCGATATTTGACACTTTTGCAAGAATCAATTGTTCCAGACGTTAGTCGATTATTTCCGAACAATAACGACCCAAATCTACCAGCGGAAGAAATATGGTTTCAGCAGGATGGGGCACCCCCTCATTTTGGAATTGAGGTACGGGAATATCTGAATCAAACCTTTCCTGGCAGATGGATAGGGCGCAGGGGAACTATTGAATGGCCAGCTAGGTCTCCCGACATGACGCCGCTTGACCTTTTTTTGTGGGGTCATGTAAAAAATTTAATTTACCAAAATAGACCGCAGAATATTGAAGAGTTGCAAGCAAGGATTGTGCATGAAATTAATAACATTCCTCAAAACGCTCTTGTAAATGCAGTGCAATGTTTTGTTAAGCGAATTCATTATTGTCAGGAGGTCAATGGAGAACACTTTGAACATCTTATAAAATAGGATTTCAAACAATGTTAAAAACATCGCAACCGGTTCTTTTCACACTCACAGATTGTTTTCAAGAGATATTCTACTTTTCATTTATTTTTGTTCTTCATCCAATAGATTTTAAAAACAATAGCGTTTATTTTTATTTATTTTTTTACCCGGAAACGATTGAGTTTATGTACATCATGCTTCTGATAAATGTTGCTCAAAATTAAGAGAAGGATTGAAATATCGAATAATATATAGGGTGTTCCATTAAAAAAAAATTAATATTGGTGTGCCACGCCTGTATGACCAACCCTGTATAAATGAAATTATCACCGCCTAGTAGACATTGAAGAACCCAAAAACTTTTGTATAAAACTTTTTTCGACACCTTGTATATTTTCCCGGATAATCGACCGTTTCCAGACTTATCAGCGACCCTGTATATATTCATATATATATATATATATATATATATATATATATATATATATATATATATATATATATATATATATATAATGTGTTTCACTTTAAGTGGCGACAATTCATTATTAAATAATTAAGGGGGGGGGGGGGTGGTGTGGCTTAATTTTTTTTTATACATAAAGCACTTCAAAAACTTCACATTCTGGTATGCAATCTTTTAAGATTCGTTTTTTCCATAGCCTACTACGTTAACAAACCCCCAAAGTGACTAAAGCATATTAGGCATTGTTTTACGAAAAGAACAAATATCTCTATAGATTTTGGCACATATGTAAGCCATAATTGCCAAGATTCAATGTCGTAACTTATACAGAGTGTTCACAACTTGCGTGAAAAAATAAATAACTCGACTGTTTTGGAGTGCCCTGTGTAAACGCTACTGAGTGTCTTGCAAATATTAGAAGGCCTATGGATTAAGAGTCACCTAGTGTATCAATTCACACAATATAATCCTCATATCTTATACAGAGTGCTCATAATAATTACGGAAACATATTCTTTTGCAATGTATTACCCAATTTGGACTTCGATCGGACCAGCATCTTAAATTTTGGGAAGACACCACTCCATTATTTCTGAAAGTAGCTAAGTAAAGATTGGAACCTGCGATGAGCACTGATAAGTAAGATGAAACATATAATTTTTCATCATCTGATGACGCTAACTTTGTTAGTAAAACGATCGACTTTTGAATGTTGAAAAAATTTCTTCAAATGAGCGTTACTTAGGCCCCCTAGAACACATATCCGGGATCAGTTTCAATTTTTTTATGTATATATATATATATATATATATATATATATATATATATATATATATATATATATATATATATATATATATATATATATATATTGTTAAATTTGGTGAATACAATCGTTTTGCAAGTGGCTTAAATAAGTTCGTCAGCAAGGAAAATAGGCCCAGGTTCTCCCGGAAAAGCATGTGTTTTCTTTCGAAAAAAATTTATAACTCCGGAAAATGACAAAGTAAGGGCAGCCAAATTTGGTTCGCAGGTTTAAATCATTATAGGTAAATTACTTACCAACATTTAGCACTGTACGTTGAAAGACAAAAAAGTTACAGCCATTTAAAGAAAAATAAATTGGGGTTCTCATCAAAACGTCAAGGTCGCGATTTAAAACGTCAAAATTGGCAACATTTAGGCAAAGAACCTAAAACTAATACGAGCTATGGAAAGAAAATGTCTCCAGAAGAATATTTTACAAAGTCTGAAGTCTTGGCCTCAACCGTCATTGTCCTTCATTTTACTAAAATGTTTCCAGAAAATTGATTTCAAATAGACCATTTCTCTGATATTCTGGCAGTTTATCGTTTAATGGTATGGACTTATTATCAAATGTTCGTAAAAAATGAATAAAGCTCAATAGATACGTTATTATACAACATACTAAAGAAATTGTATACACTAATTATAGGGTGTCCTGAGCTACATCTTAAAAAATATTTCTACAATCACAGGATGGCCCATAAGTCGTGATAAATTTTATTTTCTTTTCTTTTAATCGAACACGTCTTATGTTATTGCGTTTTTGCATTTTCCATCGAAATAGAATGCATGTTTGTAAGAAAAGAAATTCGGGACGCAGAAAGTGCGTTACGGTAGTGAATTTTCTTTAAATGCTTCAAATTTGCATAGCTCAATTTGCTATTAACCTATTAGGTTGGCCAAGGAACCAGTTTCTTCGGGAACACTAAGTTTACTTTCGTAAATTTTAATACATTTTCAAACAATAAGGTTATTTTGGTGAAACATAGCATCTTGTTTCTAATATATTGGTTATATTGGTAACCAAATTTGATGTCTGCTTTTTTAAAAAAAAAAAACAGACACATATTTGCTATTAAAAACAATTTTATGCAAATTCATTACCATAACGCACTTGCTGTGTCCAGACTTTTGTTGTTTATTCTTTGCAAAAACTGGATGGGTTGACTAAAATAAAACCGTCCAAGCAATTGATAGGCAAAATACCTGCCATATTTATAATTCGACACGTACATTCCCTTTGCAAATATTTTTTTCTGAAAAACTTTTGTAACTTTAATGAAATTTGTAACAAAATTTTTTTAAAGGCTCTTGCAGTACTTAAATATTATATCTAAGACCAAATTTTTAATTTTTAATTTTTTAGCTCCATATAAAATATAAATACTTCCAAATAATCGCTAACTGGGACTCTAAGCTCGATCTCCAAGGTCCATTTAAATTTAAATAATTATTTTTAATAATATATCTTACTAATAGTGTACAATTCTTATGAAAATTCACTACTATACCGCACTTGCTGCGTCCCGAATTTTTTTGTTTATAGTATACATTTGCATGCTAAAATTAAGCGCTTTGGAACGCAAACTTTTTCCTGGTATTAGGCTAGAAATGGTCCAAGGCTGACAATTTACACAATTCTTAGTTGATTGTACATTGTACACAGCTCTATCTATACAATTTTGTGTAAACTAGAGCTATCGTGACAACATACTACTTGGTCCTGCACCGAGATGGGTCCCTGTCGTATCTCGCATAACGTTCTCCAGGCTAACATCTTGCGACAACTTCCATTGTTTAGATTATTATCTACGATTTATTTAAATAGCTTAGCAGTACAGATAACGTCAACTGTCTGTCTAACATTGTAGATATTGCATTACAGAATCTTAAGTGATGTCGGGGATTATTTTATTATTAATTTCGAATACATTTATTTTCCTTTGATCAAACGACTTGGAAATTGGTACACAACCCCGTCTGTCTATGTTCTTTTAAGTTGTACATATTCGTTTAAATCACTTAGACAATTTGAGAGATATTGCGTTTAAAAAAATGTACTAACAAAAATTGGCCGTTAAGATTTGATGAACGAACTCATCCAAGCAATTAGCGAAAGAAGGTACTATGTGAAAACTGGAACCTGTGATGAGCATCTTGGAGCTAGCGGACAACCACATCTGGCGAGAACACACACAATAACCTCCGCTCATCTTTTTTATATAGAAAACTAAACCTGGGTGTTTGGCTCACATTGTTAACCCTAACAAAGGATAAATAGTTCAACTAAAATACTACATAAAAATAAATTTATATTGATTTTAATTCTTCGTAAACAGTATTTATATTGACTTCATAGATACACAGAAAACGAAAGGGTCTTTAAGTCGAGACAAGCGTAGAGATTAGTAGACCGGCCGAGTTATTGACAGTAATTTATTATTCTACCTGACAAATTAGGAGTGTCTAAGTGTTCAAATGCAAAGTGAAAATAAAGGGCTTGAAATTAAAGGTGCCGTACGATTCAATTAAGTTTTGTTCTTAATCGACCTTGATATAAAAATACTTTCTAAGGAATCAAGCATAGTTTGATGTCTAACATTTTTGACAAGTTTCAAATTTTCTTTGTCAATGTGGTGATTATTATCCCATATATGTTGTACCACACACGATTTGTCCACCGTACCATATAGTAAATGTGCGAGATGTTCACGAAATCTGGTGGCTATGTTTCTCCTAGTTTGACCCACGTATTTAAGATTGCAATCTTTGCAACTACTCTCATTAATACCGGACATTTCAGTAACTTTGTCTTTCTCTTTCGTATTACCCAACAAATTTTTTAAATTACTTTTCGTCGAAAAAGTCAAATGTAAATCGGCTTTATTAAAAATATTTTCCAAACCCTTTGTGATTCGTGGTTCATAAGGTAAACACACAATTTTTTTTCTCTATTTTATCTTTCTTAAATGTCGTACATTCCGATATCATTTTCTTTGTTCTGTGTTTGTTAACCAATTTGTCTATTAAACCATCCGAGTAACCGTTATATCTCGCCACATTTTCTATGTATTTTAATTCTGTATTAAATCTGTAAATTTTATAAATTATGTATTTAATAAATAATAAGTCAATATAAATACTGTTTACGAAGAACTAATATCAATATAAATATATTTTATGTAGTATTTTAGTTGAACTATTTATCCTTTGTTAGAGTTAACAATGTGAGCCAAACACCCAGGTTTAGTTTTCTATATAAAAAAGATGAGCGGAGGTTATTGTGTGTGTTCTCGCCGGATGTGGTTGTCGGCTAGCTCCAGTATCCACATAGTAAATTTCTAGATCGAAAGGGAACGTGCAGATTCCTAAAATAATACTGTTCCTTTTAAACCTATTATCCTTATATTAGATAAGAGCTCATAAAGTTGTCGACCAGAAGATTAAAGCAGGTCTTCGAACTCGTAGTTTCACTACACCATAAACAAACGATGGGTCTTCGACGACAATTTTACTTCGGACTAGTTCGTTTACCTAGACGCGATATAAATACACGGTAGCTAGTAGTTTAATTTTAGAATGTTTCATCCTCTGAAGATGTTGACATGGTCAACGAAACTGTCGTAAGGTCTCTGAAATATGTGTTGTGGTAATTTGGGTTCCCCAAGTGTACTTATTTGCAAAAGAAGGATAATTCCCAAATTTGGTCCAAATCAGTGAAGTATTTTTTGAGTTATAGGTTGGACACACACACAAATATATATATATATATATATATATATATATATATATATATATATATATATATATATATATATATTAATTGACCATGGAAATGGGTTCCAGAGGCCCCTAATTCGCGCTCATTTAAAAAAATCCGAAAGTCTCACCAGCGTTGCCTCTCTATTAGTGAGTTTCTGAATAAAAATTCACTATTATTCCAAAGCCTACATTGTTAGGTGTAAACTTTTATTCAAATAAAATAGATTATCGTTTAAAATGTTTTAACATCGATGCAATAATACTATAGAAAATAAGACATAATTAGATCCATACATAAGCAAGAAGCAACACTAATAAAGAAAGCAAACATATTTTATAAACCGATCCATAAACGCATAAAATTTACAACAGCGGGTAATCTACTGCCTACTAGACCCATTTGAGTACGCTAAAATAAGTTATTATATCAAATGTAAGCAATCATCACTTTAAACTATTGAATAGTAATAATGATTATAATGATAATTACTGACGGAAAAATAAGCTTTCATGTATATTTTGTATTAGTATGTTCTCTCGAAGGTCTCCTTGCAGTTGTAAATATTTCATATATAATGATAACTGCTCTGCTAGCAATGTAATGTTGTGCACTAATATATAAATGAACATATTTCTTGGTCTTCTTTTGATGTTAGCACATTATCTTTTTATGTCACTTAAGTATACGTTTTAGTGACATTAAAACGGTATTATTAAATTATTAAGCGCTACGAAATTGATTAAAACCCTCGATGAAAAGCTTGTATCTAGTATTAGATTACACTGAAAAACACGCTGAATGAATTATTCAGAAAGGATGGGTTCGTACACACATACGTTTTAACTAATGTCCTCAAATTATCATTTAGTTTACCCCAAACGAAAATGTTAGACAATTAGTCATTAGTATAGTACAATTCTTATGTTTAGCTGTAGATGGACCATTTTCTTGGAAATAACCAACACAATTATGACACCAAGGTCAATCTAAATTCAGTGTTGTGTTTCTAATACGAGACAAACTTAGCCCTGGACTGCTTAGGTAAAGTTACATTCATATTTACGTATGTGGAAATATTAGTAATCCCAATTGAAAAAAACGGCTTTAACCCTTTGTGTACTGACGGTACTTCTGAGCTTATTCCAGAAACGGAGCAGGAAAATGAAATGGTTGAAGAAAATTCTATGGAAGACGAAGATGAATTTATAAATAGTGCACTAAAAAATAAAAGTAAAACCAAAGTGGATCAAAAAGAGGTCAAAAAAAATGGAAGAAAAGGGGCACTTCGAGAATAGCTACTAATCATTCCTCACATGAAGGTTCAGTAGTAGAGCACTATTTAGAGTGCATAGTATTTGGTGATTATTTTTTGAAAGTGTTGGGTTTAACAACAATTGAAAACATTGTGTATCAAATCAATCTATATTCTACACAAAGAGATAAAAACTTTAACCCAAAAGAAAATGCGTTGCTGGCTTTTATTGGAATAATTTTTTTTTAATGGGATACCATACTTTACCAAGCTACAAACGTTATTGTTCGAGTGCTGAGGACTTTTTTTAATTATTTTTTTATATCAACAACGCACCACGAGGGCTTAAAGCCTAAATACTATCGTACGTGGGTGTCGCCAAGGACGAAAGAGGCAACTTGTTAATTCGGGACTTGGAGGTTTGGAGAATCGGAGGAGAAGGAAAAACATGCGCCGGCAAGGAATTCCACAACTTGGAAGTCCTTGGTACAAAAGAGCGGGCATAACAAGATGTTCTATATCTGGTGACCTGGACAGTAAAAAGGTGCATTAGATCTGTTGGGGGCAGCATGTGGAGAAACTATGGAAAAAAGCAGTGCCCGTACAGATATCTATAAAAGAGAGAGAGAGAGAGAGAGAGAGGTTACAAACGGCATGTCGATGGGCAAGGGATGGCAGCCTTTGGGTGATGATAGGGTCACCGATGAGACGTAAGCTCTCTTCTGAATGGAGTCCAGGATAGCGAGTGTATAAGCGGCAGCAGCACCCCAGATGTGGGAGCAGTATGAGAGGTTTGGCCTTATTAGTGAAGCATATAAGGTATAGATTTTGGTTCGTGAAAAGTATTTGCGAGCCCGGAAGAGGAAACCTAATTTCTTAGCAGCCGCTTCTACAATTGATGTGACATGTTAGTGCCAATTAAGATTTCGATCCACAGAAATGCCAACAAGTGAAATGGACCCATTACTTTGAAAAACTTGGTTGTTTATTGTGATGGATCTAGGGCTGGTGTATCTCTTATGAGAAAGAAAGCAAGCCTGAGATTTGGTGGGGTTGAATTGTACAAGATTTCTACTTCCCCAGTTTAATATTTTTTGGAGATCCACGGAGACAGAACCCTCCATGAGTTTGCGATCCTTATCTAATTGGGCCAAAGAGACAGGCTTAGAATATTGTATGTTTGAGTGGAGAGTGCTGTCGTCCGCGTAACTGTGAACTGGGTTGGGTGTGCTAGAGGGGAGGTCATTGATGTGGGGTAGAAACAAAGTAGGGGCTAAAGCTGAACCTTGAGGAACTCCTGCATTAATTGGATATAATTTAGAGGAATGGCCATCCACTACAACACAAATGCTCCGGTTGGAGAGGAAATTTGCTGTCCAGGTACATAGTTTTGGTGGTAGGCCATAGGCCGGAAGTTTATTAAACAACGCTGCGTGCCAGACCTGGTCGAATGCTTTGGATATGTCTAGAGCGACAATCTAGGATTCACCGTGTAGTTCCATAGACTTGTTCCAGGAATGGGTGACAAAGGAAAGGAGGTCGGCAGTTGATCTGCACTGACGTAATCTATACTGCCTGTCGTGAATTAGACTGTGTTTTTCAAGAAATTTTAGTAGTAATTTTAGGAGAGTCAATAGTAAAAAGAACCATGCCTCGAAATAGGTTCCAACAAATCCTGTCATTTTTCCGTTTGAATCATAACTCAGCAATTCCCAACAAGAGTAAAGACAAAATATTTGAAATCAAACCATTTGTCAACTCGCTAAACACGCAGTTGGACTTGTTGTATCACGGAACTCGTGAGTTGTCTGTAAATGAAAGTATTATACGTTTCAAAGGTAGATCAACCCTAAAACAATAGAACCCCATGAAGCCAATCAAAATTGGGTATAAGTTATGGTGTGTAGCTGATCAAAAGTGATATATTAAAAAAAAGATGTGTATCAAGGTAAAGATCAGATAACAGAGGAAAAATTTGAAACATTTTGCATCAATTTGGTCACCGGTATAACCTATATAGTAGAAACGATGTACCATATTTTATCAAAATAACTTAGGTTAAAAGCAAATTGCGTTATTGAATTTGTAAGCGTTTAATGAAAATTCGCTATCAAAACGCACTTACTGCGTCTCGATTTTGTTTACAAGCATGCATCATATTTCGATGAAAAATGCAAAAATGCAAGAAAGAATGTCCAAAAAAAATTGTAGGTATCGCCAACGACTTATGGATCACTTGTAGCTGTCAAAATAATTTTATAAGATGCAGCTTACGACACTCTATAGGTAATGTATACAATTTTTCTCGTATCTTGTATAATAACAATTATATTGAGATTTACCGTAGAAATGCGTAATATATATATATATATATATATATATATATATATATATATATATATATATATATATATATATATATATATATATATATATATATATATATATATATATATAATGTCGTCTCTGCGCCTCTAGTTGCTGTGGGGGGCATCGTGGAGGTGTTCAGACTAAGCATGGACAGGGTGGACTCGGGGAGATTGAGGGTGAGAATCAACACTATTAGGACACAACTATATATATATATATATATATATATATATATATATATATATATATATATATGTATATATATATATATATATATATATATATATATATATATATATATATATATATATATATATATAAACAGAAAGTAAACCCGGATATGGATTCTAGAGGGCCTAGTTTGCGCTTATTTGAAGAAAACTTTTTAGAATTCAAAAGCCGTGGTCTCCTCATTAACGAATTTTACATAGAGACTTGGAGACTACTTCTCTGGCTTCACTGTTGGGTTTTTTTTCTGTAGGCGAAGGGCGTAGCCAGCCCGTAAGTTAATTGGAGCAAGAGGCCCTTATGAATTCTAGACGTTCTAGAATGTTGTGACTAGTTTCGCTGCTTGAGAGCATTCTCAGACAGATAAAAATTGAAAATGCTGTCAAGCAGCGAAACTAGTCACAGAAACGTTGAAGAACATCCTAGAACACCTAGAATTCATAAGGGCATCTTGCTACAGTTAGCTTACGCGCTGGCTAGACCCTTCGCCTACAGAAAAGAAACCCAACAGTGAAGCCAGAGAAGTAGTCTCAAAGTCTCTATGTAGTATGGACCAGTTTCACCAACTAAGGGCAACAACAATCAATGAATTAACGAATTTTTTTACGAAAATTAGCTAACAGTTATAGACCGTTAAACCATAAACTTCACTGAAACTACTTCCAAAGCCCCGGAGAAAGTGTCTATTTGAAATGAATTTTCTGGAAATATTTTATTAAAATGAACGGCAATGATGGCTGAAGCTGAAACTTAAGGGTTTGCAGAACACATTTTACATAATCCGTATTTCTTTTTTGCCAATTTTGACGTTTCAAATCGCGACTTGCTACGTTTTAAGGAAAACCCCTTTTTTTTTTTCTTTAAATGCGTCTAACTTTTTTGTCTTTAAACTTACAGACCTAAATTTGTCCACCATTTATATATATATATATATATATATATATATATATATATATATATATATATATATATATGTGTATATATATATATTATAATTGAAACTGACCCTGCATATGGGTTCTAGGGGACCTAGTTCGCGCTCATTAAAAGAAATTTTTTCTAAATTTAAAAGTCCGGATCTCCTCGTTAGTGATTGTTTTTAAAGAAAATTCACTAAAACAATCACTTGTGAAGCAACGGAAAAAGTCTACGACTGTATTAAATATGGAACGGTTTCACAAAGTTAAGGCAAGAACAAACAACTAGATGACGTTTTTTCACATTTCAATTACAGATTAAGCATATAATTTGAATTTAACCTATTCTTTAAGCGGATTTTTGTGTACAAAAAGTTTAGTCAGTGTTCGCAGAAATTTTTGTGTGTTTTCGTACAAATCATTTTTGTAACATTTCTATGAAATTTTAATTAATAGTAAGTCTTAAATAAGTTATTGTAAAAAAATGTTTTGAGAGTTTGATGAAAAAAATTGTTGGAAATTTTCATGCAAACAGATTTTTTGGAAGTTTTGCCGCAAAGGTATTTGTGAATAATTATATCTTAATAAATAGGTAAATATCTTGAGGAGGTGCGTTGGTCAGGAGAATATAATTAGTTTTTTCATGAACATTTTAAGTTTATTTTTGGAAACTTTTTGTACTTTTTTAAGCAATAAAATTAATTTGATGAAATATGGTACATTGTTTTTACTATACCGGTTATACTGCTTTCATTAACAAAGGCCGAATTTGCTAGTAACAGTTTTATGAAAATTCAGTACCATAACGTACTTGTTACGTCCAGACTTTCTATTTTAACCAAAATGTTTGTTGGATAACCCAATCAGGCCAGCATTTCCGGGAAAATATTAAGTTTTCTTTCAGAAAATTCTTATACACTTTAAAAGTAGATATGCTTCGGCTAAGCAGGGTACCCAGCGACCTGAAAAACCGGGAAAACCTGGAAAAATCAGGGAATTTGAAATTACCCCTAAAATATCAGGGAAATTCGTGATTTTGCTCAAATGTCATTGAAATCGTTCATTAGACCTGGAAATTATATATTTGTAAAATTGTGTTACTATAGCAGATTTATTTTTATTTTGATTTCACATGTTTATATTATATGATTTTTTTTACATAAATATTTTCTCCTAGGGCTGCTGTTTGGTACATTCATTGAAACCTCCAATGAACACGCGAATGTCATACGGCAGTATAATATAGTGTGTTCTTTATCTTAAACATGTCTCATTCGTTTATCTCACTTGGAATGCTCTTCCTTGAATGCATAAAATCCAAAATGCGTACTAGCTATTGGCGGCGTAAGGCTGCGTGAATGTATTTATTATATTTTAACGTTTATGATCATGTAAATATTTGGCACTTGTATATGGGCATTTGTATTGTAATCCAGAAGAGAAAAGTTTATCATTGCAACGCATTGTGTATAATAGTGTAAAGAAACTATGAGAAGAGGGTAATATAGAAATCAACGGTAAGCTGACGCGAACTTTCAATAACTCATATCATGATTTTCTTAAGTAGTTACCGCTGCCGGAAAAACGTGTAGTAATTTAGTAATTTGACAGATAGAAATTTATCACGTTTCTGTATTAGTTAACAGAATTAACCATATTTATGTTTTTGATAATGATTTTAAAAATATAGAATTTATATTATTTTTTTAATAAAAAAAGTACTCAGAGATGTGTGTTGTTCATTACGAGTATTATGAAAAAATCACCTGGGCCTGGAAATGTCAGGGAATTTGATTTTTTATTTCTGCAGGGTACCCTGCTAAGTCATCTGATACACTTTATAGCAAAATTGAATATTATAGTTGTTTTAGTGAATTTTCGTAGAAAAAATTGACTAATGGGGAGTTCCCGACTTGTGAATTTTGAAAAAAATTTTGCAAATGAGCGCGAACTAGGACCCCTAGAACCCATATCCGGGGTCAGTTTCAATTTTTATATGTTTATATTTTATGAGTTTATATATATATATATATATATATATATATATATATATATATATATATATATATATATATATATATATATATATATATATATATATATATATATAGTTTTACAAAGTTATGGGAATTAGGCAGGATCGTATTAGATATCATTTAAAAGCCTGGACGCAGCAAGTGCGTTATAGTAGTGAATTTTCATAGAAATGATCTGGCACAAAATATTTTATTATAACTTTTGTTTCTTGTAACATAGAAAACTAAATTTTGGTGTGTGGTTTACTTTTTATATTGTAAACCTACTTACCGAATTTGGTTATCATAACTTTTTTACTGTTTGAGATTTTTTTTTTTCAAAAGAAAACTCAACTTCCCTGAAAACCTTGCCAGATTTTCCTGACTAACAAACTTATCCAAGTCATTTACAAAAGGAAGGCATATGCGAAATTTTATCAAAATCGGCCCATTATTTTTTGAGTTATCGGTGTGATACACACACACACATATATAAATATATATATATATATATATATATATATATATATATATATATATATATATATATACAGGTGTCCCACGTCGAGTAATGTATTAGATTATTTCCAAAAATATACATTTTTGAGTGCTGAAAATTTGTATACGTGGGTTTTCGAAGATGCTCTATTTAATGGAAATAATTTCCAAAATGGCGGACTTTCGGTTATACCGTAAATATATATAAACATCGTTATTTCAAATAGAATACCCTGTATATTATTGCATTTTTAGAATACTCATCTAATTTTAGGTTAAAAGTTATTAGGGTATGCTCTCCCTATCTTCAACTGTTTTCGAGTTATGTCAATTTATTTGAGAATTCTGTTCAAGGGGAGGCTGGTTTAATGAAGTTGCTTTCGTATCGTGTTAGGATGCTGAAAATTCTTTAATTTGTCAGACACGTTCCAAAGCCATTAAGCTTCGACATGATTGTGAGGAAAAATTGTTTCATATACAGGTGTTTTGTAGGATGTATTAAAATTTGGTGTGCTTTAAACTATAATAACTCATTTATTTCAAATATAACACCCTATATATTATCTTTTCATTGAATAGAGCAGATAATTCTCTTCTAAACTGTATTAGCATTCCCTATACCTAAAGTTGATAATTGTCGAGATATTTGCGGTTAACCAAAAAAAAGACAAATTTAGGAGTATGTCTAACATCTGAATTCTAAGAGTGCTATGTGATGTTTGACATTTTCACGTTTATTGTCAGTTTTATATTTCTGTCATTCACAACGTGAGTTATTTTGTCTTTGTTGTCTGAATTAATAGGAATTCTACGTTATAATACATAATGACAGGAATTCAAACGAACAATTGCTGAATTTATATTATTTTCATGGAGAGTGTAACAGAGTGGTCAGCAGAACATGTCGGCTGTTTAATGATAGGTATCCCGAGTCCTCGCCAATGACTGCATTAAAATTCAGACGTTATGAAACCAATTTCTTGAGAACGGGAAGTTGCACGATTAAACAAACATCAAGATCAGTTCCAGTTACAGAAGACGAAGACACACAAATCTCTGTGTTGTCTTATTTCAAATATCATCCAAAGGCGTCAGTACGTTCAGCTGAACATGACATGAACATAGCACGTTCCTCCATACATAGAATATTGTCCAAGCATGAGATGCATAATTATAAATTTATAAGTGTACAAGCTCTGTAACCGAACGACCCAGCCCACCGAATTGAATTTTGTCGCACTCTCCTTGAAATACACCGCAACGATCCTTTATTTCTGAAAAGCATAATTTGGACCGACGAAACAAAGATGTCCCATGAAGAAACATTTAACAGACATAATATTCACTACTGGGCTCAAGACAATCCTCATGTCAAAAGAGAACGCTGTTTTCAGAGAAAATTCAGCTTCAACTTGTTTGCTCTTGTGATGGATGATAAAATATCGTACTGCATTTACGATAATAATCTGACAGCTGTGCAATACCTAGAGATTTTGCGAACCACTGTCTCTGATTTTTTGGACAATTTACCACTTACTGCGTATGTGATTTGTTGGTATCAACTAGATGGGGCTCCTGCGCATTATTCACTCCCCTTGAACAGAATTCTCAAATAAATTGACATAACTCGAAAACAGTTGAAGATAGAGAGAGCATACCCTAATAACTTTTAATCTAGAATTAGATGAGTATTCTAAAAATGCAATAATATACAGGGTATTCCATTTGAAATAACGATGTTTATATATATTTACGGTATAACCGGAAGTCCGCCATTTTGGAAATTATTTCCATTAAATAGAGCATCTTCGGAAACCCACGTATACAAATTTTCAGCACTCAAAAATGTATATTTTCGGAAATAATCTAATACAGTACTCGACGTGGGACACCCTATATATATATATATATATATATATATATATATATATATATATATATATATATATATATATATATATATATATATATATATATGTATGTATGTATGTATCACACCGATAACTCAAAAAATAATGGACCGATTTTGATATAATTTGGCACGTACCTTACTTTTGTAATTGTCTTGGATAAGTTTGTTAGTCAAGAAAATCGGACTATGTTTTTCGGAAAAATTTCGAGTTTTCATTCGAAAAAAAGTGTTAATCTCAAAAAATAAAAAGCTAGGATAACCAAATTTGGTAGGTAGATTTACGATATAAAAAGTAAACCACACACCAAAATTTAGATTTTTATGTTACAACAAAAAAAAGATATAATAAAATATTTTGTGCCAGATCATTTCTATGAAAATTCACTCCCATAACGCACTTGCTGCGTCCAGGCTTTTCTTAGCTTTAGGAGGTCTATCACCGAAGCTACTCCAATTCTGTTGGGTATGGTTACAAATCAACGCCGCCTGCGATGGAAAATATAACATTAGTAACATGGTGTGTATAGACGGGTGGACGGATACGGCCGCAGGTGGAATTGGAACTCAAGTAGATCAGTTAATGTGTTTTGTACGGTCAACTGCCCTTACCATCTTGTGATTACATTCTAACTTGCGGTTTCTGATATGCACAATGAATATCGAGTGGAAAAAACTTCTACAAGTACTGCACTGTCAATATTTACAGTTGCTGAAAGTTCATTGATGGTGAAATGGAACTGTAATTCATACTTTCAAACACTTTGCAAGGTTTTATGCGTACAGTAGGAATAGTTGTAACAGCTAATAAAACGATTCAAAACGAATTGGTACGATTTCAGGTGCGGCTCCTAAATAAGTGCGCCCTTGCACTGCCGCCTGCCGTGGAAAAAATTATATTTTTGCTATGCTATATTTTAATACATTTTTATTTACTTTTTTACCTCCTACATTCAACAAACAAAATTAGTATATCGAGGATCGCAGAGAGTCGGCAGCTATTAATACAGAATACAGAATCGGAATAAGTCGTAAGTATAGTGTTAATCGTTGCAGACGTTATATACATCCATATCCATATAAAGCAGTCAGGCGGCGGTGTGTATTTTTCGGCGCTCTCCAGGAAATGCGATACTTCAGTGCGAAATGATCACCGATCATCGTCGAAAACGACCGAGTAAGCAGTCTGTTGTGCGCTATAAAACTACACACTTCTGTTTCTAGTGGACTTTTAGCAGAGCGTGTGTACCTACTAACTAGCATTTTTCGTCTTCGCGTCGGATTGATTTTTAATTAGATCATTTCGTTGTTGTTTACATGTTTTAACAATACAATTATTATTATTATGATGGCCACTACTTCGGGTTACTTAATAAGTGAACAAAAAACTGTGATACTGTGATTAATTCAGTAGATAATATTATAAATTTAAAGGTTAACTTTTTAAGGGACTTTTTAACTACTATAACATATAACTAACTAGAGGAAAAGTTGGTAAGTAGTTAATAATTATTAAGTTTAGTAAGCAGGTATTTTTAGTGAATTTTTATTAAAAAGAATTCACTAATAGAGAGGTATCGATGGTGAGACTTTGCAAAAATTTTTTCAAATGAGCGCTAACTAGGACTCCTAAAACCTATATTTGGGGTCAGTTTCATTTTTTATATGTATACATATATATATATATATATATATATATATATATATATATATATATATATATATATATATATATATATATATATATATATATATATATATATATATATATATATATATATATATATATATATATATATATAGATATAGATATACAGTTATCCAACCGCTAACTTAAAAAAATACTTAACCGATTTCGATGAAACTCGGTAAGTGCCTTTCTTTTATTAATTGCTTGGACGACTTCGTTAGCCAAGAAAATCGGACAAGGTTTTCCAAAAAAAAATTGGAGTTTTCTTAGGAAAAAAATTTTTTCTCCGAAAATTACCAAGCTTTTTAATAAAATTTGGTGGATATGTTGCCCTGGATAAGACCCTACTACACACCAAAATCTAATTTTCTAAGTTTATAGACAATTAACTTTTTCAAATTTTGAATTTTCTTTTGAATTTTTTTTTCTCAGAAAATTACAAAGTTATTTTAATGAAATTTGGTGGATATGTTGCTCTGGGTAAGACCCTACTACACGCCAAAATTCAACTTTCTAAGTTTATAGAAAATTAAGTTTTTCAAATTTTGGGTTTTCTTTTGAAATTTTTTTTCTCAGAAAATTACAAAGTTATTTTAATGAAATTTCGTGGATATATTGCCTTGATAAACGTACTACAAAAGTTCAACTTTCTAACTTTATATAAAATTTTCAAAGTTTTTCAAATTTTGAGTTTTCTTTGAAAAAAAATTTTTTCTTCGAAAATTACAAAGTTATTTTGATGAAATTTGGTGAATACATTTCCCTGGGTAAGACCCTACTAGTCACCAAAATTCAACTTTCTAAGTTCGTAGAAACTTGAGTTATTCAAATGTTAGGCATTTAATGAAAATTCGCTACCATAACGCACTTGCTCAGTCCCGAATTTCTTTTATTACAAAGATGTATTATATTTTGATGGAAAATGCAAAAATGCAATAACATAGGGCGTGTTCGATTAAAAAAAAAGAAAATTTGAATCACCAACGACTTATGGGCCACACTTTAATTGTGGAGATATTTTTGAGGATGTAGCTCAAGACACCCTATAATTAATGTATGCCATTTGTTTCGTAACTTGCATAGTAACGGATATATTGAGCTTTCATGATTTTTTACGAAAATTTGACAAAAATTATATACCCTTAAACGATAAACTCTATAGCAACACTACTGCCAAAGCATCAGAAAAAGGGTCTATTTTAAATGAATTTTTTGGGAATATTTTAATAAAATGAATGACAATGACGATTGAAACTAAGAGTTCAGGGTCTGTAAAGCATTCTTCTTGAGACATTTTCTTTCCATAGCTCATATTAATTTCAGGTTCATTGCCTAAATGTTGCCAATTTTGACATTTTAAATCGCGACTTTGACGTTTTGAGGAAAACCCAAATTTGTTTTTCTTTAAATGCCTGTAACTTTTTGTCCTTTAACATACAGAGCTAAATTTTAGTAGGAAGCTTACCTATAATAATATCAACCAGCTTACCAAATTTGGTTGCCCTTACTTTGTTAATTCCGGAGTTATAATTTTTTTTCGAATGAAAACTCAAAATTTTCCCGGAAAACCTCGTCCGATTTTCCCAACTAAGGAACTTATCCAAGCCATTAACGAAAGGAAGGTATGTGGTAAATTTTATCAAAATCGGCCCATTATCTTTTGAGTTATCGGTGTGATATATATATATATATATATATATATATATATATATATATATATATATATATATATATATATATATATATATATATATATATATATATATATAAACATATAAAAATTAAAACTGACCCCGGATAAGGGTTCTAGGGGTCCTAGTTCGCGCTCATTTGAAAACATTTTTTCAAAATTAAAAAGTTGGGATCCCCCACTAGTGAATTTTATATACGAAATATCACTAAAAAGCTATGATAACCAAATTCGGTAGGTAGGTTTACAATATAATAAGTAAACTACACACCAAAATTTAGATTTCCATGTTACAAGAAACAAAAGTTATAATAAAATATTATGTGCCAGATCATTTCTATGAAAATTCATTACCATAACGCACTTGCTGCGTCCAGGCTTTTAAATGATATCTAATACAATCCTGCGTAATTCCCATAACTTTGTAAAACTGTGCCCTGTCCGCCCCAGCGCATAATCCAGATTTGACAGCTCCAGCCGGCTAAATCTCGGTCATGGATGGACGACCGAAGACGCATACGCTCACCATAGGTGAACCTGCGATGTGTGACGATCATTTACCGGTTAAACTCTCCTGTACCTTTATGTCTCCTCCCGTCCTCCAACTATACCATATACCATCAGCCAGATTGATCGAGTGAGATAGAGTGGAGAATTAGGTTCTGCTTTTTTCTCGAGTTTAATTGGAACTGGATGACATTAACTTTTGCCCGTGTTTTATTGTTGCCATACGTGTGTAATCCTTCACTGATTCATTCAATGGATCATTTCCTAGGGATCCGTTCAGTAACGTTTTTTGGTATTTTGGATATCTTTATTGAGTGTTTAGTTTGTACCCACTTTATATCAAGTTGTTTCAGAAACTAATACTAGACAGCAAACTGAGCGAGAAATTTAATGTCAATTCTTGAATTCTTTGCAAGAAACACTCCAAATCAGAGAAATAATTTACCCCATTTTCGTTATGAAAAATTGTTTGCACAGAGGTAGCGCCTTTTTAATACGGCCAGTACCAGAATTAAGCAAACGTTTTAGTAATTCTTCTATGATACATTCTGAAATCTTAAATAATAAAAAAATCTGTTTAGAAAACCCTGGAGTTACTCTTAACGAAAATTTTATATACATGAAGAAATATCATAACCCTTCAAACACCATCCACATACACATATACAGGGTGATTCATAAGTGGTGACCAAAAATGAAACCCTATGTTCCTTGAACATTTTTATAGAGGGTATGTCCTATAAAAAATTTTCCTATAATGCTTCATTAAAAAGATACAGGGTGTTGAAGTTGAATTTCAAAAAATAAAATTTCCCAATTTTTAAAAAAGTAGCACATATATTTTGTTGAAACTTCGCATGTGTAGGCTGTTATGAAAGGCGCGTATTCTACCATAACAATGGAAACGGCTAATCCAGCAGTGGTGCGCGTACCCACATGTCATTGGTTATCCCTCAAGAAAAAAATGGGTACGCCAATGATATTTTTTTTATTTTTTATTTTTTGAATCTTACTTTCATTCGTAAACAAAATGACTCTCTTGATAATTTTCTGTACGACGCTTATTTTACGAGTAAGCAATGAATCAGGTAAGTGTTTTAGAGCACAGTTCATGATTTTTAACCAGTCGTTGTTTGGTAGAAAATCGCAATGATACACTTTTATCGGGCTTATAGTAATTTATTTATTACAATAAATGTTCAAAAATGCCTCCATTGGTCTGAATACACGCACGACATCTTTTTAATATGGACAATTTAATGTCTTGAGGATTCATTGTTGCTTGAATATGACAAAAAGCATTATTTGTCAGTTGTTGTAGCTTCTCTGGTGTATTTATTTGTTCACTGTAGACCAGTCGCTCAAAATCACCCCAAAGATAGAAGTCAAGTGGGTTTAAGTCCGGTGATCTTGCAGGCCAATGTATTGGTCCAGTTCTGTCAATCCATCTTTCATTATAATATGTTCATGTAGCCATGTAACAACGTTTCGACTATGATGCGCTGGTGCACCGTCATGCTGGTACCACATTGTACCTCTTGTTGCTAGTGAAATGTCATCTAGAATGTTTTCTACACGGTTTTCTAGGAGCGCTAAGTACGAAGATCCATTTAAACGTTGTGGCAGGACTTTTATAAACAGTGAGCCGTTAAAAATACCACACCATAAATTAATGGAAAATCTATGTTGAAATGTGCGAGTCCTTGTTGCATGTGGATTTTCCAATGACCATTATGAGAATTATAAATTATGAGAATTATAAATACCATTTCTTGTAAATGTTGATTCGTCAGAGCAGAAGATTAGATTAGGGATTAAGATATTTTGATTGTTCATTTCCAACATCCATTCACAAAAGACTCGTCGATGCACATTATCTCCAGGTAGAAGGCAATAAACATTCTGTCGATGATATGGATGTAAGGCTTCTCGATGTAAAGTTCTCCAAACAAAGCTTTGAGAATATTGTAACTGCGTGGCAATCCTCCGAGTACTTGTAGAAGGTTGATTCATCACTGCATCCACCACTCTCTCTTCGTCTTCAAGTTGATGTTGTCTTCTACCATTAGCTCTAGCGTCAGGGCGTTGTCCAATACCGCACTGCCGAAGTCTTGAAAACGATCGAGAAAAAACCCTTGGTGTAGGTTGACGGCGAGTGGGAAACCTACGTTGATATTGCCGACAAGCAGCTAGAGCATTTCCATCAGCATATCCGTAGATAAAAATTATATCTGCATACTCTTCTGAGGTGTACTCCATTATAAGAAGTAAAAGAGTAGAAAATTTTGCAATTTTTTTAAAGTTTACCACTTACACCTATTCAAAATAATAACTTGTTAACCTAAACGTCAAGTGACGCTTAATGACAACTTTGGCAAACCAGACTACTACTTACTAAAATACAACAGATAATCGTCGTACAAAAAATTATCAAGACAATAAATTTTCCATATCAAAAAGATGTGCGTCTATTCAGGCTAATGGAGGCATAAAAGTGTATCATTGCGATTTTCTACCATACAACGACTGGTTAAAAATCATGAACTGTGCTCTAAAACACTTACCTGATTCATTGCTTACTCGACAAATAAGCGTCGTAGAGAAAATTATCAAGAGAGTCATTTTGTTCACGAATGAAAGTAAGATTCAAAAAAAAATTAAAAAAATAATCATTGGCGTACCCGTTTTTTCTTGAGGGATAACCAATGACATGTGGGTACGCGCGCCACTGCTGGATAAGGCGATTCAATTGCTATGGTAGAATACGCGAGTTATGGTTGCACCACCCGGTATACTACACACACCAAGGCTACTGTCAGCACATATGGGTACGTTGCGCTACACCGGCTTTTCCGTCGACTCAGCGTCCGGTTGAAGTGCAGCGACATTACCGAGGGGAAATTGATCAGCAATTAATAGTCTATAAATATATGTCGAACATTAATATTCAACAGTTAGTCTTTGCCATCCAGCCTTAATGGTATTAGATTACTCATATGTATTTTATTGTAATTTTTATATTATTTAAATTTTAATATATATATCGTTGTACTGTAACTTCAAGTAAATAAATTTAACTTTATGAAGTTCAATTGAAGTACAACTCTAAGTGGCGCAGTCGTTAGTATGAGTTTAGTGCCCTTTTGACAAAAATCGCAAAAGTCCGCACTTCGATTTTTATCGTTAAAAACTCAGAACCAGCTTCAAAGTCAACGAAGAACAGCATCGTCCAAGTTGACAAAAATAATTTAAGTAACTTTCAATTAAAAAACAGTGAGTGCGCGAGCGATCATAAGAGAAAATAAGGTTTGATACGGAACTTCTGCCTACGAAGTTGTCTGCCTTATTCGCTGTATCTTATGATGCTGAAGCAAAGAAGAACAGAAATCATCTTCATCTTCACATTGGCGTAAGTGCTTTCATTGTTCCTTTGAATTTCCTTGTCCTACCTTAATCTAAAGTCGATTAAAGTTAGAAGCAAATATTACGGGAAATATTAATTAAAATTTTACCCAAATTTAAATTATTGATTAATAAATTGATGTCAGACTCTGAAACAGAGACAGTTGTAAATTTTAATAATAAAGTAAAAATAAATTTAGCACCTCCTAAACTTATAGTAACAGAGGAAAATACAATAAGCTCAAATAACAATCAAATTATGGCAAATCAATTACAAAATTATCACATTAATGCTATTCCCGCATACGATGGGGACCAGCATACTTTAGCTTTATTTATTTCAGCGTGTGAAAATTTTCTCACTTCATTTGTTGATAGAACAAATGATGACAATCCAAATAACCAATGGATGCTTAGAATAGTAATAAGTAAATTAGAAGGTAGAGCTAGAACATTGATAGGTAGTAGGGAAGATGCCACAAATTGGCCTCGTATTAAACAATTATTGCAACAATACTTCGGCGACCAGAGAGACGAAGACTGTTTAGCTAGGGATCTCTTGCTCTTAAAGCCAGACCCTAGAGAAACCCCATACCAATTCGGTATGAGAATACAAGACTCACGTAGTCTTTTAGCTTCAAAAGTAAGACTAACAACTGCAAACGAAGCATTTCGTTTAATTAAAAATGAATTTTACGATAAAGTGGCACTGAAAACCTATTTACATGGTTTGAGTGGTCAACTAGGGTTAGCAGTTAGGCTACAAAACCCGACTAATCTAGAACACGCTATGTCGCTTGTTCTGGAAGAAGAGAATTTTCAATATGGAGAAAAACAAATGAAATATCTCCACAATCAATCCACAAATTTTAAAAACTCAAATGTACCAAATAAACAACCTCAATACATACAGAATCAGCAAAATAATAGAAATAACGTTCCGCATTTTACGCACCCCCGACAATTCCATAACCAACCCACATACAGAAAGCCCTTAAATTTACGTAATCAGCCCCCACAACAGCTGACACAAAACGTATTCAGACCAAATCCAAATTTCAGACCAAACTATAGGCCAACACCTATGGAGGTATCTGCAAAAAATTCCTCGATACATACACGTCCCAATCCAAATTTTAGACAACATTTCCAGCCCGAACCTATGGAAACGTCATCTAGAAATTTCAATACTCATCCGAGAGGTCCTAACGGGCCTAACGCACAGTCATCACCTACCCAATTATACCATCAAGAGGTTCAACATGAATTTAAATCAGACAACCCTGTTTATGACGAATCTTATGAAAATTATCCTTCAGAAACACACTCTTATACAATTCCTGAAGATGACGCTCGTTACTTTGACGAAACGAATCATGAAACGTACGAAGAAGAAACTAGACCTGAAGCAGCTTTTGAACAAACAGATAACATCGAACAAAATTTTATTCAGGTTATCGAACTAAACAAAAAAATATAGTACAGATAAATTCTGTAAACCACCCTAAATTGCCTTATATACTGGTCGAAATCAACCCCTCATTTCAAATGCGACTTATGCTTGACACCGGTTCGATGAAATCGCTGTTATGTGAAAATATTGCCCATAATTTTTATTCCAAATTTATAGAGCATGAAAAATTTCAAATTAAATCTGTTCACCAAACCAGTTTTCATAATGAAATTCTAAAAATTCCTCTACCAAGTATATTTAAAACAGGCAGAGCTAAATTTAAATTCTATGTATTTAACATTAATAATCAATATCATGGGTTAATTGGTACTGACCTTCTCCAACAACTGGGAGCTAAAATAGATTTTTATAATAGGAAATTGGTAACGAAGCATACATGCATTCCCTTGTATATACCATGTGACGACGACATACATCGCGAATGTAACTCGAAACCACAAGAATTAAATAACATAATACTGCCTGCGAGATGTGAAACAATAGTCAAACTTCCTATAGACTGTAGTTCCAACATAGGCATAATAAATAATATAAAACTCGAGTCAGGTGTAATTATTCCTGCATCTATCGTGACAGTTTCAAATGGCCAGGGTATAACCTCTATAGTGAATAGTAATGAAAATCCCGTACAGCTGATTATACATAAAGCTATTTATGCAGAACCTGTTTCAACTAACGAATTAAATTCCATTCATCATAACAAAGATATCGACTTAGAAAACATAGATGGTACTGCTAATGAAATTGACAAATTACAAATTCAAAATTTAAACAGATTAAGACTTGATCACACTAATGACGAAGAACGAGACATGATAGAAAACTTATGTTACGAGTACAGAGACATATTTTATTGCGAAGGTGTCCCATTATCATTTTCTAATCAAGTTAAACATAGTATTAGGTTATCTAATCCTAACCCAGTATTTGTTAAGCCATATCGATTACCTGAAGCTCAAAAGCAAGAAGTCAAAAGACAAATTGACGACTTGTTAAGACAAAAAATTATTCAGCCATCTTCCAGCCCGTGGAATAGCCCTGTCCTGATTGTTAACAAAAAATCAGATGCCAGTGGCAAACAAAAATTTCGCATGGTCATAGACTATAGACGTCTTAATGAACAAACTATTGGTGATAAGTATCCCTTACCCAATATTTCGGAAATATTGGATAAATTAGGTCGTAGCCAGTATTATACCACTTTAGACTTAGCCTCAGGATATCATCAAATTGAAATGAATCCTGAAGATATGGAAAAAACTGCCTTCAGCTCTGAAGGGGGGCACTATATGTACAGGCGTATGCCATTCGGGTTGAAGGGAGCGCCTAGTACCTTTCAAAGGGCTATGGATAATATCCTTAGGGGTATTCAAAATGAAAAATGTTTTACCTACCTTGATGACATCATAATTTTCAGTACTTCTTTGCAAGAACACATAGAAAGGTTGACAAATGTATTCGAAAGGTTAAGAAAGGCTAATTTAAAAATACAGCTTGACAAGAGTGAATTTTTAAAAAAGGAAGTAGCCTACCTCGGGCACATTATCACGTCCGAAGGCGTAAAACTAAATCCTGATAAAGTAAAGGCTGTAAGAGAATTCCCCATACCTAAAACAAGAAAAGAGATCAAAGGATTTCTAGGTCTTGTAGGGTACTACCGAAAATTTATTAAAGACTTCGGTAAATTAACAAAACCATTGACTCGATGCTTAAAAAAAATGCAACTATAGTTCATGATAGTAGTTTTATAGAAGCTTTCGAAACATGCAAAAATATATTAATGAATGACCCCGTATTACAATACCCTGATTTCACAAAACCCTTTATACTCACTACGGATGCTTCCAATGTAGCCCTTGGAGCTGTCCTTTCTCAAGGGTCAGTAGGTAATGATAAACCTATTAGTTATGCTTCTCGTACCCTCAATGAAACAGAGCAGAGATACTCCACCATTGAACGGGAACTTCTTTCTATTGTTTGGGCCACCAAATACTTCCGCCCCTATCTTTATGGTCGTAAGTTCTATATATATATATATACTGACCACAGGCCTTTAGTATGGCTTATGCAACTAAAGGAACCCAATTCAAAATTAACACGTTGGCGTTTAAAACTCGAGGAATATGACTATGAAATAATTTATAAAAAAGGGTCTCTAAACTGCAACGCAGATTCCTTGTCCCGCATCCAAGTTCATGCTTTAGAGGATGCAGAAATTTCATCAATCGCTAATAATTTTGATGAGGACGAAAGACCTCTCCAAGATTTACAAAGGCAGCTCAACACCCCAAATTTTGATGACGTTGTGCAACCAACTGAACCCGAATATATTCCGCCAATGAGCCCTCCAGAACTCTCTTTTATTCCAGTAGAAATTCCTAGCACCTCAAGCAACACTATTCCACCTATAAGCCGAACAGACAAAACAACACTTGAACAAAATAACGACTTACGAGACAGTGATCATTCACAAGTAAATGTAGAACCAAAAATAGGTATTCAGATATCAGATGTTCCTATAGAAAAACAACTAAACCAATATTATATATCTCCCGTACATAATAATCCAAGACCAGTAAAACAACTAAAGGTTAACAATCAAAATAAATATTTGGTGCAAATCCCGAGAAATGATAATCGACAAGCAATCATAAATTTTCTAAAGGAATATACTACAATAGGCAAAAGGTATTACTTTAATTTCGAAACAGAAAAATTATACCAAGATTTCTGTTCAGTGTATGTGGAAATATTTAACAACAATGCACCCATTATTATCAGTTGCCCCAAGCATCGTCTGCCCTTAGCCGACGATGAAGAGATTAACGAGGTAATTAGAAATTATCACGAGGGAAAAACTAACCATAGAGGTATAATAGAAACTATAAAACAAATATCCAACAAGTATTACTTTCAAAAAATGCGTGAAAAAATAACGGCTTATATTAATGAATGTGAAATTTGCAAGCGAGCCAAGTACGATAGAAATCCACCCAATATACCCTTAATGCTAACAGACACCCCTAGTACACCCTTTCAGGTTATACATGCTGACACCTTTATAATAGAAAATCAAGTATTCTTAACAATCATTGATACTTTCTCAAAATTAGGGACAGCAATACCTATAAGTAGTAAGAATCCGGTAGAAACTGCTAATGCATTCATACAGTATTTTACGTACTATGGCACACCCGAACACATCATTATGGACAGTGGAACCGAATTTCGAACGGAAATCATCCAAAATCTTTTAGAGCTTCACAAAATTAAAATTCATTTTACTACACCTAAAAATCCAAATTCTAACGGTCCCATTGAAAGACTACACTCAACACTAATTGAACACGTTCGAATATTACGACAAACGTACACTAAAGACCCCATAAAATATTTAACGAACTACGCCCTTCTGGCATACAACTCAACTATACATACATCTACAAATCACACCCCCTTAGAAATAACCTTTGGACACACCTCTAATAGGGATATTTTCGATATAAATGATCATGAAAAGCTATTACAAGATTATCTAATATCGCACAAAAATAAATTAAAAATATTATATGAAAAGGTGAAAGAATTAATAGAGAAAAATAAGCTTCGCTCCATTTCTAACGCTAATAATAGAACCAATGATACCGACTTATTTAGAGATCAAACACATGTATATACAAAAGTAGACAAACGAAACAAGAATAACCCTAAATTTGACGGCCCCTACGAGGTTGTAAGCATATCTGACAAAAATATAATGACTTTAAGAAAAAACAAAAAATTGTCTAAACGTCATTTACGAAATCTAAAACGACCTAATGTTTCAGGTCCATCTTCCTTATCCAAACCCAAGGACAAAGAATAACATTAGACAAGATCAATGACAACCCCGGACTATTATCAATTAACATGGGCAAAATGCAAAATTCCATTGACAAATGGACCATTATTCGAGTAATCCCTTTAACACCACTTCTCAATGGGTTTCGTTCCATAGATAAACAGTCCCAAGATATCCATGACATTATTCACAATTCCACACATTCTAATCTTTATCAAAACGAGATACAAAATTACCAAAATATCCTTTCCCATCAAATTGTGGAGACACAAAAAATATTTGACCAAATTATACCCTCTAATAATAATCGTAATAAAAGAGGACTAGTTAATGCTGTAGGTACAATCATAAAGACCTTAACAGGCAACATGGACGCAGACGATGCAGAACGTTATGATACGGCAATTTCTCAATTAACATCAAATCAAGACAAAATTAAAACAATAGTTGATAATCAAAACATGTTAACAGAACAGGCCATAGAAAAATTTGATAAAACCATATCCTCGGTCATTTTAAACCAAAACAAAATTGAGGAACGTTTGCAGTTGATCACTTTAGGTTTCGAACAGGAAAAAATTAATAACGAACACATAATGCGTCTGCAGATGGTGTATATACAATTGATTACAGAAATCATTAATATTAAAAGCATTTTAAGCACATTAGTTAACGCAATAACTTTTGCAAGATTAGAAACAATGCATCCATCCATATTAGAACCTGAAGACTTACTAATAGAACTTAAAAGAATTGAGAGTTTTGTAACCAATCTCCCCTATAAGCTTGATGCAAATAATGTAGCTTTATACGAGGAGGTGTCAATAATTAAGTGTTACTACAAAAATTATACTTTAGTGTTTGCTATTGAAATTCCATTAGTAGAATCTAAACATTATAACTATTACCACCTTTATGCATTTCCTGTGAAACAAGGTCCTAGTCAAAATTATACCGTCATCATCCCTCAATCCAAATACCTAGCCCTTAACGATGAAAGCTATAACTTACAAAACACACTATGCCAAGAAGTCAGCCCTGGAGACTACTTATGCAGAGGTCAAACGATGAATCAGATCAGTAATAGCAGCCCTTGTGAAGTCCAATTGGTCAAGTTCACCACCAGATACGAAACTTGCGAACACCACCCAGTCAACATACAGCAGATGAAGAGCCAGAAGATAAGTGCAAACAAATGGATAATGGTATTCCCCCGTGAAAGTACAGCACACCAACGATGCCGTAGCCGACAAGAAACCACAAATCTAGAAGGAAGCTACTTGGTTCAAATCCCCGAAGGATGTCAAATGACAGTAAATAAGCAAATGTTCTCCCCATCTCACAATGAGATAGTATCTACCTACCACATCCAACTACCCAAGTTGAAGCTTACCAACTTTCAGCTACAAGAGGTAGTAAATACAGCCCCAATCAAATTAGAATCAATAGATCTGGATGAATTACAAAAAACAAAGCATCAACTACAACACCAACGGTCATTATTGAATGCAGTTCAACATCCGAAAGTAAGCCTGTCTACTAGCATCTGGACCATCCTGTTGTACGTGATTGTTGCCCTGATAGCAGTCTATGCTTTATGGAGACTAAGAAAACCAACCAAAGAACCAAGATCCAACACCAACCAACAACAACAAAGATGCCCCATGGAAGAAATCCCCCTGGAGAATATCACTTTGAAAATTTAGCTTCCCTAAATTTTCTATCTGGCCCCGGAGGAGTTATGGTTGCACCACCCGGTATACTACACACACCAAGGCTACTGTCAGCACATATGGGTACGTTGCGCTACACCGGCTTTTCCGTCGACTCAGCGTCCGGTTGAAGTGCAGCGACATTACCGAGGGGAAATTGATCAGCAATTAATAGTCTATAAATATATGTCGAACATTAATATTCAACAGTTAGTCTTTGCCATTCAGCCTTAATGGTATTAGATTACTCATATGTATTTTATTGTAATTTTTATATTATTTAAATTTTAATATATATATATCGTTGTACTGTAACTTCAAGTAAATAAATTTAACTTTATGAAGTTCAATTGAAGTACAACTCTAAGTCGCGCCTTCCATAACAGCCTACACATGCGAGGTTTCAGCAAAATATATGGGCTACTTTTTTAAAAATTGGGAAATTTTATTTTTTGAAATTCAACTTCAACACCCTGTATCTTTTTAATGAAGCATTATAGGAAAAATTTTTATAGGACATGGGGTTTCATTTTTGGTCACCACTTATGAATCAGCCTGTATATATATATATATATATATATATATATATATATATATATATATATATATATATATATATAATGTATATTTTCTTGATAAGAACAAAAACAAAAATTTAAATCCAATTAGCTCACATACTTCAGAAACAAAACAAAACAATAAGCAGAATGACTCCAAAAATAGTACAGTATGTAAGGCTGGATGTATCCTTACCATAATTAGAACCGCAGACCGGTTTCGCTACAATTAGAGCTCGTCAGTACGGCCTACTAATTGCAGCGAAAATACACCTATAAAGTAGCAGGGCTATGGTAGCCAGCCTTTTAAAACTAAGTGAGATGTAAGACACGAAACACGTGCCGCCATCTTGTTGCGGAACCAAGTAGTATGTTGTCACGGCAGCTGCAAATAACACAGAATGTTAAAAAATAGAGGCTCTTTACAACCAACAATATAGTAAATTGTCAACCCTGGCCCATTTCTACCTCAATATAGGGACAAAGTATGTAAGGCTAGATGCATTCTCACCACAATTAGAACCGTAGACCGGTTTCGCTCTGATTAGGGTTCGTCAGTACGGCATACTAGTTGCAGCGAAAATACACCTATAAAGCAATACGGCTATGGTAGCCAACCTCACAGCACATAGTGAGATGTAATACAGGAGTCGCTATCTCGTTGCGGTTCTGATTGTGATGAGAATACATCTAGCCTTACATCCATTGTCCCTATATTAGGGAAGAGATGGGCCAGGGCTGAAAATTTACAAAATTGTTAGCTGGTTGTACACAGTCTCTACTTTATTACAGTTTGTGAGCTGTTGTGGCAACATAATATCCTGTTTTGCACCGAGATGGCGACCCTGTTGTACATCTCACAACGTCCTAGGGGGCTGTCTGCCATAGCCGTATTACTTTACAAGTTTGTTCTCTCTGTAATTAGTATACCGTACTGACGAACTCTAATTAGAGAGAAACCGGTCTGCGGTTCTAATTATGGTGAGAATAATCTAGCCTTACATACTGTACAGGGTGTTCTATTTTCGTTGTAAATATGAAGTATCTTAGTTATTATTAAAGATAAACGCAAACGGTTTTCGCAATACTGTGCTCGATTTTTATGAAACGAAAAATTGCAGTGACAGAAAAGTCGCCGCCTTATTAGTTTCATAGATACAGGGCGCTTTTTAAAAGTGTGCAATTTGGGACCCTACTTGTATTTTCTTTATTCAATAAGATATCGAAAAGGTGAAAACGGATTCTGGTAGAACTTTAGCCGCAAAATAAAGTGGGGTATTCAGATGTTTTCTAAAAAAATAAAATTTTCGAGTAAAACGACAAAGTTGTGTTTTTTAAAAGGGACATCCTATATATTGTTAGCTGTTTTAATAGCTCCAATTAAGGCAATTCCAACGATATAAGGTGGAATATATTTATCTTTACTACTTTCCGAAAAATTAATTATAAACTGTTATTTTCCATAAAGTGCAAGGTTACAAAGTAACAAACGTATAATGCAATACAACATTGCTCCTTAATATTTTTTTTAATTTTTGTTTTTATTTCAACAACACACCACGAGGGCTTACAGCCTAAATATTATCGTACCGTGGGTGTCGACAAGGAGGAAAGAGGCAACTTGTTAATTCTGGACTTGAAGGTTTGGAGGTTCGGGGGAGAAGGAAAAACATGTTCCGGCAAGGAATTCCACAACTTGGAAGTCCTCGGGACAAAAGAGCGGGCATAACAAGATGTTCTATGTCTGGTGACCTGGATAGTAAAAGGATACATTGGCTCTGTTCCCCTGGTAGATCTGTTGGGGGCAGCAGGTGGAGGAACTATGGAAGAAAGCTCCTCTGAGCAGTACCCGTGCATATCTATAAAAGAGAGAGAGGTCACCGACGGCACGTCGGTGGGCAAGGGATGGCAGCCTTTGTGTGGGGGTAGGGTTACCGTGAGACGTATAGCTCTCTTCTGAATGGAATCCAGGATAGCGAGTATAGAAGCGGCAGCAGCACCCCAGATGTGGGAGCAGTATTCGAGGTTTGGTCTTATCTGTGAAGTATATAAGGTATATAGATTAGCTGGTGAAAAGTATTTGCGAGCCCGGACGAGGAAACCTAATTTCTTAGCAGCCGCTTTTGCAATTGATGTGACATGTTGGTGCCAATTGAGATTTCGATCCACAGAAATGCCAACAAGTGAAAATGACTATCACTTTAAATAACTTGGTTGTTTATTGTGCTGGGTCTAGGGCTAGTGTATCTCTTATGAGAAAGAAAGCAAGACTGTGATTTGGTGGGGTGGAATTGTACAAGATTTCTACTTCCCCAGTCTAATATTTTTTGGCGATCCACGGAGATAGAACCCTCCATGAGTCTGCGATCCTCATCTAATTTGGCTAAAGAGACAGGCTTAGAATATTGTATATTTGAGTGGAGGGCGCTGTCGTCCGCGTAACTGTGAACTGGGTTGGATGTGCTAGAGAGAAGGTCATTGATGTGGAGAAGAAACAAAGTAGGGGCTAAAGCTGAACCTTGAGGAAATCCTGCATTAATTGGATACAGTTTAGAGGAATGGGCATCCACGACAACAGAAATTCTCCGGTTGGAGAGGAAATTTGCTGTCCACGTACAGAGTTTTGGTGGTAGGCCATAGGCCGGTAGTTTATTAAGTAGCACTGCGTGCCAGACCTGGTCGAATGCTTTGGATATGTCTAGAGCGACAATCTGGGATTCGCCGTGTAGTTCCATAGACTTGTTCCAAGAATGGGTGACAAAGGAAAGGAGGTCGGCAGCTGATCTGCGCTGATGGAATCCATACTGCCTGTCGTGTTTTTCAAGAAATGTTAGTAATTCGGTGTTTATATACTTTTCCATTACTTTAGAGACGACTGAAAGGAGAGAAATAGGCCTGTAGTTGCTAGGCAGCGCTTTGGATCCCTTCTTGGGACGGGTTGTACTCGCGCAGTTTTCCAGTTACTAGGGAATATGCCTCTATTGTAAGATGTCTGAAACAGACGAGTCAGGACAGGAGGAAGTTCTGGTGCGCATTTTTTGAGAACAATTGCTGGGATCTCGTCAAGGCCAGAGGCTTTCCTGGTATTATTTGAAAATGATATCCGTCATTTTATGCGCGACATTGGGGACTGTTGGTGGGTGAACATTTGGAGGTGGGTTGAGGGTAGAATTGCCGGCGAACAACAAGACAAAAAGTTCAGCCTTGCCCAGGGCAATAGATTTAACCTTATGGAAATAAACGGGTTACTTATTGTTTTGAACGGAACACGCCGTGTGTTTTTACTTCTTTTAATAGCCATTTTATTGGGCTATTCTAAATTAGTAAATTTTCATAACAAAGCAACAAATTGAATAAGGATACTTGATTAAAAACTTCTTCTGATACTATAAACACAGCATAGAAATATATGCTGTGCTATAAACAAGAACGCAACCACAACGAGTATATTTCTCCAATACGTTTTTCTTACTACCTAAGAATACGTAAATGAAGCGTCAAGTTATATACAGGGGTAAGTTAATATAATGGACAGGTGTATTCAGACAAGATACAGGTTTCAATTAACTTTATGCTTACTAGACCAAAAAGTCGTTCAGATTTCCGTGTTTATCTCGCTTGTTTTTTCATGTGTTTGAATTTGAGATGTGCACTCTTGCTTATCGCTACTAGTTGGTAATTAAGATAGAGACAGATATCTCCTGTATTACATATGCTTTTTGTTGTCCTGTTGTATGATTAAATTTATAAATATGAGTGAAAATATTTTATAAACCTAAAGAAATAATCTAATTTTGTATATGTAAAATCACTAATGTAGAAAGTTGCTTCTTTCATAATGTGTAAACCTTGGTAAAACTGATTCTACCACAGCCATGTGTTTATAGACCCGATGATTATGGTAACAGTATTATTTGGGACATAATTTTACATTATGTTATACAGTCAATGAAGCATAAGCTTGTGTTTATAAAAGAAAAATTATATATATATATATATATATATATATATATATATATATATATATATATATATATATATATATATATATATATATATATATATATATATCAGAATAATACCACCACGCTACGACATTCAATTTAGAAAAAAATTTTAGCTTTCTAAAAAGACTTCCGCTCCTTTTATCACTATTTCTTCAAATTCTTTATACATTTGTCTCCATTGTAAGTTCTTCTGTTCTTCTACTCACCCTTTTCAAAGTAAGGGGGTGAAAGTCGTGCTTGAATGCTACAAATTTTGTTAGGGTTCAAAGAAATTGTTCCCCTTGGTTCTTGGGTTGAACCGCGTCAGGAATTTATGAAAACTCGACCTTTCGGCTCCTGTTTTGCAGCCATTTTCAATAGGTATATATAAGGACACTCCTCAATATGCCTACTCCTTAGAGCGGTGGACAAAGGTGGGTTGGGTTGTGGTAGCTCGATTACTTGGCCTCAATCTGCCTACTCCCCAAATCTCGCCGGAGATCGTCTGTGAGGTCTCAGTGTGTTCAACCCTAGGCCTCAGAGAGATCTGGCAGTTCGTTGCAAGTATTGTCTTATATATGTCGTTCCGTCTACCTACTTCGTTATCAGTGAAAGTAGTAGGGTCACGGTCAGTTGAGTGGGGGTCTTTGGTCACGGTACTTAGAGGATGAGGAGGATTAAGTCCACCGCTCTAAGGAGTAGGCAGATTGAGGCCTTAGAGTGTCCTTACATATTTCCTTTACCTCTTGAAACCAACCCAACCCACCTTTGTCCACCGTTCTAAGGAGTAGGCAGATTGAGGCCTTAGAGTGTCCTTACATATTTCCTTTACCTCTTGAAACCAACCCGACCCACCTTTGTCCACCGCTCTAAGGAGTAGGCAGATTGAGCTTTAGAGTGTCCTTATACATTTCCTTTGCCTCTTGAAAATGTCTCCAAAACAGAAGCCGAAATCTCGAGTTTTCATAAATTCCGGACGCGGTTCAACCCAAGAACCAAGTATGTCTCACATTAAAGATATATATATATATATATATATATATATATATATATATATATATATATATATATATATATATATATATATATATATATATATATAGATATATATATATATATATATATTTTTTCACATTTTAGTGAGTTTTCTTAGAAAAATTAATTACGTTATTTGCCCTAGAGCTAAGTAATTAAATTTTGACACGCAACAAAATTCAGTTAATAGAGAAGTGTGTATTGATTTTCAAATATTCAAAAATTGTTTTAAATAAGCTCGAATTTACGCGCGAAAATTACGCGCAAAAACCCATAGCCAAGGCCAGTTTCAGATTATATATATATATATATATATATATATATATATATATATATATATATATATATATATATAGAGTTGTCCCAAACTGGATGGGACTGTATTGCTATCTCCGTTATTATTAGAGACAGGGAGACGGTTAAATTAGCAATGTTTTGTAGAATTGTATGCTCGTTTCAAATTCTCCTCTTCCTTTCTTCTGTTGTTTTTCAGTTGACTTACGTTTAAAAATCGTAAATCATTAATCGGTTTTTTATTCAGTAGTGTTAGTAATATTAGTTATTTACTAGGTTTGCCTATTTAATTAAATTATTACATTTTTTTAGGATAATGTTGTAATGTAAAATATCATTTGTAATAATTTTTTTATCGTGAAGCATTACGGAAAATTATGTTACAAGTAGAAGTCTTTTGTTGTTCTCCATGGCCTACTGCTTTTGAACCATTTTTTTGTCATTTGTTTTCTGGTTTGGATTTCATAGTCTACTATCCTCAAAACGGTGTTTCTCAAAATTGTCAGTGCAATTAGAAGATTTCTCAAACATGTTGTACATCATTGGAAACCTTTAGTCACATGCTATCACACGAGCAAAAACTCCAATATGGCTGTCATAATAAAAACAAATGTTGATACCTGTAGCTCAAAAACAAATGACAATTCAAAGTTGAGAATAGTACAAAAAATTGTTCCGTAAAAAGTATCCTGATAATGTGCAAGTCTTAGACATGCTTACTTAGATATTGAAGAAAAAAGAAATCGACAGTTTTTTTTTAATAACTCGAAAACGAAAAGAGGCAGGGCAAAATACAAGTCATATTTGGATATTTGGCCACTAGTGTGTGACATGATTGGTTTTTGGATTGTGGCGCGTCCAGAATTTATTAAAACTCGACGTTTCGGCTCCTGTTTTCGCTCTCTGGCCACGCGGTAAAGAATTTCTGGACGAATTTCTTTGAGTCCAGCATTTATTAATACTCGACGTTTCGGCTCCTGCTTTCGCCCTGTGGCCACACGTTGAAGATTAAGATTCTTTGGATGAATTTATTTTATACCTACCTCCTGTTTTCGCTGTCTGGCCACGCGGTAAAGAATTTCTGGACGAATTTCTTTGAGTCCAGCATTTATTAATACTCGACGTTTCGGCTCCTGCTTTCGCCCTGTGGCCACACGTTGAAGATTAAGATTCTTTGGACGAATTTATTTTATACCTAAAAACATCAACCTCAAAATCAAGATCTCCCTGGAATTAAAAAAATAGTCTTTGCCTATTTTTCTTCGATTAACGCATCACTAAAAATCCAGTTAGAGATTTTCTTACACTGTTTACCGAAAACCAACCCACACATAACGTTACCTTAACGCCAAATCTTAGCATCACCCATCGCAAATAAATTACATGGTTCGAACACTAGTAACACGATCTCTTAGACTAACGGACGTCAACAATAAACAGACAGATTATATGATATTTAAATTGTGGTATATCCACTTCACTATGAAAAATCAATGAAACACATTAATTTTATTGTTTAAATATGTATTTTTAAGAGAAATAAAATGTAACATATTATTTTATAGAAATATTTCTATAAAATAATATGTTACTATGTTTAAGTAAAACGTAAAGATAAACAAAATTATTAGTCTTCAATGTTTGTAAGCAGATCCACTGCATTATCATTTACATGTAAATTTTCTCAAAATAGGGTCCTATTTTTACGCATGATATTGTCCCAATTTTGTCAAAACTTCTTTATTTCTTGCTTTAGATATACCTGTTTTGGCTTTTCTTTCCTTGGTGAATGGAACTCCATTCTTAAAATTGTTTGCTCTTAAATAATTTAAAGTAAGTTCTGCTGAAGAGAAACTGGTTTTGTACTTTAAAATGTTTTCACCTTGTTGCCATGAACTGCAACGTGTCTTTTAAATATGAACGCGAGTTTTGCTTATTTAATTTGTAGATCGAAGAACAGTCTTTAAAATCATAAAGGTCATTTAGAGTTATTATATATTAATCATGGAAGTCGTAAATATTTGGTTGTCTTTTCATTGAAAGCTCCACTTGGTGGTGGAAACTATCGGCAGGCATGTAAATATGTCTGGGCTCAAAATATTTTAAAATTATTTTATCTGTCGAAATATCGTCTGAACTAATGATATATATTAAGAATTAAAAAGCGTCAAATTTTTATTTTGCTCCGAGCAAATATCTACCCACAAGACAATTGGTTCATAATCACGCATTTCCAAATAAAACCGTAGTAAGTACTTATTATATCTTCCTTCTTTCTGTCCGATATCGCCTCATGCCATAAAATAGCAATGGACTTTGATGTCTTATTTTGTGGGCTTAAAGGTACATAACTTTGATTAAACACAATAGCTCTTGGACAAAATACAACTTGTTTCAACATTTATATTCGTGGAATCATTATTGCCTTCTCTAAATCTGACGAAAAATGTGGCGTATTATTATTTTTAATATTTGTGTCCGATGATAATTGTCTTTTTCTTAAGCACGTTTACTTTGATTTGCCTTGTCTATATGTGTCTTCCACATTGAACAAGTTTCACAGGATTTACACAGACTCTTTTTTTCCATGTGCCGGAGTATGTAGCAAAAATATTTCGCAACTTGCATTTATCGTGATCAAGTCGTGTAAACGATATGTTCATTTATTAGTCACAATAACAACAAAACTTCATTAGAGCATTCCATTTTATACTTTTCTAAAAAATTCTGATGCATCATAGTGAATGTAGTATCGCCTGGAATGTAGCGTTTCTTAGGGGCATACTCTCTTCTGTAATGGGACACAGCTGGGTGAAATGATCCAACATGCGCTTTTACAATTGTTCTGTAATATTTTTGGTTTTTTGCATGTTTAGCCTGAAGGCTACCAGTAAAATAAATCTTGTTTTTTCTCTGTTGTTTCTACTTGCAAAGCAATATTAAACTATTCGGTCTCTACACTTTTTGTAATCTAGGGTAGTTAAAATTAAGTACTTGCAAACCTCGATCCTTTCACTCTTAAAAACATAGGCAAACCTTTTTTCCCGTCGGGGGTTAGTAAGGCTTTTATGACGTTTTACATCTGTTTAAGTTATATAGCTCGCAATGAAATTTCTCTTTTTAGAGAACGCGATATTCCAAAATTTTACATTTATATTGATTCTACAATTTTCATGAAAGTCATAGTTGCATTTTTTTACATTGGCTGTTACAGGATGGTTTCACTGAATGGTTTTATATTTTCAATTTTTCTTTGCTTTTGTTAAGGGAGCGGAGGATAATTTGGGATAATTTTACAAATTAGATAATACAGACATGGTAACGATCTAACAAGTTTTAATAATAAATCAAAATCAACAACTCTTACAACGAATTTAACTAAATGAATTTAAAACCCAATCTCTACATTATAAGTTTAACAAATGAATTTAAAAACCAACATCTCTCTCAATATTTACAAACACCACTATTTATAAACTTCCTTGTACTTCATTATTAACCATACGTAAACCTCATCAGTCAGCATTCCTCAGTATTGCAAGCTGCAAATTCAACATGTTTATTATTTATATAAACATGTAATATGATGATTTCAATGTCAATAATTATAATTTCTATGTTACCTACTTAATTACATAATATATTACTTTGATTCATGATAGCAAATTTTCCTATAACTGTTTTTTAATTATAAAGTTAAATAATATTAAAATATATTGCCACCCCCCAGTGGACGCCCTCCTGGATAGCTTTCTGTTCCATTAACATACTGCCGAGTCGAAAGGATTGACGTCTCTCTGGATAGCTATGAGCGGAATGCTGATTTCATCTTGACATAACTTCAGCCCTAATTCCAATAATGGAACTAATGTTAATACATATCTATACAACCATCGGGACACCCTCCTGGATAGATTTCTGTTCCACGAACAGTTTTTCTTACACTTAACGAGTTCATCAACCTCTTACGTTTTCGAATTGTACCTTCCTCTGTGTATCCAACTACAACTTCATCTGCATCACATCAACGTTAGATTCTGGTGGAATATCTTCGTCCACTAAACCTTCACCGTCATCTCGATCTTTATATTCCTAATCAGAATATTGAACAGAATCATCTAAATCAAAGTCGCTTAAAGCCTGATTCTGAGAAGGTTCAAGTTCTGCATAAGAACTGCTTTCATCATTTATAAAGTCTGGAGAAGATGACGGTAAAGTTTGCAGTAGTGCGACTGATTTCAGTTCTTCATAGAAGCTGTTTTCATCATTTTACAGGTCTTCAACGTCCTGCACAGTAGTTACTTCCTTATTCTTAGACTGAACCAATGCACGTATTTCTCCGCGACTTTTCATCGTGTCTCGTTCGAACTTGAACAACAAACAAGCCGATTAGCAATCATATACACTAACGTTTCTTGACAAAAAAACTGTTTAAACTACCGCACATTTAACACATTAAAAAATTCTAACCTCAAATTTGAATTGAAATAAAACGGCTCAATTTCGTATAATTTATATACTAGGCGTCATTAGGCACAAATGTGTATTATTTTGAATAATACGAGCAAAAACCACGATCGTTTAACACCAAAACATGCGCAGCAGGCATCCGAAGTTTATACAATCCATAGCTATAAAGTCGTACTGCCAAAGACCAGGTTTGTTGCATAAAGGTAATAACATATTTTGGAAAATTCCACGATTGATATTCATTGTTGCTAGAAAAGAATACTACAGTACAGTATAAATTTAGATAAGGCTAGATGCATTCTCGCAACAATTAGAACCGTAGACCGGTTTCGCTCTCATTAGAGCTCTTCAGTACGGCATACTAATTGTAGCAAAAATGCACCAAAAGTCATACGGCTATTGTATAGCCAGCTTTAAAACACTAAGTGAGTGGTGGACGTGCCGCCACCTAGTTGCGGAACCAAGTAGCATGTTGTCACGCCAGCTTCAAATAACACAAAGTGTTAAAATAATTGAGACTGTATACAACTAACTAACAATTTAGAAAATTGTCAGCCCTGGCCCATTT
Organism: Tillus elongatus; assembly: GCA_964006375.1. Lineage (NCBI taxonomy): Eukaryota > Metazoa > Arthropoda > Insecta > Coleoptera > Cleridae > Tillus > Tillus elongatus. The sequence goes on along the minus strand of OZ023268.1, from coordinate 27,457,920 downwards.
CTACCCCAATATAGGGACAAAGTATGTAAGACTAGATGCATCTAGCCTTACATACTTTGTCCCTATATTAGGGTAGAAATGGGCCAGGGCTAACAATTTACTAAATTGTTAGTTAGTTGTATACACTCTCTATTTTTTTAACACTTTGTGTTGTTTGGAGCTGGCGTGACAACATACTACTTGGTTCCGCAACTAGGTGGCGGCACGTCCACCACTCACTTATAAAGTTAGATAGAACAAACAAAAACGGATTTATTAAAGCCTCTAGTCGTTGCCTGTTTCTAACCTGCGGAAATGTCGCACGAGGGAATGATTTTTTTAATGAATTGCTAGAAAAAAATTCAGAAGCTTTGAAGTAAACTGCTTAGAAGAATCAGCCACTCAAATTTATCATTACTGAATTTAAATGATATGCTTAGTATACAAAGTAGATGACGATATGTGTACCAAACCTTTGAAAATTCCCTATTATAACGCACGTCCAGAGTTTTCGTGATTTACAGATTTTCACGAAAATTCGCTGCCATAGCTCACTTGCTGCGACCAAACTTTTTTGTTTGTTCTTTAAAACACCCAACGCAAACCCAAGCATGTTCTTGGTATAGCCACAATATATTTACAAAACGCATAATCAAACATAAAACAGTTTTCCGCAATCAGTTGGTTCATAAGCGAAGAACTCATTCAATAAAGGCGGTCCCAAAACCATCCGTATAAGTTACAGACATGAATACATTAAGCTAACAATCTGTTTACGATAAAATTAGGCACTGATTGACATATATTCATCCCATTAATGTGCCACATCAGAAAGATAGCTGATAAGCCAACATGAGAAATAAAAATAGCTCGCGTGACTGAAACTATCCAACTTTGAATATAACATTGTGTGTGATTGTCTTCATAGATCTCTGACTTGATTGTGTATGTCTTAATCGGGGTGGATAAAGTGTATCTCGTACCCGTAAATCGAAACACGATCCTTTTAAGAATGAGTATGCATTTTTCAGTATTAGATATGTTAGTAGATTATAATCGACTTACTGAATCACTGCGATAAAACGAATGAGTTTGGAGGTTTTGTTGTGAAAGAACATTTTAATTTTATTTCAAATCAAGCGCCTGAAATGTATTTGTGTGTGTTCAGGGTGTGACGACAAGACCTTTAGTTAGCTGCACTGGATGTCTAGAAAGTATGGAAATGGTTGAATATCTGGAAAAATACGCTTTAGATCGGTCAATAGACAACAGGCTTGTTGTATTTTTGAAGAAGTTATCTAGTTACAAAAATTGATCCGCTCACCCCATCCTCTGTGGTTGGGTAGAAGGCAACTTTAAAATCTAGGAACCAACACTTTTATTGCAGATTTTCGTATTCTACGCAAAAACTACGTAACTTTTATTTGAATTTTTTTTTTAGGTGCAGATGGCGCTGTTTGTCTAAATTTTCGTAAAAATATATTAAAAAAAAACAACGAAATATTTGTTGAAACATTGAAATGGATTAAATTAAAATTTTCACATATATAGGAAACGTCATAATATAGCAGTAACCTAAGTTTCAAAATAAATGTCCTACGAGAAAATCTTTTTTTTAGTGAATTTTCTTAAAAAAAATTCACTAATGAGGAGATCCCGACTTTTGAATTTTGAAAAAATTTCTTCAAATGAGCGCTAATTAGGCCCCCCAGAACACATATCCGGGGTCAGTTTCAATTTTTATATGTTATATATATATATATATATATATATATATATATATATATATATATATATATATATATATATATATATATATATATATATATATATATACGTATCACACCGATAACTCAAAAAATAATGGGCCGACTTTGATTAAATTTGGTGAATACCTTCCCTTTGCAAATGGCTTGGATAAGTTCGTTAGTCAGGAAAATCGGCCCAGGTTTTCCCGGAAAATTTTGGGTTTTTCTTCAAAAAAAATTTATATCTCCGGAATTAACAAAGTAAGGGCAACTAAATTTAGTGTGCTGGTTTATGTCATTATAGGTGAGGTGCCTACCAAAATTTAGCTCTGTAGGTCAAAAGACAAAAAAGTTATGGGCATTTAAAGAAAAATAAATTGGGGTTTTCCTCAAAACGTCAAAGTGACAATTGAAAACGTCTAAATTCGCAACATTTAGACAAATAACTTGAATCTAATACGGGCTCTGGAAAGAAAATGTCTTAAGAAGAATGTTTTACAAACCCTGAAGTCTTAGTTTCAACCGTCATCGTCCTTCATTTTACTAAAATATTTCCAGAAAATTCATTTCAAATAGACCCTTTCTCTGATGCTTGGCAGTAGCCTTAGCTATAGAATTTATCGTTTAATGATATATAATTTTTGTAGAATTTTCGTAAAAAATCAATAAAGCTCAATATATCCGTTATTATACAAGATATGAAAAAATATTGTATACATTAATTGTACGGTGTCTTGAGCTACACCTTAAAATATTATTGCTACCATCACAGGATGGCCCATAAGTCGTTGGTGATACAAATAATTTTTTTTAGTGGAAAACGCCTTATGTATTTGCATTTTCCATCGAAATATAATGCATGTTTGTAAGTTAAGAAATTCTGGACGCAGCAAGTGCGTTATGGTAGCGAATTTTGATTAAATGCTTCACATTTGAAAAGCTCAATTTGCTATTAACGTATAAGGTTGACCAAGAAAGGGATTTTTTCGGTTACATTTTAAGTTTACTTTCGGAAATTCCTGTACGTTTTCAAACAATAAAGTTATTTTGATGAAACATGGCACATTGTTTTTACTATATAGGTTATACTGGTAACCAAATTTGATGCCTGCTTTCTGAAAAAAAAACATATTTGCTATTAAAAACATTTTAATGAAAATTCACTACCATAACGCACTTGCTGCGTCCAGAATTTCCTTTTTTGATTAGAGTTTTGACTTTGAGAACTGGCTCATTCAGTCACTGTCAATCTTCAAAATGAACAAGGATGCATCTGACCTTGCTTTTCATTATGGAAAAAGCTGTCTTAAGAATGTTAATCTAACCAGCTCTTAAACTTTTTTCTTTTAACTTCTTTAATCTCCCTAAACGCTTGCTGTTTACTAAAAATATATCTTAAAATTGAAACTTAAATACTCCACTCGCACACATACGCGAGCGCATATACACTCATGTATAACGCACCCACGTCAATAGGCTTTATACGTCCAGTACTTAACACTATGTGCAGGACAGAAAATGCACATTATTTCTTCATGTGCACATACACACACATACATATGCATGCACACATCTACGCTACAACTTGTTGCAAGAGAAACGCTGGGACACTTTTCACACCAATGCGAGCCTGTCATGGTGACTTTTTAACATACTGTGGAGGCTGCGGTCAAAAGAGGTTAACACAAGGAAAGACACAAAGGAACTTACTTTTATCTCTCTGACTATACAATAATCTGCTAAGTTTATTTAGTATCCCTTAAGACTATATAGTATATTGCCACTAGTACAATATTTATGGAACAGTTCAATTTTCAGAATATCATTTTTTTTTACTAAGACCTATATAAACCTAGCTAACTTAGAGTCTTTAACAAAACACATGAAAGCTACCATGACAGTTTTACTACACACGGCTTCATACATAAGTGACGTCACATCAAGTGGAAAGGAAACATTGTATTCTATCAAATTACAAAATAATATTTTTCTTTGTTCATGATGCATAATACAGGAAAAATCAAATAATTTAAATCAGCTGGGCTGGTATTGTCGCATGAGCAAAATGGATTATCTTCAACTTTTATTTTATACAAATGAGACTTAAAAGCACCATGGCCTATGATAATTCTGTTAAGTGTCGTAGACAAGGACCTAGGAAGCAACAGTTCTTTGTAAATGGGCTGTTTTCTTAGATTAGGGATGATACTACTGAAGTGCTTGTTACAGCTACTTTTCAACTTATTCCAATGATCCTGCCACCTTATATTACACCCATGTTTTACTTGCGAAAGTAGATCTCTGTTACTGTAAAAGTCATGTTTACAACCTGTTTTTGTTGCTTTTTTTTAGCAAAATAGTCGGCCTTTTCATTACCCTCAAGCTTTGAGTGCCCTTTTACTCATATGAAAGTAACTATTTTGTGCTGTTGTTCCAAGACCTCTAATTGATAAGGAATATCACATATTACCCTGGACCGATATATAGCATTTTGAAGATTCGATAGAGTTCTTAACAGTGAAGGGAATCGGTCAAAACAACAAAGCTACTCATATTTTGGTTACAGGCTAGTACTAACACTTTTTGTATGGCTCTTCAGCAGTATAAATTGAAGTGAACTTTGGAAGACTAAATAGTTCAACATAATCTAATTGTTTAATGTACACTGCGCATCCCACTAAATCTTGAATTTTTGACCCATCAGTATAAATTTTGACCGCTTCTTTATATGGTTTTAACGCTTCTTTCAATCTACAAGTATTTATATCTGGTATGTTAGTAAATATGGGTATAATAATGTGAAGTTTTATCAGTTGTATGTTATAAGAGAAATCAAATCTAAAATTAAGGATTTCTTTCGCATACCATTGAGAATTTTCGGTTTCCAAAGAAGCGTCAAATAATGGTGGTGAAGTTTTGTTTATCCAATAGTTGTGCGTAAGATGGATCACAGCTAGCTGTTGAATTTTCATGAACGTGTCCTGAGAGTCTGAGCTAAAGTTTTTTATAAGAAATTTACAGGATAACAAAAATCTTCTAACAAAAAGTGGTTGTTCGTTTGTTAAAACTAAAATAGATTGTACATGAAAAGTTTTGATTACTCCTGTTATGACTCTAAGAGCTTTATATTGGATTCTGTCAATTTTTGTTAATAGCGTGTTAGAAGCAGATCCATAAAATATAGAGCCATAGTCTAAGATAGACCTAGTGTATGCTCGATAAAATGTCATTGCAGTCGACATGTCTGCACCATGATTTCTGCGTGTAGTGTTTTTTAAAATATTTAAGCTTTTCTCTGCTCTATCCTTTAGTGAATCTATATGATTTTTCCATCCCAGTCTCTGGTCAAGAGCAATTCCTAAGTATTTGACAGAGGATCGCAATGGAAAGTTAGTCCCAGCAAGAGAAATGGATGAAATTGGCACACTGAGCTCTTTAATTCTATGTCTTGTGAAAAAAGTTACCACTGTTTTATCTACAGATAGAGTACGAGAAAATCATATTTGTTAAAAAATGAACAAGCTACGACACCAGTTCAAACTCCATAGGGCACTTCGCACATTCAACGTTAAAAATGATAGGCAGAGTATGTATATGTTTTTTACTTTACTTAACAGCTTAACTAAATCAGAGAGATTCAAAATCGACCTGGGTTACAATAGTCATGTACCAATTAAACATGTATGAGCCGGGTTGTCAGAAATGATAAACTATCTTTTGAATCTTAGATTGTTAAGTTCGTTGAAAAATTAAATCTCTCCAATAACTGCGGTTAATACCCATAAATGTTACTTCCACATCGCCACAACGTGCGACATCGGCGACAAAAATTTCATTTTTTTTCGCTTAAATCTCGTAAAAAGTATCACGGCATATAGAAAACATGATTTAGGATCGAAGTTTTTTTTGTCTGTCGGTCTGTCTGTCCGTCGGTCCGTCGGTCTGCCGGTCTGTCGGTATGTCGGTATGTCGGTCTGTATGTCTGTAGGTCTGTCGGCCTGTATGTCTGTCTGTTTGTAGCCACGATAACTTTAAAACGAACTGAGATATCGTCTTCAAATTTAGTACACAGTTAACACTCGACAAACGAACGCTTCTGATTGTTTTTGATTAAAATTCGTAGCGGATGAATGGGGGGTGATTTGGTGAAAATTGATATTTTTTCGTTAAAACTCGAGTAATCTAACGTTTAAGGGTTTACTTATTAGAAAACTTATAATGTCATCAAACGTCTGGTATTCTGGCTGAGATTAAATTAGGGGTTGAATGCCTGGGGGTGTGATATTGGTGACAACAATTTCGATTTTCTTTTACTAAAACGACGTAAAAAGTCTCAAAACATATAGAAAACTTGATTCTGGAACGAATTTTTTTTCTGTGGGTCGGTCGGTCGATCTGTCGGCATGTACGTCTGCCTATTAATAGGCGCAATTACTTTTGAACAAATTGAGATATCATCTTCAAATTTGGTATCCAGTTAGCACCCGACAAAATAACGCGTCGAATTGTTTTTGGGGAAGATCGCCTAAGGGGTGGGGGATAAATAAGGGGTGATCTGGTGAAAGTTGACACAGTGGCGGCGTAAAGATGGGCGGTGGGAGCGGTGCGCCCTGGGTGCCAAGCATCAAGGGGTGACAACTCACTCGCGTGGCTTAGTAACCAGCTACGATAAATTCATATATTTTTTTAATTTGCACCTATAGTTTTATTAATTTTCTGCATGTGTATATTTCTAGTTTCTTTTTTTTTAATTAATTTATATGTTGTAAAAATTCCAAAAATTGTTGTGTCCCCTAGCTTCAGGATCATTATTATTTAATAGTAGTTTTCTTTGATACTATGACATTACGTAACCAAATTTTCACTGAGTTTCAATCTATTTTTTATTGATCATTTTTAATTTTTTTAGCTGAACTAATAAAAATATATAATAAGAATAAATGAAACTTTCTCTTGTTCATAGATCTATACAATTTCATTAAAACCAAAAATTTTAATTATTAATTGCCAGGTCACATTATGTTATATTGTCAATATACCTCCACTATTGTCCTCTATTTCATACATAACGTGGCGCTGCTGTCACGCACGGAGCGAATAACGGTTATTCTGCTTGTCTTACTTCTGCTGTGGTATAATACAAAATTGAGCGAGAAAAAAAACTGCCAAAGTTAACAGTTAACAAATATTTATTTATCAATCTTTACAGAATAAAACTTCAATATGAAGCGAAATAGACCTAGTGGATTTCAGCAAAGAGAAATTAAAAGAACTTGCGCGCGAATCGTTATCTGGATTAATTTTTAAGTATGTAGCACCTTCGGCTTGTCTGGTATCAAATACAACACAGCAGAGTGTTGAAAGTGACATTATTGATGAAACAGATAATGTAGAAAGACAGTGACAAAATGCATTGGATGGAGGAACGCTAGAAGAAAGCCTTATATACATGATGAAAGGCAAGGTGGAGGAGATGAACATCAAGAAGAATATAACCAAGGAAAAAGATGGCATAGCGACAATGAAGAAAAATCAGAGCAAATTGAAAACGATGAAGAAGAGTTACATGACACAACTCGTTTCGATGTTACTACTTAGCCAACACCAATGCCTGCTGATTTGAGAGTTGAAATTGTTCAAACGGGAAGTGAACTCTATCAAAATAGAGATGACCCATTATTAGATACTGTCCAAAAATCTCGAGATAAAATAAAAGGAAAGAGCCGACATTTCAATTCAGAATGGTTTTATAAAGCGTTACCAAATGGAGAAAAAGAACTCAGAAAATGGTTGGTATACACTCCAACAAAAACAGTTTATGCTGTTTTTGCTGCAAACGGTACGCATCATGAAACAAAACATCAGAGTTTTGCCAACGTTAAGCTTATGATGGAAACTAAATCCTAAAGTGTCTGAACACTAGAATTCTGAGAACCATCTGTCCTGTTTTGATAAATGAAAAATTGTGGAAAATAAATTGAGGCTGCAAAAAACTATCGACCATAAACATCAAATGGTTTTACACCAAGAAAAAAGAAGTGGTGTGACATTTTGAGTCGGCTTTTAGATCTTATTCTTTTCCTGGCACGCCAAAATATTTCTCTTAGAGAGCATAGAGACGGGGTTTCATCAGACAATAGAGGGAATTTTTTAGAATTAGTTAATCTATTGTCTAATTATGACCCAGTGCTAAAGGAGCAGATGCTAAGAATCGAACATGCTATCGCCTGTACAAAAAGGAAACCGGTAGATTCTTATTTATCCAAAGTCATTCAAAATGAGTTTATCAGCCTTTTGGGGAAAGAGGTGAAAAATTACATTGTGGACGACATAAGAAAAGCAATTTATTTCGGAATTTTTTTTGATAGCACTCCAGACATACAACATGTTAATCAGATGAGTTATATAATCAGATTGAAGACGATCAAGTCAAAGTAAAGGAATCATTTCTATATTTCTTCCCAATTTAGCTGGAGAGACTGCAGTCGAACTTTGAGGACTTAGATATTTCGATTGAAAGAAGAGGAAGGAGGAGATTTCGAAAACTTATGCCAGGAGAAATGGCCCAAGACGCTGGACTAACATTACCAGAAGAGCTGCAGAGAGCTATGTTAGAATGTCTTGATATATTGTACGCAGAACTAGACCATCGTTACAAAGCAATGGATGACAGTCTCATAACATTTGGTGTTGTTCAACCTAAAACTCTGCTTACGTCAACAGAAGAGCAACTTCGAGGTATAGTTCCAAATCTGACAAAAATCTACGATGAATTTTCTGCCGAGCACATTATTTTGGAGATTTTACGACTGAAGCGCAACTTAGAAGCCGCTAGCATTTCTTTACAAGAAGCGGTCCAATGGACAATCTTGTACGTTCTGAAATTAATTGTACAATAGGACTATTCTGAGTCTGTTCCGAGACTAGCGCTGTGTTTTTTTAACTATTTGTGTTTCGGTGGCTTATTGTGAAAGAAGTTTCTCAAAATTAAGATTCATAAAATCTTATTTAAGATCCACAAAGAGCCAAGCGCGACTTACCAATCTTTCCATATTGTCCATTGAAGAGGACAGGAAAGTACATTTTGATAATGTGATCGAATATTTTAGCAAAATAAAGTCACGTAAGCAGGTTTAATATTTGATTTGTGGTTTTATTTTGCGGCTGCTCAAGAAAACCGCCCCGGGTGCCAACCTATGCTAGGCCGCCACTGTGTTGACATTTTTTCAATAAAACTCGAGTAACATGACGTTTCAAAAGTTTATCTATACATGAATAGAACTACTTTCCTTGTGGTCAAGTCATGGGCCCTAAATTCATTCAATGAGGATGTCTTTCTGAAGAGAATAAATTATCAAAACTATGTGGAAGTTTTGATCCAATTTGCAGCACTATTTAATTACCAATTTGTCATAATACTTTAAAATAATATATTAAATTCTACTTTATACGATCTGTCAACTCGGTGCCGCGGTCATTTGCGTTTCTAGTAGCTGTGAGCTAAGCTGTGTCATAATGTCAACGTCAGTCGCCATCGGCAAATGTCAACGATTTATTATGAATAGTATTATGAATGAAAATGTTATTTTATATTTTTAGTTAGTTGATTTTATACCGTAGAATATCGTCTTATTTTGCTAATTTGTGATATAAACAAATCAAAGAGAATTCAACGTCATTTTAAAAGAAGTATTACTGGAATCTATGTCCCTTAATAGCTTGGGTGATTTAGTGATAAAAACGTGTGCCTCTGGACCGAAGGGTTCCGTGTTCGATTCCAGCGTCCTGCTTTCACCTTTTCAGTACATACTGTACAATTAGCACCAACCGAGGTTCTGGCATTGTTTTCGAGCAAGTTGAATATTTGCACGTTCCGCCCTTCTAAGGAGGTGTAAATGCGTCGGTCCCGTATCCATGCGATGTTGGGCACGTTAAAGATCCTACCCTTCTTACAGAAAGGCAAAGGGTTCGGCAAAATTGTCAGGATAGTGAGGTGAAACTGCTCCCTGGCGTCGGTGATTGGCCATAGTCGCGGAAATAGACCGAAGTTACGGAAAGAACAACAAATAATGTTCCTTAAGCAAATTTAGTGTTGAGTCGCGCCCTTGATAGGGGGTTAAAGTAGCAATAATCTGCTCATTAAAAATGTCCCATTGGATAGACCAAACGAAGAATGTCAACGCGTTTCAAAAAATGACCGTGGAACAAAATGTTCAGGGTACTCCATACTCCATTTTACATGGGACATTATGTGCAATATGCTTTATTAAATAATTCAAAATGGATTAATTCCTAGACCAGGCTCACCACAAATAGCTTTAAACTCCCGTGTTGGGATAAATCAATGTTGATTTGTTTTCTTCAGTAAACCTGAAATTATACTTCATTATTTCACTAATGGTAGGTAATATCAAAATAACATATGAATTCTAAACATTTATGGTGGTATACTCTAGCACAAAAATAATGTAACATCTTGTATACATAACTTCTCTTGCATACTAAAAATAAAATAAGGTGTATTAAACACTTTATAAAAGATTTTATATGAACTTTCGCTACCATAACGCACTTGCGGGTGTATTTTATTAACGGAGAGGATACTTTTCCATGGTGCTCATCTCGTCCCTAGGTCAACCTGCTAGTAGGATTAGGCTGACCCCTAAAATCCTAGTATGGAATTCAATTACCTTTAAAGCGGCGACATTATACCGATTTTCCAGAAAAAAATTATTTTATGGGGCAATCACGACTTCTGACTTTTGACAAAACGTCTTCAAATGAGGGCGAACTAGGCCCCATAGAACCCATATTTGGGGTCGGTTTCAATTTCTATATATATATATATATATATATATATATATATATATATATATATATATATATATATATATATATATATATATATATATATATATATATATATATTGTAACATTTTCGAGAAAGATAATCGGATTTATTTAAACGATTTGTTTATACTGGCGCCAATTAAAAAAGGTTGCTTGAAATATCCATAATAACTAAATCCTGTTGAGGTTTAACTTTGTGTCGCCTCATTTTTATCTTTTTATATTGTGTTCTGTAATGTACCCTTGCAGAAATAGCCTACCGAAAACTCAGCTTTTTTGACAAGCCTTTTATAAAATTGAAGACGTCCGATTGAAAAGGTCGAAACGCGTCGGGAAAAGGAATAAAGGAATTGTTTGGAAAAAAAGCCTTTTTATTCAACACAAGACTTTATTTCCAGCTGTGGTTTGTAAAACGCTGCGCCCACTTCTGCATTGGATTTTGATCCGCCTGTATAGATCTGAACTTACTTGGTGTATTTTTCAAGTATGCATCTAAATATGTTTTGCGTAATTCCAATGTTATCAGAATATGATGGTATCTCTACCCTTGACTGAAATACAGGAGATTGAAACTTGCCCTAAAATGGATTTGGTATCAGCGTTGAAATTATGTTGTCTTCGAACCTGAGAGTATATTCATATGCCTCCTTCAGTGGTGGTTTATTTCTTATTCGCCAGTATCTGTGGCACAGAGTTTTGACGAACAAGTAATGCATCTTAAGGACCTTCCCTTGATGTCTTGTTTGGAGTTTTAACGAATAGTTCCCAGCTATTTGATGAAAGCGTATACATAAGGGTGGCTCTCGTGCCTCTGCGAAAACAATTTGATTGGGTGTTGACTGCATGGCGCCAATACATATTCTTAAGGCCCTAGACAAGTTTTGTCCTATTTTGGCCTTTCAGTATGCCATAGTTATGCTCTGACAAGTCTGTTTTAAGGCGGCCACAACCGTATGAAGCAGTGGAGAACAGCGCGATGCTCCATCCTTCGAAGTCCGTTGGCCAGGAAAGACTGGTCCGTTTTTCTTTTAAAAAATTGTTGAATCTGTGAAAATAACAAAGCTGTAGCAACCAAATTTAGTACGCAGGTTTTTTATGTAAAACGTATACGTTTTGCTTGTTTTGTCGTTTGTTTTTGTTTCTTTAACGTCGGTTTATTTCCGCGACTACGGCCAATCAGCGACGCAAGTGAGCAGTTTCATCTTACTATCCTGGAAATTTTGCTGAATCCCCTTCTTTCTGTAAGGACGTTAGGGATCTTTCACGTGCCCAACATTGAAGGGACACGAGACCGACGGTTTTACGCCCCCTGCGAAAGACGGAACGTGCAGACATTCAACTTGCTCAATTAAAATGTTAATATTACAGTATGTACTGAAAAAGTGAAAGGAAAACCCTAGGATCGAACCCATTCAGAGGCACGCGTTCATACCACTGAACCATCTACACTCTTAAACGTAATAGTGCACATCAACGTTCAGATCTGTAAGTTAAAGAAAAAAGTTATAAGCATTTAATGGAAAAAAAATTCGGTCATTTAAAATATTTTTATGAAAATTCGGTACCATAAGGCACTAGCTGCGCTCAGACGTTTTTAACTCTTAGATAAGTGATTTTATAAAACAAGCAAACCATATCAATTAATTAATTTGTAGAGTAATTCATTACTTAAACATAACATAAAAAACATAATAAACATACAAAACTTTTGCACAAATTTAAGTAGGTAACGAAACGCAACAATGGTCAGACTTATATTGACATTTCATACATTTTTTTGGATTTTTTAATGGCTACTATGATTACTAACAACTATAATTAAAATATTGAATAAAATTGAAAAATAAAGAAAACTCGAAAACAATACGATCGAGCAACTTCAGCACGGCAAAACCCTCACTTGAATATTTCCGCTTTACATGACAGCATTTTCACAACACGGTCGATTGGAAATGTTTGGTTGGGAGTTTTAAAACAAAGTATCTCTATGGTAACGATATATCGTAGAATACGTGATTTCGTTCGTATAGACCATTTTTATGACCCCCACTGACACCTCAACATCGTGTTGCTTGCCTTGAGTGGGGTAACTGCAGATCAAATTGTAATGGTGAACGGAATCTCTGACCTGTCCCGATTCTCTCTTTGGGTTCATGATGGTCGCAGAAGAGTAATACATGGAGAACGCAAAAATTCTGAATTTTCTATGGAACAGTATACGACCCTTACGCGTGCGGTGATGATATGGGGTGCGAAAACATATATTAGCAGGTCCCCCATGGGTGCAGAGCTGGCCAGGACAAGGACGGTATACCTTATGTGTGTTCCGGGACAGTGTGGCGTGGCGGCAGATGAGTGGCCTCGCAAGGCTTCGTTATCGGCGACCGTTCTGTGTTCCGGGGTCTGCTATTAACATACGTATGATGATTGTCTTCGACGCCCTATTTAAATGAACTAAGGAGGCCATAAAGAAGCGCTGAAAGTCGGTTAGTGGCTGTAGACAAGCGAGAGAATTCGTGGAGAGGCCAGGAAGAAGCGAGATTGTCTGGCTTTTTGGTAGGAGTCGTTTTGCGCTTCGCCGGATCATCGAGGTGCCACTGTAGTATCAGAAGACACTTTACATTGGCAGGTGTCGAGAGGGATTCCATTTACCAGGAATGCGGTTAGACTGATGAAACGTCTTACTACCTGTGTAATGTGAGGCTTTCGGGAGTCTTCGTTCAAAGTTTTTTGGACAAAGGATTCTACAGAGTCCAGTACGTTCCGTCCAGTTGAAGACCGTCATGATTTTTATTTTGAGGTCGAGGAGGTTTGGTGACGAAACCGGCAAGGTTGCCATATGCCTGGCTTGGCAAAAGGGCCCAATGTGACCTAATTGCCTTGCGCTAGCCTCGCGACCATTGCTACTACTACTACTACTACCACTACTACTGGGTTGAATTTGGAAGTTTTCCGTGAGAATGGAAGACTGTTCGATTGGTGTTATTAGAGAAGCCACATAAAACGGGAGGAAGGAAGTCATATAGAACTATATGCCTGGAAGATGGAATAGCAAAATTATATGAACATGTAATAATTAACAGACTAAAAAAGGAAATCGAGAGAAGAGGAGGGTTAGCAGACAATAAATTTGGCTTCCGCAAGGGGCGCTCGACGATGGATGCTGTAAAGAAGGTACAGGACGTGGCAAGGAAAGAAGGCAATAAAAACAGGTTTGTGGCCATGGCAACATTGGACGTAAAAAACGCGTTCAATACAGCACCGTCGAGAGGCATATATGAAGTGTTAAGAAAGAGGCAGGTTGAACCATATATGCTGAAAATAGTATGTAGTTACCTGAAAAACAGACAGCTACTGATTGGACAGAAATATCGAATGCAGGTTACATGTGGCGTGCCTCAGAGGTCGGTCCTGGGACCAACACTGTAGAACTTGTATTAGGATAAGGTCTTTAGTCTGGAGTCCGTAAACAACACGGCTATTATAGGATATGCATATGATTTGGCGCTGGTTGTAAGCGGAGGAAATAAGGCTGACAGAGAAGAAAATATCAACTGGTCAGTGGCAAGGGTGGAAAACTGGATCGCAAAAAGTTGTCTACAACTCGCACCCCACAAAACTGAACGTATAGTGCTAGTGGGTCGAAGAACACTAAGAACAGTAACCGTCAAGGTGGGAAATGCAGAAATTCAGTCGCAGACAAGCCTGAACTACCTCGGTATACAAATAGGACATAACATGAACATGGGGATGCACATAGAAAGAGTATTGGCAAAAGCAGACATGATGGTTGCAAAGCTAGGGCGTCTGATGACAAATATCGGTGGACCAAAACCAGGGAGAAGGAAAGTGCTGAGTAGTGTGATAAACTCAGTCATACTGTACGGTGCATCAGCATGGAAGGCCGTGCTGTCAAAGACAAAGTATAGAAAAAAGATTGAGGGGGCACAGAGGAAGGTAGCCATCAGAATATCAAGCGCATATAGAACAGTGGCAACGAAACCAATACAGGTGATTCCGGGGACTATCCCTATACACTTATTGGCAAGAGAGGTAACTTACGAAAGACACGAAAATAGAAGAGAAGAAAAAAAGAAGTCAAGAACCCAAACACTGCTGGAGTGGCAGCGAGAATGGGAAGAGGAAATGTCAACATCCCAGTGTACAAAGAGGCTCATCCCACACATACAGACATAGATATCGAGACAGCATGGGGAAGTGAGTTACCATTTTACCCAATTTCTGTCAGGTCATGGGCGTTTCAGGTCTTACCTGAGTAAAATGAAAATAGTCAACAAGAGGACTGTACGTATTGTGGGGATAGAGATACGCCAGAACACACGGTTTTTGAGTGCGCAAGATGGTCTCAAATAAGCGAACAAATGTATAAAGAGATTGGCATAGGTTTAGCAGCAGATAATGTGGTGGAGCATATGCTGGGAAGTGAAAGGGTATGGAATACTGTGGAGAGAAGAATCGTAGAAATAATGAAGTTAAAGGAGGATGAAGACAGGATGTAGATGTTTTGAAAACAACAAGAGTTAGGGACGTGGTGAAGTAATGCCAGCGAGTGGTTTCCGCCACGTCTCTAGGTTTCAGGGGGGTGCTTAGTGGGTAGTCCCGATCTGGAGGGAAGGGGAGTCACCACAGTACCGGTTGGTGTCAGATCGCGCAAGCACCAGCCACCGATCTGCGTAAATAGCATTCACCTCGGCTATGAGAGAAAAAAAAACTGGGTTGAATTTAATATAAACCCAAATACTTTTGTAGAAGATAAGCAAAAGTATTGTGTGTCCTCATGTAGAAGATGTTACATCAGTTATGAGCTTCAGTATATCTGGATACCACATTACACACAATCATATTACTTTATTCGAATTCCATTTCATATACAATTATGATAATTTTTCTTTATCCTACCTTTCACTATTATATGGCGAAAGGTCAAAACACGATATCACGATATTACAGATGGTATTATATATTATTTCATATAAGTATCTTAGATCAAGTTGTGTATGAGCATTTGTGTAATATATCAATAAGGTCGGCCAGAACGTTAATAACATTAAACTGAACATAATAGAACTATTCAAAACACTGCATTTGAAACTATGCTATCATTTTGTACAAAATTAATATAACCACTTGTTGCTGCGAGGTATTCACGTTCAAGAATATATCACATTCGTAAAACATGTGCCACTCTATCTCCTCTGTGAACAGTTTCCTATGGCTCGACTACCTGCCACAAAACTGATAACATTTATTTAATGCTTTATTTTAACTGTTTAATCTATTCTCAAAGTAACAGTATTTACTTACGTTTTTGATTTATTTATTAACTCAAAAAGTAAAATAACAACGAGGTAAATTAATTGCATGCACATAGCTTTGGAAACTAATTCTAACTTGAGACTAAAATAACAGTTTGTATCCATCGAGGCAAAGACAAATGAAATAAATTCTCTATCTCAATTATTGTGAGTATTTGTAAAAAGTCTGGACGCAGCAAGTGCGTTATAGTAGTGCAATTTTCGTAAAAATGCTTTTAAAATAAGGACATTTGGTTGGCAGTATAACCTATATACTAGTAACAATCTATCGTATTTCATTAAAATAGCTTTATTATTCAAAATGTACAAATATTTTCCGAAAATAAACTTTAAAAGTTCCAGAAAAAAACTGGTCCGATTTTCCTGGCCAACGAACCTCTTTAATCTGTTTACACACCTGCCAGGATATAATTATTCAGCTTTGGGGCCAAAATTGACAAAAAATTGTGAAAATTTGCAAAAATTTCTTTTACAGAAAATCACCATTTTTTACAGAAATTTCCTTCAATAATGTAACACTAAATTATATTTTTCACAAAAATTCGACAACTTTTTTTTACAATAAATTACTAAACATTTATTATTAATTACCAATATATCACAAAAATCTTACAAAAATAATTTTTACAGAAACAAAACATTTTTGCGAAATCTTTTAAAATTCATACACTATTTGAGATTGCCTGTATACAGCAGCTCTAGATTTTCTACGAGTAATACAAACAAAGAGCTCTCTGAAGCGTAATTTTCATGGCGCTCCGCTATTTATTGATAAAAACGCCGTATCACAATTTGTGATATGCGTTTAAAATATGTGCCAAAAACGTGAAAAGTTGCAAAGCAATTGAAATAACTCAATAACGTTGAACGATATCAATTTGATTTCTTAGAAACATGCATTATAATTCGCTGGAAAACACAAAAATGCAATAACATAAGGCGGTGTTCTATTTAAAAAAGAAAGTGTGTAACACCAACGACTTATGAGCGCCACCCTGTGATTGTCACAATAGGCTTCAAAGATGCAGCTCGAGATACCCTATAATTAACGTATATACTTGTTTCTCATATCTTGTATAATAACGGACCCTGTATATGTGTAAACAGGCAAAAACTGAAACTAACCCCGTATGTGGGTTTTAGGGGTTCTTGTACACGCTCATTTGAAGAAATCTTTTTAAAATTCATAAGTCGCGGTACTCCCAATAATGAATTTTTCTACGAAAATTTGCTAAAATATAGACTATTAAATCATAAACTCTATAGCTGAATCTACTGCCGAAGCATCAGAAAGAGGGTATATTTGAAATGAATTTTCCGAAAATATTTTAGTAAAATGAGGGACAATGATGATTGAAGCTGAACCTTAAGCTTTGTAAAACACACTTAGTACGATATATCTTCTACATAATCCGTATTTGTTTCAAATTCGTTGTCTGAAAGTTGCAAATTTTGACGTTTCAAATCGAGACTTTAACGTTTTAAAAAGAAAAATGATAGCAATTTCAAAATATTTTTTCTGCTACTTCTTGACCTTTTTGCGTCAAGAAAACTTATCGGTTGTATGTAATATTTAATTGGTTTTGTTAGTCACACAAAATATTTTATTCTTGTGCTTTCCTCTGATCACCAGTGGCACCTAAATTTTTTTCTTAAAATTCCTATAGCTTTTTTTCTTTCAAGCTAAAGATCTGAATTTTGGCATGTAGGGTAAGTTTGATGGTACAAATGTATGTGCCAAATTTGGTTGTCATAGCTCTGTTATTTTCGGTGATATAAAAATTTTTCGAAAGAAATACCAAAATTTTCCCGGAAAAACTTTTACGATATTTTTACGAAAATTCGCTACTATAACGCACTTGCTGCACCTAAACTCTTTTCAGCACTTATTTACTATTGCTGCATCCATACTTTTTTTGAAAATAAAATAAATATAAACAATTCAAAATTTTGAAATGTTAATTTTAATAAGTTACGCTGAAAATCTGTTTATAGGTATACTTTTTAAACTACTGCACGATATTATGTAGTTTCATTTACCACAAATTTTCCATATACGAGATAAAGAGTAAATAAAAACTAAAAGTAAACAATAAGTAGGTTATTCTAAGATTCTAAGGTATTAGCGACAGCGGAGTCGATTTCGAGGTTATCTTTTTCTTCTTCTTCTTCTTTGTTTATGACGTCTGTAAATAAAGAAGAAGAATAAGAAGAAGATAACCTCGAATTAGACTCCCCCCCCTGCTGTCAGTTGGCAAAATAACAAATGACAAATAGGTAATTGGTGTTGTCAGATTTAAGTAGGAGAGCGAGATGGTTTTTAGATACCCTGGCGAATGTGAAGCTTAATATTCATACATAATAGTTCTAGATTACCTTTAAACAAATTGAATCATTTTCATTTAAATTTCTATTTATTACTATATATTTTTCTTAGATCTCGAGTTGTTTATCTTGAGAGTTTTGGCAAATGGCAACCCCGCTGATTGTTTAGTGTGACATATTTGTGTAGCCTGTTCGTTTGAAGTTTGATTAGGAGAATTTGTTTGCAGTAGCAGCCTAACCTTGATATATCTGTCTAACTTTGTCTAACATTATAGGCAACCATTCGGAGGTAATTTCAGGTTATATAGTAGATTATTAATTTTTTATTTGGTTATAACTCAAGATTTACTGAACCGATTAAGTTAAATTTTGGTGGCGAGGGATACTTATACGATATTGAAGTGTAGCCGACGTTGAGAGAGTTAACACTTGTAAGATAACTATATATTCTAAGCACTGGTTACTACAAGTTACATTGCCTATTAATATGTAAATATCTGAAAATACAGCCTGATAATATGACAGTTCACTAGTTCACATAAAAGTCAGCCCACTTTGATTGACAGTTATAATATCACTGCTTACCGACCAAGGCTGCTAAACTACAAGGGTTCATACACTACACCCCTCCCCCCTATTATGGAACATAATCATCCAAGTATGCGGGTCTCGAAGTGATCCTGCTTGGCCTGGCGTTGGTGTTGGGTGTTACCTCTACTCTGCGAGGTCGAAGTTGATCCACGTGTCTTGGAAATATGGCACCTTGTTCAGTGGCGATTCTATAAGACAGAGGTCCTGTAGCTTCTGTTATTTGTGCTGGCATCCACTGATCGGCACCGGTATACGATCTGGCGTACACTAGGTCGTCCTGCTGAAAGGCTCGAGGTTTTGCCTGACTGCACTTCTCTTCTTGACTGACTCGCATATCCTTAGCGAAATCTGGGTGTAAGCGATGGAGACAAGTTCGAATCTTCCTTCGAAACAAGAGTTCTGCTGGACTGTACCCTGTACTGCACGAAGGGGTTGAATGCTGACCAATCAAAAATCTCGCGAGTTTGACATCCCAGTCACCTGATATTTTTGACAAAGACTCCTTCGTGAACTGCACCATGCGTTCTGCTTGGCCATTTGAAGACGGATGATACGGAGCAACTGTTACTTGACGGATTCCATTTTTTTTCATAAATTCTTTGAAAGTTTCTGAGGTGAACCCAGATGCGTTGTCGCTTACGATGACATCTGGGATTCCATGCACTGCGAATGTTTCACGTAAAACCTTGATGGTCGACTCACTTGACGTAGATGGAACTATTTTCACCTCTAACCACTTCGAATAAGAATCCACTATGATGAGAAATATCTTGCCTTTGAATGGTCCTGCGTGATCAATGTGTAACCTGCTCCAGGGTTCTGTTGTCCACTCCCACGGATGTAATGGAGCCTTGGGTGGTGCATGTCTGTGCATTTGGCAAGCGTGACATAAATTTACTGTTGCCTCTATGTCTTGATCCATCCCTGGCCACCAAACATAGCTTCGAGCTAGAGCTTTCATTCGCACAACACCTGGGTGTGATGAATGGAGCATTTGTAAGACTTCTTTTCTAGCTCTCTGAGGAATGACTACCCTGCTTCCCAAAAGCAAACACTTCTTGTAAACTGATAATTCGGGTTTACGACTTGAAAATGGCTTGAATGTATCTTCTACTCTTGAAGGCCATCCATTGGTAACCCATGGTAAGACTTTGCTTAATACTGGATCTGTTGCCGTGAACTTTGCAACTGTGTCGGCCTTTATTACTGACTCTGGCATCGTTTCGATCATCAAAACATCTCCAATGTCCGAGGAAGTTACGGATTCTGAAATTCTCTGTGGAAGTCTGCTTAATGCATCTGCGTTGGCTATCTCTCTTCCAGCTCTGTAGTTCAATGTATAATTGTAGTTGTTCAGTATCAGTGACCATCTTTGCATACGTGGTGATAACAATTCTGGAACAGCCTTTGACTCGCCCAATATTCCTAGCAAGGGCTTGTGGTCTGTCACAATTTCTACTTTTCGGCCGTATATATAGTCGTGAAACTTCCGAACTCCCGTTATTATCGCCAATGCTTCTCTGTCTATCTGTGCATAGTTTCTCTCGGATGCTGTCAGTGTACGAGAATGATAGGCAACTGGTGCTTCGCTACCATCTGGCATTCTGTGGCTTAAAACTATTCCAGATCCATAAGGTGACGAATCGCATGTCATGATCAATGGCTTCTTCTCGTCGTAATGTACTAAAAGTGCATTTGAAGACAGTAACCCTTTGCATTTTCTGAAGGCTTCATCGTGCGACTTTGTCCAATCCCATTTGACATTGTTATGTAACAGCCTATGTAAGGGCTCGCCTACGGTGGCTTTATCTTTCAAGAAAACATGGTAAAAATTCAATAGTCCCAGGAACGCTTGCAACTCTTGCTTATTTTGTGGGCTGGGGGCATTTTGAATAGCGTTGACCTTCTCTGATGTCGGATGAATGCCATTTGCATTCACTTTGAAACCTAGGAAATTCACCGACTTGACTCCAAAAGTACATTTATCTTTGCGCAATCGCAATCCATCCTCTAAAAATCTACTGAAAACTTCCCTCAGTCTGTCAGTTAACTGGGTTAAATCTTCTGCCGCTATAACCACATCGTCGAAATATGCACAGACTCCATCGATACCCCTGAGACGGCTGTCCATGAAGTTCTGGAAAATCTGAGGAGCGACACTGACTCCAAACTGCAATCTTCGTACACGAAATGCACCTTTCTGCGTGATGATCGTCTGAGCATCTGCTGAAAAATCATCTACCTTGAGCTGTTGATAAGCCTGGGAAAGATCTAGTTTGGCAAAAATTTTCCCTTGCCCAAGTGATACCAGTAATTGATTTACAGAAGGAATTGGGTAATTGTTTGGGCTCAAAACTTTGTTGAGTGTACATTTATAATCGCCGCATATCCTCAACTCACCATTTGATTTGACGACTGGTACGATAGGTGTCGACCACACTGGGTGTGCGCAAGGTTCTAGAATACCTTGATTTTGCAACCTTTCTAGCTCTGCATCTACCTGGTGGCGTAAGGCGAACGGAACTTTTCTGCATTTCAGCAAGATAGGCCTTACGTCCTGATTCAAAGGTAGCCGCACCGGAGGACCTTTGTACGCCCCTAGCTCTTCTTTGAAAATGTCACTGAACTCGTGTAATAATTTCTGTAGCTGCGGTTCTGCGTTTAGCGCTGACACAGACAATACACCAGTTATTTGAATTCCCAGTGGCTCGAACCATTCTCTCCCTATAAGACTGCTTGACGTAACGTTAGATACTGTTATCGGCAGTAAACCTTTGAATTGGCCGTATTCTACGTCCACGTGACATGTGCCTGCAATGCTAATTTTGTTGCCTTGGTAGTCCCTCAGTATCTTGTCAGATTTGTTCAAGTGAGGTTTATTTTGAGGCCATAATTTGTCGAAAACGCGCAAAGAAATGATCGACACGCCCGCACCGGAATCGATTTCCATTTTGCACGAAATGTCATTGAGTTTGACAGTCACTGAGGTGCACACTTTCTTCACTGAACTGTTCAGTGTGAAGATATTGTCGATCGAGATGTTATCTTCGTTATTTTGCACTTGTTTCACGCGACGCGCGTCTTTTCGCTTTTTGGACAAACACACACGCTCGATGTGACCAATTTTCTTACAAAAACGGCATTCCTGATTAACAAACGCACAATTATTTGACAAATGTTGTCCTCCGCAGCGAAAACACGGTTTTGTGAATTTATTCTGTTCTTCGGAACGCGATTCTGTTTGAGTTGACATTCTTCTGTCTTGTGATTTGATGTTGGCAACATTGTCATTGTCTATGACATTTCCGTTTCCGTGCCGCAGCTCCATGGTCTGGTTTGCCGCCGTTTCACATGCTAAAGCGATTTTCTCCGCTGAATTGAAGGTTAGATCAGATTCTGCGAGTAACCGTTTCTGAATACCTTCGTCTCTAATGCCACAAACTAAGCGATCTCTAAGCATAGTTTCTAACGTCGTGCCAAAATTGCAATATTCAGCTAATCTACGAAGCTCGGCAATGTAGCATGCAATCGACTCACCGACCTTCTGATCTCGCTTGTGAAACATGAATCTCTGCACAATCTCTGATTTTTTTGGTGTGAAGTGCTTCTTCAGTAAGCACAGAATTTCTTCTAGGGTCTTGTCTGCCGGACTTCCTGGAGACACTAGAGATCTTACAATTTCGTACGTGGCTTCTCCACAAACACTGAGAAAAACTGCACGTTGCCGATCGTCTTCGTTAATGTTGTTGGCCTCCATGTAAAACTTCACCCGTTCTGCATAAATATCCCAAGCAGATGGTTTGTTGGGGTTGAATTCGCCCAAACTGCCTATGATTCCTGCCATCACTCTCACGAACACACTCTTTGTATTAACACTAATATATGTAACTCGGGGATCTCAGCAAGAGAACAATCCCATCCTCGTCGCCAATGAAGTGTAGCCGACGTTGAGAGAGTTAACACTTGTAAGATAACTATATATTCTAAGCACTGGTTACTACAAGTTACATTGCCTATTAATATGTAAATATCTGAAAATACAGCCTGATAATATGACAGTTCACTAGTTCACATAAAAGTCAGCCCACTTTGATTGACAGTTATAATATCACTGCTTACCGACCAAGGCTGCTAAACTACAAGGGTTCATACACTACAGATATCTACATGCGTGTAAAGTTTTAGTTTCATACTTTTAGTAATTTAAAGATATTGTGTTTTCAAACAGCTGAATGAAAGACTTTTTCTTTCCAAACAAATATTTTATTCCTTGTCCCGACGCGTTTCGATCCTTTTTAACTGGTCATCCTCAGGGGAATCTAGAATTTACAAAACGCTTGTCAGAGAAACTGAGTTTTCCGGTAGGCTACTTCTGTGAGGGTACAACACAGGAATACAAGATAAAATGAGGTAACAACAGCTATCCCAAACACCAAGTCAAAAGTTAAAAGTTAAATATGTCAAGCTACAAAGTTATAAAAGTTATAAACGATTACAGGTATACAGTCATAAACTACTACATGCAATAAAATGAAACAAATACAAGTCAAATTGAACTACGAGAAAAGTTAATTTGTCCTGAGATTTTAAATTAGAATAAGTCTAACTCTAACAACTCATAAAAGCTTAGAAATTCTTCAAAAAATTCTTTAAAACTTCACCCGCGGCAGGGTATTTTTCAAGTTCAAGCTGAAGACAACAGGAGCGAAAGTAAACAGCACAAACACCAGCAAGCCATGCAGCTGAGAAGAAACTTTCAGAGAACATCAAACTCATCAAATGAATGGGAATTGAATCAGAAGCGAATTTTTTACTGTTTTATTAAACATGAAAGCGCCAAAATGGCGAACTTACTTACTTGTCTGGTTAAACAGGACTAAAAAACAATACAGTTGAATGCCCAACGAACATGCTTCATCTGTTGTTGTAGGATTGATCCATTAGCTTAAGAAGTATTACTAACTCGGAAAATAGCAACTTTTATTGAAAATAATAATGAATTTTTATTTTAAGATGTAAAAGTTAAGATTAAAAAGTACGTCTTACGTGACGACGGACACGAGCAGACCAACACATCGAGGCGCAAGATCGGTTTTTATTGCCGAAAACGGAAATGACAAGTGACAACTGATAGAAGTGACGTATCGACTAGGAAATGTCAGGACGCCAAAATCGAATGACAGGTCCGGAGTAGACCAAAACAACCAGACGTAAGATCGCTCTCGAAAACAAGAACGGAAAAACTACAACTGATAACTGACAGAAGTGACATGTTGACTCGAAAATATACGGACATGAAAATCAAAATGACAGGTCTGGAAATCACAGAGCAGACCATCTCACAGAGTTATCTCCTGGTCTACTTGAATGGTGTGTGGATTGGTGATCTGCCAGTTGACTATATAGAGTTGATAAACTTGTGACGTCTGTATTGGAAACATTAAGTACGTTTTTGTTGGAACAATTGATATGTTTATAAATTTCCATCTGTTCAATGACAAACTGTTCAATGCCAAAATTGGAAGCATGCAGCATTTTTGCGTCATTTTCTTTGCTGAAGGAGTGGCCTGACTCCCTTAAATGATAACCAAAGATTGAGGTGTTGTTATCGGGTTGATTTCTGCCTCTTAGGTATTCAGCGATTCTCAAACTCAATGATCTCCCTGTCCTGCCGACATAGACTGTGTTGCAATCGCGATTACAGTTAAAAAGGGTCGAAACGCGCCGGGACAAGGAATAAAATATTTATTTGAAAAGAAAAAGCCTTTTATTCAGCTAACCCAAAGATGTCAACCCCAAACATTTTGACGTTTAGGAACAATATTTTCAAACAGCTTTTGGCATTTTTTCCCAAAAGTATTTGAGTGTCAAAACTGTCGTTAGGCTCATCCAAGGTATTAAAAAAAATTATGGAGTTGCCAAATATGGTTTCGATTGGTGAAGTATTTTTTGAGTTATTGGTTGGATACATATATATATATATATATATATATATATATATATATATATATATATATATATATATATATATATATATATATATATATATATATATAACTTTTCAACTGACCTTTAATTTTGGTTCTAGGGGCCCTAATTCGCGCTCATTTGAAGAAAATTTCCAAAAATCTTACCAGTGATACTTCTCTATTAGTGAATTTTCTTAATAAAAATTCACTAAAATTAGCCAAAAAAATATGTGACAAAATCCTCCAGATATGGCATACAGATAGTTATGGGAGTCCCCATTGTTATCAGCGCCACATGCGAAATACCAAACAGCCGAAACGCGAGCCTTGAACAGCTGGGCCTACATTGGGAATTATACTAGTGCTGGGAATTTATCTGTTTGTGTATTCGAATATTCGTTCCGAAAGCTTCACGACTATTCGAATTATTCGAGTATTCGAATATTCGTTCCGAAAGCTTCACGACTATTCGAATTATTCGAGTATACGAATATTCGTGGAGTATTCGAATATTCGAATATTCGAATATTCGTGGAGTATTCGAATATTCGTGG
This sequence comes from Tillus elongatus, assembly GCA_964006375.1. Classification (NCBI taxonomy): domain Eukaryota; kingdom Metazoa; phylum Arthropoda; class Insecta; order Coleoptera; family Cleridae; genus Tillus; species Tillus elongatus. The sequence continues at coordinate 27,432,568 of OZ023268.1, read as the reverse complement.
AGTATTCGAATATCCGCAGAATATTTGAATATTCGCACAGTAATAAACACTCCGGTAAGCCCATGAATGTGTCTCGTTATCATTTTTTGAATCTGCCTCTGTTTTCCTAGAAAATTAGATATTTAATTCTTAACTTTCAAATAATTCCGGAAATGTTTCACTGTTTATTTTAGAAAAATTAATGACGTTTATAATGTCGGTTTCATTATGCTTATCACAACAGACAACAGAAGTTAGGTTTTTAGTCATATTTACATTATTTGCAAGTACATATATAAATAAATAAATCTACATCCCGTGTATTTGCGTTTTAAGCTGATGATGTGCTTAGTTAGAAAAATATGACTAATTTATAATTTATAGTAGATGGTGTACATATTGCATATTAGTAATTTATGATGCTAATAACGACATTCCATTCGCCGCAGTTATCGATATAAATTTTATATTTTTTTACAGAACATTCTGTATATTGTTACCTATTTGAATGCAACATTTCCTTCCGAGCTCAACGGTATAGCACAATTGATACTTAAAAATCATACGATGCTGAGTTATTAACCATTTTATCCAAGACCCAAAATCATTCGCACGATTACACATAGACAGGACAGAACTGAGAATATTGGTGCCGGTGCTTTTGAGTAGTGCTGGGAATTTATCGGTTTGTGTATTCGAATATTCGTTCCGAAAGTTTCACGACTATTCGAATTATTCGAGTATTCGAATATTCGTGGAGTAGTCGAATATTCGTGGAGTATTTGAATATTCGAATAGATTCGAATATTCGAATACACTCTCGTTAAAATAATTCCTATTCGAATACTCAACTATTCGAATATTCGAACTATTCGTATTGGATTCCCAGCCCTAAATTATACCTGCCTATTCTGAAAGCTGTTGTACTGGATGCTTGCAGCCTCTTTTGGAGGATAATCGGTAACACATATCAGTATTTTTCATGTGTACATTCAAGCTGGCTATCTTGTCCTAGGGCAATGAGTCATTCCTTTAAACTCACTTTTTAAAATAAGTGTGAAAAACGAATAATAATAATAACCATAGTTACTTGAAAGAAGCCAGAAGTGGTGTATCCCAAAAAAGTTATTAATTACAACTCGCTTTATTTATAACTTATAATTGTTTTTCCTCACCTCTAAATAAAGAATGTGTAAATTCGCCGTGAAAACCATCGCATCTATAAAGTTATTGTCTCGAATCTATAGGCCGACATAGTTTGTTTTTATGTTAGGAACGTAAAGTCAATAGCATTTATAATGGTTCAGATCTAATCGGATGGTGGTATTTATGTTTCTCATGTGAATTAGAACTCTTTTACGAGAATGAGTTGCAAATTGCAGTAAGACAGTGAAGAGGAACGGGCAGGTACACACAAGTTCCGCTCAATGATTCATGTCCGATTGCCTATGCAGCCGATTACACCCGCGACCATTCACAGAGACAGAAAAAGAACACTTTAAAAACTAGCTCATGCAGGAGCGTAATAATATAATAATTGTGATCTCTTTTGGTAACGTATGTATACAAAAGCATCTAGGCGGCAAGTGCGTTATGGTAGCGAATTTTCATAGAAGTAATATATAGTCTTTTAAAACTATATATATATATATATATATATATATATATATATATATATATATATATATATATATATATATATATATATATATATATATATATATATATATATATATATATATATATATATATACATATATATAAACTGACCTCGGTAATCCTAGAGTTTGGCTCTCCCCAACAGTCAGACTCTTACTATGTGAAAACTGGAACCTGTGATGAGCACTAATAAGTACACTTTGAGAAAACCCAAATCACCACAGCACTTATTTCAGAGACCTTAGAATCGTTTCGTGGACAAGGTCAACATCTTCAGAGGAAGATAAATTCTAACTTAAACAACTAGCTACATGTATTTATATCGCGTCAAGGTAAACGAACTAGTCCGAAGTAAAATTGTCGTCCAGGAACGATCGTTTGTTTATTGTGTGGTGAAACTACGAGGTCGAAGACCTGCTTTTTAATCTTCTGGTCGACATATTTATAAGCTCTTATCTAATATACGGATAATATCTTTAAAGGAACCGAGGTATTTAAAGAATCTGCACGTTTCCTTTCGATCTAGAAATTTACTATGTGGATATTGGAACACGCCGACAAACATCTGGCTAGATAAACAGCATCAACTCCGCTCACCTTTTTTAAATAGAAAAACTAATACCTTGTGTTTGACTCAACATGTTAACACTCTAACAAAAGATAAATAATTCAACTAAAATACTACATACAAACGGTATTTATATTGATGCTAATTCTTCGTGATAGTATCTATATTAAATTCATAGATACAAACAAAACAAACATATCTTTAAGTCGAGACAAACGTATAGATTAGTATATGTATAAACCAGCCGAGTTATTGACATAATTTATTATTCTACAGACAAATTCGGAGTTTTTAAGCGGTCAAATGCAAAGTGAAAATAAAAGACTAGAAATTAAAGGTGCCGCACGATTCAATGAAGTTTTGTTCTTAATAGACCTTAATATATAAATACTTTCTAATGAATCAAGCATAGTTTGATGTCTAACGTTTTTGACAAGTTTCAAATTTTCTTTGTCAGTGGGATGATTATTATCTCATATATGTTGTGCCACATATGATTTGTCCACCGTACCATATCCTAACTGTGCGAGATGTTCACGAAATCTGGTGGCTATGTTTCTCCTAGTTTGACCCACGTATTTAAGATCGCAATCTTAGCAACTAATCTCATAAATACCGGACATTTCAGTGACTTTGTCTTTGTCTTTCGTATTACCCAACAAATTTTTTAAATTACTTTTCGTCGAGAAACTCAAATGTAAATCGGCTTTCTTAAAAATACTTTCCAAACCCTTTGTGATTCGTGGTTCATAAGGTAAACACAAATTTTTTCTCTATTTTATCCTTCTTAAATGTCGTACATTCAGATATCATTTTCTTTGTTCTGTGTTTGTTAACAAATTTGTCTATTAAACCATCCGAGTAACCGTTATATCTCGCCAATTTTTTTATGTATTTTAATTCTGTATTAAATCTATTTTTACTTAACGGAAATTTAATCAATCTGTTTACTAAGAAATTTACACTAGCCGTTTATTGAGTCGTTAGGAATATAACTAATAGTAGCCGTTTCCTTCCTATAGACATCGAATTCAAGCGAGCCATTATTTTTATTTTTAATAACTAGTACATCTAGGAACGAAAGTTTATTGTTGATTTCTGTTTCGTGGGTAAATTTTATTGAATAAAATTGACTATTTAGTTTTTCAGCAAATTCTTCAACCTTACATATATTTGGGTCAAACACTGCAAAAATATCGTCGAGATAACGAAACCAAACTCTAGGGAAATACCCATTTTTATTTTTCAAATCCGTCTCAAATCTACTCATAAACAAGTCTGCAATAAAAGGAGATAATGGATTGCCCATTGCTGTGCCTTCAGTTTGTTCAAAAAACTCATTGTTAAATTGAAAAATATTTTGTTTTATACAAAGGCTAAAGGAAAAAAAGTTATAGGCATTTTAAGAAAAAATATTTGGGTGCCACTGGTGATCAGAGGAAAGCACAAGAACAAAATATTGTGTAATTAACAAAACCAATTGAATATTACATCCAACGGTTAAGTTTCAAAAACGTCAAGAAGTAGCAGAACAAATATTTTGAAAATTTTTCTTCAAACGTCAAAGTCGCGATTTGAAACGTCAAAATTTGCAATTTTCAGACAACGAATTTGGAACAAATACGGATTATGTAGACGATATGACGTAAGAAATATGTTTTACAAACCCTTAGCATTCAGATTCAACCATCATTGTCCGTGATTTTACTAAAATGTTTTCAGAAAATCCATTTCAAATAGACCCTCTTTCTCTCTAACAGTTTTTTACCTAATAAGCCGCACCAAACATTAATACCAAATATGTCTTGCAATCGTCTTTCTTCCTTTAAATCGGGATTTTCATTTACCCAATAATGCCTATTATGGCGATTATACACACCACAATTTGTAAATCTGGATTCATCAGTCCATATTATTTTCAAGTGAAAATTTTCACCTTCCTGACATTGTCCTTGATACCACCTGCAGAATTGAAGTCGCTTAGGGTAACCGTCAACATTTAAGCCTTGTACGATTGTAGGTTTGTATGGACGGTAATCACTTTGTTTTAATACACGGTGTACCGTACTTTTTGAAACGTCAATTTGTTCACCATAAAACCGAACAGATTACGGAAGGTTTTCGTTTGAAACTTGTAAGACGGTATTATCTCTTTCTTCACTTCTAGGCATTTGTAGTTTCTTTGCGTGGAAGCTACCGTTGTTCAATAGATTGGTCACAATCCTGCGAAATATTTTGGTATTTGGTTGTCGTTTTCTGGGTAGTTGTTTTGATATGAATTTGCAGCTGCCTCAGTATTTCGGTTATCACGAATATAACATTCCAACATGTCAAACTCCTATTTTTTTGCCTATTTTTTTTCTTCATTACTGAACATATTGTTGAATAATATTTAAAATAAACAGGAAACAAACTATTTGGTACAAAATTTTAAGCAACGTGTTAAATTCACCTCAAATTCTTCACATAATTAAGAATGACAGTATTCTTAATTGTCGCGATAGTGTTATATCCATAGCAACCTTTCTTCTCTTGTTTTTCAGTTGAGTTACGTTTAAACATCAAACAATTTTCAAAGGCGTCTTCGTATATCATTAATCTGCTTTTTATTGAGTTCTGTTAGTAAATTTGATTGTTTACTAGGTTTACCTATTTAATTAAATTATAGCAATTTTTTGTTGTAATGTAAAATATCATTTGTAATAATGGGCCGATTTATTGGTGTGCTCAAAGTTCCTATTTTTTTTATCGTGAATTATTACGGAAAATTATATTAGAAGTAGAAGTCTATTGTTAGACTCCTTGGCCTACTGCTTTTTGAACACTTTTTTTGTCATTTGTTTTCTGGTATTGGATTTCATAGCCTACTATCCTCAAAACTGTTTTTCTCAAAATTGTCAGTACAGTTACAAGATTTCTCAAGCATGTTGTACATCATTGGAAAGCTATTTTCACAAGCTATCACATGAGCGATAAATCTAATATGGCTGCCATAATAAAAATAAACGTTGATACCTGTAGCTCAAAAACAAATGACAATGCAAAGTTGAGAAGAGCATAATAAGTGTCCTGATAATGTGCAAGTCTTAGACATGTCAGATCAACGCCTACTTAGATATTGAAGAAAAAAAAATCCACAAATTTTTGTTTTCTCAAAAAAATTCGACAACGCAAAGGGACAGGGCAAAATACATATTTCAAACGAGCATAAAATTCTACAAAGCATTGCTCATTTAACCGTCTCCCTATCTCTAAGAATAACGGAGATAGCAATGCATTACCATCCAAAAAATAGTGGACCGATTTTGATAAACTTTAGCATGTGCCTTCCTTTTGTAAGTGGCTTGGATAAGTTCGTTAGCCAGGGAAATCAAACCAGACTTTCGGGGAAAATTTTGGGTTTTCGTCCGGAAAAAAAAATTATTTCCAAAAATAGAAAATCTATGATAACCAAATTTGGTACTTAAGTTTACGATATTAAAAGGAAAGGAAACTATAAACCGAAATTTATATTTCTATCTTAAAAGAAAAAAAAAGTTATAAAATTTTTTTTGGTGTCTGATCATTTCTGTGAAAATCACTACCATAACGCACTTGCTGCGTGCAGACTTTTTTATAACTTGACAAAAAAGTATTGTACCGAGCAAAAATGTCGATATTAAATCTTCTATATTTTGCTTTGAAGTCGACCCTGTTGCTAATGTGTAGACCTTGTGGACCTACTTACACATATTATCGTGTTTTATTAATAATAACGAAGCAAGAAATTTTTTCAGTGTCTGCACAAGAAAGAATAATAACTTTTAACCGCAAATTTCCTGACACTTCGCTACCGGTCATGCATGGAAGTGTCTAAACTTCATGTATCGGTACCGTAGACTGTTATAAGCAAATAAACAAATAAATGCTGCTGTAGTTCCAGCAAACATTCCACCACATACTTCAATTTATATCGTTAATGGTGGCAGAAAAAGTAACCTCAAGAAATACAATCATGTGCTGAAGAAGTTTCCTTGAATCTTGTTATGTTATGGTTTTACTTAGAATCGCATTAGTGCCTTTATTTTTGTTTTCTCTTCTGATGCTTGCAAAAATGCTACTTTTCTTTTCTGGTGACGGCAAGAAGACTTTGAGATCAAAAAGCTGCATTCCCACCTACGGAATTTTCCATGCAAATTTGTTGCCTCGATTAAAAGCGTGACAAATACAATTAAGGGAAGTTGAAATCAATGAGATGAAACTTGAAGAGAACCACATGAATTTATTTATTAAAATTAAGCAAAGTAAAAAAAGTCTGGACGATGCAAGTGCGAAATGGAAGTGAATTTTCATAAACATGTTTTTAATAGCAAATATGTCACCGATATAGCCTATATAGTAGAAACAAGGTATCAGATTTGATTAAAATAACTTTATTGTTTGAAAATGTACAAAAATTTGACGAAAATAAGCTTAAAATGTTTCCAAAAAAACTGGTTTCCTAGCCAACGTACCTTAGGTTAATAGAAAATTGAGTTATTGAAATTTGAAGGATTTAATGAAAATTTGCTACCAAAATGCCCTTACTGGGTCTCGATTTTTTTCTCTTACACATATGTATCATATTTCGATAAAAAAAATGTTTTTAATAGCAAATATGTTTTTGTAAAGAAAGCAGGCTTCAAATTTGGTTACCAGTATAACCTATGTAGTAGAAACAATGTGCCATGTTTCATCAAAATAACTGTATTGTTTGAAAATGTACAAAAATTTCCGCAAGTAAACTTAAAGTGTTCCCGAAAAAACTGGTTTCTTGGTCAACCTTGCAGGTTAGTAGCAAATTGAGCTATTCAAATTTGAAGCATTTAATGAAAATTCGCTACCATAACGCACTTGCTGCGTCCCGAATTTCTTTTCTTACAAAGGTGTATTAGATTTCTATTGAAAATACAAAAAGGCAATAACATAAGGCGTGTTCGATTAAAAAAAAGAAAATTTGATTCACCAACGACTTATGGGCCATCCTGTAATTGTAGAAATATGTTTTTAAGATGTAGCTCAAGACACCCTATAATTAATGTGTACATTTTTTTTCGTATCTTGCATAATAACGGATATATTGAACTTTAAAGATTTTTTACGAAAATTCGACAAAAATGAGCACACATAAGCGCAATATAGAATTATAGTTAATCTAGGAACAACCTCTCTTCTATTGCCAATTTAACTCAAGGATGCACGCCACTGTAAAACTTAGGGTGTATCTATGTATAACTATAATTATGAATAAATACAAGTATAGGAGCCATACATTGTAAACCACCTTATGTAAAAATAATATAGTTGAATATTCAGATTACTCTAATGTTACTTAGTTTAAGACTGATATTAAACTTGTATTATAAAATTATGTATTCCTAATATTGAATAAACGTTTTGAGATTGAAATTATTAACCCATAAACTCTATTATAGCCAACACTACTGCCAAAGCATCCGAGAAAGGGTCTCGCGACTTTGACGTTTTGAGGAAAACCCAAATTTATTTTTCTGTAACTTTTCTGTCCTTTAACCTACAGAGCTAAATTTTGGTAGGTAACTTACTTATAATGATGTAAACCCGCGTAACAATTTGGTTGTCCTTACTTTGTTAATTCCTTAGATATACATTTTTTTCGAAAGAAAACACAAAACTTTCCCGGAAATCCTCGGCGGATTTTCCTGGCTAACGAACTGATTCAAGCCACTTGCAAAGGGAAGACACTCACCAAGTTTTATCAAAATCGGTCCCCTATTTTTTTAGTTATAGGTGTGACACACACACACACACACATATATATATATATATATATATATATATATATATATATATATATATATATATATATATATATATATATATATATATATAAACATATAAATTCTGAAACCGACCTCGGATTTGGGTTCCAGGGGTCCTAAATAGCGCTCATTTGAAGAATTTTTTTTGTTTTGTAGAATTTCATTCTCGTTCCAAATATGGCTTGTATTTTCCCTGCCTCTTTTCGTTTTCTAGTTATTTTGAAAAAACAAAATTTGTCGATTTTTCTTCAATATCTAAGTAGGCGTTGATCTGACATGTCTAAGACTTGCACATTATCAGGACACTTTTTACAGAGTAATCTTTTTGTGCTATTCTCAACTTTATATTATCACTTGTTTTTGAGCTAAAAAAACGTGTGTTTTTATTATGTTATAACTGGTCTGAGCATGGTTTTATACAAGATTAGTTCCTCTTTCGATTACTATTTCTGTGCAGTAGAGTGCATGGGGATTGTAGCATGCCGTATGCTTTTCCAACTGATTCATTTATACCTTTCCTAAAAATAAGCTTAGTATCTAATGAGCTAACCCTCGAATTTTTCACAATATGGTTTTCTTTTATGATTTTATTGAGATATTTTTAGTGGTTACAAAATCTTAACATCTTTAATTTTTTTAGTAAAAGTCACCGTTTCTGATTTATTACGACTGACTTTGACTTTCCAATTTTCAAAGTATTTGTGCAGTATATTCAGGTGAATTTGAATTTGCTTTGCAGCACCGACAGCACTGAAAAAATGGCAGTGTCATCTACCAATGGAGCAGATTTAGTTTTTGGGATCTAAGAAAAATCGTTGATGTAACGGGTGATCCAATTTGAGTTTCCTATGTTCACAGCACCGCAAATCAAAAAGTTGTCAAAAAGCACATGTTTTTCAGGTGTCTGACACTATACATTTACGAAATGGATCGCTTAACCACCGCTCAGCGCGTTAAAATTGTTGAATCGTTTTACAGAAATAACAATTCTGTACGAACTGTGTACAGAAATTTACGAGAATATTATGGTCAATTTAAGCGTCCTACTGAGCGAACAATTCGCAACGTAGTGCAAAAATTTCAAGAGACTGGAAGCATTGGAAATCGTGTGAGGCATATGCATCATCGTGGCCATCCGATCAGCAGAAAATATTGCTGCTGTAAGTGAAAGTGTGGCCGAAGACCCGGAAGTGTCGATTCGTCGGCGTTCGCAGCTTTTACGGTTATCTTACGGCTCCCTTTGACGAATTTTGCACCAGGACTTTCATCTAAAGCCGTATAAGATTCAGCTAACACAAGAACTAAAGCCGAGAGACCATCGACAGCGAAGAATATACGCAGACTGGGTGTTAGAGCAGCAGGAAGTTGATGCAGACTTTTTAACAACAAAAATCTCTGACGAGGCACATATTCATTTGTCTGGCTATGTCAATAAACATTATTGTCGAATATGGGGCGCAGAAAATCCTCATGTGATCCACGAAACTCCATTACATGGCCAAAAAGTAACTGTTTGGTGTGCATTGTGGTCAGGTAGAACCTCCCAATAGCGGCCCAATCGGGGAACACAAAACTGGCCGTTATACAGAGGTGGCCGCTATTCAGAGGTTTGCCTATAATAAATATACTTATGTAGATAGTACGGTTAATATATGTGTATAATATAGGTTGTTTACTACAGGGAACTTATCAAGTTTTTAACATTTTTAGAAAAAAAAAACAACAATTAAATTGTAAATCACAAACTTTTATTTACATACTGCAAGTAATATGTAGGAAGAGGTACAGAACAACGACAAAAAATTAAGTTTAAATTGTAAGATGCACAATTTATTTTAAACTTTTTTGACATATTTCATGATAGATTGCTGTTTCATATTCCTGATTTTATTTTTATAATTCTCCGATTCACAGTCAATTAACATTTTTGAAATATTTGAAGCTAAAAAACCGTTATTTGAAAGCACAAAAAACTTTCTAAGTCTCGTAATTTTAGGCAAGCTTCGGATAAACTTGAAATTGTAGATACAGATGCAACACAATCAGATTCTTCACATTCGCTATTAGAATTGGTTCTTATTTTCACGTATTTCTTCAATACAATCGGTGATTGTTAGTTCGGGACTTTCGGTTAAAATATTATCATCAACTGCTGCAAAGTGTCTTAAGCTTTAAAATGGGTTAGTCAATGTGGGAAATAATTACGCCAAGGGAATGTCATCTTCTTCATGAGTAATATTTTCTAATTCCTGCTCATTCTGTGAAAATCCAGCTTTGCAGAAACATTTGCTAATAGTGTCTTTTGAGATCATTTTCCAGGAAGCAGCTATCCATATCAAAGCATTGGTAATGGTGATGTGTTTATCGAATTCTTGAACTAAATCACTGTCAATTAACGTTAACAGTCTTTTAACCAGTAAACCTCTATAAATCATTTTGAAATTTTGAATTATACCTTGATCTAAAGCTTGACAGTGGGATGTATTCGGCGGAAGAAAAGCTATCTTTACGTTTTCCAGTGGGATCTTGATGTGCGAAGTTGCATTGTCTAAAAGTAGCACTACTTTCCTGTTTTGTCTTTTCATTTTATTGTTAAATTTATGAAACCATGCTGTCATTATATCTGTTGTCATCCAAGCCCTTTTGTTTGATACCCACTCCAGTGGCAGTGCGCTAATATGTTCACCCTTAAAACAACGTGGATTCTTGCTTTTGCCAATAATTAGAGGTTCTTCTTTTTCACCCAGCATATTAGCACAAAATAGAATTGTCAGTCATTGTTTAGCTATTTTTCTTCCAGCACACTTGTCGTTCTTTAAAGCAAAGGTTTTTGATGGTGTCGCACGGTAATAAAGACCTGTTTCATCTGCATTATAAATGTCTCTCGGGCAATAAGCTTTTAAGATTGATGGCAATGTTAATTTCCAATTTTCTACATCCGTGATGTTGAGGTCAGCTGACACACCACAAATTGCTTTGAAGCAAATACTATGTCTTTATCAAAATTTTTCTAGCCACCCATTTGATGCTTTGAAATTGATCAGATTTAAATTCTGCGCCGCTTCTAATGCTCTTTGTTGAATTAAAGGTCCTGATACAGGCACATTTTTATTTCGAGGTTTGCAAAACCAGTTATACACCACTTGATCAACAGCACTACCCTCAGTTTTTAGAAATTTTCTCATCTGTTCCACGTTAGCACCTTGTTCACAAAGTTTTTTATATCACTTTTATTTTTTTAAATGTCATTTATCTGAGTTTTTCCACCACCAAACTTTTCTGCCAATTTTCTTGAACTTGAACCGCTTTTTTCACTATCTGTAATGATTTTAATTTTTTCTTTAAAACTGAGACGTTTTCTTTTCATCGACATATTGAGTTGTTGATAAGCAGAAGGATCTAACTTAACTGATTATTCAGTTAGGTATACGTTTCCTTTTACTTTACAGAACATTTTACCGTTAGTAAAGGCATCCAATATCTAAACTAGACATTAAAATTTATTCAATTCTTAAAGTGCACTGGTTGCCGTTTCTTGGAAGTTGCTGTTCTTGTACCAGATTCGGCGTTGAGGGTGATTTTTTGATGACCGTTATATAGAGGTAAATTTACTAAAAAAAAAGTATTTCAAATTTTTATAGGAATTGTCCGTGGCCGTTGTATAGAGGTGGCCGCTATAAAGAGGTTAGTTAATACACAAATGCCATAAGAACCATTTTCTGCGTTTACATTTGGCCGGTATATAGAGGTGGCCGCTTTATAGTGATGGCCGCTTTACAGAGGTGGCCGTTAACGGAGGTTTTACTGTACCTTTAAAGGATCGGTTGCTGCAGAAGGTCCAGAGGCAATATTATTTTTCATCATTAATTAAATACATAATATTTTTGATTAATAAAAACAAATCCGAATATTTCTTTAAATTTGTGTGTTTTTTTTAAACAAGTTCGGAAACTCAAGTTGGATCACCCTTTAGATGTTGAAAAAATTCGTACAGGAACAGGCTCTTACCACTGGACCATAGAGGCTGCTGTGGATAAAATGGAATTCATTATTAGTCATACGGTACAGAGATTTAGTGATCTGACCTTGTATAAAAATTCTCGCTATAAGCTTCCCTTTTAATTTGAAGTACCCCGACACCCGTTTGTATAATGAATTCCTGCGACCGAATAAAAAACTGACGTACGTCCCCATATGTCAACAACCTCCAGGATGTAGTTGCCGTAAGTGGATCATATATCTGCGGTTTTTCGTTCGGAAAAAGCAGTGTGTCCCCGACGGTACGTCGAAAGAGCCGTCACCACACGTTTCGTTAAGTGCGAAACTTTACATGCAAAATTGAAGTCGATAATTCATTGGGCCGAACAGTATTAGAATTACAGGGAGAGAACAGTACGAAGCACGTACATCTTAAATTAAAAACAGCCTGGACTGTACCGTTCAGGGGGTTGGAGAAGGGGGACGGCTGGAAGATGTGTAATGCGCGCGCCTGCTTCAAATTAAACCTCGATCTTAATTCCAACCAGCGTTAATTTGTCCCTCTTTGTCGCGTCCACGGCCTCCCAGATGCTCTCGCCATGGAACGTCTCAGGTCCTCTCTACCCCAAAAGCGAAAGTCTTCTGGAATAATAATCAAGAGCTTTATTCTCAACCAATAAATACGACTGTAGGATTTTAAACTCATCCGCAGTACAATTATTCAAGTTATAACATATTCTGCTTTTAATCCGGCCGTCTTTCTTTGTTTATCGAGCGAGAGAAGTAAGTCCGTTTCTTTTCAGGAGGCAAAAGTTTTAATGACCGCGCGCCGTCGAGTTTCTTGTCTTTACTCATTGCATGTAAGTGGAAGAAGGAAGAATTCTCAATCAATAATTGTCACGGGCTCGGCCCCATACACTCACACACACATATACATTCGCAACGACTTAATGCATGTATTATAACGGCGGGGTAGTGCGGGGGCCGCAGCTACAACAGAAAACTCATTCCTCTCTTCTTGTTCTTGTCTATTCCGGACACTCCCGCACCCCCAACAGACCCCATACCGCCTTTCGCAGGACTCGGCTCGTTCCTCATGTTCGCATTTAAATTTTAACTGACATGTAAATCTTACAACTGTGTATTATAACTGACCTCTTTCGGTATGGCTGGAAGATGACAAAAACAATACGGATAGTCTTACATTGTTACATTTCACCTTTACGATATCTACCATTTTATTAGTTATCACACAAAGTCTGGACACAGCAAGTGACAGCGATTTTTTATAGAATTGTTATACCAACTTTTTTTTACTAAAATTATATCTACAGTGTGAAACACACTTATGGAATAAAATTCATTATTCAGCAAAAAAAGTTTTTGTGGAAAACGCTGAGACAGGGGAAGTTTAATTGGTAAATTTGCAGTTTAACTCACGGACGATTTTTAAATTTTTCTCTTCAGAAACGTGCCTAGAACCCCCCCTGGACGCACAACTCACAAGAAAAATTTCTTGTTCTCACCCACCAAGGAAGTTACGGGACCAGGAGTGAAGAGGGGTGCTGGGCGGGGTAGGAACTAAGGAGGAAATATGAGCAGAAAATGCGAAGAAAGCGGCTTGAAAGCTGTCTTTTTCACATCCTGACGCCATATCTCCCCTAAACCCTGCACATCACCCCTATTCACGCCAGGTCCCGTAACTTCCTTAGTGGGTATGAACAAGAAATTTTTCTCGTGGTTTATGCAACGGGGGTGGTTGTACGCACGCGTGGGGAGAAGGAAAACCCTACAGCGAAGCACCCGGAAACACACCCCAACCCCCCCCCCCTCCTCCGAGAAAAGGGCGACCCTTAAGTAGGCGGGTTCCGTCATTTCATGCATCGCGAGAGCGGCATTGCCGGATATTGCTTATTGCTGTAGGGGCCTGCCTGACCTGACCTGACCTACAGGGCAGGTCAGGCCAGGTCGGTGATGCTTAAGCAGACGGATCCGGTCCATGCATCACGAGAGCGTCATTTCAGGCTGCATTGGGTCCTCCCTGGCCTGACGTTTCTGACCAACAGGGCTGCCTGACCTGACCTTCCTGACCTGCCCTGTAGGTCAGGTCAGGTCAGGTGAAAGTCAGGTCAGGGAGTCCTGTTGGTCAGAAACGTCAGGCCAGGGAGGACCCTAGAGCCATAAGCACAGTCCGGCAATGCTGATTGAAATGACGGGGCCCGTCTACTTAAGGATCGCCCGATATTTACACAAAAGAACAACAAATTTACCTTAACATCTCAGGAAAATGATGTAGGTCCGGCCCTTGTGTAGGCAACCTGACCTGCCCTTGTAATTTGACGGCCTCGACATGGCAATTTCCTCGCCACAAAAACAACATAGGAAACAAATAACGCGTCACCGACCAAGAAAAGGGGCCACACATGCACCTTATAAGCCACTATAATATCACTGGTCAACAACAGAACAAGGTAAACAGCACACAATTTCAGAAAAAAATGTTCGTAATACAGGAATGCATGAGAAAACGTCCAAAGCGCACTGGTACTAGCGCCGTACTGAAAGCGATATGTAAACTCCCATATTCTGATTCCAGAATATTCTAGGGATTCCCAAACACAATGGACACCTTATGCCAAATGTAATGTTTAGGAGGGAATGAGACGGCACGTAACAGGACCGTACTAGGAAATTGTTAAAAAACTGTGTAATGTGTAAACAATTTTAAATGCGAATAACTCGGGAAATAAGGGAGAACAAAAGGTAATATTTGCGTCAGCGCGTATTTAAGACACCAAACTTTATCTATCAGCAGTCGATATTTTTCAAATCGTCCGTGAGTTAAACTGCAAATTCACCGTTTAATTTGTCCAACATTATCCTATAATCATAGTTAAAAAAATTAAACTCCCACCATTTTACCCCCACCACTTTTTCATATTTTTTTTTAAATAGCAACCCTACATTTTTCATCGCAATTCTATGGATCACATTTTTCTGAATTAGGAAATACACCATATGTATGCTCTAATATTACAGTTTTCAATACAGGGTGGAAATTTAATACCGGAAAAACTAAACAGTTTACCCTGAAATTCAAATTTCGAAAATAAACTTAATAAAAACATCCCTTTCTTATAATAAATGTTAAAAATGTTCTCCATTCACTTGCACACAACGAAATAGTCTGCTCTGGTATTCTTCTCTGAATCTTATCTTAAATTTCTTATCTTGTCTTTTATCTAAAACGTACTTGGTATCATTAATCGTTTCTTATTAACTACCAATTTTTTGCAGTGTGAAATGCGAAATTTAACAGTTCTGTTTTATTTTGTGGTGAATTGTGTTGAATGCACGGTCTCCTAATAAGTTAGTCGTAATTTTGTTCCGATAATTTCAATTAATTTTTGGTATAATAATGCGATACTTAACTGAAACTCTACGAACAGAAATATTAATGATGATAGGGTATGGTGATATGTGTAGAACACATGCACAAGTTGTTAACCTATTTAATGAAAAGCCTCCATATTTGCCCCCACTAACCCAGGGAACTGTGTCTAAGATACATTTGCAATTTCGTGATTATGGACACGTTAAACCACTGCCTGTAAGACCTAAGTTTGTTGAAGAAGATGTGAAATTCAATATTTTAGTGGCTTTTCAAGAAGAACCAACAACTTGTACCCTTCAAGTTGCACGTGAGAATGATGTTAGTCAATCCACACTTTTAAGGTGTCTCAAAAACGAAAAAAATCATCCCTATAAACTACAACACGTTTAAGAGTTCATTGACGGTAATTCTAATAGAAGACTGCAATTTTGTAAACAACTGCTGGACATGTTACATAGAAATGGTATTTCTTCTGCTGACCATTTGTTTTCCAATGAAGTAACATTTTTTTTGAATGGCGATGTAAACAGGCAACATTTCAGATACTGGGCTGCCGAAAACCCCCACTGGATGCGACAAACACACACTCAGCGTCCTCGGAAGTTGAACGTTTGGGCTGGTGTCATTGGTGATCACGTAGTTGGACCTGTTTTTATATAACATCTAAACGGTCAAAGATATTTAGAATTGCTAAGACAACAGGTTGTCCCATTGTTAGCAGAATTACATCCAAATGTAATGGAACCTAGTATTCCCCATGAAAGGATATGGCTTCAACAAGACGGTGCACCGTCCCACTTTGCTCTTCAAGTACAGGAGTATTTACACAGTCTTTCCACAAAGATGGATTTAACGAAGATGTTTCGTAGAATCGCCCGCTAGATCACCAGATCTTACACCACTTGATTTCTTTTTATGAGGATACCTTAAAAACAGAGTGTATAAATCGCAACCTGCTGGCTTAGATGATAAAATGAAAATAACAACAGAAATTAGAAACGTAACGCCGGACATGTTGAACAGAGTTAGGGAAGAATTCCAGAGCAGATTATTTCGTTGTGAGCAAGTGAATGGAGAACATTTTGAACATTTATTATAAGAAAGGGACATTCTTATTAAGTTTGTTTTCGAAATTTTGATTTCAGGGTAAACTGTATAGTTTTAAAATTCCGGTATTAAATTTCTACCCTGTATTGAAAACTGTAATATTATACCATACATATGTGGTGTCTCTGCATTCAGAAAAATGTGATCCATCGAATTGTGGTGAAAAAATTTAGGGTTGCTATTTAAGGAAAAGGATAAAGTGGTGGGGGTAAAATAGTGGGAGTTTAATTTTTTTTACTGTGATTATAAGATAATGTTCGACAAATTAAACTTGTCGTGTCTCAGCGTCAATTTTTTGCTGGATAATGAATTTTATTTCATAAGTGTTTCACACTGTATATATATATATATATATATATATATATATATATATATATATATATATATAGGTGTCTGTCCAGCCGAGAATTTACACGATACATATTTCAGGAACCACTCAACATTTTTCTCTGAAACTTTGCAAACAAATAAAATGCGATCTATTTAAGCAAAATTTTTACGGTTCTGACACTTCCGGTTGTACCGGAAGTTGACACAATCTTCTTTATTTTAAATGGAATACCCACTTTTTTATCATTTTAATATAACTTTATGCAACATACCATATGCCTAAATATTACGTTATTCTAGATGTTCAAAATTTTATGGAAAAAATTACAGTTGCAAACCACTAAAACGTTTAGCCCTCCAAATGAACCGTAAAAAATGCATTATTTTATATTCTGGCGTTCATAAGCAAAGACACCGGTATTAGGTAGATAATCAGAAAATCTTCAAAATTATACAATTTGACTACAAAAATGGTCAAAAGTTTGAATCTTAAAATATGGAATATCTTCATTTTTAAAAATAAAAACAGCCGTTTTTTATTTCGTTGGGATGCCCGACTAAAGAGAGGGCGCAAGTTTGTATTTACATCCCTATACCTAAATGTGACGGTTTTTATGTTATCGGCGATTTTTTGGAAAATCGCTGTTTTATGATATTTCTGCAATTAATATGTTGGCCATGAAAATAAATGTCCTGATAGACCTGATAGAATAATGTTCCAGAGAAGTGTTCCCACTCATTGATGGTCTATTCTGGCCATAGAGCAAAGGAAGCTTCGTTTCGTTGCTCTTTGGTTTTTTCGTTGACAGTTCTCTACTTGCTCGTGTCATCTGTCACTTGTCATTTGCATTTTCAATCATCTTTGTAATTTTAGAGGTTTTGTTTTATAAGTGCACAGACTCCATTTTGCTGCTTTAATCAACTAAAAAGTAAGCGTCGTCTATATTCATCCTCGAGCTGCTTCAAGCCTGCTTCTGTTCTCTTATTCCATGTAATTTTCATATGGAAATCTGAAGACAATAGATGAAAACTAAAACTTTGACAATATTCCATACAGCACATTTTCTGGAATAAAAAAGAGTCTGGACACAGCAAGTGCGTTATGGTAGTGAATTTTCATAAAAATGGTTTTAATAGCAAATACGTGTGTTCTCTTTTAAGATAGCAGGCATCAAATTGGTTACCAGTATAACCTATATAGTAAAAACAATGTGCCATGTTTCATCAAATAACTTTATTGGTTGAAAATGTACAAAAATTTCCGAAAGTAAACTTAAAGTGTTCCCGAAAATACTCGTTTCTTGGTCAACCTTATAGGTTAATAGCAAATTGAGCTATTAAAATTTGAAGCATTTAATAGAAATTCGCTACCATAACGTACCTGCTGCGTCCCGAATTTCTTTTCTTACAAACATGCATTATATTTTGATGGAAAATGCAAAAATGCAATAACATAAGGCGTGTTCGACTAAAAAAAAAAAGAAAATTTGTATCACCAACGACTTATGGGCCATCCTGTGATTGTTGAAATATTTTTTAAGATGTAGCTTATAATTAGTGTATACAATTGTTTTTCATATCTTGTATAATAACGGATATATTGGGCTTTATTGATTTTTTACGAAAATCCGACAAAAATTATATACCATTAAACGATAAACTCTATAGCTAAGATTACTGCCAAAGTATCAGAGGAAGGGTCTATTTGAAATTAATTTTCTGGAAATAATTTAGTAAAATGAAGAACAATGACAGTTGAAGCTAAGACTTCAGGGTTTGCAAAACATTCTTCTTGATACATTTTCTTTCCATAGCCCGTATTAGTTTCAAGTTCTTTGCCTAAATGTTGCCAATTTTGACGTTTTAAATCGCGATTTTGACGTTTCGAGGAAAACGCCAATTTATTCTTCTTTAAATGCCTCTAACTTTTTTTTTCTTTTAACTTACAGAGCTAAATTTTGGCAGTTAATTTAACTATAACGACGTAAACCCGCACATCAGATTTAGTAGCCCTTACTTTGTTATTTCCGGATATACAATTTTTTTTCGAAAGAAAATACAAAATTTTCCGGCAAGACCTGGGCCGATTTTCCTGGCTAACGAACTTATCCAAGCCACGGGCAAAAGGAAGGCACCTACCAAATTTCATCAAAATCGGTCCATTATTTTTTGAGTTATCGTCCGGATATATATATATATATATATATATATATATATATATATATATATATATATATATATATATATATATATATATATATATATATATATATATATATATATATATATATATATAACACCGATCTTGTCATTAGTGAATTTTTTTAAAAAAATTCACTAAAAACAGGAATTGTAAGTATTAATTGCCAGATAAGCACCTTTTTTTCGTTTTCTGTCTGAATTTCGCTTGTTAAGATGTTCTCAGTGAGTTCTGCTCAGCTGTGCGCCTGTTTGCCTTGTATGGTGTGTCTGTCACATTTTTTTAACTAGTTGATTAACTTGACTTTTTAACTTGTATTTGACTCCTTCACAGTGTTATCTTTGTGGGTCTCAGTCCCGTTTTAAATATATGTAAAGAATGCTGTTTAACTCCTGACACTCTGTCAGTTTAGCTTTGCATGACCGTTAAGACTTTGATTTTTTGCTGCCTTACATTAGCTATTGTTAGACCCTTAGTTTCTGACAACCACCTTTTTACATTCTAGGCCTTTATCCCCTGAAGATGGCTCAAAGGAGCCGAAACGCGTAGGGTTAACAATTAAATGTATAGTCTGGCAGAAAAAGCTTTCTAATTCAAAATTCTCTTTAATTATGTCAAACCCAAATGTGTTATAATAGTGAATTTTTATAAGCATTGCACACTGTTAGTAAGATATATTATTAAAACTAATTCTTAAATTTAAATGGATCTTGGAGATCGGTTTTAGAGTCCCAGTTAGCGATTATTTGAAAAAAATTATATTTTATATGGAGCTAATAAATTAAAATTTGATCTTAGATATAATATGTAAGTACTGAAAGTGTCTTTAAAAAATTGTGTTACAAATTTTATTAAAGCTACAAAAGCTGTTCAGAAAAAAATTAATTATTTACAAAAAGAATGTACCTGTGAAATCACAAATATGGCAGGTATTTTTCCTTTTTAATTGCTTGGATCGTTTTGTTTTAGTGGAAACATCCAGTTTCTGCAAACAATAAACAACAAAAAAGGTTTTTTGAAACAAATTTGTAGTTATCCGCCAAGCTCATTATGTTATTTTTCTTTAATTTAGTACCCACGTGCGTTTACATAGGTGTTACTTTGGTTTAAAATTGAAGATTCTAGCTTAATAGGAAACTAATTGAGCAACCTGATTTTAAATATTTTTACTAAAATTTTCTACTATACCATACTTGCTGCACACTTATTTAGTGTTGCTGTACCCATACTTTTTGATAATCTGTTCTGCGCACAGTAAATATGATTTTAAGGAGGTATAGCTGCAAAATGAGATGAAGCAGCTTAAAGACGTCCAACTAAGCTGTTTCTTTCGCAGTTTCCCCTCACATTTTCTTTTTATATTATTCTCCGCCCAGCACCCCTATTCTTTCTTGGTCCCGTAACTTTCTTATGGGCTGTTTGCAAGAAATTCTTCTTGTGGTTTGGGCACCCAGAAAGGGTTCTAAGCATATTTCCGAAAGGATTTTTCCAAACACCTCTCATGTGCTAATCTGCAAATTCACCGAAAATTTAATTTTTATTTACAAACGAAATATATCTATGGAATTATAGGTGGCAGGTAAATATTTTTACATATTAATCGCTTGAATTGTTTTAATCAACTCAATCGAACCAGTTTCCGCAAACAAAATAACAAAAAAGGTTTTTTAAAACAAATTTGCAATTATCTGCGAAGGTCATTGTGTTATTTTTTAAATTTAGCATCCACGCTGCTTTTCTATAGGTTTTCTTTTTGTATCAAAACTGAAGATTTTAGTTTGTTGTGAAATTGGGTTATCACCATTTGACATATTTTTATGAAAATTCGCTGCCATAACGCACTCAAAGTCTTTTCAACACTTATTTACTATTGCTGTATCCATACTTTTTAAAAATAAAATATATATAAAAAATAAAGAAATTAAAATTAAAATTTTAATCATTTAACCTAAACATCTGTTTATATAATTTTAACTAGCGATGTATGTACTTTGTAGTACCTACCTAGATATTATAAGTACCTACTGTATTAGTTTGAGGTGTGTATATTTCTTCTTTAAATAATTTTATTTGACTTAATGGTAATACCTACCAGTGAATTCTGTATTGAGTTCACTAGGTTATACATACAATATCTACAATCTACATGAAGTTTACCTATCACTTTTAGATATGTTCCATTGGATGTTACAATCATAATATACTACTGCAGTCATTTTGCCAAAGTTAAGTTAAAATTAAAAGTTGGCTTATTATTTACCTACTATTTCTTTTAACCTTTGAATATAGGTACCTAGTTGTTTTATATTATAAAATCCTAATAAGGTATTAGCAATTTGCATCAGCGGAGTCGATTTCGAGGTTATGCGATGAGCAGAGCGTATACGGTTCTCTGTGACAAATAGCTACCTGTGGTCAGATTAAACTAGGAGAGAAAGAGAGATCGCTTTTAATTTTAAACACCATGAACGTAAAGAATAGGAAGCTTAACATTTATACATAATCAAACGTCGTTCCAGATTGCTTTTAAACAAATTGAATTACTTTCATTAAATTGTTTATTTACTAGTATACATTCGCATGCTAAAATTTTGCGCCTTTGGACGCAAACTTTGTCCCGTATTAGGAAAGAAATGGTCCAAGACAGACATTTAAAAAATTGTTAGTTGGGTGTACGTTGTACAGGGTGATTCTTTATAATGTCGCCCCCCCTTTAACTTTGTTATTTTAAGTGTCCCAAAAAAATTGAAAGTATGGTTATGTAGGTGCTAAAAAATATATTTTTCTACATATAAAAAAATTTGAAAAATGATCGGTATACAGGGAAAACCAAAAAGTTCATTTTTTTTCAATGTATCACCCTATATATGAATTTTTTTTTCGATTCCTCGTAAAATTCTAAGCATAATTTATAAAACATACATTATACTTAAAATTAATAGTTTTTGAAATATTCGCATTTGAAACGTTATCATCAAATATTTTATTAAACCAAAACAACTGTTACAAATCAAGAAATCTAACAATAAATAATATAACAAAAACAGTTTCTAATTAAATATAAAGACGCTTCCGGGCCTCCATTTTCTTCAACACATTGTATAAGGGTTCTTCACATTTTCTCTAATGAATCTGTTATGAATGCTGGGTTATTTTCATTTAAATTAATAATTTCATTCCGTATAAAATCTTTAAGATGATCGAGGTTTTCAATTTGGTGGTCGTATACACGGTTTTTATACAACCCCAAAGAAACGCATCCATATGTGTGAAATCGGGGCTGTTTGCAGGCCATTTAATTGGCGCATTTCTTCCGATCCATTCAGGTAACCTTTCATTTAGGTAATTAAGCACAGCACGAATGTTGTGAGGGGGTGCTCCATCCTGTTGAAAAATTATATTTTGTAATATATTTAAACGCAAATCGTCTAAATATTCTTCGAACTCGTTCCAAGAAATCTAAATAGCGGCCTCCATTTAAAACAATATCAAAAAAATACGGACCGATAACTCGATCGCCCAGGATACCACACCACACATTCACGGATTGTCGCCCTGGAATTTAAATTCCCTATAAGAATGTGGATTCTCTCTTGCCCATTGTCTGGTATTTTTTCGGTTAAACAGGCCACTAGTAGAAAAGGTAGACTCGTCAGTCTATAGAACTGTTTTCAAAAATTGTTATTTATGTTTATTCTGTCTAGAATCAGTTGACAAAATGCGACCCGGTCATATTTTTGCATTTGGGTAAGCTTTGTAGTGGGTTTAATTTTATATGGCTTTAGATTCCATTTTCTTAACGTTCTTTGGACTTTACTGTATGAAGTTCGCTGAATATTTTCTTGTGTTGTTCGTAATGTCTTTGAAATGTTTGTTATGGAATTGTTTGGAGTCTCTTCTATAGCAAGTAAAATATTCAATTCTGCATTTTCATCTACGTTCACAGCAGTTCTTTTTCTCCTTTGTAAATTTGAGGTTTCTTGAAACTTACTATGTATAGACGTGAACGTTTTTCGAGTTGGGACATGCATACCGGGATTATCTTCTATCATATTTCTAATGACAGCGCGACAATTTAAATTATTTTTAATATAATAACTTAAAGTAACTCTTCTTTCTCTGTGTGAGTACGGAATTTTTACTTACTAAACAATACAACTACAACAATATTGACAGAATGTCACTGTCAGTTATTTGTTTTCAATTAAAAGCGTGGTGTCCTAGGACTTCTTGATTTGTAACAGTTTAATAAAATATTTGATGATAACGTTTCAAACGCGAATATTTCAAAAACTATTAATTTTAAGTATACGTTATGTTATATAAATTATATTTAGAATTTTACGAGAAATCGAAAAATAAATTCATATATAGGGTGATCCATTGAAAAAAAATGAACTTTTTGGTATTCCCTGCATACCGATCATTTTTCAAATTTTTTTATACGTAGAAAAAAAGCCTTTTGTAGCACCTACATAACCACACTTTCAATTTTTTTGGGACACTTAAAATAACAAAGTTAAAGGGGGGCGACATTATAAAGAATCACCCAGTACACATCTCTATCTATAAAATGTTGTGTAAACTGGACCTGTCGTGACAAAATACTACCTGGTCCTGCACCGATTGGCGTTCCGGTCGTATCTCTCACAATGTTCTCTAGTCTGACATCTTGCTTTTTCTCTACGATTTATTTAGATAGCATAGAAGTACAGATAGCGTCATCTGTCTTTGTCCCACATTGTAGATATTCCATTACATAATCTGAAGTGATGTCTAGGATTATTTAATTATTAATTTAGAATAACTTTATTTTCCTTTGATCATACGACTTGAAAATCGATATTCAACCACAAATATCTATGTTCTTTTAAGCTGTATATTTTCGTTTCAATGACTTAGAGAATTTGAAAGATATTGTGTTTTAATTGACCATCGAAATGGGTTCAAAAGGCCCTAATTCACGCTCATTTGAAGAAATTTTCCGAAAGTTTCACCATCGATACCTCTCTATTGGTGAATTTTATTAATGAAAATTCACTAACAGAAATATTAAAGCAATTTAATACCTAAGACTTAAGCTATTATTTTTCACATTATTTTAGTATATTTTTACTTAGAATCAGTACACAATATTTGTATCAAATAAAATCTGCTAATAAAACATCAATATGTTATTGGTTGTCCTAGAACCGGGACAAACAGTTTAGAAATCAACAAAAAATTAAGTAGTCAAACGCAAATATAACCTTGTCATTGATTATGTGAACAAATTGCTAACCACAAATTATATTCGTTTAATTGCATTTTTTTAATTTCATTAAATTCGCGACTAAAACAAATTAATAGCATTATATGCTAATTTCTTGCAACACATTACAGTTAGTTTTAACTTGAATTAAAACAAAAATGATTTTTATTTTCTATTTAAGAATGAATTAAGCGTGTCTTTTGGTGTAGAATGTTTAATAGGTGTAAATGAAATATTACTAAAACTTAAAACGAAGTTTCTGAGGAAACACATTAAAACAAATAAATAAGCCATTGTATTATTGTTTATATTTAAAATTAATTTATTAACAGTGATTCACATGGCGATAAAATTATTTAGCCTACAAAAGAAAAGCCTTTCTTTTCTTTTTTTTTTCTTTAACGTCGGCCTATTTCCGCGACTATGGCCAATCACCGACGCCAGGGAGCAGTTTCACCTCACTATCCTGGAAATTTTGCCGAACCCCTGTCTTTCTGTAAGGAGGGTAGGGATCTTTAACGTGCCCAACATCGCATGGACACGGGACCGACGGTTTTACGCCCCTCCGAAAGGCGGAACGTGCAGACATTCAACTTGCTCAAATACAATGCCAGAACCTCGGTTGATGTTAATGTTACAGTTTGTACTGAAAAAGTGAAAGGAGTACGCCGGGATCGAACCCAGTACCCTTCGGTTCAAAGGCACACGTTCTTACTTCTGAACCACCGAGGTCCTCGCTATAAAAGTCTGAACGCAACAAGGGCGCTATGGTAGTGAATTTTAGTTAAAAGGTTTTTAATATTAAATATCTGTTTTTAAATGAAAGACATTAATTACTTTTAGTAGATAGTAAAACCTTTGTATTAGAAACCAGGTACCATGTTTCATCAAAACAACTTTATTGTATGAAAAGTCTGGATGCAGCAAGTGCGTTATGGTAGTGAATTTCCATAAAAATGCTATTATTAGCAAATATATATTTTTTATAATGGAAGCAGGCATCAAATTTGGTTACCAATATTACCTATACAGGGTGGCGCATTGAAAATGAAACAGACCGATTTGCGTCCAGACAATTTTTTTTTAAATAACGCTGAAACAAGTCAATTTTAATATTGAGGGGGACATGTTCTGACATAAAACTCAACTTTCTCACATCAACCCCTTAAGGGTGGTGATAACAACCCTTATATTTTAAATAAGGAACATGGGTCGAGTGTTACATCATTTGAGAGCTCTTTCTTTTCTGAATTCAGCACACTAATTTTTTGGAAGTTTTATTAACTCGTTTAAAAATTATTCACAGTTGGAGTTGCAAGAACGTATTTCATTGATTGTGATAAGAAATGCACTAATTAGTCAATTTTTCGTTAAAAAAACTAAAAAACAGAACCAAACGTTCAAAAATGTTTATTCAGTAAAGTAAGTGTTCAAATTGTTGATCACCAGCTCCAATACAAAAGTACAAATTTTGTTCAAAACGAGCTCTGACACTCTGGAGCATTTGTGGAGTTATTAGACAGCATTCTTCAACAATACGCCGTCGTAATTCTTCCAGAGACTCCGGTTCTGTTGAGTAAATTCTACTCTTTAAATGGTCTTATAGAAAGAAGTGTAAAGAAGTTAAATCCGGTGATCTAGGGGGCCACTCAATAGCACCTATACGCCCAATCCATTGCCCTGGAAACTCTCTGTTCAAAAACACGTTGTGAAAAATGCGGAGGAGCTCCATCTTGTTGACACACTAATTGATTTTCTTGATAGCGATCATCATTTTCAACAATGTCAATTAGTAGAGGGTAAACAATATCTTCTAGTAACTCCAAATAGGTTGCGCCACTTAAATTGCCATCAAGAAAAATTGGTCCGATTAAACGGTCTCCAAAAGTGCCAGTCTGGACTTTCAATTTCTGTGGAGTTTGAGTGTGGATGTCGTGAAAATTTCTTCTTATTATTATCTGCCCAATAACGACAATTATGGTGATTGACTGTAGAGTTTAATAAAAACGTACACTCGTCTGAAAAACAGATATTGAACAGAAAGTTCCCGTTGTCAGCTATTCGTGCAGTCATAACTTCAAAAAACTCCAGCCGCCGATCAAAATCATCTTCATTTAGTTGTTGTAGAAGATGAATTTTATACGGGTGAAATTTATTAGGCTTCAATATTCGCTGAATAGTTCTTCTTTTGATGTTTGAAACACTGGCCAATTTTCTCGTGCTCAAAGTTGGGTCTGCAGCAATTTTTCCTAAAACTTCACTCTCGGTAGTCTCATTTCTAACCGGAAATTCACGTTCAGGATCCCGTTTTTCTTCCAAAAAAATTAGTCTGCTAAATTCAGAAAAGAAAGAGCTTTCAAATGATGTAACACTCGATCCATGTTCCCTATTTAAAATATACGGGTTGTTATCACCACCCTTAAGGGGTTGATGTGACAAAGTTGAGTTTTATGTCAAAACATCCCCCTTAATATTAAAATTGACGTGTTTCAGCGTTTTAAAAAAAAAATCTCTGGACGCAAATCGGTCTATTAAAAAATAAAGCGTGTATCACCAACAACTTATGGGCCATCCTATAATTGTCAAAATAGGTTGACAAGATAGAGCTCGAGACACCCTATAATTAACTATATACTTTTTCCTCATATCTTGTATACTAACAGATATATTGAGCTTTACCCCAGAAATGCATCACCCTGTACATGTGTAAACAGGCAAAAACTGAAACTGGCCCTGTATATGGGTTTTAGGGGTTCTAGTTCGCGCTCGTTTGAAGAAATCTTTTTAAAATTCATAAGTCGCGGTCTTCTTAAAACAATTTTTTTCTACGAAAATTTGCTAAAATATAGACTATTAGACCATAAACTATATAGCGGAAACTATTGCCAAAGCATCAGAAAGAGGGTCTATTGAAATGGATTTTCCGAAAACATTTTGGTAAAATGAAGGACAGTCCTGGTAGAAGCTGAAAGTTAATGCTTTGTGAAACACACTTATTTTTTCGACATAATCCGTATTTGCTTCAAATTCATTGTCTGAAATTTGCAAATTTTGACGTTTCAAATCGCGACTTTGACGTTTCAAGAAGAAATATCATAAAATTTTCAAAATATTTTTTCTACTACTTCTTGACACATTTGCGGCCAGAAATTTTAACCGTTGTATGTAATATTCAATTGGTTTTGTTAATCACACAAAATATTTTGTTCTTGTGCTTTCCTCTGATCACCAGTGGCACCCAAATTTTTTTTCTTTCCGATTTTCCTGGCTAACGAACTTGCGAAGGGAAGGTACATACCAAATTTCATCAAAATCGATTATCGGTGTTTAATATATATATATATATATATATATATATATATATATATATATATATATATATATATATATATATATATATATATATATATATATATATATGTGAAAAAACTGTTCTCTTTCTTATATAGGTCAGACCTCACAGTGTGTTGGTAGGAGGATTAGTCAACATAGGAGTGACTCCAGACTTAGACCTGATAGATGTGCATTGGCACCTCATGTGTCAACTTTGGGTCACAACATAGATTTTGAAAATGTCAAAATTTTGAATAGAGAAACCATTCTGAGAAAATGTTCCCTTCTGGAAATGTGTCACATTTTTGAAAATGACACTATGAACTCCAAATCAGATATTAAAAATTTGAGTAACATATATACTTATGTAATACTATCTGATAGGTCTGATGGCGCCTCTGTGTTGGCCGGTTCTATGATTTAGAATAAAAAAATAATTTATAAATTTTATCAATAGAGTAACAATAGTCTATGATCAAGGATTGTTTCTTGGTTTGCAGTTGTCACTGATGTCTATAGTCGGTGTCTAACGTGAAAAAATGGGGTTAGATGTCCAAATTCTTATACGTGAATCTTTCAAAGCTTTTTAAATATTTTAACCTTGGTAACTCTTTTTAATGCTTTTTCATGACTGGCTTTGAATGTTTTTAACGTACAAATGTTCGCGTAAAGTTATATGTAGTTTTGAGAATGGTTTTTACACTTCCTGGTTTTTGCACGTTTTGCGGCAGAGCTTCCCTGTTTTGATGTTTCTGGCTTTGCTTTTCAATTAATTACAGTGCTGTAAGTGTTCATTGTTGCATAATCTAGGTGTTATGTTAACTTTTATTCATTATTTCAGTGCTCCTGAGGATGCCTGGAATTCAGGCGAAATACATCGAGTATTTATTACAGAGTGACTTTCTTTAAAATATAGCCCTCAGTTTTTTGGTCGTAACTGCCCTTAAAAGTATACAAATATTAGCACCCTAACGTGTAACGACTGTTACTCCTCCCTTCAAATGTATATATATATATATATATATATATATATATATATATATATATATATATATATATATATATATATATATAGATCTCCCCATAAGTTAAGTTTTTAGCGAATTTTTCGTGAAACGAAAAATTCGCTAAAAACTTAACTCATATATACCTGACATTTCTGTGACTTTACCCTTATATTTTGTATTACCTAACAAATTTCTGAAATTACTTTTTGTCGAAGAAGTTAGCTACAAATCGGCTTTCTTAAAAATACTCTTAAGACCCCTTGTGATACGCGGTTCAAATAGTAAGCTGAGAAACTTTTTGTTTACTTTATCTTTTCTGAATTTTGTGGATTCCCCTAACATTTTCCTTGTTCTGTGTCTTGGGTTCTCCAAGTGAATATGTTAGATATTAATATACCCTTGTAGCCATAGTTTCTAAAAATACAGGGTAAGTAAACGCTTATAGAATCTTTATTCTTTTAGAATCAAAGAAGTCTTGGGGGGCAACATAAGACGTGTAAAACTGCGATGCATATTTTCATATAATAACTCTGGTGTGATGGAAGAAGAGTGGATAAGGGCGCGTTGAAATTGAAGCTGAAGCTGAAAATTGAAGCCGGCAATACTGGAGGTATTAGCGAGTGACATGCTCCTATGATATATGCGTTTGTATTATTACCCTCACATGTAGAACTTATATCTAACTTCGGATTCATTTAAAGTTTCGAATTATTAATGAGTCAGCTTGGATACATTACTCCGCATATGCCTCACTAATGAGTTTGTTTGAATTATTAATTTATTACAATTTCATTCGCGGTTACGTGTTTTCAAGTGGCTCAACGTTTACTTTACTTATTAATCCGATTATGTTCATGCACCTTATTCTCCGTCATCGTTTCCAAATACATATTTACTCAAAATTATTTTATATATATATATATATATATATATATATATATATATATATATATATATATAAAAATATATATATATATATATATATATATATATATATATATATATATATATATATATATATATATATATATATATATATATATATATATATATTGTAAGCTACGTTTTTTGGAAAACAATACAGCAATTCTTGCCTGTGCGCAATTACTTGGCATGATGTGGACTCGTGAGAAGAACGAAACAAAAATTGCAGCAAGTGCGTTATGGTAGCGAACTTTCATATATATATATATTTTTAATTTCAACAACACACCACGAGGGCTTACAGCCTAAATACTATCGTACCGTGGGTGTTGACAGGGAGGAAAAAGGCAACTTGTTAATTCTGGACTTGAAGGTTTTGAGGCTCGGAGGAGAAGGAAACACATGTGCCGGTAAGGAATTCCACAACTTGGAAGTCCTCGGGACAAAAGAGCGGGCATAACAAGAAGTTCTATGTCTGGTGACCTGGACCGTAAGAGGGTGCATTCGCTCTGTTCCCTTGGTAGATCTGTTGGGGGCAGCAGGTGGGGGAACTATGGAGGAAAGCTCCTCTGAGCAGTGCCCATGCAGATATCTATAAAATAGAGAGAGGTCACCAACGGCACGTCGGTGGGCAAGGGATGGCAGCCTTTGGGTGAGGGTAGGGTCACCGATGAGACGTATAGCTCTCTTGTGAATGGAGTCCAGGATAGCGAGTGTAGAAGCGGCAGCTGCACCCCAGATGTGGGAGCAGTATTCGAGGTTTGGCCTTATTTGTGAAGTATATAAGGTATAGAGATTAGCTGGTGAAAAGTATTTGCAAGCCCTGAAGAGGAAACCTAATTTCTTAGCAGCCGCTTCTGCAATTGATGTGACATGTTGGTGCCAATTAAGATTTCGATCCACAGAAATGCCAACAAGAGAAAAGGACTCATTACCTTGAATAACTTGGTTGTTCATTGTGATGGGTCTAGGGCTGGTGTATCTCTTATGAGAAAGAAAGCAAGACTGAGATTTGGTGGGGTTGAATTGTACGAGATTTCTACTTCCCCAGTTTAATATTTTTTGGAGATCCACGGAGACATAACTCTCCATGAGTCTGCGATCTTCATCTAATTGGGCTAAAGAGACAGGCTTAGAATATTGTATATTTGAGTGGAGGGTGCTGTCGTCCGCGTAACTATGAAGTGGGTTGGATGTGCTAGAGAGGAGGTCATTGATGTGGAGAAGAAACAAAGTAGGGGCTAAAGCTGAACCTTGAGGAACTCCTGCATTAATTGGATACAGTTTAGAGGAATGGCTATCCACAACAACAGAAATGCTCCTGTTGGAGAGAAAATTTGCTGTCCAGGTGCAAAGTTTTGGTGGTAGGCCATAGGCTGGAAGTTTATTAAGAAGCGTTGCGTGCCAGACCTGGTCGAATGCTTTGGATATGTCTAGAGCGACAATCTGGGATTCACCGTGTAGTTCTATAGACTTGTAACAAGAATGGGTGACAAAAGAAAGGAGGTCGGCAGTCGATCTGCGCTGACGGAATCCATATTGCCTGTCGTGGATTAGACTGTGTTTTTCCAGAAATTTTAGTAATTCGGTGTTTATATACTTTTTCATCACTTTAGAGACGACATTTTTATGAAAATATTAAGTAAAGTCTACTCTTGGAAACTGCCTCCTATTAATTCCTGTTATATTAGATGTAAGTCACATGCATTCAATGTTTTTCACTTCCCAACATCCAACTAGAACTGTCAATTCACATTTCAGCATAACAACAAAGCCCGATGCATTTATCTTCGTCACACTTCGTCACACTCTTGCAATATTTATAATGTAATTGAAATTAAAGAGCAGGCTGGGGCGTTCGTTCCTGCGGAACTGTCACTTAATGCAAATGTCATTATAATTAGCGAATTTTCATTAAGAAAATATCGCTGATAGAGAGATCACGATCAAAAGCTTTTGAAAACATGTCTTCAGGTGAGCGCGAATTTGGGTCTCTAGATCCCAAAACAAAGGTCCGTTAAAATTTTTATATGTTTATATGTGTATATCTTTATATATATATATATATATATATATATATATATATATATATATATATATATATATATATATATATATATATATATGTTATAAAATAACAAACATGTTTCTTATTTCATAATCAGTCATAGTAAAACTCACGTTATATCCTTGAGAATGGAATAAACCTTTCCGAAAGCTCGCCTTTTAATAAAGGGTTTTATTTTGCAACTGACGGCTTTCCCACAATTTTCAGAGTAAATATATATATATATATATATATATATATATATATATATATATATATATATATATATATATATATATATATATATATATATATATATATATATATATGCGTGTGTGTGTGTTGCTGTGTGTGTTTCCGAGCGATAACTCAAAAATTACAAAACTGATTTCAAACTTATAAACTTGGCAAAAATCTTGTTTGGGTGAAAACCGACGTCAAGTTCGTTAATCAGCCCTTATGCTCAAGTTTTTTTTTCGGTGGAAAATCGGAGAAATCTTTTTGAAAATGCTATATTTTTGTAAGTATCAGAGTAACTGGAATAATACTTTACAAGTGGCTAGAAGTAATGTAAATAAACCTATGTTATAAATTTTAAGTAATTCAGTGGACAATATTTATATTTTTTTGCAAATTAAAAATGAAATCCCAAAGACATGCGTTGAGACGACTAAGTGCTTAAAATCCAATGCCTGACAGACATGGTAGTTAACTGCCACGTGTAGATTGATTCAAAGAACAGGTATACATCATACATCAACTGTAACCAAACTAGATATATACAAGGCATAAACATACTACCCGAACAAACAAACGTGAACTCTCAGCCGCAATTATGGAAAATGACACACGACATGAAATTAAAAATGTACCCAGTGATTGCTTTTATTTTAGGTTAATGAGAGAATAGGTTATTTATCGAATAATAATTTTAGTTTATATGAAAAGCTTGTGAACTAAATCATTGCTGAAAACAACAAAGTTGTTTGATGATCTTAGTTACCCAAGATCCTAAACGATAAAACAAGTTTTGCTATTAAATTAATTGTTTCACACAAGAACAGTACATATGCAATTAGGACTGTTAAAAATTGTGTAGATATTGCAAAATTTAAAAATAAGTCATTGCTTTATTTAAAATCGAAACTTAAAAATTAATAATGAATATATAAACCTTGGATAAATAAACCTGTCAAGCGAACGGCGATACCACGTTGACAAAACCGATTGTCTTACGATCAGCGAAGTTAAGCAACCTCGGGCAAAGTCAGTGCTTGGATGGGTGACCGCCTGGGAACATCGTGAACTGTTACCTCTGTTTTTAGGTAGTGAAATTTCTGTTTTGTTCTTATTAGCGAATTTTTATTTAAAAAATTAAGCGTGAATTATTATTTTTTAAGTCGCCAATAGAGAGGTATCGATGGTGAGACTTTGCAAAAATTTTAGATACCATGCTTTAAAATTGTACATTTAGCACATCCACAAGCTTAAGCTTTCTTGTATTGTACCTTGTAAAATGTATGTCGGAAATAAGTAAATAAATAAATAAATAAATAAATATATATATATATATATATATATATATATATATATATATATATATATATATATATATATATATATATATATATATATATATATATATATATATATATATATAATACAGGGTGCTTCACGGTGAGTGGCCTATTAGACGTTTCTGGAGAACTACATCTATTTA
Organism: Tillus elongatus; assembly: GCA_964006375.1. Taxonomy (NCBI): domain Eukaryota; kingdom Metazoa; phylum Arthropoda; class Insecta; order Coleoptera; family Cleridae; genus Tillus; species Tillus elongatus. The sequence continues at coordinate 27,399,252 of OZ023268.1, read as the reverse complement.
AATTCTGAAAATTTGTATCCGCACGTTTTTGATATTGATCTTTCTAACTAAACTATTTTCAATTAGCCTACATTTCCGGTTATACCGGAAGTCGACACAATCTTTGTTTTTTAAATGGAACACCTGTATATTATTAGCTTTTTGAATTACACGTTCAATTTAAGGGCCACTTTATAACAACACATTCGGGCTAGTTCGTACCGTTTCGGATTTATTCGCCATTTTGTAGAAAAATTACGATTGGAGCGCTTTAGAAAAATTCCGATATCTTTAAAGACATGCAAGACAGAAACATGCGGTTTTCACTGTCCCATAAAGCGTAAAAATTCCTACATACTTTTATAAACATAATACGATTTTAAGATAACTGTTATTTCTAACATACATTTGAATTTGAAAATTTTCAGTCAGAAATAACTTGCTTCTTTTAATGGAACGGTATCCATATGTCTCCAGCATCTGATTCGGCGTTAAATTCCCTATCTTTTAAGTATTCATTACCCTATACCTATCTCTTATAGTTTTCTTTGAAAATTAATTTGAAAATATTAATGGTCAGCGGGGTAGCGCCAACATTTGATTACTTCTGCCTTTAATGAGTGTCTTATTTTAAAAGTGACATACAGTAACTTGCAGTTCCAACCGATTCCTTTTTTGATAACTTTCCGACCTATATTCGGTATTTTCTATAGCTAAAAAGGACAGTTTTTGAGGTATTTAGAGACATTCAAAAACATAACACAGCATAATTTTTCCTTATACTATGGTTGAACGTCAACGTTAAGGCAAGTGTGCCATGATGAACAATTTATATTAAATACTTGTCATTCTAAATTATTCGATAAATGTCAATGTACTAATGTTCACAGTTACGATGGAAAATCATTATTCCAATGCAGATTATATGAATTTATTTTACATCCATTGAGAATGTAATCGAATTATTAGTAGAACATGTAGAAGGTTTAATGAGTTGAATCCTAATCTGCCACCCATGAGGATTGAGTCAAATTTCCTAGAATTTGGTACTTTTAAAACACCCAAAGTGAATCCCAGTTCAGTGACTAGAGATGAAGATAACGAAATAACTGTCCTGGCTTATTCCGAAGCATATCCACATGCCTCTATTTACACTGCAGTGAACGACATAGGTATTCCTCACTCTTCTGTGGAAATAATCTTGTGGAAGCACAAAATGCACAACTATAAGTTTACTTTAGTGCAAGCTCTGCATCTAGAAGATGCTAGTAAAAGGGTCCAGTTTTGTGAAACGATGTTAATTCATATTCAAGGAGATGATGACTTTAAAAAAAATTATATGGGCTGATGAATCAAAATTTGAATGAAGGAGTTTTCAATAGACATAACAGTCATGTTTGGGCAAATCAAAACCCTCACGTTATTAGGCAAAGGGGATTTCAAGTAAAATTTAGTTTCAATGTGTTTTGTTTATTGAAAGGTAATAACTTTTATTATCATATTTATGATGGAACCTTAACTTCTAATCGTTACATGGATATATTAAGAACTATAGTTACAGAACTTTTAGACAATTTACCGTTATCAGAATATAGAACTTGTTGGTATCAACATGACGGAGCTCCTGCTCACTCTACACGAGAAATATCTAACACACTAACAGGGTCCAGTTTTGTTAAACGATGTTAATTCATATTCAAGGAGATGGTGACTTTAAAAAAAATATTATATGGGCTGATGAATCAAAATTTGAATGAAGGAGTTTTCAATAGACATAACAGTCATGTTTGGGCAAATCAAAACCCTCACGTTATTAGGCAAAGGGGATTTCAAGTAAAATTTAGTTTCAATGTGTTTTGTTTATTGAAAGGTAATAACTTTTATTATCATATTTATGATGGAACCTTAACTTCTAATCGTTACATGGATATATTAAGAACTATAGTTACAGAACTTTTAGACAATTTACCGTTATCAGAATATAGAACTTGTTGGTATCAACATGACGGAGCTCCTGCTCACTCTACACGAGAAATATCTAACACACTCGACCATCTATTTGAAGATAGATGGATTAGAAAGTGCGCTCCCTGGATATGGCCCGCAAGCAGTCCAGATCTTGCCCCGCTTGATTTCCATCTTTGGGGAAGGATAAATACCAAAGTATATGAAACGCCCGAAAGATAAAAACCAAAGTATATGAAACGCACGCCAAGAATTAGAGATCAGAATAAGAAGGGCGTTTGAAGAGTTAGATAGGAATGAGATTCTGTCAGCAACCACTAGCGGCATTACGACACGAATATTAAAATGTTTGAGTGTTAATGGACAACATTTTGAGCAGTTACTAGTTTAGGAGGTGTGAGTTGTTTTGTTACTCGTGTTGTAATAATACTTATAGGATTTATAAGATTGTGTAAGATAATAATATCACTGTTGTTATCCCTAGAATTTTTTTTAAATTTTTTTTTTAAATAAATTAAATACATAATTTTCAAAAATACAGTAACAATATTTCTTTATTATAATTTTTTACTTGAACATGAAATATCTTTGTTTCTACTGTATTTTTTTTTGTTACGTACAAAAAAAAATGACACCGCCCTGCTAACAATTACTATTTTCAAATCAATTTTCTAAGAAAACTATAAGAGATAGGTATAGGGTAATGAATACTTAAAAGATAGGGAATTTAACGCCGAATCAGATGCTGGAGACATATGGATACCGTTCCATTAAAAGAAGCAAGTTATTTCTGACTGAAAATTTTCAAATTCAAATGTATGTTAGAAATAACAGTTATCTTAAAATCGTATTATGTTTATAAAAGTATGTAGGAATTTTTACGCTTTATGGGACAGTGAAAACCGCATGTTTCTGTCTTGCATGTCTTTAAAGATATCGGAATTTTTCTAAAGCGCTCCAATCGTAATTTTTCTACAAAATGGCGAATAAATCCGAAACGGTACGAACTAGCCCGAATGTGTTGTTATAAAGTGGCCCTTAAATTGAACGTGTAATTCAAAAAGCTAATAATATACAGGTGTTCCATTTAAAAAACAAAGATTGTGTCGACTTCCGGTATAACCGGAAATGTAGGCTAATTGAAAATATTTTAGTTAGAAAGATCAATATCAAAAACGTGCGGATACAAATTTTCAGAGTTTAAATAGATGTAGTTCTCCAGAAACGTCTAATAGGCCACTCACCGTGAAGCACCCTGTATATTTTTCATCAAAATCGGTTAATTACATTTTTTGTTATCGTGTAGATATATATATATATATATATATATATATATATATATATATATATATATATATATATCTGTGTGTGTGTGTGTATCTACACGATAACAAAAAATGTAATTAACCGATTTTGATGAAACTCGGCAAGAGTCTTTATTGCATTAGTATAATTTATAAAAGTATGTGGCTAGTGGAGGATCATTCCGTTGCCATCCTTGCATTTGAACACACACACACTTTATTGCATTGGTAGTTTGGATAAGTTCATTTTTAGTGAATTTTCTTTAAAAAAAAATTCACTAATGAGGAGATCCCGACTTTTGAATTTTGAAAAAATTTCTTCAGATGAGCGCTAATTAGGCCCTCCAGAAAACATATCCGGGGTCAGTTTCAATTTTTATATGTTTATATATACATATATATATATATATATATATATATATATATATATATATATATATATATATATATATATATATATATATATATGTATCACACCGATAACTCAAAAAATAATGGGCCGATTTTGATTAAATTTGGTGAAAAAATTCCTTTTGCAAATGGCTTGGATGAGTTCGTTAGCCAGGAAAATCTGCCCAGGTTTTCCCGGCAAAACGTCAAAGTGGCGATTTAAAATGTCAAAATTGGCAACATTTAGGCAAAGAACTTGAATCTAATACAGGCTATAGAAATAAAATGTCTCAAGAAGGATGTTTTACAAATCCTAAAGTCTTAGTTTCAATCGTCATTGTCTTTCATTTTACTAAAATATTCCCAGAAAATTCATTTCAAATAGATCCTGTCTCTGATGCTTGGCAGTAGCCTTAGCTATAGAGTTTATCGTTTAATGGTATATAATTTTTGTCGAATTTTCGTAAAAAATCAATAAAGCTCAATATATTCGTTATTATATAAGATATGAAAAAAATTTGTATATATTAATTATAGGGTGTCTTGAGCTACATCTTAAAATAATATTTCTACAATCACAGGATGGCCCATAAGTCGTTGGTGATACAAATTTCCATTTTTTTTTTAAATCAAACACGCCTTATGTTATTGCATTTTTGCATTTTCCATCGAAATATAATGCATGTTGGTAAGAAAAGAAATTCTGGACGCAGCAAGTGCGTTATGGTAGCGAATTTTGATCAAATGTTTCATATTTGAACAGCTCAATTTGCTATTAACCTATAAGGTTGACCAAGAAACGTGTTTTTTCGGGAACACTTTAAGTTTACTTTTGGAAATTTTTGTACATTTTCACACAATAAAGTTATTTTGATGAAACAAGGCACATTGTTTTTACTATATAGGTTATACTGGTAACCAAATTTGATGCCCGCTTTCTTAAAAAAAAACACACATATTTGTTATTAGAAACATTTTTATGAAAATTCACTACCATAACGCACTTGCTGCGTCCAGATTTTTCAAATTACGCCGCCCGTATGTGATTTTAAATTTGATTACAGATTATGTAATTTAAGTTATATGTATTTTATCAGCAAATTTTCGGGTAAAATATATGTCAGTTTACGCAGAAATCATTTTCTGTCGAATTATTGTGAAATGTTAGTGATTATCAAGTACTGTATTATATATTATATATAATAGATTATTGTAATTATATAAATTTTTTGAACATTTAGGCGGATTTTCGTAAGAAAATGGTAAATTTTCGTGAAACGGGTTGTTTGCAAATTTTTGTGTAATTTTTTTTAAAATTTATGTCAAAGAGCTTTTTGTGAATAATTATATCTTGGCTAGTGTAGTTTTTTGTGTAAATCGCTTGAATTGGTTCGTTGTATAGAAAATCTAATCAAATTATAGCCAATTGAATGCAAGCATACTTCTACAGGTGGAGCCCTCTACCAGCAGTGTTATTAACAATAACATATTTAAATTTCTTGCCCTCGAAAACCCCCACATGCCAATTTTTATATATCTAAGTTGTATGTCTGTCAGATAAATGTTTGTATTTTTTTAATAAAAATTCACTAATAGAGAGGTATCGATGGTGAGACTTTGCAAAAATTTTTGCAAATGAGCGCGAATTTGGGCCCCTAGAACCCATATCCGGGGTCAGTTTCGATTTTTATATGTTTATATATATATATATATATATATATATATATATATATATATATATATATATATATATATATATATATATATATATATATATATATATATATATATATATATATATATATATATATATATGTATCCAACCGATAACTCAAAAAATTATTAACCGATTTTGATAAAACTCGGCAAGTGCCTTTCTTTTATTAATAGCTTGGATGAGTTCGTTAGCCAGAAAAATCGGACACGGTTTTCCGGGAAAATTTAGAGTTTTCTTTCGAATAAAAATTTTTTCTCCGAAAATTACAAAGATATTACGATAAAATTTGGTGCACTTATTGCTTTGGGAAAGACCTAACTATGTACCAAAATTCAGCTTTCTAGGGTTACAGAAAATTGAGCTATTCAAATTTTCAACATTTATGTTTAATTTCACCGCCTTTCATTGTCAACAACTTATACGAGCTCTAGTATGTTGTTGCCGTGGTAACGGAACATTTGATATTATTGCGCAGGTCTGTTAGACGCTGTAACTGACATTTACCGTATGATATGAGATAGTTTATATGTTTATTTGTTTGAGTCGACGAATTTTTTGTGTTATTTGGGAAATTTTTATCTACAAGAGCAAATTATTCCTTTATTAATGTTAAGTGGGTGGATTAAACAGTGTTTGTTATGTTTAATCAACATATATAAAGGATCGAAGTTTTACAAAACGGCTGATATTATACAGGGTGACGCGTTTCTACGGGAAAGCTGAGTATAATTATTATTATACAAGAGACGAGAAAAAATTGTGTAAGTTAATTATAGGGTGTCTTGAGCTGCATCTTATAAAATTATTTTGACAATCACCGGCTGGTCCACAAGTCGATCGTTAGTGATCCCTACATTTTTTTTTTCGAACAGCCTTATTTTATTGCATTTTTTATCGAAATATATTTGTAAGAAAAAAATCAAGACGCAGTAAGTGCGTTTTGGTAGCAAATTTTCATTAAATGCTTCAAATTTCAATAACTCAATTTGCTATTAACCTAAGATTTGTTGGTTAGAAAACCAACGTTTAAGGTATATTGTCAGAAAATTTTTGTGCATTTTCAAACAATAAGTTATTTTGATAAAATATGGCACATTGTTTCTATTATATAGGTTATACTGGTAACCAAATTAATGACTGCTTGCATTAAAAAGACGTATTTGATATTCAAAGCATTTTTATAAAAATTCACTGCCATAACTCACTTACTGCGTCAAGAGTTTTTTATAATTTTTCCAAGTTTAATTGTAAGCCTCACTTTAGATGTGAGTATTCAAACAATTTTCATTTTTCTTCACTTCCTTCGTGGGCTGTGTACAAGGCTTCATCCACACACACACGTGTCATCTTTCGCTTGTACCACATGTTGGTCATTTCCATATTGAATGACAATACGTTTCATGACAAAATATGGAAAAAAACAACATTAGTAGCAAATCATTCAGTTCAATAACCCCATTGCTATAATGTAACATAAATACCTTTACTAACGAATAACAAAAGAAGCTTTAAACTCTGCGTGTCCTATCTTAATCCCCAAGTGGCCCGTGTGAAAAAGTCTAGGTAAATATTACTCATGTCCCTACCTGTTGCGAATTTGCATTCAAAAGGACTTTCTTAGAAAGTCAATCCGGGGGTAGGTGGTGGTGATCTTCGATGGTCAGCTCACATGATGAAGATGTAGCTCGTAGCTCTCTGTCCTGTTAGTACAAACTCATCTTCCTTCCCTTCCGCTAGTGGTAACGTAGAACCGTGCGTAACAGAAGAAACGTATAGTGTGTTTATATTGTGACTTACTTTGATAATCTTTAATAATAACATTGTTGTATTATTGGTTTTATTAAACGTAATTGACTTTATTTTGTGCGTATACATAAGTGTTGGTGAGTTTTAAAAAGCAAATTTAATTTTTATTGTGTTGTGCTGAAGACCTGACCTAAGCTTTTGGATATTGTCATACGACAGCGTTTAATGTAAGTACTATTTTAGGATCATTGCAGAAATAATAATAACGTTTATTTAGAAAAAATGCTATACATAAAAATCCAATAAAGATAGATAAAAAACAGCTAACTTATTACTAATAACGCTCAGTCTTAAAATACATACTGATACACTTTAACCCCTTAAATGCTACCTTACATAATTGATTGCACAAATCTAATATAGTGTAAATTTAAAACTATCTACGTTTTAGTCAGGTACTCGCTTTTACTTTGGTTTTAACAATAACAGCAATAATAAAATAGCATATAGTGTAAATTTAAAACTATCAACGTTTTAGTCAGGTACTTGCTTTTACTTTGGTTTTAACAATAACAGCAATAATAAAATAGCATATAGTGTACATTTAAAACTATCTACGTTTTAGTCAGGTACTCGCTTTTACTTTGGTTTTAACAATAACAGCAATAATAAAATAACATATAGTGTAAATTTGAAACTATCCATATTTTAGTCAGGTACTAGCTTTTACTTTGGTTTTAACAATAACAGCAATAATAAAATAGCATATAGTGTAAATTTAAAACTATCAACGTTTTAGTCAGGTACTTGCTTTTACTTTGGTTTTAACAATAACAGCAATAATAAAATAGCATATAGTGTAAATTTAAAACTATCTACGTTTTAGTCAGGTACTTGCTTTTACTTTGGTTTTAACAATAACAGCAATAATAAAATAGCATATAGTGTAAATTTAAAACTATCCATATTTTAGTCAGGTACTAGCTTTTACTTTGGTTTTAACAATAACAGCAATAATAAAATAACATATAGTGTAAATTTAAAACTATCCATATTTTAGTCAGGTACTAGCTTTTACTTTGGTTTTAACAATAACAGCAATAATAAAATAGCATATAGTGTAAATTTAAAACTATCAACGTTTTAGTCAGGTACTTGCTTTTACTTTGGTTTTAACAATAACAGCAATAATAAAATAGCATATAGTGTAAATTTAAAACTATCTACGTTTTAGTCAGGTACTCGCTTTTACTTTGGTTTTAACAATAACAGCAATAATAAAATAGCATATAGTGTAAATTTAAAACTATCTACGTTTTAGTCAGGTACTCGCTTTTACTTTGGTTTTAACAATAACAGCAATAATAAAATAGCATATAGTGTAAATTTAAAACTATCTACGTTTTAGTCAGGTACTCGCTTTTACTTTGGTTTTAACAATAACAGCAATAATAAAATAACATATAGTGTAAATTTAAAACTATCTACGTTTTAGTCAGGTACTCGCTTTTACTTTGGTTTTAACAATAACAGCAATAATAAAATAACATATAGTGTAAATTTAAAACTATCTACGTTTTAGTCAGGTACTCGCTTTTACTTTGGTTTTAACAATAACAGCAATAATAAAATAACATATAGTGTAAATTTAAAACTATCTACGTTTTAGTCAGGTACTTGCTTTTACTTTGGTTTTAACAATAACAGCAATAATAAAATAGCATATAGTGTAAATTTAAAACTATCCATATTTTAGTCAGGTACTAGCTTTTACTTTGGTTTTAACAATAACAGCAATAATAAAATAGCATATAGTGTAAATTTAAAACTATCTACGTTTTAGTCAGGTACTTGCTTTTACTTTGGTTTTAACAATAACAGCAATAATAAAATAGCATATAGTGTAAATTTAAAACTATCCACGTTTTAGTCAGGTGCTAGCTTTTACTTTGGTTTTAACAATAACAGCAATAATAAAATAACATATAGTGTAAATTTAAAACTATCCATATTTTAGTCAGGTAGTAGCTTTTACTTTGGTTTTAACAATAACAGCAATAATAAAATAACATATAGTGTAAATTTAAAACTATCTACGTTTTAGTCAGGTACTCGCTTTTACTTTGGTTTTAACAATAACAGCAATAATAAAATAACATATAGTGTAAATTTAAAACTATCTACGTTTTAGTCAGGTACTCGCTTTTACTTTGGTTTTAACAATAACAGCAATAATAAAATAGCATATAGTGTAAATTTAAAACTATCCACGTTTTAGTCAGGTGCTAGCTTTTACTTTGGTTTTAACAATAACAGCAATAATAAAATAACATATAGTGTAAATTTAAAACTATCCATATTTTAGTCAGGTACTAGCTTTTACTTTGGTTTTAACAATAACAGCAATAATAAAATAACATATAATGTAAATTTAAAACTATCTACGTTTTAGTCAGGTACTTGCTTTTACTTTGGTTTTAACAATAACAGCAATAATAAAATAGCATATAGTGTAAATTTAAAACTATCTACGTTTTAGTCAGGTGCTAGCTTTTACTTTGGTTTTAACAATAACAGCAATAATAAAATAGCATATAGTGTAAATTTAAAACTATCCACGTTTTAGTCAGGTGCTAGCTTTTACTTTGGTTTTAACAATAACAGCAATAATAAAATAACATATAGTGTAAATTTAAAACTATCCATATTTTAGTCAGGTAGTAGCTTTTACTTTGGTTTTAACAATAACAGCAATAATAAAATAACATATAGTGTAAATTTAAAACTATCTACGTTTTAGTCAGGTACTCGCTTTTACTTTGGTTTTAACAATAACAGCAATAATAAAATAACATATAGTGTAAATTTAAAACTATCTACGTTTTAGTCAGGTACTCGCTTTTACTTTGGTTTTAACAATAACAGCAATAATAAAATAACATATAGTGTAAATTTAAAACTATCTACGTTTTAGTCAGGTACTTGCTTTTACTTTGGTTTTAACAATAACAGCAATAATAAAATAGCATATAGTGTAAATTTAAAACTATCCATATTTTAGTCAGGTACTAGCTTTTACTTTGGTTTTAACAATAACAGCAATAATAAAATAGCATATAGTGTAAATTTAAAACTATCTACGTTTTAGTCAGGTACTTGCTTTTACTTTGGTTTTAACAATAACAGCAATAATAAAATAGCATATAGTGTAAATTTAAAACTATCCACGTTTTAGTCAGGTGCTAGCTTTTACTTTGGTTTTAACAATAACAGCAATAATAAAATAGCATATAGTGTAAATTTAAAACTATCCATATTTTAGTCAGGTAGTAGCTTTTACTTTGGTTTTAACAATAACAGCAATAATAAAATAACATATAGTGTAAATTTAAAACTATCTACGTTTTAGTCAGGTACTCGCTTTTACTTTGGTTTTAACAATAACAGCAATAATAAAATAACATATAGTGTAAATTTAAAACTATCTACGTTTTAGTCAGGTACTCGCTTTTACTTTGGTTTTAACAATAACAGCAATAATAAAATAGCATATAGTGTAAATTTAAAACTATCCACGTTTTAGTCAGGTGCTAGCTTTTACTTTGGTTTTAACAATAACAGCAATAATAAAATAACATATAGTGTAAATTTAAAACTATCCATATTTTAGTCAGGTACTAGCTTTTACTTTGGTTTTAACAATAACAGCAATAATAAAATAACATATAATGTAAATTTAAAACTATCTACGTTTTAGTCAGGTACTTGCTTTTACTTTGGTTTTAACAATAACAGCAATAATAAAATAGCATATAGTGTAAATTTAAAACTATCTACGTTTTAGTCAGGTGCTAGCTTTTACTTTGGTTTTAACAATAACAGCAATAATAAAATAGCATATAGTGTAAATTTAAAACTATCCACGTTTTAGTCAGGTGCTAGCTTTTACTTTGGTTTTAACAATAACAGCAATAATAAAATAACATATAGTGTAAATTTAAAACTATCCATATTTTAGTCAGGTAGTAGCTTTTACTTTGGTTTTAACAATAACAGCAATAATAAAATAACATATAGTGTAAATTTAAAACTATCTACGTTTTAGTCAGGTACTCGCTTTTACTTTGGTTTTAACAATAACAGCAATAATAAAATAACATATAGTGTAAATTTAAAACTATCTACGTTTTAGTCAGGTACTCGCTTTTACTTTGGTTTTAACAATAACAGCAATAATAAAATAACATATAGTGTAAATTTAAAACTATCTACGTTTTAGTCAGGTACTTGCTTTTACTTTGGTTTTAACAATAACAGCAATAATAAAATAGCATATAGTGTAAATTTAGAACTATCTACGTTTTAGTCAGGTACTTGCTTTTACTTTGGTTTTAACAATAACACCAATAATAAAATAACATATAGTGTAAATTTAAAACTCTCCATATTTTAGTCAGGTACTAGCTTTTACTTTGGTTTTAACAATAACAGCAATAATAAAATAGCATATAGTGTAAATTTAAAACTATCCATATTTTAGTCAGGTACTTGCTTTTACTTTGGTTTGAACAATAACAGCAATAATAAAATAGCATATAGTGTAAATTTAAAACTATCTACGTTTTAGTCAGGTACTAGCTTTTACTTTGGCTCTAACAATAACAGCAATAATAAAATAACATGTGTTTAACAGTTTTGGTTAGTTTACAATTCGAATAAATTATATACAATTATATACAATTATACAATATCAGTCACACTATCCTTTTAAGCTTAGCTCCTACTTTCTAGACTCCATTCTTTTCCCTGTAATATTGTTTAACTTTCCTAGTGAATTCTAACATGTTTTTACTTATTTTTATACTATCAGGTAGTTTATTATATATATCTACTGTTTTAAAAAATACAGAGTTTTGGGTACTTTTCTTGTTTTTGTGGTCTAAAATACGATTATTTTTATTTCTGGTATTGTGATCATGAACATCTTTAAATGTATTTAGTTTGTTTAGGCAGTGTTGAGGAAGCAAATTTAAGTGAAGCTTGTGTATGAATTTGAGACTATTGATTTCGTGGTAATCTTTAATATTGAACCAATTCAATGTTATTAACATGGTATTAATGCTAGTATATCTGTTACATTTCAGTATAATTCTCATTGCTCGATTGTGAAGACGTTGTAATCGCTCAATATCTAAATTATTGTGCTGGCGTAGTTAAAATGAGGCAGAATAATAGCATTGTAGACAGTATGTCTAGTACATGGTGATAAATATTTGCTACACCAATAAAAGAAACCCAATGTTTTTGAAATTTTCTTACAAATCTGGTTTATGTGTTCATCAAATTTCAATTTGTTATCAATAATTACACCTAAATAATGTATTGATTGCACAACTTCTATTTTTATTGTGTTAATCTATTTAAATCTTCTTTTAACCTAGTCTCTACTTCTGCATTTGACTTTCCTTTGATATATATTTTAGGCTTAAACCTAAATCATTTATATACAAGTAATTTATAAAAAAATAATTTTACTAATTCAACGCGTCCCGCCTAGGCAAAATATTACTACATAATAATAATAATAATACTTTATTGGCTTTATAAAATTAGACAGTATGTCCCACCGAAAGTTTAGACTTGTGTATGTATAAGGCACAATTTAGACAAATAATTTTTCTCTAAACGGCATTATGCCGAAAGTTTTTCTTAAAAACGTCACTTTCAAATTTTTCTTATTTCCATTTATTAGCGAATTTTGGTAAATAAAATTGTTAATGCGGATCTCATGTACGTGCTTAATCTTTTCAAAATTTAAAAGTCTGTACATCCTACTATATATAGCAGGAGACACAGACCGGTTAAGTCCTCCTTAAGAACTCTTTCACTATGCCATAAATTGCTTCGATAGTTGGTTAATCAGGAAAACTTTTGAGAAATTTTTGCATAATAGAAAATAGCCAATATATTCCAAGCAAATTCAGTACACAAGTTGCTTATATAGAGCATATAGAACATACCAAAATTTAGCTCTCTAGTTTTAATAAAAGAAGGTTATAATATAAACGTTTAAAGAGGAAAAAAATTCGTTCGCACTGGAGATAAAAGGGGGCTGGAAATTCCAAAATAATATATGTGATCAACAAAATATATTACATGTTACAGGCAAAGATTAAGTTTTTTAAAGAAAGCACAACAAGTACAAAAAAATAATTTTAAAAAGGCAATTCTGTGTTGTAGACACCTCAGAAGTAAACAAAGAATCGGGTAGATTCAGAACGCAGAAATGAACGCGCGAAGATGTGCACTGTTGCCACGTGAATATTACCTAGTGCCATTTTAAATAGAGAGTGAAATCACAGGGTGAACAAATGTTTTTATAATGTAAATAAATTATAATATCACATCATTTACATACATCGATATTTGACATATATTACGGAAAGAAGTCGGAAAACGTAAATGTAAACAGTGAATTTTGAACCTCGGTGGTCTAGTGGAAAGAACGTGTGCCTCTGGACCCAAGGGTACTGGGTTAGATTCCCAGGTTTCCCCACTCACCTTTTCAATAAATCAGTAACATCAACAGAAGTTGTGCCATTGTGATTGAGCAAGTTAATGACTGTACGTTCCGCCCTTCCCAGGGTGCGTAAAGCCATCGGTCCCATGTTGGGAACGTTAAAGATTTATACCCTCATTACAAAAAGGCAGGGGTTCGGTAAAATTTCCCGGATACTGAGGTGAATGAATCAGTATAATAAAGTCAATGAAGCAATTTCCGTTGCAAATTGCTGATGATAAATACAACTATGCATATGCTTATAGCAGACAGTATATTTTGTAAAGTTGCAATGTTTCGTGATAATCAAGCAATTTCTACTGGCAACTGTCGATGATAAACATAACCGAAAAAATGGCTTATAATAGGCTTCCCTGTGAAGTGTTTGTTTTTATTTTAGGTTCCAACCCCTTTTTTCCCTTAGGGCTCGACCGCGTCTTGGCCGCCACGATAGCACTGCAGCCTTTGGCTTATTGTGCATAGGTTCCAACCTTAAATGAGTAATAAAAAGGCAATGAAGCAATTTCCGTTGCGAATTGCTGATGATAAATACAACTGTATATGCTCATAGCAGACAGTATCCTATATATTTTGCAATGTTTCATGGTTATGAAGAAATTTCTACTGACAACTGTCGATAAACATAACCGCTTTCCAAAATATATAGGATACTGTCTGCTATGAGCATATAGGTACATAGTTGTATTTATCATCAGCAATTTGGAACGAAAACTTTTTTATTGCTTATATAAGGTTGGAACCTAACATAAAAACAAACACTTCGAAGGGAAACCTATTTTGAGTCATTTTTTGGTTATCCTTATGATCGACGGTTGTCAGTAGAAATTGCTTCATTACCATGAAACATTGCAACTTTCCAAAATATATTGGATACTGTCTGCTATGAGCATATGCATAGTTGTATTTATCGTCAGCAATTCGCAACGGAAATTGCTTCATTGACTTCTTTTATACTCATTTAAGGTTGGAACCTAAAATAAAAACAAACACTTGGAAGGGAAGGGGAAACCTATTTTGAGCCATTCTTTCGGTTGTTTATCATCGGCAGTTGTCAGTAGAAATTGCTTTATTACTACGAAACATTGCAATTTTTCAAAATATATTGGATACTGTCTGTTATGAGTATATACGTAGTTGTATTTATCATCAGCAATTCGCAACAGAAATTGCTTCATTGACATTATTAAACTGATTCATTCACCTCACTATTCGGGAAAGTTTTCCGAACCCCTGCCTTTCTCTGAGGAGGGTACGGATCTTTAAAGTGCTCAACATCGCATGGGCACCGGACCGACGGCTTTAGGCACCCTGGGAAGGGTGGAACGTGCAGTCATTAACTTGCTGTTGATGCTACTGATTTATTGAAAAGGTGAGAGGGGAAACCTGGGAATCCAACCCAGTATCCTTGGGCCCAGAGGCACACGTTTTTTCCACCTGACCACCAAGCCTCAAATTTACTGTTTACATTTACGTTTTCCTACTGCTTTCCATAATATATGTCAAATATCGATGTAGGTCAATGACATATCATTTATTTACATTATAAAAACATTTGTTCACCCCTTGATTTCCTTCTTTATTTAAAATGACACTTGGTAATATTCATGTGGCAACAGTGTACATCGTCGCGCATTCATTTCTGCGTTCCGAATCTACCCGATTCTTTGTTTACTTTCGAGGTGTCTACAAACAGGATTACCTTTAAAATTTTATGACTTTTTCTAGAAAAGTCGAACTTGCAATCTGAAACCTCGAAATTGGCAATTGGTAAATCTGCACTTCAAGGACCCCAGTTGCACATCTCTACACTACACTATGGTCACTTGTCACTTGTCTTGACTTGATGATGGTCCAGGAGAGCTCTCCTGTTATCCCGTTATCCTGACCGATGGAATAGACTTCTGTTAGTCAGGTGGTTGTTAGTCGGTCGAGTCGTCTTTGTTAGTGTTTGAATTATTTTTTTTAGGTTTCTTGATTTTGAATGGCTAGTCATAGTCGTAGTTAAACTGCGCTATGGTTTTGCTTTTCATACCTTTTCATTTTGGTTAGGGGAAGAGATAATCGGTGGGGAAGGGTTTAGAGATGCGCGGTTGAATTTAAATGAACTAAGGTCTCAAAAGGAAGACGCGACACCAACCGAGGCTGTGGCTTTGTGTTTCAATAAGTTTAATGTCTGCACGTTCCGCCCGTTAGTGGGGGTATAAAGGCGTCGCTCCCGTATACGATGCGATGTTGTGCACGTTAAAAATATTTACCCTTCTTATTAAAAGGGCAAGAGTTTGACGAAATTTCCAGGCTGGTGGGCTCCCTGGCGACGGTGGCTGGTCATAGTCGCTAGTCGCGAAAGTAGATATAAAAGCAAAAAGAAAAGATGAAAGTGGATTTTGGATAATAAGCCGTGCAAGAAGTGTGCTTAACAGGGACTTAAATTTCTGTTTCTTTAGCTGTTTTTCTTCGTTTAAATGAAATATTTGAAAGGGACCCTTTCTGCGATGTTAAAGCAGCAGTTTAGATATAGTTTCTGACTTAGATGTTATAACTTTTTATTTATGGAAATAAATTTGAAAAAATATCTCTCTTTAGTCAATAAATCGATAACCTATGTACAACTGGTAGTAGCAGTTCGGATGGAGCAATTGCGTTAGGGTAGCACATTTTCATTAAGTTCAAATTTTCATATAAACTGTTTTTCTTTCAATCAATAGAATCCAACTTTGATATGTAATAAAAAGTTCGGGACGCAGCAAGTGCGTTATGGTAGTGAATTTTTGTTAAATGCTTCAAACTTAATAACTCAATGTTCTATAAATTTATAAAGTTTAATTTTGGTGTGTAGTAAGGTCTTTCCTAAGGCAAGATATTCACCAAATGTGATTAAAATAGCTTTGAAATATTCGGAGAAAAACTCAATTTTCTCTAAACTTAGAAAGTTGAATTTTGGTACGTAGTAAGATCTCTCTTGAAGCAACATATGCGGTAAATTTCATGAAAACAGCTTTGTTACTTTCGGAGAAAGAAAACTCAAAATTTTTCCGGGAAACCCCGTCCGATTTTTCTGGATAACGAACTGGTCCAAGCCATTAATAGAATAAAGGCACTTGCCAAGTTTCATCCAAATCGGTTAATTATTTTTTGAGTTATGAGACGGATATATATATATATATATATATATATATATATATATATATATATATATATATATATATATATATATATATATATATATATATATATAATAAACCTATTTACAAATGAACTTTAATAAGATATTATGCTGTGACAATACCTCTCTCAAGCAGTGGCGTTTTCTCCTAGTGAGCTAGGTGTGCGCCGCACACCCTAAAATATAGTCAAAATGTGCACAGTTATACATGTTTTATTTCTTTTTCCCTTAGTCTTAATACACTACATATTTTATGACAATCGATTTCATTTACTTATTTGATTTCATAAATAGTCGGTTAATAGGGACTTGGAATGAAGTAGATACCACGTTTCTAACATATTCAGAAAATATGAGTAGATTAATAGCAACTGGGAATGAATTCGGTCAGTCCCCGACCCACGTGTTTAAATTAGTGAGGAAAATACCATTGATTTTAACACTGCAGTGAGCTATAAAAATTTGATTAACTCAGTTTTCTATAATCTTAGAAAGTTTAATTTTGGTAGGTAGTAAGGTATTTCCTAGGACAAGAATCCACCAAATTTCATTAAAATAACTTTGTAATTTTTGGAGAAAAAAAAAATGTTTCAAAAGAAAATTTAAAATTTTAATAATTCAATTTTCTATAAACTGAGAAAGTTGAATTTTGGTACTTAGTAAGTCCTCTCCCAAGGCAACATATATAATAAATTTCATTAAAACAGCTTTATTATTTTCGGATAAAAAATTTTTTTTGAAAGAAAATTCAATTTTTCCGGAAAAACCCGTCAGATTTTCCTGCTTAACGAACTCATCCAAGCCATTAATACAAGAAAGGCAGTTGCCTTGTTTCATTGACATCGGTTAATTATTTTTTGAGTTATCAGACGGATACACACACACACACACATATATAGATATATATATATATATATATATATATATATATATATATATATATATATATAAATTGAAACTGACCCCGGATATGGGTTCTAGGGGTCCTAAATCGCGCTCATTTGAAAAAATTTTTGCAAAAATCTCACCATCGATACCTCTCTATTAGTGAATTTTTTAAAATAAAAATTAACTAAAAACAACATGCGGCCTATTATCGTTCATTACCTCATTATTTTCGTTATAATTATTATGCCGTACTGAAGAGCTCTAATGAGAGCGAAACCGGTCTACGGTTCTAATTGTGGCGAGAATATATCCAGCCTTATCTCATTAGGCAGCGAATTTTCGTTTTTCTGTAAAATATAACTAGATAAACGCATTTCTTATTCAGTATGGCCTTTTTGTGTTAAATAATCGAATAATCCCGAAGCTATCATATGAGTTTATAGTGGGCTTATCCCCCCCCTTTTTTTTTCAGTCACAAATGGACTTATCTACAAAACAAATTATTTATGGCTCCTTTTTTTATTTTTTTTTACTTTCATAATTTTTAAATAAGTTTGAGGTACTTTATATTTTGATAAAAAAAAAAGTATCCCTTTTGAAATCAAACACTAAATATTTAAATTTTACGTCAAAATATTATAAAATCTTTAAAACGCTCTCCTGAAAAATAATGATATATCAGTTAAGCCCCTACGTCATCAGGACGACGATATGATGGTCTATTTAAAAAATTTTCGAAGGCATTAATTAAAGGGTTTTTCTTAATTATATTCTGATTCTAACCTTTTGAAAGTAGAGATACTAGCTATTTTGTTAAATAAAGAGTAACGAGCTTTTGACCCTATAAGGTCTGACGATAAACCGCCGGTGACAACTAGTACTTTCAAAATCTTGAAAAAAACGTCAACATTAAACTGCAAATTACTTGAAAACGGTTAACTTTGAAACATTTTAACAAGAATAATTTTTTTATGTAAAACAAATGAAGCTTTGAGATTTTCTATGAATGTATTAGGTAAAACCAATATGGAAATTAAACCATTCCAGCCCCCTTGTAAGTTACGGCTCTGAATAAAATATGAAGTTTCCAGCAAATTAGTAATATTTCTTATAAAAAACTACACCCGTGTCAAATTTCATTATGTGGTTTTAAAGAAAATGCCGAAAAACAATTTTTTAGAATCTTTTCCTAGGGACTGTAGCTCCTTAGGAGTGCATTTTAGGCAATAGTTTTATAGAATAAACTACAGTTATTTTTGGTGTACTATACGACCTGGCAGATATTTTTGAAACACTCTGTATATAACAGCTAGATAATCATGCTACATCTGTATTTAATACAGAGCGGGTTCACGAAGGAAGAGCAACAACATTTAATGAAATTGGTTTAACTAAAAAATTTAAAAATTAAAACCTGTTAGCATATTATGTTTTCTATTAAGCATTTGTTGTCTTCATTGCAGATTCATTTTTTATAACAGTGATTTCCACTGACACTTTCTGCATAAGTAAGTCAAATCTCTCTTCCGTAACAATACAATCTTTAATGCATAGATCATCAATAATTCATTCTATTTTGTGGCAGATCGAAAACAACGAACCACTTGCTTAGACACGGTGTACTGCAAATAATAAACCCATACAAACCATTAAAAAGAAAGTCGGAGAGCATTCTTAAACCGCAATAATTTTTTTCGGTGGATTCCTCGCATTTTTTCGAACAATAAAAGAGTGTTAAACTGCGAATACTTTCGCTCTCTCCCCCAGTTTTTATATTCCCGATAAAAATGCCGAGATTTCCGTGCACAAGATCCGATGAACAGGCTAGAATCGAGTTGGCGCGATAGAGTTCTGAAAGATTCTGTCCTCACCGGCTTCAGTACATCCCCAGAACTCTACTCAAAACCTGTAAATATCCGACGCTCTTCTGCGGATACTCCGGGCGAATGTAATAGTTAGTGCGATAATTGGGTTTGTGATAGTGCAGATAGTCCGAAAGGGATCGAAGGGACAAGACGTGGCGTATACATGTGTCGGACATCGGGGTGTGTGGGTAGAGTCATAATGAGTGAGCGAAACGTGGAAAGAAAGGGGTTTTTGTTTTGAAGAAGAGGGGGAGTGTTGTTGAAAAAGTAGGGGTTTCTTAAAGAGTAAAAAAGACGTCGCGCCCGTGATGATTTCTTAGTGCATTTATGCAAAGCAGAAGGAGATAGGTGGATTGAGCGTCTTCGTCGGGAATAATTAGTGGTCGGCGCAAGGACAGAGAGAGGGTAGACGTACGTGTGTGATTCTCTAAGTATAGGCCGCCCCTTAATTTATATCTAAGGGTAAAACAGTAAGAGTAAAGGAGAGGAGGGGAGATCTTGCATAAGGGGAGTACGAAGGCGCTTGCGTTCTTGGCTCTTACCAAGCTTTGTCTAATCGGATTCATTAACGGGGGATCCGGGAATTATGCGTCCATTGCCAGCCGGTATATTTTTGAAATCAGTCAGACCCGTGGCCCTCGCAAGAAAACCATCACTACCGGGACAAATAGCTAGAAGGTGCGCGCTCTCACACTTACAACTTCTTAATAATATGTTATCATGTGTCCGAAACTTCACTGTTCTGTCTCTCTTTCACATTCCCACATCAGTATTTTTACAGTGATATTGTTTTATTGTCGCTTATTTAGTGTTGTTTTAGTGTTATATGCTGTGATCTCTTATTGTTACTTCACATTTTGATTTTGGCGCTGCCAGACCACACGCTCTAGTCTGCACCTTTGCAATAACAAATGACGAGCGCGCGCGTCAGAATAACAAACCCACGTGCTCTTTCGGCTTTCAAAACTTCCAACACGCCGCCTCTCTGTTCCTGATACTTCTTGTGTAACTGCTGGCTCACGAGGCACTGACATTTATGAAGTATTTACCGGAACAAATGCCCGAAGCTGACCGGAAAATTCAGACAAAATGTTACTGACCACTTTAAAATCAACAACTTTGATGTCACTATTTGTAAACATAAGGAATAAAATGCTTTTACTGATGACGACTTGCCAAACGTAAATACCGATATTTTACACAAACCAACACGTTAAATAAAGGATTAACATCTTAATGTTAGATTATGATATATCAGTAAGTAAATTATCAATTAAAATCATGACATCAAAATGAAAAACTAGTTATATTGCCTATTTATAGTTTTCTTAATTATACATTGTAGTTGATGATAACTACAAAAAAGTTGAGCTCCAAGGATTAGAGCTACTTTTTTTTTAATATGAAAAGTTGTTTATTAGTTTATTTACAAAAATATCTAAATTTAGTTCCTGGTATATTTAGAAAATGCAATATAAGTAACAATATAATTATGTCGCCTTTTCGATTTTACACTAAAATTTAAAAAAAAACCGATATAATTGATTCTCGACGTATGTTTACAAAAAAGCAAAACGCTTTAGATGGAACTTGATTTAAAATATTAACATTTCGGCAACCTCTATAAAAGTTTGTTTTTTATGACAAATGTTAAAGAAGCCGATTTCACGTTTTATAAATAAATTCAAAAATCATCATTTCGAGTATTGCTTTTCATAAAATTGTATGTTTCTTTATTCTAATAATTAAAATAGAAATAAAAAAAAATATCATTTCTTAAACTTTTATGTTTAATTGCTCTTAATTTAGTGTATTAGAATGTTTTAAAAACCTTGCCTCAAATTTTTATTAGCAAAAATTTTAAGACTAACAAACGAATTTGGGACGACCAATTGTGTACACTTTCGTTGATAAACATTTTGTTAATGCAAAGGCGGACAGTTAAATATATCATGTATTTTTGTTGGTGTCATAAGTTTTGTTTTATTTTTATATGTGTTTTTGTGATGCATAGTTTGGGTAAGTTTTTAATCATCTAAATGTTTGCATGTGCCTGTCTTTATAGTCTAAGTACTTGCGATTATTCTTGAATTTTGCTGATAACTGGCCCCAAGCTACTTAAATTCCGTTAATAGACAAACCTATTTCTGATTCACATATCAAAAATACAACTTTTGGGCAAATTTTTTGTCAATTTTAATTAAGCTTTTTAATTAGAATTTAAGGAAGTACGTTTCTCTAAAATTAATGAGCACTGACCCATTGAAGTATAAATAATTGAGGTATAAAGTATTCTAAATAATTATCAAATTTGCTGAAAAATTCGAAAGTACCATTTGATTACCAAGGCCTATAATTGCAGAAAGTATAATTTTACAGTTTCCCGGAATGTTTGTACAAAAATTGGCTAAAAGTTGCGACTTTCGTAGTTAGTTGACTATTTTTTTAATAAAGGAGAATTCGAAATTCTAAAACCATTACTTTCGATTAGCAAAAAAGTCTATTCTTATAGAGGAATATATATATATATATATATATATATATATATATATATATATATATATATATATATATATATATATATATATATATATATATATATATATATATATATATATATATATATATAAAACTGTGTATGTAAGCGGTTTTCTAAAAAAAAATTATAAATTCCTTGAAAATTCAAGGAACAACTCTCGCGAAAGCCGTGGCCAGACGAGAAAATTATCGAGGCCGATCAAATGAAACCAATAGAACACTTTTGCCAAGAGCTCTCGGACACGTCAAATTTAATTTTTAGTTATACAATTTTTCTAAACAAGTCATACCCACAAGGTAATTCGTGTAAAAGGTCTGTCCTCTTCGATATGTTTATAATAAGAACCCCGTTTTTCATTATAGAATGTAAAAGGGCACTTTTTGAGAGACGATATGATAATAATTACGTTAGCTTGAATATGTGTTACACAAAAAATTAAGAAATTTTAAAATACTATATAGTATATATACTCCTAAAGTGAAGTCATAAATCCGTCAAAACAGCCAAGTGCCACAAATTCCAAAGGCGTGCGCTACTTTTTTAGCAAAGGTTACAAATCTATATAAAATTGTGTAAACATAAATAAGGTATTATAGTAAAAACCATATATTATTATACCAGTTCCCGTAATAATAATTGTTGAAATTAAAAAAAAATGCATAAAGTATGAGTGATTTTACTTTTTACGCTTATGATCAGTACTTGGTAGTGTTTTGAGTTGTTAAAATACGCGATCGAAAGATAAACAATAGACCCAGACCACAAATTGGTCACTGTGTTTCAGAAGCGGTACATTGTTACAATCAGTTAAAGATATACCAGCTTTCCGTAAAGGGGCCAGTGTCGCTTTCATGCAAGAAAGCTAGTTTTATTGAATATAAAATTTTGATCCATTACTCCGCCCTTAAAGTTAATGTCAACGATTATTTAAAAAACAAGGAATTGTACACCGTGCCTAACAATATCACTATTAACCTATAATGTTTTTTTGCTATCAAATAAAACTGAAACTCGTTTTTGAGAACCTTAAGTCATCTCTTTTTTTTTAAGGAGATACATTTTCGCGGGAATGTCAAAGCTGCTGCTTGATTTCCCTAAACGCGTTAGCTACCATCTTCAAATTTTTAATAGCGTCAAGTGACAATGTTGGAAAGGCTGAGTGAAGCTTATAAAAAATGATGGCAACCGGTAAAAATAGACGCCTATGAAAGTATTTATAAGGCCGTAAACAGCAAAATTTGCCCAAGCCGAGCTCCGCCACTGATATGTTCGCGTTGCCTCTTTGATATAACATATATGCCGAAACTCTGTAGGATCAGCTATAAAGGGATTTTAAAAGAACTTAAAGTATGAGCAGAGAATATTTGCCTGTAATTCGTCCATTCCCCCTCTCTAGGTTATCAGTGTTTTATCTAACATCTAACATAAATACAATTTATAGTAGTTCAGTAGTATAGAATATTTCATCCTCTGATGACGCTAACTTTGTTAGTGAAACGGTCGTCAGGTCTTCAAAAGATGTGTTATGGAGACTTGGGTTCTACAAGTGTACTTATCAGTGCTCATCACAAGTTACAATCATCACTTAGTAAGTTAACACGTGTACTTGGTTTTCAAAATCTTTTAAAATCTTTCGGGCAAGATTCAAAATTAAATTTCCAATCTTATTCTTCGGCTGAAGCTTTATTTTTCAAAATATTTATTTAAATTATTGCGATTATTTTTAAACTAGCAAATTCTGACAGTGAATTCATCCGTATGTTTAAGTTATCACTTCATATAAGACCAAATAGAAAAAGCCTGGACGCAGCAAGTGCGTTATGGTAATAAATTTTCATAGAAATGATATGACACAAAATATTTTATTATAACTTTTTTTTCTTGTAACATAGAAATCTAAGGGAATAGTTTATCCTTTATATCGTAAACCTACAGACCAAATTTGGTTATCATAGCTTTTTTATTTTTTGAGATAAAAATTTTTTCGGATAGAAACTCAAAATTTTCCCGGAAAACCTCGTCCGATTTTCCTGACTAACGAACTTATCCAAGCCATTTACAAAGGGAAGGTACGTGCCGAATTTTATTAAAATCGGCCCATTTTTTGAGTTATAGGTGTGACATATATATATATATATATATATATATATATATATATATATATATATATATATATATATATATATATATATATATATATAAGAATTGAAACTGACCCCGGATATGGGTTCTAGAGGTCCTAGTTCGCGCTCCTTGCAAACATTTTTTCAAAATTCAAAAGTCGGGATCTCCCCATTAGTGAATTTTTTCTAAGAAAATTCACTAAAACAAAAAGAACATCAAATCTAGTGAGTATTCAACACGGTGTGCCTCACAGTGCTGCATTCTAAATTTTTACTTTTTCATTGTCTTAATCAAAATCATGGCGTATTCAATTCAGGAAAGTGTTAAACTTATTGAGGTATTGACCCGTGCGCATGCAGATAATGCATTTATTTAATTAGCAAGACTCTGACAAAGTGACAACTTGGAAGTACGACCCTAGTAGCAAAGGTTTGACACACTGGTATTGTTGCCAATAAAAACGCGTTATGGCACGGCCTGTTGGGAACAAAGCGGTAGAAATAGCAGTTAGGATACGTCCCACCTTAAGCACCACAAAATTGTTGAAGGTTGTAGGCATATGTACAAAGGATTGTAAAAGAAGTTAATTTTCATCGATACAGAATTGAGTTGCCACCAGAACCGAATAAGGACGATTTTTATCGCTTTCTACAATTTTGTGAAACACAAACACGAGTTATAGACAATCAGAGCTTTTATACAGTATCTGTATTTCTGATCAATTGGTACATGACCACAAGCAGCTTTATAGCGGTTTACAGTACCAGTAGTCTGCTGGCTCTTAAATGGTACTGTATACCGCCATAATAGCAGCTTCATGTACCAATTCAAGAATATTCCACGAAGTATACACGCAGCACCCACACCAACTTAATGTTCGGGCTGGGATTTTTGGTAACCGTCTTGGTCCTTAGTTTTACTAGGAAACTTGGCTGCCAAAATGTATTTGGAATTATTGCAAGATAACATAATCCATCTCGTGCTGGCAGCTCTCATAGATAAGGACGAGGGTTATGATTAAAGGTCCTCGGTATTCCCACAAGATGGTGCTTCCCCGCATTATACACAGATAGTGCGACAATATCTTAATTAAAAATGTCCCAACAGATAGATAAGAAGACGTGGCCAAATTGAATGGCTATCAAAGTCGCCGCACTTAACACCATTTGACTTTTTTTATCGGGACATCTTAAAAAGGAAAATTTATGCAACTCAGTCCACGAACCTGCAGGATATGTATCAGCGCATTGTTGCTAAGTGCTGTCTAATAAAACCCAAAATGCTTCAGATATCTATTTGAACAAGCTATAACGAAAATTTACTTATTGTCAATTATTTCTCCGGCGAGTAGTCGGTTTACATGAGTCTCAGAGAGCAGGTCGACTTAGGGCACTAGTTAATCACTCGCATAAATTAGACAAGCTAGGAATCAAAATAGGCATGTCAGTTCAAGTAGATTTATTTTAAAAAGTAAAAGCTTAAGGCATAACAATTAAATTTGTAATTAAAAATGACTATTATTTTAAAATCAATATAAACAAATTGAATACAATAAAATATCCATTAAATTTCAATAAAAAAATTACAATAAGCTGTCCTTCTCCATGTGCAGAAAAATTTAACTATAAATGTGTTGAAAATTTACACAATCCAAAGGCAAAGTGACTTTAGACTAATTCTAAAACAGGCTAATTCTAAAACAGAGTTACGATAAAGTGAGGCATTATATGAAGGTAAAGCTATGCAAAGATGAAACGTTATATAAAGAAAAAATGAAGTAATGGTTAGTTTTCGGATTTTTGTGACACTTAGCTTGGACTCCGATGTATAAGCTGCTATCTTCTGGTTTCGATGTGCACCATATACATCCTCGCTCAGCTGGAATCTGTGTCTTGCCCTCTTCATGGATAATACGGTTGTAACGGTGGGCATTAGAGTAACTGCTTCTGCTACGGTTATTGCAGGTGTGGCTTCTGTTTATTTCCTACTTCAGATAACTTGTTACTGCCTTCCTTAGATGTTCATTATGTTACTGCCTTCCTTCAGATATTCATTAGATCATAATTTCTCACTGCCTCCTTCAGATGACTTGTCACTGCCTCCTTCAGATGACTTGTGACTGCCTCTTTCAGATATTCATTATGTTACTGCCTTTAATATGTTACTGCCGCCTTCAGATGACTTGTGACTGCCTCTTTCAGATGACTCGTCACTGCCTCCTTCACATGACTTGTGACTGCCTCTTTCAGATATTCATTATGTTACTGCCTTTAATATGTTACTGCCTCCTTCAGATGACTTGTGACTGCCTCTTTCAGACCTTGTTCAAACATGTGGACTAGTACTATTCTTACACAATTCAAATCTCCCGCAATGTGGCAGTGTCTTTACAAAAACTAACTAATTAAATGCTTTATGCATAAAGCGTAAAATATTACTTGACATCTAATTAAAGACACGCCACATGCAGAAGAACTAAACTAAGGTTTAGCCATGCAGTCATTACAAGAATAAAATTTAATAAGGTGAAAATAACTTATATCATAGGTACTCACCCATGAGTAAGACTTTGTAGCTCTCTAGTGTGCCATGATTAATTGTTCGTTGGTTAAACAAGTTTAATTAGATAAGAATGAATCGACGGATGGAGTTTCAATTTATAGGTTGTGATAAGAGACCAATTCTGTCGACACGTAGTAACTTCAGCAGGCTGCAGGTTGACCAACAGTCATAGAGCTTGGAACTCTATATGATTAAGACAGAAATGGAGAGTGCTACGTCATAATTCTCAAAAGGGGTATATCATTGAATATAAAATGGGGATAAGCAGTAAATGAAATAAATAAATAAATGTAATGTTTTGAACGTTACAAACCTTTGTATTTTCCATGGAAACTGGTGCAAACTGTTTGCAACATTTTCTTAGGTGATGTTTTAGCTGCTACGCAACCAATACTTTTTCACATTTCTAAATAAAATATTCTTCAAACGAGTGAAGATTGGAACCTGTGATGATCACTGATAAGTACAATTTGTAGAACCCAATTCATCACAATACAGACCTGACCGGACACACGTATCGCTGACAAATATATTGTCATCAGAGGCATGAATAAACAAATTTTTTATTTGTTCATCCCTCTAATAACGCTAACTTCGTAAGAGAAAGAATCTTCAGGTCCGAAAACTGTAGTGTGGCGAATTCGGTTCTCCAAATTGTACTTATAATTGTACTTGAAGCCTTTTTGTTTTCCCATTGCCAATAATTTTGTAGAGGTTTAAAGTCGAGTACACAACTGAGTAGACAAGTGGGTAGCCTCTCGAACGACCTGTCACTCGACGCCACGTTTTTATATAAAGTTTTGAAGAGGGTAGCTACCCCGTTTAGGGAAGTGAAGTAGTGGCTTTGAGCCACGCGAAATGCTTCTATTCCACCGATAAAACTGACCAGTCTGAGAATTTTTCAAAGAATTCAGTTTAATTACTCGCAAAACCTGCTTGCATAGTTTTCAATAGGCCACCATCTATATGTTGAAACAGCACCAAGCACTTAAGTGTCTAATTTTTACCAAATAATCTAGTTTTATACCGAAATACTTGTTTCCCAGCCAACGATCTTAATTTAGATGTAAATTGAGTTATTGAATTTAATCAAAATTTGCTACCAAAACGCACTTGCTGCGTCCCGAATTTATTTTTTCAACAATATGTATTATATTTTGATGCAAAAGAGGTGTTCGATATAAAATAAGAAAATTTGATCACCAACGACTTATGGAGCACGCTGTGATTGTAAAATTCATTTTATAAGATGCAGCTCAAGACAATCTATAATTAACATAGGTATCAACATTTTTCTCGAATCTTGTATATTGACGAATATATTGAGCTTTTTTCTACGACAATTCCCTAAAAACTATAGACTATGATCGTAAGCTAATGGTTTCGCTTAGAGTGAAAGTAGTTTTGGTGGACGGAAAGGAAACTGTCCACCTTTTAAATCTAACGGGCGGAACTTCACTACCTTCGTTTAAAAGACCCACTGGAAACACTGGGTTGCCACAGTCTGTTTGCAATAAGAATAACTAAGTGGTTCGAAGTGGCGGCAAATGGGCAAACTGTTAGGTTACCAGAGCTGCAGGTGGAAGGAGTCTGTTGTGAATTGCCTAAAAATAGTAAAACCACTTAGCACGGCCTTGACGTTTCCCAGCTACGCCGTTGCCGGGTTCCATCACGGGGATGTGTCAGAGGACGATTTATGGCTCCTTTTTCACGTACTGCTTCTCAAGCGACTCAGAAAAACGCTGTCAGGAAGATAAGCGCCGAACACCCTGAAATCGCTATCCTCTTTACTAAGCCTAACATTACTCACGGGACCACAAATGGAACCAAAGGACCAGAGCAAGAATCTATTTGGAATGAATTTTCTGGAAATATTTTAGTAAAATTCATTAAAGTCTGGACGCACCAAGTGCGTTCTGGTAAGAAATTTTCATAGGACTGTTTTTAATGTTAAATATGGTGTTTTTGAAAGAAAGACATGATTTTCAGTAGGTAGTGTAACCTCTATAGTAGAAACAATGTGCCGTATTTCATCAAATGAACATTTTGTTTGAAAAAGTACAAAAATTTTCCAAAGATAAAAGTCATCTCACCTGATTATGGCATCTCGATTTTTCTGACGAATCATGTAATTGAAAACGTCCCTAAATGCCTCATTTCATGGGTAAAAACGTCATATCACAATTTTTGATATGTTCCAAAATATGAAAAGTTGAAAAACAATTGAAATAATTCGAAAACGATGGGCGATATAAATGATTTCTTCTTACCAGCATGCATTAAAATTGAATGGAAAATGCAATGATGTCACAATAAATGGGTTAGTCCATTAAAAAAAACTCTTATGAACAACGACTTATGGGTCACCTGTGATTGTCAACATAATATAAGAAGCAGCTCCAAACACTAAATAAATAACTTTTGTAATATTTTAATAACCAATATATTGAGCTTTAAAGTAAAAACGCACCACTCTGTATATATCTAAATATGTAAAAACTGAAACTGCCGCGGAGGCGCCTAGTTCACACTCATTTAAGGAAATATTTAAAAAAACATAAAGTCGCGGTCTTTTTAATAATTATTTTTTTCTACGAAAATTCGCTAAAAAGTATATACGATTAAACCACAAAGTTTATAACTGAAGCTACTGCCAAATCATCAGAAAATGGGTCTATTTGAAATGAATTTTCTGCAAATATTTTAGTAAAATGAAGGGCAATGATGGTTCAAGCTGTAACTTCAGGCTTTGTACAACACATTTATTATGACATTTGCTTTATATAGCCCATATTTGTTTCAGTTTTTTCGTCTCAAAATTGCAAATTTTGACGTTTCAAAACGCAAATTTGATATCTGAAGAAGGAAAACTAAAATTTTCAAAGTAATTTTGCTGTTATTTCTTGACCTTTTTGCGCCAAGAAAGCCTAATATTTGTCTGTGATATACAATAGATATTGTTATCCATACAAAATATTTTGGTTTTGTGCATTTATCTAGTCATCACTGGCACCCAATTCTTTTTTTAAATGTTTATAATTTGTTTCGTTTCAATATAGAGATCTGAATTTTGGTATGTAGGGGAAGTTTAATAGCGTTAACCTAAGTACCAAATTTGGTTGCCATAGATTTGTTATTTTCGGAGATACAACAATTTTCTGAAAGAAAACCTAAAATTTTCCAGGAGAAACTAGTCCGATTTTCCTTGCTAACAAACTTGTCCAAGCGACTTGCAAAAGGAAGGCACCTACCAAGTTTTATCAAAATCTGTCCATTACGTTTTGAGTTATCGGTATATATATATATATATATATATATATATATATATATATATATATATATATATATATATATATATATATATATATATATATATATATATATATATATATATATATATATATACAGATTTCACATAAATTCATCATGCCTTTATTACTATAGGGTCCGTCTAAATTGCATTTAGTTTACTTTTGTGTAATGCTTCTTGCATCAACATTAGGATGAAGTTTTTGTTATCGCCTTTATCATTGTCATGACCTGAAGGCGGTGTCGCCTTGTCAAAATACAGTCTGTTCTTTTTATTGTAAAATCTTATCAGTTTTATTATTTTTAGCTTATCACAAGCTCTTTATCAACCTCCCCAGTTTCAGTCTGTAAATATATTTTTGTTAATGCAGCTGTGTATTTGTTGTTTACTGTTTTCTTTGTTATTTTAAGTGTTATGTGTGTGTAATTTATTTTTTGGATTTTATGAATTCAAAAAAGCAATTCTCGTAAGTATAAAACAATTGATAAACATATCTAGTTATATGGTGGATTTACCTTAACAAACTTTTGTCTATAAAGAAGCTAGATTGACAATTATGGTGGGAAAGTTTCCTAAAAATATTACAAATCGCAAGAAATTTCGGCTAAAAAAATTGTATTTACGAAAACAGTCAAGTCGTTTTGACGAAATTGGGTATAATTGTTTTCTTTATTGCGACGTTGTAACATCTCAAAATTTACTTTTCTAGACTAATAGAAAATTAAGTAGTACAATTTTTTTTAAAATGTTTATCAAAATGCGTTACAATAACACACTGCGTCCAAACATTTTCTAGTGGTTATATACAAGGTGGCGCATTGAAAACGAAACAGACCGATTTGCGTCTAGATATTTTTTTTAAGAAACGCTGAAACAGGTCAATTTTAATATTGAGGGTGACATGTTTTGACATGAAACTCAACTTTGTCACATCAACCCCTTAAGGGTGGTGTTAACAACTTTTATATTTTAAATAGGAAACATGGGTCGAGTGTTACATCATTTGAAAGCTCTTTATTTTCTGAATTCAGAACACAAATTTCTTTGGAAGTTTTATTAACTCGTCTAAAAATTATTCACAGTTGGAGTTGCAGGAACGTATTTCATTCATTGTTATAAGAAATGCACTAATTAGTCAATTTTTGGTAAAAAAACTAAAAAACAAAACCAAACGTTCAAAAATGTTTATTCAGTTAAGTAAGTATTCAAATTGTTGACCACCAGCTTCCGTACAAAGTACAAATTTTGTTCAAAACGAGCTCTGACATTCTGGAGCATTTGTGGATTTATTAGACGGCATTCTTCAACAATTCGTCATCGTAATTCTTCCAGAGACTCCGGTTCTGTTGAGAAAATTCTACTCTTTAAATTGCCTTATAGAAAGAAGTCTAAAGAAGTTAAATCCGGTGATATAGGGGGCCACTCAATAGCACCTCTACGTCCAATCCATTGTCCTGGAAACTTTCTGTGCCAAAATTCCCTAACACGTTGTTATAAATGCAGAGGAGCTCCATCTTGTTGAAACACTAATTGAAATTTCTGTCGCCGATATTTCATCCCACCCCCACCAGTCCATGACTTTTTGAATGAAACCCAGGTTTTTTGACAAAAAATCATTTTATTTCTCAACACAGTCTCGTTTGAGCTCTAAACACTTCGTTCAACGTTTCTTCAGTATTTTCATCCCTTCCAAAAATAAGATTTGTCGAGGTCCTCAGAATAGGCATTTGTTTGTGAGATGATTTAATCATTGGGGTCAAATCTCTTTCCGCCGATACATTTCTATAAGTTGGAAAACAAGAAATAGTCACTCGGGGCTGAATCCGGAGAAGAGGGCGGATGATGGAGCAATTCGTAGCCCAATTTATGCAATTCGCCATGGAGACTACACATGTGTGCACCCTTGCATTGTTTTGGTGGAAAATAACTTTTTTCTTGGCCAAATGCGGTCCTTTTTTCTTCAAATCATCATTGAAATGGTCAACTAAGTTGGTATAATATTCGCCATTGATTGTTCCTCCCTTCTGAAGAAAGTAATAAATGTGGATTATACCTCGTACATCCCAAAAAACGGTCGCCATGGCTTTATTGGCTGACAAGCCCACCTTGGCCTTCTCTGGCGCCGATTCGCACGGAAAAACCCACTGTTTTGACTGCAGCTTGGTCTCTGGTGTGTTGTGGTGAATCCATGTTTCATCCACAGTTACAAAGCGGCGAAAAAACTCGTCCCTATTGTGGTTGAACAACGCCAAACACTCTTTCGAAGTTTTCACACGATTGCGTTTGTGGTCGATTATGAGCAAACGCGTGTCACATCTTGCGGGTGGCTTTTCAGACCCAAGTGATCATGCAAAATCGAAACCACTGAGCCACATGATATGCCTATGGTTTCCAGAATCTCCCCTGTACGGCCGCAACGAAATTCAGTAAACCACTTTTTTACCATGGAAATTGATGGTGCAGTCCCCATAGTATTTAGAAAGCTTAGCCTTGGTTTGCGTGATGGTTTTTTCCGCAAAAAATAATGTTTGATGACCATACGAAATTCACTTTTTTTCTATTTTCGTTAAAGCTCAATAGGTTGTCTACTTTTAATGGCTATCTAACACAAACTAAATGACGCAGCTTGTTCAAATTTTGACAAGAATCAACTGACAGATGCTTGTTGCCGTGTTGCCCTTCCAGTAAAGAGGCGGAAAATTCAATAAGTCACGGACTTATTGACATGCCCTCGTATATATATATATATATATATATATATATATATATATATATATATATATATATATATATATATATATATATATATCCAGGGTCGCTGATAAGTCTGGAAACGGTCGATTATCCGGGAAAATATACAAGGTGTCGAAAAAAGTTTTATACAAAAGTTTTTGGGTTCTTCAATGTCTACTAGGCGGTGATAATTTTATTTATACAGGGTTGGTCATACAGGCGTGGCACACCAATATTAATTTTTTTTTAATGGAACACCCTATATATTATTCGATATTTCAATCCTTCTCTTAATTTTGAGCAACATTTATCAGAAGCATGATGTACATAAACTCAATCGTTTCCGGGTAAAAAAATAAATAAAAATAAACGCTATTGTTTTTAAAATCTATTGGATGAAGAACAAAAATAAATGAAAAGTAGAATATCTCTTGAAAACAATCTGTGAGTGTGAAAAGAACCGGTTGCGATGTTTTTAACATTGTTTGGAATCCCAAGATAAGATAAGATGCCCATAAGAAACGCAGTATTATTCTTTTGTTTTAAAATGTTTCCAGGACAACGAATGTCAAACATTCATTCAGTGTCAACAGTTTTGAAACATTAGTAATTTAGTGTCAACAGTTTTTGTGCAAAATGGCAAGTTTAAGTGAAACCGAACGTATCGAAATTTTAATGATGATAGGGTACGGTGATAGAACACGAAGTTTTGCTCAAGTGGTGATTATGTTCAATGAGTTGCATCCTGAGCGGGAATCGATCTCCAAATCCACAGTTTCGAAAACTTTGCATCGTTTTCACGAAACTGGCGGTATCAAGGATAAACCTAGAACTGGAAGGCCAGTAACCGTTACAAATGAAGAAAATTCTTTGAATGTAATATTGGATGTGGTGGAAAATCCGAAAACTTCGGCACAGCAATTGGCTTTAAATCACAATATGAGTCGATATTCAATTCAAAAGATTACGAAGCGGGAAAAGTTCCGTCCATATAAAATTCATTTATTGCAAGAACTGAGTGAAGACGATTTTGATCGCAGAATCGAGTTCTGTGAACTTATTATGGAGAAGTTACGCCAAAATTTTAACTTTGCCAACCACATTTTGTTTTCCGACAAATCTACATTTTGTTTGAATGGACAAGTCAACCGACACAACTGTAGGTACTGGTCAGACGAAAACCCACATTGGATGGAACAAATTCACACCCAAAGACCGCAAAAAGTAAATGTTTGGTGTGCTATTATTGGTGGACATATCATAGGACCTTATTTTATACACGGTAATTTGAACTCTGCTCGATATTTGACACTTTTGCAAGAATCAATTGTTCCAGACGTAAGTCGATTATTTCCGAACAATAACGACCCAAATCTACCAGCGGAAGAAATATGGTTTCAGCAGGATGGGGCACCCCCTCATTTTGGAATTGAGGTACGGGAATATCTGAATCAAACCTTTCCTGGCAGATGGATAGGGCACAGGGGAACTATTGAATGGCCAGCTAGGTCTCCCGACATGACGCCGCTTGACTTTTTTTTGTGGGGTCATGTAAAAAATTTAACTCACCAAAATAGACCGCAGAATATTGAAGAGTTGCAAGCAAGGATTGTGCATGAAATTAATAACATTCCTCAAAACGCTCTTGTAAATGCAGTGCAATGTTTTGTTAAGCGAATTCATTATTGTCAGGAGGTCAATGGAGAACACTTTGAACATCTTATAAAATAGGATTCCAAACAATGTTAAAAACATCGCAACCGGTTCTTTTCACACTCACAGATTGTTTTCAAGAGATATTCTACTTTTCATTTATTTTTGTTCTTCATCCAATAGATTTTAAAAACAATAGCGTTTATTTTTATTTATTTTTTTACCCGGAAACGATTGAGTTTATGTACATCATGCTTCTGATAAATGTTGCTCAAAATTAAGAGAAGGATTGAAATATCGAATAATATATAGGGTGTTCCATTAAAAAAAAATTAATATTGGTGTGCCACGCCTGTATGACCAACCCTGTATAAATGAAATTATCACCGCCTAGTAGACATTGAAGAACCCAAAAACTTTTGTATAAAACTTTTTTCGACACCTTGTATATTTTCCCGGATAATCGACCGTTTCCAGACTTATCAGCGACCCTGTATATATATATATATATATATATATATATATATATATATATATATATATATATATATATTACACCGATAACTCAAAAAGAATTTTTATGAAATTTGGCAGGTACTTTCCTTTTGTAAGTCGTTTGGACAAGTTGAACCAGGAAAATCATACAAGGGTTTCCGGGAAAATTTTGGGTTTTCTTTTAAAAACATTTATATCTTCGTAAATAACTAAGCTAGGGCATCCAAATTTGGTACGTGGGTTAACGTTTTAAAAAGTAAACTACCCACCAAAATTCATATCTCTATGTTGCAAGAAAAAGGTTATAAGCATTTAATTAAAACATGTTTGGGGCCAGATCATTTCTATGAGAATTCATTACCGCAACGCACTTGCTGCGTCAAAATTTTTTACATAGCATGGAACGCTTCTAAAAGTTGTGGCTACAACAATCAATGAAAGAGATTTCAGATATTTTTCGCACTGTGTAAATTATTAGAGGTAGGGGCGACTAAATTAAGAGAATTGTGTTATATTTAAACTCTTTAAATAGTTATGTCGTCATTTTAAATATAAATGTTATATAATAAATTTACGTAAAATGGCACAAAATTTATTTAACTTAGCTTAAAATAGTTCTCATATTAACAATGAAACATTAAGAGAACGGAATTTGACAAATGTCTCCATTAAAATTGTTACATGACCAAGAATTTGAATGTCATAATCCGTCCCTTGTCTCGGCTTTATCGCGTGTCCCATTCTTGTTCTGTTTTTTGATCAAAATAATATCAATTCATTTTGTTACAAGCTTGTTTAAATTATTTTATATTGCTGTATGAAAGTTAGATATGAGATTCCTAGCGATTTTATAACTCTCGATAAGTTGTGTTATTTATGAGTATTTCCATCTTCCGTGCCTCCAGAGCTAATATGTAAATCCAGTCGACAAATGTAGAAATTCACTAATTTATATCTAATGTTTGGTACCGATCACATTATGCCAGTTGAAATTAATACAGCCTAAACTTATATATACTTATAAAGGTAAGAAACATCATCACAGTCTATAATAATAATATAATAATAATAAATAATAACACATGTTTATTTAACCATACTTTGAAAAAATATAAATAAACAGAAAATACAAAATAAGGTAATAAACGAGAAATATATCACTTAGGAGAGATCTTGCCTGTGAATAAATTACAAAAAAGATAGAAAAACTATCAAACACATCATTTCATAGCAACCCTCACACCCATCCATACACACACTCATACACATATTCACACCCATGCTCACACATGCACATAAAGGAAGTAAGTACAAAATACTGCGCTTCGGGACAACTAGCGCATATAATAAAAGTATACCCCTATGTACAAATGTATAAAAGGACTGGACGCTGGAAGTGCGTTATGATAGTGAATTAAAACAAATCATTGTTTAATGTATTTCAAATTGCGGATTTTCCTGGCTAACGAACTTATCCAAGCTACTGGCAAAAGAAAGGTACTCACCAAATTTGATCAAAATCGACCGATTTTTTTTGAGTTATCGGTGTGATATATATATATATATATATATATATATATATATATATATATATATATATATATATATATATATATATATATATATATATATATATATATATATATATATATATATAAACATATAAAAATTAAAACTGACCCCGGATATGTATTCTCGGGGGCCTAATTAGTGCTCATTTGAAGGAATTTTTTTTTAATTCGAAAGTCGCGATCTCCCCATTAGTAATTTTTTTCACTAAAAAAGAGACAATTCACTAATCCCCTTTGAGTTGTGGGAGTCAGAAAGCCGGGAAATTTGAAATATCGATACATATATTAAAATATCGTATGCAACTAGTTATACATTTATTAGAAGAAGGTGATATAAATAAATATAGTAAAAACAATGTGCCATGTTTCATCAAAATAACTTTATTGTTTGAAAATGTACAAAAATTTCCGAAAGTAAACTTAAAGTGTTCCCGAAAAAACTCGTTTCTTGGTAAACCTTATAGGTAGACTAAAAAAAAAGAAAATTTGTATCAGCAACGACTTATGGGCCAGTCTGTGATTGTAGAAATATTTTTTAAGATGTAGCTCAAGACACCCTATAATTAATATATACAATCTTGTATAATAACGGCTATATTGAGCTTTATTAATTTTTTACGAAAATTCGACAAAAATTATATACCATTAAACGATAAACTCTATAGCTAAGGCTACTGCCAAACATCAGAGAAAGTGTCTATTTGAAATGAATTTTCTGGAAATATTTTAGTAAAATGAAGGATAATGACGGTTGAAACTAAGACTTCAGAGTTTGTGAAACATTCTTCTTAAGACATTTTCTTTCCATAGCCCGTATTAGATTCAAGTTCTTTGCCTAAGTGTTGCCAATTTTGACGTTTTAAATCGCAACTTTCACGTTTTGAGCAAAACCCCAATTTATTTTTATTTAAATACCTATAACTTTTTTGCCTTTTGACCTACAGGGCCAAATTTTGGTAGGTAACTTACGTATAATGATATAATATAAACCCGTGTACCACCCTTACTTTGTTGATTCGGGAGATATAATATTTTTTTCGAAAGAAAACACAAAATTTTCCGGGAAAACCTGGGCCGATTTTCCTGGCTAACGAACTTATCCAATCCATTTGCAAAAGGAAGGTATTCACCAAATTTAATCAAAATCAGCATATTATTTTTTTATTTATCGGTGTGATATATATATATATATATATATATATATATATATATATATATATATATATATATATATATATATATATATATATATATATATACATATGAAAATTGAAACTGACCCCGGATATGTGTTTTGTGGGGCCTAATTAGCGCTCATTTGAAGAAATTTTTTCAAAATTCAAAAGTTGGGATCTACTCATTAGTGAATTTTTTAAAGAACATTAAAACAACAAAATTTTAAAAATAAATGGAAAATGGCATCCATACAGCAGCCGCAAAAAGACGCACCCGTCGTCTTCCAAACTCACAAACCTCCAAAACTCAGTTTATGGATCTATGCACCAGTTCACGGTCTAAAGACAGTGTATGTTGCGTAATTTTTCTTTTGGAGTTACTGGGAGAAGCAGTATTCCTCAATGCCTGTGATATCGTATTATATAGCTTTGGCCCCAGATATAGAACACTCTTCTGTCCGACGGCCTTGTTCATGAATGTAATTGTCAGTTCGTTATATCCATGGCCGGTGTGTGTTAATCTACTACTAAACTTATATTTCTGTACAATACATTTTCTGGGAATTATTTTTAAAATTGTTTTTTGTGCAATTTCTACCTTTTTAATTATAGTGTTCACATCTCCCCATCCCAATATGCCATATTTGATGTGAGACTCTACTAAGGAGCAATATAACATTTTAAGCTCCTTCAAGTCGAAGATATCACGTAAGATTTTAAATTTAGATATCGACATCTGTATCTTCCTGGCTACATAGTCACAATGTACTTCCTGCCTCAGAGGACAGTCGACAAAAATTCCAAGATACCTGATCCTAAAACTTTCATAATCCGCCAAATGTGACTGTACCCAGGCGACAGGTAAATAGCTGGTCTTGTTAAAATGTATCGTTAACAGCTTGTAGTCACTAAGTGAAGATTGGAACCTGTGATGAGCACTGATAAGTACACTTGGAGAACCCAAATCACCACAACAGATTTTAAAAAAGACCTGACGATCGTTTCACTAACCAAGTTAGCGTCATCAGAGGAGGAAACATTCTAAATACTTAAAAAATTGGAATTAGATTCAAAGAACACATATCCCAATTACGTTACGCTACTGTAGATAAGTCTGCCGTCGCTCGACATATTTGGGATAATAATCATCACGTTGATAAAGATAATCTGAAATTAATAAAAAATGTTAGAAATCCAGCACAGCTAAATGGGCTCGAAAGCGCATATATTGCGAAATATAGTTACAACAAAAAATGTATGAACACTTCACCAGTGCCAATTACGAGTCACTTGATCGATTGCTTTGCCAAATAAAATTCCCACGTTTTCGGCACGTTCTACCTATTAACATAAGTATACAGTTGTTGCCGCCAAATGAATCGGTGTTAATTTAGCTGGCGTTGAACCTTCTCAAAACTATTAGATGGACACTTTTTAGATAAAGCAGTAGGGATAGCGCAAAGACCTTGTCCGGCGATAAAAATACAATACACTGTGGAATTTGCCTACGACTAGTGTCTCATCTCAGTACGATCTCTTTACCTGAGATCCGGTGTATAAGTTGATGTTAATTTTTGAAGTATTTAGAATGTTTCATCCTCTGATGATGCTAACTTGGTTAGTAAAACGATCGTCAGGTCTTTTAAAATGTGTTGTGGTGATTTGGGTTCTCCGAGTGTACTTAGCTTGTAGTCAACCCATTGCTTTATCATTGCCAAATCACTTTCTGCTTTTACCTTCAATAAATTGCAAGATATATCTGAATACCCTATTGTTGTATCACCCGCATAAGATATTATTTTCCCAGTACTCCGTGCAGAAAACAAACCATT
Organism: Tillus elongatus; assembly: GCA_964006375.1. Taxonomy (NCBI): domain Eukaryota; kingdom Metazoa; phylum Arthropoda; class Insecta; order Coleoptera; family Cleridae; genus Tillus; species Tillus elongatus. The sequence goes on along the minus strand of OZ023268.1, from coordinate 27,359,661 downwards.
CAAATAAATGTTAAATAACAGCGGGCCCAACAAACTGCCCTACGGAACCCCATATTTAATCTGAGCTGGGTCACTATAGCAGTTTTAAAATTTGACACATTGAACCCTATCGATAAGATAGCTCTCAAACATCTTTAAAGGTGTACCTCTGATTCCCACATCTTCAAGAGACTCTACAAGTAAGGCAGTCTATAATAATAATATAATGCTTATTGTTGCAAATTTAATTCAAATCGACACAAATTACAGAAAATTGCAAGAAATACAGTTAATCAAACAAGACAAATAAAACTGAGCAAAATGAGTCACCATATGTATTCCAAATAATTCACTGAAGGCTAACCTTGTAATATTATATTTTATTTTCTTAATAAATTATATATGTATTAGCGAATTTTCATTAAGAAAAAATCGCTAATAGAGAGATCACCATGAAAATCGAAAATCGTTTGAAAAAATGTTGTCAGATGAGCACGAATTTGGGTCCCTAGAACCCAAAATCAAGGTCTGTTAAAATTTGTACGGTTAATATATATATATATATATATATATATATATATATATATATATATATATATATATATATATATATATATCCGAGCGATAACTCAAAATATACTAAACTTGAATTTTTGTTTAGGTAAAAACCGAGGTCGAGTTCGTTAATCAGCCTTTATGCTCAAGTTTTTCCGGTTGAAAATTGGGAAAAACTTTTTGAAAATGCTATATTTTTGTAAGTCTCAGAGTAACTGGAATGATACTTTATATGTGGCTAGAAATAGTACAAATAAACCTATGTTGTAAATTTATAGTAATTTGGTACCCAATATCCCAAAGACATGGGTTGAAACGACTTAGTGGTTAAAGCACAATGCCTGACAGACAAAGTAGTTAACTGCCACGCGTATATTAATTCATACAACCGGTATAAACCATACATCAACGGTAACCAAACTAAATATATACTAGGCAGAAAAGAAACTACCCGAACCAATAATCGTGAAATCTCGGCCGCAATTATGGCAAATGACAGACGACATGAAATAAAAAGTTTGCCAACTGATTTTTATTTAACTGGGTGATTTAACTAATTATAAAAATACACTATATTTGTATCTTTATAAACGGCCCCAAACACGGTTTGAGCGCAGCATAGATATATTATGCTGTCGCATAATATAGCAGAAATTTAAACAAAATTAAGCCAAGTCTCTATAAAAATGATTCTAAAATAGTTGTTTTTTATCTTTAAACTTAAACATAAGACATATGAGACCGAAACAGTCGTGGGATGTGTTTCAATGGTAATTCTACTAATTCTGTAATTAATTAATTCTGTATACTTTGAATATAATATCTCGGGCATGAAGCCGATCTAAAGTATCACACAAATAAAACCGTTGACGTGTGCCTAGATAGCGCAGGGGGTACCGCGTTTGCCTCCTAAGCGGAAGGTTACGCGATGTATGTTTTTTATTGTTTTATGTTGACATTTGAAGAAACAATAGTGCACGGATTTCATACGTTTTGAACAATACCTCGTTTTTGTTTAAAATGCCTGAATAAGTTTGTCATCTTTGAGCCTGAAATTATAATTTTGTTATTGTTGTAATTGTTATTGAAAAAACCGATTCGATTAGGTTGACTAAAACGAAATCATACTGGCGATTAATAAGGAAAAATAACTGCTACTTTTATAATTTGGCAGATACTATACTTTTCTAAATACGAATTGAATTTCCTTCTGGAAATCTTTTGTATAACTTTAATAAAATTTGTAGTACAAGTTTCTTTTAAAGAGACTTGCAGTATCTACAGGTATAGCAAAATTGAGTTCTTTAGCTTCATAGAAAATTGAGTTTAGGGAATTTTCCTCAAAAGGTGTTGGAACGCAAGATAATAGAGAGATATTGATGGTCACATTTTCGAAAGAATTCTTCAAAAGTACGCGTACTAGGACCTCTAAAATTGATCTTCAAAGTCTGTGTAAGTTTAAAGTATTAACTTTACTAATATGCCGTATAATAATAGTGTACAATTCTTATGAAAATTCGCTACTATTACGCACTTGCTGCGTCCAGAATTTTTTTTTACAAATAAGCTTGCTGCTTGTACTTGCAAAATAACACAATTTGGTACGTAATTTATTCCAACTGACAACAAAGAGATATGTTAACCGTCACTTTCAAAATTTTGTTAAAAACTCTGCTGTACTTTAATGTTTCTTAAATTCTTTATGTTTGCAATGTCTGTTTATATAGTTCATCAAGTTTTCGTAATTTTCGTTTTTCCACAAACACAAATTTTGCATTTTGTGATCTAAGAGTTTTGACATTTGTGACATTATGCCCAACACAAGATTTAGGGGATACATTTGAAATTGTACACTGTTGTTTTCTGTCTCACTTGTTTCACCCTGGCCGCCAGCCCCACAGATTCCAGATACATCATTGACGCTAAAGGCGATGCGCAAAATGCCCTTCGCTCAAGGCGATACGCACAATGCCCTTGATTGTGCAAACATAAATGTATCTAAAAGCGCACAGACCAGCATACAGATACTACTGCAGTCTAAAAGCGACGAAATCTTATCACCATAGCCATAACTCTCTCTCTCTCTCTCTCTCTCTAGCGGTCCTTTCTACTAAGTCAAGATTGGAACCTGTGGTGAGCACTGCTAAGTACACTTTGGAGAACCCAAATCACCACAGCACACCTTTTTAAAGACCTGACGAACTGGCAAGGTTAGCGTCGTCAGAGGATGAAAAATGTTAAACTGTTTACTAATCAGCATCACCTTATATATTGAGTTTTAGGTAGGGACCGATACCGAGAGGGAGACTAAATCTTAGGCAAATTTTCTGTGTTTTGAATTTTTATTGCTGGCGAGGTTTTTCAAATTTCTTTACCGCTTTACCTGACAGGTTTCTGAAGGTTTTTCTGCTTCAAAGACAGAGCGCAATCAGGGGACTGCAAACCAATGGTGGGGCTCGATTTAAGGAACCTTTCTTTTTTATTGCCCTAGAAATATAAATACTTTCATACGTATCAAGCTTCGCTAGCTGGCTAATATGACGCCTCTTCCGGGAAGGGCAACACTGCTCCTGTCAACAAGCATCTGTCAGTTGACTCCTGTCAAATTTTGAACAAGCTGCATCATTTAGTTTGTGTTAGCCATTGAAAGCAGACCACCTCTTGAGTTATAACAAAAATGGAAAAAAGTGAATTTCGTGTGCTCATCAAACATTGGTTTTTGCGAAAAAAAGCATCACTTAAACCAACGCTAAGCTTAATAAATACTATGGGGACTCTGCACCATCAATTTCCATGGTAGAAAAGTGGGTTACTGAATTTCGTTGCGGCCGTACAAACACAAATGACGCCGAACGTTCTGGGTGCCCAGTTGAGGTCGATACACCCGAAACAATAGAAAAAATTCACGATATGGTGTTGGCCGATCGGAGATTGAAAGTGCGGGAGATTGTGGAAGCCATAAGCATATCACATGGTTCAGTGGTTTCGATTTTGCATGATCACTTGGGTATAAGAAAGCTATCCGCAAGATGGGTGCCGCGTTTGCTCACAATCGACCACAAACGCAATCGTGTGACAACTTCGAAGGAGTGTTTGGCATTGTTTAACCGCAATAGGGACGAGTTTTTGCACCGTTTCGGAACCGTGTAGGAAACGTGAATTCACCACACCAGAGACCAAGCAGCAGGCAAAACAGTGGGTTTCTCCGAGCAAATCGGCGCCGAAGAAGGCCAAGGTGGGTTTGTCAGCCACTAAAGTCATGGCGACCGTTTTTTGTGGATGCACGCGGTATAATCCACATTGATTACCTTCAAAAGGGAAGAGCAATCAATGGCGAATGTTATACCGACTTATTGGGCCGATTCATTGACGATTTGAAGAAAAAAGGACTGCATTTGGCCAAGAAAAAAGTTATTTTCCATCAAGACAATGCAAGGGTGCACACATGTGTAGTCTCCATGGGGAAATTGCATAAATTGGGCTACGAATTGCTCCCTCATCCGCCCTATGCTCCGGATTCAGCCCCGAGTGACTGTTTCTTGTTTCCAAACTTAAAGAAATGGCTCGGCGTAAATAGATTTGACTCCAATGATGAAATCGTCTCACAAACAAATACATATTTTGAGGACCTCGACAAATCTTATTTTTTGGAAGGGATAAAAAAATTGGAGAAACGTTGGACGAAGTATATAGAGCTCAAAGGAGACTATGTTGAGAAATAAAATGATTTTTTGTCAAAAAATGTTTCTTTCAATCAAAAAGTCACGGACTTAGTGACCCGCCATCGTATTTTTGATAAGTGTGTTGACAATGTGGTGCTTATTATCCCAAATATATTGTGCCACGCATGACTTGTCTACACTATTGTATCTCAAATCTGCCAGATTTTCACGAAATCTAGTCTCAATGGTTCTGTTAGTCCGCCCTACGTATTTAAGATTACAATCTTAATCTATGTATCTATGAGAGAGATTGTAAAGATTGTAATCTTAAATACGTTGAGGCCTTTAAAGTCTAAAAGTCTTTAGGTATACGGATTATTTCACAAAAGTTCAAGCAGAGAGCACGGCAATCACTTTTTAAACACAAAATACGGGCTGTTTTATTTAAAAATTGAGTTGCGGCAGTATGACATTTTTCAAATTCGGCCACTATTTGGGTAATATAAACTAAAACCTCACAAAATGCGTCATTTTTATGGGACTGCTATCTTTTGATAAAAACATCACAATTTTTGATATGTGCCAAAAACGTGAAAAAGTTGCAAAACAATTGGAATAAAGCGAAAACGATGAACGATAGCAATTTTTTCCGTATAAACATGCATTGCAATTCGATGGAAAATGCAAAACTGCAATAATATAAGGATTCTATTAAAAATAAAATTTGCATCACTTATGGACCACTCTGTAATTGTCAAATTAAAAAACTTCAAATAGGAAAATTAAATTGAAATTGTTTAACAAGATGTAAGTCCGTCATTTTTTCCAAATGAAAGCAGTAAAACTGTTGTAAGAATTATCCCATCCAGGAGATAGAGAAGCTTCTGAAAAATATCAAATGACCTTTTTCAGCAATTTTCATGGAGCGTCGGTGGTCCAGTGATAAAAACGTGTGCCTCTGAACTGAAAGGTACTGAGTTCGATTCCCAGTGGTTTCCTTTCACTTTCTCAGTACAAACTGTAATAAATTAACGTAAATTAAAATAAAGTATCTGAGGAAGTTGAATGTCTTCACGTTTCGCCCTTTGGAGAGGGCGTAAAGCCGTCGTTGCCGTGTCAATGCGATGTTGAACACGTTAAAGATTTCTACCCTCCTTACAGACAAGTAGGGGTTTGGCAAAATTTCCAGGATATTGAGGTGAAACTGCACTCTGGCGTCAGTGATTGGCCATAGTCGCGGAAATAGGTCGACGTTAAATTTAAAACAAAACAATTTTTAACGAAATTGAGGTGGAATGAAATTTACAGGGTGCTACGTTTCAAATAGGACACTCTTTATGTACTTAATCTTTCCAAATCCCTGAATATTTGCAAAGAAGATCTCAGCCTAACTAACTTTAAATGCACCTGTCACTCAGATTTGTGGAATAAAATTGTGTCCTGATAAAAATCTTTATGAAAGTGTGGGAAGGAGAACGGCGGACAACCCCCACACAATCGTCATAATCTTCAGCTTGTAATTATTGCCCTTGGATAATAATTACCCTTAAATCATCTCAAGAGTAATTGTGTCCATGCATGCTCTCATAATTGACGTCACTTGTATAGTAAAGTAGAGCACTATTCATAATGGACGGAGAAATAGAAAGGGGATAAACGCAGAGCGGGGCAGAGTGTAATCTCATTTCGTCTAACTGTTTCACACAAATCATATAAACAATTAACCGATCAAAATTCATACTAAATTCTGAGAATAAAACTCATATGAAGGAAGTCACGAAAGACGACTTGTAACATGCAAGGGTGGAGTTGCGTGCGTATGTGACATATCAGTGCACGTATATAATCGCTTATAACCCTATATCTAGGGTGGAAATTAGACTTGTATACGTGAAATATATGTATATCCAGTTCTTGAGAAGTAGTGGCCGTATATATGTAAATGTAGATCTGTTAATATATGGCATAGATATTAATAACTTCGCGTCTAAAACGCACGGTATCTAATAAGCCTTTCGGGGGTTATCAATAGTTATTTTTGCTTATTTCTGTAATAGAATATGTTGTTTGATCAAGTTGACTTGGTTTTGGTGAATTTTCGTAGAAAAAATCACTAATAGGGGGAGATCCCGACTTCTGAATTGAAAAGAAAATTCTTTAAATGAGCGCGAACTAGGACCCCTAGAACCCATATCTGGGGTCAGTTACTATATAAAAAAATGTAGATCTGTAAGTTAAAAGAAAAAAGTTATAGGCATTTAAAGAAAATAATTTTAGGTGACACTTATGACCAGAGAAACGCATAAAACCAAACGTTTTGTGTGGATAAGAAAATATAGTGTATATTACAGACAAAAGTTAAGGTTTTGAGCAAAAGACCAATAAGTATCAGAAAAATGATCTAAATAACCTAAAACGAATACCAAGTATGTAGACAAAATATCACAAGAAATGTATATGTTTATGTCATGTAAAATGTCAAAATTTTTGTGCTAAAGCATTAAGTTTTTCGAGAAGGCTTGGTTCAAATAAAGAGAAATATTTAGGCAAGAGTGAAGAAAAATCTTTGTAACGGCCATAGAAATGTTTGTGAAAGAAGGAAGAGAAGAAAAAGCAAGATCAAACAAAATTCAGAAAGTGAGATTAAATATAATTGTTTTGACCGTTTGATTATTTGAGGATTTTGACAAAATTATGTAAATACAAGTACAAGTTTAGCTTCTTTGTATGGGATAATGTTATAATTTTGACCACTAATAAATAAATATGAATATGTTTTACAAAACCTTAAGTTTCAGTTTCAACCGTCACTGTCCTTCATTTTATTAAAATATGTGTAGGAAATTCAATTCAAATGGACCCCTTCTCTGATGCTTTGGCAGTCGTTTTAGTTATCCAGTTTATGGTTTAATAGTCTATAATTTGTTGAGACTGTGACGTTTAAATTGTGAAAAAGTTTCTTCAAATCAGCGTGAACAAGACCCCAAGAAGCTATCTCTGGGATTAGTTTCAGTTTTTAGCGAATTTTTATTTAAAAAAATTCGCTAAATAAAGGTCATGACGAAAAGTTTTTAAAAAAATTTCGTCAGATGAGCGCGAATTTGGTTCACTAGAACCAAAAACCAAGGCCTGTTAAAATTTTTATATGTTTATATATATATATATATATATATATATATATATATATATATATATATATATATATATATATATATATATATATATATATATATATATATATATATATATGTATATATATGTATATATATGTATATATATGTATATATGTATGTATCCGAGCGATAACTCAAAAAATACTAAGCTGATTTCAACAAACTTATCAAAAATCTTCGGGCGTAAATCGAGGTCGAGTTCGTTAATCAGCCTTTATGCTCAAGTTTTTCCGGTGGAAAATCGGGGAAAACTTTTTGAAAACGCTATATTTGTATAAACATCAGCGTAACTGGAACGAGACATTACATGTGGCTAGGAATAGTGCAAGTAAACCTATGTTGTGAATTTTAATTAATTTGGTACACAAGATTTAGAGTTTTTATCAAATTAAAAATAAAATCGCAAAGACATGCTTTAAGACGACATAGTGGTTAAAGTCCAATGCCTGACAGACAGAGTAGTTAACTGCCAAACGTAGATTGATTCATACAACAGGTGTAAACCATACATCAACGGTAACCAAACTAAATATATACCATGCATAATATATACTACCCGAACCAATAATAGCGTACAATTCTTATGAAAACTCGCTATTATAACCTTTATTCTTGAGAGTGTTTGACCTAAAGACGCAGACCAGCGGTCAAGAAAATCAAGTTGTAGTTGAAAGCCAGTGAAATCTTGTGTCTTTGCAAGGTGAAAAATGCATTGAAATATGTTCATTGATTAAGTCTTGGTTTTTACATATTGTTCTCGTTGATAATAATTGAACTTTGATTTAGTTTTTATAGCTTAGAAAAAAAGTACTTTTAAAATATAATCAATGCAACATCTTATCTCATCAATATTCGTGCAGAGGAGTTAAAAATTCAGTATTATACTTCATCGTCCGGTCCTGAGATATAAATGTTAGTTGACAAGGCAACCACTAGACCGAGGGTAAGTCATAGTATTTCCCTCGGAGTCCATGCATCGGTGTTTCAGGCCGAAATGTACGCCATCCTGCACTGTGTGCGGGAGAACAAGAGGAGGAGCTACACCAAAAAGCGGATCCTCATAGCCACAGACAGCCAGGCAGCCCTTAAGGCACTAAGTAGCCCACGGGTAAATTCCTGGCCGGTGAGTGAGTGCCGAGACGAGACGAGCGACCTGGCTGGGCAGAATGAGGTGACCCTCATCTGGGTGCCGGGTCACTCGGGGGTCAAAGGCAATGAAGAAGCTGACAGTCTCGCGAAGAGAGTCAGCAGAACCATTTATGGGACCAGAACCGGCTCTGGGCGTGACAAAGATCACTGCTAGGGGAGCCATTAAGTCCTGGGTCAGAAACCAACACAAGGTGTACTGGGCGGACTGTCCAGGGCTCAGACATGGGAAGTCAATAATTGGCGGACCCAGTTCAAAGAGAGCTGTGGAGCTGCTAAATCTTAGCAGAGGACAGCTCAGAAACACAACAGGTCTCTTGACTGGACACATGGCCGTCAATAAACACCTGCATAAAATGGGGCGGTTCGAAGGGGGACTTCGCATGCAGACTCTGCGGCGAGGAGAAGGAATCATCCCAGCACATCTTGTGCGAGTGTAAAGTTCTAGACCGCAAAAGACAACTGATCTACGGTCAGTCTAGACCGGAGACAGAGCAATATAAAACTTCACCCTACCAATTGCTGTGCAGACTAGTTCAAGGCACAGTAATTTTGGAATGGGTCGAGTAAGACTAAGGGTATGCACAATCAACCGAAGGTTGCAGTGCTATCGGGGCGGCAAGGCCGCGGACGTGCCCTGAGGGAAAAAAGGCAACTACTAACAATTATATTATGATGGAACTTCAAGTAAGTTCTTTTAATCGTTTAATTAAACATTAATCTTTGGACCACAATGATGCATAAAACAGTCAATAATTCATGTATACGTACCACTCTCTTGCTAACAACTGAACGACATTCTCACAGCAAAATTGGAATTTTCCTTTCGTTCGGTAATAACACACTTTACAGAGGCCCTTAGCTTGTATTATTTCTTCAATTTCCAGTATAATTTCCCTTCTGTATCGAACACATGCCATTATAATGTGTGCAAATATGTCACATACGCACGCAACAACAACCTTGCATGTTATACATGAAACAAAAGAAACGACATGCTTGTCGATCCCTCTAAGAATCATGAAAACATTTTCATGAAATACAGGAAAAAAAAATTGATCAAGTCAGGCATTTTAGTGCATTTTCTTAAAAAAATTCACTAATAAGGAGATCGCGACTTTAAATTTTCTCAAATTAGGGTTAACTAGGCCCATTAGAATACAGACCTGTGGTCATTTAAATTTTGATATAGATCGTGTTTGCAAGTGGCTTGGATAAGTTCGTTAGCCAGGAAAATCGGCCCAGTCTTTTCCGGATAATTTTGTTTTCGTTCGGAAAATTTTAGCAACCGAATTTGGTACGCTGATTGTCAGCATCCAAAGTACACTGTGTACCAAAATTTAGGTCTGTAATGAACCTGAAATGAATACGGGTTATGGAGAGAATGTCGCAAGAAGTATAGTTTACATACCTTTAAGTTTCATCTTCGACCGTCATTGGCCTTCATTTTACTCAAATATCTTCAGAAAATTAATTTTATATAGACTCTTTCTTTCATGTTTTGGCAGTTTTTTCAGTTAAGTTTGTGTTTTAACGTCTATAATTTTAATATAATTATTTTGAGGAGACCGCGGCTTTTTAATTTTGAAAATATTTCTTTAAGGCAACCTAGAACCCGTATCCTGGGTTAGTTACGGTTTTTACTAATTATATATATATATATATATATATATATATATATATATATATATATATATATATATATATATATACAGGATGGCGCATTGAAAACGAAACAGACCGATTTGCGTCCAGAGAAATTTTTTTTAACAGGCGCTGAAACACGTAAATTTTAATATTGAGGGGGACATGTTTTGACATAAAACTCAACTTTGTCACATCAGCCTCTTAAGGGTGGTGATAACAACCCTTATGTTTTAAATAGGGAACATGGGTCGAGGGTTACATCATTTGAAAGTTTTTTTCTGAATTCAGCACAGTAATTTTTTTGGAAGTTTTATCAATTTGTTTAGAAATTATTCACAGTTGCAAAAACGTATTTCTTGCATTGTGATAAGAAATGAACTGATTAGTTAATTTTTCGTTAGAAAAACAACTAAAGAATAAAACCAAACGTTCAAATATGTTTATTCAGTTAAGCAAGTGTTCAAATTGTTGACCACCAGCTTCCATACAAAAGTACAAATTTTGTTCAAAACGAGCTCTCACATTCTGGAGCATTTGTGGAGTTATTAGACGGCATTCGTCAACAATGCGTCGTCGAAATTCTTCCAGAGACTCCGGTTCTGTTGCGTAAATTCTACTCTTCAAATGGTCCCATAGAAAGAAATCTAAAGGAGTTAAATCCGGTGATCTAGGGGGCCACTCAATAACACCTCTACGCCTAGTCCATTGCTCTGGAAACTCTCTGTTAAAAAACTTCCTAACACGTTGTGAAAAATGCGGAGGAGCTCCATCTTGTTGAAACACTAATTAATTTTCTCGATAGTGATCATCATTTTCAACAATGTCAATTAGTAGAGGGTAAACAATATCTTTTAGTAACTCCACATACGTTTCGCCTCTCAAATTGCCATCAAGAAAAATTGGTCCGATTAAACGGTTTCCAAAAATGCCAGTCCAGACATTCAATTTCTGTGGAGTTTGGGTGTGGACTTCGTGAAATTTTCTTTGATTATTATCTGCCCAATAACGACAATTATGACGATTGACAGTTTAATAAAAACGTACACTCGTGGGAAGAACAGATATTGAACAGAGAGTTCCCGTTATCAGCTATTCGTGCAGTCATAACTTCACAAAGCTCCAGCCGCCGATCAAAATCATCTTCATTCAGTTGTTGTACAAGATGAATTTTATACGGGTGAAATTTATGATGCTTGAATATTCGCTGAATAGTACTTCTTTTGATGTTTGAAGCAGTGACCAATTTTTTCGTGCTCAAAGTTGGATCTGCAGCAATTTGTCCTAAAACTTCCATTTCAGTAGTCTCATTTCTAACCGGAAATTCACGTTCAGGATCCCGTTTTTTGGTTGGCTACTGAACCACTTTGTCGAAACTTTGCAACTAACTCCAAAATGTATTTTCTGTTAACATGCCTGTTCGGATGTCGTTCATTAAAGAAAATTGTGGTACGGTTGGCACAGTCATCGTTTTTGAAAAAAAGAGTAATTATTTCAACTATATATATATATATATATATATATATATATATATATATATATATATATATATATATATATATATATATATATATATATATATATATATATATATATATTATTAGTAGGACGTATGGAAAGCATATTTCCTGAGATATTCGTTTGTGAAAAAATCTGAATTATGAGTTTGTCGACTTATTTCTTTATACAAGCTAGCCAAGATCAAATTGTCCGAGCGTAAAGAACTTTGTAGTTATGACAACTAAATATTTTTTATTTAAATGACAAGATATGATTTTTTTGCATTTTGGGAAAGAACGTCTGTTTCTTGATACGACACTATAAAATTTTAATCCGATTCCATTAGAAAGAACTTAAGAAAAAAATAACTTTCTTAAAAATCACCTCTTTTGTTTGGACTTCATTAATCAATTTCTTATCAAGTTACCTGAAAAATGTAACAGTATACGTCAATTGCAAACATTGTTTGCTGTCAATTGTCTGCAGTTTGTAATGCTTTAGAGAGCTTCACATCAGACAATTGATAACTGTTACAATTTAATATAAATAATGATTATTGTTGTGTGTGTGTATTTTCTTTCTTTAACATCGGCCTATTTCCGCGACTATGGCCAATCACCGACGCCAGGGAGCAGTTTCACCTCACTATCCTGGAAATTTTGCCGAACCCCAGCCTCTCTGTAAGGAGGGTAGGGATCTTTAACGTGCCCAACATCGCATGGACACGGGACCTACGGCTTTACGCTCCCTCCGAAGGGCGGAACGTGCAGACATGCTACTTGCTCAAATAAATGCCAGAACCTCGGTTGATGTTAATTTTACAGTTTGTACTGAAAAAGTGAAAAGAGTAACCTGGGATCGAACCCAGTACCCTTCGGTTCAGAGGCACACGTTCTTACCCCTGAACCACCGGGGTTCATTATGGCTGTAAATTAGTGGTTTAAACCAACAAAAATATATTTCTGTGTTTTCATTTTCTTTTCTTATAACTGTAAAGATCCGAGTGAAATGCTTTCCCTCTGCTAGCTTTTGTGTGACCATTCTTAATTTCACAAATAGTTTATAAATAAATATAGTTATCTATTACTTCTATTTTTATATATTTTACAAAGAAAATGTGAACTTGTTAATTTATATTGGCGTTGATTTGCACACCCACTTATGTCGGCATATCTTGTAACTCAGTATGACGTAAATACTGACTCTTAACCCTAAATTATATATGGGCTTTTGAAACGCGATTCTAAAACTGTTAGTCGTATCGTAAGGATTACATTCAAAGTCGCGTGAGTATGTAACTTATTAGTACATCGTATAATCGCTACTACCTCGATCCAGAGAGGAAATGAAACTGGAAAACTGCGTCCCAGTGTGGAAGTGAACCGTCGAAAACTGGCGAATGGGGAGAAAGGTGAAGAGATAGCAAAAGACGGGGAGTGAAACGTAAAACTTAGGAATGCAATGTGGAGAATTAAAATATATGCAGGGGAAGATACGTTCTTGACTCATAACAGAGGCGGATTCAATATAAATGTAAGTTTTTGTTTTAACTGTACATATTATAAAAGGTAAAGTCGTTTCTAAGCGATTGACTAACGCGTGTATGAAACTTACTAAGCGTTTAAAGCTACAAATGTGAAATCTTGCGGATACAGTACTTAGTGCTTATGTTAGTAAGTAGCTATGTTTTGAGAATGTAGCGTTAGTAATAATGTATATGCTACATTTGTTTAATGTGTTTTGGAGTGGAGTCCTGCCAAGAATATGATTTAAAATGCGTTATATAAGAAATTATTCCAGCTTTCCCATAAAATGAGTAAATGGAGAAATGTAAATTTCAGTAAAATCAATGACTCTCCATCTATGTGCAAAAGAAAAGTGTGGGGGCCAAGACGGAACCCCGTGAAACGGCCGCATTAATTGTTATACCACCTGATGAAACATCATCACAACATGAAAGGAGCGCTCCTTCAGAAAACTAGATATCCAGGCACGGTTTCAAAGGAACTACGTATTATGGAAGTTTATTGAAGAGCGCTGCATACCAGACCGAATTAAATGTTTTAGAAATAACCCATCAAATGTATCAACCTTATTTTATTGGTCGAGACTGAAACTGCAAAGATGAGTGACGTATTTTAGATTATTTCCAGTAGATCGATTTGGACGAAAGCCGTATCGGAGATCACTCAGGTTGTTTCATTTTATAGGCTCAGTACGAGCTCTAATTAGAGCGTAACCTGTCTGCGGTTCTAATTGTGGTGAGAATGCATCTAGCCTTACAGGAATTTTTATTATGTTTATTTAGGTTATGAAATTCGCGTGAAATAAAACCGCGTAAAAATTTATTTGGTATAAAGGTTTATAGATAGTGAGGACCGAGACACGATCGAGTTGTTTGTTTGCGCATCGTACGGCGAATCGCGACGGTGCGAGACGAGGGTTACTGCCCGCTCCATAAATACGGCGGACAGCAGCAGAGACAGCAGCGAACCAGTTGCGTCGTTCTGGTCTTCTCTCGCTAGAGCCGATCTAGCGAGATATGCGAGCTTGCTAGGTGGGGACGCGCGGTACGGGCAGTTGACTAGTTGGGATATTGGATTATCGGATGCTAGACACAGGCGATCAAGTTGAGTTGGTGGCGAGACGTTATGGTTATTTTGTAACGTGAATTTAACTCGTGCATTTTATAGCTCTCAGCGTAAGCTTATAATCGTGTTCATTTTTGGAGAGTTGCTGTTGCATTAATTAGGAGGCCTCTCCTACGACTATAGGATACATCTGCGTGCATCTTAAATTTAGTTTCGCGAGGTCGTATGTTATACTGTCGCGGTATTTATATTCAGGGTGGTTGCTGCGATAAGATTCTAGAATGGTGCGAATAATCGTCAGCTAAACACTCTGGACGTTTGGGGCGAGATAGAAATTAGGAGATAAATATTTCATGTCGTGTGCACTATTGTTATCTCTATACAGAGTGGTTGCTGCGATTCGACTGTAGAATGGTGCGAAGAATCGTCAGTTAAACACTCTGTTCGTCGGCTAAAGGATAAGGATTATGGTGCATCTTGAAAAAAAAATGAAGTTTACATATAAGTAGATAATAATTTTCAAACCCTCTTAAAACTATTTGGCTTGCAATGGAACACTCAAACATTGATTGTAGAGAAAATTAAGAAAAGTTTGGCCAAATTTTACTTCACATCGAAATCTCAACATTTACGTATATGCAATGCTATAGTAATTTTTAAGAGAAAAAAAAAGGCAACATGACGAATAAATAAAATTCAGGGTGTTGTATTTAAAATAACCAAGAAAATTGGAGTTAAATGTACCCATAAAATACCAGGATAATTTGAGCACCCTGTAAACTATTCCAAACTGTCAAACGCATTTGATGATAGAGCGATGATTCTAATATTTTAGGTTACAAAAGAACTTTTCCACCGCATTTTTTGTTGTACGTAAATATATTTTTTCAAACCTTCACAAAAAGCGAAAAATCAAAATATTTTATAAACCATAACAGATAGGTATAGGGAACCCTCATAGAAGTGGATCTTATTTTTGCGTAGAATTCAAAACTGCTATCAAATATAGACCGGTCTGAAAGAAGCTATGCATCTGAAGGAGAATTGAGATAAATAAATAGACAAATTTCAAAAGGCATCCGACGCGACGTAAGAGTTTCTAGACACAACCAAATCAAAGATATCATTGAAAACAACAAGGGTATGAAAGGTATAGGTAGAAAGCTTGACAATGAAAAGAGACAAATAATAAAACTTAAAATTGCTCAAGGGCACACATCGACGAACAGGAAAGATATTCTAAATATAGTGGAAGAGTTTTATGGAATCCTATATAAAAGCCAAAGTGATATAAATCTACATCCAGAATCTGACACACTAACCCGTAAAAAAGGTGTGGTTAACCAAGGCTCGGAAATACTGATGGAAATATCACTATATGAGATTAAACTAGCCCTGAAAAAGATGAAAATAAAAAATTGCCCGGAGAAGACTGCGTGGTTTCCGATGCGATAGATATTGGTGGTCCTTGCTTGCTCCAAAAAATAAAATCTCTTTTCTACCTTTGTTTCTTCAATAGTACGATACCAGAAAAGTGGCACAACACCATCGTAATACTGGTCCACAAGAAAGGAGACATTTCGAGCTTAGAAAATTACAGGCCGATAAGTCTACTCAGCCATCTCTACAAATTATTTACTAGAATAATTACCACACGACTTGCAAAGAAGTTTGACTTTGTCCAGCCAGTGGAACAAGCCGGTTTTCGAAGTGGGTTTGGAAACAACGATCATTTCCAAAGCGTCAAAACAGTGATTGAAAAGACCATCGAATATGGCAGACTTCTTTGCTTTTGTGGACTTCTATAAGGCTTTCGACACTATGGAACTGGACGCAGTGTTACATTCCCTAGAAGCATGCCGTATTGACTATCGCTACACCAAACTGATTTACAATATATATATATATATATATATATATATATATATATATATATATATATATATATATATATATATATATATATATATATATATATATATAAATGATACTCTTGTGGTAAAACTACATGAAAACACGAATCCTATAAAAATTGGGAGAGGAGTACGCCAGGGAGATACGATGTCTCCAAAACTATTTATCACCGTCCTGGAATATGTGTTCACGAAGCTAGGTTGGGACCAAAAAGGTCTAAGAATAGACGGCCAAAGTCTGTCAAGTGTGAGTGATGCTACAGGAACTTCAGGGGGCCTGTGCAACAGTAGGTCTAAAAATGAACACCGGAAAAACAAAATTTATGACAAATCTCGTCCCTAGTAACAACCTAATTATTGAAAACTCTGAGGTGGAATGGGTAGATAAATACACACAAAAACGAGTGGAAATATTAACTGTGAAAATGGCATTTATTTTATATTGGATAAAAAAGAATGTTGAAGAGCACCTATTCGTAGTGGATGTGCTGGATTATATCTAAGAAGACTTGTTTTTCGCTTCAAATGAAACCTAGATTTTTTTAAATCATCGAAGTAATTATTTATAACGAACATTTCAAAACTGTATAGATTACAGTAATTCGCTGACTCACGATTTCATCCATATTATACGTGGTTGAGATAACGCCCCTGTTATTAATTTATACTCTGTAGAAACATATAATTTATTTCTAACAAAATTTTAAAATCATGCATCATTGGACAGCTCGCCTGGAAAATAGAAACAAAAGCAGGAAAGTTGTCAATAATAATAATAACCAAAAACAGAAAAGTATTTGTCAAGAATGATTAAATGAAAATAATGTAATAACAAATAATTCAACATCACCGTTTTGTTGTGTTTAAAATTTTATTATTATTGATCACAAAATAGCGGGTAAAATATTTTTACAGTCTTCTTTTACAGTTTCAAATTTGCTGCCTCTATTTCTGTCAATTATGAGTGACTAGAAAGCCATCGACTTGTCGAATGTCAACTACAGCCAACCCAAATGCTGGTCACTCTTATGTACAGGTAGCTTATGGGCGTTTCCCATATTCTGCTCACTAATATTTGAACATGGGCTTTGCGGTGTGTCAACCTATTTGTGGGAGTGGCGTGAGTGGTAGTATTTGTAGTAGTAGTAAAATTCCACTTTTAAATAGAAACTACATTGAAAACTTATAACTGGGCGGGTTTAAGCTAGTACAATATTTGACTTATAACTGAATAAGTACCATTTGGAGAATCCAATTCATCACGATACAGTTTTTGACTAGACGATTGAGTTTACTCATCCCCTTGATGACTCTAACTCTGTTAGCGAAACGATACTCCTCCCCCTGATGACGCTGACTTTGTTAGCGAAACGATTCTCGGGTCAAAAAACTGTATTGTGTTGAATTGGGTTCACCAAATTGTACTTATCAGTGCTCATCACAGGTTCCAATCTTCACTCATTTATAGCTGAATATTGAATATGTGGGGTATTGTCTTCCAGGAAAATATTTTTATAAATTATACAACAAAGAAAATGCTGGTCGTCGTATTTATTGTATCTACTTCCAGTTACTTTGAAATAAATTTTAATTTGAGTAGTCCAAATGGTAGTTTTAACAAAATTACTGCTGACCATGATGCTTCGTTCACAGCAAACAGTTGAATATTTTAAATGGATTTAATATTCACTTAAAAATATTTACCAGTAGAATTAAGAATTCAAAGTTTTTCTGTTTTTCACAAAGCATCTACATCGTTTGTTTGCACTTTTGATTATCGAATAAAGTGTAAAGAAATTTATATATAATAAATTAGTGTAGTAAAGCAAACAGACTTTTCTGTGTGAAAATTTAATACGGTAAGGTGTTTTGAGAGAGAAATCTGACTTAAAGCTATTAAATCGTGAAAAACATTCATTAGTAATCGTTTAAAAGAAAGAAAAATTATTAAAATCTCGGGACGCAGCAAGTGCGTTATGGTAGCGAATTTTCTTTAAAATATTTTTAATAGCAAATGTCTTTCTTTGATGAAAGCAGGCATCAAACTTGGTTGCCTATATAGTAGAAACAATGTATCATATTTCTTTGAAACAAATTTATTGTTTGAAAATATATAAACATTTTTCAAAAGTCTAGATGCAGCAAATGTGTTATGGAAGTGATTTTCCATAAAAATGTTTTTAACAGCAAATGCGAGTAGGCATCAATCTGATTGCCGGTATAGCCTATGTAGTAGAAACAATGTACTATATTTTATCAAAATTACTTATGGTTTGAAAATATACAAACATTTTCCGAAAATAAGCTTAAATGTTGGTTTTCATCCAACAAAGCTTACGTTAATAGCAAATTGAGTTATTGAAATTTGAAGGATTTAATGAAAATTCGGTAAATTTGCAGATTAGCACCCCAAGGTTTTTCAACAAATTGTTTTCAGAAACATTACTAGGACCCCACCTGCAGGTTTCTGAAAACAGTTTTTTGAAAAACGTTCGGGAGCTAAACTGCAAATTTACCGAAAATTTGCTACCAAAACGCACTTACTGCGTCCAGATTTTTTTCTTACAAACGCATCATATTTCGATAAAAAATGCAAAAATGCATTAACGAATTTGTTCTACGAAAATTAGTTTAAAAAAAATTATACACCCCTACTCACTCCTTGTCCCGTAACTTCCTTGGGGAGTGTGAACAAGAAATTTTTCTTGGGGTTTGTGGATCCAGGGGGGTGGGGCTCTAGGCAGGTTTCTGAAAACATTTTTTTGAAAAGCGTTCGGGAGCTAAACTGCAAATTTATCGAAAATTCGCTACAAAACGCACTTACTGCATCCAGATTTTTTTTCTTACAAACGCATCATATTTCGACAAAAAATGGAAAAATGCATTCACGAATTTTTTCTACGAAATGTAGCTAAAAAAAAATTATGCACCCCTACTCACTCCTGGTCCCGTAACTTCCTTGGGGAGTGTGAACGAGAAATTTTTCTTGTGGTTTGTGGATCCAGGGGGGGGGGGGCTATGCAGGTTTTTGAAAAGCGTTCGGAAGCTAAACTGCAAATTTACCGAAAATTCGCTACCAAAACGCACATACTGCGTCCAGACTTTTTTCTTACAAACGCATCATATTTCGATAAAAAATGCAAAATGCATTAACGAATTTGTTCTACAAAAATTAGCTAAAAAAATTATGCACCCCTACTCACTCCTGGTCCCGTAACTTCCTTGGGGAGTGTGAACAAGAAATTTTTCTTGTGGTTTGTGGATCCAGGGGGGGGTGGTGGCTAGGCAGGTCTCTGAAAACAGTGTTTTGAAAAGCGTTCGGAAGCTAAACTGCAAATTTACCGAAAATTCGCTACCAAAACGCACATACTGCGTCCAGATTTTTTTCTTATAAACGCATCATATTTCGATAAAAAGTGCAAAAATCCATTAACAAATTTGTTCCTCGATAATTAGCTAAAAAAAATTATAGACCGTTAAACCATAAACTTCACTAAACCTGCAAATAAATATCCAAAAAGCCACCAAACTTAACTAAACTGACAGCTAAAGCATCAGAGAAAGGGTCTATTTGGAATGGATATTCTGGATATATTTTAGTAAAATGAAGGGCAATGACGGTGGAATCTGAAACATAAGGGTTTGCAGAACACTCTTCTTGCAGCATTTTCTTTTCAAAATCCGTATTTATTTCACGTTCTTTGCCTAAACATTGCCAATTTTGACGTTTAATATTGCGAGTTTGACGTTTTGAGGAAAACTCTAAAATTTGTTGCTTTAACTGCCCATAACTTCTTTGTCTTTAAAGCTAGGGACCTAAATTTTGGTAGAGAGTTCACTCTTTATAATACAAACACGGGTACCAAATTTCGTTGCCCTTACTTTGTTAGTTCCGGAGATATGATTTTTTTATAAAGAAAATACAAAATTTTTCGGGAAAACCTGGTCAGATTTTCCTGGCTAACGAACTTATCCAAGCCACTTGCAAAAGGAAGGTTCTCTGCAAATTTTATCAAGATCGGTCCATTATTTTTTGAGTTATCGGTCGGATATATATATATATATATATATATATATATATATATATATATATATATATATATATATATATATATATATATATATATATATAAACACAGATCTCCCCATAAGCGAATTTAAAAAAAAAAATTCGCTAAAAAATGCTATGGTGGCCAATTTCCAGAAAAATATTCTGAATCACGAAAACTAACAAAATAATAAGTTTCGGAGATACATATTTGTCAAGAAGAAACGTTTTTTCAGAAAATCGGCCTGACCTTGTTTGCTAAAGAAATATTCAAAGAGATTAGCCAAGAAAAGTTTTTAAATTTGAAAAGTACCCTTCTTTTATAATTAGCTTAGATAAGTTCGTTAGTCACCTTAACAAAACCAGTTTTTTTTTTACAAAAAATTTACATATTCAAAATCGTTTGCATCTCCGAAAATAACAAAATTATGGACACAAGTTGCCTCTATAGAAACTACTACTTGCAAAATGTTTAGTTTTGAGCTTAATGGAAAATTGAGTTATTGACATTTATTTTCTTTTTATCCAGGAGTCCAAAAGAGAGCACAAGATTGGAAGTTTTTGTATGATAAAAACAATTTAGTCAACTTAGCTGTTGATAGAAATTTTGCAAAATGTAGGGAAATTGGTAAAAAAAATCCACAAAAATACAATACAAAAAAATCCCCAAAGATATGCAAAAACAATTTTCTACAACTACAATTTCAATAAAAAATGTGCTTAAAAAAATTTTACTTTAAAAATTCACTAGCACAAAGTTTGCAGGAAAAGTCATTAAAAGATATTTAAATATGAAAAATTGACAACTTTTTAAATACATAAACATTAAAATTCACTAAAATTATTTTAAGAAGTAGTAAGGTTATCAAGTCTGCCAATTTAAAGTTTTATCTGACATTTATCAAACTAATTTGTTTCATACAAAATTTTTTTTATAAAAATGCGCTACCATAAGGGGCACTTATTGCGTCCAAACGTTTATTATTTGTTATATATGGTTTGTCCGTTTATTGATTTAAGAGATTTTTTAAATTTACTGTGTTGTCGCTTTAGAATATTTGTTTAAAAATCTCCAATCTTGACGTCACCATGATGTTTTAAAGAAAAAAAACCATAAAACTTCGAGTAATTTTTTTGAAACTTCCTGACGTTTCTATATTAGAAAACTTAATCTTCGTCTATAAAATTTAATAGATTTTTTTACCTACGTATAATATTTTGGTATTAAAAATTTTTGACATAACTTTTTCTTCTTACCTAAAAGTCTGATTTTTGGAAAACGATATGTATTCTATAGGGGCAACTAACATACCAAATTTGGTTACAATAGCTTTATTATTTCCAAAGATACACGAATTTTCCGAATGTTAATCCAAAATTTTTCATACACGCACGCCTAGCATCATAAAATGAACCCTTTTTGAGTTTTTCGGTAATATTACAAACATATAAAGCCCTGAACTAAACTCGGATATGGGTTCTAGGTCAGCCTACTTTGCACTAATTTGAAATTTTTATTTTAAATTCAAATGTCGGAGATGCCCCAATAGCGATTTTTTTTTACTAAAGCTTGCTAAAAGGGGAAAAATTGAATCAAATCAATCAAAGACATGACCTCTCCCCATATATGAAATACTATATTATGAGGACCTAGTGTATCTGAACTTGTAAGAATAGTTGGTTGTCTGTGTCTAAGATATTACAACCTACCCACTTTTATGTATTTAGAAAAATACATTTTATTTACATGATATTTAAGTACCATCAATTTGTAAAGCTATGGTCAAATAGGAGGCTCACTGAAAGACATTAAAAGACAAAAAAATAAATCCATGTGATTGTATTCGCGAAATCAAACAAAAATCTTCAAAAGTCTGTGACCAATGGACTTAAGCTTCCGAGGTCATCCCAAACACGCGCGCGCGCACACACACACACACACACAGAAAAATACATTTTAGCGAATTTCCATTAGGAAAAATTCGCTGTTGAAAAGCTTTTGAAAAAATTTCTTCAGATGAGCACGAATTTGGGTCCCTAGATATCCTCTTCAAATTTGGTGTACAGTTACAACTCGACAAACGAACGGTTCGGATTGTTCTTGGGTTAAATCGCTTTAGGGGGTAGGGGATGACAAAACATTTTTTCGTTAAAACTCGAGTAATATAACGTTTTAGAGTTTATTTATTGGAAAACTTACATTCACCAAACCTCTGGTATTCTGTGCTGAAATCAAATTAGGGGTTAAATGTGCGGGGGTGGCATATTGTTGACAAAAATTTGGAATTATTTTTTGCTAAAACGGCGTAAAAAAATTCAAAACATATAGAAAACTTGAGCCTGGAACGTTTTTTTTGTCTGTCGGTCTGTCGGCATGTACGTCTGTCTGCGCAATAACTTTCGAACGAGATGTCATCTTCAAATTTGGTATACAGTTAGTACCCGACAAAGGATCGCTTTTAATTGTTTTGGGGGAAGATCGCTTCAGGGGGTAGTGGATAAGGGGCAATTTGGCTAAAATTGACATTTTTTCAATAAAACTCGAATAATATAACGTTTAAAAAGTTTATGTGTACAGGAATACAAATAGTTTCCTTGTGGTCAAATCATGGGCCCTAAATTTATTCCATGAGAATGTCTTTCTGAAGAGAATAACTTATCACAGCTATGTGAAGGTTATGATTCAATTTGCATCACGATTTAGCTTAAAGTAATTAGTGATTTTTCAATTTGTTTATATGTCATATGACTAAGTGCAGATTGGAACCTGTGATGAGCACTGATAAGTACACTTGAAGAACCCAAATCACCAAAACACATTTTAAAAGACCTGACGATCGTTTCCTAACCAAGTTAGCGTCATCAGCGGATGAAACATTCTAAATACTTAAAAAACTAACATCAACTTATATACCGGATCTCGGGTAAAGAGATCGAACCGAGACGAGACACTAGTCGTAGGCAAATTCCAAAGCGTATTGTATTTTTATCGCCGGACAAGGTCTTTGCGCTATCCCTACTGCTTTATCTAATCTACCTTACCCACGAATTAGAAATTAATAATAAACTACCATTTCTAGATGTACTAGTTATCAAGAATAAAGACACTTTAGAATTCGATGTCTATAGAAAAGAAACCACTACCTTAAGCTACATCCCGAGCGACTCACATCATACGTACGCACAAAAAATGGCCAGTCTGAATTTTTTAGTAAATCGGTTATTTAATTTAAAGAAAAGTAGATATACCAAAGAATTAAATTATATTAAGAACGTGGCCGAATATAACGGATACACTGCTTGCCTAGTGGAAAAATTCATCAACAAACAGAAAACAAAGAAAATGTTGACGGAATCAACGACGTTCAGAAGAGAAAAATCGGAAAAAAACTTTGTTTGCTTACCATTTGAACCTAGAATCACGAGGGGTCTAGACAGCATTTTTTAAAAAGTCGACTTACAGCTAGCATCTTCAACCACAAATACCTTAAAAAACTTGCTAGGTAACCTAAAAGACAAGGATAGCGCGGACAAAATGTCGGGAATTTATGAAATAAGTTGTAAAGATTGTAATCTTAAATACGTCGGACAAACATAAAGATCGATTGGAATTAGATTCAAAGAACACATATCCCAATTACGTTACGGTACTGTAGATAAGTCTGCCGTCGCCCGACATATTTGGGATAATAATCATCACGTTGATAAAGATAATCTGAAATTAATAAAAAATGTTAGAACACCAGGACAGCTAAATGGGTTCGAGAGCGTATATATTGCGAAATATAGGTACAACAAAAAATGTATGAACACTTCACCAGCGCCAATTACGAGTCACTTGATCGATTGCTTTGCTAAATAAAATTCCCACGGTTTCGGCACGTTTTACCGATAACATAAGTATACAGTTATTGCCGCCAAAGGAATCGTTGTTAATTTAGCTGTCGTTGAACTTTCTCAAGACTATTACAGATGGACACTTTTTAGATAAAGCAGTAGGGATAGCGCAAAGACCTTGTCCGACGATAAAAATACAATACACTTTGGAATTTGCCTACGACTAGTGTCTCGTCTCGGTTCGATCTCTTTACCTGAGATCCGGTAGATAAGTTGATGTTAGTTTTTTAAGTATTTAGAATGTTTTATCCTCTGATGACGCTAACTTGGTTAGTGAAACGATCGTCAGGTCTTTTAAAATGTGTTGTGGTGATTAGGGTTCTCCAATTGTACTTATGTCATATAAAATGTCATAATTTTTGTGCTAAAGAAGATTTGGTTGAAATAAAGAGAACTGCTAAGACGAGAGTAAAGATACATCTTTGTAACGACTATAGAAATGTTTATGGAAGAAGAAAGAGAAGAAATAGTAAGTTCGAGTAGAGCCTCGTAAAGAGAGGGTCAGCAGAACCATTTATGGGACCAGAACCGGTCCTGGACGTGACCAAGAGCACTGCCAGGGGATCCATTAAGTCTTGGCTCAGAAAAGAACACAAGGTGTACTGGGCAAACTGTCCAGGGCTCAGACATGGGAAGTCAGTAATTGAGGAACCCAGTTCAAAGAGAGCTATGGAGCTGCTAAATCTTAGCAGAGGACAGCTCAGGAACATAACAGGACTCTTAACGGGACCCATGAGGCGGTTCAAGTGGCACCTGGCATGCAGATTCTGCGGCGAGGGGGGAATCAGCCCAGCACATCTTTTGCGAGTATAAAACTCTGGATCGCAAAAGACAGCTGATCGACGGACAGCCTAGACCGGAGACAGAGCAATATAAAACTTCACCCTAGCAATTGCTGCGCGCGCAGTGATTTTGGAATGGGTGGAGTAGAAAAGACAAAAGACATGCACAATAATATAAAGGCTGCGGTGCTATCGGGGCGCCAAAGACGCGGACGAGACCTAAGGGAAAAAAAGTTCGAGTAGAATTCAGAAAATAGCATTAAATAAAACTATTTTGATACTTTGATTATTTGAGGATCTTGACAAAATTATGCTAATGCAAGAAACCGTTGGTGGTTCAGTCATAATAGCGTGTGTCTCTGAATCGAAGGGTATTGGGTTCGATCCCAGGGTTTCACTTTTTCAGTACAAACTGTAATATTGCCATCAACGGAGGTTGTGGCATTGAATTTGAGCAAGATGAATATCTGCACGTTTCGCCCTTCAGAGGGGGCGTAAAGCCATTGGTCTCATGTCCATGCTATGTTGGGCACGTTAAGGATCCCTACCTTCCGTACAGAAATGCAGGGTTTCGGCAAAAGTTCCAGGATATTGAGGTGACACTGCTCCTTGGCGTCGGGGATTGGCGATAGTCGCGGAAATAAGCCGACGTTAAACAAACAAAACACACACAAGCACAAGCATAGCTTCGTTGTAATGCATAATGTATAATTTTTGACCAGAAATAAAGCAATATGAGTATAAAATATACAATATAATATAGCAATTATATAAATTTATCCTGCAAAAAAAAAAGATTTATCTCTTCAGTACTACCAAATACTGCTAAAATCACATTCGTTATCAAATGTTCCTCTTGAAGGTTGGTTTCAAGAGCCGGGAGTTTCCCTCCACATTTCAAACGGTATAAAAAAACTTCTTGAATGGCAAACTTATTACATTATTTTGCTCCATTTCTCTTTATTTACATCTAAAGGTAAGTGACACACAATACAGAACGCCAACAAAAGTTACATATACGAAAATTGAAAAGCCACTTTTCGCGGATATGTTTAAATTACATAATGCCATCCAGCCAAATGTAAACAATCCATATGTACGAAACAACCCCTCCGTTTAAATTCTGAATTAAGACTACTCGCTTCTGTAGTCTCTATAGAACCGTACTTCATTGTGTACGAATCACAAAGTTAAAGTTTTCTTATCTCGCCACTGTATATACAGTGAGAAAATCGTTATTTCTTACATACACACGCTTTGTATGGGGCAGAGCCGTACTTTCTTACATCATTCGAATCTCCCTGGAGAATCATGCGTCGTGTTAACTGTGCGATTTCTGCACTGATATCAAGTTGGCCGGTGGCTTAAAACATTCATAATTTAGATTTCATAAAAAAATATGTTGCATCTTTTAAAAAGCTTATTGTATAAAATTATATCAACTATTCCTTATTTGTGAATTTTTATTAAGCAAATTCACCAATGGAGAGTTATCGATGGTAAGACTTTTGGAAAATTTAAAAGTACGAAAAACTTTTTGGAAACGCAATATCTTTTAAATTACTCAAAATTTAGAACCTGAACTTTACACGCACGTATACGTCGTACAAGTGGTCCTATTTACCAAATTTGAAATCAATAAATTGGTTTAGTAAATCTCGAGTTATACCTAAATTAAAAATTCTGGGCGCAGCAATTACGTTATGGTAGCGAATTTTCATTAAATTATTTAAATTTGTATAACTCAATTTTCTATAAACCTAGAAAGTTGAGTTTTCGTGGAGTAAGGTATTTACGAGTGCAACATACTAACCAAATTTGATCAAAATAGCTTGGTTATTTTTTTGAGATACAATTTTTTTTCGGTTTTTTTTTTTTGAAAAACTGGTCCGATAGGGCTGGCGTACCCTGCATGCTTCCATGGAGATGAAATATAACAATCAGGCCAAGGTATCCATGTAAACAAGGTAGGGTCGTGTTACACATTATTGTTCAAAAAATATAAACATTTTCCGAAAATAAATATAATTGTCCCGAAACAACTGATCCGATTTTCTAGACATCGAACCAATTCAAGCGATTTACACAAAAACTACACTAGCCAAGATATAATTATTCACAAAAGGCTTTTTGACAAAAATTTAAAAAAAATTACACAATAATTTGCAAACAACCCCTTCCACGAAAGTTAACCATTGTCTTACGAAAATAGGCTTAAATGTTCACAAAATCTATATAACATTATTTTTACGAAAATTCGCTAGGTAAAAATATTTTACACAATTTGCTAAACAAATTACTTTTCGAGAAAATTATAAACAGATTTTCCATGCGAATTTGTAAACACCATTTTTTACTATAATCTATTATATATTATATATAGGTGGCGCATTGAAAACGAAACAGACCGATTTGGGTTCAGAGATTTTTTTTTTAAGAAACGCTGAAACATGTCAATTTTAATATTGAGGGGGGGCATAAAACTCAACTTTGTCACATCAACCCCTTAAGGGAGGTGATAACAACCCTTATATTTTAAATAGGAAACATGGGTCGAGTGTTACATCATTTGAAAGCTCTTTCTTTTATGAATTCAGCACACTATTTTGTTTTGTAAGTTTTGTAACGCACTTTCTGCACCTAAAGTCTTTTCAACACTGATTTACTGTTACCTTATCCATACTTTTTGTAAATGAAATAAATATAAACAATACAAAATTTTGAAAATAAAATTTAAATAATTTACACTGAACATCTGATTTGATAATTTAAACTGCTTCATGCAACTATGTAGTTTCATTTACTCCAAATTTTCCATACACTACATAAAGAGTAAAACTAAGGTAAAGAAAACCAACAAAAATATTACTTTGAGGTAGGTAGGTATATTTCTTTTTGAAATAATTTTGTTTCACTTTGGTTATACCTTTGGTAATAGTACCCACATGCGTTGATTCAGAACCTGAATCTGATGCACATAGCCACTTTCTTATTTGTTGGATTGGATGTTAGAATCATAATGTTGAAATGAAAAGTTAGCTTATTATTTACCTACTATTTGTATTAACCTTAGAATGTAGGTAGTTGTTTTATATTTTAGATTTGAAGGTATTAGCGGAGTCGATTTCGAGGTTATCCACAGAACGTACACGTTTTTCTCATTAGTCATCTAATTTAACAAATGACAAATAGTAGTGTTGTCAGATAAAACTGAGAGAGGGAGATGGCTTTTAAATTCCGCGAAAATACGAAGCCTAATATTTATACATAAAAAAAACGTAGTTATAGATTGCTTTTAAACAAATTGAATCATTTTCATTAAAGTTTTTATTTATTTACATTTTTCTGATATCTACAGATTCAGATGAGAGCTGTCGCAAATAGCAACCCCGCCGATTGTTTATCGTGACATAATTTTGCAGCCTGTTCGTTTAAAACTTAATTTGGAGTTTTTTTTTCAATGGCAGCGGAACCCTGATTTATCTGTCTGACATTATAGGCATCCATTCATGGTAATTTCAGGTCATATCGTAGCTTATTTATTGTTTATATAGTTATAACTCAAGATTTACTGAATCAATTCAATTAAAATTTGGTAGTTAGGACCAACGATACGATATCTCCGTGCTTGTCAAGTTTTTGTTTAATACTTCCGATAATTTAAAGGATATTGCGTTTTCAAAAAGTCTTTGCACTTTTTTCTAAAATTATTTGAGCGTCAAAACTGTCTAACGAACTCATCGAAGCTATTAACAAGATGAAGGAGATGTCAAAATTTGGTTTCGATTGGTCAAGTATTTTTTGAGTTTTTGAGTTATCGGTTTGATACCTATATATACATACATACATACATACCTATATATAGATACATATATATATATATATATATATATATATATATATATATATATATATATATATATATATATATATATATATATATATATATATATATATATTATATAAACTTTTTAACTTACCTTGAATTTGGATTCTAGAGGCCCTAATTCGCGCTTATTTGAAGAAAATTACCAAAAGTCTTACCATCCATACTTCTTTATTAGTGAATTTTCTTAATGAAAATATACTAAAATAGAAATCAAATTAATATTATTGACTGTGACTCATAAAATTTGATCTCGTTGCGTTGCATATGCCTATACTTTAGCTTCTATGTTCGACAATGTGTAATTAATGGCAACAAGTAAATAAAAAACAAAAAGATAAATCAAAAAAATGTTAATATTATTGACTGTAGCTTATAAGATTTGATAACCTGTGTATGTGAAAATAAATAAATTTAAAATTTTAACTGCATTATTAACAACCTCATGCATTTTGTACGTAGCGCAGTATATATAAGAAAACATGGCCGACATGTTTAAATTTGAGATTGCGCTCCAATTCGTGCAGTATGTTCACATTGATTTCTACCAAGAAAAAATGATTCTGAACAAAAGAGTCATAGAAAGCTTGACAAAACAGTAAATTTTACATACTAGACAAAGAGCTGTTTACAAGCTTGAATGCGTCACAAACCAAGGATAATACGGTAGCTCAGACATAGATATTGGAAATTAAGCAATCATAGAAATGTGGCAATTATAGGTATGGGATATTACAAGTTTACAAGTATATAATGAGGTTTTCAAATGTACTTCCAATCGACCGAAAAATTAACGATTTCTTGATGAAAACCTGATCACAACGTGATTTAGCGAAAACATAGATTCATTTTTTTAATCTTTTATGTGATTTTATTGTCAATTTTCGATGTATTGTAACCTTTACACATTAAATTTATTGTAACGTTTCTAAAGATTTCATTGAGAAACCACAAAACGTTCCAGAAAATCGTTTGCCAACTATCATCATCTATAACCAGATCAGGAGATTAGTTTGTGCCATTAGAAACTACATATTAAATTTATGTAATTAGTTGTCATTATCCGAATATCCATTGTACAATATATATATATATATATATATATATATATATATATATATATATATATATATATATATAGGACCTAAAGTACACCCCCCTCCTTCTGAACCGTCCGGTATATTGTGATTAAATTTGGAACGATAATATATGAGAAAGGTCTGCATTTTTTGACATATCAATGACGGCTTTAAATGTCAAAGTGACAGCTGCGCGCGCTTTCGGAATATTTTTTTAAATAGAAATGGGGGTCGAATAGTACCTCATTTTTAAGGTCTTTCTATGCTCAGAACATTCTCCAGTTCTCAAAACGTTTGCTTTAGTATTTTCTAAATAAGAATCAATAATATCGGTCAGAAATTACCTGGATGAGAGTTATGGAAATAGGTGGATTGGTCATCGAGGTCTTACGGAATGGCCAGCTCGATCCCTAGATCTCACGCCTCTAGATCTTTTCTTTGGGGATACGTTAAATCTGAGGTTTACAAAACGGCTCCCGGCACATTAGATGCACTTAGACAACGAATTACAGATGTTTCTTCTAAAATAAGGCCACAGATGTTTCATAATGTCAGAGAAGAATTTACCCGTAGAATATTTATTTGTCAGGAGGTCCATGGTGGTCATTTTTAACATCTGTTGAAGTAACCACTTCAACAGTTTGTGCCTTTAGATTTTATTTGAATTGCTTTTCAATTTTCTTAGTATGGGTTAATTTGTTGTTATTTGTCTACTGTTAAATTGTGTTATAAACAAGGGTAGTCATAACGCAGAAACCGATATTATTGATTCTCATTTGGAAAATACTGCACCAAATGTTTTCAAAATCACATATTCTGAGCATAAAAAGACTTTCAAAATGAGGTATCACTCGACCACCATTCTATTTAAAAAAATATTCCGAAAGCGCGCGCAGCTGTCACCTTGACATTTAAAGCTGTCAGTCAGTTCAGGTCAGCTCAAAATAGGTATTTGTTTGTGAGATGATTTCATCATTGGAGTCGAACATGTTTCCGCCGAACCATTTATTTAAGTTTGGAAACAAGAAATAGTCACTCGGGGCTGAATCCGGAGAACAGGGCAGATGAGGGAGCAATTCGTAGCACGATTTATGCAATTTCGACATGGAGACTACACATGTGTGCACACTTGCATTGTCTTGGTGGAAAAGAATTTTTATTGTCCAAATGCGGTCCTTTTTTCTTCAAATCATCATTAATCTGTCCAATAAGTTGATATAATATTATTCCCTTTTGAAGGTAATCAATGTGGATTATACCGCGTGGATGCCAAAAAAACAGTCGCTACGACTTTATTGGCTGACAAACCCACCTTGGTCTTCTACGGCGCCAAAACCCACTGTTTTGAGTTCTGCTTGGTCTTAGGTGTGTTGTGGTGAATCCATGTTTCGTCCACAGTTACGAAACTGCATAAAAACTCGTCCCTGTTACGGTTGAACAACGCCAAACACCCCTTCGAAGTTGTCACACGATTGCGTTTGCGGTCGTTTGTGAGCAAACGCGGCACCCATCTTACTGATAGCTTTCTCATACCCAAGTGATCATGCAAAATCGAAACCACCGAGCTATTTGATATGCCTCTAGCTTCCACAATCTCCTGTATTTTCAATCTCGGATCGGCCAACACAATATCATTAATTTTTTCAATTGTTTGGTGTGTAGAGACCTCAACTGGGCGTCCAGAACGTTAGACGTCATTTGTGCTTGTACGGCCGCAACGAAATTCAGTAAACCACTTTTTACCATGCAAAATGGTGGTGCAGAGACCCCAGAGTATTTATCAAGCTTAGCCTTGGTTTGAGTGATGATTTTTTTCGCAAAAAACAATGTTTGATGACCACACGAAATTCACTTTTTTCCATTTTCGTTATCACTCAAGAGGTTGCCTGGTTTCAGTGGCTATCTAACACAAACTAAATGACGCAGATTGTTCAAAATTTGACAAACGTCTACTGGCAGATGCTTGTTGACAGGAGCAGTGTTGCCCTTCCTGTCAAGAGGCGGTAAATTCAAAAAGTCACGTACTTATTGGCCTCGTATATCTCCTTCCTCCACTATTTGTATCATGTGCCCTGGAAGTTTTTTCATGCCTTTTTTTTTGTTACACGCTGTATATGATAAATAATAGAAAATTGTAGCTTATTAGTCTTTTCTGTCTTAGCTTAATACACTTATGCATGAATTGTTACTTGGTGTAAATATTTTAGGCGCATTTGATTCATAACATGTTATCCCTTCTTCCCAGTACATGCCCAGTATTCCAATCCTCGCAGAGAAATTCAAAATGCTTTACAACATATCAGCTGTAATTTCTTATGTAATTCTAACCTACCCAAACCTTACATAATATTACGTAATTGCGAAAGAGTTGTTTTATATTGCTTTTGTTTCTTAGCTAGCCTTTTTACACAGTTTAATGTCCAGAACTTAAAATATAAAACAAAAGTTACCCCAACAGGCTTTTTTAATTTATACTATATAATAAGTAAATGAAACAGGTGTGCGTAAACCTTGAAAATACGAGTGTATTTAAATAATAGAGGTAACGAATTTTTATTGCTGTTCGAATAGTGAAGATAGTGACGACTTTGTCAATTCTTTTAATTTTCTACTGTTTAGAATTTAGATAAAGGTTTAATTTTACTCTGGCATTAGGAAATGTATTTTAGGTATTTATTTTTGAAGATAGGCCCAAAGCGACCAAGGCCAAATCAGATCAGAAGCTAGATGAAATATTACAATGATGGCGATTGTATTTGCTTAGTATCGCGTTTTCGCGGAACGTTACTGGTGTCGTGGGGTATTTCGAAACCCCCAAAATATATTCCTCGCTAAGAAAAAAATGCACCTGTGATCGTGAGAAAGCTACTTTGAGGTGTCGCAAGGAATTAGGCAAGGTGTCCTTGTGTACTTAATTACGTTTAATAATAATAATGAACATAATATAATAATAAAATATTATATCATGTATAAAATAAAATACTCGTATGTGTATAGATAACCACCTATAGCTTATGAAAACCAAGTAACCTGTAGGTCATGGCCGTTTTTATTTGAACGCAAATAAGTACATAGAATCCTAAACAAAGTGCTCCAACGGCAGCAAACCCTTCTGGACTTTTGCTAAATCTATTGGGGATAATTTCTGCAAGAGCACGTTCCCACCTCTTGTTTCAGGGGATGAAATTGTTTCTACCTCACTGATCAAGGCTGAACTTTTTGCCTCGTTGTTCGCCGGCAATTCTACTCCCAACCCACCTCCAAATGTTCAACCACCAACAGTCTCCAATGTCGCGCATAAAATGACAGATATCATTTTCAAAACTAAAAAGGTACGAAAGATGCTATCTTCTCTTAATACCAGGAGAGCATCTGGCCTTGACGAGATCCCAGCAATTGTTCTCAAAAAATGCGCACCAGAACTTACTCCTGTCCTGACTCGTCTGTTTCAGACATTTTACAATAGAGGCATATTCCCTAGTAACTGGAAAACTGCTCGAGTACAACCCGTCCCCAAGAAAGGATCTAAAGCGCTTTCTAGCAACTACAGGCCCATTTCTCTTCTTTCAGTCGTCTCTAAAGTGATGGAAAGGTATATAAACACCAAATGACTAAAATTCCTTGAAAAACACAGTCTAATCCACGACAGGCAGTATGGATTCCGTCAGCGCAGATTAACTGCCGACCTCCTTTCCTTTGTCACCCAGTTTTGGAACAAGTCTATGGAACTACACGGTGAATCCTCTATGCCGCATAGATATCTGCACGCGCACTGCTCAGAGGAACTTTCTTCCATAGTTCCTCCACCTGATGCCCACAACAGATCTACCTGGAGAACAGAGCGAATGCACCCTTTTACTGTCCCGGTGACCAGACATAGAACATCTTGTTATGCCCGCTCTTTTGTCTCGAGGACTTCAAAGTTGTGCAACTCCTTGCCGGCACATGTTTTTCCTTCTACTCCGAACCTCCAAACCTTCAAGTCCAGAATTAACAAGTTGCTTCTTTCCTCCTTGTCGACACCCACGGTACGATAGTATTTAGGCTGTAAGCCCTCGTGTGTGTTATTGGAATATATATAAAAAAAGAAAAAATAGAGGAGGTCGCTATTATGAAAAAAAGTCCGTGGTCGTAGTAGTAAATTCTCGAGGTCAAAAAAATTAAGAAAAAAACCAGCACTTTTCAAGTACATTGCCGAATAGTAAAGTAAACCCATGTAACTCAACATTTTTTATACAAAAATTATAAGAGAAATCGTCTTCTTTGGTTCACAAAAGAAAGTCGAGAAAATAGTTTACTGTCATTGTCAGTTTTGCCGACAGTTTTTATTGTTTTTGATTGTATTAAAAACAATAATTATCATCCAGCAAAAAGCTAACGAGAGTGGCTTTTCAAATAATTTTTGTCCAAGGTTTCTTCCAATTTTTTCTGTTCATCGGCCCAAAGTGATTTCATATAATCTTCACCTTATGTAAAATTCAGTGGATTAGGGATCAGAAGTAATAATATTAATAATAATATTGATAGTTTTTTACAGTTCAAGCACATAAACACAAACAAAGAAGCCTGGATTTTTGTTTCGCGCTAAAACTTTTTTTTTCATCTTAGCAGCTTTTGACGCTGTATAAAGCGCAGGTACGTCCCCAGTTGTAATATTGTTTTTATGTCTGGCGTGCAGCCCCAAAGACAACCTTGCCCCTTTTTATTCTATTCAGAAACGAGCTATTCGCCCTATAGGAGATTTATCTACCACAACCAAACTCACTTTTTTCTACCACAGGAGAAACGCTGGAGATATCTGCCTTTTGTATTGATATTAACATCAACATTGCTCCTCACAAATTGCTTCGTTAGTACCTCTGCTTGTGAATTTTAAACAGCCAACTCATATTAGTCGAATTCTTTATTCCACCTAGCTGCTGTACAAAGGCAGATGTGTTCGTCATAATAAAATAAGCCAACACAAAAACATAAAATATGTGTGCAAAACATTAAAAAACATCTGCAACAAACACAACAAAACACACAAAAATCCGATAACAAACAAATGCATAGTGTATGTGTGTGTGTTTTGTTTCTTTAACGTTGGCCTATTTCCGCGACTATGGCCAATCACCGACGCCAGGGAGCAGTTTCACCTCACCATCCTGGAAAATTTGCCGAAACCCTGCCTTTCTGTAAGAGGAGTAGGGATCTTTAACGTGCCCAACATAGCTTGGACACTGGATCGACGGCTTTACGGCACCCCTCCCCCCAAGGGCGGATAGTGCAGATATTCAACTTGCTCAAATACAATGCCAGAACCTCGGTTGATATTAATGTTACAGTTTGTACTGAAAAAGTGAAAGCAGAACACTGGGATCGAACCCAGTACCCTTCGGTTCAGAGGCACACGTTCTTACCTCTGAACCATCGAGGCTCTACAAATGCATAGGTTTTGCCTTTAATTGACTATATTACAGAAAAAAAAGTTCAAACATATTACCGCTGGCTGAGGATTGTTTTTGTAAATTGATTGTAAGTCATGCATTAGGTTTCCACCTTGTCTTTCTTTTTTGTACAGACACAATATCTTTGGTACTTCCTTATTGCCATTGCTGCTGGTGTATCTTTTATATAGCCTCGTCCTCAAATTTATTAAAAACTTTTTTTTGTTTTGTTTTGTTAGATATTAATTAATCGTGTCTTCTTAGTTCTGCGCACACCTGTATATTGTCGAGCGAAACTTGACCTTGATTTAAATATCACTATTCTAAGCATATTTTTGCATTCACACTTAGCATATAAGAACTCTTTAGAATGCTGCAGTTCTGTCTCTCCTCGTTAGCCTGACAAAACATTAACGTATCTTTTTTTTTTCAGAAACTCAAAATTCAGAAGAAAAGAAATATGACACCTGTGTGATAGCAACGCAAAACAATCATCAACAAAAATATGAACGATCGGCATTACTCACTGCGATGGAACAACCATCAGAGCCACATCCTGGCATCTTTCGATGCCCTTCTTCAGGCCGAGATGTTGGTTGACGTAACACTGGTGTGTGCTGAAACCTCAGTCAGAGCCCACAAGATGGTCCTCAGCGCTTGCTCCCCATTCTTTCAACGGATCTTCGCTGAGACACCCTGCAAACACCCTGTGATAGTCCTCAAAGACTTCAACGGCTGGGAGGTGCAATCCATCGTTGACTTTATGTACAAAGGTGAAATTAGTGTGATACAAGAACAGTTGTCGAATTTTATCAAAGCTGCGGAAAGTCTGCAAGTGAGAGGTCTTGTTTCTCAGGATCAGTTCGTTATCAATAAAGAAAATACGTCCAATCAAACCTCAACACCCTCAGCATCGCCGGATTTCGAGAGATCTTTCCTACCTAATAACAGGTTTCCTACTCCAGGAGTCACTGCAAGGACGGCAGAGAGAACGCCGCCGTTTTCTCCCATACCAGGGATTAATTTCGAATCAAACCTTAAATTACCTCATATGTCTAGACTATCGTTTCCAGAAAATCTGCAACAAAGACAAGACTGCCAATCGCCTAATCCTAGGAGGAAGCAAGCAAGGCCTAGAAGACGATCAGGTGAAATATGCGGAGCTCAAGATCTGACGACGCATTCCTCCGCATCGAAAGCTCCTTCACCGATGGAAGAAAGAGCTGAGAATCTCTGCATGAAGAAACGTCGCAAGGACGATGGTGGTGATGAAGAAACTACGAAGCTTTCTTCACCGGTACCATCTGGAAGTCCTGAAATGGACTTGAGTATGCAGAGCAGCACGAACAAGGAGTACAGTCGATGTTCTCCACCTGTTAATATGCCGCCCACTTTGGGTATGAAGCAAGAAATTGACAGCCATTCCCCTTTATCATTTCCGCCCATGCCGTCGGTGTCAGCACTTGCCATGACTCCTCCGCATAGTAAATGTAAGTATTTTAATTTGCATTTATTTAACGACTAGGAAATATTATCAGCTTGCTAGTGATCTTGTATATTACAATAGATAGTGATTCATTCAAGGAATGAGGGGCATGTATCAACGTAAGACACAGTAATTATCACTGTAGTCGCAAATACATTATTTACTTTCAAAATTTCACAAGGTTTGGTATTCATTGATTGCTTCAAATAATTTATTCATGCGGTTTCATCGGTTAATTTGCATACGGATAGAACATTAGTTAGACACCATGAGGTTCATAAATATTATTAGTTAGGAAATATAGTACTATGGACTAATTATTTACCTATCTCTATGGTATTGTATAGTATTTTTATGTCATAATTACAGTCTACAGGCGATGTCGCCTTATCGTAGCTACCTGTACCCTATGTCTTCAGCAGCTTTTTGTATATGGTGGGGCTACGTTTTCACTCTTGAGTGCCACTAAATTTCAAATCTGTGGGACAGGCAAGGTATATATTCTTACAGTGAAGAGACACAAGTTTATTCGACAAGTATCAAGGCTTCGTGGCTAGCAAGGCTCGTCAAAAGACACTTTGTTTTTTATTTTATTTAAGTTTTTGATATTTTTTGTGTCAAACTTAAAAACTCCTGAGCATTTCCTAATAACAAGGTGCTCCTGCTTGAAATCCCTACGCTACGCTAATTCCGATAAAAATCAATTTATCCCTTTTGGGATTTTATGCTAGAAACCCAAAAAGAATAAAGTGATTTTTTCCGGAAACGGTGTAACATAGCTATTTCAAAAAAGAGCACCTTAATATTAGCAAGTGCTTTGCAGTTTTACATTTGGAACAAAAAATAAAATGTAGTGTCCTTTGACGAGTCCCCCCAAACAAGACGCTTG
Source organism: Tillus elongatus (assembly GCA_964006375.1). Lineage (NCBI taxonomy): Eukaryota > Metazoa > Arthropoda > Insecta > Coleoptera > Cleridae > Tillus > Tillus elongatus. The sequence continues at coordinate 27,322,002 of OZ023268.1, read as the reverse complement.
TGACTATAGCGGAAAATATTATTCACACTGGCCGATTTGTCTTTAGTTTATTCATTGTACGAAATTTCAAGAGTTTTAGTTAGCGGCATTTTTAAATATCTTTAAAAAACTGGTAACTGGTAAAAGCAAAATCTTCAATGGGATATAGCTCACTTAGGAAGCAATTTTGGATTGAGTTATATTGGGTTAAATCGACATATAATCACGTATAGAACCCAATGTTTCAGTTTGGTTTTAGAGTTTCTGGACAGCCTGTATATCTTTATATATAGTATGAATGTCTCTTTGCGATAACTTAGATGAGTTCGCTAACCAGCCGAAGAGAACATTTATAAAATCTAATAAAAAACATCAGTTTTACGACATTGTTTTAAATAAACCAATCGACATATAATCACGTATAGTACCCAATGTTTCAGTTTGGTTTGAGAGTTTCTGGACAGCCTGTATATCTATATATAGTATGAATGTCTCTATGCGATAACTTTGTTTTTTGTTTTAAATAAACCAATAGGAATAAGTATCGCGGCAATTTCGCAATCCCCGAGTGTGTGAATCTAGGTTTTGTCCGAGACTACACTGAAATCCGGTCGACGCCGCAAGGAAGCAACTTGTAAATTAAGTTCGATAGGCTTGGAGGTTAATAAACGTAGGTATGTCTAATTTTAAGCGAGAGGAGAGACGGTACCTGCTTGAAACATACAATACGAGAAATGCATAAATACGCTTTAAGGTATTCTTTACAAAATATTGACCAACTAACCTGCGAAATCGTCGATAATAAAAATGATGGATCTAGTATCTTATCTATCAGTAACGTTCTCGTTTTGTAAGCAGGTTTTGATACTTGCAAAGAACATTGTCGCATGGTAAAATTTAGCGCTTTTATTGCTTTTGAAAGTAAATATTGTCCCGGTATTAGGAAAGAAAAAGGGCCAGGGCTGACAATTTACAAAATTGTTAGTTGATTGTAAACAGTCTCCATCAATGTTTTTGTGTGAACTAGAGCTGTGGTGACTACATACTACCTGGTTTCGCACCGAGATGGCGCCCCTGTGGTATATTTCACAATGTTCTACATCCTGACATCTTGCAACATTACTTGTAACTTCCATTGTTTAGATTTATATCCACCATTTATTAAATAGCATAGCAGTACATGTCACGTCATCTGTCTTTGTCCAACATTGTAGATATTGCATTACAGAATCTGAAGTGATGTCGAGGATTATTTTAATTTTAGTTTCGAATAACTTTTTTTTTTATCAAAATACTTTACAATTGGTACACAACCAACGTCTGTCTATGCCCATTTGAGTTGAGTTATCGGTTGTATATATATATATATATATATATATATATATATATATATATATATATATATATATATATATATATCTATGTATATATATATATATATATATATATCTATATATATATATATATATATATATATATATATATATATATATATATATATATCTATATATATATATATATATATATATATATATATATATATATATATATATATAAACTTTTTAACTGACCATGGAAATGGGTTCCAGAGGCCCTGATTCTCGCTTATTTGAAGAAATTTTTCGAAGTCTCACCATGGATACCTCTCTATTATTGAATTTTCTTAATGAAAATTCACTAATTGAAGTTCCTATGATCATAGAAATTTAAATTATTATAGGTTAAATATATTCGGTACCATAACACATTTATTGGGTGTAAATTACATTTAACAAGGTCAAAACGATAATAAATTAAATTATATAAAATAGTCATAAAATTGGTAGGTCCTGAACAAGCATATTGCAAGAAGCTAATGTTTATTTTGTCGATTATTTGTCAGAATTAATCTCCCGCGCGGGTGGCCCTCTTGGGATCCGCGGACGATGTGGCCGTGGTGGTGGTGGCCAGGACCGAAAAGCTGCCGATGAGCATGGCAAACAAAGCAATGAAAAGCGCGCCAGCTTGGATAAAAGCGAAACGACTCGAACTGACCCCTGAAAAGACGAAAGCACTCGTGTTCACTCCAAAAGAGAAAATGGGTCCCATCCGATTAAATGTAGAGGGAAGCGAGGTAATTCCAAAAAAAAATCATTGATTGTTGTTGCCCTTACTTGGTGAAACTTGTCCGTACTACATACAGACTTGGAGACTACTTCAACAGAGAAGCCAGAGAAGTAGTCTCCATGTCTGTATGTCATTCCGAAAAAGTCGATCAAATACTTAGGGGTTTGGCTGGATACGAAGCTGACATTTGCGTAGCAGGCTAACCAAGCGATGCAGAAGCTGAAAAGACAGTTGTAGCACTGACGGCATTACTACCCAACACGGAAGATCGCAGGACATCAAAGGTAAGAGTGCTCATGAGTGTCGCAATGTCACAGATATTGTATGCTGCCCCTGCGTGGCACACAGTCCCCAAAAACAAGAAGCATTTCTAGAAACTGACGACGGTGCAGCAGACACTTTCTATTATAATCAGACAGCAGATGCTGTAGCCATGATAGCAGGAGTGCCACCAGTGGAGCTGATCATCCAAGAGGGAAAAGAAAGATATGGTGGCCCAACACGGGAAACAGCGAGATCATAACTGATGACCAGATGGCATGCAAAATGGGAAAACAGCACAAAAGGTCGCTGGACTCGGAGGATTATACCAAACATTAGAGCCTGGAGCGAAAGAAACCATGGAGAGGTAGACTACTTTCTTACCCATGGTCAGTCAGGCCACGGCTGTTTTGGAAAGTACGTGTATGAACGAAGGATAAAGGATACGGAGCCTTGTGACTACTGCGGGACGGTTAACGATGTAGAACACACTATTTTCTCCTGCCCAAGATGGGAGGACATCCGTGAGGAATATGCCCGAGCCAGGAGGCAAACAATGCATAATCCATGATGAGCGGCTTGCTGAAGTCACTGGAGTCTTGTAGTCTTTTCTATGCAGCGTTGCTAAAGATCATCGAGACTAAGGAGATGAGAAAGAGAGAAGAAAGTGAAAACTTCCTTCTTGGGTTGTAGTTTTGTTTATTGGCTGTGATATTCAGTGTGTGCGTGTGGTTGTAATATGTTGTGTTTTGCGCTTTTATTTATGTGTCCAGATATTATATTAAATTTAAGACAGCCAATGCCTCGAAATAATGTGAAAGCAGTTCCGACGGCGGTTCAGGAGGGCCGCTTGTTTGGTTAGCCCCTATTGGCGCCAACTACTTAATTACTTTTAGATTCTCCTCATTAACGCGGTGATTGTCCCAATTATGTCGGGCGATGGAGGATCTAACTATAGTATCTTATCTTAATTGTGCTAAGTGTTCCTTGAATCTCATTCCAATGGATATTTTTTTTTTTGTTATTTAGCATCATAATCTTCACAACCTATTTCATAAATTCCCGACCTTTTGGCCGTACTGTCCTTGTATTTTGGGTTACCCACCTACTTTAAAAATTCAAGCTGCCAATGGCACTTTGTGGGCGACAATGTTTGGAACCTACAACGGAAAAAAATGAATTAGAGGCCAGCACAAGTTTCAAATTTTAATTGCTCCATGATGGATTATCCATTTAATTTCAGTAATATTATATTATGCAATATTCTTTAGACAAGTTGAAATTTCATATTTTTTTATTTATTTTGAAAATGGTGTGTGAAATAGGAATCTCTTAAGTTTAAAACTGGCTTCATTTTTTTTCCATTTAATTTTCAAAAAGCCTTCACCATCAGATTCGATATGGTATCGAGTTATCAAGAGTTCGTTTGTTTTATAAAACTAGAGTTGTTGATTTAATACTGTTGGTAACTCAGAAACACTTATTCTCTTAGTGCTTCAATTGAAAAGTTTTTAAAACTTAGAAAATTGATGTTTTGAAGAAAATACAGGAGCGTAATTGAAATGGATTTAATTTAGTTAAAAACAAAAGAAGGAACATCTTCTTTATCAAATTATTTTTTTATTTGTCAAAACTTCAAGCCTGTCAAATTAAGAAAGTGTATTTGGCAAGAAGTTTCAAAATTTTCACATTTGAAAGAAAACTATCTTAATTGCGTTGTTAATAAAGACAAGTGCATTCCTTATTTGTAAGACAATGCCCAGTTTTACAAAGCTTGATTAAATATTTAACGGCCGGTTAGTTAATCAGGGCTTCAGACGACCAATCACAGTCTCAAAATATTTGGTCGCCATGGCAATAACCCTAATTCTAGTCTGTGACTGGTCGTCTAAATCCTTGATTAACTAACCGGCCGTTAAATATTTAATCAAGCTTTGTGAAACTGGGCAACTGTGTCATAATAAACTACAATTATTATTGTTGTAAGCTACATTTTTTAAGCTAAACGATAAGCAAAGAGATTTTTCTACCATATTATTCTGCAATGCACATTTCGTCAAAAAAAAATCAGTCCACTGACCAAAAAAATCAAAAGAAGACATAAAAAGTCTGGACGCAGCAAGTGCGTTATGGTAGTGAATTTTCATCATAATGTTTTTAACAAACATATGTTTTTTTTTTTTTAGAAAGCCAGCATCGAATTTGGTTAGCAGTATAACCTTTATAGTAGAACAAATGTGCCATGTTTCATCAAAATAAATTTATTATCTGAAACTGTACAAAAAAACTTAAAGTGTTCCCGAAAAAGCGCGTTTCTTGGTCAATCTTATAGGTTAATAGCAAATTGAGCTATTCAAATATGAGGCATTTAATCAAAATTCGCTACCATAACGCACTTGCGACGTCTCGAATTTCTTTTTTTACAAACATGGATTATATTTCGATGGACGATGCAAAAATGCAATAACATAAGGCGTGTTCGACTAACAAAAAAGAAAATTTGTATCACCAACTACTTATGGGCCAGCCTGTGAATGTAGAAATAATTTTTTAAGATGTAGCTCAAGACACCCTATAATTAATGAATACAATTTTTTTCATATCTTGTATAATAACGGATATATTGAACTTTATTCATTTCTTACGAAAAGTCGACAAACATTATAAAGCATTAAACGATAAACTCTATAGCTAAGACTACTGTCAAAGCATCGGCGAAAGAATCTATTTGAAATGAATTTTCTGGAAATATTTTAGTAAAATGAAGGACAATGACGGTTGAAACTAAGACTTCAGGGTTTGAAGAACATTGTTCTTGAGACATTTTCTTTCCATAGCCCGTATTAGATTCAGATTCTTTGCCTAAATGTTGCCAATTTTGACATTTTAAATCACGACTTTGACGTTTTGAGGAAAACCCCAATTTATTTTTCTTTAAATGTCAATAACTTTTTTGTCTTTTAATCTACAGAGCTAAATTTTAGTTCGTAATTTACCTATAACGATATAAACCCGCGGACCATTTTTGGTTGTCCTTACTTTGTTATTTATGGAGATATAGTTTTTTCTCGAAAGAAAACACCATTTTTCGGGAAAAACTGGGCACATTTTCCTGCTAACGATCCTATCCAAAATTAAAATCGGCCCATTATTTTTTGAGTAATCTGTGTGATCCTTATTTATATATAATATATATATATATATATATATATATATATATATATATATATATATATATATATATATATATATATATATATATATATATAAACATACAAAAATTAACACTTACCCCGGATGTGTTTTAGAGGGCCTAATTATCGCCCATTTCAAGAAATGTGTTCAAAATTCAAAAGTCGGGATCTCCTCATTTGTGGATTTTTTTAAATAAAATTCACTTATATCGAAAAAATGTTGGAAAAGGTAAATGCGGAAGGAAATTACAACTTAATTATATTAATTAGTAGCTAAGACCGTTTAAAAAGTTGGAGATGACTAACTTCACTCTAGGCCTACTGATTTTATCGCAAACACCATTTTTCCCTGCATTTCTATATGGTAACAGTTGCCGACGGATCACGATTCTCTCAACTCTACTGGTTCTGACAAAGCATTGCGATAAGGAGATAATATGTCCTTCAATATTTCATAGTCATCTTCCTAGTTGTTAACCAGAACATACCAATAACGTTAAAATAATTAATTTTCTTTAATTGACCATGTGTTCACTCATTCACGGGCATGTTTAATCTGAGTTTTGACCACAATGACTAATAAATAAAATTACTTCCCTTGTTCGTAAATACATACAAGTTAATAAACCAAAATAACTCATGCATGGTTTAAAATTCGTAATCCTGACTCAGCAAGTGTGTTAAGGTAGCGATCTTTTCTGAAACGCTTGGCTACTTTTCAAAATAATAGTAACGAAAATATCGACTAACTTATTTTCGTTACATAGCGCCTCCTTTAGTATTGTTACTGTTAATTAGTTATTTTCTATTTATAATAATTGTTGTTATTACTACATATTGTTATGACCGAATTATTTTTTTATATTAAACATTGACAGACATCACAGACATTTTAACGACTTCACTTCTAATTTTTATTTTATTTATTTTTAAAATAATTTTTTGATTAATGCACCATAACGTTGCATACCATAAAAAAATAAGAACTTTGAGCGCAGCAATGCATCGGCCCATTATTACAAATGATATTTGACTTACATTATCCTAAGAAATTGTTATAAACAACAGAGGAAAGGTTGCTATGGATATAAAACCATCGCAACAATTAAGAATACTGTCATTCTTAATTATTATCTGAACAATTTGTGGTGTATTTGACACGTTGCTTAAAATTTTGTACTTAATAGTTTGTTTCCTGTTTATTTTAACTATTATTTAAAAATATGTTCAGTAATGAAGAGTATTTTGACATGTTCGAATGTTATATTCGTTCTAACCGTAATACTGAGGCAGGTGCAAATTCATATCAAAACAACTACCCAGAAAGACGAGAACCAAACACCAAAATATTTCGCAGGATAGTGACCAATCTATTGAACGACGGTAGCTTCCACGCAAAGAAACTACAAATGCCTAGAAATGAGGAAAGAAATAATGCCGTCTTACAGGTTTCAAACGAAAACCCTCCGTAATCTGTTCGGTTTTATGGTGAACAAATGGACGTTCCAAAAGTACGGTACACCGTGTATTAAAACAGTCATTACCGTCCATACAAACCAACAATCATACAAGGTTTAAATGTTGACGATTGCCCTAAGCGACTTCAATTATGCAGATGGTATCAAGGACAATGTCAGCAACATGAAATTTTTGATTTGAAAATAATATTGACTGATGAATCCAGATTTACAAATTGTGGTGTGTATAATCGCCATAATAGGCATTATTGAGCAAATGAAAATCCGTATATACAGAAAGAAAGACGATTGCAAGACAGATTTGATATTAACGTTTGGTGCGGCTTATTAGGTAAAAAACTGTTATTTTTATTTGCAGATTAGACAGTGCATTTAAAAAATGTCATGTAACTTCATTGATGAAATGTTCTTTTTTGAAAATAATTTAACTGGGAAAAGGTATCTTAATCTATCCAGAAATGACATATGTTACCAACAATAAGAAGAGTTCATAATAATTTAGACGAGATTTGGTACCAAAAAGACGGTTGTCCAGCTCACAATGCTAGTATCGTCAAAGAATTTTTGTACAAAAATTTTAATAATCGTGTCATTTGTAACAATGGGCCGGTTCACTGGTGTGCTCGAAGTCCTGATATAACGCCCATGGATTTTTATTTTTGGGGTACTCTGAAGAATGAAGTGCATAAATTCGATCCACCACAAAATATGAATTAATTACGAAACAGAATCACGGAAGCTATAAATCGTGTTAACCAAAACACCCTCACCAGAGTTTGCAGGCATGTTTAAAAAATGTGTATAAAGTGCATTGAAGAAACCGGTGGCCATACTGAACAATTCTCTATTTAATGTATTTTTAAGTTTCTATTTTATTATTTGTTGAGTTCCGTTTCTAATTGTGTTGTTTTGTGGGGTTTAAGTTTCTATTTGTTATTGCCGGGTTTCGTTGTTAAACTGTTTCACATAATATTACCTAGCATTATTACCTAATTAAGTATTGTAAATTAAATCACAATATTTTTGATCGTGAATCATTACGGAAAATTATGTTAAAAGTAGAAGTCTATTGTTAGACTCCATGGCCTACCGGTTTTTGACCAGCTTTTTTTGTCATTTGTTATTGGATTTCATAGCCTACTATCCTCAAAACTGTTTTACTCAAAATTGTCAGTGCAATTACAAGATTTCTCAAGCATGTTGTACATCATTGGAATGCTCTTTTAACAGGCTATCACATGAGCAAAAAATCAATATGGCTGCCTTAATAAAAACAAACGTTGATTCATGTAGCTCAAAAACAAATGACAATCCAAAATTGAGAACCGTCTCCCTATCTCTAATAATAACGGAGATAGCAATACATTCCCATGCAGTTTGGGACACACTCTATAGGTTATGTGTGTGTGTGTTTTGTTTCTTTAACGTCGCCCTATTTCCGCGACTATGGCCAATCACCGACGCCAGGGAGCAGTTTCACCTCACTATCCTGGAAATTTTGTCTAACCCCTGCCTTTCTGTAAGGAGGGTAGGGATCTTTAACGTGCTCAACATCGCATGGACACGGCACCGGCGGCTTTACGCCTCCTCCGAAGGGCGTAACGTGCAGACATTCAACTTGTTTAAATACAATGCCAGAACCTCGGTTGATGTTAATTTTACAGTTTGTACTGAAAAAGTGAAAGGAGTACCCATCAGATCGTAGCCAGTACCCTTCGGTTCAGGGGCACACGTTCTTACCTCTGAACCACCGAGATTTTTCTCTATAGGTTATACCGGTAACCAAATTTGATGTCTGTCTTCATTTAAAAAAGACATATTTGCTGTGAAAAACATTTTTATAAAAATTCATTACTATAACGCACTTACTGCGTTCAGACTTTTTTATAATTGGAGCAGACACTAATATACGTATATGAATCCATAGATCGGAAAAATGGCGATTTTGTAGATTTGCCCTTTGAATTCTCAGGTACAGAGATGTTTTCCCAAAACATGGAAGGTTCAGGTGGAAACTCCTTTCCTTAAGAAAAACGATTCGTGTTATCGGTCATTGCATTTAATGTTTTATTGAAATCACTTTTAAAATCATACATCGATTTTGAGATATAGTAAATAATGAAACAGAGTGTCACCTATGTATCACGACCTTGATGTACTTTTCAAGAAGTTTATTATTAACCAAACTGTTCTTAATATAAAATGTTTCCATAAAATGTTATATAATAACAACAAAATCATGTGCTGACAAAAAAATGTGTGAAAATGACACAAATTTATGAATTTGTGTATTCGATGTCTACCTAAAGCAAAAACATATACTTTATTATTGAAAACGTAAGAAATTGTAATGTTGCATTGTTTTCAAGGTTTCAATGTGGTGCATTTTTTTGTAGTACAGTAGCGGAGTTAAACGAGAAAAAGTCTCGACACAGCAAGTTACTTGTCGTGGCAAATTTTCATTAGACCGGTTTTGAAAAATAAACGGTGCCTGTATTGTTTTTATTTTTTAACAATCGCTAATAGAGAGTTAGGTACCTATCATTGGTGAGACTTTGCGAAATTGCTTTCAAATGAGCGCGAATTCCTTCCCTCAGATATATATATATATATATATATATATATATATATATATATATATATATATATATATATATATATATATATATATACATACATACAAATTATATATAAATCATATATACAAATTTGGTTAGTACCTGTCTTTTGCAAGTGGGTTGGATAAGTTCGGTAGCCAGAAAAATTTGGAGTTTTCCTCAAAATGTCAAAGTCGAGATGTGAAACGTCAAAATTCACAACATTTAGGCAAAGAACCTGAAACAAATACGGACTATGTAAAGAAAATGTCGCAAGAAGAGTGTTCTGCAAACCCTTCAGTTTCCGCTTCAACCGTCATTGTCCTTTATTTTACTAAAATATTTAGAGAACATTCATTTTCAATATACGCTTTCTCTGATTCTTTGGCTGTAGGTTTAGTTAAGTTGATGCCTTGGCTGTAGGTTTTGCTAAGTTTTTGGTTTAACGGTCTATAATTTTTAGCTAATTTCGTAGAAAAAATTCGTTAATGGGGGAGACCCCGACTTTTGGATTTTAAAAAGATTTCTTCAAATGAGCGAAAACTAGGCCTCCTATAATCTAATCTATATCCGGGTTTACTTTCAGTTTTTATCTGTTTACATATATGGGGTGACGCATTTCTACGATAAAGCTCAATATAATTGTTATTATACAAGATACGAGAAAAAATTGTATACGTTAATTATAGGGTGTCTTAAGCTGCATCTAATAAAAATATTTTGACAATCACATGGTGGTCCATAAGTCATTGGTGATCCCTAAAATTGTTTTTTTCGAACGCCCTTATATTATTGCATTTTTGCATTTCTTAACGAAATATGATGCTTGTTTGTAGGGAAAAAATCGAGACGCAGTAAGTGCGTTTTGGTAGCGAATTTATTAAATCCTTCAAATTTCAATAACACAATTTGCTATTAACCTAAGGATCGTTGGATAGGAAACCAACATTTTAAGTTTATTTTCGGAAAATGTTTGTACATTTTCAAACAATAAGTAATTTTGATAAAATATGGTACATTCTTTCTACTATATAGGCTATACAGGTAACTAGATTACCTGCTTGCATTAGAAAGACATAATATTTGCTATTAAAAACATTTGTATGAAAATTCATATCTATAACGCACTTGCTGCCTGCATTTTCTTTAAAAATTCACTAACGAAGAGAACCCTATTTTTGAATTTTGAAAAACTTTTATCAAATGACCGCGAACTAGGCCCCCCTAGAACCCATATCCAGGGTCAGCTTCAATTTTTATATGTTAATGAGGAGACCGCGACTTTTGAATTTTAAAAAGGTTTCAAATGACTACTAGGTCCCCTAGCGTTTACTTTCAGCTTTAATCTGTTTCCAAGATACGAGGAAAAATTGTATACGTTAATTATAGAGTATCTTGAGCTGCATCTTATAAAGTTATTTTGACAATCACAGGGGGGCTATAAGTTGTTTGTGATACATACATTTTTTTGAACATTCTTATATTATTGCATTTGTGCATTTTTTAAATCAAAATATGATCCAGCCAAGAAAAAAATGTAGACGCAGTAAGTGCGTTTTGGTAGCGAATTTTCAATAAATTCTTCTAATTTCAATAACTCAATTTACTCTTAACCTAAGGTTTGTTGGCTACGAAACCAATTTCCTCAGAAATATTTTACGTTTATTTTCGGAAAATTTTTGTACATCCTCAAGTTATTTTGATAAAATATGGTACATTGTTTCTACTATATAGGTTATACCGGTAACTACATTGATGCCTTCCTACACTAGAAAGACAATATTTGCTATTAAAAACACTTTTATGAAAATTTACTTCCATAACTCACCTGCAGCGTCCAGACTTTTTTTTTAGTTTCAAAACTAAGTTCTGGTCACGGTTATAAGTTCACCACAGAAGAAATGTCTCCTAAATCTCATTAACTACGCTACTGATTTAAACAAAGGATATAATTAATTCTTCATAATATCGAATACGATTAATAGTTGATTATCTATTCCATGTTTCAACCCACAATTATCGACATGATATATATATACGAAAGAAATAAAGTCAGAATATGTACAGATGTATAACAAATGATAATCATTAGGAGAATTTCGAGAAGCGTGTATCGGTTCGTTCAAACATACAATTAGAAAAATGAACTTCATTATTGATTCACGTTAATCCACTATTAGTTAAGAAGTTTATATTCCACAGTACATAACGTCTTTTGTCATAATACGTAAAGTAGCAATACATAAATATTTAATAGAGATAAGGCAAACAGAGCTTATTAAATTTTCAAAATATAACGTCTGTTATGTTGTTACACACGGTGTTCGAAAAATTTCCAATCTTGGTGCATTAAAAAAATTTATATTACCTTATATTTTATTTATGGATCAAAAATGTACAATACGTCTGGTGATCCCATTTAAAAGTAAGAGAGAAGTTCCCCTGTCATTATTTACAAATAAAAATAATGAAGCGCTCACTTCACAATTTGCTTTCGACCAAAATAAAACGTTACTGTCGTTTACACCAAAAGTGTGCTACTGCTTTCTACTATACACTGTTCAAAAACAATTGATCTAAATAATTAACCGAAATTAATTAGTTTCCATAATTCAACGAATGAAGTGCCTACGGTTTTGACCAAATACTTCACACATTGTCATATTCAGTCTCGCGGAAGACCAGAGGGCGGCTCTTGCGATTTTTTATGGAATTCCAGATCAAGCAGGTGTAAATTCTGGAATACTATTCCAAATGATAAAACAAAAATTCAGCTTGCAAGACCACACATAGAACAGCGTTTAACAAAAGAAATTGTTTTCTATTAGAAATATTCTAGGGTGTGAGGAAAAAAATATAGCAGCCCTCCGCTTCCACCAAAACTTGAAAAACAAACCCGATGTGCAACCTGTCCGCGAACCAGTGACGGGAAAACTAAAACAGCGTGTGCAAAATGTTCTAAGCCTGTTTGCGATACACAACGCATTGGCATATGCTAATAATGAAAGAAATAAAGCTTTTAGTACTAACTGGTGAGACACGAAGCCACGTGCCGCCACCTAGTTGCGGAACCAAGTAGTATGTTGTCACTCCAGCTCCAAATAACAAAAAGTGTTAAAAAATAGAGACTGTCCACAACCAACTAACAATTTAGTAAATTGTCAGCCCTGGCCTATTTCTACCCTAATATAGGGACAAAGTATGTAAGGCTAGATTATTCTCGCCACAATCAGAACCGCAGACCGGTTTCGCTCTAATTAGGGCTCATCAGTACGGCATACTAATTTTAGCGAAGATACACGTATACAGTAAAACGGCTATGGTAGCCAGTCTTCCAACACTAAGTGAGTGGTGATACACGAAGCAACCTGCCACCACCTAGTTGCGGAACCAAGTAGTATGTTGTCACGCAGTAGCCGTTTTACTTTATATGTGTATTTTCGCTACAATTAGTATGCCGTACTGAAGAGCCCTAATCAGAGCGAAACCGGTCTACGGTTCTAATTGTGGCGAGAATACATCTAGCCTTACATACTTTGTCCCTATATTAGGAAATAAATGGGCCAGGGATGAAAATTGACTAAATTGTTAGTTGGTTGTATACAGTCTCTATTTTTTAAGACTTTGTGTTATTTGGAGCTGGCGCGACAACATACTATTTGGTTCCGCAACTAGGTGGCGGCACATTGCTTCGTGTCTCACTACTCACTTAGTGTTAGAAGGCTGGCTACCATAGCCGTTTTACTGTATACGTGTATTTTCGCTAAAATTAGTATGCCGTACTGAAGAGCCCTAATTAGAGCGAAACCGGTCTGCGGTTCTGATTGTGGCGAGAATACATCTAGCCTTAAAGCATTTAGTGTTTGTTGTTTGTTGTTTTATTTGCTTAAAGTCGTTGTTTTTAATTGAAGTTACCAGTAACCCCACATAAGCAATTATAAATACAACTTTCACTTAAGCAGTCCAGGGTTAATACAGGGTGTTTACGATCTTGTAATTTTATTTTTAAAATATGCTTAAATGCCTTAAAACAAGGTCATTTACGCTAAAATGTCTTAACAAGAGTTGTATAATAAGTGAGATATGACTTTTTAAAATTTTCTTTTATTTTCTATTTTCTTACTTTTAATGAGTGATTAAAGAATTAAATTAAAAATACACATTTTATTAAAATTCTTATTTTTCGGATAGAACCACCTTACAATAGATGTTCGAAGTTACCGCCGTGTTGTTGGCAAAACTTACAAAGCCTAGATCTTGCCGTCGAATTGTTATCGCAGCTGCTTCAGCGCGGTTGTGAAGATCATCTAAAACAATTATTTCGCTTGTGTATACCATGGGCTTCATAAGACCCCGTAAATAGATGTCTAGGGGGTTAAGGTCGGGTGACCGAGAAGGCCATGGAGCAGGACAACCTCGTCCAATCCATTTATTTTCGCATAAATGTTCTAGATTTTGCCGAACTTAACTATTGAAAGGCAGTGGTGCGCCATCTTGAAGAAACCACATTTGTTGACGTACATTCGAAGGTACTCCAAGCAGTTCTGGCAAATTATTTTGCAAGAAAAGTAGATAACCATTTTCAGTCAATCGGGTTGCCAGCACAAAGGGCCAAAAAGTTGTCCGTTGACCAATCCGGCCCCAACGTTTATCGCGAATCTGTGCTAGAAACGATTACGGCGAACAGCTTGTGTGTTTTCAACTGCCCAGATATGAGTATTGTGACTGTTTTTGATGCCATTACGCGCAAACGTTGCCTCATCAGCTGTAAACACGATGGAAAAAAAGTTTGGAACTTCAGCATGATTTTGCAGAAACCATTGGCAGAAATGTAAACGTAAAAAATTATCTGCAAGTTGCAAATTGCTTGTACTTTTTGTACATGGAAAGGGTAGAATTTATATTCGCACAGTGTTCGCCAAACAATTCGATTTGAAACATCGGCTTGGCGAGATGTTACTCGAGTACTACTGGGACGATCATCTTCAACAAGGTTTTAACATTTTTTCTTCGGCTTCCAAAATTCTTTGGTGTTGGCCAGGCCCACCATCTCGACCTTGACGTGTTTGCAGTACACTAGTTTCTCGTACACCAAGTACTAGAGCAGTGAACATTTGTAGAATGGGAGTTAGTCTATTAGGAAACCGCTCAGCATACAATCAGGTTGCAGCAGCCGAATTCTGGTGTACTTCCCCATAAAATAACCATTTTTACGTTGTTTATTAAGATTTATTTGGAAGAAATTATGCCACAGAAACAGAGAAGTGACAACTACTGAAATAGCATGACAGATCCGAAAAGTTATTAGCATCAGCCTACTTACCGTTTGAATTCATATTTATTTTGCATTCAACAACACTGCCATAACTATTGTTAGGTGGTTTTATTGGAAAAATAAGCATTTAAATAAAACGTGTATTTGTTTAATTTAGTTTAATTGTTTAATCACTACTTAGATATACGAAAATAAAAAGTGAAAGAAAATTTCAAAAAGTAATATATCACTTATTATACGACATTTGTTAAGGCATTTTATCATTAATGACCTTGTTTTAAGGTGTTTAATCACATCTTGAAAATAGGATCACCAGACTGTAAACACCTGTATAACCATCTCAATAAATGTATTTTTATAAAGTTAGCAACGTTAAAAGTATTAGTCCTTACCGAATTTCTCGGACACCGTGTATATCTGCAGTACATATAAGGGATTAAATATTAATAAAGTATCTTAACTTTGTAATAAAGAAAACTTACAAGGATGCATCATTATGGTGTGTATTTAGGCTAATGTATATAGTAAAAGATAATACGAAATTTAATCGAATCTTGATGACAGTTAATTTTGTGAACACGCTAAACAGATATGTACAAAAGTTTTCATGATTATAATCATTGTGGGATAAAGCAGAGGTTTTCAAAATTTTTGTCCCGTAGATCACGTGCTGATATTTTCTGTTTTCCGTGGACCCCCTGCCGATTTTTTACAAATTTATCAACTTCGAACGTGTTTTTCACAGCTGACACACATATACTCATTTTGAGAGGGTTTAATATAGAGGGGAAAATTTAGTATAAAAAACGTGTATAGCTTCTAATCATACCGTTATTAGATAAACTAGACAAATAACATTTTATATGTAACATTCTTACACAAAAAGTTATTCTTTTAATAGGAGGGATGATCCTGATGCGTTCATAGCAAATTTTCAATTTTTGACCTACCACTAGCCAAAGTTTAACCTTAAATCACCTCGGCCAGTAATTTAGAAACTGCTTCTTCTTTTTTGGAAGTTAAATAAGCAATTTTTGGTTTCACTTTCATTAAATCTTCTTTTAAAATGGAACGATGAGTAGAAGCATTTTTTTACCTTTAACTTTTTTCACATTTAACTCCCTGTAGCTGGAGAACGGTTGAAGGTAAACCAAAACATTATGATATCAGTTTAATCAGCATCAGCTTTCCAAAAATGTCATTATTATAGGGTATTCGATATTAAGAAAATGACATTTGGTGCAACGCTCTGTATATTAACACCCTGTATAAATGGAAATAATTTTGAAATGTGCACTTGTGGAACATCCATGGCCTCGAGAAAACTGCATTTTAAAATATAACCTCACTGGGGAGCTATCTTCCGTCCGCACACCGATGGGACAACCTATATATATATATATATATATATATATATATATATATATATATATATATATATATATATATATATATATATATATCAGAAAAATCTAGGGATATTTTTGAAAATGCCCATATTCTTTTCTTGAAATGATTTAAGAAGAAAACCAAAAATGTATGATATAAGTGAGTGTTTGATATTACATAAAATGAAATGTTTTATTCAAGAAACGTAGAAGATTATTGAAAAAATATATATATACTGATAGACAAATTTTCAAAAACTTCTGAGCATGTGAGAAAAAAGTTTAACAAAGTATGACCTCCACGTTGAGTAATTAAAGCTCTACGTCTATTGCCCATAAACAAAATGAAATTGTCAAAGTCTACTTGTAGTAAAGGTGCCCACTCTGCTGTCAGAAGCTCCTGGAATGTAAACGTATTACGGATGTTACCCATATGTAGAATAATTATTCGCTGAAGCATATCCTCGACATGCTCTATCTGATTCAGGTCTGGTAATTGTGCTGGCCATGGATAAACTTCAATTCCCGCGTTATCCAACCAGTATGTGGACGGGCATTATGATGCATTAGGCGGAAGTTTTGACCAACAGGGCTTGCAGATGGATGCACGATGGGTTGAAGAATGGTATCCAGATAGAGCTAAGCTGTTAGGAAGCGATTTTGGCAAAACTAGTTTGGTTCTGCCACCAATAATTATTCCGCCCCATACCATTATTTTACCACCTCTGTATGGATACACTTCCTGAATATGTTTTAAGCGTTCCGCATTTCCAGATCGTCTCCACACCCTTACTTGACGAGAATCCGGATGGAAACAAACCTAGATTCGTCTGTGAATAAAACTGTAGCCCAGTTATCTGCAGCCCAATTCAGATAATTTTGACACCGGTCCAATCTTGCAGCGCGATTGCCTCTGGAAATAGGTGAAGATGATTTCTTACAGAATTTCGGCTAATAAATCTATCCTGACCTGCCGTCGTAGAGCATCCTCGTCCTGGATGTTGCTCGGACAGACTGCCAGTTTCCCTAAAACTCCTCCATACACGACTTGTCACACTTTGGGAAACACCCATCCGCTTAGCTACTTCATTCTGCCGCATGTCCGCTTGAAGAAGACGTACCGCTCGTCTAAAGCCAAAAGTCGCCATTCCATGGTAAAACACAATATTTTAAATGCAGCTACCAAACAAAAACTAAAGAATGATTGAAATCGAAACTAAATTCACCGGTACATATGAAAATTCTACTTTTATGATATATCGGGGTAATCAATTTTGATATCATTTTAACTGTTTTTTAATAACATATGGTTTTATATTGAGATACATCGTGAGTGCAATTTGACCGATTCCAAAATCAATTTGTTCCCTCTTTTGTATTATTTAAAAATATCCCTAGACTTTTATATATATATATATATATATATATATATATATATATATATATATATATATATATATATATATATATATATATATATATATATATATATATATGAACATGTTAACTAATTACAAAAATACTCAGAGGGTTTACCAGTCAACCTTTGAAAGTAAAAAGCTAGAAATTAATAAAAAAACCAAATGTCAATTCTTTGAATTAGCCAAAAACTCATCTAATCGAACCTCGGATCTTTCCTTCTTAAATTCTTTAATATAATACTACCTAAGCTTTAAATCCTGATCGCCTTACACGTTTAGTAAAAACAGGCTTATTTTCATGTGTAGCTAGTTGCCGTTGGTTTATAAATATTCTTAAAGATAAAATTTAAAGAAAATGAGATCTGTTACACGTCTTTGCAAATTTTATTTCTTTGGTAATTTGGGACAATCTGTTCAGAGCTTCTGGACGGGAGGGTGTCATTTATGTGGTTAATTAAAATCGTCGAATTTCTCTTTGCTTATTTGAAATTAAGACTTCATAGGCTCAGTGATAAAAATAAAATATAACATTTTAATTTAATATAAAACTAAGATCTACCGAAACTGTGGCATCGGGATTGAGCAAGTTAATGCGTGCGCGGTTCGCCCTGCGCAAAAGGAAAACGTTCTCAGTCCCGTGTGCCATACAAAGTTAAATACGTTAAAAATTATTACCCTGCTTACAGAAACTAAGCAGTTTGACGAAATTTCCAGGATGATGAGATGAAACGGCCCCCTGGAGTCTGTATTTCCTCATAGGAGATAGGTCGACGTTAAGAAAAATAAATCAGAGAACAGCATTTTTAACTTCACATAAAACAATTTTTTTGATGTGAAAAACATAGTTTTCGTAATTAAAATAAAAACACGATTTATTTTTTTCTAATGCAGTTGTTTGCTTTCAAAATTTTTCGCAAACCAAACCAGAAATGTTTGCGATGATGTGCAACAAGGTAAACTTGTAACGATTGCGTTTAAGTGCTTTAAATATCCAAAATAAACCCGTAAGAGACTTAATTAAGAGCCGACAATCCAATATCTGTAAGGCAATTCATGTTTTGATTTCAAAATTATTTTGATGAAAAGTCGCAAAATCTTCAAGTACCGTAAACCCCTTTACTGCATCTCTAATTTGTACGTTAAAATTCAATATATGTTTGCCATGGGAAACTACCTCGCATTATTACTGAACAAATATTTCCAGGCACGAAATAAGCATTTAAAATATACGTTAGGAATGTTCGAGAACAAAATATTGTTTATCTATATAATTTTCCGGTGATGTCACCCAAGAAAGACCGTTGGAAATATTGCAGAGAATTTCCGGCAAAACCTTCAACTGTGGACGCGGGAGGTGAGAGGTCGTGATTTCACCACCGATCGGAGGTCTCGTTTTATCTCATTCGAAGAATGGAAGCTAGAAAGAGCTCGGGCACAGCGACCACCGTCACAGTAAGAATTTTTGCGTGCAGCTACTAGCAATTTGCAGAACCCGAGTCATTAGAAGGACTCTCTGCTGAGCGTTGATAGAGTGAACATCCGTCAGTTTCGGTGGCCATTAAATTATCTTAAAACGGGGTTGTAATGTTCTTTCTGTTATCTGTACTACCTAATTATTATTGTCAGTGATTGTTCGGAGTAATTCAAGTGATTTTCGAGTTTGATTAAACATAGTATTTAGCATAAAAACGCGAGCTAACTCGTGGTTCTTTGTTCCGAGCTGTTGTCTTCTTGCCGTAATTAGAAAGAATTCCTGGTTATTATCGAAACTTAAGTCAATTGGTAGTGAATTTTACTGAAGCAAATTCACGTTTTAATTGCGATTCGCAAAGTTTCCATCAAGCGAATTCAGAACATCGACATAGGTGTCAAATGGTCTAGTAATATTGGAGCAATAACATACACCGGCCCAATAATCTCTGATGAGAAGTCCCAGTCGTTTTCCCCAGTTTTTCCGCTCTTAATGGAGCCTGGAATCAGTGTCAGGCACTTATGGTTGATCCCACCTGGAAAGTATCTTCACAGGGTCACCAGGTAACCTAATACCGGAAGACTGGTGAGTCTAAACAAATCTTTTCTCTGAATCAGCAGAATTTTCATGCCGAAATCTAACATCTGAAGTTTTAATAACCTGAACTTTCAAAATCATGTAATCAAGTTTGAGCTTATACAATGTCGGAGAGGTGCTGTCAGCAAAACTATATATTTCCTGTTTAATCTCAAAGGTTTTGTCAATTTTTGTAAATTTAAACACACAGTTTTTATTTTCTTTTAAATTGTAATTATCAAATTTTGTCTGTAAGATACCTAACCTATACATTCTCCTTAATATCTCTTAGTTTTCATAATTGATATAGAAAGTTCACGTAGGATATTAATATTATATATTATTAAATATATTTTCTTTCTTTTTTTTTTGGAGCCTCACTCAAAGAACTGGCCAGTTAATTCACTAGAAAACCTAGCAATTGATTTACAAACGTCAACTAATTTACCTAATCATTTATGTTTATTTTTAAGCGATACCCTAAGTAATTGACAGTAACAGTTTAGTAATACACAACTATCTTTATCTTATTCTCTTGGCATATGTATGTACATTAATAATTTCTTGTTCTTGAAATTCTTGCTGTTCATTTAATTTCTTTTTTGTGCAATTAATGTTTATTTGAAATTTATCAATCTTTTATTTCATTACATTCGCTATTCCAAATTTAATGTATATGAATAAATTCAATATTTTGTTACATTAACATATGTTTAATTGAAGAGAAATTCCTCCCTAGTATCTACTTTCCTTTTGACGTCGGCACAAACAATTTATTCTTACTAACTATTATCTAGATATCTAAATTTCCGTGTAACCTGGCACTAGTCTGGAGAGCCCACAAATATAGGACTCTGGACAGTGCGAAGCAAGCAAAGGAAGAGAACGTGAGTATCAAACTAAATCCAGATCTGTCAACCTCCTAAAAGTGCTGCTAATCTTAATAAATTTGATAATCCAATAAATAGCTATTTTAGGGTAAGGTGTTATAGGGAATTGTGACCTCACCATTGAGCAGAGCTATATCCACCTAAGGTCAATCACAATATACCACGGTTCTTGTACTTAAAGCTTCTCTTTGAAGGAGGTAACAAACTAAAGCGCAAAAATATTAAAGCAGCAAGTACGTTACGGCAGCGAATTTTTATAAAAATATGCGTTCTAGTCGCCCTAATTCGCGTTCATTTGGAAATTTGTTTTGAAGTTTTACACGCTTTTGTTTTGAAGTTTTACACGCTATACTCTCAAATTATATTCTTTTAGCGAAAATTGCTTAAAGCCCGCAACACAATGTACATATTTTTGTTTGACTGTAACTTTCTTATTTTCAGTTTTTGGTTTGGATTCTCCTTTAGGACTGTTCCCACCTGGTTTAGAATGTCGAAATCCGCTGTTTGAGATGCCTGATCCTAGGACGACTCCCGATACGCAATTATATGTGAAAAAGAAAAGTAAGTCTACGTCGTTGTTACTAAGAAAATATTTTTTATATTCTAAAAATTGATAATTTGTGACGAGCATGTGTGATCTGAAGTTTCTATTCAAATGAGGGTAGATTTTTTGTTTTTCGCCAATTAATTTAGAAACCTTTATCTGCATGACAAGGATTACTTAAGCACACTTGGAGAACCCATACCACCACAACACATTAAAATAAAATAAACGTTCGTTTCACTAACCAAGTGACCGTCATCAGACTATGAATAATTCTAAAGATCTTCTACCCACAACTCTATATTCTTCTGCAGGTAGTCAATCACTAACGATTTAGGGAGGTTCAACGACACCAAAAATTAACATATTTCGTTTGGCGGAAATATCTGTATTCTATTATCTATCAGGCGTGCTTCTGCAGGTATTTATTTTATAAAGAAACTGATCAGGAGACTGCCCATAGGCAGCGGAGCGAGATTCATACATTTTTTATTATTACTATATTTAGCAATATATACTTTACAAGGCGTTTTTTCTGCCCTGGTTGTCTTAACATCTTTTATTACTTTTAGATTATCCTCATTAACGTGGTGATTATCATCTCAAATATGTCGGGCGAGGGATCATCTATCTATAGTACCCAAATATTTATTTTATAAAGAAACCTATCAGGAGACTGCCCATAGGCGGCGGAGCGAGATTAATACATTTTTTATTATTTCGATACTTAGCAATATATACTTTCTCGAGATCTAATTGAAGGTTGCCCTCTCGTAACCGGCAGAATACCTCCTTGAGGTTATCCAGGTGCTCTTCAAAAGTTTCACCTAGTACGGCCACCTCGTCCAAATATGCAAACGCTACATCGTCCATATCCGGTGTTATGACAGCATCTAATAGGCGTTGGAACGTCGCGCTTGCTGAATGCAACCCAAAACTCATGACTCGAAATTGGAATAGCCCCCTTCTCGGGACAGTGAAAGCGGTAAAGGGCTTGCTTTCAGGAGTCAGAGGAATTTGCCAATATCCTTGGCGCAGGTCAAGGGTGGAAATATATTTAGAGCGTCTTGGCTCGTCTAATATGGCGGAGATATACGGCAGCGGGTAAGCATCCTTGACAGAAACTTAATTCAACTTCCGGAAGTCTGTACAGAAACGGGGCGTCCCATCTTTTTTTTTACTATCACTATCGGACAACTTCAGGGACGAGACGATGGTTCTATAATACCCTCTTCTAACATGCGGTCCACTTCTTCGTTAATTATTTGCTGCATTTTCGGGTTTCTAGGGCAGTATCTTTGCCTAATGGGATCTGATCTGGTTAGGTGTTCTGTGGAGTTCAATCAGATGCGTTGTTCCCTTTATCTGTTCAAACGTAGGCAGCTTGGCGGAGAGAAACTGATCGTGACGTCTCTGTTCTTCGGGAGATATTTAAGATAGATGATTTGTATCGGTGATAGATGCTTCCGGATCAGTCAGCTGGTGACATAACGCGAGAGGCGGCGTAATCGGTTCGCTGTCCTGGTTGTCTTTTATTACTGTTAGATTATCTTCATTAGCGTGGTGATTACCATGCCAAATATGTCTGGCGAGGGAAGATCTATCTATAGTACCGTATCTAAATTGTGCTAAATGTTCTTTGAATCTAATTCCAATACATCTTATTGTTTGTCCGACGTATTTAAGATCACAATTTTAACAACCTGTTTCACAAATTCCCTACATTTTGACGGTACTAACCTTGTCTTTTGGGTTACCTAGCAAATCTTTTGAATTATTTTTTTTTCGAAAATGTTAGTTGTAATTGACTTTTTAACACATTCAATCTAGACCCCTCGTGATTCGAGGTTCAATAGTAGGCAACCACAGCTTTTTCGGCTTTCTCTCTTGCAAAAGTCATTGATTGCGCTAACAGTTTTTTGGTTTTTAGTTTGTTAATTAATTTCTCCACTAGGCAAGCAGTATATCCATTATATTCGCCCACGTTCTTACTATACTTCAATTGTTTGGTGTATCTACTTTTATTTCAAGGAAGATAAATTAACGTGTTTAGACCGGCCATTTTTTGTGCGTACGTATGATAGAGTCATTGGGAATGTAGCTAGAGTGGTGGTTTCCTTTCTATGAACATATAATTCTAAAGTGTCTTTGTTTTCGATAACTAGATATCTAGAAAGGGTAGTTTTTTATTAATTTCTAATTCGTGTGTAAATTTTATAGAATCGAATTCATTGTTTAATTTGGCAATAAAATCTTCTATTCTGCAAACGGTTGTGTTAAACACTGCAAAAATATCCACGTAACGAAAGCGCAATCTAAGAAAATAGTTTCGCTTTTAAAATCTGTTTCAAATCTACCCATGAAAAGGTCTGCAATAAATGGCGGTAGCGCGTTGCCCATTGCCCTGCCTTGGGTTTGTTCAAAAAAACTCATTGTGGAATTGAAAAATATTTTGTTTTATGCAAAGGTTTCTTAAAGTTAAATATTCTTTGTAGACCTTTTCATTTGTTATTCATTTTATGGTGCTCCAAGTGTGCTTGTCAGTGCTCATCATAGGTTCCAATCTTCACTTAGTAAGGATTAGTTACTTAAATAAAGTATTAATGTATATGAGATTACATTAAGCTGTGTTGCCAAATATTCCATGCTCCAAAATGTCACATTTTTATAGACTAGCAAATATTTTTATTTTGTTATTGTGTGAGGCTTTCAAATGTTTTATTATTATGAAACAAAAATTTCAACATTACAGGTTGTTAGTCATGTGTATGTTATTTTTTGTCTGTGAAAACTCAGCGGTCTCATACATGAGGTCCCCTATATAAAACTGCATCAGTTTGCTGAAAACCTTAAATTACTCATTTGCGTCCTTTTTTTATTATTAAAGACGCGATAAAAATTACAACCGCTAAATTTTATATTTAAAAAAATATTACAACTAATCCCGATTTAGCATCATTAATTATTGTCAATTTGACTTGATAGAATACTGTTTTGATAGCTTTCATAACTTTTCTGATTTTAGCATTAAAAGATTTTACCTTACGATATTTTAAGGGTTCATTTTCTTACGTTTAACGATATCGCAAAGCAAAAAAAAACAGGACAAAAGCTAACCTTGTTGTAGAAAATAACAGAAGGTAACCATGTTATGTAGAAAATAACAAACATAATTGTAAGACTAATATGAGAAATACGTACCTTCGTATTGCGGTATCAAACCTTACACTAAATTAATAATAGATAAACTCCCTATATAACACAAACGTTTGCTTCATGAATTTAATTTTCTTTCTTTGTCTTTTAAAAGTGGGAAGACCAAAGGGTCAACACTCAGCCCCTAGAGGTGGTCCACCCCGATCCTGGACGAATGCAGAACTCACCGAAGCTCTCCAGCACGTCTGGAATAAGAAAATGACGACAAGTCAAGCATCCAGAATATTCGGCATCCCCTACAATTCACTTTTAATGTACGTCCGAGGAAAATACGGCAAGAGTCTAAAATTAGAACAACTTAGAAAAGACTGTATAGGCGGGCCGAACCCGTCTTTAGATCTCATGAACATGAACAACGCTGCCGCCAACAATAACAACAACCCCTGCAAAGTTGATAGGGAGCCTGAACCTATACAACCTAATACAAGGCCTCCAAGTACCGAAGAACCGAACAACCCTCAACAACCGCCTCTGTTCCATCCATTCTCGCATAGTTTTTATCCGGACTTCGGCACGGCTTTCCCCATACCAATCAACATGCTCCACCTGTTGCCTGGTAGCGAAAAGAGTCGAGATTACGGGCAGCAACTTCCAACTCCCACGCAGTTAGAGAATAACTGCATCAAGAAAGAGCGCATCAAAGAAATGGAAGAGGAGACTCATGAGATGTTCAGGCCGCCAGCGCACTCTGTCGACGAGCATCCGGATGTGGTTCAGCAAAACGGGCAGGATTAGATGTCGCCGCTATCACCTGAAGAGACCAGGAACAATCCATGATAACCTGATGACCACTTTAGATTGATGAAATTACTCTTTAGATAATAATAAATATATATGAGATGAAATAGGGGCAATACTAATGCTAGCTTTAAGACATATTGTAAAGTATAAAATGGCTGAAAATAGCCGATTATTATATTAATTTGTAGAAGTTTTGTTTGTGTGGTCAATGCTGTCTGTTGTGCTCATTTTAGACGGCTTATTGTAAAGTTAAATTCGCGAATAATTGAAAATAATCTAAAAAGTTCAGAATAATTATTGACTTACATATATTTTTAGTTATCATCACACAATGACTTAAGATTTCATATTGCAATATTTGGCTACATCTATAATACACTTAAGTTAGAGATTCTCAACCTAATGGACACACACCCCCTTGTGACTTATAGGCCAGGGTTGATAATTTTTGAGACCAAAAAAATTTAGAACAGGATTACACCCATTATAAAAGGTGGAATATAGAACAAAAATAAGAGAAACAATAAATTACGGGCGATTTGACGTCGGGAAGTGGAAGGGGGTGAACTTTAAGGGTCGAAAACGGTTTATCACGATTTCCGGCAAAACTACAATTCCTATCGAAAAAAGTTAAATAGAAAAGTTGTGGATAATAAAAAGATCTACAACTTTTGTATTTACACTTTTTTCACATAACCTCAAAATATCTGCGAAAAATCAAAATAACCGACATCTTGGTTTTTTAGTTTTCTTTCCCACAAAACAAATTTTTTTTCACCGAATTTAGTGCAAACTTACCTTGTTAAGTAGCGCCTCTGTGGCCGTGCGGGAAAGTCGACTCAGACTTTCCAATACGGACTCGGGGGACGACGGTTCGAGCTCACCCACGGCGGATGATTGAGATCGTTGAGATCGAGCTCAAGGTGGAGGGTAGGTTAGTTTAGATGAGCAAAAAGGGTCAGTAATGGCCTAATTGCCAGTAAGCATCTTACCTTTTTTTATCTTGTTAAGTCCCAAATACGCTGTAATTTTTTCGACTAAAAATACTTATTTTTTTCCCTTATTTTGATTTTATATCGAAAAAATTACCTCATTTTCAACCGAAAATTCTCACGTCAAAAAAGCTGCCTTTTAAAAAAAGTCGCTGCGCGTTTTGTTCGTTGAAACCTCTACTTTCTGAAGGTGTACAAAAAAATATACATACTATAGAAAATTTTCTCAGAAAATGCAAAAAATGAAAAATCTCGATTTCGACAATGTTTTGTAATCATTGTTTAAAAATTTGCACTATTCATTGAAATTTACACTTTAATTACTCGAAAAATGTAACATTCCATGTTACATTGATAAACTAAGAAATTACAAATCCATGAAACCTAGAGTTTGCAAAAACATGCGAAAATAGTTAGTTTTCTGAATATTAAAAGATGGGATTTAAAGGGGATTTAATCTAAAAAAAATTGACGCTTGCAATTTATTTTTTTTCGATACAAATTGATTTAATAAATTCTAATTACATTTATGGAATAGAAAATCTTATAATATATAAATATATTTCTTAGGAATTTCAATTAAAAGAAATTATGCTTAAAATTGTATGATTCAATTTAAATACTTATGAAGTTATTCATTATAATATTTTGAAACCCATTTATCAACTTATCTGGAATTCTAATCATTTGTCCGTTAGTATTTACCTCTTTGATGGCATTTCTTCATCGTTAGACTCGACAAATCTTTCCGATTCTAGTGGATCTTCGAAATCTTCACGACCATCATCGTGTTCGTCTCCAATATTTTCTCCAGTCTGCATTGGTTCTTCATCCACAATTTTATCTGAATCATTTACTTCCTCGTAGGCTTTTTCTTCAACATTGGAGCATTTTTCAGAACCATGACAATTTGAACATAAATTTGTGCTTTTCAAACCATGGTTTCGGCAGCCTTTAGACTTTACATCTAGTTTCACAGCTGCAGCAAATAGTTTTGAGCAATATTTTAGCAATTAATTTTTTATCTGCCAATTTGGGTATAATGCCACATTGATGTTGCTTTCAGCCCCAATCTGTTGCTGTAAGTTTGTTACCCAGCCAAGTTTGAAGCTGATAATAGGCTCTGTAACAATGTTGTTCTGCTGCGCCTTCGGTTGGTGGAAGATTTGCCAAAATAAAATATGATTTTGCTCTTGCCAATTGATATTTCCGACATCTTAATTGTTTCAGTGTTATATTTTCATCTTTACATTTATAAATTGATTTGATTAATTGCAATTCATTTTTTGCGATATATAGATTCCAAAAGTTTATTTCAAATAAGTAAATTCGTCACGATTTTCTTCATAAATGATGCTGCTTCACTGCTCTTGAGACACGAATACTGGCTAACAGTTTTTGCAGCTGCTTCGAAATGATCTTAGGAAAGTAGGTAGTAAGACCCAGACTCTCCCAGCCCCTTCCCCACTTCTCTATGGCATACCTTCTGATGGGCTAAAATTGCCCGTAAGTCATTCGGTATAGAAGTTTTCTTAGAATGGCAACAAATAGGCACCTACCCATATAATTTAAAAACTTTCCTACAACTTTCTCAAAATATGGTAGATATCATATTAATTTTATCAACTTAACTGGTTGTTATATATATATATATATATATATATATATATATATATATATATATATATATATATATATATATATATATCGATTTGCAATTTCTTAGTTTATCAATGTAACATAGAATCTTACATTTTTGAGTAATTAAAGTGTAAATTTTAATAAATAGCGCAAAATTTTAGACAATGATTAATAATAAAAAATTCGAAAACGAGATTTTTCGTTTTTTCCATTTTCTGAGAAAATTGTCCATGGTAATGTGACCTACTTTCAAATATTATCTTTATAATGCAGCCGGCAGAAAAAATAACTGCAAAATTTTGTGCGTTTTACACCTGACCATTTGATACACACCTTTGTGAGAAGCTAGGTTAATTCACGAGCCAAGCTTTCCAAGAAGATAATTTTTTTCCATGATTTTTCTTTAGCAACCAAGAATTCTCGAAGTTTGTTATCGCATTCTGTGATGGGTTTCATGTTGTACACAGCAAAATTTTTGAAGAGCTACGCACAGAATCTGTTTCTTGTGATTTATCTCAGTCCACGTGAATCAAAAGTCAAATATTCCTCAGCATGTTTCCTTGACTTTGTTCCTAAACTACGCTTTTTTGTACACTGGTGCTTTAAGATCGTCCGATGCTTGTTTATAGCCAGTTAAAAATCTATGCGTGGTTCTACACTCAGAAATATTTGTGTTTTAAGGGTACTCCACAGCTACGTAAATTACAACACTCCCTATCGAACAATAGATTCTTCCAGGAGATAAATATGGTAGCAAGCCAGGATTATAGATGCGCGCAGGCACATGATTGGAACTTCACCAGATACCGCGAGTAATCAAACATCGATGCATAGTTTTCCAACGTTGGAATCAGTCATGGCAAAATTTCGCATTGCATGGTGGAATCCTGTGCCTAAGTGACGTAACAGAGCAGAGAACAATATGTTTGGATATATATTGGTATTTCACTAGTACACGATTAAAACGGTTTGAAGAGACGAGTGGTTACATTGGGTCACTAAAACGTTCAGAAACGCTGACTTAAGGTGATATAAATATTGACTTCAATCTTTTAGTTATTGTGAAAGTTCTAAAAAAAAATTTAGCTATAGAAGGCTAAGCACAAAAATAAGCCCTCAGCAAATTTAACAATATTTTAACAAAACAGTGCTTATGTAATTGTACTACGACTTATGTTCAAAAAAAGTGTTAGTTTTTTAGGTCGAAATGAGTACAATATGTCAGATTGTTGTTTAAATGTTTATAAAAAATTAGATTAAGCTGTCGTGCTTCCTGATTTTTTCGTTTCCGGTATTAGAAAAGAATGCTGGTTCAAATTCTGAAGTGAATTCCGGTTACAAATGGAATGTAAATAAGAAAATTTTAAATAACAAAAAAAAAACTTTCACTTGGAATTTGATACTTTATAAGACTGATATATCATATTGCCAACGTTCCAACACATTGCAGTTATTGTTTTTCAACTATGATACCACTTGATACAGTTCCTGACATATTTTTATTAACAGATTTACAGATTTTTACCAAATATTTACTCAATATACTATATACAACGGTTTTCTGTTTTTACATGTTCACAACCTAAGAGGCATGTTTTTCAAGCAAACTTAAAATAAGTAGAAAATACAGAAAAAGCTAGTATGTAATATGTTTTCCTGTATATTAACCATTTTTAACTAAGCTATCTATCTATCAAAAAATTATTTTTATCGATTATTGTAGTAAAATATTTTTATAGGCGTTGTTTAGGTTTTACATACTCATGAAATGATATTGTATTTGATCACTATGTAAAAGGCTTTCATATTAGGTGAGCATGAAGACCCGATTCCTCTCTCATTCATAAAGTATATTTATTTATTTAGCTTACTTTCCAACCCTCTTTGTGGCCCTTTACACTTTAAAATCTTAGTTTTTTTTTTCTAATCGTGTTGATGTAACAAAGCGACTACAATGAAGCTGCTGAGGGTAAAGCGCCCATATCATTTCTTAATGGGTACTTAGTATGTATGCCAACAGTTTAAGTATATATATATATATATATATATATATATATATATATATATATATATATATATATATATATATATATATATATATATATATATATATATATATATATATATATATATCTTTAGGCAATGTCTTCTAGTTTAGTGTTTTTATTGTCTAATTTCAGGCATAATACATGGTCTCGTCCCTATTCTTTTGTAGAACCGTTTTTATCAATATGTGCTGTGTTCTTTTAACATCTATCGATATGAATATTAGAATATAGAACGAAAGTTAAAGCGAAAAAATTATGACTGTTTCAGAATATCCATTTGTCCAATTTACAAAGTTTAGCAGTTTCCTTTTTTTTTGTAAAACTTAAAATCATGCGTGAAATGTTTGTTTTTTCACTTCTTACACTTCTATGTGACGAAGCTAGTTGCTTACCTATATTGTCATTTAAATTTATTCGAGGACGTTTTTCGCAGAGAAAAACACTACCATTATTGTATATGATTTTTTTTTTATTTGGTTAATCTATTCAACAACTACCGTCGTTAAGCAAACAATCTGAGGTCATTTTCACGTTATTTTTTCGGAATTATATATAGATCACGACCTCAGTTAAAGACGTAAATATGTCGAAAAAATGACAATAGGTTACAGCCCTGTAACGTCAATGGTTAATCTTTAGATCAGATCACAGAATTACGTAATTATTACGTCATAAATCAGGTCTTTACGTCGCCACCCTAACGTACTAGTTATCGTGAATGATGCAAATTAGGGGAAAAGGATAACTTTTAATGGAGATTAATGAATTTTTGAATACTAGGTTTTTGTCTGTTATGTTTTCCTTTTCTTTGTTTTTTTTTTCTTAATTGTTCAATATACCTCTGCCACTTACATATTATGTTTTTAACATACCCCTCGAAAAATTAAGTGAGTCCGTCAATTATAAAAGCGTTTTCGCCATTTTTAACATACCCCTCAAAAAATTAAGTGGGTCCTTCAATTATAACGGCGTTTTCGCCAAAACGGTTTGCGGAAAAAGCTCAGACTATTCTTTATTTGTAAGCAGGTGCTCCATCTTGCTAAAAAATACACTTGTAGCCGTTCACGCGTGTGATTTATTATAGCCCAAACGTTCCACATCACTTTATAATTTATTGTTATCCTATAAAGTTTATGAATTATTTTATGATTCATTATGCGTTGGGAGTTTTCAAAAGTATCTCTTAGTTGTTCAGTATAATTATGCGGCTCATATGTTACGTTTTTATTATATCCCAACACAAAATTTGAACGGTTTTAAATCAAGAGATCTTGCAAGTTACCTAATGTCCGCTGATTATGATAGTGATCTGGTCAACATGGTTTTCTGTGAAAAAATCTCGTGCTAATCTTAATTATGCGCAAGTACTCCATCTTGTTGAAAATATAATTACTATTGTTCACGCATTTGCATATAGAATATTATATCTGATATATAAATTATTCTCCAAAATTTCACTCATTTTTGTGTATTTGAGATTTTTATAAAATTATAATTGGGTTATCATCTCTTAGTTATTGACATTCTCTGAGTTTTCTTTTCATTATTCAATGTAATTATGCTGCTTATATGTCATGTATTTAATATACAAGCGCACGAAATCGAGGGGTGTTAAATCGGGAGACTTTGCAAGTTATCTAATTGGTCTGATAATTATAATGGAGTTATTTGAACATTTGTTTACGACAAAATCTGGCACTATTCTTTAATTGTGAGCCGTGGCTCCATCGTGCTGATACAATTGTAACGGTTCATCTTATTTATTTTGTATTTTGTCGTCTTAAAGTATTTCCTAAAATTTCCGCAAACTTTTGTTTATCCGATTTTTTGTTATAATAATAACAAACAAGGTTTTTATCTATTATGCAGTGGCGTTCTTAATTTTTTTCCCTAATTCCTCAGCGTAATTATACTGCTTATATTATTCTATGTCTCTGTTTGACCCCACACAAATCTCGATTCGTGTTAAATAAGGTCATGCAACCAACCTGACGTGTTTGTTGGTTATAATGAAGTTTTCAACAAATTGTATGTGGGGACCTCGCACTATTTTTAAATTGTGCTTTCTGAAACTTAAATTGTGGCGGTTCATGCAGTGGTACATATACTATTTATTACATCGTGTAAATTATTTCTTGTAGTTTCCACCAATTTTAGCTTTCGATATAAAAATTATAAACAAGCGATGGAGTTTAATTTTTTTTCTTAACTATCTAATATAATTATGTTGCTTACATGTTATTATACCCGACACGTGATATAGAATCAGAAGATTTTGCCAGTCGTCCAATGGATCTGTTCGTTAAAAAGGTGTTTTTATCAAAATGGTTTCTGACCGAACCTGGTGTTACTCTTGAATAATTAGCAGGTGCTC
The DNA here is from genome assembly GCA_964006375.1 of Tillus elongatus. Classification (NCBI taxonomy): domain Eukaryota; kingdom Metazoa; phylum Arthropoda; class Insecta; order Coleoptera; family Cleridae; genus Tillus; species Tillus elongatus. The sequence continues at coordinate 27,289,810 of OZ023268.1, read as the reverse complement.
CACCTCGCTAAAATTATGATCGATCATGACGTGGCGTACTATTTATTATACCACGTACACCATTTCATAAAGTTTCCATATACAATACAATAAAATGAGTTTTGTTTTTTATACAAAATGATAAAGAAATACTTCCCTTTAGCGTTCACAAATTGTTTTTCTTTAATTTTTAATATAATTATGGTATTTGATGTATATTGTTACACTTGTTTTAAATATTCATCCATATTTACTTCCAGTGTGTATATCCAGTCGGGGTCACCAATATGGATGTTAATTGCACTTGTTGATATTAAATCCATACGTAAACATTTAATATAACTTTATTACTTCACTAACTGAATAAACTATATGATACATTTAACTATAATACACTTTATGATATAATAACAATTACAACAGTACACGAGTACATAGCAGATAACTGACCGAGCGTGGAGGACGTGTGTTCACTGTCGCGGTTGGTAGCGAGGAGAGAGAGAGAGATCGCCTGGTGTCTCTTATATGCCGTAGTTCTTGACAGCTGGCTGTCGCATAACGTAACGCAACGTTTAACTGTCAAGAGTATTTATGCAGAAACATAGAGTAGTGTTGACGGAAACACTGCGGTCGGAACCACCGCCACATTAACCAATCGATTATTACTTATTTTTCTATTCTATATTAACTGTTTATAGCTACTTTATCTTTATTACATTATAGACTCTTTCGAATATACGTTTTCTATCTATTTTTTTATTACTGTTTAATAAGTTGTCCTACCAGTTCATTTCATTCTATTGTTAAATCGACTATACCTTCCCTTCCTTCTCGTTAAGCGATTACGTACAATCCTTGATGTATTCCGACGACTAATATCTTTGTGCTATTAGATTTTTTTCAAAACTCAAATGTTGTATACCTACTACCACTACATCGGCATCGAAGCGTTGTATCTAAGTAATTTCTAAATAGCCAACATCTTCAGGCAGGTCTGATACACAGCCGTCATCAAAGACCGGTTTAGCCTATATTAGATTTCGCCAGTTTGTCATATCAGCCATATCAATGAACCACTTATCATTGCTTATATGGGCAACGAGTTCCACAATAAAACCTGGGATAAAAGGAAAAACGTCATTTTGTCTCGCTATTTCGTTTCAGAGTTCACTGCTCATAGTATCTAGAGGTAGCGGTGTAATGCTGATACGATAAACTAATAAAACCTAAAGGTCCAAATCGGTCTTTGTCTTAAGCGATAGCGGTATACTACAGCCAGCTTAATATATTGATTATATGTTACCTAAACAGGTGCAGATTTCAATGTGGACGTGGAAATAAACATGTTACCCTGTTTGTTGTTGTAATTGTTTTGGCTGCGGATAATTATCCGTTAGCTACTACCACTATTCTTGCTTTTTAGGCAGGTGCTCCATCTTGCTAAAATGCAATTGTGACCGTTCACGCAGTGGTGTATAATTTATTATATGCCCTACATTATTTCTAAAACTTTCCATATAGCTTTACAAATTTGTTTTATCATTCGAAGTTGGCGTTCTGAATGTCTCTATTAGTTTTTTACATACCCCAAGAAAAAATTGAGCGGTGCTTAATCGGGAGATCTTGCAAGTTACCTGATCCGTTGATTATGTTGATTATGTGATCTCATGAAAATTGTTCGCACTGAAAACAGCTCCAGCTAATCTTAAATTATGTGCAAGTGCTCCCTCTTGTTGACACTACACCTAGCGTATTATATTGATTATATGTTATCTAAGCAGGTACAAGCTTCAATGCGGACTTAGACCTAAACATGGTACCTTGTGTGTCATTCGAGTTTGTCGTTAATAATTGTTTGTCGTTAATGATTACTTTGGCCCGAATTTATTTTCAGATCGTACACTAGGTCATGCTATTCACTTCCATATTTTTATACACATTATTATTTAATTGTAGCTCCAACCATTATGTCGTTTTCTAACCATTTTACATATTTCTTAGTTTTTTTATTTTGTTTTTCTTTCATTTATTGTTTTCTTTTAAATATTTCCTTTTTCTTTTGTGATAATTTTTGTTGGTAATCTTTTTGTCTTGTTTTTTCTTTAACTATTTAAACAAGTTACCTAAACAGGTAGGTGCAAGTATCAATGTGGACGTGGACCTGCTGCGGTGGTTCTTGTTCCCATTGCTTGTATCACATTGTTACTCTAGCAATTTTTCGCAAAATGCGATATAGTCCTAACAAATTCGCAAGAAAATAATGTCAAGTTTTGGAAATACTTGCGTCTCTGAGCTAAATTTATTATAATTTACCTACTATATACTCAAGTATCAGGCTTTTAAGAAAAATTCGTGCGGCATAAAAATGCTCTGGATGCATTTGACTGATTTATTCTAATAGTATGTGTAGATGAAGCTTGCATTGAAAAACACGCCTCACCTTTAAACTTTTGTTTCAATAATCACCAACTTGAACTAAAATATTTGGTGTGGTTATTGAAATAAAACCTCAAAACTATTTAGCCTCATCAATTTTCAACTGCGATATAATAAATAATTTTTGAAATGACAGTTTGTACAGTTAAAGATTATATAAATATAGCTACTACATATTTTGTTCTACAGAAAATATAATAGGTTTTAACAATAAATGTTCTCTATATTTTTTGATCTCAGTTCAATCTATTTCAGTATTTTTATATCCAACCCCCCTGATAATAGTGCAGCAACATTAACATAAATTTTATACAGTTGAAATATACAGATAATGTTATATAATATAGTATAACGTTGGAACAGACTGAAAAAATTATTTGTTACAACTTTTTTAACGTTGTTCGTTCCTTTGCAATCAATAATTTTACTTGAATTTTCATTTTTTTCTTCTGTGTATTTTGGCAAGATGATTCTTCGAAAAAGCGGTCTAGAATAAGAAAAATGTAAAAATATTACCGGATAAAGCCTTTAGACATAATGACAAAAAAATTAATTAAAAAAAAAGGTTTGTACAAATTTTTGTGTTGACATCAATGTTGTATACAAATTACAGGTTTCTTGTAGAATTATTCGATGTTCTTTGGGCAAATTTTACAGGTAATAATGTAAGATTTGTTAGAAAAATTGTATAAAAAAATGTATTTAGGCAAATAGGTATACGGTCAACAATATGTACAAATTATCTCTAAAAAATAGTTTTTTGGCTAATGGCAACAGATTTGTTCAACCGCTTTTCGTTAGATAATTTTAATTAAGTTACAAATGTATTATGTGATAATATTTATATTTTTACAAATGTAGAATCATTCAGTTTTATTGCTTATGCTCGCAAAATAGATATCTGTAATTTTGCCACATAATATTATAATCTGCATAGCCTAAGCGGCTTTCACAATCCTTCAACGAAGGGTGTAAGAGCCCTCTAGGCATCGCAGACATCTTAGATGCCAAGAATAACTCACTTGGGGCCAAGTTGTTAGGAAATAAACAACGATGCTACATTTCATGATTTTTTAAAATCTCGGTACAATGCGCGTAGGACTTTTTGACCAGGCTGATCTGGCGTCTCATGTATTCAAATAGAAGATTTTTCGAACTTTGGTTCCCATTTACAAGAGTTGTTTTTATTTATTCCTTTCGCAACCGTTGCTGGACCTTGGGTGTGCTTAAAAAGCTCATTGTTAAATTAAAAAATATTTTCTATTATGCAACTATTTATAACACTTAACTATTCTTCACAGACCTCTTCATTTATCTTGTTTATTTCTAACAACTGTTCTAAATATGTTAGCGTTTGTTCTGTGGACAGGCTTAGAAAGAAATAGGTTACATGTAACAAAATCAAAACCTCCGCCTTCTATCAATATTACTTCTTAAATGTATTGATAAATCTAAGTGGATTTGGGACTTCAAGGCCCACTCACAAATTTTCTACAGAAGATTCTTAGACACCACATCTTACAAAAATGGCAGAAACAACACCAGTCTATGGTACAGACTCATTGTGCATTAACATGTAAAAAAGAAACTTGATGCTTGGGAGCGGCACCAAATGCTGTCATACTGGAAGAAAACGCCAGGCTTACATCAGGCAAAACCGTTCATCACCATATCAACAGAAAACTTTCAACTATTTCTTGAATTGAACAGGAACGACTTTAGAATAATGATAGGAATTTTCACAGAACAGTCCCCAGTAAAGGTATCACCCAATGAAGGACAGAACATTTGATATTCGATTGCATGGCTCAGTTCTGCAAAAGACTCAAATACTTTAAAGGGGTGACCTTCACACCTCAGGAAATAGGTAAAATAGCTCTTAAAAAATAGTAAACTAGATACCAATCTGATCCTTTCGGGCAACAACATTTGGATAGCAGCACTGAGAGGCCAGATGTCCATACGACCCATTAAACAATCTAGAAATCTACAATCTAGGCGCACATTAATTACCAATGCTATCTGGATCTGCAGAACACCATATGTTTTCATCATTGCTTCACTTGTACTCAGATCTCTGCCCTTGGTGATTTTTTCGTTGACTTTATCTTCAAATTATTGTTATTCGAAAAGACCATCAATCTACAGCGCTTGTTTAGAAGACTGTCTTATCGGAACTGTTGTCGTTGGTGCGTTCTATCCAAAGAAACTTGAATCCAGTGTTTTTAAAAACATGCTCTAGGGTTTACTAAAGAAAGGGAACCTTACCAAAATCAAAAAAAAAATTGCGCTGTTAGCTCCTGATGAAGTATTTTAGCAACTGCGTCGTGTCCCTTTTTGTTGTAGTGTTATGGCGAAGGCTTAGCATCCTGCATTAACTTACTAGACACTCTCTGATACCCAAAGTGGCTTCTCTCATCCTGCACCAAGTGGTCTCAACTATATCCTAAATTTTTCTATATTTGTTATTATTATTAATAAATCATGGACAATCTCTGACACACAAAGCTTTTTCTTTCATCTTGAACCAACTGGTCTCCAACTATATACTAAATGTTTCTATATTTATTATTATTATGAATAAATCGTTCATGATGTTATGCACCTTGCTCATGGGACGTTACTTCTCTTCACCCTCACCCCTGCCTTACTTTGTAAAAGTCTCCAGTGTTAGCTCAATCATAGAATGCGTTACGATTTGTTGTAGAAACCTTTCGACCCATACTATTCTTTTTGCTCTTCCAGCCATACCCGGTAATTCTAAAAAGCAAATCGAGTTCAAAGTAGCGTTTAAAATACACTATAAAGCAGGAAATGCTACTGAAAAAAATGTAATACTCAACCAGAATCTATTGCAAAGATTTACTTTTATAACATAGGCAAATCTAACTTGACCTGGTTGATTCTGGTGAGACTTGATGTAAGTTGACTGGATTTTTTAGGTGTTCCTAAAGCGTAAACCTTTGACAGCCTGTGCGGTATCAATGAGGTCCTAGTTTCGCAATAACTATGAAAGTCTTGCCTCGCTATAAACCATTCTGCACTCAAAATTACTAGTCCGTTGTTTACATCTGATCACTCAATCTGCGTTCACATAACTTCTTAGTTCTAGTTCATTTAGTTATTTTGTTAATGCAGTTGCCATCCTCTACCAGTTTTCTTCATTTGGAAATTATCAGTTTTTGTTGTTGCGTTATCACCCAAATACTTTCCTAGGTTTATTCTTAAGGAGCATCTTATGCCCGTCAAATATTATTCCCCACAGCTGAATTCCAGTAGGTACCTTCAGCATGTAATTTGCTCTTTTCCCAAGTAATCCAGATTTCGCACTTGGTTTGAGTTACAAAGTAATTCATCTAAACATGCTTTATCTTTACACACTTTTTTATTCTTGATAAGTTGTCTCACTGCTATTTGCTGTGTTTTCTGTTTGTGCTTTTCCCTTGTGTAGGTCGCCCAATTATGGACAAGTTTTCTTCGTATATTCACGGCAAATTGGAATCACATGGGCAAGCGTATCTATCACCTCACCTGATACACTTCTGTATACGAAGCTCTGCCTTCTTGTTAATATTATGGTACTCCCGCATATCATTTGATTTCCAGTGCTACACCCAAAACGGGTTTTACGTGTAAATATATCGATTAAATATATTAAGACGAGTCCTTTTTTCTCACTACCTGGATCACTTACATTTAGTAAAGTTTTGCACAATGTGCTGTCTTTTATGCTTTTTTTTCGGTGCCGTTTACAACATGCTTGATGAAGCATAGCCACTGGTCTGTATGAATGCCCCTGTAAAGGACTTTTTTGACCGGGCTGATCTGGCGTCTCATGTATTCAAATATAAGATTTTTCAAACTTTGGTTACCGTTTATAAGAGTTGTTTTTATTTATTCCTTTCGCAACCGTTGCTGAGCTTTGGGTGTGTTTAAAAAGCTCATAGTTAAATTGAGAAATATTTTCTATTATGCAACTATTTATAACACTTAACTATTCTTCTTCATTTATCTTGTTTGTTTCTAACAACTGTTCTAAATATGTTAGCGTTTATTTCGTGGGCAGGCTTAAAAAGAAAGAGGTTACATCTAACAAAATCAAAAGCTCCGCCTTCAATCACTTTTACCTCTTAAATTTATTGATAAATTTAAGTGGATTTGGGACTGAAAAACTGTTTAGATTGGCAGGCAAGCCATTTGGTAATATTCCGAACAACTGTATGTTGTCCATCTCCCATGTCCATCCATAAAGGCATTTTAAAAAGCTTTCGTTGCTCTTTCTGAGGAGCAAGCTTATATATAGTAAAGTTTTGCACAATGTGCTGTCTTTTAAGCTTTTTTTTCTCGGTTGCGCTTGATAAAGCATATTCACTGGTCTGTATGAATGCCCCTGTAAATGACATTTTTGACCGAGCTGATCTGGCGACTCATGTATTCAAAAACAAGATTTTTATAACTTTGGTTCCCATTTACAAGACTTGTTATTTATTCCTTTCGCAACCGTTGCTGAGCCTTGGGTGTGTTTAAAAAGCTCATTGTTAAATTGAAAAATATTTTCTATTATGCAACTATTTATAACACTTAACTATTCTTCACAGACCTCTTCATTTATCTTGTTTGTTTCTAACAACTGTCTAAATATCTTAGCGTTTGTTTCGTGGGCAGGCTCAGAAAGAAAGAGGTTACATCTAACAAAATCAAAACCTCCGCCTTCAATCAATTTTCCCTCTTTAATTTATTGATAAATTTAAGTGGATTTGGGACTGAAAAACGGTTAATTTTGCAGGCAAGCTATTAGGTAATATTCTGAACAATTGTATGTCGGAGAATCTATAACCAAAATATCTCCCATGTCTATTCCTAAAAAATTTAAAAAAGGCTTTCATTGCTTTTTCTGAGGAGCAAGCTCCTTTCTACTTTGTGCCGCTACAATGGTTGGCTAGGTGGTAAGCAAAGCCGTAAATTAAGGAGTATTGTCTGGCTTGTCAATGTCCGTTATATCACCAAGGAGAGTGTTGGCCCAAGAAACCTGGTCACTCCTGTGGAAAACACTCCCTTGCGATTGTGTCCTGTGCACACCTTATTCCTTATTATATTAAGAAAAGGCACAACATTATTATAATAAATCTTGCCGACTGCTTGATGATAAGATTGTGAATGGCCGTAGCGTCGACGAAATTAAAACCACGTACCCAGCGGTTGAATAGGTTGCTAGGTTATATCGGGTGCTATTTGAGGCCGATTTTCGATCGAGACAGTGCTGAGTCTCACAATCTTCAATCACAACTAAATTCCTCGGAGTCACTAATAAATATAATTTGTAACCTGGCAAAAAAATAAAGAAAAGGAAAACAACCAAAACTACTATAAAGGGCCAAAGACATCAAACAAGTTAAAAAAAAATTTAGATGCAAATCGGAAAAACCCATAAGGAAACCAGAACAGGAAATAAATGTATTGTTCCAGGTTGGGTTGAGTCAACCAAAAGCTGAGTTTACCAGGCGCCAACAGCTGAGTTTAAGCGCTCACCTGTTCACTACCTATACATTTCAGCGGTTGGGGACGGATGAACACATATGCTGACACGACTATTCAACTGTTGTTAGTAACTATTGGCATCTGGTGAACCCGGCCATTGATGCAACAAATACTAAATAAAAATCAGCTGCTTTTAAGGTGTTTTAAAGTTTTTTTTAGGTTGAAAAAAAAAACAGAAATGGGTGATCCTTTTAAGCATAAGATTAAAGAAACAGTTTCAAGAAAACAGGACCCTACATTCACCTGATATGACTCAATTTGAAGTATTTTCAAGCAATATTTTGTTAGCGGCAATAAAACTGAATGAAATTAGTACTAGTTTTGCATAAAAATAAATAGCACACTTTGTATAAGCAGCACAACTTACTTTCAGCATAAATCAAATATCTATTCATTTCTAATAATACTAGCAGGGTAATTTGTAAGTTCAACTTGCATTTTAAAAGCTGAATTACTTGTTGTTTACAGTTTTAACAGAATTTATAAAATGACACATCAATAATGTAATCAAAAGCAAACTAAAGTAAATAGCTGCTTTGGATTTTGTTTTTTAACGTGTTTCCTTATTACTATCATTTTTAATATTATTTTAGTGATGTTTTCTACAGCTATCGTAATGTTTTTGTTTGTTAAAATTTCGTGTTATTCTAGGATTCTTAAAATGTGATACAAGCCACTTTAATAATACAAGTGGTTTATATATTATTAGATATTAGTGTATAGGGAAAGTACCGAATAGTTTTTTGTTATATATCTGAAGCGTATTGACTTAAAACAGCTATTAGATTTTTATAACAAATTTTAAGTTTGGCCTAAAACTATATCAAAAATTACACCAAGCCACATAATTACGGCCGCCAAAAAACGATCAAATTATCGTCTTTGTAACCTGCACTCTTGGAACTAACTTCTGCATAACGGTATGTCATAACATGATTTTCCCCCGCAATTTTTTGTATTTAACTGTAGCTTACACTACGTTTTCCCATTGATCTCCCAATATCTACATTTAGTTGTATATCAATCAAAATTAATTTGCACTTTCAGTTGGGCCAGGCTTTCCAGAAGCCTTTTATAGATGTACTCTTGCGCTTTCGTGCCAAGTATGTATGTCGTTGCAAGCGAGAATAAATAAATACAAAATAATAACAAAATATTTAACAAGATATTCAAGTTACCTACCAGACAAAATTGAGATTTACTAGCCTGTTGAGCGTACTGTATATATTCGTACACGTACACCTTGATTAAATGATTACTGAGTCTACGAATTTTCTTCTTTGGAGACCGGCCGGCTTTAGTGTCTTCTCAAAACAATCAAACAAACATTTAAGGGAAACGCGAAAGTCTATAGAAGCTTGTAAACGGCCGACTGACCCTAAAGAAGTGATAGGGGGGAGAAGAACTATCACAAATGCTTCCCTCGTTTGCTATAACGCAGCCAACCTAACGGGCCAGTAATCTCCAAAGATGTGGCGGCAATTTCAAACTCAAATATTAGGCATCAACAGTGTGTTTTTCATATAATGTCATGTTATTGGGTTTTGGGATATCTCGCTCTCAATAGCTTCTAGAAAGCATCTTTCTTCTCTTGCCTCTACTAGAACACTTTTTATCAGTATATCATTTTTCCTATGTACACGTTTTACTTCATTTCATTGAACTCCCGTCATACCTTATCAGTGCTAACCTTGTGTAACCAGCATGGACCAAACCCAAGACTTCAATGATTGTCTAATCCAACTATTAAAATTAACAGTTAAATGTTTTTAAAAGCGAACCATGATCTAAAAGGAGTATACAGTTGCAACTTGGAACGGTTTTACTAACTGCTTACTCTAATGACGTCGAATAAAAACCTAGCTGTGCTACTTATATTTTGTCCTAACATGCTTCCTTGTTTTTTTGCTAAATACCCAAAAACTTTATTTTTGATCTCTCATCAATTCCGTTACATTTTCTTAAAATAAAATTCGGTTAGGTCATTAAACCTGTAACATCATGGTGACTAGCAAACATATTGGGCTCATACATGGGTCGCTAAAAGAATAAGACAACGCCTTATTGAAAAATTTCTAAGATAAAAATATGGAGATTTCAATCAGCTGCTTTATATCTGTAAATTATTATCTTCCGAGATACAGAGACGCAAAATGAGTCAACTTAAATTATGTTTTTTAAACAGTTTGAGATGGCTCGTTGCAAAAATTGAAAATTTTGCGAAAGATTGCTGGTATGACTGCAAGTAGACTATCTGAGTCAAAAACTTATCAATATTTGTTCTTTTTCTTAGTATAGGGTGTCGTATTTTTAAGGTTATTATTATAGGCAGGCCTCTGGTTTTTCCCTAACTTTAATTTAGTACAAGTTATTGCAAAATTCTCATATCTATAATATTTTTATATTTTTATTGTCTTACAGTGCATTTTCTGAAAAATATTTTACTTCATATTCATTGAGATAGTGTAAGATATCTAATAAACCCTCTCTTAAGCAAAACCATAAAATATTGGATTACAAAAATAGTTTTGCGGTAAGTAGTTGTATTAAAGCAAAGCCAAAAGAATATCACTGGCGTGCGTATAGCAAAATTTTGGGTAAAATTGTGAGACGCTGCAATAAAGCAACGAACACCTTGTATAATATATTTTTTTTTCACTATACTGGTTTATTTGTAACTAGTGCAGAAATTGGGTTCATTTTGCTTATTTTGTAACAAACGGTACTCAATTTAGCCATTGGAAAACTGTGCTAACGGGCTATGTCTAAGTTGGGGTGGGGGTGGTTGTGTCTAGATATACAAATTGTGCAAATCAATATGTGAATAGATAGATTTATATATTTATAGACAAATATCGTTTATTGGAAGAAAAAAATACCAACAGTACTAATTTATATATCTTTTAGTATTATTTAATAGGGTATATATTCCGTTTTGGCTTTTAGTGAATTTTCTTAAAAAAATTCACTAATGAGGAGATCCCGACTTTTGAATTTTGAAAAAATTTCTTCAAATGAGCGCTAATTAGGCCCCCCAGATATATATATATATATATATATATATATATATATATATATATATATATATATATATATATATATATATATTTATACATATATATATATATATATATATATATATATATATATATATATATATATATATATATATATATATATATATATATATATATATTTATGTATCACACCGATAACTCAAAAAATAATGGGCCGATTTTGATTAAATTTGCTGAAAAAATTCCTTTTGCAAATGGCTTGGATGAGTTCGTTAAGCAGGAAAATCTGCCTAGGTTTTCCCGGAAAATTTTGTTTTGTTTTTTCTTTCGAAAATAAATTATATTTCCGGAATTAACAAAGTAAGGGCAACCAAATTTGGTACGCTGGTTTATATCCTTATAAGTAAGCTACCTACCAAAATTTAGCTATGTAAGTCAAAAGACAAAAAAGTTATAGGCATTTTAAGAAAAATAAATTGGGGTTTTCCTCAAAACGTCAAAGTGGCGATTTAAAATGTCAAAATTGGCAACATTTAGGCAAATAAGTTGAATCTAATAGGGGCTATAGAAATAAAATGTCTCAAAAAGGATGTTTTACAAACCCTAAAGTCTTAATTTCAACCGTCATTGTCCTTCATTTTACTAAAATATTTGCAAAAAATTCATTTCAAATAGACCCTTTCTCTGATGCTTGGCAGTAGCCTTAGCTATAGAGTTTATCGTTTAATGGTATATAATTTTTGTCGAATTTTCGTAAAAAATCAATAAAGCTCAATATATCCGTTATTATATAAGATATGAAAAAAATTTGTATATATTAATTATAGGGTGTCTTGAGCTACATCTTAAAATAATATTTCTACAATCACAGAGTGGCCCATAAGTCATTGGTGATACAAATTTCCTTTTTTTTTTAATCAAACACGCCTTATGTTATTGCATTTTTGCATTTTCCATCGAGATATAATGCATGTTTGTAAGAAAAGAAATTCTAGACGCAGCAAGTGCGTTATGGTAGCGAATTTTGATCAAATGTTTCATATTTGAACAGCTCAATTTGCTATTAACCTATAAGGTTGACCAAGAAACGTGTTTTTTCGGGAACACTTTAAGTTTACTTTTGGAAAATTTTGTACATTTTCACACATTAAAGTTATTTTGATGAAAGATGGCACATTGTTTCTAATATATAGATTATACTGGTAACCAAATTTGATGCCTGCTTTCTTAAAAAAACACACATACTTGTTATTAAAAACATTTTAATGAAAATTCACTACCATAACGCACTTGCTGTGTCCAGAATTTTTTTTATAACTTCAACTCGTTTTGGCATAGACTCAATTGATTTTTTGCAATTCTCCTCGATCTTGTCATCTCGAAACCACACGTAAATGACACCTTCGATCATCTTGCCTTGTGTACTATAATCCATTTTCAGCAATCTGGCTTTTCCACAAGTTCCCAATAGGACGATAATGTCCGGTGAGTTTTCAGGAAAGTGTATTTCACCATCTTGTGGAAAACGTGACATGGTGCTGAATTTTGGTGTAAGACTGGTTCGCCAACTGCTTGAAATTTTGCCATTTCTCTAGAAAAATACATTTTCAGCATATCTTTATAATATGTTTGACTGTTCACCATGCATCATTGATGGGTGTATTTCTCCCTGGTCCCAAATATAAAAACGCCCCCAAAACATATTTTTACCGGAAGTTTCACTGTCGGGACCTAAGTGAGCTGCAGTTAACTTTCCGCCCACACCTTTCAAACGAATTGTTTCGGTACCCCTGCACCAAAAGCTGTCTCATCTGAGACCAATGCATTTCTTTAATGTTCTTATTTCCAATGAGCATATTTTTTGCTCAAATCATTCTTTTTCCATCATAGCGCCCATCAGAAGTTGTTTTTTTAACGCTTACACATTTTCTTTCTTCCTCTAAAAGGCGTCTGTTAACTGAATTTTCACTCCAGGCTTTTCTAAGTCTTTCTGGATGTTATAGCTTGTCTTTGTGGGGTTCAAGTTGCTACTTCTCAGATGAAACGATTACTTTCAAGGGGATGTTATCGTTTTTCTCCCTCATTTTGCCCTCCGCTGAACTTCATCTGATCCAGTCGCTGTTTTTTTATATAATTACCTTATTTACAGCTCCGAGGCTTACGGAATACTCACCAGCAATGTCTCTCTGCATCATAGATGTGTGCTTACCAAGTTTATTCATGCTTTTTGTTTTTCTTAGCGTAATGTCCATGATGCCACAAACACTAAAAATCAACTGAAACGTGATATTTCTCTCAAAACCAGAAAGCACGTGTGAGACATAATCACCGGCAAAACGATTGACATAGACAATAACTTAAAGCAGAACGACAGGTTATGGCATATATCGAGAAACACGTGTCAAAATTGCAATAGCTCAGTGTTGCCATATGAAGATAATAAAGAAATTACAAATGTTAACTTTAATTCGCACAATATTGTAAGTGACTTTATGAAAACGTCTTATTTTTACCTTAGAAATTATTGGTTGGGCGTTGTCTTAACCTTTTAGCGAATCCATACCCAATGAAGTATAAAACTCTTTGCCCAGATCTTATTGTGGTCATTGGAAAAAGGCATCCACCCAACAGTAGCGGCTCGAGCCTTAATGCATTGGGGTGTGCAAGAAAAACAAGTTCGGGATGCAGCAAGTGCGTTATGGTAGTAAATTTTTATTAAATGCGTCAAATTTAAATAACCTAAGTTTCTACGAACTTATAAAGTTGAATTTTGGTCTATAGTAGGGTCGCTCCCAGGACAACATATTTCATCAAAATAGCTTTGTAGTTTTTGGAGAAAAAATTTTTTTCCAAAAGAAAACTCAAAATTTAAACAATTCAATTTTCTAAAAATGTAGAAAGTTGAATTTTAGCGTGTAGTAATGTCTTTCACAAGGCAACATATCCACCAAATTTCATTAAAATACCTTTGTAATTTTCGGAGAAAAAGATTTTTTTAGACAAAACTCAAAATTTTCCCGGAAAACGTTATCCGATTTTCCTGACTAACGAACTAATCCAAGCCATTAATAAAAGAAAGGTACTTGCCGAGTTTTATCGAAATATGTTGCTTATTTTTTGAGTTATTGGTTTTTTTTTTTCAAATGAGCACGAACTAAACCCAAATCCGGGGTCAGTTTTAATATATATATATATATATATATATATATATATATATATATATATATATATATATATATATTAAAACTGACCCTGGATTTGGGTTTAGTTCGTGCTCATTTGAAAAAATTTTTGCAAAGTCTCTCCATCGATACCTCTTTGTTACTGCTTTTTTTAAAATAAAATCTCACTAAAAATCATGTTATGTTTTCCCCGATAATGTATTATGAAGAAACTTACTTACTAAACTTAATAATTATCAACAACTTACCAAGTTTTCCTCTAGTTAGTTATACGTTATAGTAGTTAAAAAGTTAACCTTTAAATTTAAAATATCCAGAACCATAATAATAATAATAATAATAATTGTTTCATTAGAACATGTAAATAACAACGAAATTATCTAATTAAAAATCAATCCGAAGCGAAGACGAAAATTACTACGTAGTAGGTACACACGCTCTGCCGAAAGTCCACTACAAACTGGAAGTGTGTAATTTTATAGCGCACAACAGATTCCTAATTCAGTCGTTTTCGACGAAGATCATCAAGATTTGGCGATCATTTCGCACTGAAGTATCGCATTTCGTGAGAGCGCCGAAAAATACACACCGCCGCTCGACTGCTTTATATGGATATGGATGTATATAACGTCTGCAACGATTAACACTATACTTATTCTGATTCTGTATTAATGGCTGCCGACTCTCTGCGATCCTCAATATACTAATTTTGTTTGTTGAATGCAGGAGGTAAAAAAGTAAATAAAAATTTATTAAAATATAGCATAGCAAAAATATTGCTTTTCCACGGCAGGCGGCAGTGCGCGCGCACGTGCGCACGAGCGCACTTAAGGAGCCGCCGCTGTTACCCAAGGTCCTTGTCTTTTCAGTGCTTTTCAGACTGTAATCGCCGTTTTAGGTCTTTGCGCACAGAATGTACAAGAAATTATTTGGCTATTAATAGTAAGTGAAACATATGTTACCAAGTTCTGTTATAAAACTTAATTTATTTAATTTCAGTTCTAGTTTATTTTCCTGAGTGAATTACTGTATCTTCTAAGAGTTTCCTTATTTCCTTAAACAAATACAATGGTTGTGCACTTGATTAGTATTATTATTATTGTATTTTAATTGGCTTTTATTTAATGTTGCGCTTTTGTGTTCCTTTTCTAGTTTTATTTATTTTATAATAAACAAAATGTCTAATAATAATTTTGGATGTAAGCACAAAAATATTGGTATAAAATAATTACATCCTGAATTATTATTATATTGAAACTAATAGTATATATTTACAGTATATATCAAATGGTGCTGGATTGACTAAGTTGTACATATTACATTCACACTGACATTCCTACAAAAGTATTATTATTATTATTATTATTATTATTAGTTATGTAATTTTGCAGCTAGTTTGTAGACATTTTATCCAGTTCCTTTTTAGTATTTTATTTTAATTGCTAAGTTGCACAATTGTTTTAATTTTTTGCACAAAGCACATCATAGACAATATAATACACGGTTTTCATGACGCAGGGTACCTACACTTTTGTAAAACCTACAGTGCGGACATTAAAAACAAAGCAATCAAGTTATTTATGTTCGATCTTTGTTTATTTTTAAGATTTATCCTGTTTCGTTTTTTTCTATGTGTAATTATTACTTTTGTTATGTCGTCGTTAGGTCATGTTTCGCTGTTTGATACATTTTCAAAGTTGATATTTTAAATTTGTATATTGTGCATTAAAGTTATAATTGTAAATTTGAAAATTTCGAAGAGGAACCCAGTCCTGGCATAATGTAAAATAAATTAATGTTTAATTGCAATTGTATATGGTGCAATCTGTAAAAAGAAACAATAGTAAAGAGAATTGTGGAGAGTATGAACTTAATTGGCACCTCGTACTTTTTTATTTTGTATTTTTGCTTTCGAGTTTCTGTGAATGATAATGAAAAAGAACTACAGGGTAAAATAAACAATATCCAATATATATTTATTTAAAAAAATACAATATATAAATGTATACCAATACAAATAATGATACAGTATACAAAATATAGATTGTTATAGATGATGCAAAGTGGTTGGTTGTTATAAAAATATCAGTGACAGGCAATCAACTATTTTGTTGTGTACGAGGTGTTACAAAAAAATGTGCAAAACAGCACAGAAAATGATAAACAATGTATTATAAACATGTAGGTATATACATTATACAAAATAGATATTTGATATTTAGGTAGGCCTAGTTTTTGATGATGTTAAATAAAATTAAATAAAGCTTCGTGAAAAAAAATGTGTTTAATTTTTCTTCCCGTCTAAGAGACACCTAATGCAGTAATTAATATATGTTTGAACATTGTGTGATGTAGGAGAGTGGCGGGTATTGCCGCTAGTGATGGGTTGTTATTTAACATTCTATTATGTTTTAACTGTTGCCGAGCGGCAACAGTAACACCTGTTATGGATATATAAAAATAACAGGTTACAGGACCAGAAACTTTACACTAGAACACGGACTCGTATCTGTTTCTCTTGCACTGCAACTGGCTATGATGATTCAACATCGAGTTTCATCCGCAACTGTTATAACAGGATAAATGCACATGAGACTGGGAATTGGGTATAGAGTATAGAGCGGACTTTACTTCATAACATAATACTGTTTTCATCCGCAATTGTTATAACAAGATGAATGGACATGAGACTGGGAATTGGGTATAGAGTATAGAGCGGACTTTACTTCATAACATAATACTTAACACTTTATACTAGTGTGCTCACAGCTTTGGGAATGTAGGATCGTCGCTACAATGAAAATTTTAAATTTTAATAGGTTGTTGATGGGGATACGGCATACGGACACGGACACTACTACTACTAATCGCTGAAACTTCAAAAACCTCAGGAACAGTACCAATTTTAATGAAATTAGAAAAATATTCCCTGTACCCGGTATAGTTGAAACCAGACACACTTCACCCTATAGGTAGAGAGTAAAAATTAGTTTTACTTTAAAAAAATATATATTTATTTTATTTTTTGCTTACAATAATTCATGTATTTCATATAACTCTCATTTTCAAGGAAAAGATTGCTATAGAGGTTTTCAAGTTCAATGCTTAACTAATACTTGATTAGTAAAGAAAATTCTAAAGAAATTTTTCATTGTTGATTTTTTTACGAAATTATTATTAGTGATAAATACCCAAAAAACCTCTTCATCATTTTTTTTTATAAAAAATTTATTAATTGTTTTAAACATAAAACAAAAATACTTTTTTATTTTAAACATTATATAGTATTGCATAGTATAGTAAACAATTTAAATTATATTTCAGAGAATTAGAGATATCTAAAGTTTTTGCTCCATCCACATATTGTTTCATAATTATTTTTGTCTTTTTATTCAAATTAATCACATTCACACCTCAGGCCGGTTCAACTCATACTTACATCGTCCGGGGATTGAACCCGTGTAGCAGCGAATCTCCTTTACCCAACTACATCGACGGGTTCAGCTACTGTTACTACGTCTACGTGGCTACGTGGATTTCTTGATAATTCATAGTTCATACTGTTATTTTGAACCTGTTATATTTAACTAAATAACAGTAACTGTTGCGACCTGTTACAGCAATATAACAGTTTTTCCCATCACTAATTGCCGCACATGCGGGTAATCCCGTACATGATAAATTGTCGATCGCGCCATCTATCTGAGAAAAGTTTAAGTCTAAATCAATGCCTCCCTAGATATCCACTAAATGTCTGCAATAATTAGATATCTACCTGTCAACAGAAACATGCCACATTGAATCACAGTTTCTTTCATGCGTCCTATAAGACTACTGTGACTTTTAGTGAATTTTTATTTTTATTGTATTGTATTTTGAAGGATGACATGGCTGCGGCTGGTTGCCATTCGCACATTTTTCCGTAATTTTTCGTTTTTTTTTTAATTATTAAAAAAATTCACTCATAAAGAGGTATCGAAGGTGAGACTTTGCAAAAATTTTTGAAAATGAGCGCGACGTACTGAAATTCAACTTTCTAAGTTTATAAAAAATTGAGTTATTCAAATTTTAAATTTTCTTTCGAAAAATTTTTTTTCTTCGAAAATTACAAAGTTATTTTAATGAAATTTGGTGGATATCTTGCGTTATGACAGACCTTACTACATACCAAAAATAAACTCTATCAGTTTATAGAAAATTGAGTTATTCAAGTTGAAGCACTTAATTTTCAACATAAGTTTTTACCACAGAAATCGTAGAAACCACGAGACAATTTTTACGTCTCTAGTATCAGGATCACATGAGAGGATAGGCAGTGGCAGTGTTCAAAACTAATGTTGTACATGCTAGAAATTACAACATTCCTGACATCTAGTAGTGGAAAGTATAAGCAATAAACCATTGGTATTCATAATGTTGTTATAATCTTATTGATCATTTTATATAACTAAACATAAAACCTCTAGCGTCTAGTTTTAACAATTGTTTTGTATTTTAAATTATTTTATCATAATTATCCTAATACTTTACTTTAAAACTATAATCCCATATTCGATGTTATTAATTACTATTATTGACTAATAATAACATTCAGGGTTGTGTAGTTTTAGTAGGTGGGGATAGAGGTCGCAAGCTAGCGATAAGAATTTTAACAATATTATAAATTTTATTTAATAAGTACACTTGGAGAACACCCAAATCACCACAACACATATTTCAGAGACCTTACGATCGTTTCGTTGACCAAGTCAACATCTTCAGAGGAAGAAAAATTCTAACATAAAAAACTAGATCCCGTATATTTATATCGCGTCAAAGAAAACGAACTAGTCCGAAGGAAAGTTGTCGTCCAAGAACGATCGTTTGTTTATTGCGCAGTGAAACAGTGATTACAGTCACAAAAAGAAGCACTTTTAGATGTCGTTGCCAGTATAGAAACGGGAATTAAAAAATTACCGGATTCTTCAAAAAACTTTATTCGTGAAGCATGTAAAAAGAAAATCTCTAAAAATCTAAAAGAAAATAATCCTACAAAAAACAAAAATTATTATCAAATGAAAATAGTTAAACGATTGCGAGAAAAGGACTGTTTTTATATTAAGGCGGATAAAGGCAATAAAGTTGTGATAATGGACAAAAGTGATTATAAAGAGCGAGTGAGTAATGCAATAGAGTCAGGGCCGTATAGAAAATTAGATAAAAATCCATTACCAAAAATGAATAACGAAGTTAGAAACAGTTTAAAAAAATGTCCAAATCTCATAACAAAGGATTTAAGAACACGTTTACAAGTTTCTAATCCTAAAGTCTTCAAAAAATATTGTCTCCCGAAAATCCATAAACCGGGAAAATTAATGAGGCCTATCATTTCGGCTATAGATTCTCGAACATATAACTTGGCAAAGTGGTTGTCAAACGAGTTTAAAAGATTACCTATTAAACAGAAAAGTTGTTCGGTGCTAAATTCTCTTGATTTTATTGATAAAATTAAAGATGTTAAATTATTGGAAGGAGAGATTTTGATGTCATTCGACGTGACGTCATTATTTCCTAGTGTACCCACAAAACAAACGTTGGAGTATTTGGAAGAATTATTAAAATTGAACAATATAAGTCAAGACGTCTGCAAAGAATATTTAACTCTAACTAGCCTTTGTATAAAACAAAATATTTTCCAATTTAACAATGGGTTCTTTGAACAAACTGAAGGCACAGCTATGGGCAATCCATTATCGCCTTTTATTGCAGATTTGTTTATGAGTACATTTGAGACGGATTTAAAAAATAAAAGTGGGTATTTCCCTAGAGTTTGGTGTCGTTATGTCAATGATATTTTTGCAGTGTTTGACACAAATATATATAAGGTAGAAGAATTTACTGAAAAACTAAATAGTCAATTTGATTCAATAAAATTTACCCACGAAATAGAAATTAACAATAAACTTTCGTTCCTAGATGTACTAGTTATTAAAAATAAAAATAAAGGCTCGCTTGAATTTGATGTCTATAGGAAGGAAACGGCTACTATTAATTATATTCCTAATGACTCACACCATGCGTTTACACAAAAAACGGCTAGTTTCAATTTCTTAGTAAATAGATTGATAAATTTTCCGTTGAGTAAAAATAGATTTAATACATAATTAAAATACATAAAACATGTGGCGAGATATAACGGTTACTCGGATGGTTTAATAGACAAATTAGTTAACAAACACAGAACAAAGAAGTTGATATCTGAATGTACGACATTTAAGAATGATAAAATCGAGAAAAAATTTGTATGTTTACCTTATGAACCACGAATCACAAAGGGTTTGGAAAGTATTTTTAAGAAAGCCGATTTACATTTGACGTTTTCGACGAAAAGTAATTTAAAAAATTTGTTGGGTAATACGAAAGACAAAGACAAAGTCACTGAAATGTCCGGAATTTATGAGATTAGTTGCAAAGATTGTGATCTTAAATACGTGGGCCAAACTAGCAGAAACATAGCCACCAGATTTCGTGAACATCTCGCACAGTTACGACATGGTACGGTAGAGAAATCTTGTGTGGCACAACATATATGGGATAATAACCACCACATTGACAAAGAAAATTTGAAACTTGTCAAAAATGTCAGACATCAAACTATGCTTGATTCATTAGAAAGTATTTTTATATTAAGGTCTATTAAGAACAAAACTTCATTAAATCGTGCGGCACCTGTAATTTCTAGCCCATTGTTTGCTCTTTCCATTTGACCGCTTAAATACTCATAATTAGTCTGGTAGAATAATAAATTATTGTCAATAACTCGACCGGTTTATACATATACTAATCACCATGTTTGTCTTGATTTAAATACCTGTTCGGTTTTTGTATCTATGTAGTCAATATAAATATTTTCACGTAAAATTAAAATCAATATATAGTTTTTGTGTAGTATTTTAGTTGAACTATTTTTCCTTTGTTAAAGGTAACACGGTGAGACAGACATCTAGGTTTTAGTTTTCTATTTTTAAAAGAGATGATTTGAGTTTATGTTGTTTATCTCAGCAGATGTCTTTATCGGCATAAACCAAGATCCACATAGTAAATTTCTAGATCGAAAGGAAACGTGCTGTTTCTTTAAAGAACGCCGGTCCTTTTTAAACCTATATTAGATAAGGGTTATAAATTTGTCGACCAAAATATTAAAGCAGGTCTCCGATCTGTTTCACTGCGCAATAAACAAACGATCGTTCTTGGACGACAACTTTCCTTCGGACTAGTTTGTTTTCTTTGACGCGATATAAATATACGGGATCTAGTTTTTTATGTTAGAATTTTTCTTCCTCTGAAGATGTTGACTTGGTCAACGAAACGATCGTAAGGTCTCTGAAATATGTGTTGTGGCGATTTGGGTGTTCTCCAAGTGTACTTATCAAAGGTTCCAGTTTTCACATAGTGAATTTTATTTATGTTTTTATTTTACTTCTAGTACTTTTCACTGCGAAATATGAGGAAAGTCGTTTCTTCTCGCATTTAAAACATTAGTGTTAAAAAAATATTTGGTGGCAGATCATTTCTATGAAAATTCACTACCATAGTGCATTTGCTGCATCCCGAGTTTTTTTCTTTAATTTAGTATCCACGGTGCGTTTACATAGATGTTACTATGGTTCAAGATGGAAGATTCTGGCTTAATGGGAAATTTATTGAGCTATCGGATTTCAAATATTTTTATGAAAATGTTCTACCATAACATAAAACACATTTTTTGTTGTTTATTGTTTGCAAAAAATGGATCGGTTGACTAAAACAAAACGATCCAAGCAATTAATAAGGAAAAATACCTTTAATTTGACAGGTATATTCCCTTTGTAAATAATTAATTTTTTTCTGAAAAACTTTTATAACTTTAATGAAATTTGTAACACAATTTTTTAAAGGCACTTGCAGTACTTGCATATTATATCTAAGACTAAATTTTAATTTTTTAGCTCCATATAAAATATAATTTTTCTCATACAATCGTTAACTGAGACTCTAAAACCGATCTCCAAGGTCCATTTAAATTTAAAGATTTAGTTTTAATAATATATCTTTCTAATAGTGTACAATTCTTATGAAAATTCACTAATATAATGCATTTGATGCGTCCCGAAATTTTTGAATGGGAAAGGCCTTACCACGTACCAAAATTCAACTTTCTAAGTTTATAGAAAATTGAGTTTTTTAAATTTTGAGTTTTCTTTCGAAAAAAAAATTTTTTCTCCGAAAATTAGAAAGATATTTAAATAAGATTTGGCGGATATGTTGCCTTCGGAGGGACCTTACTACGTACCAAAATTCAAGTTTGTAAGTTTATCTAAAATTGAGTTATCCAAGTTTGAAGCATTTCATAAAAATTCACTACCATAACGCACTTGCTGCGTCCCGAATATTTTTTTAATTACTACGAATAGTGATTGGATTGGTTTTTTCAAAAGAGTGCTGCCAGTGTACGAACGAGTAGTGTTTGTGGTTGATTTTAGTATGAAAGGTAAGTTGAAATATTACAAATAACATCGTAGTAAAAATGTTTAACCTACATAGTAGGTTCGGGTATTCCCGTACTCATACACGCCATTACCCTCCAGTGTACGGTATTGTCCTCTAGTGTACGGCATTGCACCACTGTATTTTCGATGGCTATGAACATCTCGCAATGCATTGTTTTTCTGTTCCAGATGCCAAATAAAAGGAAACGGACTACAGATAAATGTTCGTGGACAGAAACCTCCATGAAGTCTGCATTGGAAGCTGTCAAAAATGGAGCAACGCAAAGAGTCTGCGCGTCGTTTTAACGTACCTTTAAATACTTTACGCGACAGAATAAAAAAAGATCATTATTATCCTGCAAGGATGGAAACTCGAACAAGGTTCAGCTTTAGCCCCTACTTTGTTTCTTCTCCACATCAATGACCTCCTCTCTAGCACATCCAAACTCAGTTCACAGTTACGCGGACGACAGCACCCTCCACTCAAATATACAATATTCTACGCATGTCTCTTTAGCCCAATTAGATGAAGATCGCAGACTCATGGAGGGTTCTGTCTCTGCGGATCTCCAAAAAATATTAGACTGGGGAAGTAGAAATCTTGTACAATTCAACCCCACCAAATCTCAGTCTTGCTTTCTATCTAATAAGAGATACACCAGCCCTAGACCCATCACAATGAACAACCAAGTTATTTAAAGTAATGAGTCTTTTTCTCTTGTTGGCATTTCTGTGGATCGAAATCTTAATTGGCACCAACATGTCACATCAATTGCAGAAGCGGCTTCTAAGAAATTAGGTTTCCTCTTTCGGGCTCGCAAATACTTTTCACCAGCTAATCTCTATACCTTATATACTTCACAAAAAAGGCCAAACCTCGAATACTGCTCCCACATATGGGCTGCAGCTGCCGCTTCTACAATCGCTATCCTGGACTCCATTCAAAAGAGAGCTATACGTCTCATCGGTGACCCTACCCTCACCCAAAGGCTGCCATCCCTTGCCCACCGACGTGCCGTTGGTGACCTCTCTCTATTTTATAGATATCTGCACGGGCACTGCTCAGAGGAGCTTTCCTCCATAGTTCCCCCACCTGCTGCCTCCAACAGATCTACCAGGGGAACAGTGCGAATGCACCCTTTTACTGTCCAGGTCACCAGACATAGAATTTCTTGTTATGCCCGCTCTTTTGTCCTGAGGACTTCCAAGTTGTGGAATTCCTTGCCGGCACATGTGTTTCCTTCTCCTCCGAGCCTCCAAACCAAGTCCAGAATTAACAAGTTGCCTCTTTCCTCCCTGTCAACACCCACGGTACGATAGTATTTAGACTGTAAGCCCTCGTGGTGTGTTGTTGAAATTAAAAAAAATAATTACAGAAGAACAGGAGAACGAAATTTGTCAACATTTGCTGCATTTGTCAAAAAATTTTTTTGGCTTGACCCCCATCCAAACTCGACAAGCTGTTTTCGAGTATGCTGAAAGGAACGCCATACCCAACAAATTTAATAATGTTACAAAGCACTTCAATAGACGTAGGTGCGGTGTTGCCACATCTCCAGAACTTCCCCAACATCTGGGAATTTTGCACAATCTGGCAACACCGCCTCCACACCCCCCTGGGGGTGCCTGGGGTGACCCCCCTCAGGAGAAGTCTCAACCCACTAGGACCAGAAATAACGAAGTTACCAACTTGTACCCCGTCGGAACGGATAACTGAGGTCTGCACATTCCGAACACTCTGCATATACACCCTGTATGCGCAGAGAACCCTTACACCCTGTATACGCAGAGAGATCTTATATTACGAGAAACACCTCTTGTGTAACATAGGAGTGATGACCACATTTGGATCATCCTGTATATACATCCTCCTGTATACACACGGCACCGATCTGTATTCACAGAACCTTCTAGTAAAAGAAGGTCCTGGAACATTCTGGAATGGAACGCTCCAGGAACGTGGTGGAAGGTACGGCGAGTATATAAACGCGAAAGCAAGCCAGCCAGGGGTTCAGTAAGATAATGTTGAAGTGACTCGAAGAAGCAGTAACTAGTGTGAAGTAGAGACCGTAGTTTCAGTATAGTGACTTGTGTGCAGATTAGTAACCAGTGTACGGCCAGATAAACTAAGTGTTTTGTGAGAGAGACGTTCTAGACCTTTATTGTATCCATATTTAGACAGTAAATTAAGTGTTTTGTGAGAGAGACATTCTAGAACTTTTATTGTATCCATATCTAGACAGTAAATTAAGTGTTTTGTGAGAGAGACATTCTAGAACTTTTATTGTATCCATATTTAGATAGTAAATAAAGTTGTTTTGTTAAAATTTAAAGTCTCACTTATCCAGAACCCGGAGAAAACGCAACAATAAAGATAAAAAGATTGCGGGTAAAGATTGTATGTCTAATTTTCTTAAAAGACATCACAATCTCAGCTGCAGAAAACTTGAAGCTACATCAATTAACCGAATTACAGGTTTTAATAAGGACGAAGTTAATAGATTTTACGAAAATTTAACTGCGTTGATGGAAAAGTATAAATTTGGACCAACTCACATATTTAAAGTAAACGAGACTGGCATTACCACAGTCCATAAGCCTACAAAAATTATTGCTGCAAAAGGAGTTAAACAAATCGGTATTGTGACGAGCTGGGAAAGAGGAAATAACGTCACCGTTTGTTGTTGCATAAGTGCAAGTGGCAATTTTACTCCGCCTTTATTCATCTTCCCTCGTCTCAGAATGGCACCTTCTCTGGAAAGAAATGGTCCACCAGGGTCTATCTACAAATGTACGAAGAATGGATGGATGACAGAGGAAATTTTTCATATGTGGCTTCAGCACTTCGTTGGTACAAATAAACCTACCAAAGAAGATCCAATCCTATTAATTCTGGACAACCATTGTAGCCACATATCTCTCACAATTTATAACTTCTGTAAGGAAAACGGTGTCGTATTATTATCCTTACCTGCACATTCATCACACCGCATGCAACCGCTTGACCTAACATTCTTCGGACCACGAAGGAAGGCTTATGATGTTGAGTGTGATCTATTCATGAAGTCACACGCATATGAAAAAATAACAATGTATGACATCACGCAATTATTTACGTAAGCTTATATGAGAGTTGCTAATCATTCTAAGGGAATTAAAGGATTAAAAGTCTGTGGAATATATCCAATTAACCGTAATACATTATCTGAAGATGATTTTTATTTTTCATCTAATGAAAATGTTAGTTCTTCAATAATATGCTCACCACAAAGGAATTCATCAATTTCTAGATCGTCCCCTCAACCAAGCTGTTCAACATCTCGACCAAGTTGCTCAACACCTCAACCAAGATGTTCAAATGATCAACCTAACTTTTCAGCAGATCAATTAGGCCCCTTAGCACCCACATATGTTTTTTGCAAGTGCACGTGAAACATATTTTCATGAAATAATTCAGCTTCCAAAGAGAGCTTCTTCTTCTAAGGGCCACAAACAGAATCGCAAAAAGCTTAGATCCGAAATTCTCACATCGACGCCTTTAAAGAAACAGTTAGAAATAGCTGACTTGAAAAGAAGAGAGAATGAAAGGAAGAGAATGGAAACAGCATCTAAAAAGAAAAAGGGAAAGTTTAAGGTAGTGAAGGCAAAAGCAAGAACGGTTAAAAGAAAAATAGTAGAAACTTCAAGGGAGAGTGATGTTAGTGAATCAGACATTTGCAGTGACGATGAACTGGACGATGCTGATAATAGCGAAGGTGATAAGATATGTGTTATTTGTCGGGAATATGGTAAAAATGAAAAATGGTATCGTTGCGTTTCCTGTGGACGCTGGGCCCATAAGCTATGCACTGGATATGATACTCCTAAAGACTATATTTGTGACTGCTGTCCAGGTTTGCAGCTTTGGGTATTTACTATAACCCGCATTTTTCTATTTTGTAATATCAAGCCGAAGGATTTTTACTTTATTTCGTTGTATGCTACTAAAATCATTATTTATGTTTTTATATCAAATCTATTGCTTTTGTTACCTTTTGTATAACTTGCTGATACATATACGGTAATACCCGCGATGAAGGGCAATGCCGCAAATGTAGCATTTTTGAAATATATTTTTTTACATTCCTCGTTTATTATCAATTTATTTAGTTACAGCAGATATAACTATAATAAACATTAACCTATGCCCACACCAAATTTTGAAGCTATATCTTTCCAGGTGTATCTGTAATTAAATTTAATGCCTAGGTGTACGCCAATACCCGCCGCTCCCCTACCACAGAATCGCGGAACCAGGTAATATGTTGTCACGATAGATCCAACCCAACAAACACAGTTATGTAACATTCACGTAACTGAAATAATATTTTCTTATTTACAAAAGTAACGTTTATGTAACTTGTTATGAACTTGTAGGTTACATGCAACACGAAATTTCATGCATATAGTGCCTCTCATGATATATATATATATATATATATATATATATATATATATATATATATATATATATATATATATATATATATCAGATATATTTAATGACAATTTCATAAACATGACATTTTTTTGTTAGGAGTCGAGCTTTTCCTATATACCCCAACATATACCAATAGTTTAGAAAAAGAAAACAAAAAAATGTTAAAAGATTAATTTACTAACACTTATAAGAAAACAATATCACATCCACGGGAGGCTTTAGAAGCTCGGGGGAGAAATGTATGGAAATTTTACTCCAGACGCACTTCCCCGGCTGTAACATAATAAACCAATCACCCACGGACTGGGAACACTCAGAAATAGAGGCGCCTTATAGGCAGGCATCTAGAGTAGACTGGACAGTCGATAAAGAGGTGGTTACTTGAAGCAAAATCAGATGGGCTATTAACAGCTTTAAGCCATACAAATTCCCGGGATTTGATGGAATAATGCCCATGATGCTCCAACACGGGATAGATATACTGGCGCCGGCGCTTACCCTCATTATGAGGGCCAGCCTGGCTCTGGGGTACATTCCGAGAGCATGGAGACTGACCAGGGTTGTATTCATTCCTAAACCTGGACGTTAAACAGACCAGGCAAAGTCCCTGAGGCCAATAAGTCTCATGTCCTTCTTGCTAAGAACGGTGGGAAAAACTGCTCGACCGGCACATTAGGGGCGGTGTACTGGGAGCATATCACCTACATTGCGGACAATATTCATACAGAGCAGGAGAGTCAACAGAAACAGCACTGCACCAACTGGTGCTGAAACTGGAGAATACGCTTGAGAACAGGGGGGTGGCGCTGGGGGTGGCGCTGGGGGCTTTCCTAGACATAGATGGGGCCTTCAGCAACACCTCTTTCGGATCGGTTCTGGCAGCTGTCAGGAAGCGTGGAATAGAGGAGACCTGCTTCAGGTGGATCGGTTCCATGCTCAGGGACAGGTCGGTGTTCACCTCACTCGCGAGAGGGACTCTGCTGGCAGGGGTCGCGGCGGGGTGTCCGCAGGGGAGCGTTCTGTCTCCCTTGTCTGGTGCCTAGTCGTGGACGGCCTGCCGGGGAGGCTCTCGGGAGGGGGGTATGAGGTACAGGGCTATGCCGACGACATTGTCATCATAGTCCGAGGAAACGTTACACAGTCAGTGTGGGAGGGCATGCAGACATCACTGAAAGTGGTGGAAGGGTGGACGGTTGGTCAAGGGCTCGGGGTGAGCCAAGAGAAAGCAACCGTCATACCATTTACGAGGAGGAGGAAGTGGGAGAGCCACATAACTCTTACTCTATACGGTAGGAACATTCCAATGGCCAGGGAGGTAAAATATCTAGGGGTCGTATTGGACTCTAAGCTAACCTGGAATGGTCACGTTGAAAAAATACTGCGTAAGGAAGTGTCATGACCTTAGCCGTCACTAGGCGGCTATATGGAAAAACGTGGGGACTAAAACCTAGTATGGCCCACTGGCTGTACACAAGGGTGGTCAGACCATCATTAACATACGCCGCACTGGTCTGGTGGCCTAAGGTGACACAATCCAGTGCCAAACAAAAACTAGGCAAGATCCAAAGGATGGCTTGCCTAGGCATTACAAGGGCCATGTCTTCAACCCCAACAGCCGCCATGGAGGTGTTGCTGGATCTGCCCCTTCTACACCTAGTTATTATGGGGGAGGCCGGGCTAGGACTAAACAGACTAGCCTGACATGGTAGACTGAAGATCAACCCAGGCTTCAGGGGCCACTGCAAAATCCAAGAGATCGTGAAGGAGCTCATTCTTGAAGCTTGAAATGAGGTCAGACTTCGTGAGCCCGCGAATCTGAAGGGAAAACAACTTTACAGTGGAAATCCCCGACCGCGAGGCATGGCGGAAGGAGACGTCGGGCATACCACGGGACCCGCTAGTCTGGTTCACGGACGGATTCGACGGGGAACGTGGGACGGGGGCGGGTGTTTATTCGGAAGGACCGAAGACACCAAGACAATGCAAGGGTGCACACACGTGTAGTCTCCATGGCAAAATTGCATGAATTGGGCTACTAATTTAGCCCCGAGTCACTATTTCTTGTTTCCAAACTTAAAGAAATGGCCCGGCGAAAAGTGATTTGGCTTCAATGATGAAATCATCTCACAAACAAATACCTGCTTTTTGTAAAAGAGGCGAGCAACTTTGATCTGTGATCGTGTTTATTTCCGTAACCAACCATCTGTATCTGTAGAATTGTTATTTTATGCATTTCTCTTACATAGACTGTTTATTACGTTTTGTACTGATGTACCACATTTTGTATGTTTTTGTTTCTTGATTAGCTCGAAGGCATTATGTTTTGTTAAATTAAACGCTGATTTTACTAACACTTAACGTTTAATAACAAATTGTGAACTTATACAAAATTACTTATATTATGGTATACTTGAGAGTCCATGAGAACTCTACGAAAAGAGTAGTGATTATGCTATCACAAGCGTGTTGCTTGTGTCGAGTCTATAGAAGCACTGAGTTGAATAAATATCGAATTTTCCTACGCTATCTACCTGAGATAGGCTAGCAGACTTATGGTCAATTGTAAACAAGAAATGACCCTTGTTGGGTTATTCCTAACCGTGTTTAAAATTGCATTGTACTAATGGTAAATATCATAACAAAGAAGGCTACTGTGGCGGTGGTTCCGACCGCAGTGTTTCCGTCAACACTACTCTGTGTTTCTCTTGACAGCTAAAACGTTGCGTTACGTTATTCGACAGCAAGCTGTCAAGAACTACTATATAAGAGACACCATGGATCTCTCTCTCTCTCTCCTCGCTACCAACCGACAGTGAAGATACGTCTCTCCACGCTCGGTCAGTTATCTGTTATGTGCTGTCTGTGATTGTTTTATAGTTAAATGTATAGTTTATTCAGTTAGTGAAATAATAAAGTATATTAAATGTTTACGTATGGATTTAATATCAACAAGGCAATTAACATCCATATTGGTGACCCCGTGCCGCAAGCCGAAGATGCCCAGCCTGATGTTCCAGCCGACGTCGCCTAACTTCCACGCACGTGCTCATGCCTACAGAAAACGAATATCTAAACAGGTCAGTCTTTTCTAATTTAAAAATTATCTGATTTTTTTCACAATGGCCGAAGATTCTTCAAGCAGCAATATCATGGCAAAGGTTGCAATAAAATTACCTCCTATATGGAGACGTAACGTGAAAATATGGCAAATGCAGGTTGACGCCCAGTTTGATATATCGCAGATCAGTTCTGAAAAGACAAAATTCAGTCATGTACTCGCTATACTCGATCCTGATGTCGCAGAGTCAATTTCAGATTTTTTAACCCAACCATTATCATCAACCCATTCAGATCTAATGAAACGTCTTTTATTAGAATTTGAAGAGTCCGATAGTCGCAAACTAAATAAACTTTTAACAGAATTAGAATTAGGCGACAGAAAACCATCGCAACTTTTACGCGAAATGAAGTTTTTAGCCGGTAGTCAGATTGGAGAAAATTTCCTTAAAATTTTATTTCTACAACGTTTACCAGTCAACGTTCGTTCAATTTTGGCTTTAAGCAACGATTCTCTAGAAAATTTGTCGGTTACTGCAGACAAAATCGTGGAATTTTCCGGAGATAAATACAACGTGGCTGAAATTCAGTCACGCGAGCCCGACAAGCTAGCCAAGTTAGAAGCGCAATTAGAGAAGCTAACAGCATCAGTCAACGAATTGCGAACGCGTTCCCGATCTACCTCCCGAGAAAGACCCAAGCTTTCTCGAAATTCCATAACCGCAAATTCCTCAACCTCCACGTGTTGGTATCATGAACGATTTGGCAATAAGGCCAAACGTTGCATCCAACCTTGCAATTTCAAAGCAAAACATGTGTCGGAAAACTAATAAGGCACTCCCTCCACGCGGCAGGAGACGAGAGCCACCTAACACGCCGCCTTTTTATTTTTGATAGACGCTCCAATATGAAATTTCTAATCGACTCTGGAGCGGATATTTCAGTTATTCCACCCACTCACGACCAACGGAAATTTCAATCGAAACGTACCTTGTATGCTGCAAACGGGACCCCTATTCATACCTATGGCGAACAATTATTAGATTTGGATCTAGGTTTACGCCGTAGGTTCTGCTGGCCCTTCACACTTGCCGATATCAAGCAACCAATTATAGGCGCTGATTTTCTAGCAGAGTTTGCTTTACTTGTAGATATGAAACATAGACGTTTAATCGATACAAAGACAAACCTCTCTAAGGCCGGTGCTAACCCACCACCAGGATTTAATTCTAAAATTCATCTCGTAGACCCGACACACCAGTACTTCAAATTGCTACAACAATTTCCTGACCTGTTTAAGGAAACTTCTTCTAGCAACCTTCCAGAGGTTGAGTTCTTCCATACTATAAGTACGGAAGGACCACCTGTCACTGCAAATGCTAGAAGATTGCCCCCGGAAAAGCTAGCTCAAGCAAAGCTAGAATTCCAGCACATGATGGACTTGGGAATTTGTAGACCCTCCAAAAGTCCATGGTCAAGCCCCCTCCACATGGTGCAAAAAAAGGATGGCTCATGGAGACCATGTGGGGATTACCGAGCACTAAACGCTAAAACAATCCCAGACAAATATCCCATTCCAAATTTGCAGGATTTTAATGCCCAGTTAGAAGGCAAACGTATTTTTTCAAAATTAGATATCATTCGCGCTTTCCATCACATCCCAGTAGCACCTCAAGATATTCCCAAAACAGCAGTCATAACTCCATTTGGGTTATTCGAATTTGTTAAAACCCCATTTGGCCTTCGTAATTCAGCACAAACATTTCAAAGATATTTACATTCCATTTTAAGACATCTTGACTTTGCCTACTCCTATCTTGACGATATTCTCGTTGCATCAGCCTCCGAGAAAGAACATCAAGAGCATCTAGCAAAACTTTTTCAGACACTTCAAGACAACGGCATCCGTATCAATTCATCTAAATGTGAATTCGGAGTGGCCGAAATTTCATTTTTAGGTTTTCGTGTAAATAAATCTGGATTATTTCCACTTCCTGAACGCATCAAAGCTATTACCGACCTACCTCTTCCCGATGCCATTGAAAAACTCAGAAGATTTCTAGGTCTCATAAATTTCTACCGTCGTTCTCTTCCACGTGCTGCGGAAATTCAGCAACCACTATTCGACCTCTGCCAGAATCCCAAAAAACGCGACAAACGTAAAATCGAGTGGACTCCTCAGACTCGAGAAGCATTCGAACGTTTGAAAGAGGCACTAAAAAACGCTACACTAATAGCTCATCCGTCTTCTTCGCTACCACTGATTCTCCATGTCGATGCTTCTGATTATGCCGTAGGCGCTTCCCTCCAACAATTACGTGATCAAACACTAGAACCCCTAGGTTTCTACTCTAAAAAGCTTACTTCAGCCCAAAAATCTTACAGCACCTACGATCGCGAACTTCTAGCTGCTTATCAGGCAGTTAAATACTTTAGATATACCCTAGAAGGTCGCCATTTCACCATTTATACGGACCACAAACCTTTGACATACGCTTTTGAACAACGCGTCGATAAAGCATCTCCAAGGCAACTACGACATTTAGACTTCCTAGGTCAATTTACCACAGACATTCGCTACATACCAGGTCCTACAAACATTCCCGCAGACTATTGTTCTCGCATTGAAACAATTTCACTTTCTTCCACTGTGTCACTCCAAGAAATTGCGCAAGCTCAGTCATCTTGTGAGGAACTCAAACACCTTCTGCAGTCTAAATCTTCCTCATACAAATTTCAAAACATGCCTCTTGACAACGGAATGAATCTTATTTGCGATTCTTCTTCAAAGAAACTTCGCCCATTCATTCCGCTCAAATTTCGCCGAAAGATTTTCGATTCTATCCACAATTTATCTCACCCAGGCATATCAGCTTCAGTCGATCTGGTCCAGGATAGATTTTGTTGGCCCAAATTGAAACGCGATGTATCTCTTTGGTCTAAAACTTGCATACCCTGCCAGAAAGTCAAGATATGGAGACACACTTCCAGTGCCATTGGACAATACACCCCAGCCATGAGAAGATTCTCGCATATAAATGTTGACATTGTGGGACCATTACCAGCATCACAAGGTCAGCGCTATCTGTTAACAATAATAGACAGATTTTCTCGATGGCCCGAAGCAATTCCATTGTCAGATATTACAGCAGAAACAGTAGCGAACACTATTTTATCATGCTGGATCTCTCGTTTCGGTGTTCCGCAATACATCACCACAGACAGAGGTAAACAATTCGATTGCCACCTTTTCACACACCTCACTAAAACACTAGGTGCAGACCACATCAAGACCACAGCTTACCACCCAGCAGCAAATGGTGTAATCGAGAGATGGCATAGGGTTCTGAAACAGGCCCTGAAAGCTCATATGGACGAAAACTGGGTCGCTAAATTGCCAATTGTGTTACTAGGACTCAGATCGTACATAATTCCAGAATATCGCTCAACACCCGCTGAAATAGTCTACGGAGAATCAATCAAACTTCCCACCGACTTTTTCAACAGCACACAAGCTCATGATGTTCCACCACTTATATCTCAGCTGAAAGAAGACATAAGGAAACTTCGACCAGTACCTTTTAAACATCATACTGCAAAAAAGGTATTTGTCCATCCTAAGCTTATGGAAGCTCCTTTTGTTTTTGTTCGCATTGATATTCCGCGAAAAACTCTCGAACCAGTTTATGACGGCCCCTTTGAAGTGTTATCCCGAACTGACAAAGTCTTCAAAATCAAGAAATCACACGGAGAAGAGACAATTTCTGTTGACCGTCTTAAACCCGCATTCATTCTTTGTGATAACGCACAGACAACTTTTCAGCCTCAGAGACATCCTAGTGAAACTGACAGTGACAGTGAAAGTCCAACACCTAGTGAAACTGAAAGTGACAGTGAAAGTCCAACACCTAGTGAAACTGAAAGTGACAGTGAAGTTCCCGTTCCCGTTCAAACGACACGCCATGGACGTAGAGTTCGATTTCCACGAAGATACTTGAACTAATAGCGTTGCCACTGAGAGGGGAGTATGTGGCGGTGGTTCCGACCGCAGTGTTTCCGTCAACACTACTCTGTGTTTCTCTTGACAGCTAAACGTTGCGTTACGTTATTCGACAGCAAGCTGTCAAGAACTACTATATAAGAGACACCAGGGATCTCTCTCTCTCTCCTCGCTACCAACCGACAGTGAAGATACGTCTCTCCACGCTCGGTCAGTTATCTGTTATGTGCTGTCTGTGATTGTTTTATAGTTAAATGTATAGTTTATTCAGTTAGTGAAATAATAAAGTATATTAAATGTTTACGTATGGATTTAATATCAACAAGGCAATTAACATCCATAGCTACTAAGAAATATGTAAATTTGAGAGTTCTAATCCTCCAGACGAGACTCCTGAACAAAGACCATGTTTTTGAATAGCAACTGTCAACTACTGTCCTGCGGTTACAATATCAGGGCAAGTTTCTAAGGCGTTTTAAACAAAACTAGCATTTTAACTGTGAAAAATGTTTATAACGTTTTATGTATTCTCTTTAATTGATACCTCCCAAAAAGGACACTTGAATTGTTTTGCTTGCTTTCGAATTATGAGGAAGGAAACGCGATTAGATTAATTTTTAGTGCGTTTTGTAGCGAAGTATGTCAGGTGAATTTCTTTATCTGCTCATATTTTTTTCAAAAATTTTTAAGCCTTAGCATTTTTAAATAAAGAATTCAAAGATCTTTCAAATATAGTACCACAAGTCCATACTTTCTATTTAAAAACTTGGGGTGTGCAGATGCCCCTCGAATAGGGTTGAATGTGGGGGTGACGTTTTCGCGTTGCAGGATTTTATATTTTTATCTAAAATTGACGTGTTTCTGGATATTTTATATACACAATATTTAATAATACAGTCTAAAAGTGCCTCACATATGAGATCCAAAATCTCTAACTCGCGCACATTTGAGAAAATTTTTCGGTACCTCTCAATAAGCAAACAAAACTTTTCTTTATAAAAATGCGCGAAATGGCTACTAAACGCAAAACCAAAATCCACCTTTTTTTTCTAATAATTTGAAAACGATACAATCGGGCAGGATGTCGTAATCTAGTTGAATTTAGTGGGATTTTGTTTTACATTTTAGCGATTTTTTTTAAAATTCGCTAATGAGGAGATCTGTGTTATATCCTACCGATAACTCAAAAAATAATGGACCGATCTTGATAAAATTTGGTGAGTACCTTTGTTTTGCAAGTGGCTTGGATAAGTTCGTTATCCAGGAAAATCGGACCAGGTTTTCCCGGAAAATTTTGTGCTTTGTTTCTAAAAAAAATCATATCTCCGTAAATAACAAAGTAGGGGCAACCAAATTTGGTACGCGCGTTTGCATTATAAAGAGTGAACTCTGTACCAAAATTTGGATCTCTATCTTTAACAACAACGAAGTTATGGGCAGTTAAAGAAACAAGTTTTAGAGTTTTCTTCAAAACGTCAAACTCACAATTTAAAACGTAAAAATTGGCAATGTTTAGGCAAAGAACATGAAACAAATACAAAAAAGAAAATGTTGCAAGAAGGGTGTTCTGCGAACCCTTAAGTTTCAGATTCAACTGTCATTGCCCTTCATTTTACTAAAATGTTTAGAAAATATTCATTTCAAATAGATCCTTTTTTATACTTTGGCTGTCAGTTTAGTTAAGTTGATGCCTTTTTGGATATTTATTTGTAGGTTTACTGAAGTTTATGGTTTAACGGTCTATATATAATTGTTTTTAAGCTAATTTTCGTAGAACAAATTTGTTAATGCATTTTTGCATTTTTTATCGAAATATGATGCGTTTGTAAGAAAAAAATCTGGACGCAGTAAGTGCGTTTTGGTAGCGAATGTTCGGTAAATTTAGAATTTTTTATCGAAATATGATGCGTTTGTAAGAAAAAAATCTGGACGCAGTAAGTGCGTTTTGGTAGAGAATTTTGGGTAAATTTGCAGTTTAGCTCCCGAACGCTTTTCAAAAAACTGTTTTCAGAAACCTGCCTAGGGCGTCCCGTGGATCCACAAACCCCAAGAAAAAATTCTTGTTCATATCCCCCAAGGAAGTTACGGGACCAGGAGTGAGAAGGGGTGTATAGTTTTTTTTTTAGCTAATTTTCGTAGAACAAGTTCGTTAATGCATTTTTGCATTTTTTATCAAAATATGATGTGTTTGTAAGAAAAAAATCTGGACGCAGTAAGTGCGTTTTGGTATCGAATTTTCGGTAAATTTTCAGATTAGTTTCCGAACGCTTTTCAAAAAACTGTTTTCAGAAACTTGCCTAGGGCTTCCCCTGGATGCACAAACCCCAAGAAAAATTTCTTGTTCACACTCCCCCAAGGAAGCTACGGGACCAGGAGTGAGTAGGGGTGCTGGGCGGGGTAGGTAGTAAAAAGGAAATATGAGCAGAAAATTCGAATAAAACAGTCTCGAAAGCAGTCTTTTTCACATCTTGAAGCCATATCCTCCTTAAACCCTGCCTACCCCGCACAGCACCCCTATCCCCCCAGGTGCTGTAACTTCCTTGGCGGGTAGGAACAAGACATTTTTCTTGTGGTTTATGCAGCAAGGGTGGTTGTATGCACGCGAGGGGGAAGTAAAATCCCCACGACGAAGCAGCCACCCTCCAACCCCTGCCACAAGTCGGACCGGGGGGGGGTCTGCTTCGTCGTATGCACCCCCCTCGTGTGCATACAATCACCCTCGTTGCATAAACCACAAGAAAAATTTCTTGTTCATACCCTACCCCCCCCCCCCCCCCAAGAAAGTAACGTGACCTGGCGCAAATAGGGGTGCTGTGCGGGCTAGGCGGCGTTTAATGGGGATATGCCTTCAAATAGACAGCAAGCAGTTTCTGTATATTTTTAAACCATAAGTAATTTTGATAAAATATAGGTACATTGTTTCTACCACATAGGCTATACCGCTAATCAGATTGATGCCTGCTCGCATTTTCTATTAAAAGCATTTTTATGGAAATTCACTTCCATAACACATTTGCTGCATCCATTTTGAAAAATGTTTATATATTTTCAAACAATAAATTTATTTCGATGAAATATGGTACATTGTTTCTACTATATAGGCAACCAAGTTTGATGCCTGCTTTCATCAAAGAAAGACATTTGCTATTAAAAATATTTTAAAGAAAATTCGCTCCCATAACGCACTTGCTGCGTCCAGAGATTTTTCTCGTTAACCCGGTTCTACATAGGTTTTTACGATAGGAATGAAGGGCATCTATTTTCAGACGCACTGTACAAACGATGAAATTTACAAAAGTTTTAAATTGAAAAAAAAAATAACACAATGGGATATTTATCTGTGCACCTACCGTTTACATCATGTTGAATTACGTTGTTCTTTTGGCTCTGGCAATTTTCTTTTGACGTACAAATGAAAAGAGATTATTCCAATAAATAAAACATGGACGTTGGACCATGGGAACCGAAATATTCAGCAAAACAACATAACAACTCTTCAGACATATTGACCACACACACGGCTGTCTTTTATATATGAAGACGTAATACGTATTGTCTTGATTTTGTTTCGCAGAGGTTTTACAATACATACCTACTGATTAATATGTCTTTCTTGTGCATATACCTATATTCATTTCTTCTATCGATTTTACTTTTTATGTGGTTGTATTCTTAAATACACCATTTGGTGTTTTACTGTTAAATTTGAAGAAAAGCTGCCTCAATTTTAGAGAATTTTTATTTAAAAAAAAATTCACTAATAGAGAGGTGAGACTTTGCAAAAATTTTTTCAAATGAGCGCGATTTAGGACCCCTATAACCCATATCCGGGGTCAGTTTCAATTTGTATATGTTTATATATATATATATATATATATATATATATATATATATATATATATATATATATATATATATATATATATATATATATATATATATATGTATGTGTGTGTGTGTGTGTGTGTGTGTGTATCCGTCTGATAACTCAAAAAATAATTAACCGACTTTAATGAAACTCGGCAAGTGCCTTTCTTTTATTAATGGCTTGGATGAGTTCGTTAGGCAGGAAAATCGGACGGGTTTTTCCGGGAAAATTGAGTTTTCTTTTAAAAAAAAATTTTTCTCCGAAAATAACAAAGCTGTTTTGATGAAATTTACTATATATGTTGCCTTGGGAGAGGATTTACTAAGTACCAAAATTCAACTTTCTCAGTTTATAGAAAATTGAGTTATTCAAATTTTAAATTTTCTGTTGAACCAATTTTTTTTCTCCAAAAATTACAAAGTTATTTTAATGAAGTTTTGTGGATATCTTGTCCTAGGAAATACCTTACTACCTACCAAAATTAAACTTTCTAAGATTATAGCTCACTGCAGTGTTAAAATCAATGGTATTTTCCTCACTAATTTAAACACGTGGGTGGGGGACTGACCGAATTCATTCCCAGTTGCTATTGATCTACTTATATTCTCTGAATATGTTAGAAGACGTGGTATCTACTTCATTCCAAGTCACTATTAACCGACTATTTATGAAATCAAATAAGTAAATTAAATCGATTGTCATAAAATATGTAGTGTATTAAGACTAAGGGAAAAAGAAATAAAACATATATAACTGTGCACATTTTGATTATATTTTAGGGTGTGCGGCGCACATCTAGCTCACTAGGAGAAATCCCCACTGCTTAAGAGAGGTATTAATTACCAACCTCGGTATAATATTAATTTTCATTAAGAAAATTCACTAATGGAGAGGTATCGACGGTGAGACTTTTGGAAACTTTCTTCAAATGTGCACGAATTAGGGCCCCTGGAGCCCATTTTCAAGGTCAGTCTTGACGCCAAATTTTTCTTAACAAAAAATTTAAAAATATTTTTTAAACGCAATATCTCCCAAATTGTTGAAGTGATTGAAACGAAAATTTA
Organism: Tillus elongatus; assembly: GCA_964006375.1. NCBI lineage: Eukaryota > Metazoa > Arthropoda > Insecta > Coleoptera > Cleridae > Tillus > Tillus elongatus. Next base: position 27,250,682 of record OZ023268.1, on the reverse strand, counting down.
CATCTTAAAAGAACATAGACAGTTGTGGCTGTGTACAAATTTTCAAGTGTTTTGATCAAATAAAAATCAAGTTATTCTAAAATAATATTATAATAATCCTCGACATCACTTCAGATTCTGTAATGCAATATCTACAATGTTAGACAAAGACAGATGACTTTACCTGTGTTACTATGCTATTTAAATAAATCGTAGATATAAACAAATAGAAGTTACATTATTGCACCCACTAAGCATGGTAACTTACAAATGCTTACCGCAACGTTAAATAATCTACCATTATGCAAGTTAAGTTTGCAACATTTCTAAATGTTTGCAGCCAAAAAAACCAATGCAAACTTACAAATGAAACTTTAACGTAACTTTCAAATATAATATCTCGTTTGCTGGCTTGTTGTTTTTCTCCATTTGTAAGCTCACGTAAAGTTACAATTGTAATGTTACTGAAAGTTTGTTTTAATTTGTAAACAACATTTATTTGAATTCCCTCCGTTTTGGTGATCGTGATAGTTCGATCGTATGTCATCGTCGTCCAATAGCAACACCGACGCCAACAGCGAACTGACTCTGACAAAGCGCCCGGCATTAATTAATGGCGGTTTGTTGTTTACATTTTTTATAATTGCGTCATCATAAGTTGTTATTTGATCTATGTCTATTTATTTTCCTGAAAGTTTTAAAGATTGAACAATCTTATTGTAGCCTGAATTGTTTGAATTTTGGGTAATTAAGTAATTCGTCTGGAATGTAGATAATGAAACATGGAGTATATCGAGAAACATTTCAGGTAAGAATCCCTAAAACAGCAATAAAATTAGTCACTTTTCTGTTGCATAATTATTTTGGTATGTGGCTATTGGTGAATTATTATAAAATGGCTGCATTTATATTTTTGTTTCTTTTTATGAAATATACTCTAACATAATTGCTAATTAAGAATTTTGTTATGTCCTTAGAAGCATCCTGGAGATGTCTTACCTGGTCAGACCAATTCATTTTAAAACGTTCAATATATGGAAACATGTGGCTTATCCATAGCAATCGACATCATAAGAACAGTGCAACAGTACAGTACCCAGCTGCCAGGATTGCTTATTTTGCACTTGTCGCAGTATCCTATGCTATGAAACATTCATATGGGTTAACTCATCAGCAGCGGAACATGTGTTTATCATGCAAAAAAGAGCAATAACGACTGCAACAAGAAAGCTGCCCAAATGTGTTCGAGGCCAATGGGTTACCTAGGTACCCTTCCAGCTATATCCTTCTTCAGTATATGTATTAAAAATATCCAGTGAATGATGAAGCTCTCAACATCAATACCAGGTGCAGGCATGAATTAAAAATACAGTTGCACAAAAAGGAGAAAAGAAAGCAGATGTTTGATTACTTGGGCATCAAATTCCTCAATTTTCTACCTAATGTTATTAAGATGCTCCCCCTAACAAGATTACAGTAGACACTAGTAGGTGTTATAAAACAAAAACCAAGGTGAGGGAATTTATTGGTGCTCTAAAGTAATGTGTATAGTGTTACAGAGTACTTTTATTCATTCTTTGTAGTGTGTTTGTAAGTGCGTTAGGTAAAAGCTTTTGAAGGCAAGTTCCACTAGCCACAGACTTTTTTTATATATACGTAATTCATTGTAGTCATAATTTTGCTTTATTTTAACTCAATGTTTCTGAATGTACACAGACATTGACGGTACTATACTTACTCGATAGGGATAGTTGAGACATGCGTGAACACTTTCAGAGACTGTCGCCATGTTTAAGCTATTTTCGCAGTGAAGTTGTATTCATTTCCCTGCGCTTGATTTATCCATTGCATATCTTACGTTTGCCTAATTAAACTTTCTCTAAAATCGAAATGAACGCACCATTTTATATATTTCTTTTTCACAATAGTATTTGATATGTTGACTTTATTTTATGTAACATATGTTACCACATATTTTAGAAGCTAAAAAAATTCTCGCCTCTCAAAACAAGTAATGCTGCAGAAGACTTTGTCTTTGTTATTGGTGTTTCACACGTTTTTCTAGACGACTAAGAGTTATATAGTAAAACAATATCAAAAACAATTAATTGGTATTCATTTGGAAAATAGAATTTTTGAAATCTGTCAATTAATAACGATATCACGAGTTTAAGTTATCTATTTTGTCGCTGAGTTTTGACTAAACCTGCATTTTAGGCTAAACATGGACACGCTCACTATATGTCTTGACTATCTCTATTGAGTAACTATAGTCGGTACTTATAAAGACAGTGACTTACCAATTTGATGGTCAATAAAGTGTATATATCTATCTATCAGCAGAAGTGAAATGTGTTGTAAGTCTTTAATTTTTTTATGTAATAAAGATTTTATTCTAATTAACATTGTCTTTAAGTCGTTTTTTACAGTTTTACAAGAAGTATATATTATGCATAAATACACCTATATACCTATATTCAGTATCAGTTTGTAACTTGAAATAAATTCAGTTAATCAAATACAGTTTCTTTTTTCAAAAATGCTTGGACACATTGGTTAGTAATTCAAGTTGCAGTCTTTTAAAAAATCTATACAGTATGTACCATATTTGAAAAATGACTTCATCGATAATTTATTTAAATCAACCCTACGTTTTTGTTGACTATTTTTAAAGTTATTACATGTGAAGATGTAGAAAACCAGCAGATTAAAAAATTTTATTCATTGATAACTACACAATTTTTTTTTTCGTGCTTTCAACTCAAGATTTATAATAAAAATTTGAAATTTGGTGGTTTTGTATCGCTTGATGTGTACTTTAAAAATAGTCAACAAAAAGCTAAGGTTGTCATTTACAAAAATTATCAATGACATTTGACACAAATTGTATAATACATTTTTGAAAAGATTGTAACTGAGAATATTATCTGACTCCGAGCATTTTTGAAAAAAAGCTAAAGTTGATTAATTTGAATTATCCCAAGTTACAAACTTGCACTGTATATATAATATATACAATTGAAGATAAGTTGCAAATATAAGTTTAAATTTTACAACTTTGCTAGGTTGTTTTAAAATTGAAGCTTGCTGTAAGGCAACATGTGTAAGTATAAAGAAAGTTTGTAACATCTCACTACAGTAAACTTGCAGTAAAGTTACAAAAGACACACTTGCATATGTAAAGTCACTGGGGGGAACATTTGCCATTTGCAACAAACTTGCAGGAAGCTTTCTGCAAGTAATCTATCAAACTTACACTTGCTTTGAAAAAGATTCTGCAATGTTAATGCAATATTACCTTGCTCAGTGGGCAACCTGTCAGCATGTAGAACATTGAAGAGAAGTACGACAGGGACGCCATCTCGGTGCGGAACCAGGTAGTATGTTGTCACGGCAGCTCTAGTTAACACAAAATATTATAGGTGGAGACGTATACAACGTTTGATATTTTACAACTGACTTTTGATTAACCTAACATATTTAAAACATGGATATAAATGAAAATTGTGAGGTAATGACTTATAACAATACAATTTTGCGTAAAATAGAAAATTTGTATATCAGTAAATTATATCATTACTATTGTGAAACTATTGGGAAAAATAAATATCTAAAATGCTGCGTTCATTTCGATTTTAGAGAAAGTTAAATTAAGCAAACGTAAGAATATGCAATGGATAAATCAACCGCAGGGAAATGAATACAACTTCAATGCGAAAATAGCTTAAATATGGCGACAGTCTCTGAAAGTGTTCACGCATATGTCCTAACTATCCCTATCGAGTAAGTATAGTACCGTCAATGTACATTCAGAAACATTGAGTTAAAGTAAAGCAAAATTATGACTGCAATGAATTACGTATATATAAAAAAAGTCTGTGGCTGGTGGAACTTGCCTTCCAAAGCTTTTGCCTAACGCACTCACACACACACACAGACACACACTACAAAGAATGAATACAAATAGTATGTAACACTATACACATTAGTTTAGAGCACCAATAAATTCCTTCACCTTGGTTTTTGTTTTATAACATCCACTAGTGCCTACTGTAATCTTGTTAGTGGGAGCATCTTAATAACATTAAGTAGAAAACTGAGGAATTTGATTCCCAAGTAATCAAACATCTGCTTTGTTTTTTCCTTTTTGTGCAACTGTATTTTTAATTCATGCGTGCACCAGGTATTGATGTTGCGAGCTTCATCATTCACTGGATATTTTGAATACATATACTGAAGAACAATATGGCTGAAATGGTACCTAAGTACCCCATTGGCCTCGAACACATCAGGACAGCTTTTTCTTGAACCTACGCAGACAATTTTCTTTTTGCTCTTTTTTTGCATGATAAACACATGTTCCGCTGCTGACGAGTTAACCCATATGAATGTTCCATACGATAGGATACTGCAACAACGTGCAAGATAATCAATCCTGGTAACTTGATGGGTACTGTAATGTTCCTTATGATGTCGATTGCTCTGGATAAGCCCCATTCTTCCATAGGTCAATCATATTTAACGTTCTAAAATGAATTGGTCTGACCAGGTCAGACATCTCCAGGCTGCTTCTAAAGACATAACAAAATTCGTATTTATCAAGTAGGTTTTCTTTTTTGTTGAGTATATTTCATGGAAAGAAACAAAAATATAAATGCAGCCATTTTAGAATAATTCACCAATAGCGACATACCAAAATTTAATTATGCTACAGAAAAGTGACTAGTTTTATTGAATTCACACATGTATTTAGTATATAGCTGTTAGGGATTATTACCTGATATACTCCATGTTTCATTATCTACACTCCAGACAACGAATTACTTAATTACCCAAAATTCAAACAATTCAGGCTACAATAAGATTGTTCAATCTTTAAAACTTCCAGAAAAATAAATAGACATAGATCAAATAACAGCTTATGATGATATAAATATAAACAACAATCCGCCATTAATAATTAATGCCGGGCGCATTGTCAGAGTCAGTTCGCTGTTGGCGTTGCTATGTTGCTATTGGACGACGATGACATACGATCGAACAAACACGAACACGAAAACGGGGGGAATTCAAATAAATGTTTACAAATTAAAACAAACTTTCAGAAACATTACAATTGTAACTTTACGTGAGCTTACAAATGGAGAAAAACAACAAGCCGGCAAATGAGATATTACATTTGAAAGTTATGTTGAAGTTTCATTTGTAAGTTTGCATTGGATTTTTGGCTGCAAACATTTAGAAATGTTGCAAACTTAACTTGCTTAATGGTAAATTATCTAACGTTGCGGTAAGCATTTGTAAGTTACCATGCTTAGTGTGGTTTTTAATGTTTCTTAATCAAGCCCCGAAAACAGGACCCCATAGACTTTAATATTATTGTATAACCAGGAGAAATAACTAATGCATTATGTAGTAATAGCAACCATATCGGCATTTTTATAGTTTGTCTCCGTGCGGAGACAACATTTGGTAGGTTCGTTGGGTTAAATTTAGTACCACGGGCGTCAATGTTCTTTGCAAGTGTCAAGACCATATCCAGTATAGTCTTGGACAAAATTTAGATTCATACAGTCGCGAATTGCGACATCGCCGCGAAACGTATTCCTATTGGTTTATTTAAAATAACATCGTAAAACTGCTGTTTTTTTTTTAGATTTTATAAATGTGTTCGTCTGATTTTTGTGTGCACACAGTTAGAAGTGATTTTTAATAAAACTTATGGCTCTTAACACACGATCTAAATGTCATCTCTACTTTTAAGTTTGTGTAGCTCCGATGTTAATTAAGGGCCACCCTTTATTATACTTATTTATCTTGTGCTTATATATGTAATATAAACATAAAAAAGTGCTTTAGTGCTTTTTTCGATATTATCTGAAAAAGGCATTGTAGGCGACGTTGTGGGATGTAATTTCGATAAACTTACAGTTACTGCATTTAGGGTTTTTGTAATTTTTTCAGAAACATGCTTAGAACCCTCCTTAGATGCACAAGCCACAAGGCAAATTTGGTGCAAACAACCACTAAGAAACTTAAGTGACCAAGAAAAGATAGGGTTGCTGGGTGGGGAGGAAATATCAGCGGAAAATGCTGAAACAATATTTAGTCGGACTTTTAAAAAATGCGTTTTTCACATTTTGCAGCAATAGCTCCTTCAAACCCTGTCTACGCCGCACCACATCCTTATTCGCCCAGGTCCAGTAACTTTCTTGGAGGTTGCTCCCAAGAAATTTTTCTTGTGCTTTATGCTTTGCAGGTAGTTGTATGCATGCACGAGGGGAAGAAGAACCGACTGTGATTTTGGGTGAGGGCGCAGAAACTCTCTTCGACCTGTGAATTCTTCTTCCCCTTCTGCATGCATACCATCATCCTCAATGCGTGAACCACGGGATTTTTTTATGTTCAGCTTTCTAGTGTATTTTTTGTTTAGTATGTTTCCTGTTTATCAATTTCTTTGTTTGAGTTCTCTATAAATATACTGTATATACTGTATAAATATTTATGATAGAGCTCATGTTTTTGCTTGCCTCCCTTTACCCTATTTTTTTTACTGTTACTAAGTAAATAAAATAATGTTTTATAACTTTTAATAAAGAGTGATCCAACTTGAGTTTCCGAACCTGTTTAAAAAAAAACAGACAAATTTAAAGAAATATTCGGATTTGTTTTTATTAATTAAAAATATTATGTATTTCATTAATGGTGAAAAATAATATCGATTAAATGGCCGCGTGACCTTCAACAGCAACCGATCCTTTTAAGGTAATTTCCGATTACTTTTTCGAAGGTTTCGGGCGGTATTTCCGCTAGCACTTGGCGGATGTTGGCTTTTAGGCGCTCCAATGTTTCAGGTTTGTTGTCGTAGACACGACTACGCGTTGGAACCACAAAAAAGTCAAGTGGCGTCAAGTCGCATGATCTTGGCGGCCAGTTGACTTCACCAAACGTGAAATGATGCGACCTGTTAAATTTTCACGCAAAACATCCAACGTTGCACCCGCTGTGTGACAAGTTGCGCCGTCTTGTTGGAACCACTTGTCGTCGATGTCAACATCTTCGATTTCATGCCAGGAATAATCGGCTATCATGCGCCTATAGCTCTCACCATTGACCGTTACATTGTTTTCAAAAAAGTAAGGCCACAATGCACACCAAACAGTTACTTTTTGGCAATATAATGAAGTATCGTGGATCAGATGAGGATTTTCCTCGCCCCATATTCGACAATTCTGTTTCTTGACAAATGAAAATGTGCCTCGTCAGAGAAGAAATTTGTTTATGAAAAGTCTGCATCAACTTCCTGCTGCTCTAACACCCAATGTGCTTAAATTATTCGCTGTCAATGGTCTCTCAGCTTTAGTTCTTGTGTTAACTGAATCTTATACGGCTTTAGATGCAACTCCTGGTGCAAAATTCTCCAAAGAGAGCCGTAAGATAAGCCTAAAAGCTGTGAACGCCGACGAATCGACCCTTCCGGGTCTCCGGCCACACTTTCACTTACAGCAGCAATATTTTCTGCTGATTGGATGCCACGATGATGCACATGCCCTATCCTATCTCCAATGCTTCCATTCTCTTGAAATTTTTGCACTACGTTGCGAATTGTTCGCTCGGTAGGACGATTAAGTTGACCATAATCTTCCCGCAATTGTCTGTGCACAGTTCGTACAGAATTGTTATATATGTAAAACAATTCAACAATTTTAACGCGCTGAGCGGTGGTTAAGCGATCCACTTCGTAAACGTATAGTATCAGACTTGACAGTTGACACTAGAAAAACATGTGCTTTTTGACAACTTCTTGATTTACGGTGCTGCTAACACAGGAAACTCAAATTGGATCACCCGTTATAAGGTAAATCACCATAATTAATTGCTCTTATGAAAATTCACTACCTTAACGCACTTGCTGCCTCCAGATATTTTTGTCTTTGAACCTAGAGATCTACATTTTAGTGTGTAGTTGATTTTCAATGATATAAACGCGCGTACCAACTTTAGTTGCCCTTACTTTATCATTTCCGGAGATACAAAAATTTTCTGAAAATAAAACGCAAGATCCCGGGAAAAACTGGGCAGATTTTCTTGGCTAACGAACTTATCTAAGCCATTTGCAAAAGGAAGGTACTCACAAAATTTGATCAAAATCGGCCCATTCTTTTTTATGTATATGTATACAGGGGGCGACAAACTCGATGGCCTATTAGAACTATCTAGAACGATAAAAGGTAGGAATTAGGAATGAAGATTATGAGATTATGGTCATATAAAGCAGTGATCTTTATTTTAAAACTATTTTTAATAATGCGGTGTTTCCAGATCCTCTTTTACCAAATACAAACTCTGATTTTTCTTAGAGAACACCTTTTTTTTCAGCAACATACCACGAGGGCTTACAGCCTAAATACTATTGTACCGTAGGTGTCGACAAGGAGGAAAGAGGCAACTTGTTAATTCTGGACTTGAAGGTTTGGAGGTTCGGAGGAAAAGGAAAAACATGCGCCGGTAAGGAATTCCACAACTTGGAAGTCCTCGGGACAAAAGAGCGGGCATAACAAGATGCTCTATGTCTGGTGACCTGGACAGTAAAAGGGTGCATTCGCTCTGTTCCCCTGGTACATCTGTTGGGGGCAGCAGGTGGAGGAACTATCGAAGAAAGCTCCTCTGAGCAGTGCCCGTGCAGATATCTATAAGAGAGAGAAGTCGCCAACGGCATGTCGGTGAGCAAGCGATGGCAGCCTTTGGGTGAGGGTAGGGTCACTAACGAGACATATAGCTCTCTTCTGAATAGAGTCCAGGATAGCGAGTGTAGAAGCGACAGCAGCACCCCAGATGTGGGAGCAGTATTCGAGGTTTGGTGTTATTTGTGAAGTATATAAGGTATAGAGATTAGCTGGTGAAAAGTATTTGCGAGCCCGGAAGAGGAAACCTAATTTCTTAGCAGCCGCTTCTGAAATTCATGTGACATACTGGTGCCAATTGAGATTTCGATCCACAGAAATTCCAACAAGTGAAAAGGACTCGTTACTTTGAATAACTTGGTTGTTCATTGTGATGGTTCTATAGGTTATGACATTTTTAGATTCCACGAAATATTCTGGAACTTTTCTTGTATAACCTATCTTTCACTTATCTCGTGCCGTTTACGAGATAAAAATTATTTTTTAAGAAATTGGGCAACTAGCATCTGTGGATAAAAAAATGTTTTCTTTTCAACCAGCATAGCTGGAGGCCTGATTTTTCGGTGTTTGTTCCTTAGTATTCCAATATATTTGATTTTAGAACGTGCAGCCTGTGATTCTCTATAACTTTTCCTATTACACTTTTTTTTGTATTGTGAATAATAATGGAAAAACTTCTGGACGCAGAAAGTGCGTTATGGTAGTGAATTTTCATAAAAATGTTTTTAATAGCAAACATGTTTTTTTAAGAAAGCAGGAATCATTCTATATAGTAGAAACAATGTGCCATGTTTCATCAAAATAACTTTATTGTTTGAAAATGTACAAAAATTTCCGAAAGTAAACTTAAATTCTTCCCGAAAAAACTGGTTTCCTGGTCAACCTTATAGGTTAATAGCAAATTGAGGTATTCAAATTTAAAGCATTTAATGAAAATTCGATACCATAACGCACTTGCTGCGTCCCGAATTTCTTTTCTTACAAAGATGTATTATATTTCGATAGAAATTGCAAAAATGCAATAACATAGGGCGTGTTCGATTCAAAAAAAAAGAAAATTTGAATCACCAACGACTTATGGATGAAGCTCAAGACACCCTATAATTAATGTATAGCTTTTTTTTCGTAACTTGCATAATAACGGATATATTGAGCTTTAATGATTGTTTAAGAAAATTTGACAAAAATGATATACCATTAAACGATCAATTCTATAGCCAACACTACTGCCAAAGCATCAGAGAAAGGGTCTATTTTAAATTAATTTTCTGGGAATATTTTAATAAAATGAAGGACGATGACGATTGAAACTAAGAGTTTAGGCTTTGTAAAATATTATTCTTGAGACATTTTCTTTCCATATCTCATATTAATTTCAGGTTCATTGCCTAAATATTACCAATTTTGACGTTTTAAATCGCGACGTTTTGAGGAAAACCCAAATTTATTTTTCTTTAAATGCCTGTAACTATTTGTCCTTTAACCTACAGAGCTAAATTTTGGTAGGTGGCTTACATATGATGATATGAACCCGCGTACCAAATTTGGTTGCCCTTACTTTGTTAATTTCGAAGATATAAATTTTTTTCGAATGAAAACTCAAAATTTTCCCGGAAAACCTCGTCCGATTTTCCTGACTAACGAACTTAAGCCATTTACAAGAGGAACGTATGTGCCAAATTTTATCAAAGGCGGACCATTATTTTTTGAGTTATCGGTGTGATACATATATAGATATGGGTTCTAGGGGTCCTAGTTCGCGCTCATTTGCAAAAATTTTTTAAAATTCAAAAGTCGGGATCTCTCTATTAGTGAATTTTTTCTACGAAAATTCACTAAAATGATCTTTACCGCTCAAATGCGCCACCCTGTATGTACAGGGTGGGCAACTTAAAACGGTCGCTGGCCATATCTCACTGTACAGCTTCAGGAAAAAAACTGTCATGAAGAAAGTTGCGTTGATAAATCGCTGAAAATTATTTCCAAGTTTCTAAAATCACCGCTAGAGGGCGCAAGAACCACTGCTGGTCGGAAACCGCGACTTTTATCACATTTTCCCCAATTTAGTGGTACGCTTGATACATGGAGAGTGATGGCCGAGCAACGAATGTTAATTCATGCCTCGCATACTTTTTGATATTTTTAGCGAATTTCCATGAACAAAAGTTCGCTAATATATAGGTCACGATGAAAAGCTTTTGAAAAAATTTCTTCAGATATGCGCGAATTTGGGTCCCTAGAACCCAAAACCAAGGTACGTTAAAACTTATATATATATATATATATATATATATATATATATATATATATATATATATATATATATATTGTGTGTGTGTATCCGAGAGATAACTCAAAAAATACTATACTGATTTCAATCAAACTTGGCAAAAATCTTGTTTGGGTGAAAATCGAGGTCGAGTTCGTTAATCAGCCTTTATGTTCAAGTTTGGGAAAACTTTATGAAAACGCTATATATTTGTAAGTATCAGAGTAACTGAAATGAGAATTTACATGTGGTCAGAAATAGTGCAAATAAACCTATGTTGTAAATTTTAAGTAATTTGGTACACAATATTTAGAGTTTTTTTTCAAATTAAAAATAAAATTCCTAAGACATGCGTTGAAACAACTTAATGGTTAAAGTCCAATGCCTGACAGACAGAGTAGCTAACTGCCACGCGTAGATTAATTCATACAACAGGTACAACCATACTTTAACAGAATTAACAGAAAACATACTACCCGAACCAATAATCGTGAAATCTTGGCCGCAATTTTGGAAAATGACAGACGACATGAAATTAAAAATTTGCCAAGTGATTGTTATTTAACTGGCGGATTCACTCAATTATTAAAATACACTACACTTGTAGCTTTATTAACGGCTCCAAATACAGTTTTAGCGCAGCATAGATATATAATGCTGTCGCATAATATAGCAGAAATTAAAAAAAAATCAAGCAGTCTGTATACAAATGATTCTAAAATAGTTACTTTTATCTTTAAACTTAAACATAAGACGTCGTATAAGACCGAAACAGTCGTGGGATGTGTTTCAATAGTAATTCTACTAATTTTGTAATTAACAATTGTTAGTATATATATAAGATCCCGGGCATAAAGCCGATCTAAAGTATGACGCAAAAAGAACGTTAGTTGACGTGTGTCTAGCAAAGGTGTAGATAGGTTTTTTCTTGGGGAGGGTATTCCAAAAATACAAAGGTAAACAAAATTACAAATACAAAGGCTTAACAATGTATTGAATTAAAATAATTGAACAAAAAATTGCAAAAATATTAATAAACAACAAAATTAAATATTTCCCACATTGGATAACAAAAGTCTAGCGACGCACCAAGTTTATTATGGTGAATTTTCATAGAAATGATCTGCACCAAACATTTTTTATTAAATGCTTATAACTTTTTTTGTAACATATAGATCTGTTTTGTATATAACTTAATGTTTATAACATAAACCTACATTACAAATTTGGTTACCATAGGTCTGTTATTTTCGGAAATAAAAAAATGTTCCAATGAAAACCCAAAATGGAAAACTTGATCCAATTTTTCTGGATAACGAACTTATCCAACCCACTTACAAAAGGAAGGTACCTGCCAAATTTTATCAAAATTGGACCATTGCTTTTTTGAGTTATAGTGTGAAATTTTCCTACGAATATTCACTAAAAACAATTAAAAAATCAAACTCGAAATCAGAATAATGCCAGGGTTCTCTTTTTTTTCGCAAATCGCTCCAAAACCTTTTCGTCATTTGTGAGAATGCTCTAATCCTTATACATAAAGGCTAGTCCATCTAACCCCTGTTGTCCCATTGTGAAGCTGAACCAAATTTTAAACGTTCTTAACGCGGAAAAATACTTTTCTGCAGATTCCACACTTGCAGGAAAACCTGCAAAAAATCTCTATGCGAGATGTACCTATGTCACGCAATACTTCTTTATCGGATAATTTGAGAGTTTCAATAAGCACCTGGAGACCTGTTGTTCTATTTTGTAACACAAAAATTCAGCTGTACCTAAATCCGAATCCAACGTTACTCGTAAAAAATCTGGACTCTTATTATTATTTTCCTATTCCAGCAAATATATACATTTGCTTTTGAAGATGAAATGCTGGCGTCATTTTTTCTATTATAACTGCAGGAATGATATTTTCATTTTTAGGCAAAACATTTTTTAGTACTAAAGCAAAACTTGAGATCTTCCATGATGTTCTTTAATAGAGAAACGAAAATTCCAGTGTCATAATATGTCTGGGGGATTTCCCTTTGAACGTTAGTATGATTGAAACCTTAGTAAGACGTCTCTGTCTATAGTGTTTATACGAGGAAACCTTATGGAAATATTTAACTCATTGCGCAGTTTGTCAATTTCTTCATACAATCTCGTGAAGCATCTATCTCCGCTCATACTTCTTTCTTTTAGCAGATCTAAAAGCAACGAACTGATTTTTCAGCATATTTCCTTTTAAAAGTTTAAAAAAAAATTGCGAAAATGCAGGTCCAAGAAGCATATTCACAAAAAATTTTTATGAGTTTTACTTAAAACGAGATTTTCTCATTAAAAAAAAATTCCAACCTAGTAATTTTTCTCCCTCGGTCTTAGGGGGAGGATAAATACCCCCATTACCCCTCCTTATCTACGCCCTTGGTGCCTAGATGGCGCAGGTGGCATGGACCTTGGCTCCTAAGCAGAAGGTTACGCGATCAAATTCAGCTCGATGAATGTGTGTTTTATTTTGACATTTGGAGAAACAATAGTGCACAGTTTATAAATTGGCAGATACTTTAATTTTCTAAAGATGAATTAAGTTTCCTTCTGGAAATCTTCTGTATAAATTTAATAAAATTTGTAATACAAGTTTCTTTTAAAGATAATTACACTCTCTACAGATAAAGCAAAATTTTGTCCTTTACCTTCATAGAAAATTGATTTTTGGGCACTTTTCTGAAAAGGAGTTAGAAGGCAAGATTTTTTTTTGCGAATAGAGAGAAAGCGATGGTAACACTTTCGAAAGAATTCTTGAATTGTGCGCGTACTAGGACCTCTAAAATCGATCTTCAAGGTATGTGTAAGTTTAAAGTATTAACTTTACTAATATGCCCCTCATTTAAAGAAATTGTTTCAAAATTCAAAAGTCGGGAGCTCCTCGTTACAGAATTTATTCTAAGAAAAAAACCGAGAGATTATAAAAGCAACCTTATAAAAATTTGGCTATCCACTGAAAATGATATAAAATGAGTGATAGCAACGGCAACCTATACATAACACGTGATAAAGAGATTGTGCTGGTGTCTGATCGACAGGGATTGACGTTACCAAATTGCCAGCAATTTACCTAAATACAGTCATTACATCATTAATATTAGTGTATCTTATACATAAAGACCCGCGTCCATCAAAAACGATTTTATTACTAACTTACGCTATAATTAATCTTATTATCCCGATATTCAAATGCATTTTCATTATTTATTCCCTTTTATGCCTTTTTCTGTCCAATATGTAAGGCTGAAAGAGTTAATTGCGAAATTGGACGTTTGGCATAACATAGCTTGTCAGTTTATAGGCAGTCATGATTGAGGAAAACAGACGCGTTCAAAATATCTCTACTAATCTCCAAGAATTATTTAAATCGGCTGTATTTCTAGGAACGCTATATAGCTATTGTTTTGCCTATTCAAACAACAACAACAACAATCATAATAATAATAATTTTAATAATAATAATAATAATAATAATAATAATAATAATAATAATAATAATAATAATAATAATAATGATGATGATAATCATAACAATAAAAATAATAATAAATAATTTCAGCACAGAATAATAATAATAATAATAATATTAATTTATTTACTGATAATATACAGTCTGGCTTTTCACAAACAATACAACAACAATATAACATAATTTATATTGACATTTTTTTCCACAATCAGCAAATAATAGTAAACCGACAAAGTCATAGACTGTGTGTCGGTAAACTTCAACATACATTTGCCTACCTTGTAGGTGATTGAACAGAAATGTGTCCCGAACCAAACTCACATAGTGAACAAAAGGATATTACCACCACATACACCCACACACAGAGAGCTACCTACACATTTGCAATCCTATACACTCGGTAAATACCTTCCTTTTGCAATTAGCTTGGACAAGTTCGTTAGCTGGGAAAAGCGGCACAGGTTTTCCCGGAAAATGTTGTATTTTCTTTCGAAAAAAATTTATATCTCCGGAAATGACAAAGTAAGGGCAACCAAATTTCGTACACCGGTTTGCGTCATCATGCGTAACTTATCTACCAAAATTTAGCTGTGTAGGTTGAAAGATAAAAAGTTATAGGCGTTTAAAAAAAAGGGGGTTTTCCTCAAAACGTCAAAGTCGCGATTTAAACGTCGAAATTGACAACATTTAGGCAAAGAACCTGAAATTAATACAGGCCACGGAAATAAAATGTCTCAAACAAATGTTTTACAAAGCCTAAAGTCTTAGCTTCAACCGTTATTGTCCTTCATTTTACTAGAGTTTATCGTTAATGGTATATAAGTATTGTCGAATTTTTGTAAAAAAGCAATAAGGCTCAATATATCCGTTAATATACAAGATACGAAAGAAAATTGTATAACGAACTGCCAGATCTCTCTGAGGCCTCGGGTTGTACACACTGAGATCTCACAGACGATCTCCGGCGAGATTTGGGGAGTAGGCAGATTTAGGCCTTAGAGTGTCCTTATATATTTCCTTTACCTCTTGAAAATGGCTCCAAAACAGGAGCCGAAACGTCGAGTTTTAATAAATTTTGAACGCGGTTCCACCTGAGAACCAAGTATGTATCATATATATATATATATATATATATATATATATATATATATATATATATATATATATATATATATATTACACCGATAACTCAAAAAATAAAGGGCCGATTTTGGTGAGTGCCTTCCTTTTGCAAGTAGCTCGGATATGTTGGCTAGCGAGGAAAATCTGTGCAGGTTTTCCCGGAAAATATTGTGTTTTCTTTCGAAGAAAGATTATATCTCGGGAAATAACAAAGTAAGGGCAACCAAATTTGATGCGCAGGTTTACATCATTTAGGTAAAGTACGTACGAAAATTTAGCTCTCTAAGTTTAAAGATAAAAAGTTATAGGCAGTTCAAGAAAAATAAATTGGGGTTTTCCTCAAAACGTCAAACTCGCAATATAAAACGTCAAAATTTAGGCAAAGAACCTGGATCTAATACGATCTATGGAAAGAAAGCGTCCCAAGAAGAATGTTTTACAAAGCCTGAAGTCTTCAACCGTCATTGTCCTTCATTTTACTAAAATGTTTCCAGAAAATGTATTTCAAATAGACCCTTTCTCTGATACTTTGGTAGTAGTCTTAGCTATAGAGTTTATCGTTAATGGTATATAAGTTTTGTCGAATTTTTGTAAAAAAGCAATAAGGCTCAATATATTCGTTAATATACAAGATACGAAAGAAAATTGTATACATTAATTATTGACCTACATCTTAAAAAATATTTCTACAATCACAGGTTGCCCTTGAGTGTGAAATTATAATTGTCAGCAGACATTTTGTTATCGTTGATATTAAAAAAACCGGTTTGATCAGGTTGACTAAAATAAAATCATTCATGCGATTAATAACGAAAAATAACTGCTACGTTTATAATTAGGAAGGTACTTCACTTTTCTAAATATGAATTAAGTTTCCTCCTGGAAAGCTTTTATAACTTTAATGAAATTTGTTTCTTTTAAACAGACTTACACTATCTATAGATATAGCAATTTTTTTAGCTTTATTGAAATTTGAGTTTTGGGCATTTTTCTTAAATGGAGTTAGGACACAAGATTTTTTTGATAATAGAGAGATATCGATGGTAAGACTCTCGAAAGGATTCTTCAAATGTGCAAGTACTAGGACCTATAATATCGATATGCAAGGTCTGTGTAAAATATTAAAATATGAAAGTATTAATTTTACTAATATGCCGTATAATAATAGTGTACAATTCTTATGAAAATTCACTACTATAACGCACTTGCTGCATCCCGAAATTTTTACTCAATACTTGTCGGCTGTTTTGGATGCGGCTAAACAGGCTGAGGTATTTTAGAATTTTTCCGGGAAATAGTAAACAAAAAAAAAAAACTCTGGACGCAGCAAGTGCGTTATGGCAGTGAATTTTTATAAAATCCTTTGAATATCAAATATGTCTTTTTAATGCAAGCAGTCATCATTTTAGTTACCGGTATAACCTATATAGTAGAAACAATGTGCCATATTTTATCAAAATAACTTATTGTTTGAAAATGTACAAAAAATTTCCGACAATAAACTTTAAACGTTGGTTTCCCAGCCAACAAACCTTCGGTTAATAGAAAATTGAGTTATTGAAATTTGAAGCATTTAATGAAAATTTGTTACCAAAACGCACTTACTGCGTCTTTTTTTTTTCTTACAAAATAATTTTATAAGATGCAGCTCAAGATACCCTATAATTAACTTATACAATTTTTTCTCGTCTCTTGTATAATAATAATTATATTGAGCTTTAGCGTAGAAACGTTTCACCCTGTATATATGTATTCCAGGGGGCCTAGTTTGCGCTCATTTGAAGAAATCTTTTTAAAATTCTAAAGTTGTGGTCTCCTCATTGACGAATTTGTTGTACGAAAATTAGGTAAACATTATGTACCGTTAAACCATAAACTTAACTAAAACTACCGTCAAAGCATCAGAGAAGATAACTAGCCTGTTTCATATCAGTCTCTTTTTTAAAACTTCCATCATTTATATGTGTTGATAAAACATAACAAACAATGTTTAGTCCACCCACTAACATAAAGAAATAATTTGCACTTGTATATAAAAATGTCCCAAATAACACAAATAATTTGCAGCTGAAACTGATAGCAATAAACATAACATATAAAGAATCTCATATTATAGGATAAACCTCAGTTACAGCGTCTAACAGACCTGCGCAATAATATCAAATGTTCTGTTACTAGGCAACGACATACTAGATCTCATATAAGCGAGGTTTACCATTGTCAATGAAACGCGATAATATTAAAAATAAATGTTTCAAATTTGAATAGCTCAATTTCTTGTAAACCTAGAAAGCTGAATTTTGGCACATAGTTTGGTATTTCCCAAAGCAATGTGTACACCAAATTTCATTGAAGTATCTTTGTAATTTTCGGAGAAAAATCTTTTTTTTCGAAAGGAAACTCAAAGTTTTTCCCAAAAACCTTCTCCGATTTTCCTGGCTAACAAACTCATCCAAGCTATTAATAAAAGAAAGGCACTTGCCGAATTTCACCAAAATCGGTTAATTATTTTTTGAGTTATCGGTTGGATACATATATATATATATATATATATATATATATATATATATATATATATATATATATATATATATATATATATATATATATATAAAATAAAAATCGAAACTGACCCCGGATATGGGTTCTAGGGGCCCAAATTCGCGCTCATTTGAAAAAATTTTTTACACAGTCTCACCATCGATATCTCTCTATTAGTGAATTTTTTTAAATAAAAATTCACTTAAATGTTTGATTTTTGGCATTGACTGGAAAAATCTGTCTTTGGTCAAAATATACGTACACTAATGTACGCGATGTGAGAACGGAACCATTTATATCCTTTAGAGACCCACTTTACCGATTTTCTTCTTTATTTATTTGATCGCTTATTTCGGTATCAGCGTAGAATGCAGATAAATATAGTAATGAATTTGTGCCATAAAACAAAACGTGACTTGAAAGCTAAATATATCACAGGTAACAAAAGCTGACAATAGAGTCATCAAAGACCGTTGTAAAATGTAAATTACATACGCAATATTGTGGCTTTGTGCATTATAAAATCTAATTAACTAGTAATTACTTTTGTTTTCAATGTGGCATTTAATTTGAGTCTAAAGCAAGTTATATACTTCACAAATAAGACCAAACCTCGAATACTGCTCCCACATCTGGGGTGCTGCTGCCGCTTCTACACTCACTATCCTGGACTCCATTCAGAAGAGAGCTATACGTCTCATCGGTGACTATACCCTCACCCAAAGGCTGCCATCTCTTGCCCACCGACGTGCCGTTGGTGACCTCTATCTATTTTATAGATATCTGCACGGGCACTGCTCAGCGGAGCTTTCTTCCATAGTTCCTCCACCTGCTGCCCCCAACAGATCTACGAGGGGAACAGAGCGAATGCACCCTTTTACTGTCCAGGTCACCAGACATAGAACATCTTGTTATGCCCGCTCGTTTGTCCCGAGGACTTCCAAGTTGTGGAATTTTTTGCCGGCACATGTTTTCCCTTCTCCCCCGAACCTCCAAACCTTCAAGTCCAGAATTAACAAGTTTCCTCTTTCCTCCTTGTCGACACCCACGGTACGATAGTATTTAGGCTGTAAGCCCTCGTGGTGTGTTGTTGAAATAAAAAAAATATAAAAAAATAAAAAAAGTGTGATGGACATTATTTATGCTTCTAAATTAATACATTTATTATTTGTATGAGATGAATGTTAGTCGAAATTCTGCCTGCTGCAAGTACGATAGAGGTTTTTTGCGTGTACAATATCGAATGTTACACGGGTTTGAAGATTTTGCATCCGTTTTAAAGCCCATAACGTGCAGAAACGTTTCAAACGATTCCCGGGTCAATGATGGTGATGGTTACTTTGTAGTTTATACTAAATATCAATAATTTATTTCTTGAAAAGTAACGGTCTGCTGTAGAATTTTGTACAGCCAACCAACGCACCAGCAGCTGAGCTGATGAGATCGTAGAATTTTAATTTTGTGAAAATGGTTTATGATTTTGCCAACGAATCAATTTTATTCCTAATAGGATTCTGGCACAGTATTCTAAGGACAATGGCCTAGGGGTGAACCAACTTAAGACGAAAGTTATGCGCTTTTCTCGCGGAGGTTCTGCTAGGCATGGTGGCCTTAATCTGTAGTATGTTGGGATAAAACTAGAGATAATAAGAGAGTATGTTTGGAGTCTGTTTTTCTTCATCTTGCACATTTCTTCAGATGGGGGCGTCTGTCGTATCCAAAAGCGCTCAAAGTAGTCGCTCAGTTATATCTGTTATGGAAAGGTAGAAAATTGATTTTCTTTATTTATTTTTATTTCAACAACACACCAGAAAGGCTCACAGCCTAAATATTATCGTACCGTGGGTGTAGATAAGGAGGAAAGAGGCAACTTGTTAATTCTGGACTTGAAGATTTGGAGGTTCGGAGGATAAGGAAAAATATGTGCCAGCAAGGAATGCCACAACTTGGAAGTCCTCGGGACAAAAAAGCGGGCATAATAAGATGTTCTATGTCTGGTGACCTGGACAGTAAAGAAGTGCATTCGCTCTGTTTCCCTGGTAGAACTGTTGGAGGCAGCAGGTGGAGGAACTATGGAAGAAAGCTCCTCTGAGCAGTACCCGTGCATATATGTATAAGAGAGAGAGAGAGAGAGAAAGAGAGAGGTCACCAACGGCATGTTGGTGGGCAAGGGATGGCAGCCTTTGGGTGAGGGTCGGGTCACCGATTAGACGTGTAGTTCTCTTCTGAATAGAGACCAGGATAGCGAGTGTAGAAGCCGCAGCGGCGCCCCAGATGTGGAAGCAGTATTCGAGGTTTGGCCTTATTTGTGAAGTATATAGGGTATAGAGATTAGCTGGGGAAAAGTATTTGCGAGCCTGGAAATGGAAACCTCATTTCTTAGCAGTCGCTTCTCTAATTGATGTAACATGTTGGTGCCAATTGAGATTTCAATCCACAGAAATGCCAACAAGTGAAAAGGACTCATTACTTTGAATAACTTGGTTGTTCATTGTGATGGGTCTAGGGCTGGTGTATCTCTTACGAGATAGAAGGCAAGATTGAGATTTGGTGGAGTTGAATTGTATAAGATTTCTACTTCCCCAGTCCAATATTTTTTAGAGATCCACAGAGGCAGAACCCTCCATGAGTCTGCGAGCATCATCTAATTGGGCTAAAGATACAGGCTTAGAATAGTGTATATTGAGTGGAGGGTGCTGTCCTCCGCGTAACTGTGAACTGGGTTGGATGCGCTAGAGAGGGGTCATTGATGTTGAATAGAAACATAGTAGGGGCTAAATCTGAATCATGAGGGACTCCTGCATTAATTGGATACAGTTCAAAGGAATGGCCGTCCACGACAACAGATATGCTCCCGTTGGAGAGGAGATTTGCTGTCCAGATACAGAGTTTTTGTGGTAGGCCATAGGCCGAAAGTTTATTAAGCAGCGCTACGTGCCAGACCTGGTCGAATGCTTTGGATATGTCTAGAGCGACAATATGCGAGTCCATAGACTTGTGCAAAGTATGGGTGGCAAAGGAAAGGAGGTCGGTAGTTGATTTGCGCTGACGGAATCCATACTGCCTGTTGTGGATTAGACTGTGTTGTTCAAGAAATTTTAGTAATTCGGTGTTTATATACATTTCCATCACTTTAGAGACGGCGGAAAGGAGAGACATAGGTCTGTAGTTGCTAGGAACCGCTTTGGATCTTTTCTTGGGGACGAGTTGTACTCGAGCGGTTTTCCAGTTACTAGGGAATATGCCTCTATTGTAAGATGTCTAAAACAGACGAGTCAGAACAGGAGCAACTTCTGGTGCGCATTTTTTGAGACCAATTGCTGGGATCTCGTCAAGGCCAGAGGATTTCCTGGTATTAATAGAAGAGAGCACCTTTCGTACCTTTTTAGTTTGGAAAAGGATTACCGCCATTTTATGTGCGATATTGAGGACTGTTGGTGGTTGGACATTTGGAGGCGGGTTGAGAGTGGAATTGGCAGCGAACAACGAGGAAAATAGCCCAGCCTTGCCCAGGACGGTAGAAACAATTTCATCCCCTGAAACAAGAGGTGGAAACGTGCCGTCGCAGAAATTATTCCCAATAGATTTTGCAAGAGTACAGAAGGGTTTCCTGCCGTTGGAGCTTAAGAGGACTTTGTTTTTAATGTGGTTATTAAACGAGTTTTTGCCTCAGAAAGAATGCGGATATAGCGGTTTCTTACGTCGTTAAATACTTGACGGTTTCTTGACTATGATTGTGTAGAACCGTTTTGTGAGCCTTGACCGTTTCAAACCTGGCCTTGTCACAAGATTTAGAGAACCAAGGCTTTTGAGTGGCTGAAGAGGTTTTCTGTGTACGTGGAATAAATAATTCCATGCCACCTTCGATAAGTTTGGTGACGTTTTGTGAGATATCAGAGGGGCCAGGATGAGAGAAGCAGGCAGACGCCAATGGAAATGAGGAAAAGTAATCCCACATTTCTTACCAGTTTGCGGAGTTGTAGTGCCAAACTATACGTGGATGTGATGATTGTGTGACCTCGGGCTGCATTATGGTCCACGCCGTGGTCTGAGCGACCAAGTGGTGCGGTGACTGATGTCTTATAGCATTCAGGTTTTGTAGTAAGAAGAAGATCCAAGGGATTTAAGCTGTGTGTTGGGATGCAAGGAAAGTAAGTAGCTTGCTGAACCATATTGGCCAAAGAATTTCTGATTATAAAGGCCTCCGCTGCTCTCCCATGTGGATCGGTTTTTGAAGATCCTAGTCATTCCTTATTATGGACATTGAAGTGACCAAGAATAGCGACCTCAGAAGAAGGATATCCAGAAATCAGATGGTCGCTTTTTTCAGAAAGGTAGTCGAGGGGCTGGACAAAGTTGTGGTCAGAAGGTGACGGTAAATGCAACAGATGAATTTAGTTGCAGCCCTGCGAGAGAGTATCATCCAAAGTATATCTTTTCTTCCAGCTTCTAAATTGGGAAGTCTGGTGCAGGGTAGATTGCTACGGACGTATGCGCACACACCTCCATGCAATCTAAAGGAAGTGAGGTGCTCACACCTCGGGATTAGTGGCTGTTTTGGCACTGATTTGGGTTTCGGTGAGGAAGAGGAGTTGGGGGCCTATTAGCCTGGAGGAAATGATGGACGGGGTTCAGGTTAGAATCTAGGACACATATATTCGGGAAGGATATGTTAAATCCTGATGCCGGCACCCCCTGCACACCCTTTCCCAGAGATCCAAATGGTGGGGTATTCTATCTCCGAAATCTTTTTTACAAGGAGGAGCAATCATCATTTTTGTTTATAAGGGAAACAGACTCATACACCAGAACTGAAAACGTCCATTAAGACTTCATTGGCCCCTTGATGTAAGGGGTTGTACCTTCTCGGGTGTGAAAAAAAAATCCTTTACTATCACGTAAAGGAAAAATCCACTACCACCTACCGATTGCTGGGAGGACAGGGTTAGAATCTACGAATCCATCGCTCTGGGCGGTTGATAGAAGTCTTGTGAAGTCTGGGCTAATAGGTATCTTGATATGATTGAAACAATACAGGTGCGTTTTGTCAAGATGCTGTTTTCGTTGTCCTGCTTATATAGTGAGGCTTGAGGCTGGTTCTAGAGCTATTTCTTCGTTGGTTTTGTATTACGTGGCTTAAAAAGCTCTTGACAATGGCATCGGGTAGGTGTCTAGCTGTTTGCTTCGCTAGGTTGAGGGCCGTCTCGGTGACGGACCCGAAATACAACTGGGCTTTGTTTCCCCCTTCTCATTCACGTCTGATTTTCAGCTTTTAACTGTCCTCCATTTCGATTGTGAGATTTTATTTGTATTGCCGTGTGTCTATTGCTGTA
The DNA here is from genome assembly GCA_964006375.1 of Tillus elongatus. Lineage (NCBI taxonomy): Eukaryota > Metazoa > Arthropoda > Insecta > Coleoptera > Cleridae > Tillus > Tillus elongatus. The sequence continues at coordinate 27,227,258 of OZ023268.1, read as the reverse complement.
ATTTGAGGTCTTTATGCTTCTAATTCTGCCTTCACCCATAACAAAGACGAAAGTCGATGAAAACAGCTACTATGATAGATTTCTTATAAAGTTCAGTTCCTGTTATAAAAAACGGAACGTATGTATGTTTAGCCATTTTGGATTGCTTTTTAATATGTATCATAGGTCCAACTCCGTGTTTTTCTCTGCAAGTTCTGCTCTTATTGTGCAGCCTGCCTCGGCAGCATCTCTACCTATTTGTTTTAAAGACATTAGATTGTAGTGTGTCAGTGCCCTTTAAGCTGAACTTACACGGGCTCTGACCCGCTTTTATCACTTTTGTATTGTTGTTGTTTTTGCTGCATGGAGGTGCTTTGACCTATCTTTGACATTTGAGCGTTTTAACTTTTTAGCTTTTAACTTTGCAGCTTTGAGTTTTACAAATGTAACTGTTAACAGAATATTTTAGCTTTGAGTTTACTTTTAATGTATACTTTGCTTGTAAGACTGTTTAAAATTGTGTAGCCGCTTGTGTCATGGGATACTTTACACCTACCAGAAACTTTGTTTCTGACACAACCACTTCTGTAATTATTCAGGAAGCCCCTGAAGATCGCTTAGGTTATATGAGCCGAAACGCGTAGGGCCTTTATCGATAAATACAGTCTGGAAGTATAGCCTTGTCTGCTTTACCTTAGAAGTATGTCTATCCCAGACGTCGTGACGTTCAGAAGTTATACAACTGGGCTGTCCAGGTTAAATATTTGTCAGTCAGATAAGTCTGTCAAAATTTTTGTACTACAGAATAATGTTTTTTTTTGGGAAGTTTTGGTTTCAAAGAAGGAATGGTTTTTGTATTAAATAGATTCTAAATATCCACGGTTGTAGCAGGAATGTTGGTGGGAATGGGAACCGCGGCTGAAGAAAAACTGAAGTTGAAAATTAGCAAATTGACAGAGCAAAATAATTTGACATTTAGACGTTTCAGAAGAGGCTGTTCAAAATCGTAACCCAGCGCAAGCACAAGCATAGCTTTTTGTACGACATAATGTATAATTTGAATTAATAATATAATATAATATAATATAATATAATATAATATAATATAATATAATATAATATAATATAATATAATATAATATAATATAATATAATATAATATAATATAATATAATATAATATAATATAATATAATATAATATAATATAATATAATATAATATAATATAATATAATATAATATAATATAATATAATATAATATAATATAATTACGTTGACGAAGGTTTGCTGTGGGATTCTCTGACCTTGGGTGTGCTAAAGCCTGCGAAACGTAATCTCTTTGGTAGTTTCGAGTCCAAACTCATTCCGGATGATCTTTATTGTTTAGAAGTCTCTGGGTACCCCGATTTATACCAGCTATTTGCAACACATCACACTGGACAAAATTATTTGCGCCTACGTGCCACAATGCCATTGATCAGAATAATTGTGATGATGCGTCTGTCGCCCAAATTTTATTTAAAGTTTACATACAAAGGTGTGTGTAGGGCTAGATGCATTCTCACAACAATTAGAATCGTAGACCGGTTTCGCTCTAATTAGAGCTCGTCAGTACGGCATACTATTTGTAGCGAAAATCCACGTATAAAGTATTACGGCTATGGTAGCCAGCCTTCCAACACTAAGTGAGTAGTAAGACACGGAGCAACGTGCCGCCACCTAGTTGCGAAACCAAGTAGTATGTTGTCACGCCAGCTCCAAATAACACAAAGTGTTAAAAAATGGAGACTGTATACAACCAACTAATAATTTGCTAAATTGTCAGCTGTGATTAGCTCTAATTAGAGCGAAACCGGTCTACGGTTCTAATTGTGGCGAAAATGCATCTAGCCTTACATACTTTGTCCCTTTAATAGGGTAGAAATGGCCCAGGGCTGACAATTTGCAAAATTGTTAGTTGGTTGTATACAGTGTCTTCATCTTAAGTGTGTCACACTGTATATGTATGATGTGTGTATATATATATATATATATATATATATATATATATATATATATATATATATATATATATATATATATATATATATATATATATATATATATATATATATATATATATATATTTATTTAAATTTGCACCTACAGAATTAAACAATTGTAAATGGTACTTAAAAATAAAACCAAAAAACATAACTCAAGTAACAAAATCACTCTCTTAAGAGAGTTTTCATCCTAGACATAGCGATATAAAAGATATCAAAATTAGAAAAAATTAATTTGTACCATTTTTAGGGAGTACATTGAGTCAGTCACAATCTCGGCACATATATTCTGTCCACAATGAGGCACCATAAAACAATAAATTCAGGAATAGGGCCGGTTCTCTATAATTCGCGATGCGTTAGCGATGTCAAAAAAACTTACTTTAAAAAGTTATTCAGAATTCAGTTCTTACTGCAGATACCGAGTTTCAGGTGAAAATCCGAACTTTTACTTTTTGTAAATTTTTAGGCAGGGTCCAAATTTTCCATCAGATTTTAACAGATAGATTGCCATGGAAAAAAATTAGCACCTTATAAAATATTGCGATAAATATCAAATTGACATTAACTGTGAGTCTGCCAGAAAAATTCTTGTTGAACGTCTCAGTGTAAGAGAAAAAAAGTTCTGGACGCAGCAAGTGCGTTATGGTAGTAAATTTTTATTAAATGCTTCAAATTTGAATAACTCAATTTTGTATAAACTTAGACAGTTGAATTTTGGTATGTGGTAAGGCCTTTCTGAAGGAAATACATCCGCTAAATTTCATTAAAATAACTTTGTAATTTTTGGCTAACGAACTCCTCCAAGCCATTAATAAAATAAAGGCACTTGCCAAGTTTCATCAAAATCATGTAGTTATTTTTTGAGTTATCGGTTAGATACACATACCAATACATTCGAAATAGCAGAGAAGTTGCTGATAAATTCAATCGGAGACATCCACAGAGATCCAATTAGGTGCGGAACTGCAGCAGCTTTGAAAGCACCATTTTCTCAAACGGGAAGTGTGGTGAACAATATCTCGGCTGTTAGAAATCGAAGAAGTAGTGATGATAGTATAATCTTGGCTTCAACTCAAGCCAATCCCCAGATGAGTTTACGTCAAAGGGCTGTTGCATTGGATGTAATTAGAGAAAAATACAGAAGATGCCTTGTGCGTCATAAAATAAAGTCTTTCAAGCCAAAGGTTCTGCACTCGTTGCGAGAACGTGATGAGCTGAAACGATTAGATTATTGCCTTTGGGCCCAAGGTAACCTTCTGAATGATATAATTTTTTTTAGTAAAATTTTATTTACGGAAAGGCAACATTCACTACCAATGGAATAGTATCTACCCAAAATTCCAGATATTGGTCTGCTTAAAACCCTCACTGGGTTATCAATTGTAAAGTTTAGAATTCACAAAAAGTTAATACGTGGTATGGAATTTTAGGCGATAGTATAATGGGTTCCTTTTTTTTTTTTTTTGACAACGCCTTGAACGCAGATCGATTGATGCATTTTCTTAATAATGAATTATGGGACTACATCGAAGGTATGCCTATCAACGTGCAACAAAATATGTATTTTCAATTAGAGAGTGCATGCATTAACAACTCTCAGTTAGTCAGAAATTGGCTAAATCTACATTTTCTATCAAGATGGATTGGCGGGAATAGTCTTTTTCTACAGTGGCCTCCTCGGTCTCCTGACATTACGCCACTAGACTTATATTTCTGGGGTTCTGTTAAGAATAAGGTGTACAAAGAAAGCCCCAAAGCGCGAAGAACTTTGCGAAAAATAAGGCAGGCTTGCCGTGAAATAAATATAGCAAAACTAAGAAAAGTTACCAGCAATAATCGTAAACGGACCGAAAAATACATCAGGCTTGAAATTGGGCTAGTTGAAACAGACTACATTACAATTTAATTTAATTGTACTTTTGTTAGACTTTATGTTTAAATTGAATTGAATAAATCACGTACTATTGTTGTCTTTTGATATCGACGATGTTTGTTGTTTCCATGACAATCTACCTGTTAAAATCTGATGAAAAATTTGGCCTCTGCCTAAAAATTTACAAACAAGTAAGAATTCGAATTTTGACTGGAAAATCGGTATATGCAGTTAAAATTATATTCTGAATCACTTTTGAAAGTAACTTTTTTTGTATCTCTAACGCATCGTGAAACATAGAGAACCAACCCTATTTATAAAATCATAGTAGGCTGGGTTGACATCTGAGATTTGAAGTGGGTAGGCTACTCAAACAGCCTAATGCCGCTTTAGATCTGTACAAAAAAATTAAATCGTTATCTCTAAAAATAAAGAAAATACAGGCGTGTCTTCATCTTGAGTCTGTCACCCTGTATATCCATACAAAAATTGAAGCATACCCTAGCTATGAGTTGTAGGGTAGGGTAGTTCGCGCTTATGTAAAGACACTTTTTAGGTCTAAAAATGGTCATTTATCATAAGCGAAATTTTCTACGAAAATTCCCTAAAAAATTGAAAATTTTCATTCGATCCTTTTGTAAAGTTTTATAGAAAAATTCTGCGGATTAGGAGATCACGACATCAAGACTCAAAAAACGTATTTAAATGATCAAGAACTATGAACTTTAAGAGCCTCGGTGGTTCAGTGGCAAGAACGTGTGCCTCTGAACCGAAGGGTACTGGGTTCGATCCCAGGATACTCCTTTCTCTTTTTCAGTACAAACTGTACAACTAACATCAACCGAGGTTTTGGCATTGTATTTCAGCAAGTTGAATGTCTGCACGTTCCGCCCTTCGTAGGCGGCGTAAAGCCGTCGGTCCGGTGTCGATTCCATGTTGGGCACGTTAAAAATTCCTACCCTCCTTACAGAAAGACAAGGTTCGGGAAAATTTCCAGGATAGTGAGGTGAGACTGCTACCTGGCGTCGGTGATTGCCATAATCGCGGAAATAGGCCGACGTTAAAAAAAAATAAAAACACACATGAACTTTAGTACCCAGGCGCATTTTATATCTCCGAAAATAATAGCTATTTTGATGAAATTTGATACAAAAGTAAATACATGATTATTATATGCGTTGTTTTCACCAAAAAAGCGAACATAATCAATGGTTTTGTCCTTTGGTAAATGTTCTTTATATTAACTGTATTTGAAGTCTAGATGGTGGAATAAGATATCCTCTCGATTAAAATGAATCATCTTATATCAAAGTCGCAGATCCTCTACCTTATGGCAACTCATGTAATATAAACAACAGCGATTTGTAAACTGTCAGAACATGGTTGCCACTTATCGAACCGTTTTATAAAGTTTTGCTGCAACAGTACCAATAAGATTTAATTATAGTTAGAATTTTATATACGCAGTGATGATTTTAAAGAAAAACCACAAAATAATAACAGAGAGGCCTGCGATAGATACGTATTTCGATAACAAAATTGTCTTCATCGGTAGCTGTCGCTGTTTTATAGGTGATTTGACAGAGGAAATGAATGTAACCTCATATATATATATATATATATATATATATATATATATATATATATATATATATATATATATATATATATATATATATATATATATATAGGTTGCCGCATTGAAAACGAAACAGACCGATTTGCGCCCAGAGATTTTTTTTTTAAGAAACGCTGAAACATGTCAATTTTAATATTGAGGGGCACATCTTTTGATATAAAACAAAACTTTGTTACATCAACCCGTTAAGGGTGGTGATAACAACCCTTATATTTTAAATAGGGAACATGGATCGAGTGTTACACCATTTGAAAGCTCTTTCTTTTCTGAATTCAGCACACTAATTTTTTTGGAAGTTTTAAAAATTATTCACAGTTGAAGATGCAAAAACGCATTTCACTCATTCCGATAAGAAATGTGCTGATAGTCAATGTTTTGTTGGTTTGTAAACAAAAAATTGACTGTCAGAACATTTCTTATCGGAATGAGAGAAATGCGGTTTATTATTTCAGTTTATCGGTCGGTTTGATACTTGATAGTACTACCGAAAATTAATTTCACAATGGTGTATTCTGTAGAAGAAAGAGTTGAAATAATTACTCTTTTTTTTCAAAAACGATGATAGTGCCAACCGTACTGCAAATTTGTTTACTTAACGACATCCTAACAGACATGTTAACAGAAAATACATTTTGGAGTTAATTGCAAAGCTTCGACAAAGTGGTTCAGTAGCCAACAAGAAACGGGATCCTGAACGTGAATTTCCGGTTAGAAATGAGACTACTGAGATTGAAGTTTTAGGACAAATTGCTGCAGACCCAACTTGGAGCACAAGAAAACTGGCCACTGTTTCAAACATCAAAAGAAGAACTATTCAGCGAATATAGAAGCATAATAAATTTCACTCGTATAAAATTCATCTTGTACAACAACTCAATGAAGATGATTTTGAGCGACGGCTGGAGTTTTGTGAAGCTATGACTGCACGAATAGCTGATAATGGGAACTTTCTGTTCAATGTCTGTTTTTCAGACGAATGTACGTTTTTATTAAACTCTACAGTCAATCGTCATAATTGTCGTTATTGGGCAGATAATAATCCAAGAAATTTTCACGAAGTCCACATTCAAACTCCACAAAAAGTGAATGTCTGGACTGGCATTTTTGAAAACCGTTTCATCGGACCAATTTTTCTTGATGGCAATTTAAGTGGCGAAACGTATTTGAAGTTACTAGAAGATATAGTTTACCCTCTATTAATTGACATTGTTGAAAATGATGATCGCTATCAAGAAAATCAATTAGTGTTTCAACAAGATGGAGCTCCTCCGCATTTTTCACAACGTGTTAGGAAGTTTTTGAACAGAGAGTTTCCAGGACAATGGATTGGGCGTCGAGGTGCTATTGAGTGGCCCCCTAGATCACCGGATTTAACTTCTTTAGACTTATTTCTATGGGGCCATTTAAAGAGTAGAATTTACGTAACAGAACCGGAGTCTCTGGAAGAATAACGACGACGCATTGTTGAAGAATGCCGTCTAATAACTCCACAAATGCTCCAGAATGTCAGAGCTCGTTTTGAACAAAATTTTACTTTTGTATGGAAGCTGGTGGTCAACAATTTGAACACTTACTTAACTGAATAAACATTTTTGAACGTTTGGTTTTGTTTTTTAGTTTTTTTAATGAAAAATTGACTAATGAGTGCATTTCTTATCACAATGAATGAAATACGTTCTTGCACATCCAACTGTGAATAATTTTTAAGCGAGTAGATAAAACTTCCAAAAAAAATAGTGTGCTGAATTCAGAAAAGAAAGAGCGTTCAAGTGATGTAACACTCGACTCATGTTCCCTATTTAAAATATAGGGGTTGTTATCACCACCTTTAAGGGGTTGATGTGACAAAGTTGAGTTTTATGTCAAAACATGTCCCCCTTAATATTAAAATTAACGTGGTTCAGCGTTTTTTAAAAAAAAGCTCTGGACGCAAATCGGTCTGTTTCGTTTTCAATGCGCTAGCCTGTGTATATACAGTGTGAAACATACTTATGGTATAAAATTCATTATTCAGCAAAAAAATGTTTTTGTGGAAAACGCTGAAATACGGGAAGTTTAATTTGTCGAACATTATCTTATAATCATAGTTAAAAAAATTAAACTCCCACCATTTTACCCACACCACTTGATCAATTTTTTTTTAATAGCAAATAGATTTATTCATCACAATGATAGACCCCTTCAGTAAATTTTGTCAAGCGTTTCCTATCAAAAGTAAAAGTGCAAATATTGCGAAAAATTTAATTAAATATTTTTCACTCTATGGCGCTTGTAAAACAATAATCGCCGACGCAGGTACGGAGTTCTAAAATCTAGTAGTAAAAGAGATGCTTGCAGCCTATTAAATATAATTACACACAACAACACAGCAAATCGCCATGTTAAACGGCCCTATTGAACGATTCCATAGTTCTATAATTAAACACTATCATTTATTTAAAGCTAAATTTAAAGAAATGAAACCAATATATTTAATACCATATTGCATTTTTGCATACAATTCTATCACTCAGTGAATGGTGGACGTGCTGCCACCTAGTTGCGGAACCAAGTAGTATGTTGTCACGCCAGCTCCAAATAACACAAAGTATTAAAAAAATATAGACTGTATACAACTAACAATTTAGAAAATTGTTAGCCCTGGCCCATTCTACCCTAATATAGGGACAAAGTATGTAAGGCTTGATGCATTCTCGCAACAATTAGAACCGTAGACCGGTTTCGCTCTCATTAGAGCTCTTCAGTACGGCATACTAATTGTAGCAAAAATGCACCAAAAGTAATACGGCTATAGTATAGCCAGCCTTAAATCACTCAGTGAGTGGTGGACGTGCCGCCACCTAGCCTTACATACTTTGTCCCTATATTGGGATAGAAATGGGCCAGGGCTAACAATTTTCTAAATTGTTAGTTGTATACAGTCTCTACTTTTTTAACACTTTGTGTTATTTGGAGCTGGCGTGACAACATACTACCTGGTTCCGCAACTAGGTTGCGGCACGTCCACCACTCACTGAGTGATTTAAGGCTGGCTATACTATAGCCGTATTACTTTTGGTGCATTTTTGCTACAATTAGTATGCCGTACTGAAGAGCTCTAATGAGAGCGAAACCGGTCTAGGGTTCTAATTGTTGCGAGAATGCATCTAGCCTTACATACATTTCTACTATAATCTCACATACACTGAAACCACCTGTCGACTTAGTATTTGGCTATATACCTGAAATGTTCAACTACGACCCGGAAGTAATAATTACCCAAGAATACAATGTTAGACATAAAGTATTAATGCAAATTATTTACGACATAGTACAAAGCCGTATTGAAAATTCGAAAACTAAAACACTCCAGCGGACCAACAAAAATACAAATCACCCGTTTAAAGAAGGCGACCTCGTGTACATAATTATCCCCCCGGATTTCATAAAAAAGCATAAAAATCAATTTTTAGGAGCGTACTCGATAGTTTCATATTTAGAACATAACAAGGCTATTTTAAAAAACTACAAAAATGACTAACAAACTGTATCACATTTACGTAATTTACGCCTTTCAGGTTCTTCGCCGCAGGAATAAACTGGTATACTACCCAGAAAAATAGGAACAGCTTACTCAGAAAACAACAAATGGAAACTACTGCACGTACAGGGTGATTATTTTAAGTGTCTCACCCCTGTAATTTTTTTATTATCTGAGATATAAAAAACATTCTAACGCCATCTGACAAACTATCATGTGATGAGTTAAAATATTGCAACAGGAAAACAATTGCACATCGCCTTCATATAAATCCGTGGCCAATGTTGATTTTCTTAAATAGAACGATAGGCCTCAGACACATACAGTCGATGTAGAATCGAAATCTGCGTACAACGATGCCACGCTCGCATTTCTGAGTCAAGCCGTTTCGGAGACATGACGTCACAAAATTTCAAAATGCTGCTGATTTTTTTTAGGTGTCTCACCCCTGTAATTTCTTTTGGTTTTTTGATTAAGTTTGGTGAATACCTTCTTTTTGCAGGTGGCTTAGACAAGTTCGTTAACCAGGAAAATTGGCCGAGGTTTTCCCGGAAAATTTTGTGTTTTCTTTAGAAAAATTTTTATATCTCCGGAAATAACAAAGTAAGGGCAACCAAATTTGGTACAAATTACATACCAAAATTTAGCTCTGTAGGTCAAAAGAATTATGGGCATTTAATGAAAAATAAATTGGGGTTTTCCTCAAAACGTCAAAGTCGCAATTTAAAACGTCAAAATGTGCAACATTTAGGCAAAGAACTTGAATCTAATACGGGCTAGGGAAAGCAAATGTCTCAAAAAGAATGTTTTACAAACCCTGAAGTCTTAGTTTCAACCGTCATTGTCCTGCATTTTACTAAAATGTTTCCACAAAATTCATCTCAAATATACCCTTTCTCTGATGCTTGGCAGTAGTCTTAGCTATAGAGTTTATTATTTAATGGTATATAATGTTTGTCGAATTTTCGTAAAAAATCAATAAAGCTCAATATATCCGTTATTATACAAGATATGAAAAAAAAAATGTATAGATTAGTTATAGGGTGTCTTTAGCTACTTCTTAAATAATTATTTCTGCAATCTCAGGGTGGCCCATAAGTCGTTGGTGATACAAATTTTCTTTTTTCTTTTTAGTCGAACACGCCTTATGTTATTGTATTTTCCATCGAAATATAATGCATGTTTGTAAGAAAAGAAATTCTGGACGCAGCAAGTGCGTTATGTTAGCGAATTTTGATTAAATGCTTCATATTTGAAAAGCTAAATTTGCTATTAACCTATAAGGTTGACCAAGAAACGGATTTTCTCGGGAACGCTTTAAGTTTACTTTCGGAAGTTTTTGTACGTTTTCAAACAATAAAGTTATTTTGATTAAACATGGCACATTGTTTTCACTATATAAGTTATACTGGTAACCAAATTTGATGCCTGCTTTCTGAAAAAAACACACATATTTGCTATTAAAACATTTTAATGAAAAATCACTACCATAACGCACTTGCTGCATCCAAACTTTTACACAACTAAAATATAACCAGAATATCCAGGTCAGGCAGAGCTCTGTAACGGAAGATAACGCCGTTCATGTGGCACATAGAGCAAAATGCTTCAGAGGTAATTTATTCACTGTGAACTGCTTTATAACGTAAAACTATTTGTTTGTTAGATGGCTTTGTAATTTTTTCGTTATCTCTCATAATAAAGAAATTACAGGAGTGAGACACTTAAAAATTTACAAACATTTTGAAATTTTGTGACGTCATGTCTCCAAAACGGCTCTAATCAGAAATGCGCGCGTGGCATCGTTGTACGCAGATTTTGATTCTGCATCGACTGTATGTGTCTGAGGCCTATCTGTCTATTTAAGAAAATCAACGTTGGCCACGCATTTCTATGAAGGCGATGTGCAATTGTTTTTCTGTCGCAATATTGTAACCCATCGCATGGTAGTTTGTCAGATGGCGTTGATTTTTTTTTTAATATATCTGATAATAAAGAAATTACAGGGGTGAGACAATTAAAAAAAATCACCAACATTTTGAAATTTTGTGACGTCATGTCTCCAAAACGGCTCGACTCAGAAATGCGATCGTGGCATTGTTGTACGCAGATTCCGTTTCTGAATCGACTGTATGTGTTTGAGGCATATCGTTCCGTTTAAGAAAATCAACGTTGGCCACAGATTTATATGAAGGAGATGTGCAATTGTTTTTCTGTCGCAATATTTTAACCCATCTCGCATGGTAGTTTGTCAGATGGCGTTGGAATTTTTTTGATATATCTGACAATAAATAAATTACAGTGGTGAGACACTTAAAAATTACCCTGTACATGACTTCACACAATTGCGTAACGATTATGACAAGATAAAACAATATTATACCGAGACAGTAAAGTTCATGACAATCGACTACCAATCCCAATACCATAATTTTATATTAACTTTTAATTTTACGATAAGTATCATAAATGATATAATTTGCAGGATCTCTCCAACTGTAGCTAGTAGTAATATAAATATCAACAATAACAGAAAGATACGCGGTATAATCATCGGGTTAGGATCGTGTTTTAAACCAATCACCGGTTTTCTCTATTCACAAGACGGTGAACATATATATCAGGCGTCAGAATTATTGACAAGAGATCAAAATAAAAATAAACTAATTAGCTCACAAACTTCTTTAATTTAATACGACCATAACAAAATTAAGTCACAGTCAGGAAACAATAGTAAAGCGAATAAATGAATTAGAATGCACCATTGACAGTCTCAGAAGTGAACAACTAACACATTACCACAGAATAAAACACTTGGAATTATTGACACATATAGGGTATTTTGATAAATAACGTCCAGGAGATAATTTTTACAACAGAAAATGCATTCACGTTTTCCAAGTTATGGATATTCCACACATCAATATTGAAATCCAAATTTATAATAAAAGAGCTTGCTAAGATACCCAATCATATAACAAATTCAAATTAATAACAACAACTGATCTAAACCTATATCAAAAAATATTTAAAATTAAAACAGTTCAAATTGACTTCAAAATTATATTTCAGTTATAGATACCATTAATACACGAATCAGATTATACATATTATCAATTATACAGTTTATCTACACCCAAAAATCTCTACACATTCACAATGATAATTCCTAGAACCAAATACCTGATCCTGAGTAGCAAGCAATATGCTTACCACAAAGAATTATGTCAAAATGTAAAGAACCAACTATATTTCTGCGAAAATGACAATCCAACTGCACGTAACACCCAAAAATACATGTGAAATAAAATTAATCAATTTTCAGAAACCCATAGACAATTGTAAACAAGACATAGTCAAAATTAACAAAACCACCGTCTCGAGATATGGAACGAGTCGGTACATAATAATAGCACCCGAAGAAACAAACGCCAGAGTAATGTGCAGAAGAAAGGACCAACGTCATAAAAGGGACAAAATTAATAACCTTTCAACCAAATTACCGTCTACAAATAGGAAACACAATTTATAAAACCAGTCCAACAACATCCGAAACCCAACAAATATTCAGTCTTTTTTTCTTTTTTTTAATTTCAACAACACACCACGAGGGCTTACAGCCTAAATACTATCGTACCGTGGGTGTCGACAAGGAGGAAAGAGGCAACTTGTTAATCCTGGACTTGAAGGTTAGGAGGTTCGGGGGAGAAGGAAAAACATGTGCCGGCAAGGAATTCCACAACTTGGAAGTCCTCGGGACAAAAGAGCGGGCATAACAAAATGTTCTATTTCTGGTGACCTGGACAGTAAAAGGGTGCAATCGCTCTGTTCCCCTGGTAGATCTGTTGGGGGCAGCAGGTGGAGGAACTATGGAAGAAAGCTCCTCTGAGCAGTGCCCGTGCAGATATCTATAAAAGAGAGAGAGGTCACCAATGGCACGTCGGTGGGCAAGGGATGGCAGCCTTTGGGTGAGGGTAGAGTCACCGATGAGACGTATAGCTCTCTTCTGAATGGAGTCCAGGATAGCGAGTTTAGAAACGGCAGCAGAACCTCAGATGTGGGAGCAGTATTCGAGGTTTGGTCTTATTTGTGAAGTATATAAAGTATAGAGATTAGCTGGTGAAAAGTATTTGCGAGCCCGGAAGAGGAAACCTAATTTCTTAGCAGCCGCTTCTGCAATTGATGTCACATGTTGATGCCAATTAAGATTTCGATCCACAGAGATGCCAACAAGTGAAAAGGACTCATTACTTTGAATAACTTGGTTGTTTATTGTGATGGGTCTAGGGCTGGTGTATCTCTTATGAGAAAGAAAGCAAGACTGTGATTTCGTGGGGTTGAATTGTACAAGATTTCTACTTCCCCAGTCCAATATTTTTTGTAGATCCATGGAGATAGAACCCTTCATGAGTCTGCGATCCTCATCTAATTGAGCTAAAGAGACAGACTTAGAATATTGTATATTGGAGTCGAGGGTGCTGTCGTCCACGTAACTGTGAACTGGGTTGGATGTGCTAGAGAGGAGGTCATTGATGTGGAGAAGAAACAAAGTAGGGGCTAAAGCTAAACCTTGAGGAACTCCTGCATTAATTGGATAGTTTAGAGGAATGGCCATCCACGACAACAGAAATGCTCCGGTTGGAGAGGAAATTTGCTGTCCACGTAAAGAGTTTTGGTAGTAGGCCATAGGCCGGTAGTTTATTAAGCAGCGCTGCGTGCCAGACCTGGTCGAATGCTTTGGATATGTCTGGAGCGGCAATCTGGGATTCGCCGTGTAGTTCCATAGACTTGTTCCAAGAATGGGTGACAAAGGAAAGGAGGTCGGCAGTTGATCTGCGCTGACGATATCCATACTGCCTGTCGTGGAGTAGACTGTGTTTTTCAAGAAATTTTAGGAATTCGGTGTTTATATACTTTTCCATCACTTTACAGATGACTGAAAGGAGAGAAATAGGCCCGTAGTTGCTAGGAAGCGCTTTCGAACCTTTCTTGGGGACGTGTTGTACTCGAGCAGTTTTCCAGTTACTAGGGAATATGCCTCTATTGTAAGATGTCTGAAACATACGAGTCAGGACAGAAGCAAGTTCTGGTGCGCATTTTTTGAGAATAATTGCTGGGATCTCGTCAAGGCCAGAGGCTTTCCTAGTATTAAGAGAAGAGAGCATCTTTCGCACCTTTTTAATTTTGAAAATGATATCCGTCATTTTATGCGCGACAATGGGGACTGTTGGTGGTAGAACATTTGGAGGTGGGTTGAGAATAGAATTGCCGGCGAACAACGAGGCAAAAAGTTCAGCCTTGCCCAGGGCGGTAGAAACAATTTCATCCCCTGAGACAAGAGGTGGGAACGTGCTCTTGCAGAAATTATTCCCAATAGATTTAGCAAGAGTCCAGAAGGGTTTGCTGCCGCTGGAGTTTAAGAGGACTTTGTTTTTGATGTCGTTATTAAACGAGTTTTTTGCCTCAGAAAGAATGCGGACATAGCGGTTTCTTGCGTCGTTAAATGCTTGACGGTTTTCTTGACTGGGATTGTGTAAAAGCTTTTTGTGAGCTTTGACCTTTTCAAGTCTGGCCTTGTCACAGGATTTAGAGAACCAGGGCTTTTGAGTGGCTGCAGAGGTTTTGTGAGATATCAGAGGGGTCAGGATGAGAGAAGCAGACAGACGCCCATGGAAATGAGGAAAAGTAATGCCGCATTTCGTCCCAGTTTGCGGAGTTGTAGTGCCAAACGGTACGTGGGTGTGATGACTGTGTGACCCCGGGTTACATTGCGCAGAAAGCAGTGACCATGCCGTGGTCTGAGCGACCAAAGGGGGCGGTGACTGAAGTCCTATAGCATTCAGGATTTGTAGTAAAAAGGAGATCCAATGGATTTGAGCTGTGTGTTGGGATGCGAGGAATGTAAGTAGGTTGCTGAACCATATTGGCTAAAGAATTGCTGACTGCAAAGGCCTCCGCTGCTCTTCCTTGTGAATCGGTTTTTGAAGATCCTAGTCTGTCTAAATTAGAATCCCCGGATCAAGAAGATCCCAAAATGCCAGGAAAGTTACCCGTATTAAAATTATACAACGTTCAGCTACACGACATCAATCATGTTCAGAACCAACTCCAATCAATAAAAAGAAATATACCAGTGGCGATCAATATACCAATCTATCACCTGAGTATATGGACCATCTTACTATATACTAATTACAGCGAGAATACACCTATAAAGTAATACGGCTATAGTATCCAGCCTCATAGGACATTGTGAGATGGACGATAGGGTCGCCATCTCGGTACGGAATTACAATTTACAAAATTGTTAGTTGGCTGTACATATTCTCTATTTTATAACATTTTGTGTTAATTGAAGCTGTCGTGAAAGAGACGGAATTACAAAAAAAAGACAAGAAAAGTTTTAATATTCAACACCCTGTATTTCCGAAACTATCAAATTTCGGATAAGGCATGTTTGTGCCAATGGTCACAATTTGACGTATAGTATCTCCCGTCGTTAATGAATCGCCCTGTATAGGTCAAGAACGGAACACGATGGTTTGTCCTCGAAAATGGACTTAAAAAGTCCCTTTTCCTCCAACAAAATCCACCAACTCTGCTGAATTTTCGATGGATGTGGCAACTGCGTTTAAAGAGATACGTGTGTATGTTTGTAACTGCTCAGTAGGTTCTGACACAGTATTAACTTACTTAACAAATGTTAAGGTCCACCAGTGTGGTAGATCCGATCCATTATCTCATGTAACATGAAACCGTTTCGTATCAAGAAAGGTCAAAAGTTCCATCAAGTTACATAATTTATTACGCGGGTGGCATGGCAGGATCACTGCCCAGGTGCAAGCTGATTTTTATACAACACACGATATTATACATCTAATTTTTATTGGTTATGGCAACCGACTGGCAGCCAGCTTGTCTCAGAAGTGTTAATATTTGTCATAAAATAACTGTTTATACAAGTTCAGTGTGATTATGATGGCATCTTCAGCACTTGGAGTAAACAGTGGATTAGTTGAGGAGAGTGCAATGTTGTGCTGCATTTAGTATTAAGTTCCGGTAAATTTTGCAACATTGAAAACCAACTACAAACCTAGTGACGTCCCTTTGCCTATGCAATATTTATAATTATATTTGACACGTATTTGGCTAATTTTCGTAGAAAAATTCGGTTTGTTAAGATCGTGACCTTCAGACTTTCGAAGTCTATCAAACTGGCAAGATAGAAACTATTTTGTAAAGCAAAAGGTGTCACAATACACAAAAGGGTCCCATAGAGATATTAATTAATTAATTAATTTACTTATTTATTTATTTATTTATTTATTAGAACTGCTTCATAGATATCTACAAGATATCATACACAAAAAACAGCTTATCAATGCTAATATTTAAAAATAAAATATTCGTCCACAAAATAAAAAGAATGCTATCCAAACAATGATTTTAAAGCGAGCTTAAATTGCCTGAGGCTGCTCAAATTTTTGACGCTGCCAGGTAAGTGATTATATAAGCGTATTGCAGTGTTGCGAGGTGCCCGATTAATCTGTTCGATCCTATAAGGGGGAACATACAAATCTTTAGCCTGTCTTGTTTTATACGCTGTAATATTACCGCAGGTACTAAAAATTTCAATATTTTTCTGACATAACAAAGCGCCTCAAGCATATATAGGCACGTCACTGTTAAAATATTGTATAAATAATGGTCTACAAGATGCGGAAGACCAAACATGGTGCGGACAATTCTCTTCTGCATCAACAGAACCTTCCCCAGATGCACACAGCCGCCCCAACACAGCAAACCATATGCCAGGAGACAGTTGACACTACCATAGTAACATGTTAGTAACGCCTGAGTACTCAAGGAGTCTCTCAGCTGCAGCAACGCGTAATTCCTAGATGCAAGATAGGCCACTACATGGCCAACATGGACGTCCCATGATAAGTTAGAATCCAGATGGATCCCCAAAAACTTTGCAGACGTGCCCTGTCTTATTGAACCGTTATCAGAGCTCACATATAGGCTCAGATTCGGATGCACCGGAGAAAAAAGAAGCATTTCAGTCTTCCACGTGTTAAGAACCAGACCATTTCGCGAACACCAGGCTGACACCTGAGATTCACACACATTAGCTGCAGCACCAAGCCCTTCAAAACTTTCCCCTGAGATTGCAGCAGTGGTGTCAACTATGTACAAAGTTAAGTGGTATTGCTGGAGATCATAAATAATATCGTTAAGGAAGATTGTAAACAAAACAGGGCCCAATATGCTGCCCTGCGGCACGCCGCTCGACAAGGCTGAAAATCCAGACATATAGTTCTTACCTGCCTGTCGTATCCTGACAGCCTTACTTTTCCCAGACAGGTAGCTTTTTAGCCATAAATATGCATTTCCTCTTATGCCATAAGGCTCCGAATTTTGCAATAAAAGGGAATGGTTGACCGCATCAAATACTTTCGAAATATCGAAGAACAGCCCGGCGGACTTGGACCCACTATTTATGTAATCAAAGACTGTCAGGTAAGTGCTAAGCACGGCATCCTGAGTTGACAGCTGCCCACGAAAGCCAAATTGGCATGGAGACAGCAAATTGCATTTCTCCAAAAAGGACATAAGTCTTAGCAGAAATACCTTCTCAAAGATCTTAGAAAAAAACGAAAGCAGCGCAATCGCCCTGTAGTTGTCCAAAAGACGTGGATCTCCCTTCTTAAAGAAAGAGACGACAATGACCGTCTCCAGACGCTTAGGAAAACAACTGATATAAAACGACACATTTATAAGGTAAGTTAGTGGAGCCACCACAAGATGAGCAACCCCGCCAAGAATACTACATGGTATTTAATCTATTCCTGATAAATTTTTAACTGAAACTAACTTTATGATAATAAATAATACATCGTCCTGTGAGATAGGATATAAAAACATAAAATAGGGATTAGAGCTATTTTTCAATGCACAATTTATGTCAGAGTTTTTTGTCAGATACTTAACAGAGTCGACAAAGTGCGCATTGAAACTGTCAGCAATCATATTAGGATCTGTCATAACGACTCCGTCACCGGACAGAATACTTAGATTAGCCGCCTTGCTGTTCATCTTCCCCACGTTGACATTTTCTTTAATTGATTCCCACATAGCTTTATTCCGGTTTGAAGCCTTAGAGATTTTATTTTCATAGTATTTTTTGCGTCTTTTAACCTAGCACCGTGCTGTTTCTTTAGACTATTATAAAACTCACTACACCGCGGATCCGCAACCGTATCCAGTAGAAGTGGAAAATCACGAAGCCCTCTCTTTAGGAGCAATCTGGTCGGGCATGGATCTTTTTCTGACAATCGGAAACGCAATCTAAAACCAGGCATCAAACTCAGAGAAAAAATATATAATTTTTTTTGCCGCCACTGGCTCCCGATAGACCAGATCCCAGGATGCACTATTCAAAAGATACACAAAATGGGATATATCCTCCTGACTGAATGACCTTTTATACACATATTCAACAGGGGTCTGATCAATATCCGGGATACTATACGATAATAACTGCGTGTTATGATCACCTATTGTATTTGTCAATGTTTCAATCTCAACGTCAGCCGAGTGTACATTGCAAAATATGTTATCAATACAAGATGCCGAGGCACCCTGTCTCCGCGAAATCTGATCAAAACAGGCAAATAAACCGTAAGAAGTCATTAAATCTTGCAACCTCACAACATCCGCACTGTATTTATCTAAAAAAATTAAATTATAATCACCACATACAAAAGCAGGAGCTCCCTTTTCATTTAATTGGATAAAAACTTATTCTACCCTGCCAAAAAGCATGTTTTATATTGTGGCAGGGCAGATGCACACTTCGGTTTAGTACGATAAACACAACCTACATTTAAACTTTATTATATATCCTGGTTGCGAAGGCTGCCTCAAACAATTTTTCATTCAGAGAAACATTCCTTACATTCAATTCTACAAAATCTAGGTCACTTCTAACTGAAATAATAACACCGCCCCCTACCATATTGCGTCTACAAAAATAGCTAGCACCACTATAATTGTCAACTTTCAGAACGCTAACCTCTTCCTTGGTCAACCAGGTTTCCGTTATACAAACCTACTTAGGATACTTTAACGAAAACAAATAGAGATCCAGAAGGTCGATCTTTTTACGGACATTTTGAGAGTTTATGTTTAGTGTCCTTAGGAGCTTATCCACGCTGAGAGTCTCACAGTGATATTCAGTGTAGTTCCCTGTCTCAGCAGCAGAAAACCACACACGCATTGTGTCCCCTTCATTGTTTTTTTGATCGAAAAAAGCGAAACTGTTTCACTACTACATCACTGGGCCATGTCTGTGGTTTGTTTAAAACTTCCATTAGCGCTAGAACTGCACCCACCTTAAATGATATACTGTTGAATTCCTCCCTTTTTGCCAGCATTTCCATTGAAAACTTATTATTTGGATTTTTTTCTTGTAAATAATTTTTTATATTTTCTGATGTGGCACTTGACTCCACCCTGCTCACATACAACCAAGCTCTGCGTGCTACCCTGCTAAAAAATATTTTTTTTTGGAAACGCCGAAATGTCACACTCGCCTGTAATAATCTCCTGCCTCTTCTGCTGGATTATATTATGGGTTGTGTCTGAGTCAATGCTAACCCTGTTAGAAGGCTTCACCAAATTCTCAGTCACACTAAATTTTAAATTTGTTTCTTTCTCCGCCAAATTTTTCACATTGGCAACGCCACGTTTTGTCTACGTCACTTTTGGAACTATCCTTATTTAACAACTTAATAATTAAATTTTTGTCTCTTATTTGCTTTTCCATCTCTTGTATCAATCTCTCTGTTGACTTCAACTTTACCTGGGTAACTTGTAATTCATTTTGTAGTCGAATGACAGGTAAACAAACCTGTAGGTTAAGAGTCCTGGTATTTTGCACTGGCCATCGAATCTATATAAATCTCCTGTTATCCAGTAATATATTCTCTCAATGCATCACTCACTGTTACACCATTTGGAACACATTTTGTCAATATAATGTCTATTAAATATTCTTTTCCCAATTTTACAAATTCACCAGCAAAATCACCACTAGTACCCATTGTTGCCATAATCTTCTCTTGTTCTCATATTCTTCCAAAGCTACCTCATTAAATTAACATTAAAGCTAAACTTTAAATTTAACAAATACTTAATTTAGGTTGGCAAGATTCTGTATGTTTGTTAACTTAAACACATAAAGAAAATTTATTTTTTTAAAGACTAGCTGACCCGACGGACGTTGCCCTGTCCAACTTTTTTTTTACTTTAACGTCGGCCTATTTCCGCGACTACGGCAAATCACCGATGCCAGGAAGCAGTTTCACCTCACAATCCTGGAAATTTTGCTGAACCCCTGCCTTTCTGTAAGGAGGGTAGGGATCTTTAACGAGCCCAACATCGCATGGACACGGGACTGACGGCTTTACGCCCCCTCCGAAGGGCGGAACGTGCAGACATTCAACTTGCTCAAATACAATGCCAGAACCTGATGTTAATGTTACAGTTTGTACTGAAAAAGTGAAAGGAGTACATTGGGATCGAACCCAGTACCCTTCGGTTCAGAGGCACACGTCTTACCCCCGAACCACCGAGGTTCTAAAGTCCAACTTTCAATATATCAAACGACATTTAGGCTAGTCAAATAAAGCGTCGGTCTTGGAAATAAGTGTTGGAAAGCTAATTATTGCTGTGATTGGTTGATTTAACGTCATATAGAAGTATCCTGGGTTTGCACGGCCTCTCGACCGCCGTTCGAGTCAGAAGGTTCAAAAACCTCGAAATATTCTGACGTTTTCAGTTTTTTCCTGTAGCTCCGAAACTGAGCGCTTTAGCGAATACTCTATCATAACAAAAATTAAAGAACGCTAAATTCTACGTTGAATAAGGGTCCTAATTATTCATTTCGGTCAGGTAGTATGGCTGATACCGACGGTCCAAAGACAGTGATATTGACCAACTTTTCTGAAAAACTCATTATAGTGAGTTTCAATCGCCCGTCACACGGAAAAGGCCGTTCCAGATGAATAAATGTATGAAGTTAAAATCTTAGAGCATCAAATTGTGTGTTCAACGAGTACCTTAAATTTTAATTTGTTTAAGTACGTACCGAGAAATTTCAAATTTTTCTAACTTATCACATGCGATATAATAAAGCTAGGCGACATAAATATAATTCTGAGAATCAGTAATGTATATTATACACAAAATAACATCTATCAGCACCTACACTGCAATTTAATTTTGGTCCAAATCAGTAACCGTTTTGTGGCATATATATATATATATATATATATATATATATATATATATATATATATATATATATATATATATATATATATATATATAGAGAGAGAGAGAGAGAGAGAGAGAGAGAGAGGTCTTATGTTTTGCTCCACAAAGGTAGAACGTTATCAAGTCCGCGTAACTGTGAACGGGGTTGGATGTGCTAGAGAAGAGGTCATTGGTGTGTAGAAGAAACAAAGTAGGAGCTAAAGCTGAACCTCGAGGGACTCCTGCATTAATTGAATACAGTTTAGAGGAATGGCCATCCACGACAACAGAAATGATCCGGTTGGAGAGGAAATTTGCTGTCCAGGTACAGAGTTTTGGTGGTAGGCCATAGGCCAAAAATTTATTAAGCAGCGCTGCGTGCCAAACCTGGTCGAATGCTTTGGATATGTCTATAGCGACAATCTGGGATTTACCGTGCAGGTCCATAGACTTGTTACAAGAATGGGTGACAAAGGAACGGAGGTCGGCAGTTGATCTACGCTGACGTAATCCATACTGCCTGTCGGGGATTAGACTGTGTTTTTCAAGAAATTTTAGTAATTCGGTGTTATATACTTTCCCATCACTTTAGATCCGACTGCAAATAGAGAGATAGGCCTGTAGATGCTAGGAAGCGCTTTGTATCCTTTCTTGGGGACAGATTGTACTCGAGCAGTCTTTCACTTACTAGGGAATATGCCTCTATTGTAATATGCCTGAAACAGACGAGTCAGGACAGTAGCAAGTTCTGTTGCGCATTTTTTGAGAACAATTGCTGCGATATCCTCATGGCCAGAGGCTTTCCTGGTATTAAGAGAAGAGATCATCTTTCGTACCTTTTTAGTTTTGAAATTGATATCCGTCATTTTATGCGCAACATTGGGGACTGTTGGTGATTGAACATTTGGAGGTGGGTTGAGAGTAGAATTGCCGGCGAACAACAAGGCAAAACGTTCAGCCTTGCCCAGGGCGGTAGAAACAATTTCATCCCCTGAAACAAGAGGTGGGAACGTGCTCTTGCATAAACTATTCCAAATAGATTTAGCAAGAGTCTAGAGGGGTTTGCTACCTCTGAAGCTTAAGAGGACTTTGTTTTTGATGTGGTTATTAAACGAGTTTTTTTCCTCATAAAGAATGCGGACATAGCGGTTTCTTCCGTCGTTAAATGCTTGACGGTTTTCTTGACTGGGATTGTGTAGAAGCGTGTTTGAACTTTGACCTTTTCAACTCTGACCTTGTTACAGGATTTAGACAACCAGGGCTTTTAGTGGCTGAAGAGGTTTTCTGTGTACGTGGAATAAATAATTCCATGCCAGGTTGGATAATTTCTGTGACGTTTTGTGAGATATCAGAGTAGTCAGGATGATAGAAGCAGATAGACGCCTATGGAAATGGGAAAAAGTAATCCCGCATTTCGTCGCAGGTTTTGTAGTAAGAAGGAGATTCAAGGAATTTGATCTGTGTGTTGGGATGCGACGAAAGTAAGTAGGTTGTTGAACCATATTGGCTAAAGGATTGCTGACTGCAAAGGCCTTCGCTGCTCTCCCTTGTAGATTGTTTTTGACGATCCTAGCCAATTCTTATTATAGACATTGAAGTCACCAAGAATAGTGACCTCGGAGGAAGGATATTCAGAAATCAGATGGTCGGTTTTTTCAGAAAAGTAGTCGAAGACCTGGACAAAGTTGTTGCCAGAAGGTGACCGGTAAATGCCACAGATGAATTTAGTTGCAGCCCTAAGAGAGAGTTTCATCCAAAGTATGTCTTTACTTCCAGCTTCTAAATTGGGGAGTCTGGTGTAGGGTAGATTGCTATGGACGTATGCGCACACGCCTCCATGCAATCTAAAGGAAGTAAGGAGCTCATACCCTGGAAAATTAAGGTGATTACTGACTGTTTTGGCACTGATTTGGGTTTCGGTGAGGAAGAGGAGTTGGGGCCTATTAGTCTGAAGGAAATGGTGGACAGATTTGAATTTAGGCCACATATAATCGAGAAGGATATGTTAAATCTTGATGACGGCGCCCCCTGCACGCCCCTCTCCCGGAGATCTGAATGAAGGTGTATTTTATGTCCGGTATGAAGGAGGAGCCATCATCATTTTTGTTCATAAGGGAAACTGACTCATACACCAGAACCCAAAACGTCGGTTGGGACTTTACCGGCTCCTTGATGTAAGTGTTGGTACCTCCTCGGGCGTGAAAAAATCCTTTACTATCACGTAAAGGAAAAGTCCACTACTACCTGCACGAGTTCGCTTAGTTATTTTACACCTCATATAAATAACCGGTTGACATGTTAAAAAAGTTTCTTTCGTGTTCGACAGTTACGAAAAATCAACTTATAACTAAAATATTGTAAAAAAGTCTGGACGCAGCAAGTGCGTCATGGAAGTTCATTAAAAAAAATTTAATAGAAAATATCTCATTACAAAAAGGGGATACATGGGTGCCTAAAAATGACAAATTTTCAAAATCATTCTGTAGCTCAAAAGCAAAGAGTGCCATGTCAGTTTAAATTTAGGAATCGTTAGTTTCAGAAAGAAAATGTAGGAGTATTGTGAAAACCACAACCTTATATCTACTCATAAACGATATAGTCTACAAAAGCAACAAAATCCGGACACCTGTACGTTTAACAGATGGCAATTCTGCAAAATTGAAGATGTTTGTGATTGTTGCATATTTATGTAAATACATTTAATATTCATCTTTTATTAATTACAATTACAACATAATGTATCAATCGCGACAGCAAGTGTTATTTAACTGGGTTTAGGTTCAAAGTTGTGAATATTTGTTATAACTGCTTATACCTGTTTGTACGAGTTCGCTTACTCATTTTACACCTCATATAAATAACCAGTTGACATGTTAAAACCGTTTCTTCCTGTTTCGGCTATTAGGAAAAATTAACGTAACTAAAATATTGTAAAAAACTCTGGACGCAGTCAGTGCATTATGGCAGTGAATTTTCATTAAAATGTTTTTAACAGCAAATATGTCTCTTTTTAATGAAATAAGGTATCCAATTTTGTTACCAGTATAACCTATATTATACCAGAAACAATCTACTACATTTCATCAAAATAAGTTTATTATTTGAAAATGCACAAAAAGTTTTCTAGAATAAACTTAATGTGTTCCCGAAAAAACTTGTTTCCTAGCCAACATATCTTAAGTTAGATGCAAATTGAGTTATTGAAATTTAAAGAATATAATCAAATTCGCTACCAAAACGCACTTACTGCGTCCCGAATTTACATTCTCACACATATGTATTACATTTCGATGAAAAACAGGTGTTCGATTTAAAAAAAGAAATTTGGTATAACCAACGACTTATGGACCACGCTGTGATTGTAAAATTAATTTTATAACATGCAGTTCAAAACAACCTATAATTAACATAGGTATACAATTTGTTCACGTATCCTGTATATTAACGGATATATTGAGCTTTTTTCTACCATCATTCACTAAAAATTATAGACCACTAAACACCGTAAACTGACGAAGCATTTTTTGAGTAATTTTTCCTTTACTCTTGTAATCCAATTCCAAGAAATTGGACAACTGACGCAATACACTGGGGGAGTACAGACAAGAAAATTGCAGAAAAGAGTAGAGGAAATAATAGGCAGAGTTCGACAACACTCAGCACAAGACCCAGTTAACCACACTGTATATGCAGAACGGTTGAGGAGATATAAAGCGAGCAACAATAGGAAGTGCGACAATACAATGTTTGAACGCTCTGAAAGGACTTTCTACCGCCAACTTAATTAAGCTAGGAATGCAGCCACCGATACTTTTCCAAATAAGGAACAAATTGAAGCGTTCTGGCAAAGTCAACCAGCCACAACAGCCCCCTGCAATATTGGCGCCAACTGGGTTAACGAAGAACACAGAGCTTGTCAGAGTTATGAACAGATGTATCATTAGACGTTTACCACAGATGAAGTCTCCGAGGTTATTAAAGAGCTTCATAATTGGAGGGCACCCGGGCCTGATTGCGTCCAAAACTTTTGGCTGAAGAAATTTGGATGTACACATCATCTATTGGCGGTGTTAATAAATGATGTTATACTTGACCCAAAGAAAATGTCATTGTTTTTCATACAAGGAGACACGTATCTTCTTCCAAAGGACTAGCATTGTTCTGCAGACTCCAGCAGATACCGACCAATAACTTGTCTTCCTACCCTATATAAGTTGATCACATTCTGCCTTGAGAAACGCATATATGCGCACTGCGAATGAAATAACATAATTGCGAGCCAGCAAAAAGGGTGTGCCAAGGGATTTATGGGATCCAAAGAACAGCTAATAATTGATTCGGTTGTGTGCAATCAAGCTTACAATGGACTAAGAAATCTCTTTGCCGCCTACGTGGATTACAAAAAGCATTTGATTCAGTTCCACACGAATGGCTCATAAGTGTGCTGAAAATCTTTAAGATCGATACATACACCCTGAGGTTCCTTGAACACACAATGTCCACCTGGCGAACAAAGATTCAGTTACGGGTACAAATGAGCGATAACATCGTAACCAGCACGATACCAATCAGAAGAGGCATATTTCAAGGCGACTTGCTAAGCCCCTTGTGGTTCTGCCTCGCATTGAATCCACTATCAAACCGCCTGAACTCCACCAGATATGGTTTCAGTATAAAAAGCAATGGCAGGGAGCAAATGAGGCTAAATCATTTGCTGTATATGGATTATCTCAAGCTGATGGCCTCCACAAAGAACCACCTGGAACAACTCCTTAAAATCGTGGAAGGGTTTTCCAGAAATACTGACATGCAGTTTGAGCTTGATAAATGTCGCACCTTATGTGTAGTTCGAGGGAAAATACAACTAGGTGTACATGAAATGCAGAACGGTCAGCACATTCCCTCGATGGACGTGGAGGAGTTTTATAAATACCTGGGAATACAGCAAGCGAGGAAAATAAACCACTCGGTAATAAAGAACGATATGACAAATGAGTTTACGAAAAGAGTAAATCAGGTGGTGCGATCACGTCTTAACAGTAAGCACCTGACTAAATCTCTGAATACATATGCATGTTCTGCACTTAGCTACTCATTTGAGATTGTTGCAGTTGGACCAGCAGATAGTGAACTTGCGTACATACTTCCATCAGCGGGCGCTTACTTCTGAACTACACCATGCCGTATGCGAGGCACGGTGATTCAACACCGCTACAATTAAAATAAAGTGAAATACAAAGTCACCATCGGACTGATCAGGACAAGTTGCAATCTTGGATGCAGAATCCTCTCCATGGCCGATATCAAAATTAAACCTCATAGGCACATGTCGACAATTGGCGTCGAACTACTCGTTGGTGTCCGGACAGATGTTTCCAGAGACAGAGGGGTTTTTGCTGGCCATACAAGATCAGGTCATCCCAACAAGAAACTACCCGAAGTATATAGTTGGAGATAATTCGGTCCAAGATAACAAATGTCGATTTAGGTGTCAGTCATCAGAGACTATCCAGCACGTTACAGGAGGATGTCAAGCGTTTGCTGCAACAGAGTATAAAGAGAGGCACGACGCAGTTTCCAAGATACTTCATCAAGAACTGGCTCTGAAACTGGGACTTTTAAACCGTAGTAAGGAGATCTACTATAGATACACTCCTGAGCCAGTTCTAGAGAACTCGGGATACAGGTTGTACTGGGATCGGACCGTGCTCACAGATCAACGAGTTGCTCACAACAGGCCAGATATAACAATAGTGGATAAGTCCTGCAACCAAGTGACGCTGATTGATGTGGCCATTCCAAATACTAATAATCTAGATATAAAGTACAACGAGAAGATAATTAAGTACAGAAACCTCGAGGTACAAATAAAGAGACAGTGGAGTGCAGACAGTGTCCGAGTGATTCCAATAGTCATGTCGTCAACTGGTGTGGTTCCTAAGAATATTAGACAAAACATTAGGATACTGGGCCTCGGAGAGCATCTTCATAAGGTTATGCAGAAGGCGGTACTACTTGCAACTTCCCACACCGTTCGGAGATTCCTGGGAAATGAGGATGTGTCGCGTTGTCGTTCAGGGCCCGATAACTTGGAAAGGGCTCCATCTGATCTCAGTCCCTTTGGTATCTGAGATACCTGGGATGAGTGAATGTTCCTCTTTGAGGGAGTGTGAAAGCTGAAGTCGATAATAATAATAGTAATAATGATAATAATAATAATAATAATAATAATAATAATAATAATAATAATAATAATAATAATAATAATAATAATAATAATAATAATAATAATAAACAAACAGATGAGGCTTGCTGTGATCATAGACATTGCTGTACCGCTGTCCCATAACATTCAAAAAACTGAAATTGAAAAGATCACCAAGTATGAAAACTTTGCATATGAAATAAAAAACATATGGAAGCTCCAGAAGGTGGCTATATATCCTTTCGTAATGTCGGCGGAAGGAATAGTCACCAAAAATTTCATGGGAAATCTAAAGGAACTCGGATTACCAAATAACATCCTCAACGTGGGGCAGAGGGCGGTTCTGCTGCAAACATGCCACATAGTCTGAAATTCCTCAGTTAAGTAGCGACCTCAAACACGTCTGCTGTGTTGAAGCACCGGAAGTCAGACTGTAATAATAATATCGACATAATGGGATATGATGAATTTCATCCCCATCTACCGAGCCGAACCCCAATGTCGCGCACGGGGGTCGGTCAAAAGGTTTCCAGTAGTAATACGCTTATATCAAATAATAATAATAATAATTCTATCTTCTCAAGTTCAATGTCACTGTTGGTGTTAATTTTGTAGTATGCAATAAAGAAGCGAAACGACGCTCCAACTGGGGATCAAACCCAAGACCCGTGCTTTCAGAAGTTACATGTTCTTAGCGCCGGGCCACCGAGGCTACTTGTTTATTATAAGAATGGTTGAATAATTTAATTATTTATGATCAATTCGTATAAATAATTTTTATCGGTATATGCTTCGGCTTTAAACAATGGCATAAATGTATATTTCCGAAGAAATTCTTATTTCATTGCAATAAAAACACCCGCGACCGCATAAAGCATTATAAGGAGAGATCAATAAAAAATGATTTATACAATAGACATGTCATTGGTAAGTTAAGATCAATGACGTCCAAGTGGCCAGTAACTAAGTCACTATTCGCAAAATTGATACAGCTTTGAAGTGCTATAGTGTGGCTGTTGTAAAACTATAAACAGGCGCGGACTAGCGGTTCGAGCATTTGTGTAGATAGAAAGTGCAGAAACCGTGTGAAAAATTTGGGTTTGTCACAAGTATTAATTACTTGAATAATTGTTCTTCATTAGGTTACAAGTGAAAACGGTCCTGGCGCAGCTAGTGCGTTATGGTTACGAATGTTCATCAATTTTTACGATTAAATGCTTTAATATTTTCCATATCAGTGATTTTCTTAAGAAAATTCACTAATGAGAAGATCTCCTCTTTTGAATTTTGAAAAACTTTCTTAAAATTAGCACGCACTAGGCCGCCTAGAATCCATATCCAGGGTAGGTTTAAATTTTTATATGTTTATATATATATATATATATATATATATATATATATATATATATATATATATATATATATATATATAGGGTGGCGGATTGAAAACGAAACAGACCGATTTGCATCCAGAGAATTTTTATTTATTTAAGAAACGCTGAAAGACGTCAATTTTTATATTGAGGGGGGCATGTTTTGACATACAACTCAACTTTGTCACATCAACCCATTAAGGGTGGTGACAACAATCCTTATATTTTAAATAGGGAACATGCGTCGAGTGTTACATCATTTGAAAGCTCTTTCTTTTCTGAATTCAGCACACTAATTTTTTTGGAAGTTTTATCATCTCGTTTAAAAATTATTCACAGTTGAAGATGCAAAAACGCATTTCACTCATTCCCATAAGAAATGTGCTGATAGTCAATATTTTGTTGGTTTGTGAAGAAAAAATTGACCATCAGAACATTTCTTATCGTAATGTGAGAAATGCGGTTTATTATTTCAGTGTATCGGTCGGTTTGATACTTGATAGTACTACCGAAAATTATTTTTACAATGGTGTATTCTGTAGAAGATGGAGTTGAAATAATTACTCTTTTTTTCAAAAACGATGACTGTGCCAACCGTACCGCAAATTTGTTTAATGAACGACATTCGAACAGACATGTTAACAGAAAATACATTTTGGAGTTAGTTGCAAAGTTTCGACAAAGTGGTTCAGTAGCCAACAAAAGACCGGATCTTGAACGTGAATTTCCGGTTAGAAATGAGACGATTGAGATTGAAGATTTAGGACAAATTGCTGCAGACCTGACTTTGAACATGAGAAAATTGGCCACTGTTTCAAACATCAATATATATATATATATATATATATATATATATATATATATATATATATATATATATATATATACATATATATATATATATATATATATATATATATATATATATATATATATATATATATATATACACATTGTTTTTATTTTAAATGATAACTATTGGTTTTGCAGACGTTTAAATTACAATAGAGGTTAATAAAGGTCATATATTTAAAATAATTAAAATCTAAGGTTAAAGGCTTTACTTCCAACAGTTGTAATTTTAAACCCTACTCGTTTCGGCTTTTTCAAACTATCTTCAGGGGTTAGTACCTAGAATATAAAAGACGCTTCTGTCAGAAACTAGGTTTCTGATAGGCCTAGCCTGTGAACACAACACAGGCTAACAAAACAGCTATGAGCTACAGAAATCGTGAAGGTCTACAAAGCAATTGTCAAATATTAAATCTTAAACTACAAAAGGCCACGAACACTTAGCCCACATTAGTCATAAGTTGAGAATAGCATTTTTATACTAAAAAGGACTAGGTTCCAAAATTATAACACTCTGAAAGAGCCAATAGAAGTGAGCAAGTTAAAAAATTAATTAAAAACAAGAGACGAACACAACCCAGTTCACAGTTACGCGGATGATAGCACCTTCCACTCAAATATATAATATTCTAAGCCTGCCTCTTTAGCCCAATTAAATGAGGATCGCAGACTCATGGAGGGTTCTGTCTCTGTGGATCTCCAAAAAAATATTAAACTGGGGAAGTAGAAATTTTGTATAATTCAACCCCACCAAATCTCAGTCTTGCTTTCTATCTCATAAGAGATACACCAGCCCTAAATCCATCACAATGAACAACCAAGTTATTCAAGGTAATGAGTCCTTTTCACTTGTTGGCATTTCTTCTGTTGATTGAAATCTCAATTGGCACCAACATGTCACATCAATGGCGGAAGCAAATACTTTTCACCACCTAATCTCTATACCTTATATACTTCACAAAATCTCGAATACTGCTCCCACATCTGGGGTGCCGCTGCTGCTTCTACACTCCATTACGAAGAGAGCTATACGTCTCATCGGTGACCCTACCCTCACTCAAAGGTTGCCATCCCTTGCTCACCGACGTGCCGTTGGTGACCACTCTCTGTCTATTTTATAGATATCTGCACGGACACTGCTCGCAGGACCTTTCTTCCAGAGTTCCTCCACCTGCTGCCCCCAACAGATCTACCAGGGGAACAGAGCAACTGCACCCTTTTACTATATAGGTCACCAGACATAGAATATCTTGTTATGCCCGCTTTTTTGTCCCGAGGACTTCCAAGTTGTGGAATTCCTTGCCGAGATATGTTTTTTCCTTCTCCTCCGAACCTCCAAACCTTCAAGTCTAGAATTAACAAGTTTCCTCTTTCCTCCTTGTTGACACCCACGATACGACAGTATTTAGGCTGTGAGCCCTCGTGGTGTGTTGTTGAAATAGAAAAAAAAATACAAAGTTACAAAAAGCCAAGCAAGGTGTAAAGCCTAGCAGATCTTTCAGAGAACATTTTAACAAACCGACTTTAAAAAGAATTGAAAGCGGCTTATCTGGCAGGTAATATTTAATTTTCTGTTTTTACTACAGAAAGAAAAGAAAATTCACTAAAAAGCTAAAAGAGTTCTATATATACAATGATATCCTTATCTAAAATGTACGTGCGACTTCACAATAATGATAAAAATCTCTGGACGCAGCAAGTGCGTTATGGTAGCGAATTTTCTTTAAAATATCTTTAATAGCAAATCTTTCTTTGATGAAAGCAGGCATGAAACTTGGTTGCCTATATAGTAGAAACAATGTACCATATTTCATCGAAATAAATTTATTGTTTGAAAATATATTTAAAAAATTCACAAGTCTGGATGCAGCAAATGTGTTATGGAAGTGAATTTCCATAAGAATGTTTTTAATAGCAAATGCGAGCAGGCATCAATCTGATTACCGGTATAGCCTATGTAGTAGAAACAATGTACTATATTTTATTAAAATTACTTATTGTTTGAAAATGTAAAAAAAATTTCCGAAAATAAACTTTAATGTTAGTTTCCTAACCAATAAAGCTTACGTTAATAGCAAATTGAGTTATTGAAATTTGAAGGATTTAATGAAAATTCGGTAAATTTGCAGATTAGCTCCCGAACGCTTTTCAAAAAATTCTTTTGAGAAATAGTACTAGGACCCCATCTGGATGCACAAACCACAAGAAAAATTTCTTGTTCACACCCCCCAAGGAAGTTACGGGACTGGGAGTGAATAGGGGTGCTGGGCGGGGTAGGTAGTAAAAAGGAAATATGAGCAGAAAAAGCAAAGAAAAGTGCTTAAAAGCTGCCTATTTGAAGCCATATCCCCATTAAACCCCACCTACCTCGTACAGCACCCCTATTCGCCCCCAGGTCACGTAACTTCCTTGGGGGGTATGAACAAGAAGTTTTTCTTGTGGTTTATGCAACGAGGGTGGTTGTGTGCACACGAGTGGAAAGTAAAATGCCTACGACGAAGTACCACACACCCACCCCACCCCCACACTGCTTGGCCTTGCGGTAGGGTTGGGGGTTGCTGCTTCGTCGTAGGGATTTTCCTTCCCCCCTCGCGTGCATACAACCACCCTCGTTGCATAAACCACAAGAAAAATTTCTTGTTCATACCCGCCAAGGAAGTTACGGAACCTGGGGGAATAGGGGTGCTGTGCGGGGTAGGCAGGGTTTAAGGGGGATATGGCTTCAAGATGTGAAAAATACAACTTTCAAGCCCATTTTATTCGCATTTTCTGCTCATATTTCCTTTTTACTACCTACCCCGCCCAGCACCCCTATTCACTCATGGTCCCGTAACTTCCTTGGGGGGTGTGAACAAGAAATTTTTCTTGGGATTTGTGGATCAAGGGGGGGTGTGGGGGTCTAGGCAGGTTTCTGAAAAGAGTAATCTGCAAATTTACCAAAAATTCGCTACCAAAACGCACTTACTGCGTCCAGATTTTTTTCTTATAAACGCATCATATTTCGATAAAAAATGCAAAAATGCATTAACAAATTTTTTCTACGAAAATTAGCTAAAAAAAAAATATAGACCGTTAATGCATAAACTTCACTAAATATACAAACAAATATCCAAAAAAGCATTAACTTAACTAAACTGACAGCCAAAGTATCAGAGAAAGGGTCTATTTGAAATGAATATTCTGTAAATATTTTAGTAAAATGGAGGGCAATGATGGTTGAATCTGAAACTTAAGGGTTTGCAGAACACTCTTCTTGCAACATTTTCTTTTAACAATCGGTATTTGTTTCACATTCTCTGCCTAAAAATTGCCAATTTTGACGTTTAAAATTGCGAGTTTGACGTTTTGAGGAAAACTCCAAAATTTGTTTTTTAACTGCCCATAACTTCTTTGTTTTTAAAGCTAGCGACCTAGATTTTGGCACAGAGTTCACTCTTTATAATACAAACACGTGTACCAAATTGGTTGCCCTTACTTTGTTATTTACGGAGATATGATTTTTTTTAGAAAAGAAACACAAAATTTCCCGTGAAAACCTGGTTCGATTTTCCTGGATAACGAACTTATCCAAGCCACTTGCAAAAGGAAGGTACCCACCAAATTTGATCAATATCGGTATATTATATAATTATATATATATATATATATATATATATATATATATATATATATATATATATATATATATATATATATATATATATATATATATATATATATATATATATATATATATATATAGACACAGATCTCCTCATTAGCGAATTAAAAAAAAATCGATAATAAAACAGCAGATAAGGTTGTAAGGCTCGTATTGAATTTTCAAACAATCCGATATGGTAACAAAGCTTCATAACATTTTTTACTAGGACCTCCCTACCGGATCTGAGTTTGATATTTTAAAATCCTGACGTAATGAAATTTTTATATAGTCACATATGCATTAAGTATATTTAAATTAATACAAAGAAGGTGATTTTATTCGATGAGTATATTATTTTATTTTATTTGTAAACTAGTGTAATTATTCCACAGTCCCTATAGGCCAGTCCACCCCATCTATAAAGGGTATAAAATGCGTACTGTATATGTTCCTCACGGTAACCTGATACCGGTTCATGCGTATTCTGTAATTGAAAAACAGTTATCTGTCCAATAAATTAACATTTCTTATTGATTCTATTGGAAAATGAAACACATAACTCGCTATTGTAGTTCTTTGAAACACACCACGAATGGATTGTATCGCCTGATAAACAATTTATATGCGAAAAAATTAAGATTGAATATGACTTTATTAGCAAAACATTCACTCAGCGTTTGCAATTGCTGGAACACTAAAAATTACAAAGAAACGTTTTTTGTTCTTATATGGGAACACCGGAAAAATCTTGTAATACAGTGTGACCCATTTGTTTGCGAGTCATCCTGTAAAATCTTTATTTATAATGCGATTTTGACCGGATTTTCTTTAAAGCGTAGATCTTGATGAACTATATTTTTAGAGCATATTTCTACAAAATCCAAGGCCTACTTCGTTAGTTTTCAGGAGTAGAATTTTAAGAATCCTTATTGGGAATTATTTCATAAGAAATCTGTCCACGCCACTGGATTCATCATCCCCAAAAACGGCGCTGTACTAAATTGCATTAAAAAATTCCGTGCAGGAACGATAATAATAATAATAATTATTATTATTATTACTTATAACAGACGTTATTGGATACGTCAACAAATATAACAGAAAAGGTATACAGTCAAAATAATATAAAACATGACCATATAAAGGGCAAACAAGTCAAAATAACATGTATTAATAGTCACTTAAAAGTAGACAATTGAACACTGAATATATACATAAAGTGCACCACCCTACACACACACACACACACACACACACACACACACACACACACACACACACACACACACACACACACACACACACACACAAACAAACAGCATATAAACAACAAATAAACTATATATATATATATATATATATATATATATATATATATATATATATATATATATATATATATATATATATATATATATATATATATATATATATATATATATATGAGACATGCTTGGTTCTCGGGTTAAACCGCGTCCAGAATTTATGGAAACTCGACGTTTCGGCTCCTGTTTTGGAGCCATTTTCAAGAGGTAAAGGGAATATGTAAGGACACTCTAAGGCCTCAATCTTCCTACTCCTTAGAGTGATGGACAAAGGTGGGTAAAGGAAATATGTAAGGACACTCTAAGGCCTCAATCTGCCTACTCCTTAGAGTGGTGGACAAAGGTGGGTAAAGAAAATATGTCAGGACACTCTAAGGCCTCAATCTGCCTACTTCTTAGAGTGATGGACAAAGGTGGGTAAAGGAAATATGTAAGGACACTCTAAGGCCTCAATCTGCCTACTCCTTAGAGTGGTGGACAAAGGTAGGTAAAGGAAATATGTAAGGACACTCTAAGGCCTCAATCTGCCTACTCCTTAGAGCGGTGGATAAAGGTAGGTTGGGTTGTTGTAGCTCGATTACGGGGCCTCAATCTGCCTACTCCCCAAATCTCGCCGTAGATCGTCTGTGAGGTCTCAGTGTGTTCAACCCTAGGCCTCAGAGAGATCTGGCCTTAGAGTGTCCTGACATATTTTCTTTACCCACCTTTGTCCACCACTCTAAGGAGTAGGCAGATTGAGGCCTTAGAGTGTCCTTACATATTTCCTTTACCCTCCTTTACCCACCTTTGTCCATCACTCTAAGGAGTAGGCAGATTGAGGCCTTAGAGTGTTCTTACATATTCCCTTTACCTCTTGAAAATGGCTCCAAAACAGGAGCCGAAACGTCGAGTTTCCATAAATTCTGGACGCGGTTTAACCCGAGAACCAAGCATGTCTCACATTAAAGACCGCGGAAATCTTTCTGAACATATATATATATATATATATATATATATATATATATATATATATATATATATATATATATATATATATATATGTCAAGTCTATAAAAAACAAGATACAGGAGGCAAAGCTCACAGGCAATGTACAAAATTATCAGCCAAAAGTCGAAACACAAACTGTACTTTACAATTATACTCCCTAAAAATTCCTCTATGCTATACAATTCTTTTTCAAGAAAAATTGATTTAATTTTTAATCTGAATTTATTTTCACTTGGATCTTTTAGACTATGAGGTAAATGATTGTAAAACACTATCAATTGAGTTTTTACACTTTTTTGTACTTTAGATAGCCGTGTTTGTGGCTGACAAAGGTAAGGTCTTACAGTGTCCCTTGTGTTGTGTGAATGAATTAATTCGCTACCTATAAAAAACTCATAATATTTTTTCACAAAACACAAACATTCAAGCACATACAGAGAAACAAAGGTAAGTATACAATTACTTTTAAACACCCCCTTGCAACTTTCTCTACCCTTCAAATTAAAAATAGCTCGTATACATGCCTTCTGGAGCACAAGAATTCTATTTGCCTCTATTGAATTGCCCCAGAAGATTATTCCATATCTAATTCTGTACTCCACCAGAGCATGGTAAGCTGACAGACTGGCGGACACATCCACCGAAGATGAGATTGTTCTTAGCGCGTACACGTAACCTGCCACCTTCGCAGCCACCATTTCTACATAAGCTCTCCAACTCAGGTCACTGTCTAGCTTCACTCCCAAGAACACTATGCTCTCACTAAAATTCATTTGCAGATCATTAACAGAGAGTTGTGTGTTATGTACTCTATTGAAATCAACGAGGCCTGTTTTAGTTACGTTTAAAAGCAAACCGTTTTCACCAAACCATCTATTAAAATCATCTAAAGCACTAACTGTCTCTTCTTTTACACTTTTTAGGTCTCTCACTACAAATGAGGTGTCATCAGCGAACAAGATCGTTCTATATGGTGTTAGACTTGGTACCTCATTCACATAGACGAGAAACAAGAAAGGTCCCAAAACGGATCCCTGTGGCACCCCTCTGTTAATGCTCTCCCTTGCGGAATATATTCTTTTGCCTGTTGTTCTGTTAACAGCCGATAAACATTGCCTTCTTTCACTCAAGTAGGATCTTAGCAAATCTTGTGTTAGCCCGCGAAAACCTAAGGCTTCCAATTTCCCCAACAGTATTTCATGCTCCACGCTGTCAAACGCTCTGGACAGGTCCATAAAACCCCCCAAAACCTTCTTTTGTAGTGAAATTAAAAATGCAAAATACATCATTTTAATAAATTTATTCTGCCAAGTTATCCATGAAAAACATTGATATAAGATTAAACTGACAAAAACATGGTCTAAATATTCTTATGCATAGTTTTGACAAATAAGTGAAACTTAAAAGCAACAAAAAATAATAATAGAAAATTCACAAAATTGTTAGGAATTACATACTCGTCGCTTCTACTAATCCACTCGAAATTTTTCTATAAAATTTACTACAGTATGATTTTGGCGGAAGGTGCATCCAGTGGCGTGAACAGATTTCTTATAAAAAATTCCTAATAAGGATTCTAAAAATTTTACTCCCGAAAATTGACGACAAAAGCCTTGGATTTTGTAGAAATACGGCGCTTATTTCTTAAAAAAAAAAGTTCATCAACATCTACACTTTAAAGAAAATCCGATTAAAATCGCATTATAAATCAAGATTTTACAGGGCGACTCGCAACCAAATGGGTCACACTGTATATATGAGGGTGTATTGAGAAGTTACATCTAAACGTCTAGAGTGTGACATTGTTACATGTTAAAAATTGGTTTTCTTCGGGGCAAATTCATTTTTACACTAGACGTTTCGGCTGTTAAATAGTCATTATCAGGAGATTAAAATGATTTCAGGAAGGTGATTATGAAAGTAGATTAAGGTTTTCTAACTGGTTTATTGATAAATGTCGTGAAAATCGAGACTTTCGTAAGCAAGTAATTTGGACTGATGAAAGTCCTTTCACAAATTCGGGAGTGTTTAATCGTCACAACCACCATTACTGGGCAACTGAAAATCCAGAATTACGAAATCCCTGTAGATTTCAAATGCGCTGTGGAGTGAATGTATGGTGTGGAATCTATGATAAGCATATCTTAAAAGTGTAACGAGGACCCAGAGGTGTAGTCTTAATTTCTTAAATTGTAAGCTGCAACTATCTTTTTATTTTTCAGGAAACCAGTTAATTGGGTCATTTTTTTACGCTGATGTACTTAATAGCCGTCGTTATTTTGATATGTTACAAACCCAAATAATCCCTGCAATCAGACAAGCGATGCGAGAAATTCAATTTATAAATGTTTGGTTTCAGCATGATGGCTGTACTGCTCATAATTCTAGAGAGGTACAGACTCTATTCCGTAACACGTTCGGGGAAAGAATAATTTCAAATAGCGGTCAAGTATTATGGCCAGCTAGGAGCCCAGATCTTACGCCTCTGGATTTTTACTTTTGGGGACATGTTAAAAATGAAATGTATGAATTCGATTCACATGAAGAAACAGACATGTTAATTAAAAGGGCAAGGGAACTATTTGCTGGAATTAATAGACATACTTTAGAACGGGTTACGAATTCAGTAATAAAAACATGTCAGAAATGTATTGACAAAAATGGCGGACATTTTGAACTTTAATAGTGGTACTTGTTATTTTTCTTTGATTTTCTAAAGGCGCGAACTTTGTTATTTGTTTCTTAATAGTATGTGTTGATTTCTCATTTATTGTTGTGTTCAACGTTTATTTATCTGTTTTATAATGATATTCGAAGTTCGATGTTGTTGCTTCTATTGTTTCTATTTATAATTAATATTCTGTCCAGTCTTCGTTAAATAGCTAGCGCGCAATGTTTTAAAGTTCATGTTATTCCTTCTTTTACTTAACAGATTGCGACGTTGCCATATGTATGTATTAATAAATCTTAAAATCTTGTTTTTTTTTTCAAATTTATAACCGTTCTTTTGTAATGTGTGATACATCATTAAAAAGCAAAAATTATGGTCTTTTTTAAGCTGTTAAAATCCGATATGGCGTCCATAAGAAAAAAGTCGACAATCGCCTAGTGATTATTTAACAATAAACATGAAATCTGACTATATAATTGAATTCTACGTTAAAAGTAAGTGTGAGGATGTTTTTACAGAAATCAAAAATTCTGATAAATAAAAAAGTTATAGCACTTTGAAGAAATGCGCCATTTTTCTTATTTTCAAAAAATTCCAAAACCAAAAAAGTTATGAGAGTCGGATAAGCAGCTTTGGATTGGTAATAAAATTGCCTACAACTTTCCCTATTTAACCGTTTCTCTTATATTTTCTGAGATCCCAATACATGCACCACCAATTTGGTGCACGCTGTATATATATATATATATATATATATATATATATATATATATATATATATATATATATGTGTGTGTGTGTGTGTGTGTGTGTGTCACACCGATAACTCAAAAAATAATAGGCCGATTTTGATTAAATGTGGTGAGTACCTTCCTTTTGTTAGTGGATTGGATAACTGTGTTAGCCAGGAAAATCGGCCTAGGTTTTCCCGGAAAACTTTGTGTTTCTTTTCGAAAAAAAAAAATATATCTCCAGAAATAACAAAGTAAGGGCAACCAAATTTGGTACGCGAGTTAACATCATTACAGGTAAATTAGTTGCCAAAATTTAGCTCTGTAAGTTAAAAGATAAACAGCTATAGACAAAAAAAAATCACTTGGAGTTTGCATCAGAACGTCAAAGTCGCGATTTAAAACGTCAAAATTGGCAACATTTAGGCAAAGAACCTAAAACTAATACGGGCTATGGAAAGAAAATGTCTCAAGAAGAATGTTTTACAAACCCTGAAGTCTTGTCCTTCATTCAGTTCAAATAGACCCTTTTTCTGATGCTTTGGCAGTAGTCTTAGCTATAGAGTTGATCGTTTAATGGCATATACGTTTTGTCGGATTTTCGTAAAAAATCAGTAAAGCTCAAGACACACTAATTATAGGGTGTCTTGAGCTACATCTTAAAACATTATTTCTGCAATCACAGGGTGGCCCATAAGTCGTTGGTAGTGATACAAATTATTATTTTATTTTTTTTTAATCGAAGACGCCTTATGTTATTGCGTTTTTGCACTTTCCATCGAAATATAATGCATGTTTGTAAGAAAACATATTCGGGATGCAGCAAGTGCATTATGGTAGTGAATTTTCATTAAATGCTTCAAATTTGAATAGCTCAATTTGCTATTAACCTATAAGGTTGACCAAGAAACCAGTTTTTTCGGGAACACCTAAGTTTATTCTCGGAAATTTTTTGTACATTTTCAAACAACAAAGTTATTTTGATGAAACATGGCACATTGTTTCTACTATTTGGTAACCAAATTTGATGCCTGCTTAAAAAACACACATATTTGCTATTAAAAACATTTTTATGAAAATTCACTACCATAATGCACTTGCTGCATCCAGACTTTTTTGGAATCAGGAGCGAAGAATACGTGATGCACACTTCATTCACACACTGTAGTGTGTTGGGACGTTGAGGTACTGTACTAAACTCCACTCCCTGGAGTACCGGGCCTTGGTTCACACCTCCGTCGGAACGATTTCACACAATGACGTTAGGATTTTGAAGTTTTCATTCTGAAAATCCCTTAGTCCTTAATGGTAGTTGCTCAACCAAGTCGGTGGCACTACGTAGAAGAGCATTTGGGTGAGACGCGGATTTTGCAAAGTGGATGATGGAGTTATAAACTCGAGTATTGAGGGGATTTTCAGATCACAGTGAATATGACTGTTTCTGACAAACAATGGTCCTCCGATAACCATTCTCAGAACTTTATTTATGGATGATTTGAAGGGTCTTGATGTATGTGTCGGCCGCGGTGACCCATGCATCTTCTTTGTCTTCATCCATATATACCATGCGGTTTTGGCCTAGAAGCGTCAAGAAGCGAAAGGCTTATGCCATTTGCCAAAAGAAATTGTATTGGGTGAACTAGGCTTGTAGGCCTTCCTCCTAACGGTTGTTGCGGAGTTCTTGTTGAGGGGGTCGTACTTATTTGATGAGTCTGTTTGTGTTTCTTTTGTCGGTGAGATTTTCGGTGCGTTGAGCTACATTTTGCACGCGTTTTTTTTTTCAAGTATCGTTTCGTTGATACTGGACAGACATGGGGGCAGATTTCTTAGGGCGGGGTACGTCCTTGATGCATTTTTGATAAAACATTAGGTTTTGAACTGTACTTTATCCAGTGCACCCTGGAGTTCGGGGATGCTGCGGATAACCGGAATATTCTACGATGCAACCTGCAGGGATTGTGGATTTCTTCGAGACGATATTTACTTCTGGAAGATTAACACGATTTCCGGGCTTAGGGGGGTGGTGGAGGTGCTAAATGTTAGCAGATCTGGGGAGGTTTGGAAAAGATTCAGGACTTTCACAGCGATTCGTAAAATCAATCGAGGTAATGAGGGAAAGTGCATTGGAGAGGACTAAAGTGGGAGCTGCATTTGCAATGGAAGCTGCTTTTACAAACGGAGCTGGAATTGGCTTTTGCGTTGCGGGTTCCAGAATAGTTGTGGGCTGTACGAGACGGGCGATTCCAGTGGCAGCCGCATAGGAAATCTGCTGCTACCTAAGAACAGTCTGCTGGTCGGGTTTAGGGAATTTCGGAGAGCCTTTGTATCTGGCGGTGTGACAAGTTATATGAGCGTCTTTGGTGCACTCCACGATCAAATGGGGGCCGCTCCATTTTACGCATCGGCGGACACCCCTACGTGACTGCTGGGAGTGACCGAACCTTTGGCAGCGATGGCATTGGTTCGGTAGGGTTCTTTTGTGGAGCGACCACACCTGAATGATGAGGCTGCACAGAGTTTTGAAGCCTAAGAGTGACTAAATAAGCTAATACATCATTGAAAAGCACCTTCTGAACGTAATTCAACAAGCTGAATATTCAATATGGCTGCCATAAGAAAAAAGAAGTTGAAAAAATTAGGTGAAAAAAAAATGGTCGTCACTGTTCATGCCAAAATATGCGTCTTCAAAAATTGTCTTGAAAAAGTGAAGGTCACAACAATCTAAGATCAAAGGTAACTCAAATAATTGCAAAAACAGTTTGGCTAAATTTTAGTTTTTCTTAAATATCTCAAAAACGAAAATACTTAGCCTGATATTATCAACGGATCTTGGGACACACCGTATATAAATGTATATTGATTTTGGAAAAATAAAACCATTTATAAAAAACACATTTTGTCTTGCAAAAACCACATATGTCCAACTGGATTTTGTTTTGTAGAATCTAAGTGCTCAAAACATATATTCATATCGAATGTACTTTGGTAGTCACATTTAATATAAATAAATAACATACAATTTATTAGCAACCATAACATATCGATGTTAAACGTTTTTGGTCATTTTAGTGAATTTTCTTTATAAAAATTCACTAATGAGGAGATCCCCACTTTTGAATTTTGAAAAAATTTTCTTCAAATGAGCGCTATTTGGGACCCCTGAAACCCAAATCCGAGTTCGGTTTCAGATTTTATATGTTTATTTTTATATCTCCGGAAATAACAAAGTTAGGGCAACCATATTGGGTGCGATGGTTTATATCATAAAAAGAAAACCATGCACCGAAATTTGAATCTCTACGTTAAAACCGAACAAAGTTATAAGCTTTTAAGTTTTTATTCTTAAAACGTAAAAAAAGTCGCGATTCTATACGTAAAAATTGACATGTTCTAGATAGAGAACGTACATGAACGGCTATGCAGCGTAAGTTTCAGCTACAATCTTCGTTGTTCTTTATTTTATTAAATTATTTGCAGAAAATTAATTTAAAATAGACCCTATATGTGATGCTTTGGTAGCAGTTTCAGTTATTTATTTAATTTTAAGGAATCAGATTACGCTTATTATGTAGCGTTTTTTTTCAATTGTGCAACGTGGAAGTTTTTCAAGGAGAAACGGTGTTGGTAAGTAGTTTCTCCTTTCTATGGACTTCTGCAAGGTGAGTTTTTACAGTTTGCATTTGTAGGTCCATGTTTACCTTGCACAGAACCTCAAATTGACTTTAGGTCTCTTATCTCTATTGTAGAGTTGAGAACACAGCATTTCTCCGATGGTTAATACATAAAAGGGTTCCTCTAAGCATATTTCTGATTTTTTTTTTCAAAAAACGAACAATACGCTAATCTGCTAATTTACCTATAAATGTTATTAATATTAAAAAACATGGAAATAACGCTCGTGCCTGGAATAAAGTTCTCTTCGTCATTTTAACTTTAAATGAAATTTCCTTCTGCCGTTTCGCATCCGTTCAACACATTGGGCACAGAAAATATAGGAATTAACTTAAAAACATCATTTATAATTGAACGGAAATACAATTTGTTCTAGGTATGCAACGAAAAAATTCACATAAAATAGAATAATTTCTAGATTCTGAAACCTACTGTGACGCTATATTGAAACAACGTCAAATGAAACGAAAACCATTTCAGGTTAAGGGATGGGAAAATATTTTTACCGTAAAATAAGCTTTCGTACTCCAAAAAACAAGATTCTTATAAGGCGTAATACAATAGTGCATAATGATAGTCCACGGCAACAGTACATGTCATATTCAAGTGACAAATTATTTTGATAAATGTCAGATCTACTTTCCAAGTGACATGTAAATAAGTATTTTGTTTTCTGACATTTGTAATACAAATGTAGACATGATCTTCTTCTTACAATCATATTTATTTTTGGCCATCACAATTTTACCCATAGAGTTGGATACAATTTCAGTGACGTTTGAATTTTAAAGAGATTTCTTTAAATGAGCGCCCCATAGAACCCATATCCGGGTTAGTTTCAGTTTTGATCTGTTTTCATATATACCGGGTGACGTATTTCTACGGTAAAGCTCAAAATATCCATTATTATACAAGATATGATAAAAATTTTTATATGTTAATTATACGATGTCTGAAGCTGCATCTTATAAAATTGTTTTTACAATCACAGGTGGCCCATTAGTCGCTTCTGATCGAACACGCCTTATAGTATTACAATTTTTGCATTTTCCATCGAAAGATAATGCATGTTTGTAAGAAAATAAATTCGGGACTCAGCAACTGCGTTATGGTAGCGATTTTTCATAAAATGTTTCTTTCGATAGCTTAATTTACTATTAACCTAGTGTTCGTTGGCCAGGAAACCAGTTTTTTGGACACATTTTAGATTTATTTTCGGAAGATTTTTGTATGTTGTCAACCAATAAAGTTATTTTGATGAAATATGGTACATTGTTGCTCCTATATTGGTTATAATGGTAACCAAATTTGATGCAAGTTTTCTTAAACAAAAATTATATTTCCTATTAAAAACATTTTTATGAAAATTCACTACCATAACGCATTTGCTGCGTCCAGAGATTTTTTAAAAAATTGTATTTCTATACATATGCTGTTT
Source organism: Tillus elongatus (assembly GCA_964006375.1). Taxonomy (NCBI): domain Eukaryota; kingdom Metazoa; phylum Arthropoda; class Insecta; order Coleoptera; family Cleridae; genus Tillus; species Tillus elongatus. Next base: position 27,182,980 of record OZ023268.1, on the reverse strand, counting down.
TTGTGAAACACGCCTCAAATGGGTTCTCAAGATGTACAGGGTGAGTATATTATAAATGATAACCCCCTTTTATTTTCGTTATTTCGGCGCAAATTGATTCGTTAAAAAACTTATTTTGAACAATTTTTAACGTAGTTTCTGAATCTGCTATCGCTTTTCACGAATTTTGAAAAATGTATGAGTTTTTTTTTTAATAGAACAGCCTGTCTATTTTACATATTATAATTTGTCAATTTTTTCTAATTACAAAAATATATAGTAATAGCACATTTGGATACGCAGTTTTTAAGTTATGATGAAATATGTAAAACGACAAATCTGTTTACGTATTACTCAATAATATACGAAGTAGCCTTTGGAAATAAAATTTTAACTTTGTATAAACGTCAAAAAGGTTGGGAGTTGTTAGTGCTTTTTCTATTGGGAATCTTTATTGTGTGCAAAAAAGCGATCATGCCTTCTCATAGTTTAGAGAATAGGCGTAGAATTTTAGAAATATTCTTATATTGTAACAAAAACATGACTGCTTCACAAAGGGAGTTTAGAAGACTGTATCCGAATGAGACTGTGCCTGGCAAAGGAACATTCAAGAAAATTTACAATAAATATTGTGACACAAATTCATTAAATAATGCAAATAGAAGAAAAACGAGGAATACCATTGGTGAGGAAATACAAATGAATATTATATTACCGGTTATAGAAGAGTCAAGTCGGTATACTTATTTTGTAGCTAAAGATTTAAATGTAAGCCAAAGCAGCGTTATGCAACTTTTAAAAAGAAATAAGTATAAACCTTTTTACATTCTTTCTGTTCAGCACTAAACCGAAAATAATCGTCGACAGAGAATACTGTTTTGCCAACAAATTATTGAAAAATATAGTGAAAACAATGATTTTTTGCGAAATGTGTTTTGGACTGATGAGTCGTCCTTTTCTATAGCTGGTTTGTTTAATAGACATAACAAACATCATTGGGCTATATAAAATCCACATATGGTAAAGCAAATACAAAACAAGGACGTAAAACTGCCAATGTGTGATGTGGGATACACCAAAACAAAATAACTGGTCCATTTTGTTTTACATACAAATCTCACAGGTGTAGTTTATCTCCATTTGCTACAAGAGCAAGTTGAGGAATATTTGGATGATGTGCGAGTTATTCTAAATTTAAGAGCAATCTGGCAGCAAGACGGTGCTTTCCCACATAACGTTAGACCTGTGACGAACTACTTAAACCAAAAATGTGACTTCTGGATAGGAAAAAATTGTCCCATCCATTGGCCGGCTAAAAGCCCCGATTTAAATCCGCTCGTATTTTTCCTTTGGGGTGCTCTCAAGAACAATATTTATAGTGAGGAATTGTCGGGGGACACTGTGCAATTAAAACAGCTTATACGATGAGAAATAAATTATTTAAACGAAAATGCAGCGGTATATGAAGATGTGCGAACAAATTTTTTACGGCGATGTTTCAAATGCTTAGAAAACAACGGAAGTTAGGTAGAAGATACAATGTAAATCTTTATATTATTTTCTAATTTTTGTAAGTTTGATACTTTTATTTTATTTGTTTCCTTGTGTATGGTTTCGTTATATATTTTGTTGTGACAACCATTGAATAGATATCTTAGCTAGTTTTGTATAATAATTAACTAATTATTGACAAATCATATTTTTAGGATAAACTAATAGTTTGATGTTTCTATAAAAATTAAAATTTTGTTTCCAAAGGCTACTCCGTATATTATTGAGTAATACGTAAACAGATTTGTCGTTTTACATATTTCCTCATAACTTAAAAACTGCTTATCCAAATGTGCAATAACTATATATTTTTGTAATCAGAAAAAATCTACAAATTATAATATGTAAAAAAATCCAGGGTTATCCATTTAAAAAATTATATATTTTTTGTTCCACCTCGTATATTTTTCAAAAATCTTGAAAAGCGATAGCAGATTCAGAAACTACATTAAAAATTGTTCAAAATAAGTTTTTGAACGAATCAATTCGCCCAGAAATAACGAAAATAAAAGGGGGTTATCATTTATAATACTCGCCCTGTACATGTTAGTGGTCATCACAGGTTCCCACATAGTAAACGTCATCTCCTTGAGCACAAAGTGACATTCATATAAGAGGAATTGTTTACAAAAAAGATGCAACTGTGGATAATATTTAGTTACAATCTCTAAGGAATGAACATGTCAACACAAAACCTCCTCAAATCACGTACGATTATATTTCCCTTAAGATAAGACGTAATATTCAGGCGTCCTCATGTTTCAAACGTGATAATGATGTAAAATAAATATAATATCCTTGCATAAACAGAAAATGTAATGTTGCTTATTAAATTAAATTCCATCCTGACAGAAATAAGCTAATCAAATTAAACTATACCTTTCCTACATTGCAAATCATTTCCAATTTGAATGAAGCGAGACCATGCCGAGTGGGGAATCAAGTTGGCTGATAGAGTGGGGATCTTGAGGAGTCGCTCTGAGCGCGTGCGATATTTCTATTGTATCAGCTTAAGAAACTGACGGCTGAAAGTGCTTTCCTGAAAACTGCGCTACCGTGAGCTTATATCGTAAACTGATTGAAGGGCGAAAGACAATAAGTGTGTGTAAGCGTCGAAAGTTTGTGTAAGTGGAGTATCTGAATCCAAGTAAGTCGTTTTTAATTATATTGATTGGCATTTCAATAATAAAGAGATATCTGATGTTTAACATTTTTATAAAAGTCTGGACACAGACAAGTGCGTTATGGTAGTGAATTTTCATAACAATGTTTTTAATAGCAAATATGTATTTCCTTTTAACGAAAGCAGGCATGAAATTTGGTTACCGGTATAACCTATATAGTAGATACAATGTACCATATTTCATCAAAATAACTTTATTGTTTGAAAATGTAAAAGATTCTTCAAAAATAAACTCAAAATGTTCCCCAGAAAACTGGTCCCTAGCCAGCAAACGTTAACTTAATAGCAAATTGAACTATTGAAATTTGAAACTTATAACGAAAATTTGCTACCATAACGCACTTGCTGCATCCTGAGGTTCTTTTCTTACAAACACGCATTATATTTCGATGAAAAATGCAAAAATGTAATAATGCAAGGTGTGTTTGATTAAAAAAATATTTTTAATACCAAATCTGTCTTGCTTTAATGAAAGCAGCGATCAAAGTTGGTTACCCATATAATAGAAACAATGTACCATATTTCATCAAAATAACTTTATTGTTTGCAAAAGTGCAAAATTTTTCCGAAAATGAACGTAAAACGTTTTCGAAAAAACTGGTCTGATTTCTGCTCAACGAACCTCTTCAAGTTATTTACCCACTTACAAAAATATCCACAAAAACATTTTCGACGAAACTTGATGATTTCTACGAAAGCACAAAAAAATTTCTGTCAAAACTGGCTAAATCTTTTTTACACAAAATTTTGCTAAAAGAATACATAATATTGAAATTATATACCTAGTTATATGTCGTACTAATAAGGTACAATTCTTATGAAAATTCACTATTTACCCAAAACAATTTGTTTTGTAGGTAACATTGTATTTTTGTAGATTGTTTAAAATACCCGATTTAAAATCAATTATCTGTCTTGTGCAATTTTGCGTCCATATTTATTTGGATTTTTTTTTGGAACGACCATCCTCTTTTAACGGTATGTAACCTTAAAAACTAGGACAGAGCAAGTGCGTTATGGTATCGAATTTTCATTAAATGTTTCAAATTTAAATAACTCAATTTGCTATAAAGGTAAAAAGTTAAATTTTAGTATGTACTAATTCTTTTACCAGGGCAACATACCTACAATTTTATCCAAATAGCTTTGCTATTTCTTGACACACATTTTTTTTCCAGAAAAATCTGTTCTTCTTAGTTAAACTAGTCCGACCGGGCTGGCTAAGAAACTCGTCCGCGGTCTTAATACAATGAAGATAGAGTTATCGCTCGGATATATATATATATATATATATATATATATATATATATATATATATATATATATATATATATATATATATATATATATATATATATATATATATATACGCCATATTCTTCAAAACTTAATTGTATTGGAATCCTCAGATCATTGAAATAGGTTACGTTTGATAGATGATTGAAATACAAATAAATTTGTTTATATTCAAAACTTTCATGAAATCAACAGATTTTTAGATATTTGAGGTTAAGTGTAACATTACTTTCAAGATAAAAACGTCTGGACGCAGCAAGTGCGTTATGGAAGTGAATTTTCATTTAAATGGTTTTAATAGCAAATACAAGCAGGCACAAATCTGGTTACCGGTATAGCCTATATAGTAGAAACAATGTACCATATTTTATCAAAAGTACTTATTGTTTTAAAATCCACAAACATTTTTCGAAATAAGCTTAAAATGTTGGTTTCCTATCCAACAAACCTTAGGTTAATAGCAAATTGAGTTATTTAAATATTAAGCATTTAATGAAAATTCGCTACCAAAACGCACTTACTGCATCTCGATTTTTTTCTTGTAAACATGCATTATATTTAGATAAAAAATGCAACAATGCAATTATATAAGGGTGTTCGAAAAAAACAATTCTAGGCATTACCAACGACCATCCAGTGATTGTCAAAGTATTTTTACAAGATGCAGCTTAAGACACCCTATAATTAACGTATGTTTTTTCTCGTATCTTGTATAATAACAATTATATTGAGCTTTACGGTAGAAATGCGTCACTGTATATATGTAAACAGAACAAACTGAAAGTAAACCTGGATATGGATCCTAAGCGGCCTAGTTTGCGCTCATTTCAAGAAATCTTTTTAGAACTCAAAGGTCGCCGTCTCCTCATTAACGAATTTTTTCAACGAAAATTAGCTACAAATTATAGACCGTTAAACCATAAACTTAACTAAACGTACAGCCAAAGCATCAACTTAACTAACCTCCAGCCAAAGCATCAGAGAAAGGGTCTATTTGAAATGCAGTTTTTGTAAAAATTTTAGTAAACTGAAGGGCAATGAATGTTGAATCTGAATCTTAAGGGTTTGCAGTACATTTTTCTTGCGACATTTTCTTTATATAATCCGTATTTGTTTCAGGTTCTTTGTCTAAATGTTACGAATTTTGACGTTTCAAATCTCGACTTTGACATTTTGAGGAAAACTCCATTTTTTTTTAACGGCCCATCACTTTTTTGTCTTTAAACTTACAGGCTTAAATTGGTTCACTCTTTACAATACAAGCACGCCTACCGAATTTGGTTGCCCTTACTTTGTTATTTTCGGAGATAGAACTTTTTTCCGAAGAAAAAAAAACACAAAATTTTCCTAGAAAACCTGCGCCTATTTTCCTTGCTAACGAATTTATCCAAGCCACTTGCCCATTATTTTTGAGTTATCGGTGTGATAGACACACACACACACACAAATCTATATATATATATATATATATATATATATATATATATATATATATATATATATATATATATATATATATATATATATATATATATATATATATATATATATATATATATATATATATATATATATAACATATAAAAATTGAATCTGACGTCGGATATATGTTCTAGGGGACTTAATTGGCGCTCATTTGAAGAATTTTTTTCAAAATTCAAAAGTCTGGGTCTCTTCATTAGTGATTTTTTTTAAAGAAAATTCACTAAAAAGTCCTGGCCACTAGGTTCTCTAAAAAAAAATTAAATCTTTTACATAAAAACATGGATACAATTGAGACATTGTAGTCAGGTTACTGTACAACTTCCGGTTTTGTCGGAAATTATTAATTTTTTTAAATTCAAGTAGAACAGACTGTATTTTGTTTTACAGTCGAAAATATCATACATTTTTAGGTAATTTTTTGAATACAACCATATGCCTGGGATTTAAATTGTATACAAATAATAGAAAAATACTCTAAAAAATAATTTATTTGGGTTGAGTCAGGAGACCGACCTGGCCACCAGATAACTTCATTAGTACCCAACCACTTACCAGAAAATCTATTGTGTAAATATTTTTGTACCGTGATCGTGTTATGAAGAGGTGTCCCATTCTGTTTAAACCCATAAAATATTATTGAATAAGTTATTATTCTCCTCATAAACCACTGATAACTGGACTACGAAATCAAGCTTGCGCTACTCAGTGCCAGATCTTAAATGATGGAGAATATAAATTGTATAAGAACAATACTTATTTTTATTCGAAATCCTTTGACAAGACGTGATGGAAACTATTAACTGGACTGGTATTGATTTTAGGGATGTGTAACGATCATTATTGATAATCTGGAATACATGTGCTACGTTTTGATCAGATGTAACAGTTTTTCCTCAAACTTTTATTTTCTTAAAACTACCCTGATTCCTTAAGTTTGAGTATAAATTTGCAAATGTGTTTTAAATCTGATTTTATTGTTTTTCATTATTTGTTTGAATTTTTTATTTAACTACATACTGTAGAATTTTTTTCAATATACATTATATTCAACTGTGTTAAAAGAAATCTACTACCTATTAAATTTATATATGTGGTGTGGTGGTGGACAAAAGCGGGTAGGGCTTCAGCATTCACATACTTTTTTTAAATTACCTTCTCGTTCGCTGAATTTATATCTATAAGAATAAATATAATAAAGACGTCACTTCTCAGAGCCTTCTCATAGCTCCTAATGTGAACCTACCTTCAAAATTTCATTAAGAAAAATTCGCTAATAGAGAGGTCAGGATGGAAAGCTTTTGAAAAAATTTCTTCACGTGAGCGCGAATTTGGGTCCCTTGAATGTAAAACCAAGATCCGTTAAAATTTTTTATATGTTTATATATATATATATATATATATATATATATATATATATATATATATATATATATATATATATATATAATATATAATATATGTATGTATCCGAGCGATAACTCAAAAAATACTAAACTGATTTCAATCAAACTTGTCAAAAATGTTGCTTGGGCGAAAACCGATGTCAAATTCGTTAATCATCTTTTGGGCTCAAGTTCTTCCGGTAGAAAATCGGGAAAGACTGTTTGAAAACGCTATATTTTTGTAAGTATCAGAGTAACTGAAATGATACTTTACACGTGGCTATAAATAGTGCAAATAAATATATGTTGTAAATTTAAATAATTTTGTACAAAATATTTAAAAAATTGTTCAAATTAAAAATAAAATCCAAAGACATGCGTTGAAACGACTTAGTGGTTAAAGTCCAATGCCTATCAGACAGAGTAGTTAACTGCCACGCGTAGATTAGTTCATATAACAGGTATAAACCATAGATCAACGGTAACCAAACTAAATATATACCACGCAGAAAACATACTACCCGAAGCCACAATCGTGAAATATCGGCCGCAATTATGGAAAATAACACACGACATGAAATTGAAAATTTTCCAATCGATTGTTATTTAACTGGGCGAATCAATGAGTTAATAAAATACACTATTTTGTAGCTTTATTAACGGTCCTAAACACAGTTTTAGCGCAGCATAGATATATATTATATTATTTCAATCATCTGAGGTTCGAAAAGTTCCTTTGCACAGCAGCACCAGCTTAATGTGTAGTAATAGAAGCATTTTCTCCGCAAGGTGCAAGCCTTTCCCGTCTCTTATCTAACACCTTGAACACATTTTAAGAATTCCATTTAATTTTGAATAAACTGGCGTAATGGCTTTTAAAGGGCACACCCTGTATATATATATATATATATATATATATATATATATATATATATATATATATATATATATATATATATATATATATATATTCAAACGGATCTTGGTTTCGGGATCTAGGGGCCCAATTTCGCGCTCATTTGAAAAACATTTGCAAACTTTCACCGTCGAAACCTTTTTATTAGCGATTTTTTTAATTCGTTAAAATATTGATGTCTAAAATTGCTGGCATTTGGGTAATTGGTGAAAATCCATTGTTTGAGCATTTTTTGTGCTTTAGTGACATAAGTAGAGCAAGCAAGTGCATTATAGTAGTGAATTTTCATAAGAATTGTACACTATTAGTAAAGTATATTATTAAAACTAATTCTTTAAATTTGATTGGACCTGTGAGACAGGTTTTAGAGGTCCCAGTTAGCGATTATTTAAATAATTTTCTATTTTCTATGGATCTAGAAAATTATAGTTTGGTAGAGATATATGTAATACTGCAAGTCTCTTTAAAAAAATTGTGTTAAAAATTTCATTAACGTCACAAAAGTTTTCTAGAAAAAAAATAATCATTTACAAAGGGAATGTACCTGCCAAATCATAAATATGCCAGGTATTTTTCCTTTTAATTGCTTGAATGGTTTGTTTTAGTCAACCCAATCGAACTAGTTTTTGCAAACAAAACAACAAAAAATGTTTTTTTTAAAACCAACTTCGCCACGAAGTTCATTATGTTATTTTTCTGTAATTTAGTACCCAGGCTGCGTTTACTACTGTGATACCATGGTTGAAGATTAAAGATTCTGGCTTAATAGGAAATTCAGTTATCAGATTTCAAATATGTTTACAAAAACTCTCTACCATAATGTGCTTGCTGCACCCAGACCTTTTTCAACACTTATTTGTTGTTGCTGTATCCACGCTTTTTGAAAATGATCTATGTAGGACTGACAAACAAGGCAGCCTAAATTTCATTTTTGGAGAAACATTTTAAATAAATGAAATGGGGTAACAATTTAAATATAAATTGAAAATCTTGGTTCGCTGCTTTATCGCAGAGGTTCTCTTCTCCTTCTGGATGCCTACAACGACCCTCAATGTATAAACAAGAACAATGCAAACCAGAAAAGTTTCTTGAGAACAACCTGCAAGAAAGTTACGGAACCTACGGTAAATATAGGGCTTCCGGGCGGGATAAACAGAAATTTAAGGAGGTATAACTGCAAAATGGGATAAAGGCAGCTTATAGTGGTCCAACTAAGCTGTTTTTTCGCACTTTTCGCTCACATTTACTTTTTATCTTCTTCGCCGCCCAACACCGCTATTCACTCATGGTCCCGTAATTTTCTTCTTGGGGGCTGTTTGCAAGAAATATTTCTTGTTTGGAGATTTAAGCATGTTTCTGATTTTTTTCTAAGAGGCCTCCGTGTGCTAATCTGCAAATATACCGAAAATTTAATTTTTATTTACAAAACGAGTCTACTTGCCAAATTATAAACGTGGCAGCTATTTTTCCTTATTTGTCGCTTGGATGATCCGTTTTTGTCCACTCAATCGAAACAGTTTCTGCAAACAGAATAACAAAAATGGTTTTCTAAAACAAATTTGAGATTTAAGCATGTTTCTGATTTTTTTCTAAGAGGCCTTCGTGTCCTAATCTGCAAATATACCGAAAATTTAATTTTTATTTACAAAACGAGTCTACTTGCCAAATTATAAACGTGGCAGCTATTTTTCCTTATTTGTCGCTTAGATGATCCGTTTTAGTCCACTCAATCGAAACAGTTTCTGCAAACAGAATAACAAAAATGGTTTTCTAAAACAAATTTGTCGTTTTCTGTGAAGCTCTTTGTATTATTTTCTAAATTTAGTACCCACGCTGCTTTTATATAGGTTTTAGTATGTACCAAATTGAAGATTCTAGTTTAATTAGAAATTCAATTATCACCATTTGGAATATTTTTAAGAAAATACGCTACCATATTACACTTGCTGCACCTAAACCCTTTTCAACATTTATTATCTATTTCTGTATCCATACTTTTTGAAAATAAATGAAATAAATATAAACAATACAAAATTTTGAAATTTTAATTTTAGTAATTTACACATCTGTTTATTGGTATAATTTAAACTACTGCATGATATTATGTAGTTACATTTACCTCAAATTTTCCATATACGATATGAAGAGTAAATAATAATGAAAATTCATTAAAAACTCAAAGCCAACAGTAAGTACCTTATTCCAAGATTCTAAGATATTAGCTGAGCCTTATTATTTGTTTATGACGCCTGTAAACAAGGAAGAAGAAGATAACCTCGAATTCGACTCCCCCTGTTATCAGTTTGCAAAATCACAAATGACAATGAAAAATAGCTAACTGGCGTTGTCATATTTAACTAGGAGAGGGCGATGGGTTTTAAATACCTTGAAGAATGGGAAGCTTAATATTTATACATAATAAAACGTTGTTCTATATTGCTTTTAAACAAATTGAATAACTTTTATTAAATTTTTTATTTATTACTATATATTTTCCTGGTATCTTCAAATCCAGATGACAGTTCTGGCAAATGGCAACCCCGCTATTTTTTATTGTGACATTTTTGTAACCTGTTCGTTTGAAGTTTAATTTGGAGTATTTTTTTGCAATAGCAACCTTGATATATCTGTCTGACCATGTCTAACATTATAGGCACCCATTCAGAGGTAATTTCAGGTTATATCGTAAATTATTTATTGTTTATTTGGTTATAACGCAGAATCTACTAAACCGATTAAGTTCAAGTTTGGTAGAAAGGACTACTGATGCAATATCTACGTGCGTGTAAAGTTTTTGTTTCATACTTCTAGTAATTTAAAAGATATTGCGTTTTCAAACAGTTTTTCATATTATTTTCTGAAAGTATGTGAGTGTCAAAACTATCTAACGAACTCATCCAAGCTATTAACAAAATGAAGGGAATTGGCTAATTTGGTTTCCATTGATGTAGTATTTTTTGAGTTATCGGTTGGATACACACACACACATACACACACACACCAATTTATATATATATATATATATATATATATATATATATATATATATATATATATATATATATATATATATATATATATATATATATATATATATATCACCAAAAGTACATTTTCCAAAAAGCACTGAATCGAATTTACATCATGTCAGATGTAACTAAAAATGTTGTCAAAGCATACTTTATGTTTCAAAGTCAATGCCCACACTTAAAAAAAGCCTCAGCAAACAATCTGGTATGATACATGATATATGATATATCATTAGTTTAGATTCTAAAGCTACTAAAGAATTAAATACAAAAATTAGGTCCGCATTTAAGATGATGCAAGTATCTAGCAAACGAAACGTCGCATCCGAAATATAAAATATTTTCTTGACGAATATAAAAAAGTGCCTCTAGAGAATGCTTTTGGTTTTTTAAATCGTCAGTGATAAGACCGTAGAAAATAAAAAGTCTAGACGCAGCCGGTGCGTTATGGTAGCGAGTTTTTGAGTTTTATAATACATAATGTAACTGACCTTCTATGATTGGACCTGATTAAATGTGTTAGCAAATTTTTATTTCAAAAAATTCGATAATAGAGAGGTATCGATGGTCAGACTCATTTTTTCAAATGAGCGAGAATTTGGGCCCCTAGAACCCAAAACCAAAGTCCGTTTGAATTTTTGTAAGTTTATATATATATATATATATATATATATATATATATATATATATATATATATATATATATATATATATATATATATATATATATAGTTTTTTGTTTGCATGGCATATTTGAAAAAGCAAGTTTGGTATAGGGAATGCTTAAGTAATTCACAATAAAATTTAACTTTTGTTCAATCTGTGCCCAAAAAATAGTAGGTGCCATTGAAAAAAATGGAGTATTTGACAATTTTTGAATGCGACATTTGAACATCGCCTGCCCCCACATAGTATAAAATGGGACCCCCATTGGCATATTAGTAGTTAGCCTGTACTTCGAGCCAACTTCTCCACAAATTTGGTTTCCTGGTCTTAAACCGTTGGCGACATACAAATGTCTTCGTAGACTACTACGGTGGTAATTTATTTCAAAAAAAGTGACATATATCATAAACTGTAACAGATAAGTTCATATAACCTAGGTTTCCTAAACGCAAAATTAGAAGGCCAATCAAACCATGTGAAAAAAGTAGGTTTCTTTTAAAATAGGAAAATTAGTAGCCAGTTTTGGCATGCCCTGTATAGCTGAAGGACTGAAAATATTTTAGGTCTAACGTGCATGATCGATTATGACAGGCCGCCAAATTTCAAGTTTCTAACCCAACTGCATTTGACAAATTTCTAATGCACGACCTACGTAAATCACCCTGTATCAGGGGTGGCTTATCCATAAGCGTTGTGGTGCTGCAGAACAAGCAAAAATAATTGAACAATGTTATTCTTAATTACATGAAACCATTAAAGTCCTAATTTATTGTCAAAAAATAGATAGGTTGTTGTTTGAAAGCTCGCGGTTTCTGGTGTTGAAGATTTGAGCAGGCGATCAAGCGACAGACGCCACTCCCAGCCTGTGGATATTTAAATAATGCAAGTCTCCTAAACCGGTCAAATACATCGTTGCTCAACATCGTTGTTCTGTAAGTCATTATCGATACGTTCGATGGGCGCCACTGTCCATCGGAGGGCTTCGAAACAGCCGAATGTACGCTAGAAAAGAGCTGCACATATTGCAGATCGTAGCCGTTTACCTCTTACCTTTCATTTAGCAAGACTGCATCCGTATTCCGTATCGTGTGTATTATATGCATATGATCGTATTATTCGTAGGGTTTTCCTGTTTGGAAAAAAAATGGATGTAATGTTTAAGTTAGGTAAGACTAAGTTTTGGAAACTTAGTTACCAGGTACAATTAGCAAGAAAAATTAAAATTTAACGTAGATATTCTGGGTGTTCCTTAATGTTATGCGAGTATTAAGGGAGTGAATCTACATGAAAAATTAATGATAGTTTGCATAACAGATTGTGGTCCAAAAATGTTCTTAAGGTAGATACAGGGCGTTAAAATTTTAGGAAAAAAATGGAAATTAAGTAATCTTTTCAAAACCACTTGAGATATCTTAGTGATATTTAGTAGGGAGAAACAACTAATAAACATTTATATTTTTCAATACAAACATAATTTTCACCTTTAATAGTGGCGTGCGTACGGGCACTGACTCAGATAATTTTGGATTAAAAAAATGCTTAGCCAATAATTTTTCTCAACTAGAAATGACGCTTGCATTCCGCGTTTATTTTTAAACATAGGAGCTCTCCTGAGTTGTCTTCCTACGATGCGCGCTTTTTGAGTAAAAAAATTAAGATCGTTATATCGTCCGAAAAAGTAATGTAATTATCGTGCCATAAAATTATCGGTTTTCTTAAATAAGCATTTTATTTATCCTTACATTTTTTCATGCAGCACACCCAAAAATCTCAGGCGTTAGCCGCCACTACCCTGTAGATGAATAATATTTAACTATAGTGACGATAGTATCATTTATACTTAAAAAATTATGTGTTAACCGTCAGTAGTACATAAAACTTATAAATTATATGTAGTCCAGCCAATAGGCCTGGAAAAAAGGTTTGCCGTACAAAACAGGGAATAAAAAATTTGTTCATAAAATGACCATAATAGTTGTTTTTTTTTTTGATTAGAGTGTTGACTTTGAGAACTGGCTCATTCAGTCACTGTCAACCTTCAAGATGAACAAGGAAGCATCTGACCTTGCTTTTCATTATGGCAAAACCTGTCTTAAGAATATTAATCTAACAAGCTCTTTAACTTTTTTCTTTTATCTTCTTTTATCTCCCTATACACTTGCTGTTTACTAAAAATATATCTTAAAATTAAAACTTACATACATATCCACTCACACACATACGCGAGCGCATATACATTCATGTATACGAACTTACGTCAATAGGCTTTATACGTCCAGTACTTAACACTATGTGCAGGACATAAAATGCACATTATCTGTTCATGTGCGCATACACACACATACATATGCATGCACACATCTACGCTACAAGTTGTAGCAGGAGAAACACTGGGACACTTTTCACACCAATGGAGCCTGTCATGGCGACTTTTTAACATACTGGGGAGGCTGCGGTCCAAAGAGGTTAACACAAGGAAAGACACAAAGGAACTTACTTTTATTTCTCTGACTATACATTAACCTGCTAAGTTTATTTAGTATCCCTTAAGACTATATAGTATATTGCCACAAGTACAATATTTATTGGAACAGTACAATTCAGAATATCATTTTTTTACTAAGACCTATATAAATCTAGCTAACTTAGAGTCTTTAACAAAATACATGAAAGCTACCATGACACTTTTATTACAAACAGCTTCATACATAAGTGATGTCACATCAAGTGGAAAGGAAACATTGTATTCTATTAAGTTACAAAATAATAATTTTCTTTGTTCATGATGTATAATACAGGAAAAAATCAAATGATTTGAATCAGCTGGGCTGGTATTGTTGCATGAGCAAAATAGATTGTCTTCAACTTTTATTTTATACAAATGAGACTTAAAAGCACCATGGCCTATGATGATTCTGTTAGGTGTCGTAGACAAGTACCTAGGAAGCAACAGTTCTTTGTAAATGGGCTGTTTTCTTATATTAGGGATGATACTCCTGAAGTGCTTGTTACAGCTATTTTTCAACTTATTCCAATGATCCTTCCATCTTATATTACACACGTGTTTTACTTGCGGAAGTAGATCTCTGTTTCTGTAAAAGTCATGTTTACAACCTGTTATCGTTGCCTTTTTAGCAAAATAGTCGGCCTTTTAATTACCCTCAAGCTAAGAGTGCTCTTTTATCCATATCAAAGTAACTCTTTTGTGCCGTTGTTCCAAGACCTCTAATTGATAAGCAATATCACATATTACCCTAGACCGATATATAGAATTTTGAAGATTCGATCAGTGAAAGGGAATCGGTCAAAACAACAAAGCTACTCATATTTTGGGTACAGGCTAGTACTAACGCTTTTGTATGGCAACAGCTTCAGCAGTGTAACTTGAAGTGAACTTTGGAACACTAAATAGCTCAACATAATCTAATTGTTTAATGTACACCCCGCATCCCACTGAATTTTGAATTTTTGACCCATCAGTATAAATTTTGACCACTTCTTTATATGGTTTTAACGCTTGTTTCAATATACAAGTATTTATATCTGGTATGTTAGTAAATATGGGTATAATAATGTGAGCTTTTATAAGTTGTATGTTATAAGAGAAATCAAATCTAAAATTAAGGATTTCTTTCGCATACCATTGAGAATTTTCGATTTCCAAAGAAGCGTCAAATAGTGGTGGTGAAGTTTTGTTTCTCTAGTATTTGTGTGTAAGATGGATCACAGCTAGCTGTCTGAGCTAAAGTTTTTTATAATAAATTTACAGGATAACAAAAATCTTCTAACAAAAAGTTGTCGATCATAATAGTTGTAATACGATGATGGATCAAATACCCGTGTTAGGAATGAAGACGCAAGTTTTGTAAATACTTTTTTTTTTAATTTTCCAGCGTAATCTTCTTTTAGGTCGATGCACTTTTGCCAACGTTTCTGTTATTTCTTTAGCCCCCCCATAAAATACGATTTGTCAAATTCTTCAAAATACGCTTCTGTCTCGGCGATAACCTCCTTGTTTGAGCTGTAATTTTTCTCCCGAACCATGTTTCCATGTTGGGGAACAAAAAAAAGTCGCAGGGAACCAGGTCGGGCTAGTACGGTGGGTGCGGCAGCAATTCGTAATGCAGTTCATGCAATTTGACCGCGATAATTACGTATGAATGTTCTGGTACGTTACTGTGTTATAACAACACTTTTTTTTAGCAAAATGGACCCGTCCACCCTTCAGTTTTATCCAGTCGATCCAATAATACACTGCAGTGCTGCCCTGTCATCGTTCTTCCTTTCTGCAAAAAGTACATAAAGATTGTTCCCTTTGCATCACAAAGCATTGTGGCCATGATGTTTTTCTCGTCTTTGCCTTCTTGGCAGCAGATTCACCTGGAAAAATCCAATATCCTAACTGTCGCTTGGTCTTTGGCATATTAAAATGTATCCAGGTTTCATCAACGGTGACGACTCAACGCAAAAACTGATGCGAAAAAAGAGGTCCATACACTGCTTCGGTATTAACAACCGTATCCGCTTGTTATCCACTGTGAAGAATGGTAGTATCCATTGGGCCGATACCTTTTTCATACTTTACTTACGTAAAAAATTGATTGCTGATCCATATAACACGCTTACGGACCTTGTTACTCCGCTCACTTTAGTTCAGCGCTCAGCGAGAATCTTGTCGGGGACTTTTTCAACGATTTTCTCGACAACCACTTCTGCCGGGCGGCCTGAACGCTCTGAATCAAAAAACAAATGTACGACCACGTTGAACCAATATCTCACGGTTGTCATAGATGGTTAAGGGTCCACCATAGTCAACACCCAACTTCGCTTTTACTTCTTCGCATTTTTTTCATCAAAAAATAAAAAGCGAATCACGGATTGATATTTATATTATTTGATTTTTGGTGAATTTTCATCAAGCAAATTCACAATAGAGAGGTGGCGATGGTGAGACTTTCGACATTTTTGTTAAATGAGCACGAATTAAAGCCACTAGAGCCCATATCCAAGGTCTGTTTGTATTTTTATATGTTGATATATATATATATATATATATATATATATATATATATATATATATATATATATATATATATATATATATATATATATATATATATATATACATATATATATATATATATATATATATATATATATATATATATATATATATATATATATATATATATATATATATATATATATATATATATATATATATATATATATATATATATATATATATATATATATACAGTGTGTCCAAGATAAGGAGGGGATAGCATGGTGAAATCGGAAACCGTAAGAGATACAGGGTGGGTTTAATTAGAAAAAAGTTGCCCATTTTAGAGCTCAATTAAACTGTATTTTGAAATTTTGGAAATTCCGATTATTTCCGGAGATATTCGAAAAAAACCGAAATTCGCCAATTTCGGTTTTATTTTTTTCTGACCTTATTTGAGAAGATATTGAAAAACAAAAAACACTTTCTCACGTACACTTTTTAAGCCCTACAAGTTGGTGTTTACAGATTTTTTATTCGACGTTTCGTCTCCGAGAAACCATCATCAACTTTATTTTTTTAAATACGGCCCTGCAATTTTTATTTCAAAACTTTAAACCATTTTTAAATATAAATTAGAAGATGTATAATTTCTAATGGTTTGAATATGTTTTCAGCTAGTTTCATTCAAAAAACAAAATTATTCAGGAATAATCTTCTGAGTACGGCCCTGAATACTCGAAAAGCGTTTATTTCAATAAGGTTGTACATTTTAAAATGTCAATAAAGTACAACATTTTCAGTAAGATTCTTCAAACTTATTAATGAAAAAGAAATACATTTGTCATAAATAAACCAATAAAATAACTTAAATTCATGAAATGTAGGTACCTTATTAACTAATGAATATTATATGTAAATAGATTATCTGCCTTAATCATAAGAGATGTTCAAACAAATCACCATTATTTTCTAGGCATAGGTAACATCGTCTAATTGTGGAATCCAAAACATTGTTTACTGCATCTGGTGTAATGGTTTGCAATGCTTGCAAAACCAGTTGACGTAATCGTTCCTCCGTGTGAAAATTTCGTTGGTATACGTAGTTTTTGACATACCCCCAAAAATGGAAGTCAAGAGGTGTTAGATATGGCGATCGTGGAGGCCAAGAAACATCTGAATGCGTACCTATCCATTTGTCAGGAAACCTGTTTGATAGGTATTCTTGAACAGTTCTCGAATTATGAGCCGGGGCCCCGTCTTGTTGAAACCAGATGTTATTGACTTCTGCTAATGGTAAGTGAGCATCGAACCATTCTTCCAAATTATTCTGCAGAAAATTTCGATACCGGTCGGAAGTCAGTGATCCATGTTAAAAAAATGGCCCAATTATCCGTGTCTCTAACATCCCCAACCACATGTTGAAACCAAAACGGTGTTGGTGCTTAGACGTTTTGTATAAACGCGGATTTCTTCTGGACCAGAAATGTGTATTTCGCCTGTTGAAGATTCCGTTGTTAGTCACCATACTCTCATCAGACCATAATATTTTATTAACAAAATGTTCATCCTCTTGACATTTTCTAGTGTACCACTCACAAAATGTCCTGCGTTTTATATCGTCCCCGAGCCGTAATCCTTGGCAGATTCGAAATTTGTAAGGATGGTATTTGTTCTTACGCAAAATAAAATTTGCAGTAGATTTTGGAGTCCCAGTTACTCTTTCAATATTTCTAACCGATGTTGTAGGGTCTTGTGCTACAGCTAACAGTACATTATTTTTAGTTACTTCAGTGCATGGTTTGCTTCTAGTAACAATTGGTTTCTTAAATGAACCATACTGCAATAAATTGGTAACTATTCTTCCATATATCTTTCTATTTGGCTGTACTCTTTCAGGATAATAATTTGAATAGATTTGCTCAGCTTTTCCTGTATTACTATAGCACAAAATGTAACATTTTAACATGTCGAACTTTTCCTCAAAAGAAAAATGTCCAACCATTTTTACACAAATTGAAAGAGCTTGTACCTAATTAACTGTATAACAAAGTGAAGTCATTGACACTGGCATTTATATTTGTTGAAAAATCTCTATTGTCATTAGAGACAACTTGTTTATTTTTCAAAGCCCTCTATGTTTAGGACCTAGTCTTATAATAGTACGGTGTTACATTTTAATAACGAAAAAATATTACTGAAAACGTTTTTCTCTTCATTGACTTTTTAAAAGGTACTACTTATAGAAATAAATGCTTTTCGAGTATTCAGGGCCGTTCTCAAAATATTTTTCCTCAAAAAACATCTTTTATGACTGAAATCAGCTGAAAACATATTCAAACCATTAGAAATTATACATCCTCTAATTTAGATTTGAAAATGGTTTAAAGTTTTGAAATAAAAATTGCAGGGTCGTATTTAAAAAAATAAAGTTGATGATGGTTTCTCGGAGACGAAACGTCGAATAAAAAATCTGTAAACACCAACTTGTAGAGCTTAAAAAGTATACGTGAGAAAGTGTTCTTTGTTTTTTAATTTCTTCTCAAATAGGGTCAGAAAAAAATAAAACCGAAATTGGCGAATTTCGGTTTTTTTCGAATATCACCGGCAATAATCGGAATTTCCAAAATTTCAAAATACTGTTTAATTGAGCTCTAAAATGGACAACTTTTTTCTAATTTAAGCCACCCTGTATCTCTTACGGTTTCCGATTTCCCCATGCACACTGTATATATATATATATATATATATATATATATATATATATATATATATATATATATATATATATATATATATATATATATATATATGGTTAAGGGTCCCCCATAGACAACACCTAACTTCGCTTTTACTTCTTCGCATTTTTTTCATCAAAAAATGAAAAGCGAATCACGGATTGAAATTGCATTTTTAGTGAATTTTCATCAAGCAAATTCACAATAGAGAGGTAGCGATGGTGAGACTTTCGACATTTTTGTTAAATGAGCACGAATTAGGGACACTTTTTTTCTTACCATTTGAACCTAGAATCACGAGAGGTAGATAACATTTTAAAAAAAGCCAATTTGCAACTAACTTTAGCTTTAGCTTTAAGTAAATTTAGGTTTTGATTAGGCAAACTGATGTCAGGGCAGGTCAGGAAGGTCAGTTGGGAGGATTGTGTGTACAGAGCATATTCAGGGGGGTCTTTTATTTCGTTAAAACGCCAAAAAAACTCATCAAAGTTTTTACTGTCTTGAGACGCTCGTCTAATTAGAAGAAACCAATGTTTAATTTATTCACATCACATATTATACATACGTTTTAACTTTCTGCTCTCCTTGTTTATATGCATGGTAACTATGCCAAATCTCACAGTGCTTCGTGCGCGCAATGTGCTTAACAAGGGGTAGGTACAAAGTTTTTCTTCATGTATTAGAACCCTATAGTTGAAACCACAGCTAAAGCATCAGAAAAAGGGTCTATTTGAAATTTATTTTCTGCAAATATTTAAGTAAAATGAAGGATAATGGTGGCTGAAGCTGAAACTTAAGGCTTTATAGAACACACTTCTTACAAAATCTCTGCTACATCGCCCGTAATGTTAGTTTCAAGTTCTTTATTTAGAACGTGTCAATTTTGACGTTTTGAATTGCGACTTTTTGACATATTAAGAAGAAAAACTTAAAAGTTTATAACTTTTTTTTATTTTAACGTAGAGATTTAAATTTTGGTGCATAGTTTTTTTTTATGATATAAATCCTTGTACCCAATATGGTTGCCCTAACTTTGTTATTTCCTGAGATATAAAAATTTTCCGAAAGGAAACGCAACATTTTCCAAGATAAACTAGTTCCATTTTTCTGACTAACGAACTTATCCAATCCACTTGCGAAAGGAAGGTTCTCACCAAGTTTTATCAAAATCGGTCCACTATTTTTTGAGTTAGCGGTGTGACACATAATATATATATATATATATATATATATATATATATATATATATATATATATATATATATATATATATATATATATATATATATTGATATGGTTATGTGGTTTTTGCTGAGGTTTTTAGGTCCCACGATAGGGTTGCAATTGTTAAAATAGAAAAAAAAATATTCTTGGGTTTTATATAATGATTATTAAATATCTTAGTTTTTGATTAGGTCTTATCTGTAAAATACTCTCTGAAATTTTATTGTGAAAATGTGTGTTTTAAATATATGGGTATTAGATATTTGACTTACATCTTGGTGATGATCTTACTCTCAAATCAGGGAGCTTCTTAAGCTTGTGGGTTCAAGTCCGAAATATCTTTGTTTATTTTTTTTTTTTAATTTTGAAATATATTACCCTAGGATCTTTGCTTAAAATACTTATAGATATATATGTATGTATTAAAGAAAACAAAGCAAAAGTCCTTATATGCTCACAGAAATTGAATATTTATTGAAATATTGAAATTAACAAAACCTAATCATTATTTACTACTTATAATATGGTTTTTACTATTTAATTTAGTGCTTTGTTTTTTTTTATATCTTCTTTGAAACAATAGGAAACCCCCCACAAGAAAAAAAAACTGAACAATACTATTTATTTAAATTAGCGAATACTTGTATATGTATTTATACTTTAATTTCATGCACTTCCTAGATCAAGACGACACCTATTGGCATAAGTGTTATTGCTACTACACTGTATTATGGCGTAAGTCAATATACGAGACCTTCACAAGCTGCTTACTGTTGGTTAGAGCCCAAGAGATGGCCCTGTAAACGTCTCGATATTTTAATTACTAGCTAAAATGATTGCCTTCTCGCTGAACCCGCTGTATTTTCTCCTGATTCACGAAAGTTTTTTGTAAATTGTTTATCACCCCTTTCAAAACTGTGGACGTATCTCACTATAAGTGTAAGTGTTTTATTAACTTTACTTACAGTTTATTTCCTGGCCTGTTTCTGCACTTCCGTGTCGTGACTCCAGTCGATTGTTTACTTCAACCTAGAGATAATCCTACTGTTTTTAAACTTCTTTCCAAATTTTTTTTGTTTTTAATCTCTTTCTAATACCAAAAATTCAATCAATCAAAACTTTTAAGCAAAATTTCCCCGTCTTATATTTTAATCAAAATTTTCTCATCCCTCAATTTTTAATAACAATTTTCAATCTGATGATTTTATCCAAATTTTTCCCTCTGTTTTTTATTTTTCTTTGTAACCAGCGTAACTAATCAAAAAACTGCTTTATGCCTGCTTCAAATAAAATATCCTAACAAATTTTAACACAATAATCCTTATCCATCATCTCCTCGGATACATACTTCTCATTGTTGTTAGTCAATGACAGAATAATTAACCTAACTATAATTTTAGTGTCAGTTTGACGTCTGTCCTAAATATATATATAAAAAAACAGCTGACTTACATCTAGGTTATGACATGACATTCCTGAATTTATCACTCAAATTTTGACATCTTACTATTCTTAAAGCTAACAACAATAACACGATAAATTTCCTGATTCTACTCAACACAACGACGTATTATAAGTCATTGACTCAACATGAACAGCTTAACCTACCTAAAAACTACTTATACAGTTTGTATTGTCCATTATTTACATTCTATTGCTTTATAGTCTTTGTATCTTATATCTAGATTACATGACATTCTTACTTTTAGCAAACAATATCCTTAATTCTAACAAACAATAACATCTTAAATTACATAACAGCTAGCAAACAATAATACCTTAAACTATCTAATTAAACTTGTCATACATTCCTAATGTTCAACACATTTACACTTGCCTTGCCTCCTTTTAACACACACACACACACACACACACACACACACACACACACATATATATATATATATATATATATATATATATATATATATATATATATATATATCATATATATCTGTAAAATTTAGTTTCTTCCTGCCTTACAGTGCAAAAACATTGCATACACCAAAGGTAAGTTGTTGTTTGTGTTTAGTATAATTTGTGGTAAAAATGTGTTTATGTATGTGTATATATGTATATGTGGCCCCCTTTAGTAACCATATCAATATATATATATATATATATATATATATATATATATATATATATATATATATATATAACATATAAAGTCTGAAACCGACCTCGGATTTCGGTTCCAGGGGTCCTAAATAGCGCTCATTTGATGAAATTTTTTCAAAATTCAAAAGTCGCGATCTCCTCATAAGTGATTTTTTTTAAAGAAAATTTGCTAAAACTAACCAATGAATCAGTCTGAAATTTAGTGTGGTGCCGTTGACAGATGGCAGTACACGGCGATAATGCCTACTTCCCTCAGCAAAGCCAGCCCTCTCTAAACACGGATACTTATTGATCGACCTTCGTATTTATGAATTCAGTTAATCGAGAGACG
Source organism: Tillus elongatus (assembly GCA_964006375.1). NCBI lineage: Eukaryota > Metazoa > Arthropoda > Insecta > Coleoptera > Cleridae > Tillus > Tillus elongatus. Next base: position 27,160,074 of record OZ023268.1, on the reverse strand, counting down.
CTAATTGCATCGCCTACGAAATTTTATCCAATTTCACGTAAACTAGATATTACCTTGAAAAGTTAAAAATGCATGTTGTTAATTGAATTCCAAGCTTTGTAAAGAAATCATACTTTTAATCTTATAAAATGTCAGTTATAATAGAACTAGTTATTCAACAACATTATATTATTTAATCGTTGTATCCTAGAAAACAAGAAATGTAACAAATCTAGACTTGTATCTATCAATTTTTTGATTATATAAGGTTTAATTTCAAATTGTTTCTGTTATAGGGGGATTTACTGCTAGACTCTTCTGTCTTTAGGCTGACAACGATTAGATAGTAAAGTTACTTTTTAAACTAATGTTAAAAATTGTCAAGATAATGGTGTGAAATATGAAAGCAGTATCTCCATAAAATACGAAAAACTTTGTATATAGACAGATCTTAAGAGAATGTAGATAAAGTTAACGATTTTCTTCTATTTCACAAGCATACAAAGAAGTCTTCAGTGCCATAACCAAAAATAATAATGTAAGTACAATTATATTAGAATATTATTAACACTTTACATATTACGCAGAATGTTTTCAAGACGTTTGTCTAATCTTTAGGCAGGAAGTAAAAAGGCTGAAAGCAGCGGGTGCCTTACGGTGGTGAATTTTCATTAAAATGTTTTCAATGGCTGTCTTTAATAAAATGCTTTGAATTTAGTATAACCTATACAGTGTGTCCCAAACAGAATTGGAATGTATCGAAATCTTCGTTATTATTAGATATAGGAAAACAGTCAAATTAGCAATGTTTTGTAGAATTTCATGCTTGTTCCAAATATGACTTGTATTTTACCCTGCCTCTTTTTGTTTTCGAGTTATTATGAAAAAACCAAAATTTGTCGATTTCTCTTTTCTTCAATATCTAGGTAGGCGTTGATCTGACATGTCTAAGACTTGCACATTATCAGGACACTTTTTACAAAGTAATCTTTTTGTGCTATTCTCAGCTTTGGATTGTCATTTTTTTTGAGTTACAGATATCAACGTTTGTTTTTATTATGGCAGCCATATTGTATTTTTTGCTCATGTGAGAGCCTGTGATAAAGCTTTCTAATGATGTACAACATGCTTGAGAAATCTTGTAATTGCACTGACAAGTTTGAGAAAAACCGTTTTGAAGATAGTAGGCTATGAAATCCAATACCAGACAACAAATGACAAAAAAGTGTATAACAATAGACTTCTACTTTTAACATAATTTTCCGTAATGATTCACGATAAAAAAAATAGTGACTTTGAGCACACCAATGAATCGGCCCATTATTACAAATGATATTTTACATTACAACATTATCCTAAAAAATAACCTAGTAAATAACTAGATTTACTAACAGAACTCAATAAAAAGCAGATTAATGATTTACGAAGACGCCTTTGAAAATTGTTTGATTTTTAAACGTAAGTCAACTAAAAAACAACAGAAGAAAGGTTGCTATTGATATAACACTATCGCGACAATTAGGAATACTGTGATTCTTAATTATCTGAACAATTTGAGGTGTATGTAACACGTTGCTTAAAATTTTGTACTAAATAGTTTGTTTCCTGTTTATTTTAAATATTATTCAACAATATGTTCAGTAATGAAGAATATTTTGACATGTTGGAATGTTATTCGTTCTAACCGAAATACTGAAGCAGCTGCAAATTCATATCAAAACAACTACTTAGAAAGACGACAACCAAGCACCAAAATATTTCGCAGGATAGTGACCCATCTATTGAACGACGGTAACTTCCACGCAAAGAAACTACCAATGCCTAAAATGAAGAAATAATGCCATCTTACGGGTTTAAAAATCATTCACAGTTGAAGATGCAAAAACGCATTTCACTCATTCCGATAAGAAATGTGCTGATAGTCAATGTTTTGTTGGTTTGTAAACAAAAAAATTGACTATCAGAACATTTCTTATCGGAATGAAAGAAATGCGGTTTATTATTTCAGTTTATCGGTCGGTTGGATACTTGATAGTGCTACCGAAAATTAATTTCACAATGGTGTTTCCTGTAGAAGAAAAAGAGTTGAAATAATTACTCTTTTTTTCAAAAACGATGACTGTGCTAACCGTACCGCAAATTTGTTTAATGAACGACATCCGAACAGACATGCTAACAGAAAATACATTTTGGAGTTAGTTGCAAAGTTTCGACAAAGTGGTTCAGTAGCCAACAAAAAACGGGATCCTGAACGTGAATTTCAACAAAAGAAGAACTATTCAGCGAATATTGAAGCATCATAAATTTCACCCGTATAAAATTCATCTTGTACAACAACTGAATGAAGATGATTTTGATCGGCGGCTGGAGTTTTGTGAAGTTATGACTGCAGGAATAACTGATAGGGGGGACTTTCAGTTCAATATCTGTTTTTCAGACGAGTGTACGTTTTTATTAAACTCTACAGTCAATCGTCATAATTGTCGTTATTGGGCAGATAATAATTCAAAAAAATTTCAAGAAGTCCAGACTGAAACTCCACAGAAATTGAATGTCTGGACTGGCATTTTTGGAGACCGTTTAATCGGACCAATTTTTCTTGATGGCAATTTGAGTGGCGAAACGTATTTAAAGTTACTAGAAGATATCGTTTACCCTCTACTAATTGACATTGTTGAAAATGATGATCGCTATTAAGAAAATCAATTAGTGTATCAACAAGATAGAGCTCCCCCGCATTATTCACAACGTGTTAGGGAGTTTTTGAACAGAGAGTTTCCAAGACAATGGATTGGGCATAGAGGTGCTATTGAGTGGCCCCCTAGATCACCGGATTTAACTCATTTAGACTTCTTTCTATGGGGCCATTTAAAGAGTACAATTTACTCAATAGAACCGGAGTCTCTGTAAGAATTACGACGACGCATTGTTGAAGAATGCCGTCTAATAAGTCCACAAATGCTCCAGAATGTCAGAGTTCGTTTTGAACAAAATTTGTACTTTTGTATGGAAGCTGGTGGTCAACAATTTGAACACTTACTTAATTGAATAAACATTTTTGAACGTTTGGGTTTGTTTTTTTTTTACGAAAAATTGACTAATTAGTGCATTTCTTATCACAATGATTGAAATACGTTCTTGCAACTCCAACTCTGAATAATTTTTAAACGAGTTGATAAAACTCCTAAAAATTAGTGTGTTGAATTTAGAAAAAAAGAGCTTTCAAATGATGTAGCACTCGACCCATGTTCCCTATTTAAAATATAAGGGTTGTTATCACCACTCTTAAGGGGTTGATATGACAAAGTTGAGTTTTATATCAAAACATATCCCCCTTAATATTAAAATTGACATGTTTCAGCGTTCCTTAAAAAAAAAATTTCTGGACGCAAATCGGTCCGCTTCGTTTTTAATGCGCCACCCTGTATGTATCTTAATATTTCTTAACACTCGTAATTCACGGTTGCCTATTTTTTTATGCCGCAAGTTATCTAGAGTTTTATAAGTTCGTTTATTTAGTATAATCGAAATATCTCAACAGCTGGTGTCATTAGTGTGATCATCTATAAAATGTCTTATAGTCAAGAAAGTTAGCTGATATACTATTATTTTTTTTATAACTGGGTAATATGCCAGTCATAAATAAATATATTATGCATATACTTCAAAGAGTTTAAATTTATTAGTGAAATATTTGCAACTTACAAATTGTATCATATTTAAAAAAAGCAACAGAATGTTATTTTTTGTAAAGTGCAAAAATATAAACGCTACATTATATATCGGTGTAGTTCAGGTGTAAATACAGCAAGCACTAGGTGAAGACTGGAACATATAGGTTCACTGGGTAGATTCCTCATCACCACATATATTTCCGACCTGACCATCGATTCAGTAACAAAGTTAGGGTCATCGGAGTGATTAATAAACTAACCAATTAGTTGGTTCATCCCTCTGATGACGCTTAATTTGTTGACGAAACTATCTCAGGTAAGAAATTATATTGTGGTAAATTGGGTTCCCCAAAGGGTACTTATTCAGAAAGATGTTATTATCTTATTAACTGACCTGACCTGAAAATCGTTTCGAACAAAGTTTTCGTGATCATGGTGAATAATAAACTAACCACTTGCTTATCCATCTTTCTCATGACACTAACTCTGTTAGCAAAATGATCGTCAGGTCAGAAAATTAGCGGCGAATTTTTCTTAACAAAAAATTAAAATAATTTTTTAAAACGCAATACCTCTCAAGTTAGTTTAAGCGATTGAAACGAAAATTTACGAGGGGTAAATCACTGGGGTATTTTAGTGTACAAGCTAAGGAATTGCAGGGGCATTTCGAGGTATTTCGGGGAATTTCAGGGTATTTTGGGGAATTTCGAGGCATTTCAGGGTATTTTGAGGTATTTTGGGGAATTGCAAGGTATTTCGGGAAATTTCCAGGTGTATTGTGGCATTTTAAACGTATATTGCATAATATTTCATGAAATATTCTACAGTTTGCCAACGTTGTACTAAAAGTCGCCGGGCCGCTATTTTGCTGATGCAACGTGTGACGTCCATCGTGCCACGCTCACAAGCTTGTGTTGTTATTTATATTGTTTTGGTGATTATTTTATTTTTTTTGTGAAAAATCAACAAATACACAACCTCGTTGGATTTATAATAATTACTATACCCATTTGAAAAGAAAACATTTAATATTAGATTCCGGATTAACTGACAGTATCAAAAATACGCAAGATGGGTCATGTGGAGAATTGGGTAAACTGTCTGTTAAAACTAGTTCTACAAGTATTAGCATCTATTTCGTAAAACTCGATAAAGCAACAAGTATTGACGAAAGTCCTAATAGATCAAGCAGTGTCACAGATGATTCCGTCGATCAACATTATCCTGAAAGTAGTAACTTTGCCGTGAGTTTTGATAACACGCAGAAGTCGGAATCGAGGTCGGAATGTAGCAAGTTCAATGAAGGATCCCAGATAAATGTAATTAAATCCATAAAATTAAAAAAATTTGTTCCAGTCATTAGAACAGACAGAAGAACAGACCGAGGTACAGACTTATATTCGATTCAAGAACAACCGGTTACAATATTGCCGATAATATTGCCCACCACGGCATATACGACGAGTAATAAAAATATAGAATTATTACCAGAAGAAATATCTGAAAATCATGATAACGCAATGTCTAAAACAATGTCTAAAAATTTCATTACTTCAAAATGGACCGCTTGTAAATACAGCCGTGAAGAACGTAGCAGAAGAAAACGAGAAAAGCTTTATGAAAATAAAACATTATTAACTAATTTTTATCAAATCTTACCAGAAATAAGTTCTGTTATTGACGCTAATATTAATAGCAGTCCAAGTATTGTAGATATGTTAAATGACACTGTAAATAGGTTAAATGTGCATAATGATAACTCAAGTGGTAATTTGTCTACTCGCTCATCTTTAACACGTAATACATTTTTGGAAAATTTTATTAAAATTGCCTTGATTAATAAAAATCGGCCTTGCCAAAAATATGTTTATCATGATGACTTTAAAAAAATTTCTTTACATCTTTTTTATTTAGGAGGGAAGATTTTGTACATTACATGCAAATTTAACGAGTATTTTACCTTCTTTTTCAACGTTGTACAGATTTAGAAATAAGTTACAGGATATAACTGAAGAAGGGCAGTTTGATTTTAAAGGATTGAATACGTTCTTGGAACAAAATGATTTGCCAAAATATATGGATATCAGAAGATGGGACGCGAATTACTGGCAAAATTGAGTATGACTCGGTCACAAATAAAATACTGGGATTTGTTCTTCTATTAGAACATGGTGTATATAATTCTGTTTACGTAGCCACATCGGCAGAAGTCATCAATATCTACTTTCAAACAGGTGAAAAAGCAGATTATGCCTACTGTATCATGGAGCAACCATTGGATATAAATTCTCCTGCTTACTGTTTGACAGTATTTGGAACAAATAATACATTTAATAGCTCTGATATATCTATGAGATGGAAGAAAAAGATTGCCAAGGCATCAACTTATGGTATAAAAATAATGGGTTATTCGTCTGATGGAGATACTCGCCTTCATGAGGCAATGAAATAGAAGCATATTTTCCAGATAAATTGATCGAAAATCGGAAATGGTTCCACATGAATAATAACAATAACTTTTTGTGCTTGCAGGATCAAACTCATGTTTTACGAAGCTATGAACAACATTTTTAAAACCAGGAGTAAGGCTACCAATGAGAAAATATGTGGCAACAGTAGAGCATCTCGATACTCTTATTAAAGACACATCTAAAGATAAACATCAGCTTACAAGGTCCGACATTACTTTAGAAGATAAAATGAATTTCAATTCAGCAAGAAAAATAAGTACCAACGTTGTGCAAAAGTTACTTAGTGAAATTACAAATAGTAATGCTAAAGAAATGTACTCAAAAATTATAGACTATTTAATGGCTGCATTGATTAATAAAGACGAAAGTTTGCACAATAGAATATACAAAATTTGGTATTCAGTATTTTTTTGTAAGCTGTAAGTCTTACAGCTTACAAAAAAATATATAACGCTTAATTGTTATACTTGCGTTCAAATAAATGCAGATATGCTAATTAAACTTATTGATCTTTTTAAAGAAAGCAATGATCTTGATGCAAAGATGTTCTGTACTTGGCTCCTCAGCAGTCAACCTTGCGAGGGAATGTTTAGATCAGTGAGGTCATTAACGTCAACTTTTTCTACTATAGTGAACTTTAGTATAACATATATTTTAGGAAGAATTGACCGAATATATTTTATAAATTACGTAATAAATTATTTAAAAAACGTGTACATATTTCCGAGCGACACACAAAGACACAAAGAACAAAACCGTTATACTATTAATGAAGACATCTTAAAAAATGTGGACATAGAGAAAATAGTAAATACTGCATTACAGGCTGAATTAAAGGATGCAAGAAATTTAAATATGAAAGTAACAGGGGATGATTGCTATTCTTTAGATATTAAACAAAGTGAAAATATAAGTAATTCTGCAAACTTAGATCTCGATCTCGACATCGACTTAAAGAGAGACTTAAAGGAACAAACAGATATTGAAATAGATTCCGAAATTACAAGACACCAAGAACAATCTGAAAATGTCTTGCATTAATTAATGATTATGTTTTGGATAGTGAAATCAGGGACACCAATGAAGAAGATGCTACTAATTTAAGATATTTTGCACACAAAAATATAAAAATGACAGAAAACAGCCCTTTTGCAAAAATTAATTTATCGCAAAATAAAACGGCTAAAAAAAAAACAAGTTACTGTTGGTTACTTAGTGACACCAACGGAAAAGTTAGCAGTGCCAGACTAAAAAGGTTTATAACTCCAGAAAAAAAATTGCCCAAAGCAACAATAATTGTTGAAAAGAAGCTAGATAAAAAGCAAAACCCGAGAAAAAATTTAAGCGATACCCTAAAACTGAAAATAATGGAAACTATACCGCAAATCCTTGCGTAATTGAGTTAATACATATTTAAGAGATTTTTTGTTTTTAAAGTTGGACAGACTAATGATCTCCATAATGATATACCAAATAGATTTTCTGATGTGTTTTATATTTTTTTATAAGTTTTGGCGAGGGTTTGTTCAAGAATGCCAATTTGAAAGAGCCAAACCATCTATTTTATAGGAGCTTCGATATGTTTAGTTTTATTTTTTGCTTAAGAACATTTTGTGTTGTGTTGTTATGTGAGTTTGTTTTCTTTTAAATTTAGTGTGAATAAAATTTAGTATCGAACATGAATTTTTCTTTCTTAAAATTTTTTAAATAATATAGTATTTACCAACAATACCTATTACACTACTTCAGTCGATTATTATTTTTCGGTTAGAGTAACCATTCACAGACATGTATGTATATGTATTTATTTGCGTTTTAATACATAATAACAGTTGTGACGTCACAAAATAAATAGAGTTTGCTGGGAATTTCAAGAGCGCTTTGGATAATTGCATGGAATTTAGGGGAATTTTTGAGGAATTGTGGGGAATTGCGGGGAATTTCGGGGAATTTTTGGGAAATTGCAGACAACTTGAGGGAATTTCCAGGGTATTTCGAAAGTTTCGAGGTATTTCGGGGAATTGCGGGGAATTGTTTCTGTAAGGGGAATTTTAGTGTACAAATTATTTTAGTGATTTCCCCCTCGAAAATTTACATCTCGTATATGGAAAATTTGAGGTAAATGAAACTGCATAATATCATGCAGTAGCTTAAAGTATACCGATAAACAGATGTTCAGCGTAAATTATTAAAATTTTAATTTCAAAATTTTATATTGTTAATATTTATTTTTTTGATTTTCAAAAAGTATGAAACCAGCAATAGTAAATAAGTGTTGAAAAGAGTTTAGGTGCAGCAATTGCATTATGCTAACGATTTTTCGTAAAAGTATTCCAAATGGTGATAACTCAATTTCCCATTAAACTAGAATCTTCAGTTTTGAGACAATAAAACCTATATAAAAGCAGCGTGGGTACTAAATTTAAAAAATAACACAATGAGCTTCACAGGCAATAGAAAATTTGTTTTAGAAAACCATTTTCGTTATTTTGTTTGCAGAAACTGGTTCGATTCAGCTGGCTAAAACGAATCATCCAAGCGACTAATAAGACAAAATACCTGCAACGTTTATAATTTGGCAGGTACATGCGTTTCGTAAATAAATATTAAATTTTCGGTAAATTGGCAGATTACCACACGGGAGCGTTTTAGAAAAAAAAATCAGAAACATGCTTAGATCACCTTCTGGATGCACAAACCACAAACAACTCCCAAGAAAGCTACGGGACCAGGAGTGGATAGGGGTGTTGGGCGAGGAAGAAAATAAACAGTAAATGTGAGCGGAAAGTGCAAAAAATCAAGCTTTGGACCTCTATAAGCTGCCTTTATCCCATTTTACAGCTATACCTCCTTAAAATTCTGTTTATCTCGCCCAGAACCCCTATATTCACCGCAGGTCCAGTAACTTTCTTGCGGGTTGTTCCCAAAAAACTTTTCTTGTTTACATTGTTCTTGTTTGTCCATTGGGGTGATTGTAGGCATGCAGATGGGGAAGTTGAACCCCTGCGACAAAGCAGCGAACCAAAATTTCCAATTTATGTTTAAATTGTTAAACCATTTCATTTGTTTAAAATATTTTTCCAGAAATGAAATGTAGGTTGGTTGGTTGTCAGTCTTACATAGAGAGATACAATATTTCGTCAATTTCAAAAATTGTGGATACAGCAACAGTAAATAAGTGTTGAAAAAGGTCGTGGTGCAGCAAATACATTATGGTAGAGAATGTTTGTAAAAATATTTGAAATCCGATAACTGGATTTCCAATTAAGCCAGAATCTTCAATCTTGAACCATAGTAACACCTATGTAAACGCAGCGTGGGTACTAAATTAAAGAAAAATAATATAATGAGCTTCGCAGATAACTACAAGTTGGTTTCAAAAAACTTTTGTTGTTGTTTTGTTTGCAAAAACTAGTTCGACTGGGTTGACTAAAACAAAATCATCCAAGCAATTAAAAAGAAAAGACCTGCCATACTTATGATTTGGCAGGTACATTCCCTTTGTAAATAATTATTTTTTTCTAGAAAACTTTTCTAACACATTTTTTTTAAAGAGACTTGCAGTACTTACATATATCTCTACCAAATTATAATTTTCGAGCTCCATGGAAAATAGAAACTTCTTCAAATGATCGCTAACTGGGACGTCTAAAACTGGTCTCCCAGGTCCATTTAATAATATACCTTACAATTATATATATATATATATATATATATATATATATATATATATATATATATATATATATATATTGCTATGGTATTCTACTTTACTTTATGGGTAGCATATACCTGCAAAAATTTATTATAGAGCTGAGAACATACGTCCTAATCATCAGGTTGGGTTCCTTATAATTACAGCTAGCTTCTACTAATTAAAATTCACTAATATGTGTTATTTAAATTCATTTATTGATTTTCACTTGATCAAAATTACTATCGCTTTGCACATATGGCTATATAACAATTTTGCTGATTAAATATCAACCAAAAACAATACTTCCGTTAATTACAATCTGTTATACATTCCATTTAATTCATTACACAAATTTTACGGTGTCTATTTGATACACATTAAATACAAACAGAAACGTTTAAAGCATTCTATACATAAACATAAATTGACAAATCCTATTAAAACATTTAACTGTGCCGATATGACACTTGTTAAATACAAAGAGATATTTTAAAACATTCTTTACATAAATATAACTTGAAAAATCCTATTAAAAAAAAACATTCTGGTAACATTATAACTAATTACACAATTAATTAAACATGGATACTACATAATCAATATACATCGATAATTCTACAGAACGGTCTCTTTCCGTTTATTTCAAACAAAATTTTTGTTTTTGAAATTTATTAGCACAAAAATATTTGATTGTTGTTGTAAAAATGGTGAAATTCCACCCGCACTGGTCAATTTAAGAAAAGGTAACACTTACTGACATATTTTCCATTGGATTATTTATTGTTCTTCCATTAATACGGACCTTGATTAATTATTATTATCTTTCTCATTTGTCCATGCCATTGATTATTAACGGATTTACTTCGTTAACATATTGATATATTTATTCCATAGTCGTAGCACTCTGGAGGTGTTTTATACCCTCACTTCGATGCACTCTGGAATCTTAGTTATGACGATGATCACCTGGTCTGGTAAAGTGATACAGATGATTTCACTGGATGGAAAAGACAAGACTATCACGGACTCTCTCGGACCGTTGCTTTTATTAACTCTCCTACAGGTGAAAAAACGCTATTGTTCGTCACACACCTGTGTTTAAGTTTTCCGTCAAACCTTTAACGTCTTTTTACGTTTTTTTCTGACGCGCACATCACCTTAATATTCTACAAACCTTTGTTTTTTATAAATGACCTCCGCTCTTTCACTACATTGAGTCTTTAGCTAGCTTGGTCATATATATTTTTTTTATACAATAAAATCAACAAGACTACAATTATATTATCTACAATCTCATTCTCCCTACAAAACTGAAGCATTGTTCTTGGTTTCTTTGTGGATATTTCTAGAATATATAATTTTTTTATTACTCGAATGTAACTTGACATCGAGGGTTGCTACATGGGTCACTGACATTCATGTCGGGCGTTGACATCTCCTGCCAAAACTCTTTCATTGCTACATTAGGATGTATACACTTATTCTATATATACTAGTATGCATAAATTTCCCGTTTTCCTATTAAAATTTCGTAATATTTCCTATCATTTGCTATCTATAGCAATTCCCCCTTTCTAAAAGTGAGTCTGGATACTGTTTGCTAGTCAGATCATCTTTATTCATTGACTAAAATATTTTGTTCAAAATCGCCTTTTTTGACATTCCAAAATTTTATTTTATTCTAAATCGACTTTTATGACATTTCAATCATTACAACCCTTTATTTTATTTAAAATTGCCTTTCATGACATTCTAATATTAAAACTCTTAAATTTAATTCATAATCGACTTGTATGACACTTTAATAACTAAAACATTTTATTTTATTCAACACCGCTTTTTATGGCTCACCAATTGGTTTTATATATTTCTCTCTTTTGGCAAATCAATTGATTGTTCTATATGATCTAAATTTATGCCATCCCCTGGTTATTTCGACTTATTTAACGTTCCCTCAGAATATATTTCAATAAATGACAGTTATTGGTATTTTTATTTGTCATATTTTTATGGGGTATCTTTCCTTTCAAACTTATTTCATTATGCTTAATTATTATATCTTTATACTACCATGGAATAGGACTATGTAATACTTCTTTTATTTATCAACTTCTAATAATTTATCTTTTCTACATAACATATACGGTCCCCCTACTTCTGACTTTTCACATACCCTCTATACATATTTCACTATTACTTGCATCATATTATATTTTCATTATTCATTCTATATACTTTCAATATTCTTTTCAATATTTTATTCACATATATACTTCAATAATTCGGGACCGACCTCTTTGGGATCGCCCTTATACTATCCTTCATTTTAAATGACCGATATCTTTGTATCGTTAATCATTTTACTTCAACTTTTTCATATTTCAATCTTATCGCCACACCATCTATACAAATTCTTTCCTATCAATCCGACCCTTATATATTCTATCTTTTTGCTAATTATAATTATTTCTCGGTACTTAACCGGTTTCTGTCTTTTAGACCTTTTACATATTTTTCTCGTCTACTGATTCCATGTTTCCTATTACTCAATAATAATAATAATAATTTTCTATTTTATTTTAACTTATTTTCCCCTTTCTACCGTTGAATTATGATTATATTAATTGACTTATCCAATAACTGCATCTAATTCGAGCATTGCTCCTTATTTATTATCATTTAAATTTTCTTATGAAATTTCGCTTTTCTGATTCGTATTTCTTTGGGTCATTATTTAAATGCCTACTTGTTTTATTTTCTATACTCAGGGTATAAATTCTTCGGGTTATTTAAATGCCTACTTGTTATATTTTCTGTACTCAGGGTATAAATTCTTCGGGTTATTTAAATGCCTACTTGTTATATTTTCTGTACTCAGGGTATAAATATTCTGCGTAATTATTTATATTTTAAATTGACCAACTTTTCGTCATATAGTTCTAACTAATCAATTTTATTTATTTTAGGAGAAATTTCTTTGTCTGGTAATTTTATTATTTATTTTGTACATTAAAATTCGTCTATTCGGCATGCGATTATCCTTTTCATTGCTTAGGTCATATCGGATTCGATCAAATTCATGCAGATTAATTTTTCTTTATCTTAAATTTTTGCTTTTTGCTTTCTAAATTAAAATTGCTATAGTTGCAATGACGTGTCTTATTATTTAAATTATTATGCCAAATATGTCTGTTCTTAAGTTCCGGCTTATAAGTTTTAAATTTATTATACTTTCCAGAATCTTTGTTTTTATAAAATTTTTGACTATGATTGTATTTGTATTTATTGTGAAAATTATTGTTTTTAACGAAAAGGTTTCTAAATTTATAATTGCGGCTATTGCTATTATTTTCTGCATAATTTTTATTACATTGAAGCATAGTTTCATGTTTCTGGCCACTTTCAATTTTGATACAGTAAAAATAATGTGTTGCCGTTATTAATTTTTCTTCTTTTGCAGCATCCAAAGATTTTTCCGGGCTTATTCCTAGTATATTTTCGTCCGGTAGTAATTCCTCTTCTATGTATTTTTCTGGGCTTGTTTCTGGTATCTTTTCTTCGATTTTAATTAGTTGTTCATCAGTTTCCTGCTCGACTCGGGCTTCATTTCCGTCAATTGGCTCCACACGCGTTTCGACCTTTTTAATGTCGTACCTCATCATTTCCGTTTCTTCCTGTATTTCGTCACGGCACGTCTGTATTACCGTGTCCAGTTCCGTCTTGATTATTTCATGGGTTTCTTGGCATTTTTCTAGCGTTACTGTTACCTCAGTATCCAGTTGATAAATTTTATTCACTTCTGTTAAAATCTCCGTTTTGTTTTGTTGTATATGTTCATATAATCTCCCAAAATTTTCATCCGTATGTTTAATATATTCTTTTTGTTGTTTTTCCAACTTGCTAATATCTTGTTTAATTTCTTTATGGTTTTCCTCCAATTTGTTGTTGTTTTTTTCCATTTTGTTGTTGTTTTCTTCCAATTTGTTGTTGTTTTCTTCCATTTTCTTGAACAAAACGGCGAATAACTTCTCCATTTTTGAATCTTCCTCCTGTCCTTTTACTGTTTGCTCCTGAGGACTTTCTTTGACAGCGCTATTCTGTCCCTTTTCTTTTTCTATTATAAAGGTTTCATCGCCCCGATATTCGGTTTCTTCTTCTTCCTGCGATATGGTCCCTTCTTCCGAACTTGCTTTACGTCCCCTCCATTCCGTGAACTGTTTAGGTTTTTGTGGTTCTGGCTCTGCCATCTTCTCCGGATCTTCAGGTACGCTGATTATAGGTTCTTCAGATTCTGGCCCAATTGGTTTATCACTTTCTAACTGTTTTTCCCCGGACATTTTCAAGCTTGATTTATTTAATTTCCTTGTGAATTTAAAATTTAATTGTCCCCCTTTCTAAGCTTTGACCCTTTCAAATACACCACCTATATTTATTTTTCATAAAACCATTGGTTATGTGTGCAACTTACTGTTTCATATATTAAAATATCATACGGTATTAGAATTTTTGCTAATTTTCAATAAATCGGTTGAATTGATTTATTTAAGTTTACTGTATTTAAATGAGTCGTGCTAATTTATTTTAAATTGGTTTACTTCTAAATCCCTTGTGTTAAAATACTATTACGTTTTTATGAAAATTTGCTTTATTCTAACGTAACTAAAATTTTATTAAAATTTAACAGAAACCCTGTATTTGTGCCAATCATGTGCTATATTGCGAACAAATGTTTATTTTATTAAAATTTTCTATGAAAATAACTTTATTTTTACACACAAAAAAAATTTTTTTAATCATTTTTTTTAAATCCTGTTCTTTTTAGGTCAAATTTTTCTTTTTTTTTTAAAGCCCCACGTTGGGCGCCATTTTGCTATGGTATTCTACTTTACTTTATGGGTAGCATATACCTGCAAAAATTTATTATAGAGCTGAGAACATACGTCCTAATCATCAGGTTGGGTTCCTTATAATTACAGCTAGCTTCTACTAATTAAAATTCACTAATATGTGTTATTTAAATTCATTTATTGATTTTCACTTGATCAAAATTACTATCGCTTTGCACATATGGCTATATAACAATTTTGCTGATTAAATATCAACCAAAAACAATACTTCCGTTAATTACAATCTGTTATACATTCCATTTAATTCATTACACAAATTTTACGGTGTCTATTTGATACACATTAAATACAAACAGAAACGTTTAAAGCATTCTATACATAAACATAAATTGACAAATCCTATTAAAACATTTAACTGTGCCGATATGACACTTGTTAAATACAAAGAGATATTTTAAAACATTCTTTACATAAATATAACTTGAAAAATCCTATTAAAAAAAAACATTCTGGTAACATTATAACTAATTACACAATTAATTAAACATGGATACTACATAATCAATATACATCGATAATTCTACAGAACGGTCTCTTTCCGTTTATTTCAAACAAAATTTTTGTTTTTGAAATTTATTAGCACAAAAATATTTGATTGTTGTTGTAAAAATGGTGAAATTCCACCCGCACTGGTCAATTTAAGAAAAGGTAACACTTACTGACATATTTTCCATTGGATTATTTATTGTTCTTCCATTAATACGGACCTTGATTAATTATTATTATCTTTCTCATTTGTCCATGCCATTGATTATTAACGGATTTACTTCGTTAACATATTGATATATTTATTCCATAGTCGTAGCACTCTGGAGGTGTTTTATACCCTCACTTCGATGCACTCTGGAATCTTAGTTATGACGATGATCACCTGGTCTGGTAAAGTGATACAGATGATTTCACTGGATGGAAAAGACAAGACTATCACGGACTCTCTCGGACCGTTGCTTTTATTAACTCTCCTACAGGTGAAAAAACGCTATTGTTCGTCACACACCTGTGTTTAAGTTTTCCGTCAAACCTTTAACGTCTTTTTACGTTTTTTTCTGACGCGCACATCACCTTAATATTCTACAAACCTTTGTTTTTTATAAATGACCTCCGCTCTTTCACTACATTGAGTCTTTAGCTAGCTTGGTCATATATATTTTTTTTATACAATAAAATCAACAAGACTACAATTATATTATCTACAATCTCATTCTCCCTACAAAACTGAAGCATTGTTCTTGGTTTCTTTGTGGATATTTCTAGAATATATAATTTTTTTATTACTCGAATGTAACTTGACATCGAGGGTTGCTACATGGGTCACTGACATTCATGTCGGGCGTTGACATCTCCTGCCAAAACTCTTTCATTGCTACATTAGGATGTATACACTTATCCTATATATACTAGTATGCATAAATTTCCCGTTTTCCTATTAAAATTTCGTAATATTTCCTATCATTTGCTATCTATAGCAATATATATATATATATATATATATATATATATATATATATATATATATATATATATATATATATATATATATATATACCCTACAATTATTATGAAAATTCACTACTATAATGCACTTGCTGCGTCCCGAACATTTTATTGCTTCCTTCACTGCGAAACTCAGTTGACTTTAATATGTCAACTTTTTTTGTGGGTGAAACATAAAGATGGCATATAGTCATGACACTATTATCTAAAGCACTATTTTAAATAACAAATAAAAACTAAAAAATCAGTAAAAGATTCTATAAACCGTATTTCTTTCAGATGGGTTTCTTGACAGAAAGGACGTTAATTGTATTAATACCGTTCATGGTATTATTCTTACCAACTGGCTGTGACCGAAAGCAGAAAAGGGTGAAACAATTGGAACAACAGCTACCAATATACGACGTACATCTTTCAAGCGTCTTGCCAAGCGATGCCCAAATAACGACATTTCTCTACAAGGGCCTAACTAAAGAGTAAGTAGGTTTGGAACTTATCTATAAAATTTTTGGATAAATAACGTTGTTTTTTCCACATATTGGAATTATTTATTTATCGTATGGCACACATCACATAACAATATCGTGTAAGTGAATGGTATAGCATATAGCACAGTTTAGAACATAAGAATACAACATAATATAATAAAATTCACAATTGAATATCCAAACTATTTATATAATCAATTAAGACTGGTGTCGCTGTCAGGAAATCACCCGGATGACTCCCATATACCCTCAGGTTGCAATGCTCCGTGATGTGGCAGATCGTCTGCCTTCCAGCGCCGCAGTCGCACTGTGTGGAGGGTATTAGGTTCAACTTGTAGAAGGCATCGGCACACCTGCCATGGTTGGTTCTAAGCCGGTTAAGTATTGTCCATGTCTTGCGTGGTAGTTCAAAGATGGCTAGGGTAGTTTTTATGCACGGCTTGTTGTGATGCTCCGGTTGGGCTGTTTCGGTCCAATTCCACCTCCACTTGTTTATTGGACTGAAGTCACCGGCCAACAGGTCTCCAGCTGTTCTGATTGGGGGGGTTTCTTGAGCGTAGCCTATTCCTCCCTATGTCATCGATTATATGTATTTATTGGTAGTTGTGGGTTTTGAAGAATCTTGTTGTACTCCCTGGCAAGTGCAGTGGATCTCCGTATCGCTGGGGATGGAATGTGGCTCAGAACTAGTAGCCAGTGACCTGGTGTAGATCTAACTGTGCACGAGATTAAACGCATCGTATGGTTCAACTGGACGTCGATCATTTTGACATGTGGGCTGTTTTTCCAGACCGGAGCACAATACGAGCTCCAAGGCGGAGAATCGAGGCGTGGCAGCGGAGGAACCCCATGAAGTGTTGCCTAGTTTTTGTAGGATGTTATTTCTGGTTTTGAGTGTTGAGACAGTCTCAGTTAGGTGCTGTTTGAAGGATAAAGTTCCATCAAGAGTTACTCCTAAGTATTTAGGATATCGGTTATGGTGAAGCAGCCTGTCACCGAAGTACACGTTGAGTTCTCTATTGGCCATGCGGTTGTTTATGTGAAAGCATGCCATCTTCGTCTTGCCTGCACTAAGTTGGAGTCTCCAGTTGTGGAAGTATTTCCCTAGAGTGTACAAATCGTCAGTTAGCGTTTCTTGCGTCTCTTCCATTGATTTGCTTCTGGTTGCTATTGCCCAGTTATCAGCATAGCCAAATTTTCTGGATCTTGTTGTGGGCATATCGGCGAGGTGACAGTTGAACAGGAGTGGAGCCAGAACTGAACCCTGAGGCAGACCGTTATTAAGTTTCTTCCAATCGCTCAGAGCATTTCCCATGACGACACGGAACGATCTATTGCTCAGCATGTTATCGATTAGTCCGACAGTTGTCCTGCAGGGTATTTGTGGAAGGAGTTTGTAGAGCAGTTCCTGTTTCCAAACACTGTCATATGCCGCAGTTAGGTCTATGAATGCGACATATGTTTTTAGCTGCATCTGGTACCGGGCCTCTATATGGGTTGTAAGTGACAGGACCTTGTCGGTACAGCTTCGCCCCGGCCTAAACCCAGCCTGGTCTACTGGTATGCTTTCTAGGATCTTTGGGCTTATTCTGTTGTACAAAAGCTGTCCTAATAGTCTGTAACTAGCCTTTAAGAGCGCGATGGGACGATAGCTCTCAGGCCTGTCGTTTGGCTTTCCTTGTTTTAGAATCGCTATTATCTTTGTTTCAATAAGCGAGGGATAATTCCTGTAGTTATAATGTCAGTGAGGGGCCTAGCCAACCAGTCACGAGATTTATTAAAAACTCCGGGTGTATGCCATCGAATCCCGGAGCCTTACCCGGCTTAACATCCACGAGTGCCTTTGTAATGTCCTCATGGGTGAAGGGCCGAGAGTATTCTGACTGTAAATCGGTGACGGCTTTCAGGCGCTTGAACTGTCTCTTAGCTTGGGTAGTGTGTTCTCGGTCTCTGGGAGCTCTAGAAGTAGGGAAAATATGTGAGGCAACAGAATTTAGCGTCACGGCAGGGTTGTCACGGATCGGAACACTACCACGCCCAAGTTTGCGTAGGAGGGAACATGCCTTCCTGCTGGATTGTTTGAAGTTCATAGCCTCAACTGTTTCGGACCACTCTAGTCTGCGTGCAGCGTCCAGACTATGTAGGAGCTCGTCCGCCACTTCCTGGTCATCACTCTCAATAAACTCTTGGTATAGGGTTTCGCTAGTATTACTCCAGCCAGGGTTATATCCCTTTCGGTAGCCTCTAGGTATGGTCTTCTTGGCTTTGCTTGTTACCAAGCCTACAAATCGTTCGTAGTTTGCACTCGTTGGTGAGATACATCTGAGACATTTTTCAAGCGTAGTGGTGAAGGCGAGCCAGTTTGCTTTGTTAAAGTTCCAGCGTGGTCGCGGTATAGACTACACCAAGGGGACCTGAGTACCAATCTCGATGAGGACGGGTTGGTACTGGCTGTGTGGAAAGTCAGGGAGAACCCTACGTGAAGTCGCTAGTGGAAGGTTGTTTCTGTCTTTAGAGGCAAAGCAGAGGTCGGGATTGTACTCCCTGTGCCAAGCAGCAGATTTAAATGTTCCACGATCCTTTGCATCGAATACTAACTGAAAATTATGATCTTCGACCCATCTGGTTAGAAGTTCGCCATTCATGTCTTTGCTTTGATCCTTTCAATTCCGGTGATGGCTGTTAAAGTGGCCAATGTAGACTGCTGGGTGATTACGCTGTTGTAGGAAGTCTTGAGACCATTGCGTATTTGGTAGTTTGTAGACATTTGTAACCGATACCTCTCCTATCTGGGCATGGATTACGTGGATATTGTTGGTGGTGGATTCATCTATCAGTACTGCTTTCTCATTTGTGTTTTGTATATAGGTAGCAATACCGCATTCTCCGTCGTAAGTTGCTGCCATAATTTCATAGCCCGCAATCACGCCTCTAGCGCGGAGCTCTGTTTCGTCTTTCAAGTGAGTTTCCTGGACGACGACCAGGTCAATATCGTTATCTTGTAAAAGTCTGGATAAGTATTGGCATCTGGCTCTGCTTGTGCCTTCAATGTTTAACTGGCAGGTTTGGACTGAGGGTCCAATATTTCTAGTATTTTGGTTCTGAGAAGAACCGTGGGTTTCTGTATAGTTAGCCATTGTGATGTACAGTAGCCAGGAGATGGAGAGGTGATATTCTGGGTGTCAGTTTATGCTAGTTCATTTAGCGTTAACCAGGGTGCACGTGTAGTATTCTACTACGGACGCGAACTAGCTTTACACCCCATATTGGCATAATAAAATATAACTGAAGGAGGTGAGAGATTTTTGAAATGCATGTTTGTTAAGTTTTGTTACTATTAAATAAAACTCTGAACTTTAACAACTTTATCATGCATTCTAGTACAATATAAGTCAATTCCTACTTATCTAGATCATATAGTCTTGCTTTGATTTTGGTATATGATAGGTGTGGCACTTTATCCCGCAGCTTAACACAGGTGGAACGTGTGATACATAAAGAAGGGACGTTAGAGACTACGATAGCATTTCAGAATAAAAGCAAGTATCAAATACTTGAGACGATTTTAAACGTCTCTTTATATTTATAACAGCTTGTTAACTTCAGGGGTGAAAAACATAGTTAATATATGGACATAATACTCACTTGTGAACACTGTAGCTTATAGTTTGCATGTTTTGGTAAATAAATAGTTTGTTTATATTGCACACTTGTAAAACCTTGGAAAGGCGCCAATTATACTTTCACTTTTATTGTAGTTTAAGGTTTCATACAAATAAACAACCCTCTTTATCTAATTTCACTTGTAAAGAATTAACCAAAACAGTAAACAAGTTTATATTTGAGGTTTTGTTTAAATTTTTAATAGTAGCAATTACCCTTAGGTATGTACTGTCTCCGCTCTTATGACAATCCATGTTTTTCTATCTTACTCTTCAGTGTTTAGTGTCATCTCTTTCATTCTCTCTTTCTACCAGATATAATTTCTGAAATTAATTAAATTCATTTTTAAAGAAAATATTAACATCTCTCTTATAACTTCTTACCACATTTTAACCAGCTTTTGTATTTTGGTTAAAAATTAATATTCGTATGAAGTTATGATTTATTAAGATTCGAGTTACTGAACAATAAAGTTGTAGCAGTGAAAGGTGTTGGAAAATTCAGCTATATGCTGGATATTTAGCCTACAGCTTTCAAAAGTGGTTTTAAAGAACAGCGTTTGTTCTGTATTAAATTCCACATCAATTTTATTGAGAAATAAATCAGTACGAATCACTATTTATATTTTTGTGAGAAAAGAAACCTTATCTATTGGGTAAGCTTCTATTAATTAATTATAAAATTTTCTCCACATTCATTCTGTCTGATAATAATTCAGATAAGTAGTACCTGCTGAGAGGGATATTTGTTCATTGTAGGGTTTCTAGTCGGGGGCTGAAATCTGGTGGTGTTTTCTGCTTTAACTGGGTCAGCACTCACACCTCAGTGCCCAAAGAAGTTAAAGGACAAGGACTAAGTTCCAGATAAGTCCAAGAAGTTTCTTTTTGTTTGTTTATTTTGTGTAACTTGAGTAGTACACCTACAATCAGATATTAAGCCATACATACGTTTAAGTTGATGTTTTAACCTTGTCTTTGTGTGTAAACTCGAGCAGTTGACTGTAAGGGGGATGCCTGCATATTTCTTAAATTAAATTAAATTAAATTAATAATTACATCTCTTACACAGTAACACATTTTTACCATCGCTGCGTGTCAGCCTAAAATACAACAATTAATTGATATAACAATTTCTCACTTATGGTGTTGTGATTCCAGCTATTAAATGTCACTTACCGTTAATGTCGTTGTATTTATTTAACTATCAGATAATTATCTAAAATACTTTGTGTCAAATAAGTTATAAATTTCTAACCCCCAAAACCGTTCTTTTAACATCTGCACCTGTCACTAGAAGTAGGCAAATAGTAGTGACATACCTGCTGAGCCTAGTAACAAATGCCGACGGTGAAGTTTCTAATTCCCGGTTGTAGCGTGAAACCATTCTCTATTATTTCTCTTTTACTCTTTCATGTGGTTTGTTTAATTTCCTTTTCCTTCTTTCTTTATTTTTCCGGAACCTCCCTTTTCCTAAATTATAACGGGCCAGAAGCCGGGCAAGCTTTTCGTTATTTTTGTTTATCAAAGAAACCCGTCACATACTTACGCCTGTATTCAAGAAGATTTATTTATTTAAATCAAAATTTTAACAACATGAAATTATTTTGTTATACAAGGAACAATTCCTTATTCTTTCTCTTGAAGAAGAAGATCGCTTTAAAAATTGTGGCCATTTTACCTTTCCTTGCACTGTATATTTTAACGTCTTCTGGTCGCAGAAGGAGCATAAGTTGTGCCAATTTTAGCCTGAAAAAAAACCCAGTGTCTTTATTTTATATTTGCACGCGATTGATATCACGTCACAGATTGCAATTGGATCTAAATCCGGTTGATAATCAGGCTATAATCACCTCCCCAAACCCTAACGTACTTGCACTTATCTCTCAGATTTATTATTTTTGTAAAATAAAGAACACACTGTTTGGTTTTAAGATGAAAAGATAATCAAATACTTACTCAGCTTTAGTGTTGTTCTGCCCAAAGTCCTAGATTTTTGAGTCTAAATACCGGCATTACGTTACTTAGTTTGAAGAGATCTAGATAATAGATATAAAGAATTTCCAGTTACAGCACCACCAGAATTGAACAATTTTAAACGAGGAATTAATTATTCAATTTAAAACAGATATTAAAACACAAATATTTAAATTTATTGATATTATTGACAATGTTGGAGTTACTTGAATCAAATCTAAGTTGTACATTTTAAAGAGGCAAAACAAATATTGAATGCAAAGTTAAAGGTTTTTCTATTATTAAACCTACCAATGCTCTTAGAAGATTTCTTTATTTTTTTTTTCAACAACACGCCACGAGGGCTCACAGCTTAAATACTATCGTACTGTGGGTGTCGACAAGGAGGAAAGAGCCAACGTGTTAATTCTGGACTTGAAGGTTCGGTGGTTCGGAGGAGAAGGGAAAACATGTGCCGTCAAGGAGTTCCACAACTTGGAAGTCCTCTGGACAAAAGAGCGGGCATAACAAGATATTTTATGCCTGATGACCTTGACAGTAAAAGGGTGCATTTGCTCTGTTACCCTGGTAGAGCTGTTGGGGGCAGCAGGTGGAGGAACTATCGAAGAAAAGTCCTCTGAGCAGTGCCCGTGCAGATATCTATAAAAGAGAAAGAGGTCACCAACAACACGTCGGTGGCCAAGGGATGGCAGCCTTTGGGTAAGGGTAGGGTCACCGATGAGACGTATAGCTCTCTTCTGAATGGAGTCAGGGATAGCGAGTGTAAAAGCGGCAGCGGCACCCCAGATGTGGGAGCAGTATTCGAGGTTTCACCTTATTTGTGAAGTATACAAGGTATAGAGATTAGCTGGTGAACAGTATTTGCGAGCCCGGAACAGGAAACCTAACTTCTTAGCAGCCGCTTCTGCAATTGATGTGACATGTTGCTGC
The DNA here is from genome assembly GCA_964006375.1 of Tillus elongatus. Classification (NCBI taxonomy): domain Eukaryota; kingdom Metazoa; phylum Arthropoda; class Insecta; order Coleoptera; family Cleridae; genus Tillus; species Tillus elongatus. Next base: position 27,136,798 of record OZ023268.1, on the reverse strand, counting down.
CAATTGAGATTTCGATCCACAGAAATGCCAACAAGAAAAAAGGACTCATTATTTTGAATAACTTGGTTGTTCACTGGGATGGGTCTCGGGCTGGTGTATCTCTTATGAGATAGAAAGCTAGACTGAGATTTGGTTGAGTTGAATTGTACAAGATTTCTACTTCCCCAGTCTAATATTTTTCTGGAGATCCACAGAGACAGAACCCCCCATGATTGTGCAATCCTCATATAATTGGGCTAAAGAGACATGCTTAGATTATTGTATATTTGAGTGGAGGGTGCTGTCGTCCACGGAACTGTAAACTCGGTTGAATGTGCTAAAGAGGAGGTCACTAATATGGAAAAGAAACAAAGTAAGGGCTAAAGCTGAGCCTTGAGGGACTCCTGCATTAATTGTATACAGTTTAGAGGAATGGCCATCCAAGACAACAGATATGATCCGGTTGGAGAGGAGATTTGCTGTCCAGGTACAGAGTTTTGTTGGTAGGCCATAGGCCGAAAGTTGATTAAGCAGCGCTGCGTGCCAGACCTAGAGCCACAATCTGGGATTCGCCGTGTAGTTCCATAGACTTGTTCAAAGAATGGGTGACAAAGGAAAGGAGGTCGGCAGTTGATCTGCGCTGACGTGATCCATACTGCCTGTCGTGGATTAGACTGTGTTTTAAAAAAAAAATGTAATTTGCTGTTTGTATATTTTTCCACTACTTTAGAGACGACTGAAAGGAGAAAAATAGATATGTAGTTGCTACGAAGCGCTTTGGATCCTTTTTTGGGGATGGGTTGTACTCAAGCAGTTTTCCAGTTACTAGGGAATATGCCTCTATTGTAAGATGTCTGAAACAGACGAGTCAGGACAGGAGCAAATTCAGGCGCGTATTTTTTGAGAATAATTGCTGGGGCTTTGACTGATGTCTTATAGCATTCAGGTTTTGTAGTAAGAAGGAGATCCAAGGGATTTGAGCTGTGTGTTGAGATGCAAGGAAAGTAAGTAGGTTGCTGAACCATATTGGCTAAAGATTTGCTGACTGCAAAGGCCTCCGCTGGTCTCCCTTGTGGATCGGTTTTTGAAGATCCTAGCCATTTCTTATTATGGACATTGAAGTAACCAAGAATATAATTATTTGGGAATTATCTATTGTATTCTATGCTTGTACCTTTTTAACAAAGACAATTTATCATTATTATTATTATTATTATTATTATTATTATTATTATTATTATTATTATTATTATTATTATTATTATTATTATTATTATTATTATTATTATTATTATTATTATTATTATTATTATTAATGTTCAACCACCAACAGTCCCCAATGTCGCACATAAAATGACGGATATCATTTTCAAAACTAAAAAGGTACGAAAGATGCTCTCTTCTCTTAATACCAGGAAAGCCCCTGGCCTTGACGAGATCCCAGCAATTGTTCTCAAAAAATGCGCACCAGAACTTGCCACTGTCATGACTCGTCTGTTTCCGACATCTTACAATAGAGGCATATTCTCCAGTATCTGGAAAACTGGTGGAGTACAACCCGTCCCTAAGAAAGAATCCAAAGCGCTTTCTAGCAACTACATGCCTATTTTTCTCCTTTCAGTCGTCTCTAATTTGATGTAAAAATATATAAACACTGAATTACTAAAATTTCTAACGTTATGGCGTGATACAGATGCGCAACGGGGTTGCGAACACCTACATAAAAAGGTAAGATGCTTACTGGCAATTAGGCCATTGCTGACCCTTTTTGCTCATCTAAACTAACCTACCCTCCACCTTAAGCTCGATCTCAACGACGACAGTGATTTGAAAAATTATCCGCCGCCGGTGAGTCTCGAACCGTCGACCCCCCGAGTCCGTATATGAAAGTCAACGACTTCCCGCACGGCCACGGAGACGCTGAACACGTACATTGTTGACTGTTAGATTTAAATGTAAATAAGATAAAGGAAAATGTAATTACACAATAAAAGTGTAGACACACAGTACAACCTGTAGCCTCAGTTCTATAGAACAGGCTCAGGAGTGTATCTATAGTAGGGCACTTTAGTAAGATTTAAAAGTTCTCGCAACTGCGTGATGCCTCTCTTGACATTCTCCGGTGAGGTGCCGGATAGTCTCTGATGACTGACACCCAAATCTGCATTTGTCATCTTAGAACGATTTATCTCACTATTTTTATTATTATTTATCTATTAACATTATTATTATAACAAAAAAATCATGTAGCTTTCAAGTGACAGCAGCATAATTTGTTTACAGTACATGAAACACGAGTGTCTTTAAAAATATAATACTTTGAATGTGTAATTACAGCTTGTCGCGGATGTTAACTCCTGTACTAACTGTCTAAGTGCAAGCGCTATTTAATGGGCTGTTGTAGACTTTGTGAAAGAGCATCTTTATGACTTGACGAAGGACGAACACGTCGTCGTCAGCGTCGGACAATGCGTAATGATTTAAAATAAGCTGCATACAACTTAGAATAGAATACTTTCACCTCCTAAAAATATGTTGAGTGTTAAATAAACCGCCTACAGAAATAAATTAGCACAGACATGATTATATGAGTTAGCACATCTGCTAACCTAGACCTACGACAATGTGCTCTTCATTATGTCTCGCTTTTTTCATTTGTTAATTTATAAGTTTTGTTATGTACATTTATAAGCTATGTGCTGAAAAGCTGGAGAATGTAATTATTTCATCAGACCCACCCACCTACGTTATATTTCGCCCACTACAGATTCGGCGAGTTTTCGTTAGAAAAATACATTATTTGGGTTTCTTTAACCCTTTGAAGCAAAGTGGTTTCACACAGAAACCACTTACCTAATGTTTTTTTTTTCTATATGTAGACTGGTTTTACAGTTAAACCACACTTCCTACTTGGGTATTAGCCATCTATTGATCTCCATCGCAAGTTTGCAATTGGCGAACACTGTATTGCTAGTATTCGTTAGTTTGTCAAAGAAACCACGTTTTAGAATGATTTCGTTTTTTATCTACATTTTCGTAAAAAGTGTTATAACTACTCCGTTTTTTTTTTGACGATTGTGTTACTGAGGCACTAATAGAAAGGTAAGAATACTTGTTTTACATAGTTTATTGTTTTTACTTTATCAATCGGATATGGTTTTGCGGCGAAACCAGTGTGCTTGCAGTAAAGTAAATTTGTTTTTGTTGACCGGATATGGTTTCGCGGCGAAACCAGTGTGCGTACAATGCACAAAAGTAAATTTGTATAGGTCAGGATGGAAAATCAAATTGATTTTTCGCAAGTGATGAAGAAACAAATCGATTTATCAAAACTAACCTCGGATGAAGCTTACGCTCTGTCTGATGAAATTCCTTCTGATGGAGAGTCAGTAATAAGCGAATATGAGGAAGAAGAGGAAGAAATGATTGAAGACATCATTGAAAATAAAGAAACTACCGAAGCGATTGCTCAGGACACTATTTTGAGTGACGACGATTTGGCAATTGGGAGCGACATAGATGACGACTCTGGCGATTTAGAAGATGATATACCACTTATCCACTTTGTGAACTGGAGAAAACAAGAAATTGCTCCGAATCTAAATCATTTTCAGCAACTAAATGGTCCCAGCTCTGTGGTACCACCTGATGTCTCAAAACCTATAGATTTCTTCTTGCTTATTTTTGGCGATGCTATTCGTCTGGTTACAGAACAAACAAACTTGTATGCCATCCAGGAAAAAAGAAACTTTATTCCCACAACTGAGGAGGAAATGAAAATTTTTATAGCGGTAAATTTGCTCATGGGTATAAAAATGTCTCCCTCCTTTCGCGATTACTGGTCTTCGCGTCCAGAACTACGTGATGATTTCATAGCATCAAAAATAGGCATAAACCGTTTTGCCCCCCTGCTAACTAGCCTCCATTGCAATGACAATGCCACAATGACAAAAAATGGGAGCCCGGTTTTGATCATTTGTTTAAAACTAGACCATACATTGAACTCCTAAAGAAAAACTTATATAAATATTATTGCCCATCAAAAGAAGTGTCAGTTGATGAAAGCATGGTGAAGTTCAAAGGCCGAATAGCTTTCAAGCAATATATGCCAATGAAACCCGTAAAAATGGGGTTTAAAATTTGGGCGTGCGCCGATAAAGAAGGTTATCTAAGTAATTTTGAATTATATACAGGAAAGCAACAAGATAAATCTGAGAAAGGTTTAGGTGAACGGGTAGTGCTTGACATGACTAAGGGTCTCGAAGGAAAAGGACACCACGCTTACTTTGATAACTATTTCACAACAACTGACCTTTTAGTTTCTTTACAAGAAAATAAAATCTACGCGTGTGGAACTGTACGCACAAACAGAAAAAATCTTCCCACTGGATTGAAAGGCGATAAGGAAATTAATCGAGGTGATTTTGATTGGGCATTTTATAGAGACAAAGTATCTTGTATCAAGTGGAAGGACAAAAGAATTATTCAGATGCTCTCAACTATACATTCTCCTACAGAGCAAACTAAAGTGAATAAAAGGGAGAAAGATGGAAGTATGACTGAAGTCAATTGCCCTAAAGCAGTTGTAGACTACCGAAGGTATATGGGTGGAGTTGACAAAGCTGATATGATGAAATCTTACTACGCCATCGATCGGAAATCCCGAAAATGGTACGACCGTCTATTTTGGCGTTTTCTCGATACATCAGTAGGCAACTCATATATAATATTCAAACGGAGGACCAAAAGTGCTATGAGCCTCAAAATGTCCCGATGTGAAGTAATACTGAGTTTGATTGGGGCTTCCCTTTTAAGGCTCTTGTGGAAGGCCAGCTTCTACTAAAAAATGTGTATCCAGATTCAAGCCTTATGTACCAATAGATCAACGGCGTGATCAAGCAAAACATCTACCTGTGCACGGAACATCAAGACGCTGTGCTCAGTATAGTACGGCCGAAAAACCTCATCGAATCAGATGGATATGCATACATTGTAAAGTCGGGTTGTGTTTACTGGCAGAAAGAAACTGTTTTTTTAACTTATCATCAATAATATAAAAAAATATGTAATCTTTCGATTTTGTATGTGTTCACTTGCATTGTGGTTTATTATCGAAACCACTTGCAAAGTTAAAATAAATGTTTTTCTGCAACAAAGAAGTGTACTACATCATTTTTCTACACATTAAGATGATATATACCAAATGTCATTAAAATTGGAAATAACATTTAAATTCGTGCTTCAAAGGGTTAAATGATCGAAATCTGAAAGATTATTAACATTGGGAGATGTACGATAGGGTCGCCATCTCGGTACGGAACCAGGTAGTATGTTGTCACGACAGTTCTAAATAACACAAAATGTTATAAAATAACGACTGTGAACAACCAACTAACAATTTTGTATATTCTCAGCCCTGGCCCATTCCTCCCTAATAATGACAATGTATGTAATGCTAGATGTATTCTCACCATAATTAGTACCATAGATTGGTTTTCTCTAGTCAGAGCTCATCAGTACGGTATAATGATTACAGCGGGAACACACCTATAAAGTAATACGCCTATGGTAACCAGCCTCCTAGAAGATTGGGAGATGTACGACAGAGTCGCCATCTCGGTGCGGAACTAGGTAGTATGTTGTCACGGCAGCTTCAAATAACACAAAATGTTACAAAACATAGTTGATTGACGGTGATTCTGATAGAAGACTGCAATTTTGTGAACAACATGTTACGTAGAAATGTTATTTTTTCTGCTGACGTTCTTTTTCCGATGAAGCAACATTTATTTTGAATATCGATGTAAACAAGCAAAATTGCAGATACTAGGCTGCCGAAAACCCCCACTGGATGCGACAAACACACACTCAGCGTCTTCAGAAATTGAACGCTTGGGTTGTTATCATTGGTGATCACGCAGTTGGACCTGTTTTTATAGAAAATCTATACCGTCCAAGATATTTAGAAATGCTCAGAGAACCAGTTGTCCCAACGTTATGAGAATTGTATTCAAATGTGATGGAACCTAATAATCCCGATGAAATGATATGGTTTCAACAATACGGTGCACCACCCCACTTTGCTCTTCAAGTACGGGAGTATTTACACGAAGTCTTTCTACAAGGATGGATTGGACGAAGAGGTATCGTAGAATGGCCCGCTAGATCACCAGATCTTACACCTCTTGATTTCCTTTCATCGGGATACCTTAAAAATAGATTGTATAAAACGCAAGCTGCTGATTTAGATGATTTGAAAATGAAAATAACAACAGAAATTGGGATGTACCGCCCGACGTGTTGAACAGAGTTAGGGAGAAATTCCAGAGCAGATTATTTCATTGTGTGCAAGTGAATGGATAACATTTTGAACATTTATTATAAGAAATTGACGTTTTTATTAAGTTTATTTTCGGAATTTGAATTTCAGGGTAAACTGTTTACTTTTAATATTCCGGTATTAAATTTCCACCCTGTATTGAAGACTGTAATATTAGACCATACATATGGGGTATCTCCGCATTCAGAAAAATGTGATCCATCCATGTGATGAAAAAATGTAACGTTGTTACTTGGAAAAAAAATGGATAAAGTGGTGTGGGTAAAAGGGTGGGAGTCTAATTTTTTTAAACTGTGATTATAAGATGATGTTCGACAAATTAAACTTCACGAGTCTCAGCGTTTTCCACAAAAAATATTTTTTGCTGAATAATGAATTTTATCGCAGAAGTGTGTTTCACACTATATATATATATATATATATATATATATATATATATATATATATATATATATATATATATATATATATATATATATTGTTTTATGACTAAAATTTGGGGTCTATCGCCATTTATTGCAGACCTTTTCATGAGTAGATTTGAAACAGATCTTGAAAGTGAAAGTGAGTATTTTCCTAGAGTGTGATTTCGTTACGTGGATGATATTTTGCAGTGTTTAATACAAACATTTGCAGAATAGCAGATTTTAATGCCTCATGAAATAATAAATTTGATTGTATAAAATTTAGCCATGACTTACAAATTATTAACCAATTACCCTTCCTAGATATACTATTTATCAAAAATAAAGACACTTTAGGATTTGATGTCCATAAAAACGAAACCACCATTCTAAGCTACATTCCGAATGACTCACATACGCACAAAAAATGGCCAGTCTGATTTTTTTAGCAAACAGGCTAATTAATTTTCCTTTAAGTAAAAGTAAATATACCAAAGAAGTAAAGTATATTAAAAACGTGGCAGAATATAACGGATACACTACTTGACTAGTGGAGAAATTAATTAACAGAAAATAAAGAAAATATTAGCCGAATCAACGACTTTTAGGAGAGAGAAAGCAGCAAAAACTTTGTTTTCTTATCATTTGCATTTAACATTTTCGACAAAAACACTTTTAAAACTTGCTAGGTACCCAAAAAACAAGGATAGTACGGCCAAAATGTCGGGAGTTTATGAAATAAGTTGTAAAGATTGTGATCTTAAATACGCCGGATAAACAAAAAGATCTATTGGTAAAGAATTCAAAGAATATTAAGCACAATTAAGATACGGTACTATAGATAGCTCTTCCGTTGCCCGACATATTTTGGGTAATAATCACCACGTGAATGAGGAGAATCTAAAATTAATAAAAAAATTCTAGACAACCAGGACAGCTAGACGCCTTCGAAAGTATATATAGGGGGGCGCATTGAAAACGAAACAGACCGATTTGCGTCCAGAGAATTTTTTTAAGAAACGCTGAAACACGTCAACTTTAATATTGAGGGGGACATGTTTTGACATAAAACTCAACTTTGTCACATGAACCCCTTAAGGGTGGTGATAACAACCCTTATATTTTAAATAGGGAACATGGGTGAAGCGTTATATCATTTGAAAGCTCTTTCTTTTCTAAATTGAGCACACTATCTTTTTAAGTGTTATCAACTCGTTTAACAATTATTCACAGTTGAAGATGCAAAAACGCATTTCAGTCATTCCGATAAGAAATGTGCTGATAATCAATGTTTTGTTGGTTTGTAAACAAAAAATTGACTATCAGAACATTTCTTATCGGAATGAGAGAAATGCGATTTATTATTTCAGTTTATTGGTCGGTTTGATACCTGATAGTACTACCGAAAATTAATTTCGCGATGGTATACTCTGTAGAAGAAAGAGTTAAAATAATTACTCTTTTTTTCAAAAACGATGACTGTGCCAACCGTACCGCAAATTTGTTTAATGAACGACATCCGAACAGACATATTAACAGAAAATACATTTTGGAGTTAGTTGCAAAGTTTCGACAAAGTGGTTCAGTAGCCAACAAAAAACGGAATCCTGAACGTGAATTTCCGATTATAAATGAGACTACTGAGATTGAAGTTTTAGGACAAATTGCTGCAGACCCAACTTTGAGAGAATATTGGCCACTGTTTCAAACATCAAAAGGAGAACTATTCAGCGAATATTGAAGCATCATAAATTTCACCAGTATAAAATTCATCTTTGACCACAACTGAATGAAGATGATTTTGATCGGCAGCTGGAGTTTTGTGAAGTTATGACTGTACGAATAGCTGGTAACGGGAACATTCTGTTCAGTATCTGTTTTTCAAACGAGGGGGCGTTTTTATTAAACTCTACAGTTAATCGTTATATCGTTATTGGGCAGATAATAATCCAAGAAATTTTCACGAAGTCTACACTCAAACTCCACAGAAATTTAATGTCTGGACTGGCATTTTTGTAGACCGTTTAATCGGACCAATTTTTCATGATGGCAATTTGAGTGGCGAAACGTATTTGGAGTTACTAGAAGATATCGTTTACCCTCTACTAATTGACATTGTTGAAAATGATGATCGCTATCAAGAAAATCAATTAGTGTTTCAACAAGATGGAGCTCCTCCGCATTTTTAACAACGTGTTAGGGAGTTTTTGAATAGAGTTTCCAGAGTAATGGATTGGGCGTAGAGCTGCTATTGAGTGGCCCCCTAGATAACCGAATTTAACTCCTTTAGACTTCTTTCTATGGGGCCATTTAAAGAGTAGAATTTACGCAACAGAACCGGAGTCTCTGGAAGACGTACGACGACGTATTGTTGAAAAATGCCGTCTAATAACTCCACAAATGCTCCAGAATGTCAGAGCTCGTTTTGAACAAAATTTGTACTTTTGTATGGAAGCTGGTGGTCAACAATTTGAACACTTACTTAACTGAATAAACATTTTTGAACGTTTGGTTTTGTTTTTTAGTTTTTTTAACAAAAAATTGACTAATTAGTGCATTTCTTATCACAATGAATGAAATACGTTCTTGCAACACCAACTGTGAATAACGAGTTTCCAAAAAAATTTGTGTGCTGAATTCAGAAAAGAAAGAGCTTTCAAATGATGTAACACTCAGCCCATGTTTCCTATTTAAAATATAATGGTTGTTATTACCACCACTAGGGGGTTGATGTGAAAAAGTTGAGTTTTATATCAAAACATGTCCCCCTCAATATTTATATTGACCTGTTTCAGTGTTTCTTAAAAAAATCTCTGGCCACAAATCGGTCTGTTTCGTTTTCAATGCGCCACCCTGTATATTACTAAATATAGTAAGAAGAATATGAGTCTCGCTCCGCTGCCTATGCTAGTCTTCTGATAGATTACTTTACACAATAAATACCAGCATAAGCACGTCCGATAGATAATAAAAAATACAGATATTTACATGTTAATTTTTGGTATTGTTAAACCTCCCTAAATCGTTAGTGACTCACCCCCGGCAGAAGAATATAAATAGAGTTGTGGATACAAGAGATTTCGAATTATTCATCATCTGACGACGCTAATTAGGTTAGTGAAACGATCGTCAGGTTTTCTAAACTGTGTTATGGTGATTGGAGTTCTCCAAGTGTGCTTATAACCCAAGTTTTTTACATGTCTCAATAACACCGATATACCAGAGTATCCAGATATGGATACATGTGAGACCAGGAGAACAGAATGGAAAAGAATCTTACTGCACAGAATATCCATATAGAGATATCGTAGTATAGAGAGTAGTGACCAAAAATATTCATCTGTGGTGGCAAAGGGGTTAATCGCCGTGATTTTATCGCATGCTACACGAAAATGTTGAAAGTTAATTAAATGTTTTTTTTTATTAAAAATTATGGAATCATATTTCTACGAAACTTCTCCAAGAGTAAACACGTACCAGATTCATCATTGTTTTGATGTCAATTGAATAAGACACTCACCTTTTTGACATCTGTGACGTAAAATTGCCCCTAAACCATGGATTTTAGCGGAACTTGCAAGAGAGGGCTGTTTGCTTCGTGATTTTCCACTTCTACTGGATACGGTTACGGATCCGCGGTGTAGTTAGTTGTATAATAGTCTAAAGAAACAGCACGGTGCTAGGTTAAAAGGAGCCAAGAAAAAATACTATGAAAATAACATCTCTAAGGCTTCAAACCGAAATAAAGTAATGTGGGAAGCAATTAAAGAAAATGTCATCGTGGGGAAGATGAACAGCTAGACGGCAAATCTGAGTATTCTGTCAGGTTACGGAGTCGTTCTGACAGATCCTAATATGCTTGCTGACAGTTTCAATGCGCAATTGGTCGACTCTGTTAAGTATCTGACAAAAAACTGTGACATAAATTGTGCATTGAAAAATAGCTCTAATCCCTATTCTATGTTTTTATATCCTGTCTCAGAGGACGATGTATTGGAGATCATAAAATTAGTTTCCGTTACAAATTCATCAGGAATAGATGAAATACCATCTAGTCTTCTTGGAGGAGTTGCTCATCTTGTGGTGGCTCCACTAACTTACCTTATAAATGTCTCATTTGAAATCGGTTGTTTTCCTGAGCGTCTGAAGGCGGCCATTATCGCCTCTCTCTTTAAGACGGAAGATCCACGTCTTTTGGACAACTACAGGGCGATTGCGCTGCTTTCGTTTTTTTTTCTAAGATCTTTGAGAAGGCATTTCTGCTATCACTTGGGTCGCTTTTTCGAAAGATACAGTTTACTGTCTCCGTGCCAATTTGGCTTTCGTGGGCAGCTGTCAACTCAGGATGCCCTGGTTAGCACTTACCTGACAGCCTTTGATTACATAAACAGTGGGTTCATATCCGCCGGGCTGTTCTTCGACATTTCGAAAGCGTTTGATGCGGTCAACCATTCCCTTTTATTGAAAAAATTTGAGTATTATGGCATTAGAGGAAATGCATATTTATGGCTAGAAAGCTACCTGGCTGGGAGAAGTCAGGCTGTCAGGATACGACAGGCAGGTAAGAACTATATGTCTGGATTTTCAGCAGTATCGAGCGGCGTGCCGCTGGGAAGCATATTAGGCCCTGTTTTGTTTACAATTCTTCTTAACGATATTGATTATGATCTCCAACAATACCACTTAACTTTGTACGCAGATGACACCACTGCTGCAATCTCAAGGGAAAGTTTCGAAGAGCTTGGTGCTGCAGATAATGTGTTTGTGTCTCTGGTGTCAGCCTGGTGTTCGCAAAATGGTCTGGTTCTTAACACGCGGAAGAGTGAAATGCTTCATTTTCCTCCGGTGGGTGTGCAGCCGAATCTGAGCCTTTATGTGAGATCTGATAACGGTTCAATAAGACAGGGCTCGTCTGTAAAGTTTTTGGGGCTCCATCTGGATTCTAACTTATCATGGGATGTCCATGTTGACCATGTGGTGGCCTCTCTTGAATCTAGGAATTACACGTTGCTGCAGCTGCGGGATTCCTTGAGTACCCAGGCGTTGTTGACATGCTACTATGTAGTGTCAACTGTCTCCTGGCATATGGGTTGCTGTGTTGGGCAGAGTTCTGTTGATGCAGAAGAGAATTGTCCGCACCATGTTTGACCTGCCGTGTTCCGCATCTTGTAGACCATTATTTATACGGTATGGCATTTTAACAGTAACGTGCCTATATATGCTTGAGCCGCTTTGTTATGTCAGAAAAAATATTGCAATTTTTAGTACCTGCGGTAATATTACAGCGTATGAAACAAGACAGGCTAAAGATTTGTATGTTCCTCCTTATAGGATCGAACAGATTAATCGCGCACCTCGCAACACTGCAATACGCTTATATAATCATTTACCTGACAGCGTCTAAAATTTGAGCAGCCTCGGGCAATTTAAGCTTGCTTTAAAATCATTTTTTAGAGAGCCTTCTTTTTATTCTGTGGACGAATATTTTAATTTTAAATTTCAGCGTTGATAAGCTGTTCTTTTTGTGTTTTGACTATTTCCGATATCTTGTAGAGATCTATGGAGCAGTTTTAGTAAATAAATAAATAAATACATTTCCTCGCACAGAAACTATGCAACAAAAACGATTTATTCTCTAGATATTTAACAAAGCACTTGGACGCTGAAATTGAAGTTTTAAGAACAACACATGTAACGTAGGAATTGGTATAATTTACATTTTGAATAATTCATTGATACCTCGTGACAGATTGTGATAGATTTAAGTGAACTCTTTGATCGACTGATTGACAATAACACACGTGTTTTCGGTTATCGATGCACAAAACTGATATTTCCAATGTTGCCGGATTATTAAAATGTAGTAAAAAAAAGTGTATACAATCAATAGTAGATTTCAAAAATGTTGATATATGTATGTTTCACACACTGGTCGAAATGCCACTTCCGGCGACATTGATGTAACAAGCTATGCTTAACGTTATGTCGCTGGAAGATGAGTTTTGCAGTGGCGATTTCTCCTAGTGAGCTAGGTGTGCGCCGCACACCCTAAAATATAATTAAAATGTGCACAGTTAAATATGTTTTATTTCTTTTTCCCTTAGTCTTAATACACTACATATGTTATGACAATCGATTTAATTTACTTATTTGATTTCATAAATAGTCGGTTAATAGTGCCTTGGAATGAAGTCGGCACCACGTCTTCATTCAGAGAATATGAGTAGGTCAATAGCAACTGGGAATGAATTCGGGTCGGGTTAGGTGTGCGTTGTTATTTCCGAAGGGACGAAGTAATTTGCTGACCAAAATAAATGTTGCCGACCGAGGCTTTAATCTTTAAGGATTTCTTTGATATTTCATATTTTGTATCCTAATGTTTATGTCTTTCTGCTACCGACGTTCCACAAAAAAATCTTAATATTTAAGGGTAGTTTACTCTTGATGTTTTTTCGTTTTTTAGTGCGACCAGAGAAAGTGTAAATGCGACCAAGCTAAAAATTTACACAGAATCAGTGCTGGCTACTGTCTTTCCGCTACCAAAGTTTCACAAAAAAATATTCATATTTAAGGGTAGTTAAGTCTTGGGGTTTTTTCGTTTTTTAGTGCGACCAGAGAAAGCATAAATGCGACCAAGCTATAAATTTACACAGAATCACTGCTGGCTACTGTCTTTCCGCTACCAAAGTTTCACAAAAACATATTCATATTTAAGGGTAGTTTACTTTTGAAGTTTTTTAATTTTTTAGTGCGACCAGAAAAAGTATGAATGCAACCAAGCTTTAAATTCACACAGAATCACTGCTGGTAACTGTCTTTCCGATACCTGAATTTCACAAAAAAATATTTATATTTAAGGGTAGTTTACTCTTGAGGTTTTTTCATTTTTTAGTGCGACCAGAAAAAGTATTAATGCGACCAAGCTTTAAATTTACACAGAATCACTGCTGGCTACTGTCTTTCCGCTGCCAAAGTTTCACAAAAAATATTCATATTTAAGGGTAGTTTACTCTTGAAGTTTTTTAATTTTTTAGTGCGACCAGAAAAAGTATGAATGCGACCAACCTATAAATTTACAAAGAATCACTGCTGGTAACTGTCTTTCCGATACCAGTGTCACAAACAATATTCATATTTAAGGGTAGTTTACTCTTGAGGTTTTTTCGTTTTTTAGTGCGACCAGAAAAAGTATAAATGCGACCAAGCTATAAATTTACAAAGAATCACTGCTGCTAACTGTCTTTCCGATACCAGTGTCACAAACAATATTCATATTTAAGGGTAGTTTACCCTTGAAGTTTTTTAATTTTTTAGTGCAACCAGAAAAAGTATGAATGCGACCAACCTATAAATTTACAAAGAATCACTGCTGCTAACTGTCTTTCCGATACCAGTGTCACAAACAATATTCATATTTAAGGGTAGTTTACTCTTGAGGTTTTTTCGTTTTTTAGTGCGACCAGAGAAAGTATAAATGCGACCAAGCTATAAATTTACACAGAATCACTGCTGGCTACTGTCTTTCCGCTACCAAAGTTTCACAAAAAAAAATTCATATTTAAGGGTAGTTTACCCTTGAAGTTTTTTAATTTTTTAGTGCAACCAGAAAAAGTATGAATGCGACCAACCTATAAATTTACAGAGAATCACTGCTGCTAACTGTTTTTCCGATACCAAAGTTTCACAAAAAAATATTTATATTTAAGGGTAGTTGACTCGAGGTTTTTCCGTCTTTTAGTGCGACCAGAGAAAGTATGAATGCGACCAAGCTATAAATTTACACAGAATCATTGCTGGTAACTGTATTTTTGCTGCCAAAGTTTCGCAAAAAAATATTCATATTTAAGGGTAGTTTACTCTTGAGGTTTTTTGGTTTTTTAGTGCGACCAGAAAAAGTATGAATGCGACCAAGCTATAAATTTACACACAATCACTGCTGCCAACTGTCTTTCCGATACCAAAGTTTCACAAAAAAATATTCATATTTAAGGGTAGTTTACTCTTGAAGTTTTTTAATTTTTAGTGCGACCAGAAAAAGTATGAATGCGACCAAGCTATAAATTTACAGACAATCACTGCTGCTAACTGTCTTTCCGCTACCAAAGTTTCACCAAAAAACAGTCACCTTTAAGGGTAGTTTACTCTTGAGGTTTTTGGTTTTTTAGTGCGACCAGAGAAAGTATGAATGCGACCAAGCTATAAATTTATACAGAATCACTGCTGGCAACTGTCTTTCCGCTACCAAAGTTTCACAAAAATATATTCATATTTAAGGGTAGTTTACTCTTGGGGTTTTTTGGGTTTTTAGTGCGACCAGAAAAAGTATGAACGCGACCAAGCTATAAATTTATGCAGAATCACTGCTCCCAACTGTCTTTCCGATACCAAAGTTTCACAAAAATATATTTATATTTAAGGGTAGTTTATTCTTGAAGTTTTTTAATTTTTAGTGCGACCAGAAAAAGTATGAATGCGACCAAGCTATAAATTTACAGAGAATCACTGCTGGTAACTGTCTTTCCGATAATAAAGTTTCACAACAAAATATTCATATTTAAGGGTAGTTTACTCTTGGGGTTTTTTGATTTTTTTAGTGCGACCAGAAAAAGTATGAATGCGACCAAGCTATAAATTTATGCAGAATCACTGCTGGCAACTGTCTTTCCGCTACCAAAGTTTCACAAAAATATATTCATATTTAAGGGTAGTTTATTCTTGAAGTTTTTTTCATTTTTTTAGTGCGACCAGAGAAAATATGAATGCGACCAAGCTATAAATTTACACAGAATCACTGCTGGTAACTGTATTTTTGCTGCCAAAGTTTCACAAAAAAATAATCATATTTAAGGGTAGTTGACTCTTGAGGTTCTTTCGTTTTTTAGTGCGACCAGAGAAAGTATAAATGCGACCAAGCTATCAATTCACACAGAATCACTGCTGGTAGCTGTCTTTCCGGTACCAAAGTTTCACAAAAAATATTCATATTTAAGGGTACTTTACTCTTGAGGTTTTTTGGTTTTTTAGTGCGACCAGCAAAAGTATGAATGCGACCAAGCTATAAATTTACACACAATCACTGCTGCCAACTGTCTTTCCGATACCAAAGGTTCACAAAAAAATATTCATATTTAAGGGTAGTTTACTCTTGAGGTTTTTTGGTTTTTTAGTGCGACCAGCAAAAGTATAAATGCGACCAAGCTATAAATTTACACACAATCACTGCTGCCAACTGTCTTTCCGATACCAAAGGTTCACAAAAAAATATTCATATTTAAGGGTAGTTTACTCTTGAGGTTTTTTGGTTTTTTAGTGCGACCAGCAAAAGTATGAATGCGACCAAGCTATAAATTTACACACAATCACTGCTGCCAACTGTCTTTCCGATACTAAAGGCTCACAAAAAAATATTCATATTTAAGGGTACTTTACTCTTGAGGTTTTTTGGTTTTTTAGTGCGACCAGCAAAAGTATGAATGCGACCAAGCTATAAATTTACACACAATCACTGCTGCCAACTGTCTTTCCGATACCAAAGGTTCACAAAAAAATATTCATATCTAAGGGTACTTTACTCTTGAGGTTTTTTGGTTTTTTAGTGCGACCAGCAAAAGTATGAATGCGACCAAGCTATAAATTTACACACAATCACTGCTGCCAACTGTCTTTCCGATACCAAAGGTTTACAAAAAAATATTGATATTTAAGGGTAGTTTACTCTTGGGGTTTTTTCGTTTTTTAGTGCGACCAGAGAAAATGTGAATGCGAACAAGCTATAAATTTACACAGAATCACTGCTGCTAACTGTTTTTGCTGCCAAAGTTTCACAAAAAAATATTCATATTTAAGGGTAGTTGACTCTTGAGGTTTTTTCGTTTCTTAGTGCGACCAGAGAAAGTATGAATGCGACAAAGCTATAAATTTACACATAATCATTGCTAGTAACTGTATTTCTACTACCAAAGTTTCACAAAAAAATATTTATATTTAAGGGTTGTTTATTCTTGAGTAAACCTCAAGAGTATACTAACTACCCTTAAATATAAATATTTTTTGTGAAACTTTGGTAGCGGAAAGACAGTAGCCAGCAGTGATCTTGTGTAAACTTATAGCTTTGTCGCATTCATGCTTTCTCTGGTTGCACTAAAAAACGAAAAAACCTCAAGAGTAAACTACCCTTAAATATGAATATTTTTTTGTGAAACTTTGGTAGCTGAAAGATAGGTACCAGCAGTGATTCTGTATAAATTTACAGCTTGGTCGCATTGGTAATTTTTTTGGTCGCACTAAAAAATGAAAAAAAAACTCAAGAGTAAACTACCCCTAAATAGGGGTGTTTTTCTATACTTTTCTGGTAGCAGATGCGGCTGGTAGGTGGCATCCAAGATATAGAGTTTCATGGAAAAGTTTAGTCTATAAGTAGTCGGTCAGCTAAAATAACTAACTTTGGTCAGCAAATTACTTTTCCCCTTTCCGAACAACTTCACTCGACAGAGCTGTATTGGTATACAATACAGTCCCCCACCCATGTGTTTAAAATAGTAAGGAAATACCATTGGTTTTAACACTGCAGTGAGCGGTAAAAATACCGCTCAAGACAAATGAATGGAAAGCCGGTTTAACAAACGTTGTGATAGCATTATTTACAAACATTACAACTGCGCTTGCCTGGACCACAGTATTCTAGAATCAAAGACTATAATACATTTTAGTAAATTTTCGTAGAAAAAAATCACTAATGTGGAGATTTCGACTTTTGAATTTTGAAAAATTGTTTGCAAATGAGCGCGAACTAGGACCCCTAGAACCCATATCCGGGGTCAGTTTCAATTTTTATATATAAGAATTTAATTTGAGTCAAGTTTTAAAATATAGAAATTTTTGATTAAAATGAAGAAACTGATTTCAAGTACCATCCATATTTCTAGAAATTGTAATGGTACATAATGAGGTGAGGTAATTTTGGAGATTAGAGATCAGATGACAGAACTTTAGAACAATTGACATTTAGATTAAAATTTAGTCAAAATTGCATCATTTGCAGTCACAAGTTTAGACTTATTTGTAAGATGCTTTGTACTATTTATATAACAATAAACTATAAACTATATATATATATATATATATATATATATATATATATATATATATATATATATATATATATATATATATATAAAGTCTCAAACTGGCCTCGAATTTGGGTGAATGGGAAGATGGTTGTGCTCATTTAAAGAATTTTTTTTACAAAATTTAAAAGTGGCGATCTTCTCATCAATGATGTTTTTTAAGAACATTCACTAAAATGGACCAGCACTGTGTTCCTGCTATTCAGTTATAAAACACTCTGTATACTGTATAAAACTGTTTAGGTTTTAGATCCGACAACAAGGATCTAGTGATAGATATTTTAAGAACCCAATCTTTTGTTGTCTACAACGTCACATACAAATTCTGCTATTTATGAACCTGAATTTATTATGAAAATTTGTATCGTTGCTAAGTTATTTATTCAAAGATGCCGACTGCAGTCATTCAAGCTAAATCTATTCGAAATTTAAATGTTAAATCTTTGTATACATATGGAAATACCTAAATTTATCTACTTTGTTGTGGTAATTCAAGGTTTGGTTTTATTTCATTTCTATCAGGTCGTATTTCTAAATAACTTTACTGCTAACTCAAATTACAAAAAATCTCGGGACGCAGCAAGTGCGTTATAGCAATTAATATTCATAAGAATTGTGGGCTATTAGTGCGGCATATTACTAAAATTACTACTTTAAATTTAAACAGAGAGCCTCGGTGGTTCAGTGGTCAGAACGTGTGCCTCTGAATCGAAGGGTACTGGGTTCGATCCCAGGGTACTCCTTTCACTTTTTCAGTATATACTGTACAATTAACATCAACCGAGGTTATGGCATTGTATTTGAGCAAGTTGAATGTCTGCACGTTCCGCCCTTCGGAGGGGGCATAAAGCTGTCGGTCCCGTGTCCATGCGATGTTGGGCACGTTAAAGCTCCCTACCCTCTTTACAGAAAAGCAGGTTTTTGGTAAAATTTCCAGGATAGTAAGGTGATACTGCTCCCTGGCGTCGGTAATTGGCCATAGTGGCGGATATAGGCCGACGTTAAAGAAATAAAAACAACAACAATTTAAACAGACCTTGAAGATTGATTTAAGATGATACGCGCTTGTTTCAAGAAATTTTTTCAAAGTGTGACCATCGATATCTCTCCATTATCATGAAAAATATTTAAATCTTGTGTTCTAGCTCCCCTTGTGAATAAAGCTTTAAATGCTCAAAATTCAATTTTCTATGAACCTAGAAAATTGAAATTTAGTATATCTATGTAGGTACTGTCACTTTCTTTAAAAATCAATTACTGTCTTTTTAAGAATAAAATTACATTAAAGTTACAAAAGCCTTCCGGACGAAAAGTTGATTCATATTTAGAAAACAAATATATCTGCCAAATTATAAACGAGGCAGGTATTTTTCCTTATTAATCACTTAGTTCGTTTTAGTGAACCTAATCGGACCGGTTTTTCAACAACAAAAAAAGTTTTTTAAAAAACGAACTCCCTGTTAGTGAATTTTCATTACGAAATTATACTCACTACAATATATACAGGGGGAGGGGGTCATTATGATCTGTCTCTAATTAATTTATAAGCACTTACCACTTATCAATAGGTGTGATCAGCAGAGCCAACAGCTCAGTGTGTTGAGTTGTTTAATTCGCTGAACGCTAAAAGTTGACTTGGCGTGACTCTCAGATGTTAGAATTTTAAAGCCACATGATTAGTTAGGTTAACTAAAATAAGCTATATCTTCTAACCTTACTTTTGTACAAATGTTAGCTTAGATGGCAACTATTGGTTGTGATAAGAAAATTTTGTTACTTGATATTTCAACAGTCAACATGCCGTTCAGACATATACAGCTTGTTTTATTTCCATAACAGAAACGCAGAAAGGGGTGAGTGAGTACCTTCAAAAACTATAGAATAAGCTCAAAAAGGCTGAAAAAAATCATTTAAACATCTTTTGTTGGTCTCAAAGTAGCTATTTGTTTTATTTGTGCCAATGGTTGCCCCACAATTACAAAATAGTCAAAAACAATCACTTCCTTTATATTCATGAGGTCATAAGTTAAAAAATGTTTATATTATCCACTAAAATTCAAATTTTTACTGTCTCGGTTTTCATTATATTTAACCTAACATTTGAATTTCCTTAAACTAATTGTTAATCACTTACATATAGTCATTCACATTCCTTACCTAGTTCCTAATCTATATCTTACTATCTACACAATTACCGTTACTTTCCACTGTAAATAACAGCCCTTATATACATATATATATATATATATATATATATATATATATATATATATATATATATATATACATATATATATATATATATATATATATATATATATATATATATATATATATATATATATATTACCTTGCTTGTCTATTTCTTGTGATAACACTAGTCTTCTAATAAGTTTTTACACTTTATAGGGTCAGTGTTTTGGCTTTTTAGAATCTATATAATCACTTCACATTAATATTTAACACCTTGTGTTTTTACATTTTTCTGTTTGTGGTATTATACGAGAAGTCTTTTTTTTAAATTAAATATCTGTCACTCAACTCATTTGCACTACCAAAATGCATAACATTATTTTCTTTAACTTTTTGTCATACTTTGATTTCTACCCCCTGTTTACTTTATCTATTCAATTAGTTCCCTATACCCCCTTTAGTAGCAATTTTAATTTAAATACCTAAAGAAATTCATAAACAGGAAATATATTCAACAAAAAATACACTAGAAAGCTGAACATTAAAAAAATCCCGTGGTTCATGCATTGAGGGTGATTGTATGAATGCAAAAACACAGGGGGTTCTCCTTCCCCTTGTGCATGCATACAACTACCTACAAAGCATAAAGCACAAGAAAAATTTCTTGAGAGCAACCCCCAAGAAAGTTACTGGACCTGGGCGAATATGGATGCGGTGCGGGGTAGACAGGATTTAAAGCAGGTATTACTTTAATAATAAACCTGTGTGAGTAAACAAATGTCTTAAAAATTATTCAACACAATACCTTCAAAATTTCAGTCTTAAAAATTATTCAACAAAATACATTTAAAATTCCAGTCTTGAAAATTATTCAACACAATACATTGAAATTCCAGTCTTGGATTGGTTTTAATTTATTTCAATTTCTTACTTTCTTACTCCAAATTCTCAACTGACATTCCCTTTCTTCAAAATTCCTCGTATCCCAACACACAGCTCAAATCCCTTGGATCTCCTTCTTACTACACAACCTGAATGCTATAAGATATCAGTCACCGCCCCCCTTGGTCGCTCAGACCACGGCATTGTCACTGCTTCCTGCGCAATGCAACCCGAGGTCACACAGTCATCACACCCACGTATCGTTTGGCACTACAACTCCGCAAACTGGGACGAAATGCGGGATTACTTTTCCTCATTTCCATGGGCAGACGTCTGCTTCTCTCATCCTGACCCCTCTGATATCTCACAAAACGTCACCGAAATTATCCAAGCTGGCATGGAATTATTTATCCCACGTACACAGAAAACGTCTTCAGACACTCAAAAGCACTGGTTCTCTAAATCCTGTGACAAGGCCAGACTTGAAAAGGTCAATGCTCACAAAACGCCTCTACACAATCCCAGTCAAGAAAATCGCCAAGCATTTAACGACGCAAGACACCGCTATGAACGCATTCTTTCTGAGGCAAAAAACTCGTTTAATAACCACATCAAAAACAAAGTCCTCTTAAGCTCTAACGGCGGCAAACCCTTCTGGACTCTTGCTAAATCTATTGGGAATAATTTCTGCAAAAGCACGTTCCCACCTCTTGTCTCAGGGAATGAAATTGTTTCTACCGCTCTGGGCAAGGCTGAACTTTTTGGTTCGTTGTTCGCCGGCAATTCTACTCTCAACCCACCTCCAAATGTTCAACAACCAACAGTCCCCAATGTCGCGCATAAAATGACGGATATCATTTTCAAAACTAAAAAGGTACGAAAGATGCTCTCTTCTCTTAATACCAGGAAAGCCTCTGGCCTTGACGAGATCCCAGCAATTGTTCTCAAAAAATGCGCACCAGAGCTTGCTCCTGTCCTGACTCGTCTGTTTCAGATATCTTATAATAAAGGCATATTCCCTAGTAACTGGAAAACTGCTCGAGTACAACCCATCCCCAAGAAAGGATCCAAAGCGTTTCCCAGCAAGTACAGGCCTATTTCTCTCCTTTCAGTCGTCTCTAAAGTGATGGAAGAGTATATAAACACCAAATTACTAAAATTTATTGAAAAACACAGTCTAATCCACGACAGGCAGTATGGATTCCGTCAGCGCAGATCGACTGCCGACCTCCTTTCCTTTGTCACCCATTCTTTGAACAAGTCTATGGAACAACACGGTGAATCCCAGATTGTTGCTCTAGACATATCCAAAGCATTTAACCAGGTCTGGCACGCAGCGCTGCTTAATAAACTTCCGGCCTATGGCCTACCACCAAAACTCTGTATGTGGACAGCAAATTTCCTCTCCAACAGGAGCATATCTGTTGTTGTGGATGGCCATTCCTCTAAACTGTATCCAATTAATGCAGGAGTTTCTCAAGGTTCAGCTTTAGCCCCTACTTTGTTTCTTCTCCACATCAATGACCTCCTCTCGAGCACATCCAACCCAGTTCACAGCTACGCGGACGACAGCACCCTCCATTCAAATATACAATATTCTAAGCCTGTCTCTTTAGCCCAATTAGATGAGGATCGCACACTCATGGAGGGTTCTGTCTCCGTGGATCTCCAAAAAATATTAGACTGGGGAAGTAGAAATCTTGTACAATTCAACCCCACCAAAACTAAGTCTTGCTTTCTTTCTCACAAGAGATACACCAGCCCTAGACCCATCACAATGAACAACCAAGTTATTCAAAGTAATGAGTCCTTTTCTCTTGTTGGCATTTCTGTGGATCGAAATCTTAATTGGCATCAACATGTCACATCAATTGCAGAAGCGGCTGCTAAGAAATTAGGTTTCTTCTTCCGGTCTCGCAAATACTCTTCACCAGCTAATCTCTATACCTTATATACTTCACAAATAAGGCCAAACCTCGAATACTGCTCCCACATCTGGGGTGCCGCTGCCGCTTCTACACTCGCTATCCTGGACTCCATTCAAAAGAGAGCTATACGTCTCATCGGTGACCCTACCCTCACCCAAAGGCTGCCATCCCTTGCCCACCGACGTGCCGTTGGTGACCTATCTCTCTTTTATAGATATCTGCACGGGCACTGCTCAGAGGAGCTTTCCTCCATAGTTCCCCCACCTGCTGCCCCCAACAGATCTACCAGGGGAACAGAGCGAATGCACCCTTTTACTGTCCAGATCACCAGACATAGAACATATTATTATGCCCGCTCTTTTGTCCCGAGGACTTCCAAGTTGTGGAATTCCTTGCCGGCACATATTTTCTCTTCTCCTCCGAACCTCCAAACCTTCAAGTCCAGAATTAACAAGCTGCCTCTTTCCTCCTTGTCAACACCCACGGTACGATAGTATTTAGGCTGTAAGCCCTCGTGGTGTGTTGTTGAAATTAAAAAAAAAATTCTGAACTGCCATCATTTTTCGTTTTTATGACAGCCCGCCTTCTACTTACTATAGCTACTACTATAATTACACTATAACAAATTCTTATAATATAACATCTTATACATAAATTGTTGTCGGTAAATCGTACCATCCAAACCCCTTAGTCTCTTCTACATCACTTATTTACACCCTACTCTACCGTTTATTCTTAATTACTTAATACTACATTAATTATATAGAGAAGTATCATTGTCTATTTGAGTCCATGTTGTTTCCTTGAATTTGCCTTTTAAAATGTACACAATATCGTTAATACATTGCATATACTTTGATATAAATGAAGGGTGGCACCTGTGATAAACACTGAAAAGTACAATTGATTCTAACTTGTTTTTATATTCAGATTTTTAATGGCTATTAAATTTGCAAGTACCCAATTGTCTGCACCTGCTCTTTTAACATTTTTTTATAGATAATAATAATAATAACAATACTAATACTTATTATATGCGTATTTATGTATGTTTGTGTGTACGTGAGCCTGGATAACACCACAAGATATATATATATATATATATATATATATATATATATATATATATATATATATATATATATATATATACATATATATGTATATATATATATATATATATATATATATATATATATATATATATATATATATATATATATATTTGTGTGTGTGTGTGTGTGTGTCCACCGGATAACTCAAAAAATATTTCACTGATTTAGACCAAATTAGGGAATTATGCTTATTTTGCTAATGGCTTGGATGAGTTCGTTCATCAAATCTTAGCAGCCAATTTTTCTTAGTAAAAAATTACAAAATATTTATTAAAACGCAATATCTCTCAAATTGTCTGAGTGAATAAAACGAATATTCAGAACTTAAAAAAAACATAGACACACGTGGTTGTATACCAATTTTCAAGTCGTTTGATCAAAGGAAAATAAAGTTATTCGAAATTAATTATAAAATAATCCTCGACATCAGATTCTGTAATGCAATATCTACAATGTTGGACAAAGACAGATGACGTTATATGTATTGCTATGTTACTTAAATAGATCGTAGATAGAAATCTAAACAATGGAGGTTGTCGCAGGTTATCAGCCTGGAAAGCGCTGTGAGAGACACGACAGGGACGCCATCTCGGTGCAGGACCAGGTAGTATGTTGTCACAGCTCTAGTTTACAGAAAATATAATAGATAGAGCTGTACAATCAACTAAGAACTGTGTAATGTCAGCCTTGGTAAATTTAAATTATGGTAGGTAATTTACCTATAATGATATAAATCTGAAAACCAAATTTGGCTGCTCTTACTTTGTTATTTCCGGAGATACAATTTTTTTCTGAAAATCTTTAATCTTGAACCATAGGTAACACCTATGTAAACGCACGTGGGTACTAAATTAAAGAAAAATAACATAATGAGCTTCGCGGATAACTACAAATTTGTTCTAAAAAATCTTTTTTGTTGTTTATTGTTTGAAAAAACTGGATGGGTTGACGAAAACAAAACCAGCCAAGCAATTAATATGGAAAAGTACCTATCTTATTTATAATTTGAAATCTGAAAATATTTTGTAACTTTATTGAAATTTGCAACACAATTTTTTAAAGACACATATTATATCTAAGACCAATTTTTAAGTTTTTAGCTCCATATAAAATATAAATTTTTTCAAATAATCGCTAACTGGGACTCTAAAACCGATCTCCAAGGTCCATTTAAATGTAAAGAATTAGTTTTAATAATATATCTTACTAATAGTGTACATTTCTTATGAAAATTCACTACTATAACGCACTTGCTGCGTCCCAAACTTTTTTCAATTTAATATTGATAAGCTAATAATTACATACATTGTGCAGTATTGACACAATCATATATAAGTGTGTTCTATTGCTTTTTTTTACAGGAAATCAAAAAATTATTTAACAACATACTTTTCCTCATTTTTTTTTTCTTAATATGCTCGCACCCCTCATTTAGTGTTATCACGCCCCCATGGGGATCTATAGTTTTTGCTTTTATTTATTATTAGTGAATTTTTATTTTAAAAAAATTCACTAATAGAGAGGTATCGATGGTGAGATTTTGCAAAATTTTTTTAAATGACCGCGAATTAGGACACCTAGAACCCATATCCGGGGTCAGTTTCAATTTTTATATGTTTTTATATATATATATATATATATATATATATATATATATATATATATATATATATATATATATATATATATATATATATATATATATATATATATATATATGTATGTATGTATGTATGTATTCGTCTGATAACTCAAAAAATAATTAACCGATTTCCACGAAACTCGGTAAGTGCCTTTCTTTTATTAATGGCTTAGATGAGTTCGTTAGCCAGGAAAATCGGACTGGGTTTTCCGGGAAAATTTTGAGTTTTTCTTCAAAAAAAAATTTTTTCTCCGAAAATAACAAAGCTGTTTTAGTGAAATTTACTATATATGTTGCCTTGGGAGAAGCCTTACTAAGTACGAAAGTTAAACTTTATAAGTTTACATAAAATTGAGTTATTCTAATTTTAAATTTTCTTTCGAAAAAAATTGTTTTCTGCGAAAGTTACAAAGTTATTTTAATGAAATTTGGTGAATATCTTACCTTAGGAAGGACCTTACTACACACAAAAATTAAACTTTCTAAGTTTATAGAAAATTGAGTTATTCAAATTTGAAGCATTTTATAAAAATTCACTACCATAACGCACTTGCTGCGTCCCGAGCTTTTAGACTAACAATATATTGTAAATAACATCTACGAAAATTCACTGCAATAACTCATTTGCTGCATCAGGTGCTTTATGTATTAACTACTACTACTTTACAGTAGATTTTGTTAACGCTGAAATAACTTTTATTACCTAATTTAAATGAAAAATTCAAGCCAAAATAAATAAAACCAACTTATTTTATATTTTTCTTTTAAATTTACGTCTGGAAGTCAAATTTTTGGCATCTAATGTCAATATATATTTTTTAATGGTTACTCGAACATTTAGAACAGACATTATATTTCATTGAGGTGACATTTTAATGACATCTAGAATAGTTTCAAAGGCGATTTGGTGTGACTACAATAGGAAACAATGAATATGTTTCTAAGAAATACGAGCCGACAACGAGGTTTCGAACCTCATATATTACTTAAGTCACTTAATGTCTGGCAGAGTTTCTTTTTTAATCAGTCGACAAAAGCCTGATTGTTTTGTTTTTTAAATCGTTGTTTAGTGGTAAGGTGAATAACGTTTTAATTTAGAGCAATGGAAATTTCCACCAACTCTTAAAACATATTATTTATACAGTGTGATTAAAATGGAGCGGAGCATCACTCGTGTGCTGACTAAAACCAATTAATAATTTTCACTATGTGAAAACTGGAACCTATGATAAGCACTGATAAGTACACTTGGAGAACCCAAATCACCACAACACAAATTTTTTAAAAGATCTTACGATCGTTTCACTAACTACGTTAGCATCATCAGAGGATGAAAAATCTAAAGTAAATTAACAGCTACAGATGTATTTATATCATACCTGAATAGACGAACTAAGCCGAAGGTAAAAATTGTGTTCGGTGACCCATCGTTTGTTTATTGTGTCTATATTGAACGGACTAGGTTGACGAACTACTTTTATAACGTAAGTTTTACATAATCTTTAGTAGAAACTGTACCATCTGATATTTTGTATGATACTTAACGACACTGCGAACGTGGGGAACTCAAGTGTTTTGAGGTTCCAGCAACTACCTAATCTTTATGCGTAGATAACATAAAGAAACTGAAACGTTCAATGCATCTGAAACTAGAGATCTTTCACCCATTTACTAGTTGAAAGAGAGTCAGTTAGGAAGGGCTTGTTCGTAGTGCATTTTATAGTAAAGCTTAACTATATTTAATAGAGAGCATATTAGTTTATGTGATAACTGAATTTTGCAGCTCAGGTGAATACCTACTCGCTAAGTGTCTTGGTTCATTACAGCTAATAGTATAATTCAGATAGCAGTAATTCTTGGGAGAATATACCTGCGTTGGTTATTACACAGGGGGAATAAATATTTACTGACAATTGCTATATACTTAGAAATTATATTAAGAGCCACGTGTGCTGTAGTTATATGGTTACTAATGAGACTGTCTCAGGTAGTTATAGTGATCGGGTCTCGGATCTGCTTTGTCTGGCCGGCAGGGGTCAAGTGGAGGACCCCTGGCGGGGCACATAAATGTAAGACCTGGATTGGTCTGTAAGGTGTAAGTCTGTACGTTTGGATAGCGTGCCTGGTCTGCTGTACCCAGGCCGCGCTACCTTAGGCCTAAGGTAATGGCGGGGGCAAATCAGGGCCTTTTTGTATTAATACTGACATGATGTGCTTTATTAATGAGTTGTTGCCATTATATACATATAAAGACAGTTGTTTTATTACCATATTTAAGGGATATTTAGGGCATCGAACATGTCTTGACCTAATAGGGGGATTTAGGTTAGACAAGGTTGAGCTGGACACTTACAGTGGTTTATCTTTTATTGCACAGGTTTAGAAACTACAAGCACGTCCTTCTCTTCTGTCAACTAAAGCGGTCAGTGTCGATTAATATGTGTTTGTTTACTTAAAAAATAATAATATTCTGACGGCCCTCTATCTGTGACTTGTGGTGTGTAACACTTTAATCTTCTAGTTGACAAATTTATGAGCTTTTATCCAATTTAAAGATAATAGGCTTAAAATGAAAGGTGCCGCGTTATTCGAGGAAGCTCGTTTTCTTTCTTGATCGATAAATTCACTATGTGAATCTTGGAGCCCGTGATGAGCACCGACAAGCACATCTGGCGACAAACCAATAACTGCCGCACATATTTTTTAAAGAAAAAACGTCTGTTTCGTATACAATAGAATGTTAACTTTAACAGAGGATGAATATTCTAAAATTGTACATAAAAACAAGTACTTATATTGATTTCTTGACTACAAAGGAAACGAAAGGGAATTTTTAAATCTAGAACTCAACGTAGAGCCTAGTATCTGTATAGACCGGCCGAGTTATTGACAATACTTTATTATTCTGCCCGGCAGATTGGAAGTGTTTAACTGGTCAAATGCAAAGTGAAAATAAAGGGCTTGAAATCAAAGGTGCCACAAAGTCACACAAGAATGTTACGGGACCTGCGGTGAATATAGGGGTTCTGGGCGGTACAGAATTTTAAGGAGGTATAGCTGCAAAATGAGATAAAGGCAGCTTATAGAGGTCCAAGTAACCTGTTTTTTCGCACGTTCCGCTCACATTTCCTTTTTATCTTCTTCTCCGTCCAACACCCCTATTCACTCCGGGTCCCTTAACTTTCTTGGGGGCTGTTCGCAAGAAATATTTCTTGTGGTTTGCGCATCAAAAAAAATCAGAAACATGCTTAAGTCTGATTTAAGCATGTTTCTGAATTTTTTTCTAAAAAGCCCCCGTGTGCTAATCTGCAAATTTACCGGAAATTAAATTTTTATTCACAAAACGAATGTACCTGCAAAATTATACACGTGGCAGGTATTTTTTTCTTATTAGTCGCTAGGATGATTTGTTTCAGCCAGCTCAATTGAACCAGTTTGTGCAAACAAGATAACAAAGATGGTTTTCTAAAACAAAGTTGTCGTTGCCTGTGAAGATAATTGTGTTATTTTTTAAATTTAGTACCCACGCTCCTTTTATATAGGTTTCAGTATGTATCAAAACTGAAGATTCTAGTTTAATGAGAAATTGAATTATCACCATTGGGAATACTTTTAAAAAATCCGCTACCATAATGCACTTGCTGCACCTAAACTCTTTTCGACACATATTTACTGTTGCTGTATTCACACTTTTTGAAAATGAAATAAATAAATATAAACAATACAAAATTCTGAAACTAAAATTTTGATAATTACGCTGAACATATGTTTATAGGTATACTTTAAGCTACTGCATGCAACACACGACAAGTCACAGATAGAGGGCCGTCAAGATATTATATATTTTTTTAAGTAAACAAACACATATTAATTACCACTCACCGCTTTAGTTAACAGAAGCGAAAGACACGCTTGTAGTTTTTAAACCTGTGCAATAAAAGATAAACCACTGTAAGTGTCCAGCTCAACTTTGTCTAATCTAAATCCCCCATTTAAATCAAGACATGTCCAGTATCCTAAATATCCCTTAAATATGGTACTAAAACAACTGTCTTTATATGTCTATAATTGCAACAAGTCATTAATACAGCATATCATGTCAGTATTAATACAAAAGGGCCCTGCTTTGCCCCCACCATTACCTTAGGCCCAAGGTAGCGCGGCCTGGGTACAGCAGACCAGGCACGCTGTCCAAACGTACCCGCAACTTTACATACCCAGAGGTTATGACACCTTACAACCAATCCAGGTCTTACATTTATGTGCCCCGCCCGGGGGTCCTCCACTTGACCCCTGCCGGCCAGACAAAGCAGATCCGAGACCCGATCACTATAACTACGTGAGACAGTCTATTTAGTAACCATAACTACAGCACACGTGGCTCTTAATATAATTTTTAAATATATAGCAATTGTCAGTAAATATTCAATCCCCCAACCCAGGTATATTCTCATAATAATTACTGCTATCTGAATTATGATATTAGCTACAATGAACCAAGACTTAGCGAGTAGGTACTCACCTGAACTGTAAAATTCAGTTATCACATAAACTAATATGCACTGTATTAACTATAATTATTCTTTATTATAAAATGCACTACAAACAAGCTCTTCGTAACTGACTCTCTTTCAACTGGTAAATGGGTGAAACATCTCTAGTTTCAGATGCATTAAACGTTTCAGTTTCTTTATGTTATCTACGCATAGAGATTAGGTACTTGATAGACGCTTAACACACTTGAGTTCCTCTGCGTTCGCAGTGGAGTTAAGCATGTTACAAAAAGAGATGGTACAATTTCTACTAAAGATTATGTTTAAAACTTACGTTACATTCATAATATTATGTAGTTTCATTTACCTCAAATTTTCCATATACGAAATGAAGAGTAAAGAAAGTCATTAAATCACAATTTTCATTTATAACCATCGTCCAAAATGGGTCGAGTGTTACATCATTTGAAAGTACGTTCTTTTCTGAATTCAGCACACAATTTTTTTGGGAGTTTTATGAACTCGTTTAAAAATTATTCACAGTTGGAGTTGCGAGAACGCATTTCATTCATTGTGATAAGAAATGCACTAATTAGTGAATTTTTCGTTAAAAAACTAAAAAACAAAACCAAACGTTCAACAATGTTTATTCAGTTAAGTAAGTGTTCAAATTGTTGACCACCAGCTTCCATAAAAAAGTACAAATTTTGTTCAAAACAAGCTCTGACATTCTGCAGCATTTGTGGAGTTATTAGACGGCATTCTTCAACAATGCGTCGTCGTCATTCTTCCAGAGACTCCGGTTCTGTTGCGAAAATTCTACTCTTAAAATGGCCCCATAGAAAGAAGTCTAAATGAGTTAAATCCGGTGATCTAGGGGGCCACTCAATAGCACCTCTACGCCCAATCCGATGCTCTGAAAACTCTCTGTTTAAAAACCCCCTAACACGTTGTGAAAAATGCGGAGGAGCTCCATCTTGTTGAAACACTAATTGATTTTCTTGATAGCGATCATCACTTTCAACAATGTCAACTAGTAGAGGATAAACGATATCTTCTAGTAACTCCAAATACGTTTCGCCGCTCAAATTGCCGTCAAGAAAAATTGGTCCGATTAAACGGTCTCCAAAAATGCCAGTCCAGACATTTAATTTCTCTGGAGTTTGAGTGTGGACTTCTTTCTTGAATTATTATCTGCCCAATAACGACAATTATGTCGATTGACTGTAGAGTTTAATAAGAACGTACACTCGTCTGAAAAACAGATATTGAACAGAAAGTTCCCGTTATCAGCTATTCGTGCAGTCATAACTTCACAAAACTCCAGCCGCCGATCAAAATCATCTTCATTCAGTTGTTGTATAAAATACATTTTATACAGGTGAAATTTATGATGCTTCAATATTCGCTGGATGGTTCTTCTTTTGATGTTTGAAACAGTGGCCAATTTTCTCGTGCTCAAAGTTGGGTCTGCAGCAATTTGTCCTAAAACTTCGATCTCAGTAGTCTCATTTATAACCGGAAATTCACGTTCAGGATCCCGTTTTTTGTTGGCTACTGAACCACTTTCTCAAAACTTTGCAATAACTCCAAAATGTATCTTCTGATAACATGTCTGTTCGGATGTCGTTCATTAAACAAATTTGCGGTACGGTTGGCACAGTCATCGTTTTTTAAAATAAGAGTAATTATTTCAACTCTTTCTTCTACAGAATACACCATTGTGAAATTAATTTTCGGTAGTACTATCAACTATCAAACCGACCGATAAACTGAAATATAGTAACTTTAAATACGTTTCGCCACTCAAATTGCCATCAAGAAAAATTGGTCCGATTAAACGGTCTCCAAAAATGCCAGTCCAGACATTCAATTTCTGTGGAGTTTCAGTGTGGACTTCTTGAAATTTTTTTGAATTATTATCTGCCCAATAACGACAATTATGACGATTGACTGTAGAGTTTAATAAAAACGTACACTCGTCTGAAAAACATATATTGAACTGAAAGTTCCCCCTATCAGCTATTCCTGCAGTCATAACTTCACAAAACTCCAGCCGCCGATCAAAATCATCTTCATTCAGTTGTTGTACAAGATGAATTTTATACGGGTGAAATTTATGATGCTTCAATATTCGCTGAATAGTTCTTCTTTTGTTGTTTGAAGCAGTGGCCAATTTTCTCGTGCTCAAAAAAAAAATCTCAGTAGTCTCATTTCTAACCGGAAATTCACGTTCAGGATCCCGTTTTTTATTGGCTACTTAACCACTTTGTCGAAACTTTGCAACTAATTCCAAAATGTATTTTCTGTTAACATGTCTGTTCGGATGTTGTTCATTACACAAATTTGCGGTACGGTTGGCACAGTCATCGTTTTTGAAAAAAAGAGTAATTATTTTAACTCTTTCTTCTACAGAATACACCATTGTGAAATTAATTTTCGGTCGTACTATCAAGTATCAAACCGACCGATAAACTGAAATAATAAACCGCATTTTTCTCCTTCCAATAAGAAATGTTCTGATAGTCAAATTTTTGTTTACAAACCAACAAAACATTGACTATCAGCACATTTCTTATCGGAATGAATGAAATGCGTTTTTCCATCTTCAACTGTGAATAATTTTTAAACGAGTTGATAAAACTTCCAAAAAAATTAGTGTGCTGAATTCAGAAAAGAAAGAGCTTTCAAATGATGTAACACTCGACCCATGTTCCCTATTTAAAATATAAGGGTTGTTATCACCACCCTTAAGGGGTGGATGTGACAAAGTTGAGTTTTATGTCAAAACATGTCCCCTCAATATTAAAATTGACGTGTTTCAGCGTTTCTTAAAAAAAATCTCTGGACGCAAATCGGTCTGCTTCGTTTTCAATGCGCCACCCTATATATATATATATATATATATATATATATATATATATATATATATATATATATATATATATATATATATATATATATAAACATTTTAACTGAACATGGAAATGGGTTCCAGAGGGCACTAATCCGCGCTCATTTGAAGAAATTTTCCGAAAGTCTCAACATTCGATACCTCTCTCTTAGTGAATTTTCTTAATGAAAATTCACTAAAAAGGCTACAAAAAATGTTAGTATTAGAACGAACGGACTCGTGCTGTGTCGGGTATTACACACTACTCAACACATTTTGTCACAAACTTGATCCTGACTCAGGTCACATGTATTTAGCTATTGTTTGGATCGTTCTTGTGGATGGTGTGAAAGCACATAAATACACAAAGGTCTCTTCTAAATTTATGTTTTACTAATTACTTCCGAACGTTAAACACAACAAACCAGTGAAACTTATGTCTTCTTTGACATAACCATTACGTCAATAAGTGTGAGAGAGCAGCTTTTAAAATAACGACCGCATAATGTGAAATGTGAGTAATTTATAAACATCAATCCACTTAAAATTTAGCACACAACTTGATTTGCAACACTGACATTTATTACGTGCTGCTTGTAAATACGCTACAATGTTGTTGAGATATTGTGCCTTTAGATCAACGATATTTTCTTATTTGTAAACAAATCCGTTTCTTATTTATAGAGTGACCTATAAACACTGTAGTATCGCAAGAATAAAATCGCATGTGATATCTGAAGTTTGGTAGGTTTACGATGTTTGGTAAGTTTATGATCTTTTATTTTAGCGAATTTTTATCAAGAAAATAGAGAGGTCACGATGAAAAACTTGAAAGAAAAACAAAATGTGTTGATTTCTTTTTTCTTCAATATCTAAGTAGGCGTTGATCTGACATGTCTAAGACTTTTTTATAGAGTAATCTGTTTGTACTATTCTCAACTTTGGATTGTCATTTGTTTTTGAGCTACATGTATCAATGTTTGTTTTTATTATGACAGACATATTGGATTTTTCGCTCATGTGATAGCCTGTGAAAATAGCTTTCCAATGATGTATAACATGCTTTAGAAATCTTGTAATTGCACTGACAATTTTGAGAAAGACCGTTTTGAGGATAGTAGGCTATGAAATCCAATACCAGAATACAGATGACAAAAAAAAACAGTGTTTAAAAAGCACTAAGCCATGGAGTCTAATAATGGACTTCTAGCAGGCCAGTTGCTCATACTCGACCAATCTACCTGTTTTCAAGTAATGCACTTCAATAATTACGAGCCTGTATTACATAATGGGACGAAGCTCCGTCCTGTTGAAACCGCATATGTTTATATTTTGATTTAATAGTTGAAATAATTGGTTTCTTAAAAAATTCGTGTACATTTTTTAAGTGTCCCTCAAAGAAATGTAGACCAATAACTTTATCCCCGATTATACTACCCAGACCTTAGTTGATTATAGATGTTGACTTAGCAGAGTTCTTATCCAGCGGGGATTTTCCGCCGCCTAGTAGTTCACATTGTGTGTATAAGAGATAACTTAAAATCCTACCTGCCAACAATTATGGAAATACTCGGTGCGGACCAAAACTAGCACCGACCGAGCAGTTACCGGTATAAGTAACCAACTCTACTAAGAGATAAGGCACCTTCTTGCCCTTAAGATGAGAAAACATCTCTAAAGGCGGAGAAACCAATGAATGGTGAACGGCAGGAAGATGCAGAAGGCAACGGGAAACCACTGCAGTAAAGATCCAAATGTATATCCCTAGTTAATCAACATGGCTGAGTTCAAGGCGAAAAATTCCGGAGTTTCTAATCTATTCGGATCTCCCGGGGGACAGTTTTGAATGCAGCTAAGAAGAAGGAAAGAGGCATAAGGATCGGTACATGAAACATCAGATCCATGTTCGAGGCAGATAAAATTCACAACGTGCTTCTAAAAATGCAGCGACTCAATATGAACATAATGGGACTCAGTGAAACTAGATGGCCTAATTCAGGCGAAATGAAAATTAATCAGTCAGAGATTTACTAATCGGGTAACAACGACGCAAATCACCGAAACGGAGTAGCGATTGTGGTGGAAGGTAACTTTGCTTAAGCTGTAACTGGCTTTATCCCCATATCAGATAGAGTAATGATGATAAGAGAAACAACAACAAAGGTAATGCAATGGCAAAGTCTAATAAAGCTCCAGGACCCGACGAAACTCCAGCACAGGTAATTAAACTAATTACAGAAGATCAAATGGGCATATTGGTGGAACTATTTAACACAATGTACAACACAGGAATCATTCCTCGCGAACGGCGTAGATGGACCTTCATTACATTACCAAAAAAGGTTAATGCAAACTAATGTAGCGACCACCGAACCATCAGTCTAATGAGTCGCGCTCTGAAAATTTTTAGGAAATTAGAACAAGATATTAGCGAAACCCAATTTGACTTCAGAAATGCAATGGAAACAAGAGAAGCCTTGTTTGCCTTCAATGTGTTGACTCAAAGATGCATGGACATCAATCAGCCGATGTATGTCTGTTTCCTTGACTACAACAAAGCATTTGATAGAGTCCGCCACAACCACATCATTTAGTTACTTAAAAGTAAAAATGTACACATGAAAGATATTACAATAATAAATAATTTATACTACAGCCAGACGGCTAATATCAAGGTGGACAATGAACTCTCAGAAGAAGTAAAAATACAACGTGTGTAAGGCAAGGATGTGTACTATCGCCGCTAATATTTAATCTTTACTCGGAAGAAATCATTCAGAGAGCGCTGGAAGAAACAACAATAGGAGTAAAGGTCAATGGAATACCTACTAACAATATCCGGTATGCAGACGACACCATACTCATTGCCGAAACAATAGAAGATTTACAGAGCTTAGTAGATCAAGTAGTGACGAGTAGCGGGGAGAGCGAACTTACCTTAAATATCAAAAAGACCAAATTTATGACCATTACAAAATCAGGTCAGCAACAGGAAAACCTATGGATCAACGGAGAACTAGTAGAGAAAGTCAGTAAGTACAGGTACCTGGGAACAACTGTCAATGAAAATAATGAGTACACTGAAGAAATTAAAGCAAGAATTGGACAAGCCAGAACCATATTTAACAGAATGAGAAGCGTGTTATGCAGTAGATATCTTAACTTACAACTTAGAGTCAGAACATTGAGATGCTACGTTTTCTCGGTGTTGATATATGGGATGGAATCATAGACGTTAAGGAAAGATATAAGTGATCGACTGGAGGCATTTGAGATGTGGTCATATATAAGTATCTTGAGGATAAGTTGGGTAGACATGTCAACAAATGAGGAGGTACTGGGAAGAATGAGAAAAGAAAAAGAAATTTTGAACACAATTCAAATAAGGAAGCTGCAATATCTGGGCCACGTGATGAGAGGAGAGAAGTATGTATTGTTGCAGAATATTATGCAGGGAAAGATACAGGGAAAGAGAAGCAGAGGAAGAAGACGCATTTTCTGGCTAAATAACCTGAGAAAATTGTACAACTGTAGTTCCGTTGAGTTGTTCAGAGCTACAGGATCAAAGGCGAGAGTAGCCATGATGATGGACAACCTTCTAAGAGGAGACAGCACTTGAAGAAGAAGAAGCTTCGTCAGAAAATAACATTTTTCACGGACCTGCTATTTTCTTTCATTTGTCTGGTGACGCAATTGCAAAATATAACGCGATTTTCAAAATCTTGTTCGTGCAGTGCAATGTGATATGGATGAAATCTTTACAAGTGCAATATGTTCACAAGTGACATCTAAATCATTCCAGCATCTCTAGCAAGCCTGTGACAGTATTTTTTAAGCAAGTGCATTGCAGGGCAACAAGCAGAAAATAAACGAAATTTAACATATATGAGGGAATATACTGCTCATAATAACTAGTACCTTGTATAATGACAACCTTTAATTTAAAACCAATATAATAACTATATTCCACCTTAATTGAACTTAATGACACTGTTCAGCAATATTTCACACTGAGCATCTGTGTTTTGGGGGGCCCAGTTCGCGGTCATTGTTCCAAAATTCAAAAGTTGCGATCTGCGCACCAGTGAATGTTTTTTTAGGAAAATTCATTAAAAATTAGAAATCTGATCCAAATATATACGTAGAGACATTTTCTGTGGCTTCATAGATACAATTTTCGTTTGTCTGACTATGCCGTATGGTAAATCAGAACCAGTTTCAGAGAAGAAAACAAGCATTGTGTATCCATATAAAAGTCTATATGTTCGTATTACATATTAAATGGTTTCACCAAATAAGGACAACAATAAACAATCTAATCTTCTGTTAAAATAGAATTAAAAGTCTTAAAAGTCACCATCATCCCATTAGTAATTTTTTCCAAATATTTGCTGGTACACTAATCCTCCTCACCACTCTGCAACAGACAAGACGTGGGTATATTTGCCGACTATAATCACAGAAGGTCTTATATTACATTTCTAAAGTTTTGTGGCTTGATACAAAATAATGTACCTGTGAGCCCTTACTTGAGGCATTTTAACCTATTATTTTCCATTGTACCCATTTGAGTACACCACAAAAAATGTATTTGTGGTGTCATCTAGCAGTCGGCAAATGAAATATATTATTAAAACTCGCTAGATCTAATTGTCTTCCATAGATGACTCATAGATATGTAAGCAGAATCGACAAATAACTGTTTGTCGCTCAACTTTCTCAACCGCTACTAACGTTCTGTTGCAGCAGCACCATTTATGGGACCAGAACCGGTCCTGGGCGTATCGAAAGGCACGGCCAGGGGAACCATCAAGTCTAGGGTAAGGGAACAGCATAAGACAACTGATCTACGGACAGCCTAGACCGGGGACAGAGCAATATAAAACTACACCCTACCAATTTCTGCGCAGACTAGGTCAAGGCACAGTGATTTTGGAATGGTTGGGGTAGAAAAGACAAACGGCATGCACAACAAGCCAAAGGCTGCGGTACTATCGGGGCGGCAAAGACTCGGACGAGCCCTAAGGGAGAAAAAAACGTTCTGTTGTCTGTTGCATGAAAGCGAATAATCCTCGAAAGACGGTATTGTTTGTATTACGGCAGTGCTCATCTTGCATTTCTAGCTTGTAGTGACCGTGATTGAGCTATTCTTAGAACTGTTTTGAGCACATGTATAATAATGATTCAGTTCTTCTCTTTGTCAAACGTAAAGATAATAAGACAGTCTCGATGGTAACAAACTATGACACATTGAAGCCTATCGGTCGTGTAAAACTTTGGTCGAGAGCTATAAAAGGAAAAGTTGGTGTTCCTCTACCTAACGTTTTTCAAATCTATATCAAATCTATCTGCGGTGTTGATCTGTATCATCAAACTGTAAGCAACTACAGGATCTCAATTCGTGGCAAAGAATGCTGGTGGGTGCTGTTCACCAATATGATAAACATGGCTGTTATCAATGCTTGGAGGATATTTTACATTACAAATGAAGGATCGGTTACTCTTATAGATTTTGTGAGAATGGCAGTTCTTTATTATTTGGCTTGCCACGAAAAATCAAAACATAAGAGCAGGCTAACTGGTCAACTACCAGTGAGTGTGAAAAAATATAAAGTAGTACGTCTATGGTAGCCAGCCTGCCTTCTAACACTAAGTGAGTGGTAAGACACGAAGCAACGTGCCGCCACCTAGTTGCGGACCCAAGTAGTATGTTGTCACGCCAGCTCCAAATAGCACAAAGCGTTAAAAATAGAGACTGTATACAACCAACTAACCATTTAGTAAATTGCCACTTAGTGTTGAAAAACTGCATACTATAGCCGTATTAGTTTATAGCTTTATTTTCGTTGCAGTTAGTATGCCGTACTGACTAGCTCTAATTAGAGCGAAACCGGTCTACGGTTCTAATTGTTGTGAGTATGCATCTAGCCTTACATACTTTGTCCCTATATTAGGGTAGAAATGGGCCAGGGCTGACAATTTACTAAATTGTTAGTTGATTGTATACAGTCTCTTTTTTTAACCCTTTGTGTTATTTGGAGCTGGCGTGACAACATACTATATTCCGCAACTAGGTGGCGACACGTTGCTTTGTGTCTTACCATGCACTTGTTGTGTTGTAGTACCAGAACTTGTAATACGTCTCTTATGGCGCGACATGTCTCTCGCTTTTATCATTTACCTATAGCGTATTTTGTAACAAGCAAGGTTTAATTTTTGCTCTTTTGTTGTTCTAGGTTTTCCTACAATTCAATAGTACAAAACGGACCGCTATCTGTAACCGTTGCGACATGTTCATCACCAGTACAGTGGAATGTAAGATATGTTAATGATAACAATATATCAGGTCAGTATCTAACCATTTAATTGAAGTTTTATTAGAACAAACTATGTATTATAACTTGTACATCAGCCAGTAAAAAAGACCCTTATTTGGCAAACTTGCAGCATGCTTACAACTCCTGTGGAACTACGAACCACAAGGAAAATTTCTTGCATTCAACACCCAAGAAAGAATACGGGACGAAAAGCGAATAAGGGTGTTGTGCGGGGAAGATAGAAAGGAAATATGAGCGGAAGACGCGGAAAAAAGCTCAAAAAGCTTCCTTTTTCACATTTTGTAGCCATACCTCATTTAAAAGCTGTTTATCTCGCATTAGCCCTAGTTTGCGTAAATTTCTTAGGGGTTATTCCGAAGAATTTTTTTTTGTGGTATATGTATTGAGGATGGCTGTAAGCATACGGGAGGAAAATAAAAACCCTCACGACGAAGTAGCAGACTAAGCCCCGCCCAACTGGCACAATATGTAGATAGAACGTGGCAGCGACTATCGTCATAATTTCCTAATGTTTTACCACCAGTCAATGATCCGTCAGAGGAACGTTCCTATCACGGAGGAATCACCAAAATGGTAAATGATACGTTTCAACACCTTAGCCTTTACGTAGCGACGACGCACAGTGGATTAGAGGTGGAAAAAATATATATTTATTATATATCTCATATAAGCCATACTATTTTCTTTTTTTGTTCTTAGAGAGTTAATGTGATTTATTTTAGCTATTATATTCGAATTCACTTTTAGTTGACATAACTTTATGTTTTCAAAGTTACCTAAAAATCGTACTTAAAAAAATCTGTAAAAGTGCTTTCAAGTTCAACGTTTTAATTTTTGTATAAGAAATGGCTTACATATTCGCAAAAAACTTAATTTGGACGCAATTTTTCCAATATAGCGGCTAACGCCGACCTTGATCGAGGGGAAAACTTAGTATGCCTCTCAAGAGATAAAAGTAAAGCGATTAAATCAATTTCCAGATTTCCTAGAATTATTTCCTTTGTAAGGAGGTGGTTTTAAGTGCTCTTTACTTTTCTTTACTACAAAGGTTTTTCATTGACGGTAAATTCTAATTATGATTATTATTAAAATTTAAGTAATTATTGATTTAGTTATGTTTTAGGGTCGGCAACGTTTCGAGCGGCAGAACGTGTGTCCCTTTTCTATGCCCTTGTTACCTTGAACTTAATATTTAAGTTTTACGACCTTCAAGGGAGGTCTTGCCTAAATTTATTTGGAACACTAAAAACCGAGCATCTGGGTCAAATTCCCAGAATTTTACTATATATGCAGTCTTAGCGTATACACAGTGACTCTAGTACATCAGAGAAACTGTTAATATGCACTCTAGTTTAGGGCCCCCTAAGCTAATAATGAAACCCAGCATCTAGTTTTAAAATTACTTTAATGCAAAAATAAAATTTACACAGATAACATTTTAAACATCTGAACAAATTTTAATACACCCTTTGATCTACAAAGGTTTCCGTAGGATTAAAATTAAACAAAAGAAAATTTTCAATAATTTTTCAATAAAATTCCTGAATTCAAAAGGTTTTAAGCCGGGTTAAAATTATACTAAAAACTCGAAATTCTAATAATATAAATCCTAAAGGTTATTTAAACAGAAGGGTGTAAGAGATTTTTCCAAACCTTAGAATGGATTAAATGTTATATAAAGTTGATACCGGTGAGAACTGCATTGTTTTTGCCCCCGGTATAATTTTCCTAGTCTAATAATTGACTATTTCTTAGCTTAATTACAGCTCTCACTTATCTACCCCTTGTAGCCCCCCAGCTAAACTCTCATGACCCCAGGCCCTATCTCTCGCTCGTATTATAAAATCTCCTTAATTATTTCACCCATCCATTAAAATTCATATCATAAAACAACACCTGAATTTTAATCTGCTATCATTCTTTCTTATTATAAATCCAGCGCCCTACAGCACAAATTATCTATACTAATTTATCTTACAGCCCATATGATTCAAAATATACATACAATTTAAGTTTAAGAATTAATTCGGTACTCGAGACAGCTGGCCCATTTTTTATAAAAAGGGAACATTTAACAAAATATTTAAACTGGAACGGACTCACCCAGAAATATGAGACAATACACCAGCTCTGCTTTACCAACCCCTCCATGGGCCGGTCGCCTCCGCGCGTCCGCGAGAATCGCCCTTTTTTAAAACACTCTAATTCACTCTCTGAAATTTTCACCCAAACTTCTAAATATTCTCTGATTATCTAAAGAAAAGAAACCCCTGACATTTTAGTCGCTACCGTAGTTTCCAGCCCCGAGGCTGGCTGGTCACTAACTCTCTAGACACGTATTTTTCCACCGTACCCGTATCAAATTTCCTAATTTGCATTTTTTTCTCTGTTGAAACTGACCTCGTTGTAGGCCGTAACCCTAAACTTGCAAATCCAGCATTTCTCTATCCACTATGTTTCAACTGACCCGGTTGAACTTGCAACTTGAGCAGTTGATTGTTTATAACTTCAACATGCCCAGCCTAGATAATTATGCATATTCCGATTATATTTATAATCGCTTGAAGTATTTGTTGTGGCGATTTTTCATAAATTTTTTTAGAGTTTCAATCCAGCAATTCTATTTACTTCTTGCAATAAAAATATAGATACGAAATCAGGTAAGCACCTTGCTTACACCTTATTGGGCTTTACTTTACGGCTTGCCGCCTGGCCCAAAAATCGTGACCTCCTGAATAGCAGGCTTTTTCTATGAAACTTTTAGGTTACCTCAGTCTTATTTTAGTGGTATATATTAACAAACAGTTCAGATATTTATTACCTTACCATTTATCTGATACAAATATTTGTTTCAATTGTTGTTAGCATTTGAATTAAATAATTGATAACATTAAATTTGCAGGTTTAACTTGGTCTGATAGTTTTGAAAAAGATTACTATACAACCGATATGGACACAGAACATATATCAGGCTATAAAGGCGAATATACA
Organism: Tillus elongatus; assembly: GCA_964006375.1. Classification (NCBI taxonomy): domain Eukaryota; kingdom Metazoa; phylum Arthropoda; class Insecta; order Coleoptera; family Cleridae; genus Tillus; species Tillus elongatus. The sequence goes on along the minus strand of OZ023268.1, from coordinate 27,094,474 downwards.
CTACGGTTTACTTCTATTACCAATGATACTTTCGCTCATATTTATGTAAGTACAGAAAAAGGTGGACCTCAGGCTTTGGAAAGTGGTAAACTTCAGAAGCTCTCTGTAAATAGACACAAGAAAAAAAGTTTAGCAGTTCGCTGGATTCAAAGGTTAGTACCTACCTTCAATATCTTCTAAACATAAGGCTTATAAAATTAAAAAAATTCCAGACATAGCAAATTGTTTTTAGTAAAATATTCAAGTAAAAGCAACAATAAATAGTTTTAAATACAAATATATCAAAAAGATATTTAAAAAATTCTGAGAGTATTGAATCTTTCAGTTTATTACGTCTCAGCTTTTGGTCTTTTTTTTGTTCGCAACTAAATTTTGATTGTAGAGAATTTTTATTTAAAGAAAGTCGCTAATAGAGAGGTATCGATGGTGAGATTTTACAAACTTTTTTTTAAAATAAGCGCGACTTTGAGCCACTAGAACCCGAAACCAAGGTTCGTTTAAATTTTCATGTGTTTATATACAGGGTGTGGCGTCAAGACATTTAGTTAGCCGTTTCTCAATAACTACTCCGACTTTAAATTTTAAAATTTACACGCACACGTTTAAGATAAATTCCAGTTCAGTGAAAATTGTTTACTTTATGTCAGACTTTCGGTTTAACCGGAAGTGACCACCAACTTGCTTATTTTAAATACAACATGGTGATTTTCATTATATCTTTAAATTTGAGATAAATCACTACTAACATACCATATATGAAAAATCAACCATTTTCGAAATTTTTCGACTTTTTGAAAATTTTCGCAAAAACCTAGGTGAACGTTATACGTTATCTCACCTATCTGTGGAAATACAACAGAGTAGACTCAGTTTTTGCACAGATGACATCCAGATTGGCACCTAAACGACACGTTTGATAGCGTTTCTTTTAAATATACACGATGATCAGAATTAGCCGTGTCATTTGGTAAAAATGAAATCACAATTACTCGCTTATTTCAAATAGAACAGCGTATATTTTATGAACTATTTCGGTTTGCATCCGATTTTCCTTTCAACGTGTATTAGCATTCCCTATACCCAAATTCCACCGGTTCCCGAATATTTCAGTTTTATTGGATTCACTTAGTTCAAATTGTCACAATAGATTTAAACAGGCTTTGGAACTTAATAATATGCTTGTTGACGTCTACATGTTAAGTCTCACCTCTTACAAATGCGTGCATAACATTTGTTGGGCCGCGTAAAAAAGAGAACACTTTGTCTTTATCTATTTCTATAAAATCAATGTGTTGTCAACTAAACTGTAAAATCAAAATACAACTCAACAAAGTAGGTAGCTATTTATTATAAATGAATACAGAACTTAATAGCTAGTGGAAAAGTAAAATACGAAAACAAATAAACTTATAACAAATGCTCAAAATTACCCCCACTGACATGGAGGCATTTTACTATTCGTCTCATAATGTTATGGTTCGTAGCCTTTCTGATTCGTCTCGAATTCAGTGAATTTAAGGCACGTAAAACTCTACGTACCATGTCTTCTATTGTGGTGGCAGGTTCGAGGTAAATTTTATTTTCGATGTAGCCCCAGATGCTTACATCCAGAGGTGTTAAGTCAGGGGACCGTGGTGGGGATCTATGTGGGCCGTTATTGGCAATCTACCTGTTTTGAAAATGTTGGTGCAAAAAAATCACGAGCTAAATAAAAATTGTTGGGCAGTGCTCTGTCTAGCTGATACCAGCTTGTTCTAGCTTCTTCTAAATCTAATGTGTTGAGCGAAACTAGAATTACTTCGTGAAAAATATCATTATAACTCACACCAGTAAGATTGTCATCGCATATTTTAATCCCAAAAATCTTATCGTTCTTAATTGCTCAAAACACATTGAATGACCACCTGTCTTGGAAATAGTTGATCCTGGTAACATGGGGCTTCTCATCTGACCAGAAGTGACTATTGTGGCGATTGCGCATGCTATTTTTGGAAAACTTCGCCTCATAGCACCAAATTATTTCTTGCAAAAATTCTCATCTTCTTATGTTTTCAATAGGAACCATTTACATAATTTAACACGTCTAGGAAGATCGTTTGATTGTAAACTGTGTATCGGGTGGTAAGATGGTAAGAGAAAGGTCTCCAATGATGCTTTCTCAACAAAAAAATTGAGCGAAAACTTCCATACTGTCAACAATCTTCCATCAGACCCTGGTGCTTTTCCCGCCTTCGTCTTCCTCAGAGCATCTGCCACCTCGTTTACGGTAAATGGGCGTGAGAACTCGTTTTTTTCCTGACTGTTGGCTTTTAGGGCTTTAAGTTCATGTTTAATGCGAGTTGAGTGCGTTCTGTCCCGTGGTGCTCTTGATGTGGACACTACGTGGGAGGCAATCCTGTCTGGATGTATTTCCGGGTCATTTTTTGCGATTTTTGGGCCCTCGCCGAGTCTTCTCAAGAGTGACGCTTTCCTGCTGGATTTTTTGAAGTCTAGGCTGTTGACTGTTTCTGTCCACCGTTCTTGGCGGGCTATATCCAGTCTGTGTAACAGCCCATCAGTCATTTCGCTGTCCCCGCTCTTGAGAAATGCCCTGTACCATTCCTCACAGTAATTATTCCATCCTGGTATGTATTCCTTACAGAATGCTCTGGGTATGGTCTTTTTTGCTGTTTCGATAATCGCTCCTATGAACCTCTGGTAGTTGTTGGTTGTTGGTGGGATCCAGCCTATGCATTTATCGACTCTGTTAGAGTAGCTCTCCCAGTCGGCTTTCTTAAAATTCCATCTTGGTCGTGAAAAGGATGTGATACTTGGGATACATATGCCTATCTCTATAATAGCCGGTCCGTGCTGGCTATGAGGGAAGTCTGCCAGAATTCTGCAGGTTGCTCTTAATGTTGTATTGTCATTGTTTGTGCTTACAAAGCATAGATTAGGGTTGTACTCCTGATTCTATGCTGCAGATTTGAAAGATCCCCGTTGTTTAGCGTCAAACACCAAGTATGCATTATTAACATCTGCCCAGTTCATTAATATTTCCCCATTATAGTCTGTATTCCTGTATTTCCACAGCGTGTGGTGGCTGTTGAAATCTCCTACATAGACAGCTGGGTGGGGTGAGGTAGGCAGGTCGTCAGATGACGAGGTGATAGCGGGAGCTTTATATATATATATATATATATATATATATATATATATATATATATATATATATATATATATATATATATATATATATATATATATATTGCTAAGGTTTATTTCTCCTACCCTGATGACTACCTTGTGGATATTGTTTGAGTTAGGTATTTTACATAGTTGGGCATGTTCAATAGATGAGCGAATGTAGGTTGCGACCCCGTAAGCATGGTGGTATGTTGTCCCGATGAGGTCGTACCTCGGTATCCTGCCTCTTTTGGCAAGATTGTCCTCGTTTTCCATATGGCTTTCCTGTATGGCAATGACGCCAATATCGTTACTTACTAAGACTTTATGAAGGACTTGGCACTTAGCCCAGCTTATTCCTTCTATATTTAGTTGACAGATCCTGAGACTTGGTCCAAGATTTCTTGTCGGTAGGTCCTGAGGAGGACCGGTTGGATCAAATGTCGCGTCCGGCTGCCAAGTTTGTTAGCTCTTTAGCGTTACCCAGGGTGCACCAGGAGGAGGCGAGCTAACTTTGCACCCCTATTTAGTATATATATATATATATATATATATATATATATATATATATATATATATATATATATATATGTGTGTGTGTGTGTGTGTGTGTGTGCGTGTGTGTGTGTGTGTGTGTTATAAACCTACCTATTGATAAATGATTTGTATCTTTTTTTAAAAATTTTTCCCTTACGTAAATTCAATTAAGCTAGTTTTACCTATACTAAAGTTATAAATTGTTTAATGAAGTTCTAAAATTATTTCTTAACAGGAAACTTTTCCCATATATATATATATATATATATATATATATATATATATATATATATATATATATATATATATATATATATATATATATATATAAAGCATTGTCCATGTAGAGTAAATTTATTAAAACTTCGTTTGGATAGTCATTTACACCCATTTTTAGTCGGATAACCAATCAAAATGCCGAAATGTCTTGTCTTAGTTTGACAGTGTCAGTTTTAGTTGACATGGAAATAAATTAAATAATATTCTAGTATAAAAGTTGAAATAATTTTTTTGCAGTAAAATATCTTTTCCTCGGAAATCCTCAAGATTTAGGTATAGAAACATGCTATATAATTTTAAAGGAAATTCAGTCACCTCTTAAATTTTTAGGTAAAAGACTTACGACTCATATAAAGCAATTTAGTTGAGTAGTCGCTGCCATGATAAATGAGTTTCAAACAGCTAAACGCTCGTTTGATGATTTTATTGACGTGAAAGGCAAATGTCAGGTCATCATCCAGCTCCAAGTCCACATTTTTATGGATTGATCTGACCTGACCTAACCTGACCCCTAATTTCTATACATACTCGACCCTTCTATTATCTTTTTGTGAGGCTTGGACCAAATAACAGAATTTTTGACTGTCCTGGGTTGATATCAAAACATCTTTCTGAAATTCTAATTAAGCCTTCGAGATCATAATTTATAGTTTGACAAGCGTTGACAAAAGAATCAAACGAGTGGCATATTTTCATGTCGTAGGCGAAACAGTGAACGCTACATTTAGTGACATAACCTTTTATGGATTGACCTGACCTGACCTGACATGAACTGACCTGATCCCTAATTTCTATACATACTCGACCCTTCCATCATCCTTTTCGAGGCTTGGACCAAATAACAGAATTTTTGATTTTCCTGGGTTGATATCAAAACATCTTTCTGAAAATCGAATTAAGCTTTCGAGATCATAATTAATAGTTTTACAAGCGTTGACAAAAGCATCAAACGAGTGGCAGATTTGCATGTCGTCGGCGAAATAGTGGACGCTACATTTAGTGACATAACCAGCAACGATGCAGCAAACAAACCGTAAAATTATCTAACAATGTTTTTATGGAATCACATTCTTGTGAAACTTTGCTACATTTTTGCTACGCATCTGTTGTCAAAATTTCCATTTTTTAGGCTAGCGTATAAAAAGATTTAAAAAGAATGACCTAAATTGACGCAATTGATTGAAAATCAACCATTAGAAACAAAATAATAGTTTGTACTTTGAACAGCAAATCTCTTTGTATGTGCAGTACATCTGACATAAATAAAGTAGGATGGTAGAGTAAGGTCAAGATCTTGATGCAGTGTTTCGTTAACGATTCTAATAGCTGTCGCATGCTGAATCGAAATTGGTACATTATCGCTGCAGTTTTTCTTGTAAATTTATGGCATTCCCAACCGCTATCAACCTCACTAGAAGCTCAGCTCACACGTGTGTCATGAGCGCCAATTCGTGTGGGCAGAAATGCGTGAATTTCACGAAAATAGGATAAAGCCTGTTGCCCACAACCACTTAACATATTACAGATTAGGTTTATTGAGCTCTTATTTACATTTGAAAGCAAAAATGAGCGATCAGGTTACTTATATGAGAATGTGATAACGCCTGCTGCCCACAACTACTTAGCATATTACAGATTGGGTCTATTGGGCACTTATTTACTTTTAAAAGCAAGAATTAGCGATCAACTTATTTGCGAATATGATAAGGCCTGTTGCCCGCACATAACTGGCATTTAATAATTTGGGTCTTCTGGGCTCTTGCTTACTTTTGAATTAAAATCATCCACATAACGAACCGATACCCTAGGAAAAGAGTAATCTTCATTTTCTACGTCGTTTTCAGATCTACGCATGAAAAGGACCGCAAGGGATGAAGAATGGGGTTGCCCATTGCTGTAATTTTGCTGTGTCACCATTTAAAATGTCCTGCTTGAGTGAAAAAGGTCACTTTACTTTCCACAGCATGGTCAACAAACACAATTTTCACTATTGTGATACAGTTTACGATTGTGAGGCCAAAGCCCCTACATTCTCATTTGAAGACTTTAAACCGTGGTATCCTTCTACACTGTCAGATCAAAACCACTCTCAAAGTAACCCCTGCTACATCCACACTCTCAAAAATCAACAGGTAAAAGTACTCTGTGATCCGGGGACTAACTAAAAGAATAGGCCCATGGTCACTCCCGCCTGTCGTACGAGGCGACTAATCGGAGTCAAGCAAGTGGTAGTGGAATTTTCATTTGTGATAGTAAAGGATTTTTTCACGTCCGAGGAGGTACCACCCCATACATCAAGGGGCCGGTGAAGTCCCAACGAACGTTTCCGGTTCTGGTGTATGAGTCGGTTTCCCTTATAAGCAAAAATGATGATGGCTCCTCCTTGTACAAAAGATTCCGGAGGTAAAATACCCCTCCATACGGATCTCCGGGAGAGTGATGTACAGGGGGCGCCAGCAACAAGATTTAACATATCCTTCTAGAATATATGTGGCCTAAATTATAACCTGAACTCCATCCACTATTTCCTTCAGGCTAATAGGCCCCCAACTCCTCTTCCTCACCGAAACTCAAATCAGTGCAAAAACGCCCACTAGTCACCTTAATTTCCCGGGGTGTGAGCTCCTTACTTTCTTTAGATTGCATGGAGGCGTGTGCGCATACGTCCGTAGTAATCTATCCTGCACCAGACTCCCCAATTTAGAAGCTGGGAGAAAAGACATACTATGGATAAAACTCCCTCTCAGGGCTGCAACTAAATTCATCTGTTGCATTTACCAGTCACCTTCTGACAACAACTTTGTCCAGCTCTTTGACTACCTTTCTGAAAAAACCGACCATCTGATTTCTGAATATCCTTCCTCCGAGGTCACTATTCTTGGTGACTTCAATGTCCATAATAAAGAATGGCTAGGATCTTCAACAACCGATCCACAAGGGAGAGCAGCGGAGCCCTTTGCAGTCAGCAATTATTTAGCCAATATGGTTCAGCAACCTACTTACTTTCCTCGCATCCCAACACACAGCTCAAATCTCTTGGATCTCCTTCTTACTACAAATCCTGAATTCTATAAGATATTAGTCACCGCCCCCCTCGGTCGCTCAGGCCATGGCATGGTCACTGCTTCCTGCGCAATGCAACCCGGCTCACACAGTCATCACACCCACGTATAGTTTGGCACTACAACTCCGCGAACTGGGACGAAATGCGAGATTACTTTTCCTTATTTCCATGGGCGCCTGTCTGCTTCTCTCATCCTGACCCCCCCCCTGATATCTCACAAAACGTCACTGAAATCATCAAGCTGGCCTGGAGTTATTTATTCCACGTACACGGAAAACCTCTTCAGCCACTCGAAAGCCCTGTTTCTCTAAATCATGTGACAAGGCCACACTTGAAAAGGTGAAAGCTCACAAAACGCTTCTACACAATCCCAGTCAAAAAACCGTCAAGCATTTAACGACGCAAGAAACCGCTATCTCCACATTCTTTCTGAGGCAAAAAACTCGTTTAATAACCACATGAAAAACAAATTTCTCTTAAGCTCCAAGGGCAACAAACCCTTCTGGTCTCTTGCTAAATCTATAATTTCTGCAAGAGCACGTTCCCACCTCTTGTCTCAGGGGATGAAATTGTTTCTACCGCCCTGGGCAAGGCTTAACTTTTTGCCTCGTTGTTCGCCGAAAATTATACTCTCAACCCACCTCCAAATGTTCAACCACCAACAGTTCCCAATGTCGCGCATAAAATGACGGATATTATTTTCAAAACTAAAAAGGTACGAAAGATGCTCTCTTCTCTTAATACCAGGAAAGCCACTGGATTTGACGAGATCCCAGCAATTCTTCTCAAAAAATGCACACCAGAACTTGCTTCTGTCCTGACTCGGCTGTTTCAGGCATCTTACAATAGAGGCAATGTCCTAGTAACTGGAAAACTGCTCGAGTACAACCCGTCCCCAAGAAAGGATCCAAAGCGCTTCCTAGCAACTACAGGCCCATTTCTCTCCTTCCACTCATCTCTAAAGTGATGGAAAATATATAAACACCGATTTACTAAAATTACTTGAAAAACACAGTCTAGTTCACGACAGGCAGTATGAATTCCGTCAGCGCAGATCAACTGCCGACCTCCTTTCCTTTGTCACCCATTCTTGGAACAAGTCTATGGAAGTACACGGTTAATCCCAGATTGTCACTCTAGACATATCCAAAGCCTTCGACCAGGTCTGGCACGCAGCGCTGCTTAATAAACTTCCAGCCAATGGCCTACCACCAAAACTCTGTACCTGGACAGCAAACTTCCTCTCCAACCGGAGCATTTCTGTTATTGTGGATGGCCATTCCTCTAAACTATATCCAATTAATGCAGGAGTTCCTCAAGGTTCAGCTTTAGCCCCTACTTTGTTTCTTCTCCACATCAATGACCCCCTCTCTAGCACATCCAACCCAGTTCACAGTTACGCGCACGACAACACCATCCACTCAAATATACAATATTCTAAGCCTGTCACCAAGTCAATGTTATTCTCTCTCAAAATTTTCGATAAGTATTGACATTTAGATCGACTAATGCTTTCAATAGTTAGTTGGCAAATCCGGATTATATATCCGAGATTTCTTGTTAAATAGTCCTGTGAAGGACTAGTGGATTTTTTTTGTTCCCTCGGGGCTCGTCCGCGGCCTTGCCGCCCCGATAGCACCGCAACCCTTGGTTGATTGTGCATACCCTTAGTCTTACTCCACCCATTCCAAAATCACTGTGCCTTGAACTAGTCTGCACAGCGATTGGTAGGGTGAAGTTTTATATTGCTCTGTCTCCGGTCTAGAGTGACCATAGATCAGTTGTCTTTTCTGGTCCAGAGCTATACACTTACACAAGATGTGCTGGGCTGATTCCTCCCCCTCGACGCAGAGTCTGCATGCGAGGTCCCCTTCGAACCGCCCCATTTTATGCAGGTGTTTCTTGACGGCCATGTGTCCCGTCAAGAGACCTGTTGTGTTTCTGAGCTGTCCTCTGCTAAGGTTTTGCAGCTCCACAGCTCTCTTTGAACTGGGTCCGTCAATTATTGACTTCCCATGTCTGAGCCCTGGACAGTCCGCCCAGTACACCTTGTGTTGGTTTCTAACCCAGGACTTAATGGCTCCCCTGGCAGTGCTCTTTGACACGCCCAGAGCCGGTTCTGGTCCCATAAATGGTTCTGCTGACCCTCTCTTCGCGAGACTGTCAGCTTCTTCATTGCCTTTGACCTCCGAGTGACCCGGCACCCAGATGAGGGTCACCTCATTCTGCCCAGCCAGGTCGCTCGTCTCGTCTCGGCACTCACTCACCAGCCAGGAATTTACCCGTGGGCTACTTAGTGCCTTAAGGGCTGCCTGGCTGTCTGTGGCTATGAGGATCCGCTTGTTGGTGTAGCCCCTCCTCTTGTTCTCCCGCACACAGTGCAGGATGGCGTACATCTCGGCCTGGAACACCGTTGCATGGGCTGCGAGGGAAATACTATGACTTACCCTCGGTTCTTCCGAGTAAACACCTGCCCCCGTCCCACGCTCCACGCCGGATCGGTCCGTGAACCAGACGAGCGCGTCCCGTGGAATGCCCGGCGTCTCCTCCCGCCATGCCTCGCGGTCGGAGATTTCCACTGTAAAGTTGTTTTCCCTGCACATTCGCGGGCTCGCGAAGTCTGACCTCATTTCAAGCATGGGCTCCTTCATGATCTCCTGAATTTTGCAGTGGCCCCTGAAGCCTGGGTTGATCTTCAGTCTACCATTGCAGGCTAGTCTGTATAGTCCTAGCCTGGCCTCTCCCATAATAACTAAGTGTAGGGGGGGTAGATCCAGCAACACCTCCATGGCGGCTGTTGGGGTTGAAGACATGGCCCCTGTGATGCCTAGGCAAGCCACCCTTTGGATCTTGCCTAGTTTTTGTTTGGCACTGGATTGTGTCACCTTAGGCCACCAGACCAGTGCCGAATATGTTAACGATGGTCTGACCACCCTTGTGTACAGCCAGTGGGCCATACTAGGTCTTAGTCCCCACGTTTTTCCATATAGCCGCCTAGTGACGGCTAAGGTCATGACTGCCTTACGCAGTATTTTTCCAATGTGACCATTCCAGGTTAGCTTAGAGTCCAATACGACCCCAAGATATTTTACCTCCCTGACCATTGGAACGCTCCTACCGTATAGAGTGAGAGTTCTGTGGCTTTCACACTTCCTCCTCCTCGTAAACGGCACCACGGTTGCTTTCTCGGGGCTCACCCCGAGCCCTTGATCAACCGTCCACCCTTCCACCACTTTCAGTGCAGTCTGCATACGCTCCCACACTGCCTGTGTGACCTTTCCTCGGACTATGATGACAATGTCGTCCGCATAGCCCTGTACCTCATACCCCCCTCCCGAGAGCCTCCCCAGCAGGCCGTCCACGACTAGACACCAGAGCAAGGGAGACAGAACGCTCCCCTGCGGACACCCCGCCGCGACCCCCGCCAGCAGAGTCCCTCCCGCGAGTGAGGTGAACACCGCCCTGTCCCTGAGCATGGAACCGATCCACCTGCAGCAGGTCTCCTCTATTCCACGCTCCCGGGCAGCTGCCAGAACCGATCCGAACGAGGTGTTGCTAAAGGCCCCCTCTATGTCTAGGAAGGCCCCCAGCGCCACCTCCTTGCTCTCCAGCGTATTCTCCAGTTTCAGCACCAGTTGGTGCAGTGCTGTTTCTGCTGAGAATCCTGCTCTGTATGCATATTGTCCGCAGTGTAGAGGATATGCTTCCAGTACACCGCCCCTAATGTGCCGGTCGAGCAGTTTTTCCACTGTTTTCAGCAAGAAGGACATGAGACTTATTGGCCTCAGGGACTTTGCCTGGTCTGTTGGACGCCCAGGTTTAGGAATAAATACAACCCTGGACAGTCTCCATGCCCTCGGAATGTACCCCAGAGCCAGGCTGGCCCTCATAATGAGGGTAAGCACCGGCGCCAGTATATCTATCCCCTGTTGGAGCATGATGGGTATTATTCCATCAAATCCCGGCGATTTGTATGGCTTAAAGCTGTTAATGGCTCATCTGATTTTGCTCCAGGACTAGTGGATTGATCTGTATCCATATGTACCAAATAGTCAGGAGATCCGGGGATGGTCTGACTGCCAATCGTTCTAGTTTATTTAGCGTTACCCGGGGTGCACGTGTAGCCTTCTGCTACGGACGCGAACTAGATCGCACCCCCGTTTTATATAAAAATGGAATTATAGAGCAGAAATATAAAGCAAAAAAAACCTAGAAATGTTTGCATATGTAGATGAATATGGTAAAACTTACAAGGCTGGAGAACAACATGTGGAAGTTGTTTTTGTAAGCATTGAAAATCATTTAGCCATGCTGGCGAAGAATTTTAAAAAGTATTTCCTTGCTGACTTCAACTTGATAGCAAGTTACAAGGCATTTAGGGACCCATTTCAAAATACTCCTGAAGTTCTCTCAACTGCCGAAAGACAATTTAGTAATAAATCACTCTTTGAATTTTGGGCAGGGTTGGTAGTATTTCGTATACTATTACCGTTTTCAACATCGTAACTTTGCGAAACATTCGATTAACTGTGGTGGCTGCTTTGAAGGTAAAATATAGATCTCAGCTACATATAGAAAAATCTGGACGCAGCAAGTACGCTATAGACGTGAATTTTTCTAAAAACATTTTTAATAGCAAATATGTCACATTAATGCAAGCAGACATTAATTTGGTTACCGGTATAACCTATATAGTGGAAACAATATACAATATTTTATCAAAATAACTTATTGTTTGAACGAAAATCAATTTAAATGTTTCCGAGAAAGCTGGTTTCGTAGCCAACGAACCTTAGGTTAATAACAAATTGAGTAATTACAATTTGAAACATTTAATAAAAATTCGCTACCAAATCGCACTTATTGCGTTCCGATTTTTTTTTTACAAACATGCATCATATCTCATAAAAAATGCAAAAATTCAATAGCATAAGGTATTTTCGAAAACAAAATTGTAAGTATCACCAACGACACCAACACTCTTTAATTGTCAAAATAATTTTGTAAGATGCAGCTCAAGATAACTTATAATTAACGTATAACATTTTTCTCGTATCTTATATAATAACAATCATATTTAGCTTTACCGTAGAACGAATCAGCCTGTATATCTGTAAACAGATAAAAATTGAAACTAAACCCGGATATGGATTCTAGGGGCCTAGTTTGCTCTCATGCAAAGAAATTTTTTCAAATTAAAAATGTCGGGCTCCTCATTAACGAATTTTTTCTACGAAAATTTGCTAAAAATTATAGACCGTTAAACTATAGACTTAATTACGGTTGAAGCCGAAACTTAAGGGTTTGCAGAACACTCTCCTTACTACATTTACTTTACATAACCCGTAGTTACTTCAGGTTCTTTGCCTAAATGTTGCCAGTTTTAACGTTTCAAATGGCGGCTGACGTTTTGAGGAAAATCCTTTTTTTTAAATGCCTATAACTTTTTTCTGTTTAAACTTACAGACCTAAATTTTATACTACAGACACCGGTAACAAATTTGGTTGCCCTTGCATTGTTATTTCCGGAGATATAACTTTTTTCCTAAAGAAAACATACAATTTTCCGGGAAAACCTCTGCTGATTTTCCTGGCTAACGTACTTGTCCAAGCCACTTACAAAAGGAAGGTACTTACCAAACTTGATCAAAAGTGTTTTTCAATAAGGACATAACAATTTTGTATTTAAATAAAACACAGAATAATTTAGGTATTGTGCTGAAACTTATTATATCTGCAGAACAAATGTTACGTTTAAGTATAGAATTTAATCTCATTCATATGACCACCAGGAGCACGTTTGCAAAGATCGGTTCTTTGGAGCCAATTTTCCACCACTCTTTCACATATATCGGTCGGAACGTTGGCAATTTCACGTATGATATTATTCCTGAGCTTCCCTAGCGTTCTTGGCTTGTTGGCATAAACCAAGGACTTAACATAACCCCATAAAAAGAAATCCAATGGCGTTAAATCACATGAGCGAGGTGGCCATTCGACCGGGCTATTTCTCGAGATTACACGGTTACCGAACTTTCCCTTCAATAGATCGATTGTTTGACCAGCTGTGTAGCATGTGGCACAATCTTGTTGGAACCACATATCACTGATGTTAAGTCCATCCAATTGTGTGCAAAAATAGTCTTCCAACCTGGCACATAGCGAACTGCATTGACCATAACATGACACTCATTATCATCGACGAAAAAATATGGGCCAATCACACCTCCTGCATAAAATCTGCACCACACGGTCACTTTTTTTATGCAATGGAGTCTCTTCAAGCACATGTGGGTTTGTTGCTGTCCAATAATGCATATTTTGTTTATTGATAAAGCCATTAAGCCAAAAATGAGCTTCATCGCTGAAGATCATTTTTCGATGAAATTCAGAATTTTCGTCAAATTTGTGCAGAGCCCAGTCGGAGAAGTTTTGTCTTTTCAAATGATCGAGAGGCTTTAACTCTTGAGTTAATTGTATCTTGTGAGGGTGTAGATCAAGATCCTTACTCAAAATTCGCCACAATGTGGTTTGAGAGACCCCTAATTCATGTTAACAACGTGGAATCGACTGATTTGGATCATTTTGACCTGAAGCCCTTACAGCAGCGATTTTTTCGGTACATCGACAAGTGCGTTGTCTCACTGGCACAGGAACATCCAATAGTGAATAATTTGACTTGAATTTATTCACTTTAGCTTGCACAGCCTGTCTGGTGGGACGATTATTACGACCGAAAATTGAAGTTAGCGCTCTTAAAGTTGCGACCACCGAATATTGGAGGTAATTTTTAACGATTTCCAAACGTTGCTCGTTCGTAAACTTCACTATGATAAAAATGTAGACCTTGCGTGACGTTTTGACATTGACAGATCTTGGAAAAAGTTTAAGAATGCGTTGGTATTAAATTACAAAATTGATATGTCGCTATTGGGAAACCCATTATATATATATATATATATATATATATATATATATATATATATATATATATATATATATATATATATATATATATATATATATATATATATATATATATAAAAGGGGGCGCGCCCCACAGGTTGAGAATCGCTGCCACAGGTGTTACTATAGATTAATTAAAAAAATCATACCCTCACAAATAATTCTCGTACGTTCATGGCATTGCCGTCTTGTAGGTTCATCGATACCACCTCTCTTTTATTAGCAGTGATTATTGACAATCGCCCCTATTCTCTTCTGGTAATATCGCTATGTAATTAAATAATTATATACCTAATATCTTGAACTAAATGTAAATGGGAAAATATAAGGATTTGAATAAGTAATGGGTGTTAAATGTAGGTAAGGATAATGGGATAATGGTGTAGTAGAGAAGAGCTATGCCATATGAAATTCAAATTGTGTTTACATGAGTTATGAAAAAATCAATCGCATTTATTTATGCTCTGAGCCATTGGTAATATATAGGTGTTTGCTATTCAACATACATATGTTGCTACATGGCCATGTCCTATGTTTGAAAAAACGGCAACATAACGGGGAATGCGTTTAATAGGAAATAATCTGGATGATTATAAGGCACCTCTTATAGAAAAAAAAAATACAAGCTCTTATTGGTAAGAAAAATTATGTACAGGCTAGAGTATTAAATTGTTGTGGCAAGAGTATATAAAAGCCTGGACACAGCAAGTACGTTATGGTAGCATTTTTATAAAAACGTTTTGAATAGGAAATATGTCTCTTTAATGCAAGCAGTCATCAATTTGGTTACCGGTATAACCTATATAGTAGAAACAATGTGCCATATTTTATCAAAATAACTTATTGTCTGACAATGTACAAATAATTTCTGAAAATAAATTTAAAATGCTTCCGAGAAGACTAGTCTCCTAGCAAATTGAGTTATTGAAATGTAAAGCATTTAATGAAAATTCGCTACCAAAACGCACATGCTGCATCCAGATATTTTTTGCTTACAAACTTGTATTATATTTCGATGAAAAATGCAAAATGCAATAATATAAGGGATGGTCGAAAAACATTATAGATATCACCAACGACTTACGGGCCATCCTGTACTGTCAAAATAATTTTGCAAGATGCAGCTCAAGACACCTTATAATTAACGTATGCAATTTTTATCATATCTTGTATAATAACAATTATATTGATGTTTACCGTACAAATGTACCACCCTGTATATATGTAAATAGATAAAAACTGAAACTAAACCCGGATATTGATTCTAGGAGGCATAGTTTGCACTCATTTGAAGAAATCTTTTAAATTCAAAAGTAGCGGTCTCCTCACTAACGAATTTTTTGTACGAAATATGCCAAACATTATAGACTTATAAACCATAAACTCAACTCAAATTACTGCCAAATCATCAGAGAGAGGGTCTGTTTGAAATACTTTTTCTTATTAAAATGATGGACAGTGACTGTTGAAACTGAAACTTAAGAGTTGTAGAACACTCTTCTTGCGACATTTTCTTTACATAAACGTATTCGTCACAGATTCTTTACCTAAATCTTGCCAATTTTGACGCTTCAAATTGCGACTTTCACGTTTTGAGCAAAACCCCAACTTTTTTTAAATGCCTAAAACTTTTTGTCTTTTAACACACAGACTTAGATTTTGGTATATGGTTTACCTTTTGTAATACAAATAAGAGTACCAAATTTGGTTGTCCGTACTTTGTTATCTCCGGAGATATGAACATTTTCCAAAAGGAAACACAAAATTTTCCAGGAAAACCTCGGCCGATTTTCCTGTCTAACGAACTTATCGAAGCCACTTGCATAAAAAGGTACTAACCAAAATTGATATAAATCAGCCCATTATATATATATATATATATATATATATATATATATATATATATATATATATATATATATATATATATATATATATAAATTGAAACTGACTGGGTTCTAAGAGGCCTAGTTCGCGCTCATTTGAAAAACAAAAGTCGCAATCTCCTCATTAGTGAATTTTTTAAGAAAATTCACTAAAATGTGATTTAACCCAAAAAAAAATAAATTAAGTTGAATAGTTAACAGAATATTTACATAAAATGCATGTGACCAACATATTTTATGCAGTATTTTTTTCTCACTAAATCTAACGCCTTACAGAACATTCGTTCAAAAATCATTAGATGTGACATTTGAGCTTCGTGGACACTATTCTGAACTGCTCCCAAAACCCCGCAGGAAATATAGTAATTAATTTGACATATATTTTCTGTAAACAATTGAGTCAAATAAAGAAAGTTACAGTTGAAACACAAATATAAAAACTTGCTAAAATTATTTGTTTGAGAATCAATTCTGTGCACTATTGTTGCTCCAAATGTCAAAATAAAACATAAAATAAAACATACATTCATCGGGCTGGATTCGATCGCGTAACCTTCTGCTTAGGAGGAAAGCGCGAAACATCTTGTAACGTCTAGGCACAGGTCAACTAACGTTTTATTTGCGTGATGCTTTAGATCGGCTTCATGCCCGGGATATTATATTCAAAATATACGTAACAATTATTAATTACAGAAGCAGATTTGTTATCTTCGCCGTTTAGTCAGTGAACAGTGATTTGGCCTGAACTGCAACAATGCCTTTCCCCTGCGTCTCATACAACCCACACGTCCAAAACAAGAAAACTTGCAGTATTTGGGTGAACCTTCTACTTCCTGACTTGCTCGTATCCGAAAATTAGAGACCTCGCCAGAGAGGCCATAGTCCAAGAAGGACACGGTAACTCAATTTATTTACCATAATGCAAGGTGGAAGAGGCAATCAAAATGCGGAATGCGTCATTACCCAGTAATTAATGGTCGTATAAGGGACGTAGAGGAAGGAACCGGTGAACCCCAAATGAATGCTCGGGTGTGTGTCCTGTTCTGCGGTGTTGCTCAATCAGTCCCACAGTAATAAGATGAAATTAAAAGATGAACGATTAAAACCATAAAACCTAGATAATGATAATCAAAATGCAAATATTAATATTTAGTTCTACGCCACTGTGGAGACTGAGGGTGACATCGGGGACCTCGATACGCATCAGGCCATTAACCCTCTAAGCGATCCAAATTATTTATGCCAGTGCATTCCCCATATGTAGCGTAGCGAAAGGTGCCTGGATGTCTGTGCAGAATGTCTGTCTGTTTCACTGTACTTGTCAAATGGGAAGCTTTGTTAAATAGACTAAGTGTTTGCGAATCTTTGCATTTTTGTTCACAATGTCCTAACGCCTAGTCAGAACCTGCACAACCTATTCCTGCCCTAGACTTTCACGCCTCAATAGTAATCCTGATAAACCAGGAAATTAGTCATTTTTAGTAAGCAAATGTAGATGCCTTTAAGGTAAGGTAAGTGAGTACATTTCAGGTCACCTGTAAGAACTTAATGTAGTCAGGGATTTAATTGCATATTAGTCAACATTGCAAAACAGACTTAAATACTTTTCTTTAAAATGCAGAGTGTTTAAATTATGCATTCGCAATATCTTGCCACATTAGTTGCATTGTTGCCTTTTGTTTGTAAAATGTAATCAGCTTTGGGGATATTACAATATATATATATATATATATATATATATATATATATATATATATATATATATATATATATATATATATATATATATATATATATATATATATATATATAAACATATAAAAAATTTTACGGACCTTGGTTTTGGGTTCTAGAGACCCAAATTCACACTCATCTAAAGATTATTTTTAAAATTTTTTCATCGTGACCTCTCTATTAGCAAATTTTTCTTAATGAACATTCGCTAATACTGTCTCTTGGTTGCTCAAGTTGCCGTATGATCCCGCGGTGAAACTTGATGAAATGTATATTTTAAGAGCAATTATTGTTTGACATGTCTTCATCGATATTCCTATATAGGTGGTCTTAAAATACAGTTTATTGCCTGGAACTTTTACTATTAATAAATATTAATATCTAATTAACAATTTAGGAAAAATCATGTAGCTTTCCATTGTAAAACATGTACATACTCACGTTGCAAGGTGCAATTATTGAATTTAAAATCTGTCTGTTTCCTTAATATAAACAATAATTTAGATACTGAATTTATTCAATTTGGCTGTGGCGCCAAGACTTTTAGTTAGCTGTTTCTCAATAACTACTCCGATTTGAAATTTGAAGATTAACGCGCATATGTTTGAGGCAAATTCCAGTTCAGTGAACATCGTTTACCTTATGTCAGACTTCCGGTTTAACCGGAAGTGACCATCAACTTGCTTATTTTAAATACAACATGGTGATTTTCATTATATTTTTGAATTCTACATTAAATTTGAGATAAACTATTACAAATATACAATATGTGAAAAATCAACCGTTTTCGAAATTTTTCGATTTTTTTTAACTGCTCCCGAAAACCGAGGTGAACGTTGCACGCTATCGCTCTGTGGAAATACAACTGAGAAGACTCAGTTTTTGCACAGATGACCGTCAAGTTGGCACCTACACGAAACGTTTGATAGCGTTTCTTTTAAATATACAGGGTGAAGAATTAGCCATGCCATTTGGTAAAATTTAAATCACAATTACTCGCTTATTTCAAATATTTTATAAGCTATTTCACTTCGCATTCGGTTTCCTTTTTAACGTATATTAGCATTCCCTATACCCAAATTCCACCGTTTCCAGAATATTTCAATTTTATTGGATTCACTTAATTCAAATTGTCACAATAGATTTAAAGCAGGCTTTTGAACTTGATAATATGCTTGTTGACGTCTACATGTCAAGTCTTACCCCTTACAAATGAGAACATAACATTTGTTGGGCCTTCTCGCATAAAAAGAGAGAACACTTTGTATTTGCACCCAAATCGCTGCATTTCCCTTGTTTAGTTCTGTAAAATCAATGCGTTGTCAACTAACTTGTAAAACAAAATACAACTCAACAAGGTAGGTATTTATTTATTATGAATGAGTACAGAACTTAGCTAATAGCTAGTAGAAAACTAAAACACAAAAACAAATAAAAACAATTGTGTAGCCTATAACAAATGCTCAAAATTACTCCCACTGACATGGAGGCATTTTGTTATTCGTCTCATAATGTTATGGTTCGTAGCCTTTCTGATTTGTCTCGAATTCAGTGAATTAAAGGCACTCTACCTACTATGCCTTCTTTTGTGGTGGCAGGTTCGTGGTAAACTTTATTTTTGATGTAGCCCAAGATGCTTGCATCCAGAGGCATTAAGTCATGGCACCATGGGGGCCATCTATGTGGGCCGTTATTGGCAATCCACCTGTCTTCAAAATGTTGGTGCAAGAAATCATGAGATAAATGGAAACTGTGGGGCGATGCTCCGTCTTGCTGATAACAGCTTGTTCTAGCTTCTTCTAAACTTAATGTATTAAGAGAAACTAGAATCACCTCGTGCAAAATATCATTATAACTCACACCAGTGAGATTTTCATCATATATTTAATTCCCAAAAATCTTATCGTTCTTAATTGCACAAAACACATTGAATGACCACCTGCCTTGGAAATAGTTGATCCTGGTATCATGGGGATTCTCATCTGATCAGAAGTGACTATTGTAGCGATTGTATATGCCATGTTTGGAGAACTTCGCTTCATCACACCAAATCATTTTCTTGCAGACATTCTTATCTTCTTGTGTTTTCAATAGGAATCATTCATAAAACTCAACACGTCTAAGAAGATCCTTTGGTTGCAAACCATGTATCGGGTGGTAAGGGAAGGGTCTCCAATGATGCTTTTTCAAAATTATGTGAATCGTTCTCTCTGACAAACGTAATTCTTTTGCGCAATCCCTGATGGATGCCTTAGGATCAGCAACAAAAAATGCCAATACGTTCACTTCGTTTACCTCGTTATCGACGAGTGGCTTACGCTTCTGTACTTTTGGGCGAAAACTTTCATGCTGTGAACAATTTTGCAGAAACCTCTTTATCATGTCGTGGCTGGGTTTCAGTTTATTCGAGTACTTTTTTGCAAATGCACAACATGTTCGGCCCACAATTCGTTGGCACTCACCATAAATAATTACAAGCTCCAAAAAATCGTCGTTTGTGTACTGCAAATTTATCATGTTTGCACTGCGTTGACCTATAGTATCTCGATTTTTATGACAATAAGCTTCGCTTGACGCTCTTTTGACATGTAGACGTCAATAAGCATAATATCAAGTTACAAAGCCTGCTTTAAATCTATTGTGACAATTTGAATTAGGTGAATCCAATAAAACTGAAATATTCGGGAAACGGTGGAATTTGGGTATAGGGAATGCTAATATATGTTGAAAGGGAAACCGGATGCGAACCGAAATAGCTCATAAAATATAGGGTGTTCTATTTGAAATAAGCGATTAATTGTGACTTCAATTTTACCAAATGGCACGGCTAATTCTCATCACCCTGTATATTTAAAAGAACCGCTATTAAACGCTTTGTTTATATGCCGATCTGAGGGTCATCTGTACAAAAACTGAGTCTTTTTAGTTGTATTTACACAGAGATATAGAGTGCAACGTTCACCTTAGTTTTCGCATTAATTTTCCAAAAAAATTCGAAACATTTCGAAAAGTGTTGATTTTTTACAGATGATATATTAGTAATAATTTATCTCAAATTCAATGTAGAATTCGAAAATATAATGAAAATCACCATATTGTATTTGAAATAGGCAAGTTGATGGTCACTTCCGGTTAAACCTGAAGTCTGACATAAAGTGGGCTATTTTCACTGAACTGGAATTTGTCTCAAACGTATGCATGTAGATTTTCAAATTTCAAATCGAAGTAGTTATTGAGAAACGGCTAACTAAATGTGTTGGCGTCACACCCTGTATATTGAAACTCAATATTAAAGGAAAATTAAGTTATTATCATTTAAAGCGTTTAATTTTGATCGCTTGAGAAACCGAGGGAGGGCACTAGATCAACAAATTTTAAATGATAAACAGTATTTGCTCAATTCTTGAGAACAAATAGAAAGTGTTATCGAAGCAATTTTCGCTTTGGTGTCTTTTGAAAGACGTTTAACCTTTTAAAACTAATATTATTTTTGCCTCATTATTTTGTTAATTTTGCGAAGAGTACTAATGTAAATTTTGTGTCTTTTTTAGCTTGGTGGATCCCCAAAGTACCACTTATTGTTTAGTAGTTAGCACCAAGAAGTTTTATAAGTCGTTATGTTTGGCTCAAACTGAACGATATGGAATCATGTATCCTCAAGAGTCTTATAAAATATTCACAGCTCAACATCAATTAACATCTGTTATCAACGCAGAAAATTTAAAAGGTACTGTAGACGTTAAAAAATAGTAATTTCCAATAATAGTTTAGATGAAAACTTTGCAGAAATTGTCATAATTGCAGTCTTAAGGCGATGTCGCCCTATCGTCGTAACCACGATTCTCGTCTGTATCAGTTCTTTGTAGTGTATTTAAGCTAGAGAGGAATCTGGAGGCTTTCGAAATGTATTTATATAAAAGAATACTCCGCATATAATGGGTGCAAAGAGCAACAAATGAAGAGGTGCTCAGGGGTATGGGAAAACAAACTGAACTATTACTGACAATAAAACAACGAAAAACGTGATATATGCGTCATGTAATGAGAAGTGGCAAATAGGAATTTCTGAGATTAATAATTGAATGAAAATACAGGGGAAAAGGTCAAGCGGTAGACGTAAAATGCATGATTTAAGGATCTTAGGAGATAGTTTGGATGCTCATCAATAGACATTTTCAGAGCTGCAGTATCCAGGACTCTCTTAGCCACCTGAATCGCCTACCTTCGTGAGGAGAAGGCGGCTCGAGAAGAAGAAAAACAATAAAACGAAAACAGGGGTGTTGGAAATAAGTAGAGATTGTAGTACGAAAGTGGACTTAAAGCTAAACCACTAACAAGCTGCACAAGCAGAAATCTTTACGTACATTAAGTGTTATTACGAATGATGCTCAATGTAGCAAAGAATTGAGAAAGATGGTTCACACGGCAAAGTGCGCATTCAGTAGATAAATAATTCTACTAGCCAATAAACAAGTTTAAGTTAGAGCTGAGGATGGGGTTTAACAAGTCATGCATTTGGTGCCTTATATGTGTGGGTAAAACACTAGACTTTAAGTAATCAGCAGTAAAGTAAGCTTTTGATATGCGGACATGGAGGAAAATGAAGAAGACAACACACAGAGAATTAAAAGACAAATAGAAGTGAGCTTAAAAAGGTGATAGAAAAAAGACACTTGTCAAAATAAATTGAGAGTCGGAAGTCAAAAGTAGGATGCCAAAACTCATCTGACATAATATTCTAAACTAGGTTTATCTACTAATAACATTATTTACATTTATACACATACTTAAAAAAGGCAGGAGGGAGACCAAGACAATAACTCCTCATTTGGTGGTCATTTTCATAAAGTGCGAAGCTACAATGGAATGCAATGGAAAGAGCTGTTGGAGGCAGAGAGTAAGGGTTGCCATGCCAGCGCGACATCCTCTCTAGACTGTGAAGATGATGATAACTAATACACTGCCAATTATTTTTTATATCAAAGTAAAAGCTTCTTGTACATTTGCAAATAATTGTTTTTTATTTTATTTAATTTTCTGTTTTTCCTTTTAGCAATATCAGATGCGCCGTTAATATTCTGTACAGGCGCAAAAACTCACAAATTGTTGGAGGGTTTACAAAATAAACAAAAATATTTTTTAAGCTTATTTGGCACGGATGGCCAGTCTAAATTAAGATATCCACGTGGCTTAAAAGAAGTAATATTTAATACGACAGTTAGACCCAATTCGCTTAAAGATGGTAAAATTAGCATCGTAAATATTAAGAAATCTTATGGTGGAGCAATATTCAAATATAAGGTAAGTAAGATTAGTAATAGTTTTTCTTTGTGTTTTGTTTCTTTAACGTCGGTCTATTTCCGCGACTATGGCCAATCATCGACGGCAGGGAGCAGTTTCACCTCGCTATCCTGGAAATTTTGCCAATCCCATGTCTTTCTGTAAGGAGGGTAGGGATCTTTAACGTGACCAACATCGTATACAGACGGAACCAAGGGCTTTAACGTGCGCAAGGGCGGATGCTGAAAAAACGATTGTCATTGATCAAGTTTACCATCACTTGGGCAATATAATGAATTCTTCGTTGTTGATATGTTGTGATATGTCGTTTGAAAGGTCTGTTCATTCTCTATTCAAAAATGTTATCGTTTTCAAATTTATTGCAACAATTAAGATAGAGTAAAATAAAATCATGTGGTTACAGAAATTCGCTATAATACAAAAAAAAACTTAAATGTAATGCAAACATGTTACATCAATTGCAGAAGCGGCTGCTAAGAAATTAGGTTTCCTCTTCCGGGCTCGAAAATACTTTTCACCAGCTAATCTCTATACCTTATATACTTCACAAATAAGACCAAACCTCGAATACTGCTCCCACATCTGGGGTGCTGCTGCCGCTTCTACACTCGCTATATTCAGAAGAGAGCTATACGTCTCATTGGTGACCCTACTCTCACCAAAATGCTGCCATCTCTTGCCCAACGACGTGCCGTTGGTGACCTATCTCTCTTTTATAGATATCTGCACGGGCATTGCTCAGAGGAGCTTTCTTCCATAGTTCCTCCACTACCAGGGTAACACAGCGAATCCGCACTTTTACTGTCCAGGTCACCAGACATAGAACATCTTGTTATGCCCGCTGTTTTGTCCCGAGGACTTCTAAGTTGTGGAATTCCTTGCCGGCACATGTTTTTCCTTCACCTCCAAACCTTCAAGTCCAGAATTAACAAGTTGCCTCTTTCCTCCTTGTCGACACCCACGGTACGATAGTATTTAGGCTGTAAGCCCGCGTGGTGTGTTGTTGAAATAAAAATAAAAAATAAATAAAAATTTAATAAAATGTAAAACACTAAAAAGAACTATGAATGTCAATGAAGCAGATGTTCAAAATGTTCACCGAGAACTTCTTGGGAACACCCTAATCTTAAATAAAACTGTCTTTTAACATTATTTAACATATTAGGCGTGATTGACCTAATCGCAAGCGTTATTTGTTCTTCTAAGTCATTTAAATCAAAAGGTTTAGTTTTGTACACAATTCTCTTCAGATATCCCCATAAAAATAAATCTAATAAGGTAAGATCAGGTGATCGCGCTGGCCATTCTATCGATCCTCGCCTCCCTATCCACCGATTGGGAAAT
Organism: Tillus elongatus; assembly: GCA_964006375.1. Taxonomy (NCBI): domain Eukaryota; kingdom Metazoa; phylum Arthropoda; class Insecta; order Coleoptera; family Cleridae; genus Tillus; species Tillus elongatus. The sequence continues at coordinate 27,070,198 of OZ023268.1, read as the reverse complement.
ATTGCCTCGCGGTACTGCCGGACATTAAATTGGTAATGTGGTGGTGCTCCATCCTGCTGAAACCACATTGTATTCACTGGAACTTGAGGGTTTCCTGGATCAGGATCTAAATTTTCCAAAGTTGGAATGACATCATTTTGAAGTAGTGCCTAATAATTTTCGTCATTCAAATTACCCTCAATGAAAAAGAAACCAATGATATGGTTTCCTACAATGTCTGCCCAAACATTAACCTTCTGAGGGTATTGCGTGTGTTCTTCTCTCATCCAGTGAGGATTTGTCGCTGCCCAGTGGCGACAATTTTGCCTATTAGTATGACCATTATGTGAAAAACTGCACTCATCAGAAATCTTCTAATTGGATAATATTGTTATCCAACATGTCCATCATTCGCTGACAAAAATAAGTTCTCCTATCACAATCGTCTTCCATGAGCTCCTGAGTAGGTATCATTTTATAAGGATGCATTTTATTTTCTTTCAAAATGTTAACTATCGATGCATGGCTAACATTATATGTAGTGGATGCCTGTCTAGCCGATGTATGTGGGTTTTCCACAAATTCAAGCATCACATCTAATTTGATTTCATCACTCAGTACATTGGCTGCTTTTTTTTTAATCTGCCTTACATGACCAAACTCAGAAACTGCTTCTCTATTTTACTAATTCTTCCTTGGAATATAGGCGGTAAATCAGGAAATTCCCCATGAAATAAGCGAGTTAATTCATGTTGTGTTCGGGTTTTAACTCCGTAACCAATCATTTGTATAACTGTTATTTTATGCATTTCCGTTAATATAACCATTTTTCAGAATTGAAGTTAAAGAAATTCAAACTAAAATTATAATACTAACAATTTAAATGACAACTTATATTTACAAAAAAAAATTCTTAGGCGTTTTAAACAAACTAACATTGCCTCGGAAATTCTTTAATCTATTTTTAATGGATACATTGTAAAAAGCACATTACTATGGTTTTGCTTACTTTCTTATCTTCAAAACCTAAACGGGAAATAAGTTTTAAGTATACTAATTACAATATTGTAATAAGTTTTGAGTATTTTATAGCGAATTTCGGTAACCACATGATTTTATTTTATTATATCTTAATTGTTACAATAAACTTGAAAACGATAACATTTTTGAATAGAGTATGAACAGACCTTTCAAACTACATATCACAAGCCCATACTTCCCCTTTAAACTGCGATGAACTCCGACTCAGCAGATGGCCCGACGGATAATTTGCCAATCCGTCATTCGGGCGTGACTTAAACGTATTTATTTAAACTATCCTCGGGCGCCATCTTTATTCCCTATTAAATAGGACGGGGTCAGATCCCCGTGAGGACTTCTGCTAAGGCCCTCGTAGAACATCACAAAGTTACTGTTTCATAACAGCCTTGTCCCATGGTAACTCGAGTGGAGATGAAAACTATAGCCAGGGGTCGTAAGTTATTCTGTCCCGTAGAGTTCTCGAGGAGTAAGTGGGTTTTAGTCACTCACTCCTGAATAATGGCTGTTTTCCCTAACATATAAAGTTGGAAGCAGAAATATTCTAAACAGGCAACTATCGACTACGATATGCCTACGCTAGTGGCAATCCGTCACAGGATTCTAGCCCTCACACTTTTACACTAGTACAAATACCGACAGGCAGCGCAGTGAAACGCAACTAGTTACATAAAAGCTTTCTAATAACATTCTAGATATTTACAAAAATGAAATCGGCAATAATAAAAATCAATCAAATAATTAAAACTAAAAATTCGCTACAAAGCATGCCAATATCGAGAAACATATCTCAATTCAGATAGTGTTATCTCTGGCAAGACATTCTTTTACAATTGATTCCACAAATGTGTACCATTTAAAAATACAGTGATATGCACCTAAAATAATACGCCTAATAATTAATGCTAATTAAGCGGGCGGCTAGCATTCACACAGCAAACAAAGCATAACAAGGCACGGCAAGCGTAAAACAGGATACCCTAATGGGGAATGGATCCGCGCCGTGAACAAACAAACGGTTCCCACGCTTTCACGACCCTAACTCACTAATGAATACCCCTAGGTAATTTGTTACCCAATATGGAACACCCTAACTCGCCTACAATGCCCTCCAGCGATTGCACACCATTTTGGATTGATCTCTGCTTCCTCCGAGGACTTTTCCGTCCCTCAAAGCAAACATAGTCGCACCAATACAGCACACGATGTCGGGCACACTAAATACTACCCTACCTCAGCACTGTCCGTGCTCCCGTTTCCCTTAAATGGGTACAAAACGTGACCAGCTTGGCCCTTACCTAGGCTGGACACTATAACTAATTAACCACCTAGTTCAGCGAGCGCATACCCTCCAGAATAAATACACGATCTCTCAGAGGACGTACGTCCCTCCAAGATATCGCGGTTCACCCTGTATAGTACGCTTTGATTCGCTAAAACACCCTAATTCCACTACAGTACGGCATAATTATTTACCTTACTTAGATCTCCCTTAGATGGGCAATCGTGACCATTTAGTCACCACTAAATCTAGTAGACTCTATCTACACGTGAAATCCTAACTCCGCTGTTAATACTTCACGTAGAACAGCATTAATAAAACACAACAAGTTTAACCATTTACCAATTATACTTCTGCACGTTTCCCGAAGTGATAACTAACCTGATAAACTGATACCTTTACAGAACACAGTCCTCCTCGACTATTATTCTCTACTAACAACAGACCAATACACGGCCTCTTCGCTACTCTATAGCGATACGGGACAATCTTCCCTCAGGTACTATTACACCTAACGCTTTAACAAACTTCCACGCGAGATACGGACGACGGAGACCTGTTACCACGGCAATCATTCAAAACCCTCTCGTCTCGCGTTGCACCTGCTCTGTCCTCTCCGCTTTTCCGACATGCGCCTAGGACACATCTTATTGCGCGTGTCAGACTGGCGTACAGCGGTCCGTTCTACAAGAACTGCGTTTGGGTTCTGGCGAATTTTCATACTTTAAAATGAATCAGATTTATTGTTCAACAAATATCCGTTATTTATACCGCCTAAACGGCTCATTAATTATTCAAATAACTGCAATAAATCGGACTTCATTACAAAACATTGGGGGTTGTACCTGTCATTCGAAGAGGGTTGAAGGTAGGGATCGTATTTTCACGTTGAAAAATGTCAATTTCAAATTTAAATTTGACATGTTACGGGATTTTTTATAATAATGTACAGTAATCGAAATAATAAATTTATTCCATTTGGCTTTTACACACTATATATATATATATATATATATATATATATATATATATATATATATATATATATATATATATATATATATATATATATATATATGAAATTTGGAACTGACCCCGGATATGTGTTATAGGACCTAATTAGCGCTCATCTGAAGAATTTTTTTTTAAAGAAAATTCACTAAAAATACATTAGAGGTTCGTCTTAGTGGAACCAAAATCTCAGCAAACTAAGAAGAACAATTCGGCGACGCTTCAATCGTTTTAAGAGTGCAAGCAATTAGGAATAAAAATGTGCTCTAAAACCTTACAGCAAACAGATAAAAAACACCAAGAGACTCCTAAGAACTCAGTGCGAGAGTATTTCTTATTTATTTTGCAGTTTTTCACTCAAGCTCTTGAGCTTGGATCAATTAAACGATTAGGCGACATCTTGACAAAGATACTGGAAGAAATAGAATAGGTTTTAGCACATACCCACTTACCAGATATCTTGATTCTGAATACAGAAGCAAATCCGCCAGCTGGAGGGTCACATAAACGCAGCGACGACTGCAGTAAAATTAATTACAGCTTTTGCAGTTGAATATGCTGCTAGACCCATTGAAATGGTCGGAAAATGATAAAATTTACTCAGTTTTGCGTTGAATTGATCTGGAAACTCTCCATCCATTCTTCATTAAACTGTATAGAGATAATCTGGCTTAAAATTCAATTTCATCCTGGACAGTGACTAGTGCAGTCTATATACCCAAACTGAGACGTAATGCTCCTATCACCTAAATTGCTGAAACCTTTACGCCTAACTTCATTCTTTTTCAAATGTTTGGAGAAAATGCTGGAAGCAACAAACACATCAGAGGAGAGGTCATGAAATAAATCCTCTCATTATTCACCAGTTCACCTACCAAACTGAAAAATCTATTGAGCTAGCACTCAACAATTGTATCTACAATACATATCACCCACTGCCTAGCTAACAGGAAAGTGGTGGGTGGTCATCTTCAACAGTACAAAGGGTGCTTGCAGGCAAGATTATCATATAATCTGCTCTGGGCCGGTTTTATAGACGACTTGCTGGTTATTATGGGATTGAGAAAAGACGTGGGCCTTGCGTATGCGGGCGGTTTTATTTAACTGGTTACAGATAAACCTGAAGAGGAACTGTCAAATACTCTCCAAGAGACATTGTATGTAGTGAATGACTGGTCGCAGAAAAAGCAGATCCCTGTGAACCCTAACAAGACTATCGTTTTCTTGTTTACCAGAAATAGACGGCTGGACAATTAAAACTGCTTACTCTTTTGGCTTTTGGAGGAGACAATTCCATTTACGGAATAGAGAAAATATCTAGGGTTCACTATAGATAAGACGCTCAACTTGAAAATAGACTTGAATGAAGTAATATACATGGTCAAATAGTCCATGTAGACATTTTGTACGATATATAAAAACAACGGGGGTCAAACCACAAGCAAATGTACTGGTTCCATATCGTGAATACCAGATGTATGATAACCTACGGAGAAAGTATGGTAACCTAAGGTAGTTCGTGGTACCACGAAAGCATGGCTAATCTAGATACAGAAAAAACCGTACTTGTGATAACGGGTGCATTAAGCACCAAGCCAAGAGCAGCTCTGAAAATATGTTTGAACATCTCACTTCTTCAAATATGACTCGTAGTATGACAATGTGGAGACTGAAACAAACGAAAGAGAGCATACCGTAAGCAATTATCGTAGGAAAAACTGGACTCCTTGATGACAATGAAAGTAACGGAGTTCTAGGAATGATCTCAGATGTGATATCCCTCAGATCTGTCACTCAAGCTGGTTCTTTTAGATAGGAAGACTAAGATCGCCTATTAAGGGCCGATCGAATTAAGCTGCTGGTACACGGAGGCCTCCAAAACTGGGTCAGGAAAAAGAGCTGGTACACACGGAGGTAACTCCGAGACAAGACCGTCACATATCCTGGGCAAACATTCAACTTTATATATCAGTCAGAAGTATGTGGTATGGAGATGTGTACAAGAAACTTGTAACAATGCTATTACGTACACCATACGATTAAAATATTTTCCATCGGTCAAGCTGTTATAAAGTAACATAGCTCCCGTTATTGCAACTCAAAACTGTATGAAGCTGTAGTAATGTTCTGAGCAGCCACAAGGATGTGTCTGTCGTCTGCATACTTAGACATTCGGGTCTGAGGACATTGAAATAGGCGACGCTCATGCCACAGGGGTTGCTGAAACAAGCTATATCGATTAGGATTCTGCACTAGACACATTTCCATCCGCAGGGAAACGCACTTTGGAAACCTAAAAGGAAACAAAGTTACTTAAGAAATGGCAAAATCTACCAGGATTTTTTTTTTGATACAGGAGGGAGAAATGCATCATACAGACCGCATCCACAACACCGTAGTGCGTGGGATATCGATGTACTGTGAGACTCGTACCCACTAAACTCATCTCCCTGGAGGACCGGACCTTAGTCCATACTTTCGTCGAAAAGATTTCACAGAATGACGTTTGGGTTTGAATGTTTCCATTCTGTTTTTTTCCGCAGGGGCGTTAGCGGGTAAGTATAAGCTTTAGACGCTTATGCTTATGTGGAAGTTGCTCGTCGTAGTCGGTGGCCCTACGGAGCAGAACACTTGGGTGAGAAGCGGCTTTTTCGAACTGAGTTGTGGATAGTTGAGTGATAAACTCAAGTATCGAAGGCATTTCTAGATCAGAGTGAATCTGACTGTTTCTGACAAACCATGGCGCTCCGGTAACCATTCTCAGAATTTTATTCTGAATGATTTGAAGGGTCTTGATGTGTGTTGGGGCCACGGTGGCACATGCAAGGGAAGCATAAGTCATGGCTGCCCGGATTATGACTTTGTGCATGAGCAATTTATTGTTCATGCACAATTTGGAAGTTCAATTTAGAAGTGGAAAGAGCTTCGAGATGAACATCGAGGCTTTTCGTCGGGCGTCTTGAACATAAGGGCGTCATGTTAAGTGTTTGTCGAGGAAAACCCCGAGGTATTTGGCGGAATCTTGCCAGGGAATTAGACGGTTGTCTAATGATACGTGTTCGTGAGGTGTGTGTCTCCTCTGGGAAACTAGGACTGCTGAACATTTATCGGGGTTTATGGCTAGACAAGATTTCCTATACCAGCCTTGCAGCTCGTCTACGGCGGTCTGCAGTCGTTCGATTATTATCCTCGGCTGAGTGGAGCTGGTGAAGATGGTAGTGTCGTCTGCGTACAGTGCGTATGTCACGTTTAGAGGCGCTGTCGGAATGTCTGCGACAAATATATTGTACAGCAGGGGGGAGATAGGAGAACCCTGCGGGAGACCAGCCGTGGCAGAGTACGTTCTAGATCTGGCTCCCAGATGTTTGACGTGGTACTTCCTCTGTTACAGGTATGACCTGATTAGCAGAATCAGAGGGAGAGGATAATTGAATGATAGAAGTGTGTATAGGAGGCCCGCATGCCAGACCCTATCGAAGGCTTGAGCAATATCGAGACATATTGCACCAGTTGACTTGTTTATATTAAATCCTTCGGTGATGTTTTCCACGAGACCAAGGACTTGGTCTGTGGTGGAATGCTAGTATCTGAAACCGAATTGCTCGCCTGGAAGGATATGCTTTTCAGAGGTGAATGGAGCTAGCCTTTTTTGAATCGTAACTAGGAATATCACGGCTTTGCGGGAAACGTTTTTCAGGGCTACATTGGAGATTTCTTCGTATCCCGGAGTTTTCCTATTTTTTAATGATTTGATTATTTGGGAAACTTCTTCGAAAGTTGCGGGCTCGATAGTTTGGGGTGACGCGAAGCGCACTCCTGACATAGCGGTGCGTTCTTGCTACATGCGGCAGATGAACGTTGTTATAATTCGGGCTAAATTCCAACTCCAGATGATCTGCAAATGCACTTGCTTTCTCCGCATGCGTATATACATAACCATTACGGCCGTAAAGTGGGGATATTGGAAGTTTTTGGGAGCGAAGGGCTTTTGCCATTTGCCAGATAGAATTGTCTTGGGTAGACAGGGTTTGCAGGCGTTCCTCCCAACGATTATTGCGGAGTTCTTGTAGGGTAGATCGTACTTGTTTCATGAGTCTGTTTGCGTCTCGTTTGTCGGTGGGGTTTCCGGTGCGTTGAGCTGGTCTACGCACGCGGTTCTTTTCGAGTATAATTTCTCCGATACTGGACGGAAATGGCGGCAGATTGCTTGGGGCGGGGTACGTTCTTCATGCATATTCGATAGAACATTGAATTTTGGACTGTAGATTATCCACTGCACCCTCGGGTTCGGGGATGCTGCGGTTACCCGAAATATTGCCAAGGGTGTTTTTAAGATGAACTGTGAAAACTGGCCACAGTACCTTCTTCCTTGGGTGGTCGGGTTCGTCGTTGACATTTTCGAGCTGCAATATGACTGAGTTATGGTCCGACGAAAGGTCACTTAGGGTTGATATTTAATGGAGAAGGATGATGTTCGACATGATTACTATATCGAGCACGTTGGGGCGACCTGCACTGCTGAAGTGTGTAGGTCTTTGAGGAGCGTCAACCATGTAGTTTGCATGGTTGTCGACATAGGATTGGAGGATTTTCCTATTTGTGTTAGCAATACGAGAATACCAATTAGGGTGTTTGGATTTTAAATCGCCAGCAGTTATTATGGATTGGTTGGTATCGAATAAGATGTTTATGTTGGCGTCTAGACTTCTCTTTTGTGGAGGATTATAGGCAGAAAGGAGCCTTATTGGGCCTGCAGAAGAAGTGTTGACTACGATTTGTGTTGCCTCGATGTTTATCTACCAGGATCAACCCACTTTTAGCTTTTATATAGGGTATCTCAGAGACATGGGATAAAAGGCTAGATTTGGATAGGCAACAATTAAAATTTATAGTTGACCTGTATTCAGGACATTATCGACTGCGTCACCACCTGAACACAATTCACCTAGGACAAGACACCGAATGTCGCCTGTGTAGGGAGAGTGACAAAACAGCAGAGCACCTACTATGTCCCTCTGGCAGGGGATAGGATCTGGCACCTGCTCTTTGGCAAAACCCAGCCCGCTCGAGTGCGTATTGTTCGACCGACAGCGCCTTCATGTATGCAACCCCTGCATACATCAATTCATTTAGACGGACGTACAATAATATATTGGTCGAGTGTATTTCATCGCGGTAATGTCTAAGTTTATGCAATAGGCAATTTGCTTAACACCTCTGCGTGTTGATATAGTATACCTATGATTAAGTTAAAAGAACCCTTGTTTTAGATATATAAGACCATTTTAAAGCAAACCTAAATAGCTAAACTAACAGATCTTTTCTGAGATTTGAAAAAAAAGGCACCTAATAAGAGTTATCCATTGGAATAACAAAATAGTGTTGACGCAGCAAGTGCGTTTGGGTAGCGAATTTGTTGTGGTAGCGAGTTTTAAAAAAATCGTTATCAAATAGTAAATAAAAGTATAAAAAAAGTTTTTCATTCATTTCAAATCTTAAATCCTTCCCATTCAGCTAGAATCTTTAAAAATCTTGATACATATATAGTAAAGCCTTCAGAAAAGCACACATTTATTTCGATACTTGAGAAAAATTAATTAAAGGCACTTGATAAGATTTGTTGATTCGCAATAACAAAAAAGTGTGGGCGCAGCAACTGCGTAATAGTAACAAATTTGCATTAAAAATTGCTGTTGTTAAACAGTAAATATTTGTTAAAAAACTTGTATGTAGCAAATTACTTGTGGTAGCGAGTTTTATTTTGAAAAAATGGTAAATAGTAAATAAAAGTGTAAAAAAAAGTCAACATACAGCAACTGCTTTTTTGCAGAGTTATAAAAATATTTCAAATCTTAATAAGCGAGAATCTTAAATAATCTTGATACATATATAACACCTTTACAAAAGCACACATTTATTCTGATATATTTGAAAAAAATAATAAAAGGCGCCTTAATAAGGTTTGTCTATAACAACAAAAAAGTGTGGCCGCAGCAAGTGCGTTATGGCAGCGAATTCACATAAAACATACTTAAACTAAAATAGTAAATATATGTCCAAATTATAATTAAAATTTTTAACAGTTTTTGAGACCATTTCAATTCCAACCTTATTTATCTGTCAGTTTATTATTAATAACCGGGCAATTTAATTTGTTATTAATGAATATTATAAAAATGTGCAGATTGAGAAATGTTGTCGGAAGAACTGTTCGCTGAGTTTATAAAGAATTAAAGTATTACTAGGTATTCCAAAAACAGCGAATGCGCGAAAATACAACCAACATAAGAAATATATATATATATATATATATATATATATATATATATATATATATATATATATATATATATATATATATATATATATATATATATATATATATATATATATATTATTTTATGGCAATGAAATATTTTTATAACTTCTTGCCTTCGATAATAAATTTTGAAAAATATATTTTCAGCAAATAAGAAATGAAAAATAATATAAAAGATAGCTTTTTCCTTGTTTCTTTTGTTCATTATTTGAAAAAAGACATAATAAATTTTGAAAAATAAATTTTCCGCCAATTAAGGCATTAAAAATAATTTAAGACAGCTGTTTTGAAAATATTTGGCAATAAAAGAAGAAAATAGAAAGTTTATGAAAATCTGTTTTTTTTAATCAAATTGTTTTAATGAAAAAAAAATTTTTACACAAATAACTTTGATGGCATGACCATATATTCAATCTCCAATGATTTTTTCTTCATTGCTTATATACATTTATAAAAAAAGAAGTACTTAACCTTCTGCCCTTAACCATAAATTTTCAAACAATTGTGCAACTATGCATTATAAAATATGAAAAAGTAGATGCCATCAAAGATAACTTTCTTGAAAAAAAAAAGTTTAATAATATGTGGCTTCACTTTGAATCACATTTTTGTAATTAAAATATGGATCGATTTTTTTATTGGAAAATGACCTTTTCATTAAGGTAAGTCAGGATTGAGTTTCATACATATTTACATATATAACAATTAATTACCCATAAGGATCTTTATTTGTATCTAATAACTCAACATATTTTTTACAGAAATAACTGTATTATGTAAGCCATTTGAAACATATAAAGAGTGCGTATTGCCCCGCGTGCATGTAAATTGGCATTTTTATTTCAATTTCACTTATATGTCATGTTTTGCAACTAAATATGAAGCAGAGATCAATATTAGGTTTCAGCCAGTCAGCCAGACAAATACTGAAAAAAGCCTGGACGCAACAAGTGCGTTATGGTAGTGAATTTTCATAGAAATTATCTGGCACAAAATATTTTATTATAACTTTTTTTCTTGTAACATAGAAATCTAAATTTTGGTGTATAGTTTACTTTTTATATCGTAAATCTACCTACCAAATTTGGTTATCATAGATATTTTATTTTTTAAGATAAAATTTTTTTCAAATGAAAACTCAAAATTTATCCGGAAAACCTCGTCAGATTTTTTCTATTAACGAACTTGTCAAATCCATTTACAAAGGGAAGGTACATGCCAAATTTTATCAAAATCGGCACATTATTCTTTGAGATAAAAATTGTTTTCGAATAAAAACTCAAAATGTTCCCGGAAAACCTTGTCCGATTTACCTGACTAACAAACTTGTCAAAACGATTTACAAAAGGAAGGTACATGCCAAATTTTATTAAAATCGGCCCCTTATTTTTTGAGATAAGAATTTTTTTCGAATGAAAACTCAAAATTTTCCCGGAAAACCCCGTCCGATTTTCCTGACTAACGAACTTATCCAAGCCATTTACAAAAGAAACGCACATGCGAAATTTTATCAAAATCGGCCCATTATTTTTTGAGTTATCGGTGTAATACATACATATACATACACATATATATATATATATATATATATATATATATATATATATATATATATATATATATATATATATATATATATATATATATATATATATATATATATATATATATATATATATATATAAATTGAAACTGCCCCGGATATGGGTTCTAGGGGTCCTATTTCGCGCTCATTTGCAAAAAATTTTCAAAATTCAAAAGTCGGGATCTCCCCATTAGTGAATTTTTTCTACGAAAATTCACTAAAAGCGGTATTCTCGGTCGAATATCCGCTCTATTGTAGTGTCGACTTTACGATCCAAGTGTACTCATCTTTAATTTCATTTGAAATTTATAAATAATAATAATTTTATGATGTCTGTAAATAAACAAATAGGATAAAACAATTAAAAGACAGTCAATGCCTCTCACGCTTTTGCGTATTACGCTGTCTAGCGTTGAATATTAGAATTGTGTAGTGTTTGAAAAATTATCTAAACCTGATTATTATTTATTATTTTTCTCTTTAATTCTTACTCTGCAATCTATTTACTTTATTATATATCTGCACAAGCCTGTAAGTCGTTGGTTGTTTATTTTCTTCTAAGTAATTTCACACTTACCATTATTTGTTATGACAATGTAAATAAAGGTTTTTACTTATTTTTCAGGTTAATAGTAAAAATGACGGGATTTTAGAAATAGTTGTCAAACCATGTGGTGGTGCCATAGACGTTGAGGTATCTTCGAAAGGAGTGCTTGTAGAAAGTACACGCAGCATAAAAAGCTTACAGAAGATATTTATTCAAAATGTTTTAAAAGGAGACAGATACCGAATCAAGATTGTACCTTCAAAAAAAGAAGAAAACGGCAAGGTTTTAAAAGTGCAGGTATCTATTAGTTCAGTTAGGTATTGAATACATAATGTCATAAATTTAATGCTTTTAACTGTGCTCCTATTAAACTTAAGACCTAGAGCAGCGATTCTCAAACTGAAGGGGTACGCCCCCTAGGGGGGCGTGATAAAACTGAAGGGTGGGCGCGAGCATATTGGGGAAAAAGTTTGAAAAAATGTATTATTAAAAAGTGTATTTAATTTAGTCAAGAAAAGAAGCAACATAATACACCTATATAGGATTTTTTTTAATTTACAAAAAAAAAAACAATTCGACACACTTATATAGGACAGTGCTACACAATCTATTTAATAATTAACTTATCAAGAAGACACTAAAAAAATGCAGACAAAAATATGCGGATTTAAATGCGTCAAATTTACAACAAAATGCAAAGATTTCAGAAAAAATGCAAAAATTATGCATCATATTAAGTTTATTTAAAATACTATGGTGTTTTTTTTACTTTTTTCGTTAGAAATTTTTATAAAAATGCAACTTCAAGTGTAGTAAAATTAATTTGGCAATAATAAAACACAATTTGTTAGAAATTACAAGTTTTTTGTTCACAAGTATCATAATTCATAAGATTATAGATAATTAATTTTTAAAAATGAAATAAAATGATTAACAAAACTATAGGAAACAGTATATTAAATATAAATCTTGTCTTACAATAATTATAACTATGATTATACCTGTGAATCCGTGGTCCGTCTTGTATGTCTAGAAGTGGCCATGACAGACCCCTTGGTCCAAGTGTCCCGGTTTATAATCCCTAGTAAATATATTGTATGAAAATATATAGTGTAAACAGCTCAAAAAAAAGAATATCCGTCATATTTAAAACAAACAAAAACACAGTAGTATTGTATGAAAATACACAAAAAGTATCACAAAATGTAAACTAATATCTCTGTTATATATGTATGTATACATGTGTATACATGTATATATTAAAAGAAAAGTAGCATACAGATGGGATCCAAACCAAGAAGCCGGAAAAAATGTGCGAATGGTCTGACGACCGCAGCCATGAAACAAGACAACACAAATAATTATAAAAACAGCTAATTACTTGGTTTTTCAAAGTTTTCGAGAAGGAAATTTTGTCGTTTTTCTTTAAACGTGTGTTTAAAAATAGAGAAACTTGGTTCAACATCAACGAAAGTAATATGAGCATATTTATATTTAGAAATAATGTTTGCTTCTAATACAGGTACACTTATATCATCTTCAAAGTCCCTACAAAAAATATTAAATATTTTTCAAAATTTGCAATCCTGTATTATTTTAAGTCACAGAGTTAAATTTGTTAAGAATTACTGACCCGGTTGCTCCGCAAACTACTAAAGAGACACATGTACTCTCAGATTTTAATAATGTGGAAGATACAAAAGAATAATTGGTTTATATATATATATATATATATATATATATATATATATATATATATATATATATATATATATATATATATATATATATATATATATATATATATATATATATATATAAATTTTCTTTAAGGCTGGATTTTAAAAAAAATTTGGAGTTTATGAGACCCGTGGAAGAGGAATCGTTCAGATCGTTAATAACGCTTTTAATTTAGTCGTAATTGTCAGCATAAAATATAGCTGCATCAAGCCATGTACCCCAACGAATTATAACAGGTTGCGGAGGCAACGAAAGATTTGAAGCGTGTCCTTTGTAAAATTAAATGCATATTGGAGCTTTTAAAAATACTTTTTTAATATAGTTAATAAGATCATTTACTAAAGGCAACTGCTCTCTTATACAATCTGCTAATCTATAAATGCCCTGGGCCAAACAAGTTACATGTAATACGCTGGAATACAAAATGTTTTAATTTTGTCCGGCCTCAAGCATGTAAGATGCGCAATCGGAAAAAGTAAAATGAATTTTTCTGAAGGGACAACATAAGGCAAGGATATGCTTGGGATATTTCAGTGATATTTTTTGTTTTTGTTCTTGTTTTTTGGGGATTGGATACAGGAGCGGAGAATGTATCATGGAGACCTCATTCACAACACCATAGTGTGTGGGATATCGAGTACTGCGGAACTCTTATCCACTAAACTCCGCTCCCTGGAGTACCGGACCTTAATCCATACCTCCGTCGGAAAGATTTCACATAATAACGTTTGGATTTGTATGTTTCCATTATGTTTTTGCTGCGGGCACGTTATGGGTAAATATAAGCTTCGGACGCTTATGCCTATGTGGAAGTTGCTCATCGTAGTCGGTGGTACTACGGAGAAGAGCATTTGGGTAAAAAGCGGCTTTTGCGAACTGAGTGGTGGATAGTTGAGTTATAAACTCAAGTATCGAAGGCATTTCCAGATCAGAGTGAATCTGACTGTTTCGGACAAACCATGGCGCTCCGGTAACTATTCTCAGAATTTTATTCTGGATTATTTCGAAAAGTCTTGATGTGTATCTCGGTCGCAGTGGCCCATGCAGGGGATGCATAGGTCAAGGCTGACCTGATTTTGACTTTGTATACGAGCAGCTTATTGTTCATGGACAATTTGGAATTTCTGTTAGGAAGTAGAAAGAACTTCGTGATGAACATTGTAGCTTTCAGTCGGGCATGTTGGAGTGATATTTAGTACGAAGAGACAGCTAATAAATATGTATATCTGTACCCCAGAATAAAATTGTATTAAGTCACAAAATATAAATTGTTGAGTAGAGCGATTTAAAGAAAATTTTTACACTAAACTAGTAATTATGATTGTGTGTTTCTTGTTATCTCCGTTATTATATTTTTTTCAAAACTGTGACTGATAATGTTTTAATTCTCGGTGTTAAATAATTCATATCAACGTTTTTCAATGAGAATATATATATTTTTTAATCTCAAGTGGACTTAATATAGTTTTATTTTGTACCTAAATTATTTGAGTGGGATTTAGTACGATTTAAATAATAATTCTTGGAGTTAGTATCATTTATGATACTTTATATTTATTATGAAAATATTAAATTAAATCACATTTGAGAACTAAATTCATAATTTGTAGCATGAACTTATTTGCTATGGAAGTGAACACGAATTCCCACAACGTAAAAATATAAAATCACACTGAACTCATTAAAAACTTAACAATGACTCCCTAAAAAATAAAATTACATTTCAGACTTATGGTCAATTATTTTGGAACATAAACCTATTTGGCACAAGAAACGACAATATTTCACGGCTTCCTGAAATATAAAAATTACTCCGCGGTGTTATCGGTATGTTGTAGACCTTTGTAAAAACTATGAAACTCCTTTGAAACCCATTTGAGAAGATTCTGCAAATGTTTATATTTCTTTGTCGAAATTGGATTTAGATCATGTCTCAAAAGCGGAAATTCTGCTGGATATATAACACGTCGTCCTGTTCTTTTCAAGTTAACCTTTTTGAAATCCCCAGAGTCGAAATCAGTTTTATAATAGAGAACACCGATGTCATTTGCGTTAACCTGTTGGTGGACAGCCTTGGAAATGCTAAAATCCTCTCCAGAATTATCCTTTTTGCGATACACAAACGGTGATGTAGAATCGTTGAACAATTGTTTGAAGTCTTTAAAATCTTCCAAGTCCATGCTTAATACCTGAAAAGGATTGTTGATACTGCACATACGAGCCAGCTGTTGCCAATCCCAAGGTGTCATTATTTGGAAACCGACAGTTTTTTCTTCGCTCTCTCAATTAGTGAATGACTTCCGTCCACTTCTAAGTGTGTATGTCTCCTCAATAAGAATTTATGATTTATGGTTTTTAAATTTGGAAATAATTTTAACAACCAAAAGTATGTCACTACCATAATTATATTTCTATTTTGAGAGAGACAATTGTCCGACCAAATTGTTATCTGTTCCAAATTAGGTGATATGTTGTCTAATGCCCACTTCAGTATTCCGGAGGCCATTTCGTTAGCTCCACGACTGGAATTTCCTTCGTCCCACATGATACAAGTGACTCTTTTGTTAGTAGTATTATAAATGGTGTAATTGTATGTCCATAATTTTAAAGAATCAAAACTCTGAGAATTTGTCAATACAGGTGTGGGGAGACATTTTTGTAGATCAACGCATAACATTATCTGCTTTTGTGTGTTCTGAAAGCAATCCTCCTTATCTTTTCTTTTTAATTTGTATATTTTTGAAGCTTCCGCTAAATGTTGCTCGTATTCTGTTTTTATTTTATTGACATCATCTGCATTACTTGTATCACGTAACTTTATCAGGAATAAATCACATTCGTCACATGTGTCGTTATCAGGTGCTTTGAATGAGAGATTGAATTCTGTATTAATTATTTCATCATACAGCCATTCTTTTGCAATCATATTTTCTGGTAAATTATTTTCTTCACATTCAGATTTGTACAAGCTATACATCTTTGACAAATTTAAATGATTACCCAAATATTTTCTTGTAGTTCTTTCTCTAGAATAATAGGACACTTCTGCTGGAAATTTTAAGATATGATCACGTACACTCTGTCTGACGCTATCTGGCACCCTTGCATGGTGTTCGTGCTTACCCCTGTGATCAATGTTAGTAATTCCACCATGTTCCTTTTTAGCAATTGATGTGGAGATGAAAGTTTGTGAAATATTCAGTGTGTTTACAAAGAACAACTCACTCTCGTATCATTGCCGTTGATTTCAAAATAATACTGTCGCGTATGCTGCAGAGCATCAGGACGTGCCCCTGTCTTGGTTCTTTTTCTAGCTACCAGAACTGATTTAACATGCGAAGCTACAAACTGGCGTTTGTGATTTATACCTTTGGTAGTATCCCAAAATTTAGCATTAATATGCTTTCTCAGTTCAAGAGATACTTTCTGAAAACATTTGAAGTGACACGTTTCTTTGTTCTGCAAAAAATTACAGACTTGTAGTATTCTAATGATATAATTTTTAGTACAATCAACAGAAACTAGACAATATTAAGTCAATTATAAATTAATAAAATCAGTGTGTGGACTTGCTACTTCTTATAACAGTATTAACTCCAGACATGAAAATTACTATGGACTTAATACTCACCAAAATGTATTTATCTAGGTAATATACAAAGAAAGCATGGGCGTAAATTTCTTATTTTATATCGACTTTTACCTTAAATTACTAGATAACTACTTAAATATCAATTTCCTACCTTATGGTACACAATATTTTTTATTTTGAGGTTAGAATACTTTACCTTGGTGATATTCAGAGTTATTGGGTGGATTTTATGCTGTTTCCGCTAGATTTAGTGACAATTCCAGTATTCTCCTTGTTCTTGAACCCATATTTGGTTAATAACCTATTACTGTTTGATATACACAAAGAACAAAAGATTTTAACGTATAAGCACATGTACACACACTACATCAACACGTGAGCGGACTTAACACTAAACCAACCGAACAGACCTGGAACCGAGAAAGTATGTCGGACTTAATACTCGATATCTTTACAGCACTAGAATAATAAAGTATTAAGTCCCTTAATACAGTTTTCTTCCAGGCAATTGTGTGACTCAACTCTGTTTCAAGATAGCTAACTCCGTTATTTATTAAGTTAGGACTTGGATGATCATTGCATCTGGAAGAGGACTTAATATTATGTATTTCCCGTTAAAAAAAACATATATTCGCAAAAATGAACTTAATACAGTTTTATTCTGGGATACAGATATTTTCAATAGAAACATAATTTTTAGTTTTAACAGTGGCATGCGTACAGGCACTGGCAGATAGTTTTGAGCAAAAAAAAAGGTACGCCAATAATTTTCTCTCAACTAAAAATTATGTTTGCATTTTCCGTTCAATTTGAAACATAAGAGCTCTCTTGAGTTGTCTTCCTGCGATACGCCGTTTTTGAGTAAAATATTCCAATCGTTATATTGTCCGTAAAAAATAATGTAATGATTGTGCCATAAGATTATCAGTTTTCTTGAATCAGCATTTTATTTATCCTTACATTTTTTCGTGCAGCCCACCCAAAAATCTTAGGCATCAGCCGCCACTGTCCCTGACGTCGGTGATTGGCCATAGTCACGGAAATAGACCGACGTTAAAGAAAATATATGTAAATAAATATGAAATAAAATATAAATACTTCCACACAAACACACACATTTCAAGAAACGAGACAGTTATGACAAATGTTGCTTCTTGTCGCTTCTGTGTAAACGTGTCTTTAGATTTAGTCATCAAAACGGTCTCTCTTGACTCATCTAATGTCGTTTTTCAGCGATTTTTGACAAATTAAGGTAGAATGAGATAGGATTTCATTTTAATTAGAACACTCTATATAGTATGTTTACATTTTGGTTTGCTTGCTGTTTTAGATTTATGCAACTACACGACCTTCACGCAGAAACGTCTTACCATTATTGCCTGACACAACGGTGAAAGAATATAAAGAACTAAGACATTGTGACAGCGTTACCATCGGTTGGTTACCATCTCTTCCACCAAATCCAGCAAACTATTGTGTTATAGCAAAAGAACTCACAATGAAAGGTCTCGAAGATTACAGTGTGCCAAATAAATGTGCTTTGGGAAAAAGACTGAAAAAATCGGCTGACTTTCACTCAGAACAGTGTTTTGAAAGCGGCAACGATAATGGGTGAGTTTAGGAAGACCTTCTGTTAGAACATAGAGCTTTTTGGGGTTATTTTGAAAAGCCACTTTTGCAAGACCTTCCATCGATTGTATTATAATTGTTTTATCATTATCCGCGCCGTTTCAATAAATATGAACCAATCAATCAATCAGGACGCAGCAAATGCGTTGCAGTAGTGAATTTTTATAAGAATTGTACAATGTTATAGATTGTATATTGTTGATTGTATACTGTATATTGTAGATTGTAGGTTGTAGATTGTATATTACAGATTGTAGATTACAGGTTGTAGCCCAGCAAACATAGTTAAAAATCAGATACATAAATGTTACATAGAACTTACTATTTCAATAGCTCAAGTTATGTATCAAATAACATAATTGACATCAGAAATATCAGCTAGATGCTCTCGCATACATGTAACAGATACAGTAAATGGTTATATGTATGATCGATTAATTTTATATTATATATATATATATATATATATATATATATATATATATATATATATATATATATATATATATATATATATATATATATATATATATATATATATATATATATATATATCGAATGACAGGTACAACCCCCAATTTTTTAAAGGGGAAGTATAGCCTTGTGATATGTCGTTTGAAAGGTCTGTTCATTCTCTATTCAAAAATGTTATCGTTTTCAAGTTTATTGCAACAGTTAAGATAGAATAAAATAAAATCATGTGTTTACCGAAATTCGCTACAATACAACAAAAAACTAAAATGTAATGCAAAATGAAATAAAATGTAAAACACTAAAAAGAACTATGAATGTCAATGAAGTATATGTTCAAAATGTTCACCGAGAGCTTCTTAGCAACACCCTAATCTTAAATAAAACTGTCTTCTAACATTATTTAACATATCAGGCGTGATCGACCTAATCGCAAGCGTTATTCGTTCTTTTAAGTCATTTATGTCAAAAGGTTTAGTTTTGTACACAATGCTCTTCACATATCCCTATAAGAAAAATCTAATAAGGTAAGATCAGGGGATCGCATTGGCCATTCTATCGATCCTCGCCTCTCTAACCACCGATTGGGAAATATTGCATCGAGGTACTGCCGGACATTGAGTTGGTAATGTGGTGGTGCTCCATCCTGATGAAACCATATCGTATTCATTGGAAGTTGAGGGTTTCCTGGATCAGGATCTAAATTTGCTAAAGTTGGAATGATATTATTTTGAAGTAGTGTCAAATAATTATCGCCATTCAAATTACCCTCAATGAAAACGGGACCAATGATATCCTTTCCAACAATGCCTGCCCAAACATTAACCTTCTGAGAGTATTACGTGTGTTCTTCTCTCATCCAGTGAGGATTTGTCGTTGCCCAGTAACTTAAAATTTGGCATGTACTACTAGTCTCTATAATGTCTATAGGACAACTTGTGTTTAGAGTTTCACTAAAATAACTTTGTTATTTTCTAAGATGCGGAATCTTTTTGGAAGAACGCGCAAAATTTTTCTAAAAAGGCTGGTGTGATCGGGCTGACTAAGGAACTTATCAACGCTATTTGCAAAAGTAAGGTATTTGCTAAATTTATAACCTTCCCTTCGTTATTTCCTTGGATGAGTTCGTTAACCAACCCTATCAAAACAAATTCGTATTATTTCCTTATTTTTCGTCGTTTAAAATATTTTTATGAAAATTCTTTACCATAACACACTTGCTGCCCTCAGACTTTTATTTATTTATAGGCTTAAAAATTAGAAATAGGAGGTTGTGGATTGTTTTTAAATTAATGCTTTTCTTAATTACTTTTTGTTTGTTTACAGGCGCGTCATTACACACAGAATATCCCATCTCGAGGCAGACCATAATTATCTAATTCAAGTTACACTCAGAAAGCCAAGAAGCATGACTTTGTCTTACGATTGGTTGCATGTCCACACAAAGCCCAAGTGTAAAACCTGAAAGTTTGTAAACTTTAAAAAATTGTTTTTTCTATAAAAAAAATTGTTATGTAAATATTTTCCGTATTGATACGTAAGGTACACCGGGGTAAGTGGCACCCAAGAAATGTCAGATAAAGTTTATTCTCCTCTAGAAACATATTTTTTTAAGACTGCTGGTTATGAGTACAGTAGATGGTATGTGTGACCTTGCTGTATAAGTTAATGTAAGTAGACAATTTTCAATAGGCAAAGAGAGAAACTTAACTAAAAGTCATTGGGTTCCACTTACCCTGCAATATGGAGCAGGTGGAACCTAGATCTGAATAACTTATAAAACTGTTCATAAAATGCAACGGGGCAAGTGTAAATAAATGGAGGCATTTCAGAATGTATGAGATTTAATTATTCAAAAAATTAATTAAATTTTTAGCGGAGATTGTACATATCTAGGTAAATAGAAAATAAAATCAGTGTCTTTAGTCTCTTTGTCTAAGCATTTAATCTGGTTGGTTCCGACAAAAAATAAATTCAATTTGAATTTTGGAAGCTACCGAAATATCTAGCACTTGAGGGAAGTAGAATTTATTTTGAGACTTTACGCTCTTTCGGAGATAATTCACTTCAACCTCTTGATCAAAGCAATTTAAGGCTTTGGCCACGAAATAAAGATTCATATCCCCCACTACAATTGGGAATTTAATCAGGATGCAATTGTCTGGTTGGACCTTTTGATGAATTTGCTCCTCAATAGAAAGAGGGGAGGGTATTGCCTATTTGAAATCATCGTCAGAATCTGACTACTCAATTGGGAAACCATACTGCTCATCTTCGCCTGTGTCTGAAGAGTCCTGAGGAAGATTGTTCATTACCTTTCTGCTTTTTGTGTGCTAATTTGTCTATCTCTTACTTCTTGCTTTCTTTCAATTTATGCGTGACATCTGAAGACGTTATAGCTCCGGGGCCGCTCCGTTTATGTTGACCGACTGACGGAGTTTGCTTAATATGCTCAGAAGGGTTGTTTAGAAAGATGGTTTACCTCTCATAGATGCCCCTGCTTCCTCTTGAGCATTGTTCACAGTTGTCGCCGGATGCATGGACTGTTGTAGTTGTATCTGATGTCTTTGGATTGTGTGCAGTGCTTTCTAAACATCCAGGATTCAAAACGATGTTGTCACTTAATTGAATAAGTGATGGATTTGGCAAGGATGAATTTTCAACGAGAGAAATTTGAAATCTGTTTAGTGCCGCAGGTTCATTTTTTTTTTTTTTTGGAAGGATGATTTCACAAAACTGGAAATCCCTGCCTTACAAAACCCGTTCTTAATAGTTTCACGCCTTCCCATAATTGAGAAATTATTAATGAAAACATGGATCTGGGGAACCTAATGCCATAGTTTTTTCTTTGCCTATTAATTATGGCCTCATCACATTGCACGTTTAAAGGCTTAATTACTCATAAATTCATTGCTTCATTTAATTTCTCTTTAGTGCCTATAAACTGCAGGTGCCCTTTTCTTGGTATAATACCGAACCATTATCACAGTGATGTCAAAGAAAAGAAATTGGGCGAGTTTTGAATCACTGAAAGTATTTACTGTAGTAATTAAGCAAACACATTGTAGAACAAATAGTCGGGGTAAGTGGAACCTAGTTTCCACTTGCCCCTTTCTTGAGCGTTTTACTTATAACAGGACCCCCCCCCTTAAAGCATGGGGTAAGTGGATCCTATCGATTTACCGTTAACAAGTCCAAAAAACGTTATTTTCTCCTTTGAAATAATATTATTGTACATAGTTTAAGTACTTACCACCAGAAAAGATATGGTGATTCTTTTATTGCAAATTCAAACAGTGAAGTACTACCACCATGTGATACTCGATTGCCAGTGGGAATAAACAGGTTAAACACGTGAATTAACCTGTGTAGTGACAGAAATCCCAACTTTTCTTACATTCATTGCGTGAGCCGATGTGGTTTACGTAATTCTCTCATACATGGCGCTCATAACACTATTTTAAGTTATTTTATTCTCGTGGGTTCCACTTACCCCGTATTTCCACTTGCCTCAGTGTACCTTATATCTAATGTGCTTGAGAGGCTTTACAAATTTTTGTTAAATTGTGTGCCAAACATTGTATCTTAAGTTAATTTTATAAGAATTAGTGTCTTAATAGTAGTATGTATGTGATCGATCTGGTCAGGTTATGATTAATGAGATAGGACTAATTATAAATTCATCCATTTATATAAGAGTCATAGTAGCTTTATGTTGTAACTTTGCAACGTCAAATGAATTAGATTGTATCGACCTAATCAAGGGCGATGCATGGTATAAAAATTGAGAAACTTCAGCCATGCGAACAAAAAAAATTTTGTGGTCTGCAAGTAACCCCGTGTTTGGCAGTTACTTGCTATGTGAAAAAGCGATGGAAAAGTGGTCACAAATTACTCACTAAAGCCTACCGGGTTCATGTTACCCCGTAGTCGTGTAAAGAAACCCCTTTTAAAAAAAGGCCATTTATTAAAATACATGGCCTTCAAAACCGATTAAAATATCAATATTTTTACCCCAGTCAAAAACACGACTGAGGGTTAGCTGAGTACAAATATATAGCGATAGCTAACTGCAGGCGTAGTGGTGTACTGGAAAAGGTGCCTGTGTCATAGCAAGCAAATAATAGAGAAATTGTGAACTTACCGCACCAGTCCAGTAAAGAGTTTTAAATGTAAATAATTCAGCAAACACAAGGAAGCAAAGGGTAAAAATAGTGTCAACTTGTATGTAAGATGCCAAACTCTATCTATCAGTAGTCGATTTATCTAAAACTATCCGTGATGTGAACCATCAATTAACTTTTTATCTTGTATATATATTTTGAAGTTACTTGCTCTCTAAATTCCCAGTCCGTATTTAGGATTATCTTAATAAATATCATAATGAGTAGAACGAATCAAGATGGCTTATCGTTTTAAATGATTTGTGTTTTTTGCGAGTAAGACACTAGTTTAAATTCAGAAAGAAATGAAATTCATTTAATGGTAGAAGAAAATTGTTAATTTGGTATGTCAAAATTCATGTAATTAATGTTATTTTGAAAATGTTGGTTATAATGTTTTAATACAACCTGTCAAAATTGTACCTTGGACAAGCACAAGTTTGAAAATTATTTGTCATGATGTCGTGTATAATTACCAATAAACACTATTATCAGTTGTAGCCCAGGCTAGAAATATACATTATATATACGAGATTCATTCAATGAATATTTACTTACCATGTTTATATCACAAATTAGCAAAACAAGACGTTATTCTACTATTATTCATAATAAACTGTTGACATTCGCTAATTGGTGACTGACATTGACACTCACATAGCTATAGAATGCAAACTCAAATGATAGCGGCACAGAGGTGACGAATCGTATAAAGTAGAATTTATTATATTATTTTAGCTATCATGATGAATGTATATTTCAAAATTTATTAGCATCAACCCCAGTTATTCGATGGATTTAATTTTTCAATGAACCTTCATTTGTCATCAATAACTAGGAATATGTGTTATGGCCGATGATTTACATTCTAATATTATTTCATTATATCTGACAACCCGGCTCATTATATTCTCAATGACTATTGTATCCTTGGTAGATTTTGAATTTATATACTCAAAGTAAAAGACATTCACACTCTAACCATCCTTGCCAACGTTAAGTGTGCGAAATGCCTTATTGAATTTAAACTGAGGTCGTACATTGTGTGTTTTTACAAATTTTGATTTTTATTTTATTTTTGGATATCTTCATTTCTCGTGGAACATTTTATTTGAACAGCTGTGATGTTTTCTATTTACGTATAAATTTTTATTTGAATCAATTTGATACCACAAAATATATGTCGTTTTAAAAATTTTCTTAACATTTTTAAGCAAAATTGGACCTACAGCGCTTATCTACGAACTCGTTTAAGCCATTAGCACAATCAAGGTAATCTTCAAATATGATCGAAATAATCGTTTAAGTATTTTTTGTGTGATCCGTTGGATACATGTTGTTACGTTCCATGGGGTTCTGGATTTGTTACTAACACACTTTATAACCGACATCTGACCATAGAAGTAACAAAGTCCATAAACTTAATTCTCATAGACAAATGTGGCAATATATATATATATATATATATATATATATATATATATATATATATATATATATATATATATATATATATATTGCTTCAAATGAGCGTGAATTTGGGCCTCTAGAACCCATATGCAAGGTCCGTTTCAATTTTTATATGTTATATATATATATATATATATATATATATATATATATATATATATATATATATATATATATATATATATATATATATATATATATATAACATATAAAAATTGCAATGGACCTTGCATTTGGGTTCTAGAGGCCCAAATTCACGCTTATTTGAAGCAATTTTCCCAAAATCTTACGAGCTATACCCCTTTTGTTTTCAATAGGAACATTCACAAAAAGCACGGCTGAAAATTATACAAAGTTTGTACTTACATTACTTGTTAGAGAAATAAAAGTTTATTGGTTTGGCAATTTTCTTAGTTAGGCCCTAGAAGCTTGGACATTATGCGCTATAGTTTTAGTACTTTCTTTTACTTATTGTTTTATTTACTGATATTTTATTGGTTTTAGATGTTTTGTAAAAATAAATTTTCGTAATCTCTTACATTAGTAAAAGAATAATTTTTTTTTAAAGCCATGTACTATTTTTAATTTTTTATAGTTATAAATGCAAATGTGTTTGTTATTAGATCCAATTTCTAAAATCCGAGCTTCATATTCTACAAATTTTTGTACCTACATTTTCTGTTAGAAGAATAAAATTTCACTGGTTTGAAAATCTTGTTAGGGTCAAGAAGCCTGGATTCTAGGCGCTTTAGTTTTAGTATTTTATTTTTCATTAATTGTTTTATTTAGTAGTATTTTATTGATTTGTTTTTTGATGTTTTGTAAACATAAATTTTCGTAATCTCTTACATTAGTAAAAGAATAAATGTTTTTTTTTTAAAGCCACGTAGTATTTTTTATTTTTTATAGTTATAAATGCAAATGTGTTTGTTATTAGATTCAATTTATAAAAGCAGAGCTTCATATTCTACAAATTTTTGTACTTACATTTTCTGTTAGAAGAATAAAATTTTACTGGTTTGAAAATCTTGTTAGGGTCCAGAAGCCTGGATTCTAGGCGCTTTAGTTTTAGTATTTTATTTTTCATTAATTGTTTTATTTAGTGATATTTTATTGATTTCCGATGTTTTGTACAAATCTTTTACACTAGTAACAGAATAAATGTTTTTGAAAAAGTCTTGTAGTATTATTTATTCTCAATAATTAAAAATGCAAATGTGTTTGTACAAGATTCAATCTGTAAAAGCAGAGCTGAAAATTGTAGAAAATTTGTAATTACATTTTTTGTTGGCGAAATAAAAAATTCTGGACGCAGCAAGTGCGTTATGGTAGTGAATTTTCATAAAAAGGTTTTAATAGCAAATATGTGTGTTTTTTTAAAGAAAGCGGGCAACAAATTTGATTACAAGTATAACATATATAGTAAAAACAATGTGCCGCGTTTCATCAAAATAACTTTATTATTTGAAAATGTACAAAAATTTCCGAAACTAAACTTAAAGTGTTCCCGAAAAAAATTCGTTTCTTGGTCAACCTTATAGTATTTCTCGGAAATACTTTAAGTTTATTTTCGGAACATGTTTGCACATTTTCAGACAATAAATTAGTTTGATAAAATATTAAACATTGTTTCTACTAACCAATAGGTTATTCCGGTAACCAAATTGATGTCTGCTTGTATTAAAAAGACATATTTGCTATTAAAAACATTTTTATAAAAATTCACTACCATAAC
The DNA here is from genome assembly GCA_964006375.1 of Tillus elongatus. Taxonomy (NCBI): domain Eukaryota; kingdom Metazoa; phylum Arthropoda; class Insecta; order Coleoptera; family Cleridae; genus Tillus; species Tillus elongatus. The sequence goes on along the minus strand of OZ023268.1, from coordinate 27,043,637 downwards.
GCACTTTCTGCGTCCAAACTTTTGAATTTTGAAAAATTTCCTGAAATGAACGCAAACCAGGCCCCCTAGAACCCATATCCAGGGTCAGTTTCAATATATATATATATATATATATATATATATATATATATATATATATATATATATATATATATATATATATATATATATATATATATATATATATATATATATATATATATATATATATATATATATACAGGCTGTTTCAAAAAACATGCACCATCGCTCGTGGGGCAATTCCTTACTGAAAAATAAGAAAAAAAGTTCCTGTGCACATGGGCCCGGAAACGCATAGTTTCCAATATACAGGGAGTTGAATTTTTTTATTTTATTTTTTATAAATAATTTCAAAACCACTAGATTGATTTTAATGAAACTTGGAACTTGAAAGTGTATTATGAAAGTGCATATTTTCAAGTGAAAATCTGCTTACAACTGCGTCGGTGGCGTGCGAACGGGGTAACTGTAAAAATTCATTTGGGGAAAAAATATGTGCGCCACTGTCTTTTTCCAATTTTGATACATCAGTTATGAAGCTTATTACATAAGCCACAAAAGCTGCCTCTTGGTATTTTTTCGTTCAGGACATCCCCTAGGAGATATGATTAATTTTATAAAAAGGGGCAAAATACCGATTCGTTGGAGTAATGAAAACAGTAATCGTAAAGTGCCATGAAACTATAATTTTTGACAGTTCTCTAAATTCTACAATTTTGAAGTGCTTTGTAGGCGTCAAAAGAGTTTTCGTGCTATTCTTTAAATTTTGATACGGTGCAGTATTTTCGTTTTTAGTTATTTGTTGATACTGAGCTGCTCATTAATATTATTTCCTCCTCTCAAGATGGTTTTCATTAAGTACACTTCAGCGGATTTGACTGATATGTTGTTAATTTATGGACAAACAAATCAAAATGCTAGACAAGCTGTGCGAGTTTATCAGGAAACTTATCCGCAAAGAAGAATTCCCGACAAAAATAATTTCCCACGTATTGTAAGACATTTGAGAGAAACTGGTTCTTTAAAACCTTTAAAAACTGACTCTGGACGCAGAAGATACCGCCGAACTGTACGAGTTGAAGAGGCAATATTAAATAGAGTTGAACGTGATCCTAGTACAAGTACGAGAATTATTGCCACCGAACTGGGTAATATTTCGGCATCATCAGTTCACAGAACTCTGAAAGATCAAAGTTTATATCCCTATCATTTTACACGTGTCCAGGAACTTCTACCTAGAGACTTTCAACCAAGGGTAATGTTTTGTCAGTGGTTCTTAAACAAACTTAGGCACGACCAACATTTTTCTAAACGTGTACTATTTACTGATGAGGCGTCATTTACGCGAAAAGGTATCGTAAATTTTCACAATTTACATACATGGGCCGATGAAAACCCACACTCTCTAAGAGTTGCAAATTCGCAGTATCAATTTTCCATCAATATTTGGGCTGCTATTATTGAAAATCACATAATTGGTCCTGTTGTTCTACCGAATCGTCTTGACCATGAATCATATTTAAACTGTTTACAAAATGATTTGCCGTTGTTACTACCGCTTTTTATGAGAAATGGTACAATGTGGTTCCAGCATGATGGTGCGCCCGCACATTTTGCAGCAGTTGTAAGAACATATTTAGCCAACACATACGGTCACCGATGGATTGGTCGTGGAGGTCCGGTGTCGTGGCCACCTCGATCTCCGGACCTGAATCCTCTCGATTTTTATTTGTGGGGTCATTTAAAAGAAATAGTTTATAAAACACCAGTAAATACACGAGAAGAATTGTTGGAAAGAATAGAATATGCATTTGACAGCATTAGAGAAGATCAAAATATTTGCAGAAGAGTAAGAAGATCTTTGCGCAAAAGGTTAAATAATTGTAACGACGCTAATGGTGGTCACTTTCAACATTTTCTTTAGCTTTGTTATTAAAGTCAATTGAGTAATGTACAAAAAACAAGAGTTTGGAAAAATCATGGTGTCTTTACGATTACTTTTTTCATTTTTTATTTTAATTTTTTATTTATCATTTTTTATCAATGTTTGTAATATTCATTTTAATGTTTATCACCAATAAGTTTTACGTAGGTTAGTTATTTTCACGTTTATTGCTGTAATGTTTACTGTATGTTTTGTTTTTCATAATCTTATGGTTGCAGTAAACATATATTATTATTATTATTGTTATTATTACGCCGACTAATCGGTACTTTGCCCCTTTTTATAAAATTAATCATATCTCCTAGGGGATACCCTGAACGAAAAAATACCGAGAGGTAACTTTTGTGGCTTATGTAATAATCTTCATAACTGATGTATCAAAATTGGAAAAAGACAGTGGCGCACATATTTTTCCCCAAATGAATTTTTACAGTTACCCCGTACGCACGCCACTGACGCAGTTGTAAGCAGATTTTCACTTGCAAATATGCACTTTCATAATACACTTTCAAGTTTCAAGTTTCATTAAAACCAATCCAGTGGTTTTGAAATTATTTATAAAAAATTTTAAAAAAATTAAAATTCAACTCCCTGTATATTGGAAACTATGTGTTTCCGGGCCCATGTGCACAGGAACTTTTTTTCTTATTTTTTAGTAAGGAATTGCCCCACGAGCGATGGTTCATGTTTTTTAAAACAGCCTGTATATATATATATATATATATATATATATATATATATATATATATATATATATATATATATATATATATATATATATATATATCACACCGATAAGTCAAAAAATCATATGGCGATTTTGATCAAATTTTCTGACAACCTTCCATAGGCAATCTGCTTGGATAAGTTCGTTAGCCAGGAAATTGGCCCTGGTCTTCCAGAAAAATTTTGTGTTTTCTTTCAGAAAAAATGATATCTCCGGAAATAACAAAGTAAGGGCAACCAAATTTGGTGAACGTGTTTCCATTATAAAGTGTGCACCACGCGACAAAATTTAGGTCTGTAAGTTTAAAGACAAGCTAGTTGTGGGCATCTAAAAACATTGCGGTTTTCCTCAAAACGTCATTCACGATTTGAAACGTCAAAATTGGCAATATTTAGGCAAAGAACCTGAAACAAATACGGATTGTGTAAAGAAAATGTCGCAACGAGAGTGGAAATCGTCAAGTTTCAGCTTGAACCGTCATTGTCCTTCATTTTACTAAAATGTTTCCAGATATTTCATTTCAAATAGATGTTTTCTGATGCTTTGGCGGTGGCTTTAGTGAAGTTTGTGGTTTAACGTTCTATAATTTTTAGCTAATTTTCGTAGAAAAATTCGTTATTGGGGAGACCGCGACTTTTGAATTTTAAAAATATTTCTGCAAATAAGCGCAAATAAGGCCGCCTAGAATCCATACCCAGGTTTAGTTTAAATTTTTATCTGTTTACATATATTCAGGGTGACGCATTTCTACGGGAAATCTCAATATAATTGTTATTATACAAGATACAAGAAAAAGTTGTGTACGTTAATTATAGAGGTCATGAGCTGCATCTTTTACAATTATGTTGACAATCACAGAATGGCCGATAAGTCGCTGGTGATACAAGTTTTTTTTCAAACAACATTATGTTATTGTATTTTAGCATTTTTTATCGAAATATGATGCATATTTAAGAAAAAACAAATCGAGGCGCAGTGAGTGCGTTTTGGTAGCGAATTTTCATTAAATGCATCCAATTTTAATAACTCAATTTGCCCAAGGTTTGTTGGCTAGGAAACCAGTTTTCTCGGAAACAGTTTAAGTTTATTTTCTGAAAATCTTTCCACATTTTCAAACAATAAAGTATTTTGATTAAATGTGGTTCAATGTTTCTACTATATAGGTTATACCGGAACCAGATTGATGCCTGCTTGCATTAGAGAGATATATTTGCTATCAAAAATATTTTTATGAAAACTCAGCTCCATAACGCACTTTCTGCGTTCAGACTTTTTTATATAATTATATTAAGTTAATGATAAAGCAGTCAAATTTACATGGGACTCTAATGACTGAAAAAGTTTAGATACAAAAAAAAACGTTGTTACTGATTCCAACTCAATTCTCATAAGCAACCTATAAAAATGTAATTTATTGTTGTCTGTTATAATTGCCATTGATAATATTCTTATCTGAAACAATCATCGTTTGGCTGCAATCGTGATTCAAACAAACTGTTTATTATATTATCGTATCAGAAAAAACATATAATGTAGTTATAAAACATGGTGACTCCATACGGTAAGTTCGCGCATGAATAACATCACCACCAAATTAATAAAATGATATTTTGAATCAGTTACACCTTGTATAACTAGCTATTCATTGATAAGCAAATCAAGTTGATGCAATTTTCCTAAATTTGAAGTATTGTTTTTACAATACAAGCCGTTCCCTAATGACGTGCTAATGATTCTTTAGTTTGTTGTATAAAAAAAACTTGCAACAACTTAAATTATAAATAAAACTCTGGACGCAGCAAGTGCGTTATGGTAGTGAATTTTCATAAAACTATTTTTTAATAGCAATAATGTGTTTTTTTAAGAAAGCAGGCATCACATTTGGTTACCAGTAAAATCTATATAGTAAAAACAATGTGCCATGTTTCATCAAAATAACTTTATTGTTTGAAAATGTAAAAAAAAAATCCGAAAGTAAATTTAAAGTGTTCCCGAAAAAACTCGTTTTTTGGTCAACCTTATAGGTTAATAGCAAATTGAACTATTCAAATATTAAGCATTTGATCAAATTTCGCTACCATAACGCACTTACTGCGTCCAGAATTTTTGTTCTTACAAACATGCATTATATTTCGATGGAAAATGCAAAAATGCAATAACATAAGGCGTGTTTGATTAAAAAAAAAGAAAATTTGTATCACCAACGACTTATGGGCCACCCTGTGATTGTAGAAATAATTTTTTAAGATGTAGCTCAAGACACCCTATAATTAATATATACAAATTTTTTTCATATCTTGTGTAATACCAGATATATTGAGCTTTATTAATTTTTTTTAACGAAAATTCTACAAAAATTATATACCATTAACGATAAACTCTATAGCTAAGACTAGTGACAAGCGTCAGAGAAAGGGTCTATTTGAAATGAATTTTCTGGAAACATTTTATTAAAATGAAGGACAATGACGGTTGAAACTAAGACTTCAGGGTTTGTAAAACATTCTTCTTGAGAGATTTTATTTCCATAGCCCGTATTAGATACAAGTTCTTTTCCTAAATGTTGCCAATTTTGACGTTTAAATCGCAACTTTGACGTTTTGTGAAAAACCCCAATTTATTTTTGTTTAAATGCCTATAACTTTTTTGTCTTTTGACCTACAGAGCTAAATTTTGGTGGGTAGGTTGCCTGTAATGTTATAAACCCGCGTATAAAATTTGGTTGCCCTTACTTTGTTAATTTTGGAGATATAAATTTTTTTCGAAAGAAAACACAAAATTTTCTGGGAAAACCCTGTCGGATTTTCCTGGATAACGAACATATCCAAGCCACTTGCAAAACGAAGGTACTCACCAATTTTGACGTTTAAAATCGCGATTTTGACGTTTTGAGGAGAACCCAAATTTATTTTTCTTTGAATGCCTGTAACTTTTTGTCCTTTAACCTACGGAGCTAAATTTTGGCACGTAACTTGCCAATATTGATATAAACCCGCGTATGAAATTTGGTTGCCCTTACTTTGTTAATTTTGAAAATATTAAAAAAAAACGATTTTTTTCGAAATAAAACACAAAATTTTCCGGGAAAACCTCGGCGGATTTTCCTGGCTAACGAACTTATCCAAGCCATTTGCGAAAGGAAGGCACTCACCAAGTTTTATCAAAATCGGTCCATTATTTTTTAAGTTATAGGTGTGACACATAAATATATAAATATATATATATATATATATATATATATATATATATATATATATATATATATATATATATATATATATATAAACATATAAAGTCTGAAACTGACCTCGGATTTGGGTTCCGGGGGTCCTAAATAGCGCTCATTTGAAGAAATTTTTTCAAAATTCGAAAGTCGAGATCTCCTCATTAGTGAATTTTTTTTAAGAAAATTCACTAAAATGTTTAATTTGTTTGTATGAATCGTGGTTTTCAGTAAATTTTCGTAAAACAACTCACTAATGAGATTTAGAATTTTGAATTTTGAATTGTGAAAAAATATCTTCAAATGAGCGCAAACTAGGACCCCTAAAACCCATATCCGGGGTCAGTTTCAATGTTTATACTTATATATATATATATATATATATATATATATATATATATATATATATATATATATATATATATATATTGTGAGGGGTCAAATCGGGATAAGGTTATCTTTCCCTAATATGGGGAGGTTTCCACGGGATAACTTTATCAATACGGCTTTATTACGGGATTTGCTCGCCAGCAGCGAGGGTTTAAAGGAAGTCGCTGCGCTCCCTCAGGACTATATCTCTGTACTCTGTTGCTATTTACAGCTACCCGGACCCGCGGTAAACTTTCGTGAAGACAGGGTTTACCTAAGTCCTCAGGCGAAGTCCCTCAGAACTCCTTAATTATGGCCTGTGTATTAGAGATCATATTGTTGCGTATTAGGTTGGGGTGGATTGGTTGGGAAGAGTTGCATGAAACACCGTATAAAACAAATAATCTATTTACAAAAGTATTGGTGGCGAACTATTTACAAAATATGTACAAAGAAATATTTACACAAGGGGTTCTCCCGAAATACCACACGTTTAAAGTTACTTATTGGATAACAAATTAATTTATTAGAGACCAGAGGTAGAAACCGAAATTTTCGCGAATCATACGGGCGGTATCACGAAGAGGGGTTGTGAATTCTAAGCCTGTAAGCGGGCAGAAGCGTTCCGGGATCGCCAAAGCAAGGCACCGGGCAGATGGTCGATTTAAGCAGGCATGCAATATGTGAATTAAAAGCCAACACTAGGTGCAATATCAAGATTAGCTAACGGCTTGTTCTAATTTCTACTATCACTAATTAATTACGGACCCTCAAGCATGCGATGCAGTCATACAGACCCTCTACGACCTGGTAAAGTGTCTCCCAAGGGAGGTAGAAATTTCCCCTCGACAAAATAAAGAAAGTCCTCCCTATCAAGTTGAAAAAAACAAAGCCTCCAAACAGTGCCGTCAGGACGGCTGGAACACTGGGTATCGCCAGACTGTTTCGATCCCCAGTAAGGGTGGAGACCTACTGCAGCCCAAAATATCCCAGCTGTCGTCCAGATCAAGGACCACGAGGGCTGCGCCACGGGAGACCACTTTGGGTGACTTGATCGTAACTAGACCGCCACCGGGTTCAAATCAACTTGCAGTCAGCCGCTTTGCTAGTGCCCTCGCACTCTCGGGAAGACTTCAGCTTGGGAACGCAACCCCAGTTACTCCGAAGCTCGCTAAGCGCCCTGCTCCCCCAAGCATTGCTCACCACAACCCCGAACGTCCGGGAGGTCGAGTCTCGCCGGGCTGTTTCGATTACGAACCCTGTTGGAAATCTATCGCAGCCCAAAGTACCCTTACTGCAGTCGGTCACCGAAACCGTAGGGGCTGCTCCACGGGAGACCACTTTGGGTGATTTGATCGTGACTAGACCGCCACCGGGTTCAAATCAATTCGCAGTCAGCCGCATTGCTAGTGCCTCCACGCTCCCGGGAAGACCGCAGCTTGTGAATGCGAGCCCCGGCTCCCCCAGGTCGCTCAGCTGACACCGACAGAAGTGAACGATGGACTTATTTATGTGAAGCTCCGTTGCGGTCGTCTCTCTGAAATAAAACCACTGAGAAACAAAACAACATTCAAAACCTTTTCCACACCTGGACTTTTAACGTCACCTCTGGAGAAGGCCACCAAGAGCGTCAAGGTGCCCGCCGACAGAGAGAGAGACACCGATCCGTGAAAAACCCCTTTCATACAGGCCCTATGCTGCCGTACAGCTATGGAGACAGCGACCTACCTAAACGAAGCGGAAATGAGCGGCCTGCTGAAGACGGCGTTCTCCACTTGCCACAGCTGCTAACTCTACTAAGCTGGTGCACCTAACGAATCGCTGCTTACTCCTCTCCCACGGCCGGCCTATGCTGAATTCTCTACTGAAACACACAATAAAACCAAACACCAAGACTCGAGACGCGGACGGTGGCTGCTTCCTCTCCGTGACTGGCTCTGCGCTCGCTGAAAAAGACCTAAATTGTTCAGCGCGTCACGGCGGACCTGCTGGCTCTCGCTGCAGTCCCGCACGGTTCACCATTTCTGCGCTGCGAGGTGCGCGTAGTTCGATGCAGTGGGCCAGCCCATCTGTCCCCGCTTTCATCACTTCGCATACCGAAGTCCCCGCTTGGGTGATCACATCAGCACCATGCCTGCCTCTCCACCGGCCGCCTCGACGCGCTCTCGAAACTATATTTTATTAAATATTTGCGAATGTTTTAATAACAAAATTAAATTAAATGCAGATGGGATGGATCTATTCCCCTGTCAACTAATTAGATTATCTAATGACGATTAAGTCACTTCGTGATATATATATATATATATATATATATATATATATATATATATATATATATATATATATATATATATATATATATATATATATATATATATGCATCACATTATTAACTCGAAAAATAATGAGCGAAATTTGATCAAATTTGGTGAGTACCTTTCTTTTGTAAATGGATTGGATAAGTTCGTTAGCTACGAAAATCGGACAACGTTTCCCGGAAAAATTTTGGATTTTCTTTCTAAAAAAATTCATATTTCCAAAAATTAAATAGCTATGGTTACCAAATTTGGTAGGCGGGTTTCTGTCATAAAAGGTATTCTTTCTACCAAAAGTCAGATCTATAGGTTAAAAAACAAAGAAATTACAAGCCTCTGATTAGAAAAAAGTTAAAACGTCAAAATTGATAATTCTGGTAGGTAGTCGTACATTAGTACGCATTAGCGATTTATGAGTTGAAAATACGGCGTGAAATGACTAACAAGCTCCTAGATCTGTGCATCAGCCGTCATTTTCCTTGATTGCGTTAAAATATGGGAAAAAATCAATTTTAAACAAAAATTGTAAAGTGTAAATAATTAAGACGTTATAAAATTAATACACAAGAGTATATACCTGTTAGTACATAAATCTGTCATGTCGAGAATGGCCGAGATGTAAAGGAAGGAGTTTGATTTAATAATGGACTCCTATAGCACGCGTTCTAATCTTAGTTAGTGACTTCACTTTTTTTAATTTTTTTAGTCTTATTTCATTTTACCGGTATCTGATTAGATTGTGTAATTCCGATTAATTTTTTAGGGAGTTTTTGTATGACAAATTCAATTAGGACGAGATGAAAACTTTTAACACTTAATACAATTTGAATAGCACATCTGGTTGTTTGGTAATTGCCCTAACTTAGTGGAAACGTTCCATACTTAATGCAGCCGTAGACTTTTCCCATGGCTTCACAAGTGCTTGTTCTTTTCTGCAACCGATTTCAATTTGAACTCGACGTAGCAACTGCGTAATGGTAGCGAATTTTCATTAAAGTTTCAAATTTCAATTCCACAATTTGCTTTCAGATGAAATGTTGCTTCATCTGACAAAACGATTTCATTCACAAAGTTAGGCCAAGCTTGAGTAAGTTCTGTCGTTAATTCAGAAAAATTTAGTCTGCGATCTGGGTCATCCTCGGTCAAGTCATGAACGACATGCATTTTAAACGATTTAATTTTTTCAGACTTCAGAATTTTGTGAGCAGGCTTTTAGGATATGTCATGAATCTGACCCAATTCTGTTGTAGATACATGAGGATTTTCTTGGACTGATAATAGAACATTTAACCTTGTGTCTTCACCACTTAGTGTTATTGGACGTGCACTTCTTGACAAATCCCTTACTTGGCGAAATTCCTCAAACTTTTTAACAACTCGATGCACCGTACCTTTACTAATTTGCCTATCCGAATGAACAGTATTAAATAAAGTGCGAACTTCATCCAACGACCGTTGACGATCACCATATCCGTACATCATCAAGATATCAATGCGCTCAGTTTCTGTCAGTTTCACTGCCATTTTCAAAATTACACAAGAAAAAGCAAAACAACGACAACAATTGACAGGTGACAATGTCAGTGCAGCACCCGAAATTTTTGCTTTATTGACACCAGTACATTTAAATATACAGTGAGGACTTCAAGTCCCCCCCCCCTCTAATTTCTGAACCGTCCGGTATATTGTAATGAAATTTGGAACTATGATATATGAGAAAGGCCTGCATTTTTTGACATATCAATGACAACTTTAAATGTCAAGGTGACTGCTGCGCGCGCTTTCGGAATATTTTTTAAATGGAAACGGTCGAGTCGGTCGAGTGATACCTCATTTTGAAGGTCTTTTTATCCTCAAATAAGAATTAATAATATCGGTTTCTACGTTATGACAACTCTTGTTTAATATAACACACTTTTTCTAAAAGAGATTACTACTATTCATCAGCAGCAATTTATGCACACATTTACATGTTGTTTGGAGAATCACAGAGGCTATTCAGCTCATCTGAGAGGCTATTCAGCTCATCTGTGGTTTCTCCATTTTCTAGACTTTTCTACCTATTACATGTCCTTATTGATAGTTCTTGTCATACTGTTTTTTAATATCTCGATTTAGCATCGACAGAAAGTATTAGTTCGAAATTCTTTTAAATGGTTCGTTCTTTAAGATAAATTTGAAGCGGTTATTATATTTGGCGAAGCTAAGCGAAATTACCATGCTGCTGTTCGTATATTCAATGTACGCTATCCGGAACGCCAAATATGCAGAAAATTTTTACAAAAACTAATTTAAAAATTTCAAGAAATGGGTACGGTGAAAGACGCTCCAAGGTCTGGGAGGCTTAAAATTGTGGAAGATGTAAAAGTCCAGGTCTTAGCTGAAATGATTGTTAATCGCCAACAGCCGACGATGCACGTGGCTGTGGAATGTAATATTTCGCGTACTTCTGTCAAAAGAATTTTGAAAAGCCATAAGTTTCACCCATATAAAATGAAAACTATACACGAAATAGCAGAAGACGATCCTGATAGACGACTCAAATTTTGCGAAATTATGTTAGGAAGAATCGTAGGGAATCATCACTACTTGCAGAATATCTGTTTCAGTGATGAGACTATTTTTTTTTACATGGATAAATTAATACCCAAATCTGTAGGTACTGGAGTGAGGAAAACCCACATGTTTTCCGGGAGGGTCACACACAGTTCCCCTAGAAAATAAATGTTTGGGCGGGCATTTCGTGTAGTCACATAAAAGAAAATCTTAATGGCCCCAGATATCTGGATATGTTGCAAAATACAATTACTCCACTTATTGATGATGTTGTTGCCCAAAACCCACATGAGTTTCCAGAGGTTATATTTTAACAAGACGGAGCTCAACCTCACTATTTTAGACAAGTCAGAAATTACCTGGATGAGGGTTATTAAAATAGGTGTATTGGTCGTCTAGGCCCTACGGAATGACCAGCTCGATCCCCAAACCTCACGCCGCTAGTTTTTTTTCTTTAGGGGTACGTTAAATCTGAGGTTTATAAAACGGCTTCCGGCTCATTAGATGATTTTAGACACCGAATTACAGATGTTTGTTCAAGAATTACACCACAGATGCTTCATAATATCAGAGAAGAATTTACCAGTAGAATATCTATTTGTCAGGAGGTCCATGGTGATCATTTTCAACAACTGTTGAAGTAACCACTAAAACAGTTTGTGCCTTTAGATTTTATCTGAATTGTTTTTCAATTTTCTTAGTTAGGGTTAAATAGCTGTTATTTGTCTACTGTTAAATTGTGTTTTATTTTGAAACATAAATAATTTAAAATTATCTATTTGTACTTTACTGGGAAAACAGTACGACAGGAACAATCAATAATGACATCTAATAGGTAAAAAAATTGTGTTATATTAAACAATGGTAGTCATAACGCAGAAACCGATATTATTGATTCTCATTTGGAAAATACTGAACCAAATGTTTTCGAAACTGGAAAATGTTCTGAGCATAAAAAGACCTTTAAAATGAGGTATCACTCGACCCCCGTTTCCATTTAAAAAAATATTCCGAAAGCGCGCGCAGCTGTCACCTTGACATTTAAAGCTGTCCTTGATATGTTACAAAATGCAGACCTTTCTCATATATCATTGTTCCAAATTTCATCACAATATACCGGACGGTTCAGAAATTAAAGAGGGGGGGACTTTAGGGCCTCACTGTATATTCATTTTTTGTGGTGTTATCTTATCAATTACAAAAAACATGTTGATGTTGCAGAACATAGTTTTTTATCTTGCATCCGAAAATGGTAAATAATACAAGGTGTTCCATAAAAAAATAAGTTGGAGCCACTTCCTCTTAAACCGGAAGTGAGAAAAAAGTGAATGTGTTATAAAAAAAACCTTTTTGTGACCATTGGTCACTACAAAAATAAAATAAAATGCGTTTATAATGACGGAGATATTCGACCGTTCCGGGGCTTTTTACTAATCCTGTATAGGATTGAAATTGTTATATAAATATATTGAAATATTAAATTGAAAACAAGATTTATAATTATTAGTGACTCTCTTGGGCCTGCCTTGCAGAGCAAAGTTTTTCGAAAGAAGGTTTAATATTATAAATTGGCACTCTAAGCTCTTTTTCTATATTTAGCTGAGATTTATGTTTTGTCTTCAACGCAACCATAGTAGAAAACCCGGTTTCGCAAAGGTATGATGTTGAAAATGGTAATAGAATACGAAATACTTTTGTTTTCAGTGTAAAACTCATTATTCAACCCTGCCCAAAATTCAAAGAGTGATTTATTACTAAACTATCTTTTGATTTCGTCACTTGCCATGAAGTCTATAAATATTTCTTCTTCGGCAATTGAGAGACCTTCCAGAGTATTTTGAAGTTGGTCCCTAACCTACCTGGAACTTCCTATCAAGTTGAAGTCAGTAAGAAAATACTTTTTAAAATTCTTTGCCAGCATGACTAAATAATTTTCAACTGTTACACAAACAGGTTCCACGTGTTAGCTTTATAAGTTTTAACACATTCATTCCAATTACTTTTCTTGGTTATTTTGCTTTACATTTTTACTCCATTATTCCTGTTTTCTACAAAATTTATCACTCGTATCCGACATATGTATATTTTTTTCTTAGAGTTGAAGATTCAAGGTATTTAGTTTCTCGAATATGTCGATCAAGTAGCTCAATTTCATCACAAATAAATCATAACGAAACATCTCGGATTTCGGTCGGTTTTCTTTTTCTAGAAAATGACAATGAGGAATTTGCACATTTTATTTAATTCCCCACATTGTATAAAATCAATTGCCATATAAATTTTAAATTTTTAACTAATAGTTTTCCTGTAAAAAAATTTAGAAAATCAAAATAATTGTCTCCGCGCCGAAACGCAGCCGTAAACAAAGACGGCCTACTGTGACGTCACGATCCGGTATCGGCCAAACTTAGTCTCGCTTACTCACACAGAGATCCTCATATCACCATTAGTGTTTATGCGATTTACGTGTGCCGGATAGTTATTGTTATCAACTTATATTATTGTTAATATCTATATACTCGTATTAATTATATTAAAAACTGTTCCGTCTTATAGTATGGCTACAGAAGTTGGATTTGTCCAAGGACAATCTGATAATTTACCAGAAATTGATGTACTAGCAAGTTTGCGTTTTTAGGAAACAACCCGAATTTCATGGGTGCTGAGCTAAAAGGAGTGAAAGTTGGGAGGTATGTGTCTGATATAAACCTTATTTTATCCTGTAAACATCTTTGTTGGATTTTATGTAGTAATTTCTTATAAAATATAATGTAAATAAAAGCATAACCTCAAAATCTTCTCCATTCAAATAATATACATGAAATATATATATATATATATATATATATATATATATATATATATATATATATATATATATATATATATATATATATATATATATATATTTGTTGTAGATCTGCTCGTGAAAGTTATTAAGACAATGCTGTCTGCTGGGTGCAGGTAAAACGAGACGGTGATGTTTGTATTGTATGATCATCTTCACAGATGTGCAAAGAAGATTTTACACTAACTGGACTTTTCAGGTCCCTCTTCATAGCTAAACACCATTTCTTTCTGATTTTCTCATGCTTAGGTACATTAAAGAATAATTTGTTGGAGGTAGTTATTGTTGTGGAAGTACATTTGGACACTATACAGCACTTATAATATTTATGTCCAGGCACTGTCATGTCTTTCGCATTCTCGTATTCTGATTCTGAATCTGCTGAAGCCATCACACAGTCACGCACTAAACTATATTAAACACTACTTACTACCTTTGAACCTATATTATACACTAAACACCAAAACTACTTAAAATTATGATAAAACTGCTCAGAAATCGATGCAAACACAAACAAAAACAAGACAACGTTAAATGGTGATGCCCGTGTAAAACGCAGATGTACCGGATCGTGACGTCACAAACCTCTTCACCAATCAGATCGCGTTTTCGCCCACCATGTCTTTTTGAATTATATTCAATATTTCAATAATTAATAACCAATTAGTGGTTCACTTTAAGGGGGGTTTACTTGCAGACATATATTTTTAGAGTATTTTGCTGTACTTTAAATACGTTTTCATCAAAAGTAAATTATATGCAACTTCCTCATTGTATCTCTTAGTTCATAGACACGTTGAAAAAATGAACCACTGATAATTACCTTGCCTCGCAATAAAGTAGTAACGCTGAATATACTGCACCCATGTCTTTATAAAGTGCAGAAACGATTTTTGATTTTAGGGGTCTCGTTTTTATATAATTTACTACGGTTACCACCGTCGTTAGCACAATATTCCGACCGGGACTCATTATTTTGGAAGCTAGAGCCTCTCTGTGGATCTTGCGATGTATCCAGATACACTGTGAAGATTTTTATATCACAAGTGGCTCTATACTTTGCGTTCTTTCAGACATTGTACACGCACCATCTGTGCGTATTCCGAAGCAATTTTGCCACTCCAATTTAGCCTCGTTTATAAAATCATTTAAGCAAATAATCCAAGTACTGTTGCTTTGAGTTTTATTGATTTGAAGAATAGCAGTTCTACTGCTGACATACCATCATAAAATCGAACATAGACAAGTCATGAGCAACTCTATTGCCACCTGTTTCCCCGTCAAGCTGAATTGAAAAAAAAAATGTCACGTAACTCCCCGAAAATCTGACGTTGTACATCTTCAGCTGTATCACCAGCTCGACGGGTAACTGTATCATTTGATAGATGTATGGACTGCAATTTTTTTA
Organism: Tillus elongatus; assembly: GCA_964006375.1. Classification (NCBI taxonomy): domain Eukaryota; kingdom Metazoa; phylum Arthropoda; class Insecta; order Coleoptera; family Cleridae; genus Tillus; species Tillus elongatus. Next base: position 27,028,222 of record OZ023268.1, on the reverse strand, counting down.
GCAAAATGATCTCCAAACATAGTTTCTACGACCTCAATTGCAGCTGGCAGAATAAGCTCTTCGCCAATGGTGTGAGGTTTTTTACATATGGCTTTTTGATATGAAACTTTGTAAGAGGCAAATAAAGCTTTTTCATTCACAATGTTTTTATGATTTTTGCTTTTCATATGGTTTTAATTGTAATTCGAATAATCCTCTGGGTCTGCTAACGTACCGTATGAAGCGTTTTTAAATGTCGGTTGAGTTTATTAGGTTTTATGCTGTCCGTTGCACAAAATTTTTGGGCAAATGACACACAGTGGCCTTTCTTCTTCGTTTACTTTACTGCTGGTAAATACAAACTTTAAATTTTCTAAATTTTTGTTTTAGAATCAGTCTCGTCTGTGCACTTGTTGATACTTTACTATTGTTAAATGCTCGCTTACGCCCACTTAAAAATTTATCCATGATTCTGTATACGTTGTATAAATCTACTGCTACTCAAATATCGTGAATTGCAGTTAACACACAAGATACAACATACACATTCACGGTGGAAGGATCGAATCGACCGAGACTGGCTGGAACTGAACGAAATGCAACATTTAGACACGCCGCGCAAATGTTCTAGAATGTTCAAAACAAATCGGAACTTCTCGAGGAGACGCGAGAATGTCCGCTCTGGTGGACGGAAGACAGGGCGGGACGCGATAAGAATTGTGATTGGAAATTGGGTCCCATATTTTAAAAGTTTGAGAAACGCTGACCTAATGTTTATATCATATCAGCAAAAAAAAACGTTGGCCGATATCCTTTTCAAGAATAAATAATTAATTACTGGCCTAAACTCTTTTTTATTAAAATCTAACTTTATCGCAGACATTCCGTTTTAAAAATTTTAGTTTTGTCACTATTCGGCTTTTAGATGTGAAACTCTGACACAATTTGTAAAACAGCATAGTTGTTACCATAGCAACCAAATTCAATTTTTCTTGCTCGATAGTTCTAGGCTAACTCGATATCAATAACTTTTGTAAATTTAGAGCTGGATTATATCGTTTTTACAACGGGACAGTTGCTAGAAGCTCTAGATAAATAATATAAAATGTAACTATTTCTGAAACAAGTGCTTTGTTTGGATTAGAACAATTATCACAGATTAGTTTTTGCTGGGTAGTTGGAGCATAGCAAAAATTTCCTATCGTCGATAACACAACAAAATAAACGTTAGATTATTTGTTGATGTTACACAACAAAGCAGCGTCACGGGCTTTTGTTAACAGACGTAATGTGAATGTGTTACTTGGAAAGCTTATCTTTGATTGTTGCTTCGATATCTGCATATTACAACCGTATTAATTATTAATTAATATTAGAAAAAAGCAGCATTACATACCAGATGTGTCAAGATGTAACTCAGTTACTACTGGAGATGGTACAAAGATGACAAACTTTTCAGAATGTATCATTGCTTTAAACGAAAATGAATATTTGGGGTCGAAGGCATTAACTACTCTTGGAGGGAAAGTGTATATTGATAAGGATTTGATATTGTTGACAAACGAGGAAAGGAAAACATTTATGGTAATCTATGTGATAATTTTAATTATAGGATTTATAGCAAATGTGGCTGTTATTATTTCAATAACAAGGAGGTAAGTACTACCAATTTTTTTTTTTTTTAGATAGGGAAGATTCAAGTTAATATGTTATTCATTAATTAATTGTTATTGCCCTAACTTGGTGAAACCTTTCCCTATTAAATACAGCTGAAAAGCCCTCTTGTCTGGCTTTACAAGTGCTTGTTTTCTTTTCCAGTAGTTTCGCCTATTACTGCATCGTCAAGCAGAATAAAATTTTATTTACTTATACGCTCTCTGTAACGCTCCTGTTTTTGAGTATTTAATTGAAGTAACTTTATTATATTGATTGATATAAACATTCAAGGGTCATTTAGACCCATAAGCCTGGTGATATATTACCAGTGCTCCTAAATCTTACATTGATCTTCCAGTTGTGAACCGCTTTTTCTTGGAAGTCTGTTGAATTGCGTCAAGCCAGCTTTTTCTTGGTCTACCCTTCTTTTCTTTACCTTCTGGATGTGACCAAGCACACGTCTACCATTCGCTCTTCCTCATTCATTATATATGGCCAAGCCACTGTAGAATGCGTGCGTTGATTGCCTAAGACACAAGTGGCTCTCCATATATTTGATACAGTTCCGCACTTGTACGCCTTTCCCAAATGCCATCTATTTATTTTTGCCTCCGAAAATTCTGAGCAGTATTTTTCTCCTCATATATCTATTCTATCTTCCAATCTTTTGTTAATATGTTGCTCTTATCAGAGTCTTGTATACTCCAAGCTTTCTCGTGTGCGAGATGTGGATGATATAAGGAAGCTATTAAGTCATCCTGCACATCTGTTGGATTTTGTTACCTTCGGGTTAACTTCCACATCTTCATCACACGTATTGTCTATTAATACACCTAAGTACATGTAATTTTCAACCTCTTGAAAGTCCAATACACCCTCCTCCAATTTTCACTGCAAAAGGTCCACTATTACTTTCTGTAGACTTTCTGGTAAATCCCGTGTTGTAGACACCTCACTAGTAAACAAACAATTCGGGCGGAATCGGAACGCAGAAGTGGACGCTGGACGATGTGCACTGTTGCCAGATGAGTATTACCAAGGGTCATTTTAAATATAGAAGGAAATCAAGGGGTGAACAAATGTTTTTATAATGTAAATAAATTATAATATGGCGTCATCTACATAAATTTGACATATTTTGCGGAAAGCAGTAGGAAAACGGAAATGTAAAAAGTAATACTGTTTGTTTTTATTTTAGTTTCCGACCTTAAATGAGTGTGAAAAGTGAATAAAGCAATTTCCATTGCGAATTGCTGATGGTACATACAACTGTATATGCTAATAGCAATCGGATCCAGTTTATTATTTTGAAAAGTCGCAATGTTTCATGGTAATGAAGCAATTTCTACTGACAACTGTCGATGATAAACATAACAGAGAAAATGGCTCAAAATGGGCTTTCCTTCGGACTGTTTGTTTATATTTTAGTTTCCAACCTAAAATGTGTGTGAAAAGTGTATGAAGCAATTTCCGTTGCGAATTGCCGATGATAAATACAACTGTATATGCTAATAAACGGTAACCAGTTTTTTTTAAGTCGAAATGTTACATGGTACCCTATGTGAAAACTGGAAATTGTGATGAGTACTGATAAATATACTTGGAGAACCCGAATCACCAGAACATATATTTCAAATACCTTACGATCGTTTCGTTGATCACGTCAACGTCATCAGAGGATGAAAAATTCTAAAAAAAATATATTTTTGATAATTTTTTTTAAGAATTTTTCATCCTCTGATAACGGTGACGTGGTAACTTTTTACACTCATTTAAGGTTGGAAACTAAAATATAAACAAACAGTCCGAAGGCCCATTTTGAGCCATTTTCTCGGTTATGTTTATCATCGACAGTTGGAAATTTCTTCATTACCATGAAACATTGCGACTTTTCAAAATAATATACTGGATACCGATTGCTATTAGCATATACAGTTGTATTTATCACCGGCAATTCGCAACGGAAATTGCTTCATTCGCTTTTTACACTCATTTAAGGTCGGAAACTAAAATAAAAACAAACAGTCCGAAGGGAAGCCCATTTTGAGCCATTTTCTCGTTTATGTTTATCATCGACGGTTGTCGGTAGAAATTGCTTCATTACCATGAAACATTTCGACTTACTTATACTGTTTGCTATTAGCATATACAGTTTTATTTATCGTCGGCAAATAGCAACGGAAATTGCTTCATTGACTTTACTAAAGTGATTCATTCTCCTCACTGTCCGGGAAATTTGAGTCCTTAACGTGCCCAACATCGCATGGGCACGGGACCGACGGCTTTACGCCCTTCTGGGAATGGCGGAACCTGCCTATTACCTTACTCAATCAGAATGGCACAACCTCTGTTGATGTTACTGATGTACTTAAAAAGGGAGGAGAGGGGAAATCTGGGATTGAACCCAGTACCCTTGGGTCCAGAGGCCCACGTTTTTTCCCCTGGACCACCATGGCTGAAAATTAACTTTTTACATTTCCGTTTTCCTACTGCTTTCCGCAAAATTAGTCAAATATCGATTTTTGTAGATGACGTCATATTATAATTTATTTACATTATAAAAACATTTGTTCACCCCTTGATTTCCTTCTACATTTAAAAATTCCCTTGGTAATACTCATCTGACAACAGTGCACATCGTCCAGCGTCCACTTCTGCGTTCCGATTCCGCCCGAATTGTTTGTTTACTAGCGAGGTGTCTACAATACAGGATTACCAACTTTCTAATTGTCATGTACTTGCTCTTGTCTTTATTTATTTAAAGCCCTACACTGTATGCTACTTCAACCAACTTTCCAGTCATTTTTTCTAGTTATTTCCTATTTCTAGCGATTAACAAGGTATCGTACGCATAAGCAAGGCCTGTCCCTGTCCATCAAGGTTCCACTTCTATTTATGTCACTGTCTCTTAATACTTTCTCCAAGACCAAATATAAATGTTGACAGCAGATTACCCTGCCTTACTCTTGTTTTAACCTCAAACACGTCTGACGTTTTCCAGTTACCCTAACTTCGCATGTGGTGTTACGTGATGTCATAATTACTAGTGTTACTATATTCTCGGGTATCTTAAACTCTCTAAGTATTTCAATAAGTTTGCTTCTTTTCACCGAGTCGTAGGCGGCCTTAAAATGGAGAAAGATCACGTGTGCCGGAATCTGGTACTCGTAGCATCTTCTCAAAATGTTCTTCAGCAAACATATCTGCCAAAATGTCGACCTATCTTTTCGAAAACTAGCTTTATATTCCCCTAGCAAAGGCTCTACATATTTCTCCAGTCTTTTTTTTATAATATTGCACAAATTTTGTAGGCCACATCTGGTAAAGCTATCCCTCTGCAGTTGCCACATTCCTTCTTAAATACAGAGCCTCGGTGGTTCAGGTGCAAGAACGTGTGCCTCTGAACCGAAGGGTACTGGGTTCGATCCCAGGGTTCTCCTTTCATTTTTTCAGTACATACTGTAACATTAACATCAACCGAGATTCTGGCATTATATTTGATCAAGTGTAATGTCTGCACGTTCCGCCCTTCGTAGAGTGCGTAAATCAGTCGGTCCCGTGTCCATGCGCTGTTGGGCACGTTAAAGATCTCTACCCTCTTACATAAAGGCGAGGGTTCGGCAAAATCGCCAGGATAGTGAGGTGAAACTGCTCCCTGGCGTCGGTGATTGGCTATAGTCGCGGAAATAGGCCGACGCTAAAGAAACCAAACACACACACACACACCCTTCTTAAATAAAGTTAGCATGATAGTATTATTCCATTTTTGTGGCATTTCTTTTGTTTTCCAGATTTCCTTTAAAAGTTCGTACATCATGGTAACCAGGACAGTCCCTCCATATTTAAAATTGACTGCCGTAATGTTATTTGCATATGTACTCTTGTTATATTTCGTTGTTTGTAAAATTTCTGCTATTTTTTTGCTTCGTTGAATCTTTTGTATTTTCTTCCTGTTCAGCTAATTCTTGTTAACATTCTTTTAGCTGCTCCTCATCTCCAGCATTTGGCAGTTCCTCAAAATGTTCTTCCTATCTTCCGCATGTGTCTTTTTCGTTTTATAGCAAATTGCTCTCTTTATCTTTAAACAACACTGATATAGTTTGGTGGCCTTTTTTTCTATCTTTTACATCCTAACTTTATCATATATTTCGCTTTGAAAGTATAAAGCAAAATAATATCAAAAATATAATGCTTTTAAAATAAATAAAATGAAAAAGGTTCACAGGCTCAAATGCGCTTACTCAAGAACGTAAAAAAATGATTTATGTCATACTAGTTCATTATTGTGTTTTTATTTGCTTAGTTACCAACTACATAATTGTGTACTTTATGCCCACGGGCCATAAAGTGTACTTTGTGGGCCGCGCGGACATAACGTACACTTTATGGCCCACGCACACATAAAGACAAATAATTTTGTTTTACTTATTTAATAACCTTTATTAATTAAATTACAAATAATGGAATAGAAGCAATACGTTTATATTTAATTAACATTATTTAGTCGAATTAACACAAAATTGACAGTTCTGAAAAGATCCGGTGATAGTTAGGTTGTCTTCAGCAAACGATGATTCATGTTTCATTGTTTGGGTATGACTAGTATGACATAAAAGTTTGTATGCACCGCTGGTATAAATAGTGGTGTATGCCCTAGAGCGACTTACAAACCCTTGGGCCGGAGGCACTCGGATTTGTAACATGGTCGCTCTCGGGGCATAAACATCTATTTATACCCCTGGTACATAAATAACTATTATGACCATTTAAAAAATGAACAACCTAACAATTTATATTATTAGACGAGATGACCTCAGTATATGGTAAGCGAAAAAGACGCTGCAGAACTAGACATGGAAGATTTTGCAAATGAGGAACAGAATACTGGTCACAGTACAATAAAACAGGTGTAACACAAGAGATTTGATAAGTTTTTGTTGGCAAATATATATCTTTGGGTTGGAGATTGATTTTCGAGATTTCTTTTTGTGTGTATCAAACTGTATAAATTATAAATGTTTGTTTATTTCATTTCTTTTTTGTGTGTGTTTGTTCAGGGAACAATAGCTTACCAAAAAGGTATTACTAAGGTTACATATTTATACTATAATATTATTTCGAGATAAAAAACAGAGAATTGGGAAATGATTATAAAGTGTATTAATTATAATTTTATAAGTATGTTAGATCCATATTGTCATTACTTCCCACAGATTTAGCAATATTACATTTCCAATGTTTGTATAAACAACACATTGTTTCATTAGAATTTCAAATAACAGAAATAACCTTAACTAGCATTTATTCTGCAGTACAGAAAAATGCTGATTAAGTATGTTTCCTTACTTTAGAAATCTAGTTCACATAGATTTATATATAGAGGTGTTTGTAAATATTAGAGACTTTTCATATTTTCATTAAAGTTGATACATCGTTATTATGTCACTCTAGCCCATTATTATTTCAGTGTTTCAGTGTTCCCCTCATTTATTCTCCCATCCTTAAACAGTGTTAATGACAAAATTATTTGTTTTCAATAATTAATGAGAGTTTTCGTTAAAAGTTATCATCCAATAATTACTGTAACTTCTTTGATGTATGTATGTGGTAGTTTATTGTATATCAGCAGTCATTTAAAATCGAAATCAAGTTACTAACGAGACATAGTGCATGATCACAGAACAGTAATTAGTGTAACCGAAAACTACAAAGTAAGAACAGCCCTTTTCTTTTTATTTTTGAGCTTTAAATAACTAATAAACTTGTCTTCAATAATCACCAATGCAATTATTGTTCCTATTTAGGTGTGTCTTCTGTAGTAATTTAGGGCCGAACATTTAGTCAATATTGCCATATTTATTTTTTGTGTCTAATATTTGGTACATTAACAATCCAAAGAAGGGTTGAATTAAAATCGTGTTATGTTAATAAATAGTTCTTTCTATTACAGCGAATCATTTCCCTGCAGTTGCACTTAGGGCATAAAAACTTAACACCAAATATTTAAGGAGCAGTCTGTCTGGTGCTCTCTTATAAACTTAATTAATTACACATAGAGGTGTGTAAGGACGTGTGCCTTTGAACCGAAGGGTACCTGGTTCGATTCCCATGGCTCTTCTTTCACTTTTTGGGTACATGCTGTAAAATTAACATCAACCGAGGTTGTGTCATTTTATTTGAGCAACTTGAATGTCTGCACGGTCCGCCCTTCGGAGGGGACATAAATCCGTCGATCTATACGATGTTGGGCATGTTAAACTTCCCTAAGCTCCTTACAGAAAGGCAGGGATTCTGCAAAATTTCTAGGATAGTGAGGTGAAACTGTTCTCTTGCGTTAGTAATTGACCATAGTAGCGGAAATAGACCGACGTAAAAAAATGAATGATACAGACACTGGCGTCTCTGGTCTTTGTTACCTACTATCGTAGATACCGTCTTTATTTCTTTTCAGTGTGCATACTGCCTAGGGGATTCTCAAAATTTTTCCGAATATTATGTAAAGTAAAAATTTATAATCAAGTAGGAATAATTAAGATTTCTTTTTAAATTTTATGTCAGTGCAACTCATGACACCTATAAATAAAAATCCATTTCAATGGTTGTATTGCCACTTATAGGTACGCCCAAATTATTTTTGAACAGGCAGTATCTCTACCGCAGTGACTGTCCGACAGGCCACCAACTCGTTGCCCGCGTTTAGTCACTATGACGTAAAACCGAAGTGTGCATACACCTGCGAAAGCACATCTAAAACCCCTGCTATATATTTATGCTTACAAATACTGTTGCCAAATATATTTTTTCTTTGTTGCAGAAAAAATCGTTACATTCAGAAAACATGCATAATATCGCTTGCCTTATCAGATCTGTTTGCATTGATTTCGATGGAAGTCAATAATTTGGAAACGTTTTCTCATCCGATGATAAACTGGGTAATTATTTAACTTTATTTTTATATAAAATAATGCATAGCATCCAAGAATGGTGCAAACATGTATTATCAAACCGTTGAGGTACTACAAACAAAAAATCAATTATCTTTATGATTAATGTGGGCTATGACATGGCCTTTGACTGTGTATCACACAGTCTTTTGGTTGATAAAATGGGGTTCTATGGTTTCAGTGAGAGTGGTTATTTTCTTGTGTCATCATTTTTTTTATATCAGCAACACACCACGAGGGCTTACAGCCTAAATACTATCGTACCGTGGGTGTCGACAAGGGGGAAAGAGGCAACTTGTTAATTCTGGACTTGAAGGTTTGGAGGTTCGGGGGAGAAGGAAAAACATGCGCCGGGAAGGAATTCCACAACTTGGAAGTCCTCGAAAGAAAAGAGCGGGCATAACAAGATGTTCTATGTCTGGTGACCTGGACAGTAAAAGGGTGCATTCGCTCTGTTCTCCTGGAAGATCTGTTGGGGGCAGCAGGTGAAGGAACTATGGAAGAAAGCTCCTCTGAGCAGATATCTATAAAAGAGAGAGAGGCCACCAACCGCACGTCGATGGGCAAGGGATGCCAGCCTTTGGGTGAGGGTAAGGTCACCAATGAGACGTATAGCTCTTATATGAATGGAGTCTAGGAGAGCGAGTGTAGAAGCGGCAGGAGCACGCCAGATGTGGGAGCAGTATTCGAGGTTTGGCCTTATTTGCGAAGTATATAAGGTATAGATGGTGAAAAGTATTTGCGAGCCCGGACGAGAAAACCTAATTTCTTAGCAGCCGCTTTTGCATTTGATGTGACATGTTGGTGCCAATTGAGATTTAGATATACAGAAATGCCAACAAGTGAAAATGCTCATTACTTTGAATAACTTGGTTGCTCATTGTGATGGGTCTAGGGATGGTGTATCTTTTATGAGAAAGAAAGCAAAACTGAGATTTGGTGGCGTTGAATTGTACAAGATTTCTACTTCCCCAGTCTAATATTTTTTGGAGATCCACAGAGACAAAACCCTCCATGAGTCTCCGATCCTCATCTAATTGGGTCAAAGAGGCAGGCTTAGAATAGTGTATATTTAAGTGGATGTTGATGTCGTCCGCCTAACTATGAACTGGGTTAGATGTGCTAGAGAGAAGGTCATTGATGTGGAGATGAAACAAAATAGGGGCCAAAGCTGAACCTTGAGGGACTCCTGCATTAATTGGATATAGTTTAGAGGAGTAGCCATCCACGACAACAGAAATGATCCGGTTGGAGCGGAAGTTTGCTGTCCAGGTACAGAGTTTTGGTGGTAGGCCATAGGCGGGAAGTTTATTAAGCAGTGTTGCGTGCCAGACCTTGTCTAATGCTTTGGATATGTCTAGAGCGACAATCTGGGATTCACCGTGTAGTTTCATAGACTTGTTCCAAGAATGGGTGACAAAGGAAAGGAGGTCGGCAGTTGATCTGCGCTGACAGAATCCATACTGCCTGTCGTGGATTAGACTGTGTTTTACAAGAAGTTTTAGTAATTCGGTGTTTATATACTTTTCCATCACTTTAGAGATGACTGGAAGGAGAAAGATAGACATGTAGTTGCTAATTAACAAGTCGTGCACAGTATGCGCCACAGCCGACACCCGCTTAGAAACCTTAACCCCAAAATATGGTGTGTCTTAGGGCTCAGTTTTAAAAACCATTTTTTCCTTATTTACATTAATGACCTCCTAAGTACGGTAAAACTCTGTGACTATGTTCTCTTTGCCGATGATGCCACCTTTGTTTGCTCTGATCCTGATGTAGGTATGGTTGGAAAACAACGTCAGTGTCGGAGGACTCGTTTTGAGCGAATCAATTGAGTTTGAACAGCACAAAATCGGATCATCTCTTATTTTCTCTCAGGCATACGCTGTATTGCAACGGTGCCGATACAAAAAAATCTATAATGTTTTTGTAGGTGATAATTGACACCAAGTTGGTTTGGGATTAGCATTGTGATTGTGTCTGCCGGAAGATCTCCTGTGGCTCATATATTCTGCAGAGCCTGGTGGGGGAGGTTTCAGAGTCAAGTCTTCTATCAACATATTGCGCATATATACACAGTGTGTTTTCTTCTGCACTATTGGTTTGGGGCCACTCCGCACACTGTGATATGGTTTTGGAAGCACAGCGCAGGGTAGTTCGGATTATTGGAGATCCCGCCTATAGGGATGGCTGTACTTTTAAAAGACTATAGATTCTAGCGTTACAGTGTGTTTATAATTTGCAGTGCCTTTTACATGTAAAAAAAGGGAATCACACTACACGAAACCGACTGAAATCCATAATTATCTAACAAGGAATGGCCATGGTAACATCGGACGTAAAAAATGCATTCAATACAGCACCATTGAGAGGCATATACGAAGTGTTAAGAAAGAGACAGGTTGAGCCATATCTGCTTAAAATAATATGTAGTTACCTGAAAAACAGACAGTTGCTGATTCGACAGACATCTTGGATGTAGGTTACATGTGGCGTATCTCAGGGGTCAATCCTAGGACCAACATTGTGGAACTTGTATTACGATAAGGTTTTTAGTCTGGAGTCCGTGAACGACGTGGCTATTATAGAGTATGCAGATCATTTGACGCTGATTATAAGCGGAGGAAATAAGGCTGAGATGGGAGATAATATGAACTGGTCAGTGGCACGGGTGAAAAACTGGATGGCAAAAAATGGTCAACAACTTGTGCCTCACACAACTGAAAGTACAGCCCTAGTGAGACGAAGAACACTGAAAACAGTAACCGTCAAGGTGGGAAATGCAGAAAGTCAGTGGCAGGCAAGCCTGAACTACCTCGGCATACAAGTAGGACATAACATGAACATGGGTGTGCACATAGAAAGAGTAGTGGCAAAAGCAGGCATAATGGTTGCAAGGTAGGGCATCTAATGCCAAATATCGGTGGAACAAAACCAGGGAGAAGGAGAGTGCTGAGTAGTGTGGTAAACTCAATCATACTGTATGGCGCTCCAGCATGGAGAGCCGTGTTGTGAAAGACAAGGTGTAAAAAAGGTTAAGGAGGCACAGAGGAAGGTAGCTATCAGAATAGCAAGTGCATATAGAACAGTGGTAACGAAATAAATACCGGTAATTGTAGGAACGATACTTATATACTTATTGACAAGAGAGGTAGCTTATGAAAGGCACCAAAATAGAAGTGAAATAAGGCAAGAACCGAAACAATGATGGAGTGGCAGCGAGAATGGGAAGAGGAAATGTCAACATCGCAGTGGACAAAGAGGCTCATTCCAGATATAGACATGGATATCGAAACAGCGTGGGGAGGTGAGTTATTAGTTTACCCAATTTCAGTCAGGTCATGGGCGTTTCAGGTCTTAGCTGAGTAAAATGAAAATAGTCGATAAAGAGGACTTAACGTATTGTGGTGATAGAGATACGCCAGAACACACGGTCTTTGAGTGCGCATTATGATCGCAAATAAACAAATGTATAAAGAGATTGGCAGAGATTTAACAGCAGATAATGGGAAGTGAAAGGGTGTGAAATACTGTGGAGAGAGGGATAGTAGAAATAATTAAGTTAAAGGAGGATGAGGGCAGGATGTATAAGTTTTGAGAAGAACAAGAGTTATGGACGTGGTAAAGCAATGCCAGTCAGCGTTTACCGCCACGCCTCTAGGTGTCAAGGGGGATTTTAGTGGGAAGTCTCGACCTGGAGACAAGGGGAGTCATCAAAGTGCCGGTTGGTGTCAGATCCCGGAAGCGCCAGCCACCGGCCTGCATAAAGAGCATTCATCCCCGCTATGAGAAAAAAACACAATATATATATATATATATATATATATATATATATATATATATATATATATATATATATATATACTTCAATTTTAACTTCACTTGCATAACAATTTTCAACTAATATTATTGAGTAAAATATATCAACTCACCTGGTTTCCTTTATGCACAATTGTCAAAAATACACTGAAGTATAGTCCACATCAAGCACAATATTAATAGCGGCAAATTTAAACATCTTAGAGGGCATGTCGATTATTTCCCCTTCCACAATTACCATCCTATCTATCTATCTATCTATCTATCTATATATATATATATATATATATATATATATATATATATATATATATATATATATATATATATATATATATATATATATATATATATTACGTATGTGATTTTATTTCTTAAAATTTTCAGACTCTGGGTAAATTTTTGTGTGGTGCAATTCCCTTCTGTCAAGTCTACGCTATCTTGGTCAGTTCATTTAGTTTGCTGATGATAGCAATGGACAGATACAGAAACGTGGTACATGCGCTAAACAACCAATGGAATCCGCAGAAACGCTCTTGTATTGTGGGAGCCTTTCTTTTATGGATATTTTGTGGTGGTATGTATAATACTTAATTATTAAGGATGTAATTATATTTTTCGCATATAAAATCTCGTATTATAACCTTACTGTATATCCAACGGTTCTAGATGCACCGATTTGCCGCCATCTAACCTGCTAAGTTGGCCAGGCGTTAGTCGCCTGTCAAACCGCATACATTACAGAATCAAATTACCTGATCGTGCAACAATTGTAGTGTGTGTGAGTGTATTTTGTTTCTTTAAGGTCGGCCTATTTCCGCGACTGTGGCCAATCACCGACGCCAGGGAGCAGTTTCACCTCACTATCATGGAAATTTTGCCTAACTCCTGCCTTTCTGTAAGGAGAGTAAGGATCTTTTACGTGCCCATGGACACGGGACCGACGGCTTAACGCCCCACCCCCCTAAGGGCGGAACGTGCAGACATTCATCTTGCTCAAATACAATGCCAGAACCTCGGTTGATGTTAATGTTACAGTTCGTACTGAAAAAGATAAAGGGGAACCCTGGGATCGAACTCAGTACCCTTCGGTTCAGAGGCTCACGTTCTTGCCCCTGAACCACCAAGGCTCTAACAATTGTAGTGTTACGGATCCAAATATACTTTCATTAGCAGTAGGAAATGCATTTATTACTACTACTTGTATGGAAGACGTTACCTTATTTACCCTTATAAATCAATTGCCATGCATATAAATGAGTGATTCTCTAGTGACTAGAGATGAAGATAACGAAATAACTGTCCTGGCTTATTTCGAAGCATATCCACGTGCCTCTATTTACCACTACAGTGAACGAGATATGTATTCCTTACCCCTCTGTTGAGAGAAACTTGTGGACGCACAAAATGCACAACTACAAGTTTAGTGTAGTGCAAGCTCTGCATCCAGAAGATGCTAGTAAAATGGTCCAGTTTTGTGAAACGATGTTAATTCATATTCAAGGAGATGATGATATTAAAAAAAACTTATATGGGCTGACGAATCGAAATATTCTCGTGAAGGAGTTTTCAATAGACATAACAGTCATGTTTGGGCAAATCAAAACCCAGACGCTATTGGGGAAAGGAAATTTCAAGTAAAATTTAGTTTCAATGGGTTTTGTTTATTGAAAGGTAATAACTTTTTCTATTACATTTATTTAACTTATAATCGTTACATGAAAATATTAAGAACAATAGTTACAGACTTTTTAGATAATTTACCATTATCAGAATATAGAACTTGTTGGTATCAACATGACGGAGCTCCTGCTCACTCTACACGAGAAATATCTAACACACTCGACAATCTATTGGAAGATAGATGGATTGGAAAGTGCGGTCCCTGAATATGGCCCGCAATAAGTTCAGATCTAACCCCGCTTGATTTCCATCTTTGGAGAAAAATAAAAACCAAAGTATATGAAACGCCCGTCAATTCACGAGAAGAATTAGAATTCGGAGTAAGAAGGGCGTTTGAAGAGTTAGGTAGGATTGAGATGACCTCATTCTGCCCAGCCAGGTCGATCGTCTCGTCTCAGCACACTTACCAGCCTGGACTACCCGTGGGCTACTTAAGGCCTTAAGGGCTGCCTGGCTGTCTGTGGCTATGAGGATCCGCTTGTTTGTGTAGCCCCTCCTCTTGTTCTCCCGCACACAGTGCAGGATGGCGTACATTTCGGTCTGAAAGACCGTTGCATGAGCTCCGAGGGAAATACTATGACATACTCTCGGTCCTTCCGAATAAACACCTGCCCCCGTCCCACGCTCTTTGCCGGATCCGTCCGTGAACCAGACGAGCGCGTCCCGTGGTAAGCCCGGCGTCTCCTCCCACTATGCTTCGCGGTCGGGATTTCCACTGTAAAATTGTTTTCCCTGCAGATTCGCGGGCTTGCGAAGCCAGACCTTATTTCAAGCATCCTTCACGATCTCCTGAATTTTGCAGTGGCCGCTGAAGCCTGGGTTGGTCTTCAGTCTACCATTGCAGGCTAGTCTGTATAGTCCTAGCGTGGCCTTCCCCATGATAACTAAGTGTAAGAGTGGGGGGGGGGGGTCAGATCCAGCAACACCTCCATGGCGGCTGTTGGGGTTGAAGTCATGGCCACTGTGATGCCTAGGCAAGCCATCCTTTGGATCTTGCCCAGTTTTTGTCTGACCACCCTTGTGTACAGCCAGTGGGCCATACTAGGTTTTAGTCCCCGCGTTTTCCCATATAGCCGCCTAGTGACGGCTAGGGTCATAACTGCCTTAGCAGGATTTTTTCAACGTGACCATTCCAGGTTAGCTTACAGTCCAATACGATCCCAAGATATTTTACCTTCCTGCCCATTGAGATGTTTCTACCGTATAGAGTGGGAGTTCTGTGGATCTTCCACTTCCTCCTCCTCGTAAACGGCCTGAAGGGCTCACTCAGAGCCCTTGGCCAACCGTCCACCTTTCCACCACCTTCGGTACTGTCTTCAGGCGCTCCCACACTGACTGTGTAACCTTTCCTCGGACTATGATGACATTGTCGTCCGCATAACCTTGTAGCTCTAACCCCCCCTCCCGAGAGCCTTTCTAGCAGGCCATCCACGACTAGGCACCAGAGCAAGGGAGACAGAAGGCTCCCCTGCCGACACCCCGCCGAAACCCCCGCCAACAGAGTCCCTCCCGCGAGTGAGGTGAACACCGCCCTGTCCCTGAGCATGGAACCGATCCACCTGCAGCAGGTCCCCTCTATTCCACGCTCCCTGACAGCTGCCAGAACCGATCCGAATTAGGTGTTGCTGAAGGTCCCCTCTATGTCTAAGAAGGCCCCCAGCGCCACCTCCCTGTTCTCCAGCGTATTCTCCAGTTTCAGCACCAGTTGGTGCAGTGCTGTTTCTGTTGGGACTCGTGCTCTGTATGTGAGCATACCAGAAAGTGTGCATTACGTACAATAACAAGTTAAATATGGGAAAAAATGATTTGCTTGATGAGCCTAAACAACGACAACAATGTTAAATACCCAAGAAATAACCTAAAACTTTATTTGTAAAATGGCGAGGCCAGTGAAACGCCTTCGCAAGAGAAAAGAATAACAAGATTCACTGGCTGTTCTTACTTACTTAGATAAACACTTAAAGTTGAAGCCTCCTTGTGGAGTAATTAATCTTCTTATTGGCCATAAATAATAACAACCTTGTAGGCCAACAGACTTGAAATAATAACGTGAACCTTATTAATGGGGTTAGATCTCCAGTAAAAAGTGACAGATTACTACATACAAGTTAAATTAAACAATACTACGAAGATGTTAACCAGGTTCAACTGATATTCAAATAAATGTGACAATTCAGTCCACTAAATATGACAGTGGCAGGTAATAAATTATCTTCCCTTCAATACCGTGATTAAAGGCAGGCCATGACTGACGATGACATATATGCCAAAGTAACTTATCTGACTTTCTCGAATGGCGACAACACCAAAAAAAGATAAGACAATTTATAGCACTACAATTGCACTAATCCATGGAAAGACAACATATGAGATGGTGATTGTATAGTCATCTATCCCCGGTCTCCAGGGGAAGACTGATCCTCGATACCATAGACGAATTCTGCAAGCGCACCATAATAAGTCGGGATGACCCTGGCGGTGAAGATTGCGGTCTTATCTACATCGAATCTCTGTGCAGCTTGCAGCATGCAAATTGCGAAGGTTCCTTGTGTATTCTACAACGACCTCGGGCAGCGTTCCAATAGCATATAACGGCGGCCTCCCCTTCAATACGCTCGGTGGCCCCAGAAAACCTCAACTCCAGTACCTCGGGTGTAGCACCATTGACGATTACTTATTACTTATACTGATATGGCAGCGACCGAAGAACGTTCTAACTACACCGGCTGTAAGCACCAGCCTGCCTATGCCTACAAGGATGATTCCATAAGCAGTGACACAAAATGGCTTGCACACTACGACTATGATAGCTCGACCAAGAAGAAAGCAGAAGGACCTTCCCTTAACCAAAAACCAAATCGTTCCCTCTACACAATGCGCCGAACGCAGTCATGTCACCCTAAACACATTGAATCTTACCATCTTCCAGCTAATAAACATAGAATGTAACTGCCTGTCAGAGACAGCCATATGAACTCCACTCGAGACACCACCGTGCAATAACCATAAACACAATAAAATTTAATTAAAAGAAGCCGTTAAAAAGTACAAATATTGGCAATAAAACATAATACGGCATCTCGGCCGTAACAATGTATTCAAAGAAATTTAATAAAACTGAAACATTTTAATAAATACAAAACAAAAATACAGCTAGCAAATAGGCTTTCAATGCCAACAAAGCGTGTTTACCGGAGGTATCATTTATAATAATATGTACTAACAAGGTTACCAAGACTTCGCGGCAATGCAGAAATGAACGTTAGATGGTGTGTCAGCCTGTGGTTAGTAGATGGCGCCAATAATTAAAGAAATAAGTCGATATTCCATATCTACCCTATAGTATCTATTCTATGGTTAAAATATCATTAGATAAACCATTAGTTAATTGGAGGGAAACGTGCAAGTTTTAAGATGCCGCTTTTTCTCCATGTCTCTCAACTATCATAAAAATATATTAAAAAAAAGTTTAAATCAATCCTGAGCTCTAAATAATATGACAATTATATTCCATACTTTTTCAGTAAACAGCGTTGCATTCTGACATTAACCCGGAGAATCCGGGTATAACCGCTAGTATAGTATGAACCAGGGACGAGCGGTGGTTTTTTTTTCAGATCGAAAACCGAAAGTTTTAGTCTAAAACACGATTCCAAGTGACACTCGCTCTTGCATGTCTTTTAACAATTTTGTACAAATTATTTAAGTCCGAAAACCCCGCATTCCACGAATTTTTCCTTTTTTGTGCAGACGTCCTTTGAAACAGAGGACAGGGCCAGTAGAAGAGTTTGGAAATTGTTTTATAACGCGTTTACTACTACTGATATGTTTGTTTTGGTAAACAATGCCATTAGGTGGCGTTTAAGGCTTTTCATTTGCTTCGTTAGTTTTAATGTAGGCGTTGATCGACAATATTTTATTATTTAGTGTTTTTCCTCGAAAGGATAAATCGAAAAATTTATATTTCTCAAATTACATATGATACGAACACATTAACAAACTTGTATGGCACTACTCGTAGATGGGAGTAGTGCACCTTGCTCTAAATATCACACGCCGACCAACCGACCAATACGACTCGAATAAGCGGATTTTAAACCGCTTACTCTTAGATTAAACAGACGTGGAAGGTCGGGTTTAGAGCCCATATTACCAACTCATTTGAAGAATTTCTCTCTTTCTATTTTCATACAAAATATTCAAATCATGTGTTTTAGCTCCTTTTGAGAAAAAAAATATGAATGCCCAAACTCAATTTTCTATGACACTAAATAATTAAAATTTGGTGACACTAGGTACTGTTAAGTCTCTTTAAAAGAAACTTGTATTACAAGCTTCATTAAAGTTACAAAAGCTTTTCAGAAGAAAATTTAATTTATGTTTAGAAATAGAATGATCCGCCAAGTTATAAACGTGTCAGGTATTTTTCGTTATTAATCGTCTGGATGATTTCATAAAAGTCAAGAAGTCAATTCATTATGCAAACAGCTTACCTATTTGAAAAATTAATCAATTAACGTTAATGTTCTCATTTTTTGATGTCCAATGTTAAAAACACAATATTTTACACTCATTTACTATTTAACCTCAAAAGAGAACTGTCAAACCATGATAAATAAACAAGACACGTTATTATTCTTTGGTTTTCAGTTTTGAAAGCATAATATACTAGTTGTTATATCTATTTCAATGATAATTATTTACTACTTAACCTCAAAACACAACTGCCAAATCATAATAAATAAACAAAACACATTATTTCATCTGGTTTCTGCTTCAAGTAGCTGACATACAACTTTCTTATTTTCCCCTCTCACTTTCAGCTTAGGATATTTTTGCATATTTTAAAAATCCGCGCATCCGAATGTACCCGAAGGCCGTCATTAAGGTGGGATAGCCACAGTTCGATTGTGAATGCACATTAGGATGTTGTGGCGATCGCGCCTTACGTGTGTTATTTTGTTTGGTTATCGCTGCATTACGATGTATGCCTGTGGTATATGTATCAATCTACGCGTGACAGGTGACTACTCTGTCTTTGTCTGGCATCATACTTTAAGCACTTAGGTTGTTTCAATTCGTGTCCTTCGGATTGTATTTTTAATATGGGTAAAACTGAAAATTTTGTGAATGAGATTACTTAAAATTCACAACATAGGTGTATTTACTCTGCTTATAGCTATATGTAAAGTTTATAGAAAATTTAATTTTAGCTCGACTAGATATAGCATACCCTATACCTATCTGTCATAGTTTTCCTGTTATTAACGTTTAACTTTTTTGAAAGAAAAAACAGTAGGTGGATATGACAATAATATTGTTGGCAGTGTCAGTTATAATGAGTATATTATAGCAGAATAAGTGAATAATTAAAAATTAAATTATTAGAGCATTTTTTATTATTAGGTTGTTTAAAAACATACAAACAAAACACGATTCCTTTCAATATTTATAAGGAACGAGGCATTAATAAACAATGAAACATATATATATATATATATATATATATATATATATATATATATATATATATATATATATATATATATATATATATATATATATATATATATATATACGATAATAAAAACCAAAAATTAGATTAGGTGAATACAAATAGAATAATAGGCAACATTATAAGTGTTCTATATGACACACCCGCTGTTGAAGACATTTCAGTATTCTTAGTTTAGACTCATTTACAGATACTCTTCGTATTTCATCAGGATCTAATGTGTTGAAAGCTGTCCTTACGCGATTTAATTAATCTTGCCTACTTTTTACTGCTCTTTATGTGTCCCCACAAGTATAAGTCTAAGGGAGTGAGATCTGGTGATCATGATGGTCAACTGTAAGGTGCATTGGGACTGATGCAGTTGCTTCCAAGCATATGTGTCCGCTCTTGACGAACTACTCCATCAAAGTGGGCAGGTGCACCATCTAGCTAATACCAACAATTATTACGTAAATTAACTGGTAAGCTATTGATGAAATTTACTACTGTATGGCTCAAAATCTCTAAATACTTCCGGAAAGTAAGGCTTTCATTGTAAATTTCATAATGCAATTTCTATTTTGGATAATGCAGAATACATTAAACCTAAATCGTTTTTGGAAAGTCCTTTGTCTAGTTACATGCGGATTTTCTTTAGCCCAATAATGATTAATTCGCCGATTTACGATTCCCTCCCTGGTGAACTTAGACTCGTCACTCCAAACTATTTTTGCAGAAGATATTGGTCATCTAGAAGTCTTGATTGGATATCTTGGCAATATTGAAGCCTTATAAGTTCATCTCCTGTAAGAAGGGCATGTACCGGAATCTCCGAATAAGGATGTTGTTTCAGAATTCGTTGAATTGGCATTCTAGAAAGGCTTAAATCTTGGGTAGCAGCCGATATAGAGCTATGCGGATAAGCTTGAAAATAACCCAAAACGTTTACCTGATCTAGCTCATCACCTGTAACAGGCTTTCTAGAGTTGACCTTACGTTTCTTGATACTGCCAGGGATTCCAGTCTTCTAAATTTACTTATGTTCATTACTAGTAAACCTTTGGTTAAATATCCTACAGGTTCTAGCCACAATTTTGCCACATTCACCATGAATATAAAATAACTTTAGAATATCACCATTGGAATATTCACTATTTTCCATTTTATAGCAATTAGAGAATGCACCTTATACAAAAACAGAAGAATGCTTAATGTGTACCACTACGATTGTTTACGCACTTTTTGAAAAATAATGGCAAGAGCTTTTTATATTTTTAAGATACTTGTCAAAGTCATGGCCTAATACGTTCTGTATGCGGATTACTATTGATTGTTTGTGATATATCTTTCAATGTATACTTCTTAAAAACTAATACTTCTAAAGTTTTCTTTTTCTAAAGGCATCTTAGCTGACCTATTGTCATATAGTTATTCTCAGTATTGGAATTATAGAATGTAGTTACCCAGCAAACACACATGTAACTGATACATGTCAAATTAAGATCAAGAAAGTATCATCGTAATGTATATATGTAACATATAAGTTACATATATGTACCTTTCTGATACAGATTTAATTATGAATCATTTTTAATATTGACATGTTTCGAGTGTGATACATGATAGTTCTGTAACGGTGTTATATTACATATATATTACAAATAGATTGATATGTGCTATAACCCAATATCTGAAACAAGGATAAGTCACGGCACAATGTTACATAACAATATAATATATGTGTTACATTAAATATCTATAGCAGCGTTATATAACATATACTTTACAAAGGGATGATAATGAAATATAACTATATGCGGTAATTTTGAATAACTCCAGCTACACTGTTACATAACATATGTGGGAAATGACCTTATAAACATTTGAAGTAAATTTAGTGGTTTAAATGTTAATGTTCTTATGGAATTAATGATTAGCAATACTCGATTTTACAAATCATAATGAGTTAAAAGCAAAATAATTCATTTGCAACCGGTTTAATTTGTCACAAAAATGGGATAATGATCTAATCGTTTAAGCACACCGCGCGCGTTAACTTCTCTTTTCTGCTGTCGCCATCTGCAATTGCTGTGATTAGCACATAGATAAGTAGGTATCTTCTTTGGATTAGCGACAAATTAATTATTAATTAATTTACTTTTTTCTAATTGACAGGTTTATTTGTTACACCAATATAGGGAGCGTGTGCGTTGACAACTATCGCTACCAGTGGTGACACAATATAACAAATAACAGCTGTTTCATCCACATTTTAAGGGATATCAGTGTTAGTTTTGCACGCGGAAAAGTGTTTAATATATTGGAAAGAAAGTATAAATCTGAAAGTAATTTGTTGTGCTGTTGACTGCTATGATAATGAGAAATCATGTGATGGTATAAACATCAGCTTCTACTATAAAAAGTGCGTTATGGTAGTGAATTTTCATAGAAATGATCTGGCACCAAATATTTTATTATAACTTTTTTTTCTTGTAACATACAAATCTGATTTTACGTTTTGTATCATAAACCTACCCACCAAATTTGGTTATCATAGCTATCATATATATATATATATATATATATATATATATATATATATATATATATATATATATATATATATATATATATATATATAGTATGTATCACACCGATAACTCAAAAAATAATGGGCCGATTTTGTAAAATT
The DNA here is from genome assembly GCA_964006375.1 of Tillus elongatus. Classification (NCBI taxonomy): domain Eukaryota; kingdom Metazoa; phylum Arthropoda; class Insecta; order Coleoptera; family Cleridae; genus Tillus; species Tillus elongatus. The sequence continues at coordinate 27,005,955 of OZ023268.1, read as the reverse complement.
TGGCATGTACCTTCCTTTTATAAGTGGCTTGGATAAGTTCATTAGTCAGGAAAATCGGACGAGATTTTCCGGGAAAATTTTGAGTTTTCATTCAAAAAAAATTTTTTAAATTATTTCATTTCTCACAGGAGCGGATTCGTTGCACCAAACTTTTTTAACAAATCGCCTTATTTACGAGAGTTGTTACTACAGTGGCTAAATATTATAAAATGCTTATTAATTTAGCTGTACATCTATCAGCTGTATATGCTGTACCTGCTTTATTTGAGCATTAAATGTATGGTAAGTGAATATAACATTTATGTATCCACGTTTATATATATATATATATATATATATATATATATATATATATATATATATATATATATATATATATATATATATATATATATATATATTTATACATACATATATACATATATATATATATATATATATATATATATATATATATATATATATACATATAATATAATATACAATTCATGTAGCGTACATATAGCCATGTAATGTATCAGTTACATATATGCGAGAGCATCTAGCTGCTAACATTTCTGATATCAACTATGTCACATGAAAGTTACTTGATACATAACCTGAGCTATTGAAATAGCAAGTTTTATGTAACTTATATATCTGATGTGTAACTGTGTTTGCTGGGTAGAGACCTCCTTTTATTCTTTTATTTAAAGAAACTTTAATAACAGGAAAACTAGCGCAGATGGGTATACGGTATGCTATATCTAGTGGACGTAAAATGAAACCTTCGGTCTACTTATGTAAAAATATACAGGGTGTTCCATTTGAAAAAGAAATTAGTTTTTGATCTTTGAAGTTTTCCTGATACGCTGATAAATTTTGGACATAGTGTATAAATGAGACCAATTACCCTTATACATTCTACAAACCTTATATCTGTACTAGCAAATAACAAAATTTTACTACTATGAAAAAAAAAATGAAAACGTATGGCTTCAATATTCCAATGCAAATGAATAAACATTTAAAAAAGGCTGGACGCAGCAAGTGCGTTATGGTAGTGAATTTTCATAGAAATGATCTGGCACAAAATATTTTATTAGAACTTTTTTTTCTTGTAACATAGAAATTTTGGTGTATAGTTTACTTTTTATATCGTAAACCTACCTACCAAATTTGGTTATCATAGATTTTTTATTTTTTAAGATAATTTTTTTTTTTTCAAATCAAAACTCAAAATTTTTTCGGAAAACCTCGTCCGATTTTTCTGATTAACGAATTTGTCAATTCGATTTACAAAAGGAAGGTACATGCCAAATTTTATTAAAATCGGCCCATTATTCTTTGAGATAAAAATTTTTTTCGAATGAAAACTCAAAATTTTCCCAGAAAACCTCGTCCGATTTTCCTGACTAACAAACTTGTCAAAGCCATTTACAAAAGGAAGGTACATGCCAAATTTTATTTAAATCGGCTCATTACTTTTTGAGATAAGAATTTTTTCGAATGAAAACTCAAAATTTTTCCAGAAAACCCCGTCCAATTTTCCTGACTAACGAACTTATCCAAGCCATTTACAAAAGACAGGTACGTGCCAAATTTTATTAAAATCGGCTTATTATTTTTTGAGTTCTCGGTGTGATACATATATATATATATATATATATATATATATATATATATATATATATATATATATATATATATATATATATATATATATATATATGTATAAACATATAAAAATTGAAACTGACCCCGGATATGGGTTCTAGGGGTCCTAGTTCGCGCTGATTTGCAAAATTTTTTTCAAAATTGAAAAGTCGGGATCTCCCCATTAGTAAATTTTTTCTACGAAAATTCACTAAAAAATCACAATAACTTTGAAACAATTGAGGGTAGATACGTATAGTTGACGTTGGTGTACACAGCGCTTTACGTACAATCCAAACATGTAAAAATATGCAGGGTGTTCTATTTAAAATAACAAAGTTGATCGCTACTTCCGGTTAAACCGGAAGTGATAAATTATTTTGCGTGAAAATAGCGTTATGTCTTATATATGAATGCAAATTTTCAGAATTAAAATACGTTAATAACTAGAGAAACATCTAACCAATGTATTTCGTGGTATACTATCTATATGTTCTTATTCTGTTTCAGCGATATCATATCCAATGTCTACCTACTTCACATACATGACTACGCATCTTTTAATTACCGATGGGCACAACAATATTATAGACTGCAAGCTCTACCATTTCTGCATGTCTTTGGAAAAACAAACTTTAATGAAATACCACATCTCCATAACGTGCATAATATTCTTCCCGATGCTTGTGACATTCATGTGGTTCTACTATAACATAGCAATGTTAATTTGGAGACATAGAAAGCCAGCCTCAGAAAGATCTGACAGAGAAACCTCGATGACCAGATCCACAGAAGTCACCTCAAGGAATGACCTTGAAAATTCTGCAAAAGGATTTGCACAAAAGAAAAGAAACCTTCACGTGGAGAGAAAAATACGCACTTTAAAAATAATAATAACCTTAATACTGGTTTTCATAATTTGCAGACTGCCTTATTGGATCTATTTTGCTTTAAAAAATTACATCTCAGCCCTCGACGGGCATTGGATTATCAATTATACAATGATATGCCTCTCTTTGTTGAACTGTGCTTTGAATCCTTTTTTATATACATTTCTAAGACCAACTGTTAACAGTTTGGGGAAAATTATGAGACATATGAATGAATTTTTATGTCAGATATGCTGTTGTTGCTTTTCGAGTGAAGATCTTAATGACTTTGAAAAGGAAGATAAACAATTTGGATTTAATTATCACAGAAAACCTACCATGAGAATCGTTAATGAAAGGTTTGTTAAAATTCCAGATGGGGGTTTGCAAGGAACTGGAGGTGGTAATCACGAGTGTATTAGATATTAAATAAAACTAAATAAAACGTTTTGTTCCTAAAATCTGTTTGTTAGATTTTTGTATCCCCACTCTTTACTAAAAATACCTTACGTTAGAAAAATGTAAAACAAAAATTATAGCTAGTTATTATACAGGGTGGTGATAATATTTAGAATAATATGAATATATGTATACAGGAAAACATAAAAGAAACACGCTCAGACACCTCAATTTTTATTTGTAATTCTGTATTTTTTTGCTAATACTAGTATGTACAGGTGTTGCTTAAATGAAATATCACGTCAACGTCACGTTCTTTAAATGGAACAGCCTGTATATTGTTGGATTTTTGGATTCCTGAGAAAATTCTAGGTATGTTTCATGTATGATGTCCTGTATCTATCTTCCACTGTCTGCGAATTATTGAGAATTGAAAATTGGACATTTTCAATAAAAATAAAAAAAGTCAGGAAACAGCAAGTGCGTTATGAAAGTGAATTTTCATAAAAATGTTCTTAATAGATAATATTTTTTTATGCAAGCAGGCATCAATTTTCTCACCAGTATAACCTATACAGTAGAAACAATCTACCATATATAATTAAAATAAGTTATTGTTTCAAAATGTACAAACGTTTTCCAGAAAAAAACTTGAAATGTTTCCGAGAAAACTGGGTGCCCAGCCAACTAACCTTAGGTTAATAGCAAATCGAGTTATTGAAATTTGAAGCATTTAATAAAAATTCGCTACCAAAACGCATTTACTGCATCTACATCTTTTTTTACAAACATGCATCATATTTCAATGAAAATGCGAAAATGCAATAATATAGGGAATGTTCGAAAAAAAATTGTAGGTACCACCAAAGACTTATGGGTCACCCCGTGATTGTCAAAACAATTTTATAATCTGCAGCTCAAGACACCCTATAATTAGCGTATACAGTTTTTTCTCGTATCTTGCATAATAACAATTAGATTGACCTTTACCGTAGAAATACGTCACCGTGTATATGTGTAAACAGATAAAACTGAAACCAATCCAGGATATGGATTCTAGGGGCTAGTTTGCACTCATTTGAAAAAATCCTTTTAAAATTCAAAAGTCGCGGTCCTCATTAACAATTTTTTTTCTACGAAAATTTGCTAAAAATTATAGACCGTTAAACCATAAACTTAACTAAAACTACTGCCAAAGCATCAGAGAAAGGGTCTATTTGAAATATATTTTCTGGAAACAGTTTAGTAAAATAAAGGTCAATGACGGTTCAAACTGCAACTTAAGGGTTTGTAGAACACTCTTCTTGCAACATTTTCTTTGCATAGCCCGTATTTGTTTCAGGTTCTTTGCCTAGATGTTGCCAATTTTGACGTTTCAAATCGCGATTTTGACGTTTTGAAAAAACCCCGATATTTTTTCTTTAAATGTCTATAACTCTTTTCTCTTTTAACCTACGGACCTAAGTTTTGGGTCGCAGTTCACTTTCTATTGTACAAACACGCATACCAAACTTAGTTACCCTTACTTTGTTATTTACGGACTTTTAAAAATTTTCCGAAAGAAAACACAAAATTTCTGGCAAAACTTATACAGATTTTCCTGATTAACGAACTTGTCGGAGCCACTTTCAAAACGTAGGTACTTAGCAAATTTTATCAAAATCGGCAAATTATTTTTTGAGTTATCGGTGTGACACAATTTTTATTTACCATGGACTTTTTTCCTCATATTTCAACGAAATAAAGGAAAATAGCGACTTAGACACAGATCTAGGAGCTTGTTAGTCATTTTAGGCCGTATTTTTTAATCACATTAAAACGACTACCAAAATTATCAGTTTTGACGTTTTAACTTTTTTCAATCATAGGCTTACCTATAACGTTTTTGTTTTTTAACTTAGAGATCTGAAATTTGGTACGTAGGACACTCTTTATGACGGAAACCAGGGTGTCAAATTTGGTGGCCTTACTTTGTTATACATTCTTTTCGAAAGAAAACACAAAATTTTCCGGGAAAATCTGCGGTGATTTTCGTGGGTAACGAACTTATCCAAACCACGTGCAAAAGGAAGATACGTACCAAATCTAATCAAAATCGAACCATTATTTTTTAAGTTATCGGTGTATGCATATATATATATATATATATATATATATATATATATATATATATATATATATATATATATATATATATATATATATATATATATATATATATATATATATATATATATATATATTGTAATAAAGATACACATATTTCCTTACGTTTTCTACATTTATTCAACGATAAACTTCCAAAAAGACATTATTACTCACATAAGACGTACAAACATGTTTTAATAAACAAATAATGTGAACAGTCTTAACTTTTTCTTATTAAATTAAGTCTTTTTCAAAGACAAACAACATAAATAGTAACGGTAATACAGTACAACAGAACGAGAACAAAAACAAATAAATTAAAACTCAACTCACAATAATAATAGTGATAATTATTATTATAATAATACTAAGTAACAAATACAGACGTACCAAAGACGTCTAGAATTTATACTAAAAGATATTGGCTACAGTTAGGTCAGCCAATGAGGGATGAAATTTTTATTTATTAAACTTATAAACTGTAACTTCAGAAAAAAATACTCAAAACCACTATATATATATATATATATATATATATATATATATATATATATATATATATATATATATATATACGTGAAAACGAATTAATAATGTTCCTCTTTACTAAACATTCACCTGATATTTAATTAAAATATTTTATTGAATTAAAAAATAAGAAAACAAATTGCAGAATCTTTTAATTTTAATCTTCTAGATTCAATAGAAATCCATCTGAAACTCACGTTTCTATTGGCTGGCCTAAATGATTGTTATAAAAACGGCAGCGTCGTTCCAAGTTACCTACTCTACATTATATTATTTCGCAATTCGACCTCAGAATAACGAAATAATTTATTTGAAATATGCAAATATACATATCAGATCGTCAAATTGGCTACAAACTAGAGTATCACGCCTCCTTGTAAAAATTTTAGGAAATATATTTAAAAAGCGATTAAAATATTGAAATATGGCAACGTTGCCTTTTCATTGACACGTCAGGTCAATTCTATTCAAGTTTGGCCAAGTCAATGCAGTTCTAGTCAGGTTTGGTTTGGTCAGGTCAGGTCAGGCCTAGTCAGCTGAGGCCTAGTTAGGTTTAGTCTAGTCAGACGAAGTCCAGGTTAGGTCTAGTCAAGGCAGCAGAGGTCTAGTAAGGTCAGGTCTAGTCAGGAGAGATCTGGTCGGGTTAGTTCCAGTCAGGAGAGATGACCATGTTAGGTCTAGTCCGGAGATGTCCAATCAGGTTAGGTCTAGTCAGGTCAGGTTCAATCGGGAGAGGTCTGATCAGGATAGGTCTAGTCAAGAAACATCTAGTTACATCAGATCTAGTCAAAAGAGATCTAGTTAGGTCAGGTCTACTCAGGTGAAATCTAGTCGAGGCAAGTCTAGTCAGGAGAGATCTAGTAAGGTCAATTCTAGTCAGGACAGAATCATGTTAGGTCTAGTCCGGAGATGTCCAATCAGGTCAGGTCTAGTCAGGTCAGGTCCAATCGGGGGGGGGGTCTGGTCAGGATAGGTCTAGTCAAAAAACATCTGGTTAGATCAGATCTAGTCAAAAGAGATCTAGTTAGGTCAGGTCTACTCATTAGAAATCTAATCGGGCCACGTCTAGTCAGGAGAGATCTAGTAAGGTCAATTCTAGTCAGGACAGGTTTAATCAAGTTAGGTCTAGTAAAGTGAAGGAAGGTTAAATCATATGATGGGAGGTTAAAATTGGTTGTAAAAATAGTATTTTTTTATTTACCATTTTACAATTTTCAGGTTGGCTTGGTGACGTTTGGTTGACTGAAGCTGACCTTTGAACAAAACAAAATAAAACGTTAAGTCAATTTAGAACTGTTATTTGTTGTCTCTAATGTAAAAAAAAATGAAAACGTGTGATATGAAACGGATTTTTTTTTAAATGGGGCTAAAATCTTGTGAAAATAGTTTCTTCCTATTTTAACATTATCATTTTTTAAGAATTTGTGATATACCGGTGTATTGGTGATATAACTTGCCCTCAAATACAGCCTTAGAAAGGTAAAATAGACCAAGAAAACAAACTTTGGTTTAATTGGCTTTAAATCAATTTTAGTTTAAAATTAACAAAAGCTAGGTAATCTATAATGGCAAATATTTTTTAACATTTCAAAAAATTGCGGTCGTGGCAATCGCAATCACCCATTTTTACTTTGGTTATAATTTTGAACCAATAGTTTACCTTTTTTTTTAATTTTTATTATCAAAAGCAGTTAAAAGTATGTGTGTGTGTTTTGTTTCTTTAAAGTCGGCCTATTTCCGCGACTATGACCAATCACCGACAACAGGAAGCAGTTTCACCTCACCATCCTGCAAATTTCGCCGAACCCCTGCTTTTCTGTGAGGAGGGTAGGGATCTTTAACGTGCCCAACATCGCATGGACACGGGACCGACGGCTTTACGCCCCATATGAATGGCGGAACGTGACATTCAACTTGCTCAAATACAATTCCAGAACCTCGGTTGATGTTAATGTTACAGTTTGTACTGAAAAAGAGAAAGGAGAACCCTGGGATCGTAACCAGTAGCCTTCGGTTCAGAGGCACACGTTCTTACCTATGAACCACCCAGGCTCTTCAGATAAAAGTATATAAATATATGAATATATTAAAACAATTTATTGCGTTACAGTATGCGTTTTAGTTTTGGCATAGTTTTTTTTCTACATTATAGTAATCGCTTATTATGCAAATGAAAATTTCATATATGTTAGTAACTTTTTAAATATTTTACCCGAAAATTAAAGAGGCATGACAATTACATTACATTACAGACATTTGCTCATGTCAAGTCCAAGTTACTCCACTTCTACACGAGTTTTTTTATATATAATATGCGACTGAAGTATTTTACAAAATATCTGAAGTGACATTGCACAATCCCGACCTTAATTTAAGAATCTTATATACAAATTTAAAGATAATTGTTGTTATAACAAAGTAACTAATATATCATAATCATATAATAGTCATTGCTTCTAGAAAACAATCAATGACAGTGCTTCTTTGATGATTGATGAATCTTTACTTCTTAAAATTCAGATGTCAATTATGTATTTTATTCCTTTGGGCTTTAAAATTACCCAGAGAGTTCAGTGATGCACAAATTTATGCGATTTCTTTCCCAAAATACTATGCACGAAGATTAAATCAATTGCTTTTATGAACACTGAAAAAACAGCTTATGGTAATGTTTATCTCTGCATTGATTTGGGTCTTACAAACCTGTTTTCGCCACAAGAAAATAAAACGTAATAATCTGATCTTTACTCGATTCTTCAACCACCAAAAAATTTTATTATTAGCTAAGTTAAGCTACTAAAAACTGATATTTTAAATAGAGAGGTATAACTTTTTACTGTTAACTTGGCAATATTTAAAGGGTACATCGGTTGTTATGGACATGTTCATGGATATTTTGGAAATGTTACGGTGGTATAACCTAAAACAATTGTCGGTTGTTCCGATCTATTAAGGTGAAGAATTCGAATGGGTTTTATCACATATGAATGTTATCGACTTAACTTTCGGTCAACAATAGAGATCTTATAAACTATTTAAGGCAGTTTTCCCAATATAATTGCTAATAGAAAAATATTTATCAGCTACTTCTTTGGCTTTTGTTTAGGAGGAAATAATATCATTGCTTTAAATAATTAGTTCATTATGTCGGTATACAGATATTGGCCCCTTAAGTTCAACAACATTTAAAAAGTACATAATAAGAGCCAGTTTCAAAATGTTGTAGGTTTTGGTTGTAACAACTGTTAACACTAAGCTTTTTGTCTAAATATTACTAACAACAATTTAGTCATTGCAATACCTTAGAACTTTCAAGTGGCTGCAATATATTTACGATCAGTAATAGTATCTTTTTTTATCACCAGTAGAATAATAACTAGTTTTTCAATGTCGTCTAAAAATGATTTGGCAAAAAGAACTATTGAACTTTTAATCGCTTACGTCGTTAATACATTTATTGCTAGGTTGTGAAAACGTCATCAACGCTCAGCGATTTAGCGTATTCAAAACTGAATTTCATATTTTAACAAACTTGATTTGAATCTGTTGGTATGAAGTAATGTTTCGTCTTCGTATACGTAACAAGTTACTTTGATTCGCTAGTCATCTAGCGAGCATGCATCTATAACAGTTTCTATCTCGAAGATTGTAAATTTTTACACCAAACAATTTTGATTGGTGATTTTATCATTATCTTTTACTAATAGGTTATCCAACCTATCTAGAGGTAGAAATTCCTACCTTTTTTTTGTTTTTTTTTTGTTTTTTTTAAATTTTTCTCGCCGGTCTTTGCACCAAATAAACAGTTTGCAGTAGCTGAAAACTAAAAGTAAGAACTGAAATATTTTTTTCAACAGTTATATTGGGATAGTATCCTTATCAAAGATTAATATACGAAATTTATTTGAATGAATGACCTGGTATTACAGAAAACAGAAAACCGCTTAGCTGTAACTCAAAATAGTTTCATTAACTAGTGCCGGCACATGGATCTTGTTAGACATTTATCACAATTACGAATTTTCATCAAGTCATTAGAGTGTACATCAGCTGTGTGAATATTCGTTGAAATCTGCACTGGAACAAATCTGGATCGTCGAATCCGTGAATTTAGTATAGATGGTAAATTTTCTCATCCTCGCCCTACCTATATTAGATGGAAAAGTTTGGCAATACGTCAGATAAGAATGAATAACTGAGGAACGTTCTAACAAGAGATGGGGCAGTTAACAGTTCGGTTTTTTAGAAACGCTTGCAGATAATCCTCTTCCTATCAAGAAAAACATCAGGCTGCTTTTGTTGCTTAAAAAAATCAACTGTATTTTCCGCCATTTTGTTGGTCAAATCGGTGCAACTTACTAAAGCATTTTAAACCTCAGAGCATCAGAGAATGAACCACGATAATTCATACAATGATGATTATCACCTTGTTAAATAAACAAAGACGTAGATATTTTTCTCTGGCTTCACAACCGCGTATTTTCTCCCCTATAACCAGTTTTGCCGTTTTATTATGGAGCCGTAAAACGGCGAAACTAGTTACAGCGAAAAAAACTAGGTAATTGTGAGGCCAAAGAAAAAGTTTCTACGAATGTATTTAGTATGGAATGATTTCGCAGAGGACAATAACAATTACTTAGCCTTGTTTTTAAGAACAAGGTCATGAGGTGTAAAATACTTCTGTTTTTAATTGGTTACGTCAAAAATAACACAACTTTATATCAAACGAATAAGCAGTTAAGTCATGCCTTTCAAAATCGCTGCAATCGTGATGAAAACTTTAGTCCACTTAAGGAAAAACTTTTTCACCCAATTTGCTTAAAAAAGCATCACTTGTATTTAAGTTTGCCAAATAATTATACCGGAAAAATTACGTACTCTAAAACTAAAAAATATAACAATTCTTGTGAACGATCTTGCAAAGAATTTTATATAACTATCAATTATCAATAACTTTATGTTCTTCGAATAGTAAGAAAAAAATACACGTCCCTTCTGGAAAATGTCACATATTTTAAATTTCGTATTCTTTATCTTGAAATGCTTCTATGATATGTACCTGACCACATTTACCTTTATTACGTTTTTGTTCAGAGTAAAAACAAAACAAGCAAGTTGTGAACATATTTGGTTCAAATGAACATAAAAACAATCCACACCAAGTTTAATTATTTCCAAAACTGAAAAGTATCACTTTTCTAAACCCTTATATATAAGTAATTTTTGGGAAGAGATGCATGTTTAAAAATAACAATAATATAGATGTTTCGTTGCTGTTTATCGATGTTAAGGGAAAACTAGAGGCAGACACTGAATTTTCTGTTAAATATCTTACTTTCTTTTGTTAGGATCTCCAAATTTTTGCTGCTTTTTATAAAGCTATTACTTTCAAAACCTAAGCCTTTTTAACCCAATGATGTTAAAATTGGTTAAATCGTATACAGTTTAGATAACAAATGGTTCAGATTGTTGTATAAGAACTGGATTTTAGCAGCAAAAATATGTACGTTTATTAGAACGTTGCGATATGTTTCATGTAAGTATTTTGCAAAAATCTAGAAAATTTAGTATGTAAATTTTGTATTATATATTTCTGACCGGTTTGTGTAAGTATAGAATCAAAAGACCGACTGGAATCGACTTGGTGAAATTTCCCTATAATAAATATACATTAAGAAGCTTATCAGTTGGTTTTATAATATCCTCTCCAACAAATCCAGTTTCATCATTCCCTCACTCCATGCCGCTGCGCAAGGAGCTTAACTGCTCTCTTATTTACGATCACCAAGCAGAAAACCTTTCTATTTATATTTAAAGTAAGCTTCATTAACACCAGATCGCGATCTCTTTTAACCCTATATACAAGAAGATTTTTTTGTCGCATTATTTCGTTACATGTGCGAACCAAAACTCAAGACCAAACGGATGGTGAAAATGAGTGAGTTTTATTTTAAGATAGAATCAGATCAAATAGGATTTTAGACGGGAAGTCTAGAAGATTGGTAACCTATTTTAAAACCCTTAGTTTTGTACATCTGATATCTTGAAAATCGAAAAACAAAATTTGGTTATGCTACGAATATTTTGCACATTTTTCTTCTGCTTGCTTCTTGACCCATCTTACATAATCATGCTTGGAATAGGATTTTGATGTTAAGATAAAATGATTCGTAAAATTTGTCAAGATTTTTTGGAAGATTTTTTGAATACTTTTGATATTTTAATTTTAATTTTCTATTAAGAAGCTGCAAAGTTTGCAGAAGACAGTATCACTAGTGTCAAAGGATGGCTTCAAATCATTTAAGATGCAATCAAAAGCCGAGCTGTCTTCAATTTAGCAGTATGGCGATTACACTTTTTGAATTTTTTTATTTGGTTACATTCAAATTCATTCCTGCTAATAATTTTTTAAATATTTAACTCCAAATAATTGATAAAAACACATTAATTAATTTTGTAACAATATGATCAGGTCGTTGATACAAAAACAAAATTGTAGTGTCGTCTTAGCAAATAGTGATAGGCAAATTTTTAAAATTTTTCTTTCATAAGTACATTCTGAGATGCCAAGTAGATTTTAATTATAATAATCTACAAAGCCTCTGCAGTTTTCTCCATTTTTGCCAGATCTTAAAATATGTCAAAGTTTTTGCAAACTTAGCTCTCTTATAGCTTCCCTTATCTTATGCAGCTTAAAGCAAAAATGTTTTCTGATGTTTCGTCAATTCAGTATTTTTTTATATGGTTTATACAACGCTAATTTCCAGGGTATTTATTTAAGCTGGTATTATATTTATGAGAGATAAAATGAAGCAAATAGAGGCACCTCGCTGTATTTTCTTCGTTTATCTTTACGAAGCTTGCAAGTGAATGCAAAAGTTAGTACAATAACTTATACAGTACTAGATCAACGTCTACATATAGACACTCTGTGGTTGTCAAATTCTAAGAAGGATAAAAAACTGAGAGATCTGAGATGACTCAGTTTTCCCATCTGCTTTTAACATCTATAGTATTTGAGCAAAGTGTGTCTATAGAAATAGCAGATGGAGCTCCAAATTCGTAGGCATATATCGATCCTAAGTCATGGTAGCGATAATATTATCTTATGAATATAAAAAACGTTGTTACTCATAAGGGCAAGGTCATTGAACTAGCAACTGTATTTTGGGCGCACTGAAATTACAGTTGTTTTACTAGTTCACAATGAAATTAGTTGGCAAATCTCAATTTGGTAATATTAGTTTCCACAATTTATCTCTAGGTAAGTTGTTGGAATTTTTGCCGTAGTCACAAGAAAATAAACTACCACAAAGAAGCCACTTTCCATGATCAGTTGTTGCATTTGATTTTATCTTTATAACTCGTATGGTCTTGTTAAGTAAAACTGTAGCCTTCGTGTGGATAATTTGTGAAAATATATTGCTGATTGATTTTCTTAATATTCCGACTCGTACATAGAGCTTTTCCTTTTTGATTACTTCGGAAACGAAGAAAATCAATCCGGTAAACCTTGAGATAAGCTTGAGGTAGTTTATATAACCTTCCAACCCAATTTCAGATCATTTTTGTTATAACATATTTTTATTTTTATCAGATATTTGTAAACGCATGGTGTTATTTATTTTATTACTGGTTTTGAGTCGGCTTTTATTGAGTTTTTATTGAGTTTTTAGAATGTAAAATGCTCTTGGTCTGGTGTTTTGTTGCGTTTGTTGTTATTTTTCAATCAATATAATTAGGTATGCCTACTTAAATTATTTGCAATACCAACATGAAAGATGAAGACCTGTTACGTTCTTTTGAGATCTCACCAGTCTATTATATTCATAAATATTACCAATACAGCTGCTACTAGCAGCTATATTTTAGAAGACCCGGTGTGATTTATTTATCGCTCTAGACTGCTCGGTTTAGTTTTGCAAATGGATCCATGTCTGCACCTTTTGTTATTTTTGATTTTAATTTATTTCTTAATTTTGCTGCTGTACCATTTTGATGTTTCGTTGGTAATTAGCGCTTGCTTTTCACAATCGCTTCCAAAACAACGATGACAAGGGTAGTTTGTTTAAGGGGTAAGAAAAATACCAGGGTATCTAGTTTGTGTGGCACGGAAGATATATTTTACGAGCTCGGTGCCCCACCCTATAGATTGATGTAGCACTGTTTAAATTTCAAGCGAGTAATTAAATTTTATTTGATAAAATCAATATAGATGTTATTTTTATTTATTGATACTTGTGTGCTGTTTATTCTTGTCAATTTTAAAGTATTAGGTATTTCACAAGACAGTTATTTTATTTTGATGGTATGTTGTTTGTTAAGTTCTTAAACCGCTTACATTTAGATACTTAAAATACATTAATTATTAGGGAATATTAAGAAACTTGTCTTAATTACATTTAAACATATATGAGCCAGTCACTAATTTTATTATACGATTAGATTATTCCTAACATTTATATTATATATTGATAATACATGAAATATCCTACACAAATACTACCCTAAGCTTCATCTACCTTGATTATTTGTTGTTTTTTTTTGTAACACATATAAGCCACACACAGACAACTATGATAATGGTAAAAGCACATGGATATTAATAAGATATAGAATATTGATTATGACAAAATTATTATTATTGTTGTTAGCTATTGTTGCAGATGTTTGCCATCGCGTGCATACTTAGATGAGGCCTAAAATGGCCGGCTTTAGCATAACTTACACACTAAACTTACCCTAGATATATTGAAATACATAAATGCATGCATTTCTACACCAATAAATACCTTAACAGTTAATTACTATCTGAAAGTTGAAGAACTTATGTGCGTATCCATGTCATTTGTTTTTAAACACAAATGATTTAGTTTGCATCAAGTCAGATTCGTCTTATAAGTCGAATTTACATTAAAGAAGAACATTATTGAGCATTATTTTGTGATCTATGACGTAGCTTTTTCAAGCTCTTTTAATAAATATATCTTTATTATCGGTTACAAGTCGTCAATTCCGGGATTTTCTACAAAAATTCCTATAGAAAAATTTGCTTAACAATATCTGCCTTGTTCTACAAATAATGTTTTAGTTTCGTAATTTTTTTCCTTCTTGTATATGCCATCAAACCTTGTCTTGAACTAAAACCAATCATTTTTTATTAATCATTTTTGGCCTATCCAAAAATCATTTTTATAACAATTCAAAAATTTCAATTTAGATCAACGTAGTTTTAATCAGTGTCGCTTTTTTTACATATTGAGAGTTATAAGATTACCTGAAGTAAAGTATATTTTCAGTTTAAATCTTGAATCATTTTCCCAAAAAATTGCAATTTTTTTAATCGTTCTAATTTTGTGATTCATCACGTTCTTAATAACAGCAATAAATTATATCACTGAATTATATCACAATTATATCACAAAAAAATAAAATCTGTGAAACAGTCAAATTATTCAACCGCCTAACTCAGTTTTAGTAAACATTTGCAATTATTAGTTAACATATCACTGCATCTCTTACGTACTAGATGGAAGTTGTATCGTAGGATAATTTTTTTACTATGGAAATTTGTCACTTTTAATTTTTTTATTACAGGTCAGATACTAGTTCCTTATAATGCACCCCTGTGCACTTTATACGAAAAAGCAAATGATTCTTGTTGCTTTTATTCTAATTTTTTATTTGTTTAATTTGGAAAAAAAAACAATTAAATGGGCAAATAGAATACGTGGCGATGTTATTTTATTTACGTTGAGGTACGTGTTTGGTGAAATTCGTATTGCGCAATCCCAACTCTACTAACCACGGCAGTTGTTAGAGGGGATGGAACTATACGAAATAAAACCAACGAACAAAATTTGCCTAAAAAATCAACTTAAATTGTAAAAATATATTCCAAAGGGACCGCAAAGCATTTTCCCTAAATTAGTGTGATATTCTTTGCAAAATCATTGTAAAAAGCACCGAAAAAATAACTTGAAATAATAATTTCTTTAGGGCTAGAGACATGGTTCAGATGAAATATACCCCAACTGGGCCAAAAATGTATGAGTTTGTGTTAATTAGTTAATTTCTAAATCCAATGATACATTAATTTCAATTTTGAGCCTAAAATAGTTTCTGGTTAACAACTAACGTCATTGACTAGAATACAGAAAATTTAGTTAACAGCAGTATTTTTTATTAACCTAATTTTGATACTGCTGTCATGAAGAACCACATCCCTAACCCTAGGACCTTAAAACATTTCCCTCACCACCCGCCCACAAATAAAGTAATCGAATAAAACGGTTATTTACATTTCTCTATCTTCTTTCACTAGTAACAAATATTTTTCAGTCCATTCAGACTTCAACGAAAACTTTCATTACTATCAAAACACACCCAATGACCATGTTTTCGCTTAGCACATCGACACCTCAATGAAACTAACAAGAATGAGACGGCAACTCCGCCAAAGTTAATTTCAATACGGCAACATCGTAGGTCAAGCCGCCGTAGATGTGCCGGTATTACAGGGCACTACAGGTACCGTCTGACACGCCATTGTTGCCATATTGTTACCGTTCACTATACTGCTGATACCGCATGATTTTAATTCTGTAAAGATTTCTGTAAAATAGCCGGGTTCTGCGTTTATCCTCAACATATTTGAGGATAGTCTATTCACTATGGTCAAGCACCTGTCCCAGAATTTGTCTTTGGAGTCTTCGACCAGGAATGGTTTTAATGGGTAGGAGATCTCGTTACCCATGTAAGAGTAAGATAGGTAGAGGCAGGTCAAGACTATGGCTTGAAGGTCCTTTTCGTATTCGATCTCTTTTTCCACTAGCTCCCTGACTAGCATGTAGACGAAGACGACGTTGGCTGGGTTGATGAAGGCAACGTCCTGAAAAGAAAATGTCCATAAGAGAAGTTTTAATTATTTTAGTTTCTGTTGTCAAAGATGTAATCTAGAGACCTATAAAAAACTCGGGACGCAGCAAGTGCGTTATGGTAGTGAATTTTTATTAAATGCTTCAAATTTAAATAACTCAATTTTCTATAAACTTAGAGAGTTCAATTTTAATACGTAGTAAGGTCTTTCCTAAGGCAAGATATCCACAAAATTTCATTAAAATAACTTTGTAATTTTCGGAGAAAAAATTTTTTTTCGAAAGAAAATTTGAAATTTGTATAACTCAATTTTCTCTAAACTTAGAAAGTTTAATTTTGGTACGTAGTAAGATCTCTCCTGAGGTAACATATATAGTAAATTTCATTAATTTAATTTACTTATTTAATTTCATAAATAGTCGGTTAATAGTGACTTGGAATGAAGTAGATACCACGTCTTCTAACATATTCAGAAAATATGTGTAGATCAATAGCAACTGGGAATGAATTCGGTCAGTCCTCCACCGACGTGTTTACAATAGTGAGGAAAATACGATTGATTTTAACACTGTAGTGAGCTATAAAAATTTGTTTAACTCAGTTTTCTATAATCTTAGAAAGTTTAATTTTGGTAGATAGTAAGGTATTTCCTGGGACAAGATATACACCAAATTTCATTAAAATAACTTTGCAATTTTTGGAGAAAAAAAATTGTTTCAAAAGAGAATTTAAAATTTGAATAACTCAATTTTCTATAAACTGAGAAAATTGAATTTTGGTACTTAGTAATTCCTCTCCAAAGGCAACATATATGGTAAATTTCATTAAAAGCTTTGTTATTTTCGGAGAAAAAAAATTTTTTTGAAAGAAAACTCAATTTTCCCGGAAAAACCCGTCCGATTTTCCTGCCTAACGAACTCATCCAAGCCATTAATAAAAGAAAGGCACTTGCCGAGTTTCATTGAAATCGGTTAATTATTTTTTGAGTTATCAGACGGATGCATATATATATATATATATATATATATATATATATATATATATATATATATATATATATATATATATATATAAACATATAAAAATTGAAACTGACCCCGGATATGGGTTCTAGGGGTCCTAAATCGCGCTCATTTGAAAAAATTTTTTCAGTCTCACCATCGATACCTCTCTATTAGTAAATTTTTTTAAATAAAAATTCACTAAAATAGCAAAAATAAAAGTCTGGACACAGCAAGTGCGTTATGGAAGTGAATTTTCATAAAAGTATTTTTAATAGCAAATATTATGTCTTTCTAATGCAAGGAGATATCAATCAGCTTACCGATATAGCCTATATAGTGGAAGCAATGTACCATATTTTATGAAAATTACTTATTGTTTGAAAATGTACAGAAATTTTTCGAAAATAAACTTTAAATGTTTCCGAGAAAACTGGTTTCCTAGCCGACAAACCTTATGGTTAATAGCAAGTTGAGTTATTGAAATTTAAAGGATTTAATAAAAAAAATCACTTCCATAACGCACTTTCTGCGTCCAGACTTTTATTTTTACTGTTTTTCTAGGTCTCTAGAGTAGATTTTTGACAATAAAATATTTTTCCAAACTAGTACAGCTAATTGAGCATTTTAGGGTTAAAACTTGCCCTAAATGCAAAATAGGCATATATACAGGGCTTTCATTAATTCCCGAACCCCACGTGACCGGATTCTGTCTCTCTCTTAGTGTAATATGATTTTATGACTTGTCAGTCCAAAAAGTACCCAAAAAAACCACTAGACTAGGGACCCTAAAGTTACTAAATCAATTGACAATTGACAGTTCAGTCCATTGGCGCTCAATTCCTTTTGACGGTTATTTTGTATGTATATTGTGCATTTTCCAAGTTCGACCAGTGTTTACCTTCTTCAAACAATTTTCTATCTATTGGACAATAAGAATAAACAGTTTTTATTAAAACTTAGCATTTTCATTCCGTTTTTACGTAAGATAAAAGTGTAGGTATGTTAAGGTTATGTTGTTGGCGATATTCAACATCGCATGGAACGAAGCTCTACCAAATCTGTTCGTCGGTAATCTGCCCAAACAGGTACATATTTGTTCAATGTTACACAATACACACTTCCAAAACCGTCAATAAGAAGTTTAAATAATCGGACCTCAATTTGTTTACGTACATTACAAAATTTTGATATCTATAGAAAATAAAAGTAATATTTTATTGTTATTAATTTATTTTTTTAACAATCAATAACAGTAAACCTTACATGAACAGACTTGCTGTTAAAAATAATAAATACATTTAAGACATTTACTGTTTCACCTTATTATGATTTTTATATTTTTTATACAACCCCAAAGGAAATATGAGACAACACTGGCATCTTATAGAGATTTCATTAATTCAGGTTGTACAACCGTGTATGCCGGGTTGCCTAACTTAAGCGGTCACGTGGGGTTCGGGAATTAATGAAGGCCCTGTACATGATGTTCGTGAATATACAATCTGTTACGTGTCAACTAGGGGTATTAATTAAGCTGAAGTTGTAAGTAATTAATGTTATTAAATTACATTTGCTCTAAAGTGATTGTTGCACGTAACATAGTCTATGCAGTTTCGAATGGAGTACCAGGGGATTTCAGAAATTGTTAAAACTCATCTGTACCGGTTTTTAAATACGTACAATACTTTTATATGCCTCAAGGTAAATCGAAATTCACTTTGTCACTTTAAGATCCTGTATATCCTTTAGGTTTAACATTTGGACTAAGGTAAGTGTGATTAGATCGTAGTATTTTGCTATAAAAAATCTTCTGCTTCGTGTACAATTACTTTAAGACTACCTGTAGAAGTATACAATGTGTAACATTCAAAATGTTACATTTATTTATTTATTTATTTATTTATTTATTTATTTATTTATTTCACTGCTTATCCCCATTTTACATTCAATGATATACCCCTTTTGAGAATTATGACGTAGCACTTTCCATCTCTGTCACAGAGTTTCAAGCTCTATGACAGTTGGTTAACCTGCAGCCTGCTGAACTTATTAAGTGTTGACAGCATTGTTCTCTTATCACAGCCTATAAATTGAAGCTCCATCGGTCGATTCATTCATTTATGCCATACTAGTTCATTATTGTGTTTTTATTGCTTAGCTACCAATTACATTTATGGCCCGCGCGGGAAAAACGTACACTTTATGGCCCGCGCGCACATCAAAACAAATAATTTTTGTTTGATTTCTTTAATAACCTTTATTAATAAAATTACAGATAATGGAATAAAAGTAATATGTAAATATTTAATTAACATTATTTAGTCGAATTAACATAAAATTGACAGTTCTGAAAAGATCCGGTGATAGTTAGCAGGTTGCCTTCAGCAAACGGTGTCATGTTTCATTGTTTGGGTATGGCTGGTATGACATAAAATTTTGTATGCACCGCTGGTATAAATAGAGGTGTATGCCCTCGAGCGACTTACAAACCCTCGGGCCGGAGGCCCTCGGATTTGTAAAATCGTCGCTCTCGGGCATAAACATATATTTATACCCTTGGTACATCAATAACTATTGTAATTAAACTTGTTTAACCAGCGAACAATTAATCATGGCACACTAGAGAGCTACGAAGTCTTACTCATGGGTGATTACCTTTGATGTAAGTTATTTTCACCTTGTTAAATTTTATTGTTTTAATGACTGCATAGCTAAACTTTAGTTTAGTTTTTCTGCGTGTGACGTGTCTTTAATTAGATTTCAAGTAATATTTTAGGCTTTATGCATAAAGCATTTAATTAATTAGTTTTTGTAAAGACACTGTCACATTGCGGGAGATTTGAATTGTCTAAGAACAGTATTAATCCGCATGTTTGAATCAGGTCTGAGGGAGGCAGTAACATATCACCTGAAGGAGGCAGTAGGAAGCCACACAATGATCTAACAAGTTATCTGATGAAGCAGTAACATAACATCTGAAGAAGCAGTAACCATATATCTGAAAAAGCAGTAACATACTAAAGGCAGTAACACACTAAAGGCAGCATGAACATCTAGGGAAGCAGTGACAAGTCATCTGAAGTAGGGAATAAACACTTAAGGCCCCACCTGCAATAACTGTAGCAGAGGCAGGCACTCTAATGCCCACCGTTACAACCTATTATCCACGAAGAGGGCAAGACACAGATTCCGCCTAAGTAACGATGTATATGGTGCACATCGAAACCAGGAGACAGCAGCATATACTTCGGAATTAAAGCTAAGTGTCACTAAAATGCGAAAACTAACCATTGCTTCATTTTTTATATATAACGTTTTTTATAAAATGCCTCACATTTTCGTAACTCTGTTTTAAAATTAGTTTAAATTCACTTTGCCTTTGGATTGTGTAAAAATGTCAATATTCATTAATATTCATTTTTCTGCACATGCAGCAGGACAGCTTAATGTAAAATTTTTCTTTTAATTGATATTTTATTGCATTCAATTTGTTTACATTGCTTTTAAAATAATAGTCATTTTTTAATTATAAATTTGCCTTAAGCTTTTACTTTTTGAAACAAATCTACTTGAACTGACATGCTTGTTTCGACTCCTAGTTTGGGTAATGATGTGAGCGATTAGCTAGTGCCATAAGTCGACCTACTCCCTGAGAATCATGTGAACCGACTACTCGCGGGAGAAAATGAAAATATGTAAATTTTCGTTATATTTTATTTCAACAACACAACACGAGGGCTTACAGCCTAAATACTATCGTACCGTGAGTGTCGACAAGGAGGAAAGAGACAGCTTGTTAATTCTGGACTTGAAGGTTTGGAAGTTCGGGAGAGAAGGAAAAACATGTGCCGGCAAGGAATTCCACAACTTGGAAGTCCTCGGGACAAAAGAGCGGGCATAACAAGATGTTCTATGACTGGTAGCGTGGACAGTAAAAGGGTGCATTCGCTCTGTTCCCCTGGTAGATCTGTTGGGGCAGCAGGTGGAGGAACTATGGAGGAAAGCTCCTCTGAGCAGTGCCCGTGCAGATATCTATAAAAGAGAGAGGTCACCAACGGCACGTCGGTGGGCAAGGGATGGCAGCCTTTGGGTGAGGGTAGGGTCACCGATGAGACGTATAGCTCTCTTCTAAATTGAGTCCAGGATAGCGAGTATAGAAGCGGCAGCAGCATCCCAGATGTGGCAGCAGTATTCGAGGTTTGGTTTTATTTGTCAAGTATATAAGGTATAGAGATTACCTGGTGAAAAACCTGATTTCTTAGCAGCTGCTTCTGTAATTGATGTGACATGTTGATGCCAATTGAGATTTCGATCCACAGAAATGCCAACAAGTGAAAAGGACTCATTACTTTGAATAACTTGGTTGTTTATTGTGATGGGTCTAGGGCTGGTGTATCTCTTATGAGGAAGAATGCAAGACTACGATTTGGTGGGGTTGAATTGTACAAGATTTCTACTTCCCCAGTCTAATATTGTTTGGAGATCCAGGGAGACAGAACCCTCCATGAGTCTGCGATCCTCATCTAATTGGGCTAAAGAGACAAATTTTAGTAATTCGGTGTTTATATAGTTTTCCATCACTTTAGAGACGACTGAAAGGAGATAAATAGGCCTGTAGTTGCTAGGAAGCGCTTTGGATCATTTCTTGGGAACGGGCTGTACTCAAGCAGTTTTCCAGCTACTAGGGAATATGCCTCTATTGCAAGATGTCTGAAACAGACGAGTCATAACAAGAGCAAGTTCTGGTGCGCATTTTTTTAGAACAATTGCTGTGATCTCGTCAACGCCAGAGGCTTTCCTGGTATTAAGAGAAGAGAGCATCTTTCGTACCTTTTTAGTTTTGAAAGTGCTTTCCGTCATTTTATGCACGACATTGGGGACTGTTGGTGGTTAAACATTTGGAAGTGGGATGAGAGTATAATTGCCGGCGAACAACGAGGCAAAAAGTTCAGCCTTGCCCAGGACAGTAGAAACACTTTCATCCCCTGAGACAAGAGGTGGGAACGTGCTCTTGCAGAAATTATTCCCAATAGATTTAGCAAGAGTTCAGAAGGATTTGCTGCCGCTGGAGCTTAGGAGGACTTTGTTTTTTATGTGGTTATTTAACCAGTTTTTTGCCTGAGCAAGAATGCGGACATAGGGGTTACTTGCGTCGTTAAATGCTTGACGGTTTTCTTGACTGAGATTGTGTAGAAGCACTTTGTAAGCTTTGACCTTTTCAAGTCTGGCCTTGTCACAGGATTTAGAGAACCCAGGCTTGTGTGTGGCTGAAGAGGTTTTCTGTGTACGTGGAATAAATAAATCCATGCCAGCTTGGATAATTTCGGTGACGTTTTGTGAGATATCAGATGGGTCAGGATGAGAGAAGCAGACAGACGCCCATGGAAATAAGGAAAAGTAATCCCGCATTTCGTCCCAGTTTGCGGAGTTGTAGTACCAAATGATACGTGGGTGTGATGACTGTGTGACCTCGGGTTGCATTGCACAGGAAGCAGTGGTCTAAACTACCCAGTGGGGCGGTGACTGATATCTTATAGCAGTCAGGATTTGTAGTAAGAAGGAGATCCAAGGGATTTGAGCTGTGTGTTGGGATGCGAGGAAAGGAAGTAGGTTGCTGAACCATATTGGCTAAAGAATTGCTGACTGCAATGGCTTCCGCTGCTCTTCCTTGTGGATCAGTTTTCGAAGATCCTAGCCATTCCTTATTATGGACATTGAAGTCACCAAGAATAGTGACCTCGGGGGAAGGAGGTTTTTTCAGAAAGGTAGTATAAATGAAGTAAAATTAGTGAACAACGCCATTTGCTTTGTAGGCTGTAAACATTGTCTGGCAAATTCTATTTAATATAGGGAATACGAGCTCCGTACTGCAATTTGTTTTGGGAATTCAATAATACTGTAACCTAAATTGACTCTATGATACACTTTATTGTATAACAATATCTAGAGTATGTGACATAATTAAAGGAGTCGATACATCAAACGTGATTCAATACGGCAACCAATAGAGCATATAGTCTGCCTTTTGATACAAGAGATCACACTTACGAACCACATGCATAATTCAATGATTTAATTATTGACTCGATGTGAAACTGTATTGGGGATCTGTGAAGCAGTCATTAGAAAATAATTAGAAGCAGAGGTGGAAACACGCGCTACTAATGTACTTTTTTTGTTATGTATTGTTAATTATTGTTAGTGTTATTCTTAGTTTAATGTTGTCAAAATGTGTTGATGGAAAAGAAACATGTTCTTGTATAACACTGTGTATTTTCTATTGCAGATATCAGAGAATTTAAAAAAGCAAAATATTCAGAAAACATGAGGCTACAGTATGATTTCATTATGCATCCGTTGTTGTGGCTAATGGTCCCTACAGGTGTCTCAAATTTAACGTAAAAAACTAATCTCATTTTTGCACCCTGTATAAGCCTTCAACTGAAATCTGAATAAAAAGTTTTCCACAGTGCAATTATCAAAGAAAAAAGGTACAGTTCGAAAAAAAAGATCGAAATCGATATATCGATTCGCGAGTAAATCAACTTTGAAATTGAGAAAAATTTTTGGTTGTGCGTTATTTTTGCGGCTAAGTATATATATATATATATATATATATATATATATATATATATATATATATATATATATATATATATATATATATGTATGCATGTATCTTTTCTACCTGGTATATATTTAGTTTGGTTACCGTTGATGTATGGCTTATACCTGTTGTATGAATCAATCTACACGTGGCAGTTAACTACTCCGTCTGTCAGGCATTGAACTTTAACCACCAAGTCGTTTCAACCCATGTCTTTGGGATTTTAATTTTAATTTGGAAAAAACTTCAAATATTGTGTACCAAATTACTTAAAATTCACAACATAGGTTTATTTGCACTATTTCTAGCCACATGTCTGATTACAGTTACTCTGATACTTACACCGATATATCGTTTTCAAATAGTTTTCCCCGATTTTTCACCGGAAAAACTTAGGTATAAAGTCTGATTAAGGAACTCGACCTTGGTTTTCGCCCAAACACGATTTTTGCCAAGTTTGATTGAAATCAGTTTAGTGTTTTCAAAAACAAAATAATTGAAGGGTGTTCGAAAAAAACAACTTTAGGGATCACCAACGACTTATGGATCAACTTGTGATTGTCAAAATATTTTTATAAGATACAGCTTAAGACACCCTGTAATTGACGTATCAAATTTTTTCTCGTATCTTGTATAATAAGGATTATACTGAGTTTTACCGTATAAATGCTTCACCCTGTATATACAGGGTGAAGCATTTATTTTCATTTTACATATATATGTAAACAGCTAAAAAATGAAAGTAACCCCGGGTATGGATTCTAGGGGGCCTAGTTTGCGCTCATATGGAGAAATCTTTTTAAAATTCAATAATCGCGGTCTTCTCATTAATGAATTTTTTCTACGAAAATTAGCTAAAAATTATAGACTGTCAAACCAAAGATTTAACTAAACATACAGCCAAAGCATCAACTTAACTAAACCTACAGCCAAACCATCATAGAAACGGTCTATTTGTAAATAATTTTCTGTAACTATTTTAGTAAAGTGAAGGACAATGACGCAAACTTAAGGGTTTGCAGAACACTCTTCTTGCGACATTTTCTTTACGTAATCCGTATTTATTTCATGTTTTTTGCCTAAATGTTGGGAATTTTGACGTTTCAAATCGCGACTTTGACGTTTTGAGGAGAACCCCTTTTTTTAAATGGTTATAACTTTTTTGTCTTTTAACTAAGAGACCTAAATTTTAGTACTTGGGTCACTATTTATAATACAAACACGCGTACCAAATATATATATATATATATATATATATATATATATATATATATATATATATATATATATATATATATATATATATATATATATATATATATATATATATATATATATATATGCATACAGGGTGTTTGGCGAGTCGCGTTTATTAGAAGTTTATGACCTTCTAGTCCGAATTCGAAAGAGAAAATTTGGGTTTGGCCATAAGCGGTTATGCGGAAACAAAGTAAATTACTTTGAAGTACATGGTACTTCCGGTTATATCGGATTTAACTACCGTTATTTCAAATAGAACACCCTATATTACATACCGGAAGTATCATGTACTTCAAAGTAATTTACATTGCATTTGACCACTTAAAGACTCCTATTTTTTTTGGCAGAATAATAAATTATTGTCAATAACTCGGCCGGTCTATACATATACTAATCTCTACGTTTGTCTCGACTTAAAGACCCCCTTTCGTTTTCTTTGTATCTATGAAGTCAATACAAATACTTGTTTTTATGCAGAATAAAAATCAATATAAATATTGTTTTTATGTAGAATTTTAGTTGAATTATTTATCCTTTGTTAAAGTTAACATTGTGAGCCAAACACTAGGTTTGTTTTTTATTAAAAAAAAGATGAGCGGATCTTATGGTGTTTGTTTCGCCAGATGTGGTTGTCGGCTTGCTCCAATATTCACATAGTAAATTTCTAGATCAAAAGGAACGTGCAGCTTCCTTGAATAACTCGGTACCTTTCCTTTTAAGCCTATTATCCTTATATTAGATAAGGGCTTATAAATTTATCAACCAGAAGATTAAAGCAGGTCTTCGACCTCGTGGGGTCACTACACAATAGACAAACGATGGGTCGTCGAAGACAATTTTACTTCGGACTAGTTTGTTTACCTAGATGCGATATAAATACACTGTAGCTTTTGAGTTTAATTTTAGAATTTTTCTTCCTCTGAAGACGTTGACGATCGTAAGGTCTCTGAAATATGTGTTGTGGTGATTTGGGTTCTCCAAGTGTACTTATAAAATTTCTAGTTGTAAAAAAAAAGAGAAGGGCCATGAATTTGAAAAAGAAATGCTTGTAGCTCTTCCCGCTATAAACAAATTTTCATAGGTAATACGCGCCGTATTATATTACCGTATGCGTGCGTGTACAGTATGTGTACAGTGTCTCTCATCGGATATTCCTGGTCATTATTCCAAAAATTATTCCTTGTGAAAGTATTTTTTTGTACAAATGGATTTTTCATTTAAATACTGAAGTGCCAGGAGAACGCGTGACCTTGAAAATTTTAAACAATTCGCCTACGGCGCAGGTGAGGTCTTCGTCTCCCTGGACCCCCCCCCCCTTTGGGGTCGCGCGTAATCTGCTTCACCCACTCCCAATGTCACGAGCCGCCACTGAAATATGTATATATATATATATATATATATATATATATATATATATATATATATATATATATATATATATATATATATATATATATATATATATATATATATATATATTGTAGCACGTAATTACACAAGTAAGTGGTAGACGGTATTAACAGTTTTGAAACGCAATTCTGGGAAACCAGAAACTATGCATCGAATATTGAGTCTTAGTTAGCGTAAGGGTGTCCTAAATCTAAGACAAGACGTTGTGGGTACTTATTTTAAATATTATGGGCTTTATTTTAAAAAATCCTATGTTGCCTTAAATTTAATACATTGCTCATTGTAAGGTTAGGTTAGGTTAGGAAGTTACAAAAGGCTTGTTAATACATCTAATTGTACTTTGAAATGTTCTGACTTAGTTCTAGGGCATGCTAAGCTGTTGGGAAGGAAAATGTGTCATCTTTCTTTATCTTTATCACTGTTTGTGGTTGTGGTGATTTGTAGAAGTTTAATAAATCGTTGGCAATTGGCAATATTATTTGCAAGAATAATTTGCGCTGTTAGATGGATGTAAAGGCAAACAACATAGTCGATGTGGCTGCCAATTATTCGATATGCAAGATTTACTTGTACTGATTGCGGCGTTGTCAGGTTGTATCTCGAGGCATCGTCTGATAAATACTAATTAATTTATTAAGCTGCTTATTCGCCAATTGGTGTGCGGTTTTGATAGCCATGGGTGGTAGTATAATTGTATTTTGGGATTCATACGGTCAACCATGTTTGAAATTCAGTGGAGATCTTGCAACATTTAACATCTAATGTCGTAGTAGTTTGAATTGTAACATTTCAAGAGTGTTAATGTCTTTTGGTTTTCTAAATTGATGTGGATATGGGTACGACCGACAGGGTTGTATGATTGTTATTAAATCGTGTTACACGTAAACAGTCTAGAAAATTCTCTACCAAAACTCACTTACTGCGTCTTGATTTGTTCTTACAAACATGCATCATATTTCGATAAACAATGCAAAAATGCAATAATATAAGGTTTATAGAAAAAAATTGTAGGTATCATCAGTGCCCTTTGGGCCACCCTGTGAGTGCCAAAATATTTTTATAAGATGCAGCTCAAGACACCCTATAATTAACGTATACATATTTTTGTCATATCTTGTATAATAACAATTATATTGAGCTTTACCGTAGAAATGCGTCACCCTGTATATATGTAAACAGATAGAAACTGAAACTAAACTCGCACATGGATTCTAGGTGACCTAGTTTGCACTCATTTGAAGAAATCTTTTTAAAATTCAAAGTCGCGGTCTCCTCTTTAACAAATTTTTTTACAAAAATTAGCTAAGAATTATAAACCGCTAAAACATAAACTAAACTAAAAGTACTGCCAAAGCATCAGAAAAAGGATCTATTTGAAAAGAATTATCCGGAAATATTTTAGTAAAATGAAGGACAATGGCGGTTGAAGCTGAAACTTAAGGGTTTGCAGAGCAGTCTTCTTGAGACAATTTTTTTACATTATCCGTATTTGTTTCAGGTTATTTGCCTAAATGTTGCCAATTTTGACGTTTCAAATCGCGACTTTGACGTTTTGAAAAAAAATTCTTTTTGCTTCAATGTCTATAACTTTCTTGTCTTTAAATCTACAGACCTAAATTTTGGCACGTGGTTAACTCTATATATTACAAACACGCTAATCAAATTTTGATTCCCTTAGTTTGTTATTTCCGGAGATATAGTTTTCTGAATTTTTTGATCAAAACATCATAACATAGCAACATATCTTAATTTGTAGTTGTCATGATTTCGTATTACTTCAATTTTTATCTGTCTGGGGATGCTGTCAAGCAGCCGATCCGGTTAGAGGAATGTTGAAGAACATCCCAGAACATCTAGAAATGAGAACTTGTTCCAGTTAGCTTACGCACTGGCTACGTCCTTCACCTACAGAAACGAAAGCCAACAGTGAAGCCAGAGAAGTAGTCTCCAAGTCTGTATGTAGTATGGACCAGATTCAACAAGTTAAGGCAACAACAATCAATGAATAAAAAAGTCTACAAACAGAAAGTCCTGAATCAAGGTAGTTTATAAAAATTCTAAAAAAGGAGGATTCAATACAAATCCCACGTACAAAATATAGAAGTGTGTTGAAAAGATCAGAGAAACGGATACAAGAGTGTCAGAAACACCAAACGAGCCAAACTTATGTAAAAGTAGTAACTGAGTAGAAGTCTCTAGAGAAGTCCAAATAAGCTGGCCCTTTTTATCCAGACAATTAAGTGCATCCCGTACAAAACAGCAAAGATTAGTTGTGGTGGAGAGGCTTTCCACATAACTATGTTTGTTCTGTGACAAATATCGACACTTATGAGGAGATACATACCCAAAGATAGCATAGGATAGAAAAGTTGGATATGATCATAATATGTCTGCAATTTTCAATAACAGTAGATTGATTATGACAAGACGAACCTTTATACGTTTCCAATTACGTTGGAAGGTTTGCATACCCTAAGACAAATTGAAAATGTAAAGCAAAGGTTTGACAAAGGTGGAAGCACAATCCTTGATCATAAAACTGAGCATATTGTCAGGTCTTTGACACAATTTAGATTTGAGTTTTTTAATCGCAGAGAAGACATCGAGTTTATCTAATATATTGAGGTACAAAAGAAGACAGTGAAAACCTGAAAAAGCCATTGACTATGTCAATGTCTAATCATTTGATGTCATAAACTCTGGTATTCAAAGTTGATTTCGTTTGGAATTTACAAATGGCCAGACTTGGAATCAGATTATATGTCAGAATCTGCCCTAGCTATATAATTTCTATAAGCATGTAAATAATTAAGTATCTTTAATTTAGCCATGTAGTGCCTCGTAGTCAGCTGCCAATAATGAAGATCTAACTCGCCATAAAGCTGTTACTTGATGTTCAAGTTACGGAATATATTACCATCAAGCCATACTGAATATCTAAGCCGCACTATTTTTTACGTTGGCAGAAAAACATCTGGTAAACTGTCAAATATTTCACAATAATGGTAAGTACACTTGGAGAACCCAAATCACCACAACACATCTTTTTAAAGACCTTACGATTGTTTCACTAACCACGTTAGCATCATCATCATCATTCGAACTAAATTAACAGCTACAAATGTACTTATAGGATACCTAGATAGACGAACTAACCCGAAGGTAAGATTGTAGTCGGAGACCCATCGTTTGTCTATTGTGCCTATATTGAAGGGATGAGGTTGACGAACTACTTTTATCTCCTGGTTGACAAATTTATTAGTTTTTATCTCATTTTAAGGATAATGGGCTTAAAATGAAAGGTGCCGCGTTATTTAAGGAAGCTCACGTTCTTTCTTGATCTATAAATTCACTTTGTGAATACTGGAGATTGTGATGAACACCGACAAGCACATCTGGCGACAAACCAATAACTGCGGCACGTCTTTTTTAAAGCAAAAACGACCGTTTCGCACACAATGTTAACTTCAACAGAGGATGAATATTCTAACTAAAATTCCACATAAAAGCAAGTATTTATATTGGTTTCTTAGATACAAAAGAAAACGAAAGGGGTTTTTAAAGACGAGAATACAACGTGCAGCCTAGTTTCTGTATAGACCGGACGAGGTTATTGACCATACTTTATTATTCTGCTTGACAGATTTAACGATCACGTTTTTTTTATATCTAACATCGTTACTACTTTGACAACATATAGAAGACCCCAGGTAACTTAAATAGTTGCAAGCAACCCTATCTTAATAAAGCATATCAAAATTTTGTTCAGAGATTAGTTGTTGAAAATTCACTAATACCTAGCTACGGTAAACCCCGTACTGCATTCCAAATATCTGATGTCGCAATATATCTTTGTTGTGGAAAATACGTCGCATTATTGCTGGAAGGATATTTCCGTGAACTAAAAGAACGTTGAGAATATGCTAGAAAATTCTAGAGCAAAAATTATTTTATCTTAAAAAGCCGTTGGCAATGTTCAAAGATTTCTAAGAAAACCTTGAACAGGCCCAGGCCCATTGCAAACTTAAGGGAAGTCGGGAACTATATTTGTCTCTCTCAGACCTGGATGCTAATAGAAACTTAACCTTCAACATTCCAAAGTATAGACCAGGGGTAAGAAGTGTTGAGAGAGTAATGAGTTGAATTTCGGCGCTCAAGTCGCTACCTACAGAAGGAGTTGGGTGGTGGCACTCCTCGAATCAACATGTTTGTAATGATCGTGTCTGATAATCATCCTAAAATGGGGTGTAAAACTGTCTTTTGTTATCGGTAATGTCGAATAACTATCGGCAGTGACTCTTACAAATCTCTTTATCGTATTTTGATTTTGAATTAATGATGCATTTTTACTGAAACACACAAATCAAGCAGTGACCTTTTGTTTTCTAATATGGTGAATTCCCGAGAGTGATCACAAACAATTCAACTAAATTACCGAGCTCAAAATCAATCAGTGTTAATAATTTCACCTGCAGGTAATCACATCTCGAATGCCGTAGAAAATTCTAGTCAATTTATTTACCGAAGACGTTATGAGGCGTTAATTCATTTAAAGGCAAGAACCACCTGTTCGACATCACTTCATGTAAAATACCTTTCGCTTTCTCCAATTCTCTCTCTCTCTCTCTCTCTCTCTCTCTCTCTCTCTCGTGGGATATTGAAGGCTGGTGTTCAGCACTAATGGTTGGTGTCCATTTGGGAAATATCCTCAACCACTCGACAGGTAACTTGAAGCTCTATGAATGCCTCCAGGTGACACGGCCTTGGTGAGTCTCTTTTGAATTCATTTTTTGCGTGGAGCTATCGAACCTTTATAGCAGCCCTCGGAATTTCAAGTATTTATAGATGAACTTTCAATTTAACATAATTAAACTGGAATTTTATTCATGTTAGTGAGATGTGTTTGACCCCAAATTTAATCTCGTGTTTATTTCCTAAGACTTTGTCAATATTGTAACTTTAGTAATATCGCTTTTAATTAGTAATTGATCAAGGTTTACTTGTGAAATACCGAATCTATACATTTCTTGAAAATTTTAATTGACCATTGCTAAGGTAAAAATTTAAAGTAACACCTTTTTATTGTTTCAGCTTCACTCAAATTTGCTTGCATCATTAAACAATCAAAATAGACTGGCCAGTTAAGCATCTAGGAACAACCCTCTAAAATTTATTTGAATTTCGATGACATCAGTACAACTGATTGGAGAACATTTTTTTTGTATTTTATGTTCGCTTTTGAGCTGCATACTACAGCATTTAACTTTTTTATCTGATATGTGTAATATTTATTTTTTTGTAACGTAATGTCATTGTTTTATTCTGTAATATGCTCTGATAAATTTCTTTGTTGAAAAATTTAATACTCACCTAGTGTTCTTTTTATGAATAATGTAATTTTAATTTGAAATCCAACAACAGTGACTAAATGAATCTTGGCTGCTGTCATAATCTTTATCAATAAATTTGATACTAATTTTATATACATAAACATCTTTGTTTAATTGAAAAGAAATTCCTATCCAAAATAATCTCTAATGATCGCCGACAACACCGATCAAAGATATTTATATCGAATATCGAGATACCGAAGAAAAATTTCAGGAAGCATCCCAGTAACCAGGCCCTAGTCTGTAGATCTCACAAATATAAGACTGCAGGCAGTGCAAAACAAAAACAGCGTAAGTAGTAAACCACATCAAGATCTCCCAACCTTATAAAATATTTTTAATCTTGCTAAACATAAATCTGATAGATAGAAACTTTTTAGGGTAGGGTTGATAGGCAATAGTGACCTCACTACCGACCAGATTTGGATTCCTTTGAGGTCAATTAGTCTCTACGGCTCACTAATTTCTACTACGCCATCATAGCTTATCTTAAGGAGGTTGTGCCGGGTTATCCCTGGTGAACATTTGAGACTAGATAAGAAATTTGCGGAGGTTACACAGATTAGAAGTGTGAGAATAAAGGGCTTGAAATCAATGCGCCACGGTCCAATGATGTTTATATACATAAATAGTTTGATGTCTAACATTTTTGACAAGTTTCAAAATTTCCTTGTCAATGTGGTGATTATTATCCCATATATGTTGTGCCACACATGATTTGCCTACCGTACGAAATATGGTGGCTATGTTTCCCTTGGTTTGACCCACGTATTTAAGATTACAATATTTGCAACCTGTCTCATAAATTCCGGACATTTCAGTGACTTTGTCTTTGTCTTTCGTATTACCCAACAAATTATTTAAATTACTTTTCGTCAAAAAAGGCAAATGTAAATCGGCTTTCCTAAAAATACTTTCCAAACACTTTGCGATACGTGGTTCATAAGGTAGACACACAATTTTTTTCTGTATTTTATCTTTCTTAAATGTGGTGCATTCAGATATCATTTTCTTTGTTCTGTGTTTGTTAAGCTCATTATCCTTTAAAATAGATAAAAGCTCATAAATTTGTCAACTAGGAAATTAAAGTAGTTCGTCAACCTCGTCCGTTCAATATAAACACAATAGACAAACGATGGGTCTCCGACTACAATTTTACCTTTGATTTAGTTCGTCTATCTCGGCATCATATATATATATATATATATATATATATATATATATATATATATATATATATATATATATATATATATATATATATATATATATATATATACATTTGTAGCTGTTAACTTAGTTTATAATTTTTCACTCTCTGATGATGCTAACCTGGTTAGTGAAACGATCGTAAAGGTCTTTAAAATTATGTGTTTTGGTGATTTGGGTTCTCCAAGTGTACTTATCAGCGCTCATCACAGGTGCCAGTTTTCACACGATAACGGTATAATCCGATTCTGGACCAGAGGCACTGGGTTTAAAAAGACATTGTACTACAAATTAACTACATTAATTTTCAACAGAGAGCTCTGTTAGTTGGTATTACGTATCCCCAGTCTCCATGCACGTATGTTGGAAACGTTTTGTTTTCAGGAGTGGGTAGAGTTAGTTCATCCCTTGTCAAACACTGACATGTCGTGAATGTTTAATTTAGGTAAAAGTGCTTAATATATCCCAACACAGTCCTGCCACGAAAGTAACTACAACAAACTCTTGTTGACATGGTAGCACGCATGTGAACAAGAGAAATGTTCTGAAAACTTAGTGGCTTGACCTATAAACCTAACTTTATTAATTAATTATTGATTGTCAAAAACTTTAACGAGATTTAGCGTACTGAAAGTCTTTCTGTCTTAAAAAACACATCGAATAATAATCATCCCACGGTTGAAAAATGTATGGCTTGAAGTATATCGCTGGCTGATATTCGTTGTTAAAATAAAACAATGATCTTAGGACCGACGCGTTTTTAGTGAATTTTCTTAGAAAAAATTCACTAATGAGGAGATCCCGACTTTTGAATTTTAAAAAAATTTCTTCAAATGAGCGCGATCTAGAAACCCTAGAACCCATATCCGGGATCAGTTTCAGACTTTATATGTTTATATATATATATATATATATATATATATATATATATATATATATATATATATATATATCTATATATACATATATATATATATATATATATATATATATATATATATATATATATATATATATATATATATATATATATATATATATATATATATATATATATATGTTTATGTATTTATGTGTCACACCTATAACTAAAAAAATAATGGACCGGTTTTGATAAAATTAGGTGAGTACCTTCCTTTCGCGAGTGGCTTGGACAAGTTCGTTAGCCAGGAAAATCAGCCTAAGTTTTCCCGGAAAATTTTGAGTTTTCTTTCGAAAAAAATCGAAAAAATTTATATCTCCGGAATTAACCAAGTAAGGGCAACCAAATTTGGTACGCAGATTCATATCATCATAGGTAAGCTATCTACCAAAATTTAGCTCTGTAGGTTAAAGGACAAGAAAGTTACAGGCATTTAAAGAAAAATAAATTTGGGTTTTCCTCAAAACGTCAAAGTCGCGTTTTTAAACGTCAAAATGGTTAATATTTAGGCAATGAACCTGAAATTAATATGATCTATGGAAGGAAAATGTCTCAAGATTAATGTTTTACAAAGCCTGAGCTCTTAGTTTTAATCGTCATTGTCCTTCATTTTACTAAAATATTCCCAGAAAATTCATTTCAAATAGACCCTTTCTCTGATGCTTTAGCAGTAGTGTTGGCTATAGAGTTTATCGTTTAATGGTATATCAATTTTTGTCGAATTTTCGTAAAAAATCATTAAAGCGCAATATATCCGTTATTACGCAAGTTACGAAAGAAAGTTGTATACATTAATTGTAGGGTGTCTTAAGCTACATCTTAAAAAATATTTCCACAATTACAGGGTGGCCCATAAGTCGTTGGTGATTCAAATTTTCTTTCTTTTTTTAGTGAATTTTTTTAATCGAACACGCCCTATGTTATTGCATTTTTGTATTTTCCATCTAAATATAATACATCTTTGTAAGCAAAGAAATTCGAGACGCAGCAAGTGCGTTATGGTAGCGAATTTTCATTAAATGCTTCAAATTTTGAATCAATCTGCTATTAACCTATAAGGTTGACCAGAAAACCAGTTTTTTCGGGACCAATTTAAGTTTACTTTCGGAAATTTTTGTACATTTTCAAACAATAAAGTTATTTTGATGAAACCTGGCACATTGTTTTTAATATATAGATTATACTGGTAACCAAATTTGGTGCCTGCTTTCTTAAAAAAACATATTTGCTATTAATAACATTTTTATGAAAATTCACTACCATAACGCACTTGCTGCGTCCAGAGTTTTTTTATTAACAGGTTCATTTAATTTTCCTCAAAAGTTAAAGTGCAACGAGGGTTCCTGTGTGTTTAGCAACGACACGAAATGTCATTTCGAGATCGAGAAAAAAGTTCGGGAGGCAGCAAATGCGTTATGGTAGCGAATTTTCATTAATTTCTTTAAATTGGAATAACTCAATTTTCTATAAACTAAGAAAGTTGAATTTCGGTACGTAGTAGAGTCTCTCACAAGGAAATATATTCACCAAATTCCATTAAAATAGCTTTGTAATTTTCGGCGACAATTTTTTTTTTAAAGCAAGCTAAAAATTTTCCCGGAAAACCTTGTCCGATTTTCCTGGCCAAGGAACTCGTCCAAGCTCTTAATAAAAGTAAGTACTGGCCGTGTTTCATCCAAACCGGTACATTACCTTTTCTGTTATCGGTTAGATACATATATATATATATATATATATATATATATATATATATATATATATATATATATATATATATATATATGTATATATGTATATAAACAAATAAAAAATAGAACCGACCTTGGATGTGGGTTCTAGGGTTCCTAGTTCGCGCTCATTTGAATATATTTTACACAAAATTGTATTGTTTTAAGTCATTAGCTCAAAATTTTAATTTATAGCCATGGTCCAATATTTATTTTAAATATCTATATCCATGTTTTAAATATGTTAGGTTAGTTAAAAGTCAGTTGTAAAATGTCAACAAGGCTACATAACAAGCGCGAGCGACGAAGCGTAGAAATTGTGCTTGCAAGTGCAACTTGCTGCGGTTAGAAATCAGTGGTGTCGTCTAACGCCAATCAGCTATCAAGCCGCTTGCAGTCGCATGCTAAAATTTAGCGCTTATGAAAGCAAACATTGCCGCGGTTTAGGAAAGAAATGGGTCAGGGCTGACAATTTACAAAATTGTTAGTTGATTGTACACAAGTATGTAAGGCTAGATGCATTCTCATCACAATTAGAACCGTAGACCGGTTTCGGCTCTAATTAGAGCTCGTCAGTTGGGCATACTAATTGCAACAAAAATACACTTACAAAGTAATACGGCTATGGTAGCCAGCCTCTCAAAACTAAGTGAAAAGTAAGACACGAAACAAGTGCCGCCATCTCGTTCCGGAACCAAGTTCTATGTTGTAACGGCAGCTCCAATTAACAGAAAATGTTAAAAAAGAGAGACTGTATACAACCAACTAACAA
This sequence comes from Tillus elongatus, assembly GCA_964006375.1. Classification (NCBI taxonomy): domain Eukaryota; kingdom Metazoa; phylum Arthropoda; class Insecta; order Coleoptera; family Cleridae; genus Tillus; species Tillus elongatus. The sequence goes on along the minus strand of OZ023268.1, from coordinate 26,969,197 downwards.
TTTAGTAAATTTTCAGCCCTCGCCCATTTCTTCCCCAATATAGGGACAAAGTATGTAAGGCTAGATGCATTCTCACCACAATTAGAACCGTAGACCGGTTTCACTCTAATTAGAGATCGTCAGTACGGCATACTAATTGCAGCGAAAATACACCTATCAAGTAATACGGCTATGGTAGCCGTATTACTCATACTTTATAGGTGTACAAAGATGAAGAAAACATCTTAGGAATAGAGCACGCAAGGGATAAAGGAATCCAATCGATCCAGATCAAGATGAAATGCCTACGGAATAACCAAACGAAACTACAGTTGATGCAATAGCCAAGGGAGAAGTACCCGATACAGTAAAGCAAGACATGAGATATTTTCAAATCAAGCATGGGTTCATTAAATAATCCAATATAAAATGGTTGACGGGTGTCACATATGAAACCCGAAATATTGGGTGGTGTTAACGTCTTATTCCGCCAGATCCATTCATAACAATGCCACCACCATTCGATTTTTTATGGAGTTCCTGAAGAAATATTTCATCAAACAGCAGGTAATACTAATCTGTACACAAATCATGAGAACATATTACGGTTTCCCCTATCAACCATCGAAGAAATGAAAGCACATATTGGTAAACAGATTGCATTTTCCCAGAGTTCGCATATATTTGGAGGCCTAAGTACAGAGTTTCGCTTATCAAAGATTCTATGAGCCTCATCAGGTTTTTTAAGCTGCGCCAAACATTCAATTTAGTATATATTTACGGTCGACCTGAAAATAACGACGACAGATTATAGAAAGTTCGCGATTTTTAAGATTGCATGAGAAAGCGGTGCCAAGAGCTTCCACTTGAAACTAACCTGTATGTATATGAGGAAATGATCCTGCTTACAGAGCAGGTAAATATTAAGCAATGTAATAAAAAAACTCTGGACGCAGCAAGTGCGTTATGGTAGTGAATTTTCATAAAAATGTTTTTAATAGCAAATATGTTTTTTTAAGAAACCAGGCATCAAATTTAGTTACCAGTATACTCTATATAGTAGAAACAATGTGCCATGTTTCATCAAAATAACTTTATTGTTTGAAAATGTACAAAAATTTCCGAAAGTAAACTTAAATTGTTCCAGAAAAAACTGGTTTCCTGGTCAACGTTATAGGTTAATAGAAAATTTAGCTATTCAAATTTGAAGCATTTAATGAAAATTCGCTACCATAACGCACTTGCTGCGTGCCGAATTTCTTTTCTTACAAAGATGTATTATATTTCAATGGAAAATGCAAAAATGCAATACCATAGGCGCGTTCGATTAAAAAAAAGAAGAAAATTTGAATCACCAACGACTTATGGGCCACCTTGTAATTGTGGAAATATTTTTTAAGATGTAGCTCAAGCCACCCTATAATTCATGTATACAGTTTTTTCGTAACTTGCATAATAACGGATATATTGAGCTTTAATGATTTTTTACGAAAATTCGACAAAAATGATATACCATTGAACGATAAACTCTATAGCCAACACTACTGCCAAAGCATCAGAGAAAGGGTCTATTTGAAATGAATTTTTTGGTAATATTTTAGTAAAATGAAGGACAATGACGATTGAAACCAAGGGTTCAGGGTTTGTAAAACATTCCTCTTGAGACATTTTCTTTCCATAGCTCATATTACTTTCAGGTTCATTGCCTAAATATTACCAAGTTTGACGTTTAAATCGCGACTTTGACGTTTTGAGGGAAACCAAAATTTATTTTTCTTTAAATGCCTGTAACTTTTTTGTCCTTTAACTTACAGAGCTAAATTTTGGTAGGTAGCTTACCTATGATGATATAAACCCAAATTCGGTTGCCCTTACTTTGTTAATTCCGAAGATATAATTTTTTTTCGAATGAAAACTCAAAATTTTCCCGGAAAACCAGGTCCGATTTTCCTGACTAACGAACTTATCCAAGCCATTTACAAAAGGAAGATACGTGCCAAATGTTATCAAAATCGGCCCATTATTTTTTGAGTTATCGGTGTGATGCATACACATATATATATATATATATATATATATATATATATATATATATATATATATATATATATATATATATATATATATATATATATATAAACATATAAAAATGGAAACTGACCCCGGAGATGGGTTCTAGGGGTCCTAGTTCGCGCCAATTTGCAAAACATTTTTCAAAATTCAAATGTCGGAATCTCCCAATTAGTGAATTTTTTCAACGAATATTCACTAATAAACCCCATAAATGGGGTATTAAACTTTTTGTTCCAGGCGGCCATAGTGGGATTATCTATGACTTTATGATATATCAAGGCTCTACCACTGAATTGAATCTAGTTTGCAAGAATTGGTTTTGAAACGGCAACTTGCTGAGAAAATTCATTAAAAAATCACGACCTTTACTTTGACAATTATTATTTCAGTTCCTACCACCTCTTCCAATCTCACGAAAGAGTTGTGGGTAAAATAACAGTCAATCGTTTTGTGAATCCCAAGTTGCCTAGTGAAAACGATTTGAAAAAAAGGTCGCGGGTTTTCTTCTTCTTCTGTAGCTCTCAGCAATGATGGTATTGTTATCATTTATGGTACAAAAACAAATCCGTTGTGGTGGTATTCAATTTTGTTGACATTGGAAAAGAAGACCAGTGCAGAAGATGATACAGTAAAGAATACAGAAATGTTACGTGCAAATTTCTCGGCCTCAAGCTATAAAGTATTATAATCAAATTATGGGCGAGGTCGATAAATTGGATTGTCTACTATTGAGTATGTATCGCACTTATATAAGATCCATTTCCTATTAAGGTGTAGTTAAAAACCAGACTTTTTAAATTGCTAACGCATATATACGGAAAAGTGGTGGACTAGCTAATTATAGTTCCCTGCAAAATCTGAAGTCGATTGTATAACGTTTAGCGGTGCCCCCGTCACTTCTAAATTTGGCCGCCGACTATCAAGAAACGAAACCGGCTTAGTAGCTCAGAAAGGTCACTGAGCGCCCTGTATTTAGGGCTCCTTCCGTGTTGAAGAAAAATGTGATACCTACATATGCAGATGTAGTAAAAAATTATTAACATATACGTCAAACGTTAATTAACTCAGCTAAAAATAAAGCAGAACCACCTTTTTTTTCCTCAGGGCTCGTCCGCGACTTTGCCGCCCCGATAGCACTGCAGCCTTTGACTTCTTGTGCATACCCTTAGTCTTTTTACTCCCCCATTCCAAAATCACTGTGCCTTGAACTAGTCTGCACAGCGATTGGTAGGGTGAAGTTTTATATTGCTCTGTCTCCGGTCTATATCAGTTGTCTTTTGCGATCCAGAGCTTTACACTCTCACAAAATGTGCTGAACTTATTCTTCCCCCTCGCCGCAGAGTCTGCATGCGAGGTCCCCCTCGAACCGCCCCATTTTATGCCAGTGTTTCTTGACGGCCATGTGTCCCGTCAAGAGACCTGTTATGTTTCTGAGCTGTCATCTGCTAATATTTAGCAGCTCCACAGCTCTCTTTGAACTGGGTTCGCCAATTACTGACTTCACATGTCTGAGCCCTGGACAGTCATCCCAGTAGACCTTGTGTTCGTTTCTGACCCAGGACTTAATGGCTCCCCTGGCAGTGCTCTTTGTCACGTCCAGAACAGGTTCTGGTCCCATAAATGGTTCTGCTGACCCTCTCTTCCCGAGACTGCCAGCTTCTTCATTGCCTTTGGCCACCCTGATGAGGGTGGCCTCATTTTGCCCAACCAGGTCGCTCGTCTCGTCTCGGCACTCACTTACCAGCCTGGAGTTTACCCGTGGGCTACTTAGGGCTTTAAGGGCTACCTGGCTGTCTTTATCTATGAGGATCCACTTGTCGGTGTAGCCCCTCATCTTGTCCTCCCGCACACAGTGCGGGATGGCATACATTTCGGCCTAGAAGACCGTTGCATGGGCTCCGAGGGAAATACTATGACTTACGCTCGGTCCTTCCGAATAAACACCTGTCCCCGTCCCACGCTCCCCGCGGGATCCGTCCGTGAACCAGACAAGCGCGTCCCCTGGTAAGCCAAGCGTCTCCTCCCGCCATGCCTCGCGGTCGTGGATTTCCACTGTAAAATTGTTTTCCCTGCAGATTCGCAGGCTCGCGAAGTCTGACCTCATTTCAAGCATGAGATCCTTCACGATCTCCTGAATTTTGCAGTGGCCGCTGAAGCCTGGGTGGATTTTCAGTCTGCCATTGTAGGCTCGTCTGTATAGTCCTAGCTTGGCCTCCCCCATCATAACTAAGTGTAGGGAGAGGCCAGGCTAGGACTACACAGACTAGCCTGCAATGATAGACTAAAGGTCAACCCAGGCTTCAGCAGCCACTGCAAAATTCACGAGATCGTGAAGGAGCCCATGCTTGTAATGAGGTCAGACTTCGCGAGCCCGCCTTAGATAACATTGCAGCCATTTTAACAGCGGAGCTAAAAGTTGTTTGGGTTACAGCGGTGGCAGACCAATAAAATTTACATATGATAAGGCAATATCACGAAAAATTAAGGAATCTTAAAAGGCCTTTGACATCTCGATATAATGATGTCCTTAGGCAAAAAGTAAAGAAATGTAGGAACATTGCAGAAAAAACTTTTGGATAGTTCATCCTGCAAGTGCGTCAACTTTTCTTTGTGGGTGTGTAAAAACAAAGTGCCAGTTAGAGAAAGAGAATTTTTAGTGGACCAAAATGTTCATCGGCTCTATCGATCCAGTCGTTACCAAAAGCATTCAGCAATCCTCACATCGAAAAGACTTGGAAAAAAGATCGCTACCTTTAACTTCTACCTCAAATATGCTGGATAAGGAACTACCATCAGATAGTGGAGAGACATATGATAATGATAACAGTTCTCATCCAAAGCAGGAGGCTAGCCAACAAGTAGTAGCAAGTTCTAAACAAATGCATATAAAGTTACCAAACCTCGCACAAGCCTGCGATCGAAAGGGTGTTTCTAGTAGATCCGCTACTATTATTTCGTCTGCTATATTGAAATATATTGGACTGGTAACCACAGACCAAACTTCGAAAATAATAGATAGAAGTAAGATAAGAAGAGCAAGGTGGCATGGTTTTCCATTAAAGTATGGTCTGAATTTAAATACGGTCCATAACATTCACTAAACTTGGTCAAGCTGTCACGATATATCCCATGCCATTTGAGACAAACTGTAGACAAAATAATCCAAATTGATGGAAATTTTGCACATCCAAAAAATATTTTGTTAGCAATGCCTGCTAATTCACGCATTCACATCCGAGAATTGGGGTTAAGGCGCATTTTGAAATCTATAAATCATGTCGAGAGGGAATACGAAAGTTCGAAATAACAAAGATTAATTTTGAAACTAGTGAGTACCTTCAGCTAATTATCTGGCAATCAATTGTTGCTACTGAGCCACCAATCACTAGGATTTTTTTTGTAAATGAGCTTAGAGAAATGATTACCAATGTTCCAGACCAAATATCGCTTTAAATGTCCCTTGTCATTCGCAGGCTATAGAAATATGTGTAAAGTTAGTGACAGAAGCTTCATCATCTGTTTGTGGACAAGAGGCAGGAGACTCATTACCTGAGGTCTGGTGTGAACCGATTACTAATCGAAAAAAGCAAAACTGTTTCATTTTAACATTTTAGGCATAATAAAATCGTAATAATAAATAAGGGATTATAAAGTAGCCTTACCTGCCACCCTTGTAAAAGGAGCGACCTATCAACTGTCCTCAACCACATGACGGCATCTCCTGCTTGGAAATCCCTTAACTTATAACACTTGGCATGCAGATACATGCCCAGACATTTGAGTAGTTCTGAGGTGGAAGCTTGGATAACAGTCTTCTTGGGCCCGCTAAGTGATGAGACGTTCTGCGAGATGGTCGTCGTTGAGTTTTGACTAAGCAACACTTGTTTGTTACTAACTTTATCGCAGTTAATGTTATGGTGGTTTGCGTTGTTGTTAGCATTGTTCGCCTTAACAATGTCAAGTGCTAATGCCGACGTGCTTTTTGAGTTGGAATAGTAAGAGCCTTGTTTTCCTAAAAACATATTAAATTAGGAGACGTATGGTATATCACCTACAAACATTATTTTAAAACAACTACGTTTCAACTAACATTACAATAAAGCGGCCACTGGCTTAAGACTTTGATAAACCTTCAATGCCATATTACAGTTTGAAAAACAGGGAAAGTTAGACAAAAAAACAGGCTTACCATATACGAGTGTATATTATATATATATATATATATATATATATATATATATATATATATATATATATATATATATATATCTTAGCCTGGAAACCTCCGAGGGTGATATTGCAAATTGTACTACTACTACTGCCAGTTTTAGATAAACAACTGCCTATAGACAAGGCTTACCACCTTACATACATGTTGATACTAGTTTTACCTGGTAGTTTTTAGTAGGCACTTTTAGCGAATTTTTCGTAAAACGAAAAATTCAATAATGGGGAGATATGTGTTTATATATATATATATATATATATATATATATATATATATATATATATATATATATATATATATATATATATATCGTATCGACAACTCAAAAAATAATGGGCCGATTTTAAATGAAATTTGGCACGTACCTTCCTTTTGTAAGTGGCTTGGACAAGTTCGTTAGCCAGGAGAATCGGGCCAGTTTTTCCGAGAAAATTTAGGGTTTTCCTTCGGAAAATTTTCGAAAAAGGTAAGACAACCAAATTTGGCACATACGTTTCTACTATCCAACGTGCCAAAATTCACAGCTCTAAGTTGAAAGAATAAAAAGTTATAGGCATTTTAAGAAAAAGAATTGGGTGCCACTGGTGATCAGAGGAAATCACAAGAACAAAATATTTTGTGTGATTAACAAACAGAATTGAATATTGCATCCAACGGTTAAGTTTTCTTGACGCAAAAACGTCAAGAAGTAGCAGAAAAAGTATTTTGAAAATTTGATAAGTCGCGATTGAAACGTCAAAATTTGCAATTTTAAGACCACAAATGTGGAACAAATGCGGATTATGTAGACGATTTCGTAAGAAGTGTGTTTTACAAAGCCTTAAGATTCAGCTTCAACCATCATTGTCCTTCATTTTACTAAAATGTTTTCAGAAAATCCATTTCAAATAGACCCTCTTTCTGATGCTTCGGCAGTAGTTTCAGCTATGGAGTTTATGGTTTAATAGTTTATATTTTAGCAAATTTTCGTAGAAAAAATTCGTTATTGAGAAGACCGCGACTTATGAATTTTAAAAATATTTCTTCAAATGAGCGCGAACTAAAACCCCAAACACCCATATACGGGGTCAGTTTCAGTTTTTGTCTGTTTACACATATACAGGGTGGCGGTTTTCTACGGCAAATCTCAATATATCCGTTATTATACAAGATATGACAAAAATGTATATACGTTAATTGTAGGGTATCTCTAGGTGCATCTTATAAACTTATTTTGACAATCACAGGCTGGCCCATAAGTCGTTGGTGACACACACTTTCTTTTTTTAATAGAATACCCCCTTATTTTATTGCATTTTTGTGTTTTTCAGCGAATTATGATGCATGTTTGTAAAAAAAAATTATATCGTTCATCGTTTTTGAGTTATTTCAATTGTTTTGCAACTTTTCAAGTTTTTGGCACATATTTCAAACAAATACTACAAATTGTGAAACTGCGTTTTTATCAATAGATAGCGGAGCCCCATGTAAATGACGCATTCAGAGAGCTTTTTGTTTGTATTATTCGTCGAAAAAATCGTGCTGTCGTATATGGGCACGCTCAAATAGTGGCTGAGTTTTAATAGTTTTCGTAGAAATGTTTTTAGTGTTTCTGTGGAACTTACTTTTGTAAGATTTTTATGATATGTTCGTAATTAATAATAAATTTTAAGTAAGTTATTGTAAAAAAAAGTTGTCCAGTTTTCGTGACAAATATAATTTAGTGTAACATTACTGAAGGCAATTTCTATAAAAAATGATGATTTTCTGTAAAAGAAATGTTTGCAAATTTGCATATTTTTTTTTCCATGCTGGTCCTAAAGCTGTTTGTGAATAATTATATCCTGACAGGTGTGTAAACAGCTTAAAGAGGTTCGTTGGCCAGGAAAATCGGACCAGTTTTTTTCTGGAACTTAGCAGCGGCTTCTGCAATTGATGTGACATGTTGGTGCCAATTGAGATTTCGATACACAGAGATCCCAACAAGTGAAAAGGACTCATTACTTTGAATAACTTGGTTGTTTATTGTGATGGGTCTAGGGTTGGTGTATCTCTTATGAAAACGAAATCAAGACTGTGATTTAGTGGGGTTGAATTGTACAAGATTACTACTTCCCCAGTCTAATATTTTTTGGAGATCCGCGGAGATAGAACCCTCCATGAGTCTGCGATCCTTATCTAGTTGGGCTAAAGAGACAGGCTTGGAATATTGTATATTGAGAGGAGGTCATTGATGTGGAGAAGAAACAAAGTAGGGGCTAAAGCTGAACCTTGAGGAACTCCTGCATTAATTGGATACAGTTTAGAGGAATGGCCATCCACGACAACATAAATGCTCCGGTTGGAGAGGTAATTTGCTGACCACGTACAGAGTTTTGGTGGTAGGCCATAGGCCGGTAGTTTATTAAGCAGCGCTGCGTGCCAGACCTGGTCGAATGCTTTGGATATGTCTAGAGCGACAATCTGGGATTCACCGTGTAGTTCCATAGATGTGTTCCAAGAATGGGTGACAAAGGAAAGGAGGTCGGCAGTTGATCTGCGCTGACGGAATCCATACTGCATGTCGTGGATTAGACTGTGTTTTTCAAGAAACTTTAGTAATTCGGTATTTATATACTTTTCCATCACTTTAGAGATAACTTAAAGGAGAGAAATAGGCCTGTAGTTGCTAGGAAGCGCTTTCGATCCTTTCTTGGTGACGGGTTGTACTCGAGCAGTTTTCCAGTTACTATGGCATATACCTCTATTGTAAGATGTCTGAAACAGACGAGTCAGGACAGAAGGAAGTTCTGGTGCTCATTTTTTGAGAACAATTGCTGGGATCTCGTCAAGGCCAGAGGCTTTCCTGGTATTAAGAGAAGAGAGCATCTTTCGTACCTTTCTAGTTTTGAAAATGATATCCGTCATTTTATGCGCGACATTGGGGACTGTTGGTGGTTGAACATTTGGAGGTGGGTTGAGAGTAGAATTGCCGGCGAACAACGAGGCAAAAAGTTCAGCCTTGCCCAGGGCGGTAGAAACAATTTCATCCCCTGAGAAAAGAGGTGGGAACGTGCTCTTGCAGAAATTATTCCCAATAGATTTAGCAAGAGTCCAGAAGGGTTTGCTGCCGCTGGAGCTTAAGAGGACTTTGTTTTTGATGTGGTTATTAACCGAGTTTTTTGCCTTAGAAAGAATGCGGACATAGCGGTTTCTTGCGTCGTTAAATGCTTGACGGTTTTCTTGACTGGAATTGTGTAGAAGCTTTTTGTGCGCTTTGACCTTTTCAAGTCTGGCCTTGTCACAGGATTGAGAGAACCAGGGCTTTTGAGTGGCTGCAGAGGTTTTCTGTGTACGTGGAATAAATAATTCCATGCCAGCTTGGATAATTTCGGTGACGTTTTGTGAGATATCAGAGGGGTCAGGATGAGAGAATCAGACAGACGCCCATGAAAATGAGGAAAAGTAATTTTGCATTTCGTCCCAGTTCGCGGAGTTGTAGTCCCAAACGATACGTGGGTGTGATGACTGTGTGACCTCGGCTTGCATTGCGCAGGAAGCAGTGATCATGCCGTGGTCTTAGCGACCCAGGGGGGCGGTGACTGATATCTTATAGTAGTCAAGATTTGTAGCAAGAAGGAGATCCAAGGGATTTGAGCTGTGTGTTGGGATGCGAGGAAAGTAAGTAGGTTGCTGAACCATATTGGCTAAAGAATTGCTGACCGCAAAGGCCTCCGCTGCTCTTCCTTGTCGATCGGTTTTTGAAGATCCTAGCCATTCCTTATTATGGACATTGAAGTCACCAAGAATAGTGACCTTGGAGGAAGGATATTCAGAAATCAGATGGTCGGTTTTTTCAGAAAGGTAGTCAAAGAGCTGGACAAAGTTGTTGTCAGAAGGTGACCGGTAAATGCAACAGATGAATTTAGTTGCAGCCCTGAGAGAGAGTTTTATCCATAGTATGTCTTTTCTTCCAGCTTCTAAATTGGGGAGTCTGGTGCAGGGTAGATTGCTACGGACGTACGCGCACACGCCTCCATGCAATCTAAAAGAAGTAAGGAGCTCATACCCCGGGAAATTAAGGTGGTTAGTGGCTGTTTTGGCACTGATTTGAGTTTCGGTCAGGAAGAGGAGTTGGGGCCTATTAGCCTGGAGTAAATGGTGGACGGAGTTCAGGTTAGAAGTTAGGCCACATATATTCGAGAAGGATATTGTGAATCTCGATGCTGGAGCCCCCTGTACACCCCTCTCCCGGAGATCCGAATGGAGGGGTATTTTGCCTCCGGAATCTTTTGTACAATGAGGAGCCATCATCATTTTTGTTTATAAGGGAAACCGACTCATACACCAGAACCAGAAACGTCCGTTGGGACTTCACCGGCCCCTTGATGCAAGTGGTGGTACCTCCTCGGGCGTGAAAAAATCCTTTACTATCACGTAAAGGAAAATTCCACTACCACCTACCATATTGCAAGTATGCCACACCAGCCAACTATTAAAGAGCTGACCAGCTTTAGAACTTGCTTATAGGTTATACTGCCAACCAAATGTCCTTCTTTTAAAAACAAGACATATTTGCCATTAAAAGCATTTTCACAAAAATTCGCTACCATAACGCACTTGCTGCGTCCAGATTTTTTTCCTCTGAACGTCTGAGAGTGTGAATTGTGATGTAAGTTTATCTCTTACTAGTTGGACAAAATAAGTGTCTTTCGCGGGTAAACGGAGGTGGTCGATGTTCATTATCTCACCTTTGTCTTTCTAATGCTTGACTTTTTACATTTTACTTAGGCATCTTCTGAGACCAAAAACTGAACTGGAAAACACACTTGGAAAAAACTACATCGAGAGCCACAATGGCAATCTGGACATGCCATACTCAAAATGCATGGGTGCTGAATCCCAGGATGGTATATTGGATATACCAAATTGTGGTCAAACCCATGGTCACATACGCATCTATACTATGATGGCCAAAAACGGAAGAAGCCTCAACACAAAACAAATAGCATAAATTGTAGAGGGTGAGCTGTCTTAGAATAACGGCAGCTGCAACAGAGGCAATGCTGAATATTATTTCACTGCAGATATGCTTGTAGGTGGAAGCTTCACAAATTGCCTCAAGAGGAGTGCGTATTGTTCGACCGACAGCTCCTAAATGTATGCAACCCCTGCATATACCAATTCATTTAGGCGTATGTACAATAATATACTGGTCGACTATATTTCATCCCGTGAGTGTTTAAGATTATGCAATAGGCAATTTGGTTAACACCTTTGCGTGTTGATATAGTATACCTATGAATAAACTGAAAGAACCCTTGTTTTGGATTTATAAGACCATTTTAAAGCAACTTAATCGCCAAAGTAACAGATTTTTTCTGATATTTGAAAAAATAAATAAAAGCCACCTAATAAAAGTTATCCATTTGCAATAAAAAATTAATTATAACAATTCAACAAGATAAATGATACTACCAATAACAATGTCACTCGATCCATTCACCACCTTCTTGAAGGCACAGCTCAAGTCTCCGAAGCAGTTCACTATCACTTTTTCGTGTCTCTTCTAGTGGTAAACACTCCACGGGATCTATGATTCTCTCCTTCATTTAGCATTCGGAGGAAGATCATTCGCATAAACTATTTGTTTCAAACGACCCTAAAGGTAAAAATCTGCCATAGTCAAATCAGGGCTACTCGCTGGCCATAGAACAGGACTATTTCAACCGAACCAATTCTCCCAAAATTGCTGATTCAACCATTCTACAACTCTTCGTGTATAAGGGACAGGACAATTATCTTGTTGAAAGTAACAACACCTAACACGATAATTCATCGGTAGATCGTCCAACCTGTCATTTAGAAAATGTTGCAGCATTTCTAAATACGTATGCTGATTAATCGTATTTTAACATTTGTCTATGACAATTAAGTTTATGGATTTTGTTACTTCTATGGTCAGTTCTAGTGTGTTGGTAACAGCGAACACTCTGGAATTATATTTCTAGAAAGGACCAGGCGTGACAGGTGTAGAATAGTGTAGATGGTCTAGAATCTCTATGGACAGTATAAATAGGCGTAAAAATTCCGTGATGTATTTATCTACGCCAGTTTGAAGCTGCTGCTACAGCAAATGTTTGGGGCGAGAGAGAGAGAGAGAGAGAGAGAGAGAGAGAGAGAGAGAGAGAGAGAGAAGCGACTTCGCTAATTGTGGCTCTCAGAGGAGATGCTCTAGATGTGCTTCAAGGTATTCCCAGGAAAGAACTGCTGAGTTTTGACAGCATTAGACATCAATTAGAGATGAGGTTTGGCGACCAGCATTTACAACATTTGTATTGATTGCAGTTGAGAAATCGTTGTCAGAAACCGGGAAAATGTCTCCAACATCTCCACGTCGACGTTGTCAAACTGACGCGATTAGCCTACCCCATAGCTCCGATGGAGTTTTAAACCACCTGTCGGTGCAAACCTTCATTGACGCCATCAGAGATACCGACACGCAGCAGTGGGTGTATTGGGTATTTAGGTATAGTGACATCTGTTTGTGTAGGTTTTCTGTATATTTTGCATTCAATTTGGTTTTCTTTTCTAATTAGTGTTAAGTTTAGGAACTTTATGGTGTTGTTTGATTATTTTTCTATTTTAAATGTTATGTTGTTGTTGATTTGGTTTATTTTTTCGTGGATATTGTCTATGTTGTTTTTTTGATTGTCGCATATTATTAATACATCATCGATGTATATTATCCATTTGATGCTTGGGTCTGTTTATTTTATGATGGTGTTGATTTTATCTTCTAACTGTGTATATTTCTGCCATGATGCTTGATAGTGGAGATCCCATTGGTAGTCCGTCTTCTTGGATGTAGTATTCTCCGTTGAACTCAAAGTAATTTTGTTTTAATATGATGTTTAATATTTGGTTGATTTGTTGTTTTTGTTATTTTGCATTTTATTTTCAATCATATTTGTGGTTTCGTTAATTGGTATATTGGTGTACATATTTGTTATCTCAAATGAGGCGAGTCTTGTGTTTTTGTTTAAGTTTATGTTTTCTAATCTATGCACTAGTTCTATGGAGTTTTTTACGTTAAATTGTTTTCTAGTTGTATTTATTGTTTTAGTACTTGGTCTAGTTCTTTTGCTATTTTGTATGAAGGTGCATCTTTGAAGTTGATGAGTGGTCTTATTGGGTACCCCGTTTTGTGTATTTTCATTATTCCTGTCATTGGTGGTACTTTAGGGTTGTTGTTATAATAATGTGTTGTATTTTGGTTGAATGTTGTCTTGAGTTTTTTTATGATGTTTAATATTTCATTTTGGATTTTTTCGTTGGGTTTTCGTTCACTTTCTCGCATTTGTTTGTTAAGATGAAAGTGTTTGTTTTTTCTATGTAGTTCTGTGTTTTTATTGCTATTAGTGCGTCGCTTTTATCTGTTTTTGCTATTGTTATGTTGCTATATGTGACTTTGTTTCTTATTTATTTGATAATTTTTTCATGTGTATGGTTTTTTTATTTAGTCTTATCAAAAATTCTATTTATTTCTGTTGCTCGTTGGTAGAATTATTGACAAGACTAAATAAAAAAACCATACACATGAAAAAATGATCACACAAATAAGAAACAAAGTCACATATAACAACATAACAATAGCAAAAACAGATAAAAGTGACGCACTAATAGCAATAAAAACACGGGACTATATAGAAAAAAAAACTTTCATCTCAAGAAACAAATTATCGAACCACAGTGATCAAGACAGGAGACCGATACACACGACACAGTCCGAAGGCACAACCAATCAAAGAACAGTAAACCGACCAATAAAAGCATAACGCGCAGGCGCCACGTACAATCTCAGACGTAGACAACACAGGAGCGATCACAGTCAGTAGCGTGCTGATGATGAACCGGGACGGTTCGAAACTGCAGTCCACGTAAACCAATAAAGAATCACAAAGGGTACAGCAAACAAATAAAGTGTATATTTAAAAGTGATTACACCTTGGTTTTGGGATCTAAGGACCCCAATTGACCTGACCTGACTTCTCTATTAGCCAATTTTTCTTCATGAAAATTCGCTGAAATAAGAAAGTTTATCCTCTTGGCAACCCCATCCCTGGAAATACTGTACATAAATTCAAACGCACCTTATATATGAGTTCTACGGGCCCTATATCGCGCTCATTTAAAAAAAGTTTTCTCACCATCGTTACAACTCTATTAGTGAGTTTTCTCAATGAAAATTCACTAATAAGATTACCTTTTAACCTAAGATATGACAGCCTTTTGGCATTTTAATAACCACAAATCAAACCTCACATACTTTTCCATCCTCTTTGTAAGCTTTTTAAACTGACTTACCTACATTTTCTTCTGTAGAGAAAATATACATGATACATTTTACACAGGTGTCAATATGACTTGCTTCTGGCTCACAGGAAATAAAATACACAAAACCCATCTTAACTGTTTCAACGCAAAAATCAGGAAACAAAAACACTAGGTACATTAACTCACTCACCCTAGCTCTTAGGGTAGGAAAGAATCTCCGTAAGGAAAACATAATTTTGTGATACAAATTTGCGATCAATGTCTTCAGGAAAACATTAACAAATTATTTAATGTCCAAATATTGTCTCAGAAAAGCAATGTTTTGTTTTAGAATTGGTATTATTACTGCGGCCACTGTAGGTGAGTAACTGGTCACTAATCTATTAACTATGAACGTCTTTATCTTTGTGTATACAATACGTAATTGATGACGGCTATTGTCATTAAACAAATTGATTATTGGATATTATTAGTATTCTTCACATATATAAAGCAGCTCTTATGCAGTGACGCAGGTATTAATTACTAATTTAATATTTAACGACAGACGAAAAAGATAATACTATTGTCATCACTCATAACACAGATCTAATTCACAAATACCTAAACCTCAATGCAAGTTATAGACAGATAATTAATTTAAAGTGATTTTAAAACTAGCAGCTCTTGTTGAGAACATTCTTGTACAGAAAAAAAGTTCGAGACGCAGCAAGTGCGTTATGGTAGTGAATTTTTATTAAATGGTTCAAACTTGAATAACTCAATTTTCTATAAACTTAGAAAGTTTAATTTTAGTATGTAACAAGCCTTTCTCAAGGCAAGATATCCACCAAATTGCATTAAAATAATTTTATAATATTCTGAGAAACGTTTTTTTTTTTCAAAGAAATCTCAAAATTGGAATAACTCAATTTTCTATAAACTTATAAAGTTTAATTTTGGTGCGTAGTACGGTTTCTTCCAAGGCAATATATCTAGTAAATTTCATTAAAATAGCGGTCTAAATTTCGGAGAAAAATTTTTTTTAGAAAGAAAACTCAAAATTTTCCCGGAATACCATGTCCAGATTTCCTGGCTAACGAACTCACGCAAGCCATTAATAAAAGAAAGGCACCTGCCGAGTTTTATCGAAATCGGTTAATTATTTTTTGTATATATATATATATATATATATATATATATATATATATATATATATATATATATATATATATATATATATATATAGTATTAAGTTTTTGTGACGGTAATATGTTATTTGCTCAAAAAATTGTGGGAAAGCCGTCAGTTGCAAAATAAAACTCTTTATAAAAGTTTATTCAATTCTCAAGGATATAACGTCAGTTTTACTATGACTAATTATGCAATAACAAACATGAAAAAATCTTTGTTACTCAAATTTACGTAAAGGTTTTTTTCATGTTTGTTATTGCATAATTATCCATAGTAAAACTCACGTTATATCCTTGAGAATGGATATAACGTGAATGGAAATTTTTTGAGTATATATATATATATATATATATATATATATATATATATATATATATATATATATATATATATATATATATATATATATATATATATTGACATATAAAAATTGAAACTGACCCCGCATATGGGTTCAAGGGGTCCTACTTCACGCTCATTTGAAAAAATGTTTGCAAAGTCTCACCATCGATACCCCTCTATTAGTGATTTTTTAAAATTCATTCTAAAAAAAGCGTACTGGTCGCCATGTTGAAAATAATTGGTAAAAAAAATAAAGAAGTCTAAACGCAGGCAGTGCGTAGTGGAAGTGAATTTTCATAAAAATGTTTTTAATAGCAAATATGTCTCTTTAATGCAAGCAGGCATCAATTTGGTCACCGGTATAACCTATATAGTAGAAACAATGTGCCATATTTTATCAAAATAACTTGCTTGAAAATGTACAAAAATTTTCCGAAAATAAACTTAAAATGTTTCCGAGAAAACTCATTTCCTAGCCGACGAACCTTAGGTTAATAGCAAATTGAGTTATTGAATTTTGAGGCATTTAATGAAAATTCGCTACCAAAACGCACTTACTGCGTCTCGATTTTTTTACAAACATGCATCAAATTTCGATGAAAATGCAAAACTGCAATAAGGCATGTTCAAAAAAAATTGTAGGTATCACCGACGACTTATGGGTCAGCCTGTGATTGTCAAAATAATTTTATAAGATGCAGCTCAAGACACCCTATAAGTAACACATACAATTTTTTCTCGTATCTTGCATAATAACAATTATATTGAGCTTTTCCGTAGAAATGCGTCACCCTGTATATATGTAAACAGCAAATAAACCGGATATGGATTCCAGGGAGCCTAGTTTGCCCTCATTTGAAGAAATCTTTTTAGAAATCAAAAGCCTCGGTCTCCTCATTAACGATTTTTTTCCACGAAAATTAGCCAAAAATTATAGACCGTTAAACCATAAAATTAACTAAAACTACTGCCAAAGCATCAGAGAAAGTGTCTATTTGAAATGAATTTTCTGGAAATATTTTATTAAAATGAAGGGCAATAATAGGTGAAGCTGAAACTTAAGGGTTTGCAGAACACTCTTTACATAATCCGTATTTCTTTTCCTAAAAGTTGCCAATTTTGGCGTTTCAAAACGCGACTTTTTACGTTTTGAGGAAAACCCAAAGTTTTTCTTTAAATTCCTCTAACTTTTTTGTCTGTATAGCTACAGACCTAAATTTTGGTAAATGGTTCACTCTTTATATATATATATATATATATATATATATATATATATATATATATATATATATATATATATATAAATATATATATATATATATATATATATATATATATATATATATATATATATATATAAATATATATATATATATATATAAATATATATATATATATATATATATATATATATATATATATATATATATATATATATATATATATATAATTAAAATGGACCGTGGATATGGGTTCTAGGGGGCCTAGTTCGCGCTCATTTAAAGAATTTTTTTCTAAATTTAAAAGTCGCAATCTCCTCATTAATGATATTTTTAAGAAAATTCATCAAAACAGGCACTTGTGAAGCCACGGGGAAAGTCTACGATTGTATTAAATATGGAACAGTTTCACTAAGTCAGGGAAAGAACAAACAACCAGATATGCTATTCAAATTGAATTAAGTCTTAAAACTTTCATCTCCTCTTTATCAGATTATTTTTGATACAAAAACTCGCTTAAAAATCCATCGAAATAACAACAATATGATTAGATAACGGTAAAATGAAATGAGATTTTTTTTTAATTGATAAAAAGTAAAGTCACTAACTCGAATTATAACTCGTCATGTCGGAGTAGACTATCCGATGATCACGGCTCACCCAATGCCGCTATGCCGGACATGTATGTACAAGCAGCTAGCAGGTATATCTCTCGAAATACATGTTAAGCGTCTAACGTTACTATTTACATAAAACAATTTTGATTTACAATGGATATTATGTGAAACAGTTTAATAACGAAACCCGGCAATAACAAATAGAAACTTAAACTCCACAAAACAACACAATTAAAAACAGAGCTCAACAAATAATAAAATATAAACTTAAAAATACACTAAACAGAAAACTGTTTAATATGGCCACCGTTGTTCAATGCACTTTATACACCTTTTTTAAACACGCCTGCAAACTCTGATGAGGGTGTTTTGGTTAATATGATTTATAGCTTCCGTGATTCTGTTTCGTAATTCATTGATATTTTGTGGTGGATCGAATTTATACACATCATTCTTCAGAGTACCCCAAAAATACAAATCCATCGGTGTTATATTAGGACTTCGAGCACACCAATGAACCGGCCCATTGTTACAAACGACACGATTATTAAAATTTTGGTACAAAAATTCTTTGACGATCCTAGCATTGTGAGCTGGACAACCGTCTTGTTGGTACAAAATCTCGCCTAAATTATCATGAACCCTTCTAATTGTTGGTATGATATCATTTCTGAATAGATTAAGATACCTTCCCCAGTTAAATTATTTTCAAAGAAGAACGGACCGACAATCAAATTAACTGAATTTTTTTAAAATTAACACTCTAATATACAAATAGAAATAACAGTTTTTTGTACCTAATAAGCCGCACCAAACATTAATACCAAATGTGTCTTGCAATCGTCTTCCTTCCTTTAGATGGGATTTTCATTTGCCCAATAATGACTATTATGGCTTATACACACCACAATTTGTAAATCTGGATTCAGCAGTCCATATTATTTTCAAATAAAAATTTTCGTCTTGCTGACATTCTCCTTGATACCATCTGCAGAATTGGAGTCGCTTAGGGTAATCGTCAACATTTAAGCCTTGTACGATTGTAGGTTTTTATAGATGGTAAATGACTTTGTTTTAATACACGGTGTACCGTACTTTTTGGAACGTCAATTTGTACACCATAAAACTGAACATATTGCGGAGGGTTTTCGTTTGAAACCTGTAAGACAGCATTATTTCTTTCTTCATTTATAGGCATTGGTAGTTGCTTTGCGTGGAAGCTACCGTCGTTCAATATATTGGTCACTAGCCTTCGAAATATTTTGGTGTTTGGTTGTCGTCTTTCTGGGTAATTGCTTTGATATGAATTTGCAGCTGCCTCAGTATTTCGGTTAGAACGAACAACATGTCAAAATATTCTTCATGACTGAACATATCGTTGAATAATATTTAAAATAAACAGGAAACAAACTATTTATTATAAAATTTTAAGCAACGTGTTAAATACTCTTCAAATTGTTTAGATAATTAAGAATGACAATATTCTCAATTGTCGCGATAGTGTTATATCCATAGCAACCTTTCTTCTGTTGTTTTTCAGTTGACTTACGTTTAAAAGTCAAACAATTTTCAAAGGCGTCTTCGTATATCATTAATCTGCTTTTTATTGAGTTCTGTTAATAAATTTAGTGTTTTACTAGGTTTACCTATTTAATTAAATTATAACAATATTTTAGGATAATGTTGTAATGTAAAAAATCATTTGTAATAATGGGCCGATTCATTTGGGTGCTAAAAGTTCCTATTTTTTTATCGTAAATCATTACGAAAAATTATGTTAAAAGTAGAAGTCTATTGTTAGACTCCATGGCCTACTGCTTTTTGAACACTTTTTTTGTCATTTGTTTTCTGGTATTGGATTTCATAGCCTACTATCCTCAAAACGGGTTTTCTCAAAATTGTCGGTGCAATTACAAGATTTCTCAAGCATGTTGTACATCATTTGAAAGCTCTTTTCACAGGCTAATACATGAGCAAAAAATCCAATATGGCTGCCATAATAAAAACAAACGTTGATACCTGTAGCTCAAAAATAAATGACAATCCAAAAATATTACTCTGTAAAAAGTGTCCTGATAATGTGCAAGTCTTAGACATGTCAGATCAACGCCTATATAGATACTGAAGAAAAAAGAAATCGACAAATTCTGGTTTTTTCAAATTATCTCGAAAGCCAAAAAAAAGCAGGGAAAAATACAAGTCACATTTGGAACGAACGTCAAATTTTACAAAACATTGCCAATTTAAGCGTCTCCCTATCTCTAATAATAACGGAGATAGCAATACATTCCCATCCAGTTTCGGGCAACTAACATATAAATAGTAGTTCGTCTTTATTCACTTAGTTTATTCATCCCCATGATGACCGTAACTTTGTTAGCGAAATAATCGCCAGGTCGAAAAACTGTATTGTGATGAATTGGGTTCTCCAAATTCTACTTATTAGCTCTTATAATTGTCTGATTTAAAATTTATGTTTTATGTTCGGCTTTCGTTCACAAGTTATTTTAAAATTATATTTTATTTAAATTTGTGGGTTGGTGCAGAAACTATTATACATGTATGTTAGAAAATAGAACGGAGAATTTAAAAGTACGAAAAAATTGTCATATGACAAATTTTATTTAATACAGAAATGTATACTTTTAAGACACTCTCGAAAAACGGATTTGCACTGGAAGCAATTTCACAGAGCAAGAACATTTTGTATGTAATTTTTGTTTATTATGTACCGAGGTCAAGATATTGTCTATATACATAGAGTTAGGACACCCGGTATATGTGTTTAATTATGAGGTGTTTTTTAATAAAATTTCGCTAAAAATGTAATACTGAGAAAAATGCGTTACTATACACCACATTCAGCTTATATAAAATGCACCCCTCGTATACTGTGCTTGCATTAAGAATCGTAATTCAGACATGTTTTAGCTGAAAACTACCCTTATAAATGAAGTTTTACATCAAGTTGTCTCAACAGTGTAAAGTCTGAAGCTATCTTGCTTCTGACATCGTTAAATATGTACGACAAGTAATTGTCTCTAGTTGTAGGGGTCATACGCCCTTTGTATCTGTTCCTGCGCCTAGGGTTGAAGGGAGGCTGTAGACGAGTCAATGACTTCTGGGATTTGGGAGGGTCGATCTAACGATAATACCATTAAAGGGAAAGACTGGTGACAGCATTCCTCTAAACATCTACATCCTTCTACGTGATCTTTAATCTGTTTGAAGCAGCGATATTTTAGAGCTTCAGTTCTCAAACATTCAGATTATATAAACGACACACTACCGCAGCCTCAAAGTATGTTGTGACACTGCACAAAATGAGTAAATATTGAAACCTGTGGTGAGCACTGATAAGTACAATATGGAGAACCCAATTCATACAATACAGTTTTTAGGCTTGACGATCGTTTAGTTTATTTATCCCTCCGATGACGCTAACTTTGTTAGCGAAACGATCGGCAGCTATAGAAGCTGTATTGTGATGATATAGATTCTCCAAATTGTACTTATAACCGCGACAAAACACTATGTGAAACCGGGAACCTGTGATGAGCACTAATAAGTACACTTGGAAAACCTAAATCACCACAACACATATTTCAAAGACCTTCGTTTCTCTGACCACATCAGCGTCATCAGAGGATGAAAGAATTCTAAAATTAAAATCAACAGCAACTGTGTATTTATATCACACCTAGGTAACGAACTAATCCGAAGTAAAAATTGTAGTCGCCGACCCATCGCTTGTCCATTGTGTCAATATTGAACGGAAGAGGGCGAAGAACTACTTTAGTCTTCTGGTTGACAAATTTATGAGCTTTTATCTAATCTAAGGATAATGGGCTCAAAAATGAAAGGTACCGAGATATTTAAGGAAGCTACACGTTATTTTTGATCTAGAAATTTCACTATGTGAATATTGAAGCAAGTAAAGAAAGCCGACAAGCAACATCTAGCTAACAGAACAATAACAGCCGCTCATCTTTTTTTAAAAACAAACCGAGTGTTTGGCTCACAATGTTAACTTTAACAAAGGACAAATAATTCAACTAAAATTCTACATAAAAACAAGTATTTATATTGGTTTTTAATTCTACGTAAAAAACAAGTATTTCTATTGCCTTAAAATACTTTCCAAACCCTTTGTGATACGTGGTTCATAAGGTAGACACACAATTTTTTTCTCTATTTTATATTTCTTAAATATCGTACATCCAGATACAATTTTCTTTGTTCTGTGTTTGTTAACCAATTTGTCCACTAAACTATCCGAAAAACCATTATATCTCGCCACGTTTCTTATGTAATTTAATTCTATATTAAATCTATTTTTACTTAACTGAAAATTTACGAATCTGTTTACCAGGAAATTTAAACTAGCCGTTTTTTGTGCAAACGTATGATGTGAGTCGTTAGGAATATAACTAATAGTGGCACATTCCTTCCTGTAGACATCTAATTCAAGCGAGCCATTATTTTTATTTTTAATGACTAATTCATCTAGAAAGGAAAGTTTATTGTTGATTTCTATTTCGCGGCTAAATTTTATTGAATCAAATTGACTATTTAGTTTTTGACTTTTGACATTTGACTTGTTGGTGGTGGTGGTCGTAAGTTAGCCTCGAACGTTTCCTTTCATTAGCCACAGATTTTTGTTACTAAATTTGACTTTTTCGACGAAAAGTAATTTAAAAAATTTGTTGGGTAAAACGAAGGACAAAGACAAAGCCACTAAAATGTCGAGTATATTTGAGATATGTTGCAGAGATTGCAATCTTTAATACGTGGGTCAAACCAAAAGAAACATAGCCACCAGATTTCGTGAACATCTCGCACATTTACGATATGGTACTGTGGACAAATCATGTGTGGCATAACATATATGGGATAATAATCACCACATTGACAAATAAAATTTCAAACTTGTCAAAAATGTTAGACATCAAACTATGCTGGATTCCTTTAAAAGTATTTATATATCAAGGTCGATTAAGAACAAAACTTCATTAAATCGTACGGCACCTTTAATTTCAAGCCCTTTAGTTTCACTTTGCATTTGACCAGCTAATCACTTCTAATTTGTCTGGCAGAATAATAAATTAATGTCAATAACTCAGCCGGTCTATAGAAATACTAAGCTCTACATTTGGTTATCGACTTAAAGACCCTCCTTTCGTTTTATTTTTATCTAAGAAGTCAATATAAATACTTGTTTTTTACGTAGAATTAAAAATCAATATAAATATTTGCTTTTATGTAGAATTTATTTGAATTATTTATCATTTGTTAAAGTTAACATTGTGAGACAAACACTCCGTTTGTTTTTAAAAAAAGATGAGCGGCTGTTATTGTTCTCTTCGTCAGATGTTGCTTGTCGGCTTCCTTTAGGTGCTCTAATATTCACATAGTGAAATTTCTAGATCAAAAAGAACGTGCAACTTCCTTAAATATCACGGTACCTTTCATTTTTAAGCCCATTATCCTTAGATTAGATAAAAGCTCATAAATTTGTCAAGCAGAAGACTAAAGTAGCTCTTCGACCTCTTCCGTTCAATATTGACACAATGGACAAGCGATGGGTCGGCGACTACAATTTTTACTTCGGATTAGTTCGTTACCTAGGTGTTATATAAATACACAGTAGCTGTGGATTTTAATTTTAGAATTCTTTCATCCTCTGATAACGCTGACGTGGTCAGCGAAACGATAATAAGGTCTTTGAAATAGTGTTGTGGTGATTTGGGTTTTCCAAGTGTACTTATGCGACAAAACACAAATTTCTGATTTTTTGGAAGTTGATACAAACAAAATTAGTGTTAAAAGCACATGGATAAGGGTTTATTATCTATGTGCAAGTGGTCCAATACTCTAACTTCCATTGCTTAATTTCGAAATGAACAAATTAAAAGCCGTCTTAATTATGAACGGAACCAGTAAGGTAAGATTTATTAATTACTTGTTTTACTTATGAGTCAGTTACATTTTTTCTGAATGATTAATATTGAAAATTGGTGGCATAGCTTTATATAGGGTAACTGGTAATTCGACAGATCCCTTCAAAGATCTGATGAGGCAGGATGTCAGGAGAAATTTGAACCTAACATGCCTCATCCGAAATTCAATTCTTTTTGAAATATGTCATATAAAAAATTTTCCCTCAAAAAGTACATCTTAATATCTATAAATAAACTCGAGATATGAAAACAAACCATAAACACTTCGCCCTTGTAAAAGCTTCAACGGAAAACACGCAAAAAATATTCAAAATTATCTAAGCAAATTTATTGTCGGCTTTTCTCGGAAAAGCACTCAAGTCACGGGTGTACATTTTTGGTAAAACTTCTTCATTGCAATAGCTTTCCAATGAGGTACAAATATTACAACCGACAATTGACAGTCTCAAAATAAATTAGCGAAAATATTACCGGTGACAAAATTTATTCAGCAACTTAGGACTCTATTATTACCGAAACTGCGGCAGTTCGTAACTAGAGATTAATAAAAGTCTGGACGCAGCAAGTGCGTTATGGTAGTGAATTTTCATTAAAAGATTTTTAATAGCAAATATGTGTGTTTTTAGTGAATTTTCTTAAAAAAAATTCACTAATGAGGAGATCCCGACTTTTGAATTTTGAAAAAATTTCTTCAAATGAGCGCTAATTAGGCCCCCCAGAACACATATCCGGGGTCGGTTTAAATTTTTATATGTTTATATATATATATATATATATATATATATATATATATATATATATATATATATATATATATATATATATATATATATATATATATATATATATATATATATATATATATATATATATATATATATATATATATATATATATATATATATATATGTATCACACCGATAACTCAAAAAATAATGGGCCGATTTTGATTAAATTTAGTGAATAAATTCCTTTTGAAAATGGCTTGGATAAGTTCGTTAGCCAGGAAAATCAGTCTAGGTTTTCCCGGAAAATTTTGTGTTTTCTTTCGAAAAAAATTTATATCTCCGGAATTAACAAAGTAAGGGCAACCAAATTTCATATGCGGATTTATTTCATTATAGGCAAGTTACCTACAAAAATTTAGCTCCGTAGGTTAAAGGAGTTAAGTTACAGGCATTCAAAGAAAAATAAATTTGGATTTTCTTCAAAACGTCAAAATTGCGATTTTAAACGTCAAAATTGGTGAGTACATTCATTTTGCAAGTCGCTTGGATAATTTTGTTAGCCAGGTAAATCCGCCGAGGTTTTCCCGGAAAAATTTGTGTTTTCTTTCGCAAAATATTTATATCTCCAAAATTAACAAAGTAAGGGCAACCAAATTTGGTAAGCTGGTTTATATCGTTATAGGTGTGCCACCTACCAAAATTTAGCTCTGTAGGTCAAAAGACAAAAAAGTTATAGGCATTTAAAGAAAAATAAATTGGGGGTTTCCTCAAAACGTCAAAGTGACAATTGAAAACGTCAAAATTCGCAACATTTAGGCAATTAACTTGAATCTAATGCGATCTATGGAAAGAAAATGTCTCAAGAAGAATGTTTTACATACACCTAACTCTTAGTTTCAACCGTCATTGTCCTTCATTTTACTAAAATATTTCCAGAAAATTCATTTCTAATAGACCCTTTCTCTGATGCTTGGCAGTAGTCTTAGCTATAGAGTTTATTGTTTAATGGTACATAATTTTTGTCGAATTTTCGTAAAAAATCAATAAAGTTCAATATATTCGTTATTATACAAGATATGAAAAAATATTGTATACATTAATTATACGGTGTTTTGAGCTACATCTTAAAAAATTATTGCGACAATCACAGGGTGGCCCATAAGTCGTTGGTGATACAAATAATTTTTTTTTGTCGAAAACGCCTTATTTTTTTGCATTTTCCATCGAAATATAATGCATGTTTGTAAGTTAAGAAATTCTGGAGGCAGCAAGTGCGTTGTGGTTGCGAATTTTGATTAAATGCTTCATATTTGAAAAGCTCAATTTGCTATAAACCTATAAGGTTGACCAGGAAACGGATTTTTTGAGTAACACTTTTGGTTTACTTTTGGAAATTTCTGTACGTTTTCAAACAATCAAGTTATTTTGATGAAACATGGCACATTGTTTTTACTATATATGTTATACTGGTAATCAAATTTGATGCCTGCTTTTTCTATATAGGTTATACTGGTAACCAAAATTGATGTCTGCTTTCTTAAAAAGAAAACACACATATTTGCAATAAAACATTTTAATGAAAATTCACTACCATAACGCACTTGCTGCGTCCCGAGATTTTAATTATTTTAAGAAAGCAGGCATCAAATTTGGTTACCAGTATAACCTATATAGTAAAAACAATGTGCCATGTTTCATCAAAATAACTTTATTGTTTGCAAGTGTACAAAAATTTCCGAAAGTAAACTTAAATTCTTCCCTCAACCTTATAGGTTAACAGCAAATTGAGCTATTCAAATATGAAGCATTTGATCAAACTTCACTACCATAACGCACTTGCTGCGTCCAGAAATTATTTTCTTACAAACATGCATTATATTTCGATGGAAAATGCTAAAATGCAATAACATAAGGCGTGTTTGATTAAAAAAAAAGAAAGTTTGTATCACCAACGACTTATGGGCCAGCCTGTGATTGTAGAAATAATTTTTAAGACGTAGCTCAGGACACCATATAATTAATATATACATTTTTTTTTCATATCTTGTATAATAACGGATATATTGAGCTTTATTGATTTTTTAAGAAAATTCGACAAAAATTATATACCATTAAACGATAAACTCTATAGCTAAGGCTACTGCCAAGCATCAGAGAAAGGATCTATTTGAAATGGATTTTCTAGAAACAGTTTAGTAAAATGATGCACAGTGGCGGTTGAAATTAAGACTTCAGGGTTTGTAAAACATTCTTCTTGAGACATTTTCATACTATAGCCCGTATTAGATTCAATTTCTTTGCCTAAATGTTGCCAATTTTGACGTTTTAAATCGCAACTTTGACGTTTTGAGGAAAAACCTAATTTATTTTTCTTTAAATGCCTATAACTTTGTCTTTTGACCTACAGAGCTAAATTTTAGTAGGTAACTTATATCTTACCTATAAGGATATAAACCCGCAAATTTGGTTGCCCTTACTTTGTTAAATCCGGAGATATAATTTTTTTTTTTCGAAAGAAAACACAAAATTTTCCAGGAAAACCTGTGCCGATTTTCCTGATTAACGAAGTTAACTAAGCCATTAGCAAAAGGAAGGTATTCACCAAATTTAATCAAAATCGGCCTCTTATTTTTTGAGTTCTCGGTGTGATATATATATATATATATATATATATATATATATATATATATATATATATATATATATATATATATATATATATATATATATATATATATATATATATAAACGTATAAAAATTGAAACTCACCTCGTATATGTGTTCTGGGGTGCCTAATTAGCGCTCATTTGCAGAATTTTTTTCAAAATTCAAAAGTCGGGATCTCCTCATTAGTGTTTTTTTTTAAGAAAATTCACTAAAAATCAAGTTATCGAACATTGCACACAATTTAAAATGTTGATAACTGTCAGGCAGTTTCCATTTGCGCATGTTTGTTGTGAATTTCATAAAAAATTTCAAGTTATATAGAGTTGGCTGTTAGAGATTTTTGTATTCTCATTTGTTCTGGTTATTTTTAGTTAATTTTCATTAAGAAAAATTCGCTAATAGAGGTCACGATGAAAAGCTTTAGAAAAAATTTAAATTTCTTCAGATGAACGCGAATTATATATATATATATATATATATATATATATATATATATATATATATATATATATATATATATATATATATATATATCTGTATCCGAGCGATAACTCAAAAAATACTAAACTGATTTCAATAAAACTTGGCAAAAAGCTTGTTTGGGCGAAAACAGAGGTCGAGTTCGTTAATCAGCCTTTATGCTCAAGCTTTTTTGGTGGAAAATCGGGGAAAACTTTTTAAAGGCGCTATATTTTTGTAAATATCAGAGTAACTGGAATGAGACAGACAGAGTAGTTAACTGCCAGGCGTAGATTGA
This sequence comes from Tillus elongatus, assembly GCA_964006375.1. Classification (NCBI taxonomy): domain Eukaryota; kingdom Metazoa; phylum Arthropoda; class Insecta; order Coleoptera; family Cleridae; genus Tillus; species Tillus elongatus. The sequence continues at coordinate 26,941,157 of OZ023268.1, read as the reverse complement.
TTCATACAACAGGTGTAATCCATACACCAACGGTAACCAAACTAAATATATACCAGGCATAACACATACTACCCGAACCAACAATCGTGAAATCTCGGCCGCAATTATGGAAAATGACAGACATGAAATTAAAAATTTGCCAAGTAATTGTTATTTAACTGGGGGATCCAATTGATTATTAAAACACTATAATTGTAGCTTTACGAACGGCCTCAAATCCAGTCTTAGCGCAACATATATATATTACCCTAGCCGCCACTAGGCGGCTATATGGAAAAACGTGGGGATTAAGACCTAGTATGACCCACTGGTTGTACACAAGTGTGATCAGACCATTGTTAGCGTACGCGGCACTGGTCTGGTAGCCTAAGGTGACACGGTCCAGTGCCAAACAAAAGCTAGGCAAGATCCAAAGGATGGCTTGCCTAGGCATCACAGGGGCCATGACTTTAACCCCAACAGCCGCCATAGAGGTGTTGGATCTGCCCCACTACACTTAATTATCATGGGCAGGCCAGGATATGGCTATACAGACTAGCCTGTAATGGTAGACTGAAGATCAGCCCAGGCTTCAGCGGTCACTGAAAAATTCAGGAGATCGTGAAGAAGCCCATGCTTGAAATGAGGTCAGACTTCGAAAGCCCGCGAATCTGCAGGGAAAACAATTTTACAGTGGAAATCCCCAACCGCGAGGCATGGCGGGAGGAGACGCCGGGCTTACCACGGAACGTACTTGTCTGGTTCACAAACGGATCCGGCGGGGAGCATGGGACTGGGGGGGGGGGGGTTTATTCGGAATGATCGAGGGTAAGTCATAGTAATTCCGTCGGAGCCCATGCAACGGTCTTTCTGGCCGAAATGTACGCCATCCTGCACTGTGTGCGGGTAGGCTACACGAACAAGCGGATCCTCATAGCCACAGACAACCAGGCAGCCATTAAGGCCCTAAGTAGCCCACGGGTAAACTCCAGGCTGGTAAGTGAGTGCCGCGACGAGACGAGCGACCTGGCTGAGCAGAATGAGGCCACCCTCATCTGGGTGCCGAGTCACTCGGGGGTCAAACGCAATGAAGAAGCGGACAGTCTCGCGAAGAGAGGGTCAGCAGAACCATTTATGGGACCAGAACCGGTTCTGGGCGTAACAAAGAGTACTGCCAGGGGAGCTATTAAGTCCTGGGTCAGACACAAACACAAGGTGTACTGGGCAGACTGCCTAGGGCTTACACATGGGAAGTCAGTAATTGACGAACCCAGTTCAAAGAGAGCTGTGGAGCAGCTAAATCTAAGCAGAACTAAAGCAGAAGACAGCTCAGAAACGTCTCTTGACGGGACACATGGCTTTCAAGAAACACTTCCATAAAATGGGGCGGTTCGAGTGGGCCTCGCATGCAGACTCTGCGGCGAGGGGGAGGAATCAGCCCAGCACATCTTGTGAGAGTGTAAAGCTCTAGACCGCAAAAGACAACTGATCTACGGTCAGTCTAGACCGGAGACAGAGCAATATAAAACTTCAAACTACCAATCGCTGTGCAGACTAGTTCAACGCACAGTGATTTTGGAATGGGTTGAGTAAAAAGACTAAGGGCATGCACAATAAGCCAAAAGCTGCAGTGCTATCGGGGCGGCAAAGTCGCGGACGGTCCCTGAGGGAAAAATAGCATAAATAAATAATGAGCAGCATTATCTTTTGTTTACAAATGTCAGGTCAAAACTGGTACGGTTAGTAATATTTGTGCAACTTATAAATTGTCTGTTACATTATTTATGTTAGGAATGAGTCATCGTAATCGATTCAGACATCAAAGACACTATTTATATTTAAATACGCACTTGTAGGAGGTAAACAGTAATAATGTTATATTGATCTATTCGGAATTTTACCAGCGCTGTTAATGGCATCATTCTCTAGTAACGAAATTATCTAAGTCAATTAGAAAGAAAATAATACAAATATAAGAAAGTCTGGACGCAGCAAGTGCATTATGGTAGTGAATTTTCATAAAAATATTTTTAATGGCATATATCCGGTTTTTTTTTTAAAGAAAGCGAGCAGCAGATTTGCTTACCAGTAAAACCTATATAGGCGAAACAATGTACCATATTTCATAGAAATAACTTTATAGTTAAAAAATGTACAAAAATTTTCCGAAAATAAATTTAAAATAAAAAAACTGGTTTCCCGGCCAATGAACCTTAGATGGTTAATAGCAAATTGAGCTATACCAATTTAAAGCATTTAATGAAAATTCGCTACCCTAACGCACTTTCTGCGACCGAATTTATTTTCCTACAAACATGTATTATATTTCGTTGGAAATGCACAAATGCGATATAACACGACGTGTTCGATTAAAAAAAAAATAGTATCACCAGCGATTTATGGGCCACCCTGTGATTGTAGAAATAGTTTTTTAAGATGAAGCTCAAGACACCCTATAATTAAGGTATATATATATATATATATATATATATATATATATATATATATATATATATATATATATATATATATATGTTTTTTCGTATCTTGTATAATAACGGATATATTAAACTTTATTGCTATTTTACAAAAATTCGCCAAAAATTATATATCATTAAACGATAAACACTATAGCTAAAACTACTGCCAAAGCATCAGAGAAAGGGTCTATTTGAAATGAATTTTCTGGAAACATTTTAGTAAAATGAAGGACAATGACGGTTGAAGCTAAGACTTCAGGGTTTGCAAAACAGTCTTCTTGCGACATTTTCTCTATATAGCCGTATTAGTTTTAGGTTCTTTACCTAGATGTTGCCAATTTTGACGTTTCTAATCGCGACTTTGACGTTTTGAGGAAACCCAATTAATTTTAATGCCTATAACGTTTTTAGTTAATTTTCGTAGAAAACATTCACTAATGGGGAGATTCTGATGGGACGCTTTTGTTCAATTTGGCACTTAATTTCCTTTTGTAGGTGGCTTGGATAAGTTCGTTAACCAGGAAAATCGGAACAGGTTTTCCGGGCAAATTTTGAGTTTTCTTTCGAAACAAATTTTATCTCAAAAAATAAAAAAGCGATGATAACCAAATTTGGTAGGTAGGTTTACAATATAAAGAGTAAACTATACACCAAATCTAGATCTCTAAAAAAAAGTTATAAAAAATCTTTGGTTTCAGATCATTTCTATGAAAATTCACTACCGTAACGCACTTGCTGCGTCCAGACTTTTTGTCTTTTAACTTACAGGTCTAAATTTTGGTATACAATTGACCTTTAATTATATAAATCCGGTTACCAAAGTTGGTTGCCCTTACCTTGTTATTTCCGGAGATATAAAAAAATTTCAAAAAAAACGCAACATTTTTCGGGAAAAACTGGGCCGATTTTCCTGGGTAACGAACTTATCTAAGCCACTTGCAAAAGGAAGGTACTCACCAAATTTGATCTCAGTTTGATATATATATATATATATATATATATATATATATATATATATATATATATATATATATATATATATATATATATATATATATATATATATATATATATAGAAAATACAGAAAAGCCACAGAGGCAAAGAAATCACCTGCGTGAGCATCCGGAGCCCAAGAAGTTATATGAACTATGGTAGTTATAAATCCTGGTATAGTTTATATATATATATATATATATATATATATATATATATATATATATATATATATATATATATATATAAACATATAAAAATTGAAACTGACCCTGGATATGGGTTCTAGGGGGCCCATCTGAAGAAATTTTTTCAAAATTCGAAAGTCGAGATTTCTTCAAGAGTGATTTTTTTTAAAGAAAATTCACTAAAACAAAAGTTGGACAATACTGATATGGGTATATAATTAGTTACTTCTGATTTGCTATCATGCTTAAGCACCGATATTCCATTCATCGGGAAATTGCATGACTTCAGCGATAAATTGAAAATCTAGGGTAGAGGTCTAATTAACATATAACAATAATCCTTTACTATAAAACCTAAAGTTTGATCATCACCAGACGTAAAACTGTTTTTAAGTTTTTTAATGCAAAGAATGATATCCTGATCAGAAATACTATCAATAATGATAAGGGAATAATTAGCAGTAACATTGCCATCGAAACGCGAAAAGCTTGGCAAATACTCGTCAAATAACACAAAAGCTCATTTACAATCGAGAGTGGATCTTTTAGGTCAACACTCTCATAAATTATAGAACCAGTGTTCATTGAGGTCTTCTGCTTTCTGTGTATTACTTGATATCGAGGTTTTGACCTCTTCAATACAATGCTCGTATTGCTTATATGCACTCTTAATTTCTGACCTTACAAAGAATCCAAGTTCTTTAAAACTGCTGAAAGTTGATAAACTTGGTGCTTTCCAATAATTACAAGGTGCTATCTGCTTAAGTTTAAAATGTTTGATAATATCCATGGTGAGCCAAAGAGGGTATCCTTGACGCTTTGGACCCTATAAAGGAACATGAAGTCTGAGACATTCATGTATCAATCGTGGAACATTTCCCAAGCCTGATCAACATCATTCACCGTTGATGTTTGTGATATTTGGCCTTTCAAAAGTATCGAAGGGGGGCACAGTAGCTCCCCGCCCCGTTGAATGTTTAGGGTTCAGTCCTCTGCAAGAAACGTGATGCTCACTGTTTGCTGTGATGATCAAGACGTCGTATTCGTTAGCTTTTTGAAAGGGTGCTCAGAAATAAACAATCTGTACTATGTAAAAAAGGGATACCCTTTCATCAAGACAATACGTCAAATCACAAATTAGTTTTTGGAAAATGTCTGCCATGAATAGCGCTGAGTTGCAACTATGAGAGCATCCACCTTATTCGTCCGATCTGGCACACATTGTTTCCAAAACCCAGAGCGTATTTGTGGAGCAGACATGCAAAACGCATATTGTCCAAAAGTTCATAATTTTAGCTATAGGTGGTGTTCGCTTGCTTATACATATTTCCACCTATTAGGTCTATCTAAGACATTTAGACGGAATTATTTTTTATCTGAAACCTTACTAGAATGTTACTTGGATAAACAAAGCGCATTTTTTCCAACAACAGTAGACAAACGAATCACGTTATGTCCACAAATTGTGGACAAACTGCATTTTGATTGGGATTTAAAGCAGTAAGCATATGTTCTTACTTCTTAGCAGGTGTGTAATAATATTGTCAGTGCTGTTTTATATGTTGTGCATTATTGTTGTTACAATAATGCACGAAATCGAAGGAGAACATATTGTTGGAGACACTGATCGTGGATGCAGAAAAAGGAAGCTAAATTCTACATCGAGAGAACGCAAAAAGATGTGACGTATGTTTAAGCCATTTTCTAGGTTAAGTACCATCACTATTATTGATTAGTAAACCTTATAGGTACCTTTATTAATTTTATATAGTACATTGTTTATGGTAAATTGCAGATATTCCAATTTGAATCCCGATTTACTGAATTTCGAAATCAGATGCAACTATAAAGACCAACACTTTAATTGCCACAAATTAACAAATCATATTATAATAGGACTGAGAAATGCATTTTTTATTGAAACATGCAAAACGACGCAAGACAACAAATTAGCGTCTTTGATGGCAATAGAAAATCCAAAGCGTTCAAGAAATCGTAAACAGGATAGAGGAAAATCTCACTGTTTTACCGTAAAGTACTATGTAAGACATTTTCATTAAGCATAATAGCAAATAATAAAAATTTGGCATTTTTTTTAGGTGTTCATTGATAAAAAAAGGTCAGGTTTGTTAGAAGATGTTTAGAGGTATTTACAACGTTGGTCAAAGGAGAATAAATACAATTTGTAATAAAATAGTACATGGAAAAGCAGTTGAAGAAAAGAGGTGGGGACAAATGATCTTAGAAATTTCGTGAAAAATTACTCGCAGTTATGGATTTTATAACGCAGTTGAAAGGCAAAGACAGTCATGATGGTAGAAACAAAACCAAAAGGATATACTTGCCTCCCGAGTACAGCATCTCTAAACTTTGTGATCTATACAATGGAAAAGCAACTGATAATCTAAAAGTAAACTACAAATACTTCAATAGGGTGTTTAATAATAAGTTCAACATAGGATTTGGTGGTCCTGCAACGGATGTGTGCAGGTTCTGTGTTAGAACAGTAACTCAAATAAACAATACAAAAGTTGCAAATGAATTACAAAAGTTGCAAACTGAATTAAAAGTGCACCGAATAAAAGCAGCGCAGTTCCACAAAATGATGAAAGAGGATCCGCCTAATACAATATCTTTTTGTTTCGATCTTCAGCAAATCCAAGTACTACTCAAAGTACCTTTTGTGCCCAACAGCTTTCCATATACTTTTTTGTATCGCTAGAACTAATGGCAAAAATCCAATATTTTACTCATGGATGGAACATCAGGTGGTAAAGGGGTTGTGGAAGTGTCGTCTGCTCTTTTACATTTTTTAAATAAAATAGAACTTTCCCCAGATATAAACTGTTTATGACTGTTCGCGGATGGTTGTGGGGGGCAAAATAAGAACAGCTATGTCATACACATGATAATGATATGGCTTTATAGATTTGCCCCGGAAACAGTTACAACTATAGCGTTGACATTTCCCGTTCGTGGGCATTCATACTTACCTGCCGATATAATTTTTGGCAGGGTCGAAAGAATTTTGAGGCGCCACAGTACTATTAAGACACCTGAAAAATAGTATCAACCTTATTCTCAAGTAGGCAAAATACGTCAACTTGGCAATCATTGGTTTTTGAAAGACATTAAAAATGCATCAGTATGTTTTAAAGAAAGTGACTGGAATAAGTCAATGTAAAAGAATTTACATCAAAAGGGGAAACCCTGGTGATAAAATTTTAGTAAAAACAGAAACTTTATACAGGAATGACGAAACATCCAAAAAGACTGAAACCCTTATAAAATGACGAAAACGTTTAGATCAAATTCAAATCCCTGATATACCTCTGGGTCATAAAATAAAAAATAAAAAAAAATAGACAGCCTCAAAAAGCTGTTCACTTCTTTATCAGGTGAAAACTGGAGTACTGTGTATGGATGTTAATTGCACTTGTTGATATTACCTGGGATGGTGATATTGAACCCATAGGTAAACACTTGATATACTTTATTATTTCACTAACTGAATAAACTATATGATACATTTAACTATAATACAATTACAACAGTACATGAGTACATAGCAGATAACTGACCGAGCGTGGAGGACGTGTGTTCACTGTAGCGGTTGGTAAAGAAGAGAGAGATCGCTCTGGTGTTTCTTCGTTGCTGTAGATCTTGACAGCTGGCTGTCCAGAACATAACGTAACGTTTAACTGTCAAGAGTATTTATGCAGAAACACAGAGTAGTGTTGACGGAAACACAGCGGTCGGAACCACCGCCACACTGTGGATCCGGAATTGGCTTGGATGGTTCCAATCTTTTCTGAATTCGTCGATGAAGAAAATGATCTGAATGACGATGACAACGCCGAAATGTTGTGTGAATGTGATGACATTGAAGCAGTAAATTTTGTATAAAAAGTTACTTACTTAATGAGCATAAGAATTAAAAATTGCGTTTTTTCTTTAATATCTGTTAAAAAAATATTAAGATTTTTTCAATAAAGCACTTGTTAGCTATTATATAGGGTTTTAGAATTATGTTGTCGTTTGTACGTACTGATAAAAAATCTAAAAACTTGCAAAAGGCAGTTTCTCCACTATTGACATTCAAATAGTATTTTGTCCTAACTATTTTTTTGTGTTAGTAATTCAGGGGTAAACTTTCTTGTGTTAGTTATTAAAGAAAATATATTTGATTTATTTTCTATTTTTAGAAATAAATCCGATTTAAATAGCATCTATAGTTATGCTACCACAGTTTTCTCGGTTTCCTGTAAATTTACAATATTAGACAAAATGCGTTTTGCATGTCTGCTCCTCATTTATTCTCGACAGATGATAAAGTGAGAATGGCTCTACATGGGTTGTTTGTAGAAGTCGGGGAACAATTTAATTTAAATGCTGTAAAATGAAAAACTCTGGACGCAGCAAGTGCATTATGGTAGTGAATTTTTATTAAATGCTTCAAATTTGAATAACTCAGTTTTCTATAAACTTAAAAAGTTTAGTTTTGGTACGTAGTAAGGTCTTTTCTAGTGCAAAATATTTACCAAATTTTATTTAAATAACTGTAATTTTTCGAGAAAAAATGTTTTTTCGAAAGAATATTTAAAATTTGAATAACTCAATTTTCTATAAACTTAGAAAGTTGAATTTTATTACTTAGGAAGGTATCTCCAAAGGCAACATATGCACTAAATTACATTAAAACAGCTTTGTTATTTTCGGAGAAAAAAAATTTTTTTTGAAAGAAAACTCAAAATTTTCCCGGAAAACCCCGTCTGATTTTACTGGCTAACGAACTCATCCAAGCCATTAATAAAAGAAAGGCACGTGCTGAATTTTATTGAAATCAGTTGATTATTTTTTGAGGTATCAGACGGATATATATATATATATATATATATATATATATATATATATATATATATATATATATATATATATATATATATATATATATATATATATAAACATAAAATTTGAAACTGACCCCGAATATGGGTTCTAGGGGTCCTAGTTCGCGCTCATTTGAAGAAATTTTTGCAAAGTCTCACTCGATACCTCTCTAATAGTGAATTTTTTTTAATAAAAATTCACTAAAATTACGTACTATGTAAACATAGAATTTGTAATAATAAAATATGCTTCTAAACTGAAAAGTACATTGCTGAGTAATTTTGTACATTTTCTACATTAATATTTCAGCACAATTAAGGTATTTAGGTAGTAACACAGATTTCACCCTTTATTCAAGTCGTGCGTCGTCGCGGCGAGTTACTATTGATATTCTAAAGCTTTAGCTTCAAGGCTAACGGAGTAGGCGTCTATTAAATGTAAAGATCACTGTCATGGCATCTAACCCAATTCCTCAATAGAAGATTTACATTTCTCAACTGCCGCAGTGAAAAGTTCGAAATGTCTTACATGCAGATATATGACAAGATCACAACCTTTGTAAACCAATAAATAGAGTATAATATGTGTTCTTCACAACCAGCAGGTCAGGGACATGGTATAAATAAACCCTAAGCCCACAATAATGCACCTGACACCGAGACTGCAAGAATGCACAACGTTAACGTAACAGAAACAAAAAGCTACTGGCCTGAATACAAATTATGATTCTAAATCTAGCAACTTTTTAATTACTCATTATATAACGCTGTAGAAGATGCTTTGCAGAAAATAATTCACAGATTCTGAGAAATGCGATAATGGGGTGATGTAGTTTATTTCTGAATTGATGGTCAATTTGAATCAATTTTATATTACGCCCTTTGAAGAGATCTCGGGGCTGTCAACAAATATTAGGCAAACTATGATCCATTTTTGCACCAATAAAAGATGTTTGTCCATATTTTTTTTTTATTTCAACAACACACCACGAAGGCTCACAGCCTAAATACTATCGTACCGTGGGTGTCGACAAGGATGAAAGAGGAAACTTGTTAATTCTGGACTTGAAGGTTTAGAGATTCGGAGGAGAAGGAAAAACTTGTGCCGGCAAGGAATTCCATAACTTGGAAGTCCTCGGGACAAAACAGCGAGCATAACAAGATGTTCTATGTCTGGTGACTTTGACAGTAAAAGGGTGCATTCGCTCTGTTCCCCTGGTAGATCTGTTGGGGGCAGCAGGTGGAGGAACTATGGAAGAAAGCTCCTCTGAGCAGTGCCCGTGCAGATGTCTATAAAAGAGAGAGAGAGGTCACCAACGGCACGTCGGTGGGCAAGGGATAGCAGCCTTTGGGTGGGGGTAGGATCACCAATGATACGTATATTTCTCTTCTGAATGGAGTCCAGGATATCGAGTGTAGAAGCGGCAGCGGCACGCCAGAAGTGGGAGAAGTATTCGAGGTTTGGCCTTATTTGTGAATTATATAAGGTATAGAGATTAGCTGGTGCAAAGTACTTGCGAGCCTGGAAGAGGAAACCTAATTTCTTAGCAGCCGATTCTGCAATTGATGTGACATCTTGGTGCCAATTGAGATTTGGATCCACATGCCAACAAGTGAAAAGGACTTATTACTTTGAATAATTTGGTTGTTCGTTGTGATGGGTCTATGGTTGGTATATCTCTTATGATATAGAAAGCAAGACTGAAATTTGGTGGACTTGAATTTCTACTTCCCCAGTCTAATATTTTTTGGAGATCCACGGAGACAGAACCCTCCACGAATCTGCGATTCTCATCTAATTGGGCTAAAGAGACAGGCTTAGAATATTATATATTTGAGGGGAGGGTGCTGTCGTCCGCGTAACTGTGAACTGGGTTGCATGTGCTAAAGAGGAGGTCATTGATGTGAAGAAGAAACAAAGTAGGGGCTAAAGCTGAACCTTATGGAATGCCTTCAAAATAAGAGTTAACAAAACTACTTTGCTGGGATGCTTGAAATCTCCGAGAACCCTTACGACATTCCTAATGAGGACCTAAGGCATGAACTACGTATTAACGCAAGTTCTCCCGACACACAGAATGCAGAAAAACCATGTCCGATTTTAAAAATTAGAAAGCTTCTGGCAGATATCTTGAAGGCAGTGACCAAATAACGGCTATATCTATATGCCCCCTCATAAAATAAATATAAAGGAAAGTAGTTATACCAGAAGATTGGAGCGAGGTCATAATTGCAATATATATATATATATATATATATATATATATATATATATATATATATATATATATATATATATATATATATATATATATATATATATATATATTATACTACAATGTGAGCAATGTAGATAAGAGACAGTTATTTATAAAACTGTTTGTTTTGTTTCTTTAACGTCGGTCTCTTTCAGTGACTATGGCCAATCACCGGCGCAAGGGAGCCATTTCACCTCACTATCCTGGAAATTTTCCCGAACCCCTGCGTTTCTGTAAGGAGAGTAGGGATCCTTAACGTTTCCAACATCGCATGGACACCAGACCAACGGCTCACCACCACCACCACCTCCCAAACCTCTGAACAATGCCACAACCTCGGTTGATGTTGATTTTTCAGTATGTACTGAAATAAAAAAATGGTCGGGACGCAGCAAGTGCGTTAAGGTAGTGAATTTTCATAAGAGCAGTATATTATAGTGATTTAGTCTTATATTAAAAGTTATAAAACATTACTTTTTTTACTTACGAACAGTAAAAAATAAAGTAAAGAAAGGCAAGCAAAAATACGAGCTCTATCACATATATTTAAACAGTAATTTGGATACAAATTACTGTTTTAAGTTCCGCATCTCACGGCAAGGGGGAGCAATTCAAAATCAAATATTAAAATCCTAAATTTCTTTAAAAATTCCCACATCAAGGTATACCTTTGGTAACATCATCAGTAAGCTTACACAACTCTGAATAATTTTGGTTTGAAGTTCATTGGCGTAGCGACTCTGATAAGAGTGGGGGAAGTCATTGAAAGTGTAATCATTTGAATAGCTGTAACTTTGAAACGACCCAATCCTATTTTAGTAAGCTTGACCTTGTTTCGAAGAAAAATGTAAGTATTTTCAATTTTCATATCAATTTTTACTTAGTAGTTCCCAATAAAATTACTAGAGGACCTAATTTGTAATCATAACATTTTTTTAGATTTTACTCCGAACATGTAAATCATACGGTATAATTACGACACCATGATCGGAAAGTATATTAAATTTCGGAAACGTGAAAACCGAATTTAGATATCTATGCTCGTTTCAGAGTTATCGTCAAAATAATACACTTTATTGTTTTCGTAGTTTCGTAATCAAGCATTCCTCAACAAAAAAAAACATTTTTAAACTTTACGTTTGCGTACGTACGTACATATGCATTGTCACGCATTATTCCAATGGCCCAAAAACCACTTTAGAATTGATTACATAATCATGGAAAACTTCTAATTTAGGCATATTTCTAATACGGTGTTTTGATAAATAAATCTTGATAGCCGTGAAACAAAATCGGCAGGATTCCATGAAGATAAATAAATTAAAAGATTTGTCAACTAGTTCAGTTTTGACAGGTGTTGTGTTAACAAACATTTTTCCTTGATTCTTTTGAATATCTTCTCAATCAGAATTTGTGCTAAGCCTACTTTCAAAAATGGGTTATACCAATGCCGAGACTTACGATATGCTTGCAGTATATTTTGAATGTTTTCGAAAGGCAGCTATTGCAGAGCTAGAATATTCTGTCAGATATTCTGAACGAAGGTACTATACCAGAAAACTATTTCGGCGACTAGCAATATGTTTAAGGCGAACAGTAAGTGCACGACCCATTTCAGTTCCTATCAAAAGGCGTCCAGTAAGGAATGACGACAATACCATAAGCGTTCTTGCGTACGTGGAAGCGGATCTGCATTTAATTACAAGAGAAATTTCCTTAGATCTTGGTATAAGTGTCACTTTGGTGTTCAGAATTTTAAGGGAATTTAAGCTGCATCCCTATCATCTAGTTCTACACCAAGCCCTATCACAAACTGATTTTAACAAGCGGCTCAACTCTTGCTATTGGCTCAGATGTGTTACGAGAATCCTCAATTCCTTTCCCTGCTTGTATGGACCGATGAGGCTACATTTAATAGTTGTGGCAGTGGTAATTTACACAATTTGCACTATTGGTCACAAACAAATTCTCATTGGATGCGCAAAGTAGATCACCAAAGCAGATGGAGTGTAAACGTGTGGTGCGGAGTTTTAGGACACAGAATTATCGGACCATTTATTTTTAATGGCCATATAAATGGTGCATCTTACCTAAACTTTTTAGAAGATAAGTTGCCGGTCCTCTTAGAAGATGTTCCTATTGCCCTAAGAACATCCATGTGGCATCAACACGATGGATGCCCAGCACACTTTTTTAAAGGGTCCGTGATTTCTTGAATGTTAGTTACCCAAATCGCTGGATTGGAAGGGGTAGTTTGTTTCCGTGGCCATCCAGATCTCCGGATTTAACTGTATTAGATTTTTACTTATGGGAACGAATAAAAAACATTGTTTATAAAACGCGACCAACCACACGAAACAACATGATTGAGAGAATTGTTGTTTGTTGTTTTTGTTTCTTTAACGTCGGCCTATTTCCGCGACTATGGCCAATCATCGACGCCAGGGAGCAGTTTCACCTCACTATCCTGGAAATTTTGCCGGACCCGTGCCTTTCTGTAAGGATGGTAGGGATCTTTAACGTGGCCAACATCGCATGGACACGGGACCGACGGCTTTACGCCCCCTCCGAAGGGCGGAACGTGCAGACATTCAACTTGCTCAAATACAATGCCAGAACCTCGGTTGATGTTAGTTTTACAGTTTGTACTGAAAAAGTGAAAGGAGTACCCTGGGATCGAACCCAGTACCCTTCGGTTTAGAGGCACACGTTCTTACCCCTGAATCACCGAGGTTCTGATTGAGAGAATTAAAAATGCCATAAATTCGATTTCACGAGCTGAAATTGTAACAGCAATTTCCAGTACCAGAAAAAGAATTAATAGTTGTATTTTGCAAAACGGTGGACATTTTGAACATTCATAGTATTCTAATTGTTTCCTTAAAAAGTATTACATAACTATTATCTGTCAATTGTTTTCTTCAAATAAAGTGTTTAAAATTATTCTTTTGACAATAACTCTGAAACGAGCAGAGATATCTAAATGCGGTTTGCACATTTTCTTTTCGAAATTTAATCTACTTTCCGATTATGGTGTCGTAATTATACCGTATGATTTACATTTTCGGAGTAAAATCCAACAAAAAAAATAATTATGATTACAAATTACACCATCTAGTAATTTTATTGGGCACTACTCTGTAAAAATGGATACGAAAATTGAAAGCACATACATTTTTCTTCGAAACAAGTTCAAGCCTACTAAAATCGGATGGGTCGTTTAGAAGTTACAGCGATTGAAATGATTCCACTTTCAATGGCTTCTCCCACTTTTATCAGGGTCGCTACGCCAATGAGCTCAAACCAAAATCATGCAGAGTTGTGCAAGCTTACTGATGATGTTACCAAAGGTATACCTTGAATTTTTGGAGAGATTTAGAATTTTAATATTTGATTTTCAATTGCGCCGTTTTGCGGTGAGATGTGGAATTTAAAAATAATTTCCAGGATTTTCTCATGGCCACTTTAGTTACAAATTGTTTTTCCGCAAAAGTCTAGGCTCAGTAGTTTCCGAGATATGGTCGCTAGCCAGCCTCAATGAAACAGCCTGTATATCACACCAGTAACTCAAAAATTGGCCGATTTTGACCAAATTTGGTAAGTACCTTCCTTTTGCAAGTTGCTGGTATAAGTTCGTTAGCCAAGAAAATCGGCCTGGTTTTTACTGGTAAATTTTGTGTTTCCTTTCGTAAAATTTTTATATCCCAGGAAATAAGAAAGTTGTCGCAACCAAATTTGGAGCGCGTCTTAAGGTCATAAAAAGTAATCTGCCCACCAAAACCCTAAATTTGGAAGTCAAAAGACAAAACAGTGACAAAAATTATTAAGATATTCCTTTTAAAACGTCTAAGACGCGATTTGAAATATGGGTTATGTAGAGAAAATGTAGCAAGAAGGATTTTTTACAAACCCTTCTGTTTCAGCATCAACTGTCATTGTCTTTCATTTTACTAAAATATTTCTAGAAAATTTATTTCAAATAGACCCTTTATCTTATGCTTTGGCATTGGTTTTAGCTATAGACTTTATCGTTTGATTAATGGTCTATAATTTTTAGCGAATTTCCATAGAAAAAATTCGGTAATGTGGAGACCGCCACTTTAAAATTTTAAAAAGATTTCCTCAAATAAGCGCGAACTAGGCCCAAGAACCCACATCCGGGGTTAGTTTCAGTTTTTATATGTTTTCATACATACAGGGTGGCGCTTTTAGACGGTAAAGCTCAATATAGCCGTTATTATACAAGATACGAGAAAAACTGTTTACGTTAATTATAGGGTGTCTTGAGCTGCATCTTTTACAATTATTTTTAAAATCACAAGACAGCCCATAAGTGGTTGGTGATACAATTTTCTTTTTTCTAATCGAACACGCCATATATTATTGCATTTTTGCATTTTCCATCGAAATATAATGCATTTTTGTAACGTAAACGAATTTTGGGACGTAGCAAGTGCGTTATATTAGCGAGCTTTTTATTAAATGCTTCAAATTGCAACTGCGCAATTTTTCGGGAACATTTTAAGTTCATTTTTGGAAAATTTTTGTAAATTTTCAAAGAATCAAGTTATTTTTATGAAATATGGAACATAGTTTCTACTATATAGGGTATACTGGTAACCAAACTTGATGTCTGCTTTCTTTAAAAAGAGACATGTTAAAAGCATTTTTATGAAAATTCACTACCAAACGCACTTGCTGCGTCCAGACTTTTTTATGTTGTGTCTTAACACCTGAATCTATATGAGATGAAATTACGTCCTCTGTTTTACAAAATCTGATTTTATAACTTTATATCACAGTTAGTTAAGAGTGCCTATAAATGTTTGTTATTGCTTTCACACTTTTCTTATAAAAAATAATGAAATTTTTAAAATTCTGAAAAATATTGCTTGCGATGGGGCAATATTGTTTTATCATAAAATTTAATTCGGAAGTGTGTGTTTATCCTTCCATTATTTGCAAATCATTAAAATTTAAAAAGTGGAACACATAAAATCATTATTACTCTACATAAACTGCGCGTAGCAGCGCGAATCTATTAACAGTTTATCAAAAAGTCTGTGTATCCTGCACATAAAGGTCATATTGAATGCTAAGGCCAGTGCTACGCTCTATTGCATTGTTTACGTTGGCTGGGCCAACAAGAAGAAAATAATAGCCTGTCTGTCCAAACAAAATCCAGGGCAGCTCTCTATTTTAAAAATAGCCCATACGCAACTTGAATCTATGGCACCTACGCAGGGCACCAAAATGGAAACCAAAGTTCAAGAGCTCACGGAGTGACCAACAGACTATTACAACTAGATAAAAATAGATAAAGTCTAAGGTGCCTTACCTTGTTGGATGTTTTTGTTCTTATCAATAACTGGATGGATGTTATCTACCAGAGGCTGTCGATAAACCGTGACATTCTTGTTCTTGTTGTCCAACTTCTTTTTGTTGTTGTTTGTTGTCGAGAATCTCTTCCATGACAAGGCGTTGATGAACAGGGAGTGTTTCTTCAAATTCTTTTCTAACGCGTTCTTCTCCGATATTATACGCACATTATCGTTATTATTTATGTTGTTACAATTATTTAAGTTGTGGTTGTTCGAATTGGCGGAATTTGTTTTCGTCTCGACACGGTTCTTGGCATTGTTCAGTTGTTCGTACGAGAAGTTGTTTAACGTAAAATCACTGGTGGAGTTCGTTGTGTACACTGGACGTCTTTCGCGTGGCGAAAAACTCAACACTGTGCCCATGTCTCCGATCTATATCTATCAGAACATTTTCTAAAATAAACAGAATGGTCTGAAGGGTTGCGACCCGGACGACGCGTCCGAAATGGTAGGCCCAGGGGTCGATCTCTGGCTGAAGCAAGGCGCCGGCGCCGCAGTATCTCTTAGCAACCCCATGATGTCACCCCCGAATCAATATATTCACGCGTTTCCGCGGCCCGTGCTTTTACTACACCCTCCTGCAAGCGCCGGAGACCTGTCTGCTCACATACGAGGATGGGTTAATTTTTAATTATGATAGTACAACGTTTGAAAAAGAGGGTAGTTGTCATACGCAGCAACACTTCTCTTTATGAAAATAAATGCAGGTATACAAGAGAAAAATGCACCACCAAAAGTTAAGCAGAAGTTTAAAGTTACTTTTTGTCAAGACCCTTGTTAGATTTGGACGTTTTCTTTAATGACAAACTGTCACATTAGAAAAACTAGTCGGCCACTGCATTTGCATAGAAACTAATTTTTTATAGAACCGGGATTAACAATTATACCGTGTTTTTTCTCATACAATTTGTAACACCCTGGGAGCTGCAACAGTTACATCAAGTTAGGATATCCTTTATGAATTTTCTTTAACTGAGCGCTAATTAGCCCCCCTGAAACACTATCCGGGGTTAGTTTCAGTTTTTGTATGTATATATATATATATATATATATATATATATATATATATATATATATATATATATATATATATATATATATATGCAGTGTGTCCACGAATTGAGTGTGGGTAAGGTATAAGTGACAATAAAATTTTGAATTAGATTATGATATTCTGGGAATCGCTCCTGCTTTGTCTTAAACTAAGATTTTGAGGAAATGAACAAAATCAATTAATACACAGGGTGATTTAGAACTGATTTAATTAAATATGTTAAGAGTAAACTACCTTCGTTTATAAAGATACCGCAAAAAGTTATTAACAAAACTTGTCAATTTTCAGCCAGATCAGCCTACTTTAAATTAGTAAATTATTAACATTTTTTCCCTATCAACATGGAGCTTTTTAGCTGTGGTTTTCTGAACGCAGGTGGTGCAAAGTAAGTAACCATCAATGTTAAATAATAATTTATTAGTAAAATACAAAACGCTTATTACTAATAAAAATCAAAACGAACAATGAAAAATAAAGAAATTATTCAAATGTGCTGCCACCAACCGATACACATAACTCAGCCCGTTTAGGAAATGCTTTGTAGGCATTTTGAATATGTTGAATTGGAATACCGTCAATTGCCTCTCTCAACCTCAGTTTCAACAAATCAAGATCGTTGTTTAATGGAGCCGCGTAGACTTTCTGTTTGAGATAGCCCCATTAAGGTAAGATCGGGACTTCTGAGAGGCCAAGGTGTTGGCCCATATCGACCAATCCACCGCCCAGGAAATTTGCGATCTAACCATTCTCGAACGATTCCTGTTGCATTTGCTGTGGCCGCCATGCTGAAAGTATGCTGTTTGTCTATCTTCTAGTGACATGTTATGCAAATGGTCTTGAAGAATATTTTCCAGCATTTCCAGATAACTGTACTGGTTCATATTCCGCTCAAAAAAATATGGCCCAATTATCCCAGTGTAAGAAACAGCACACCACACATTTACTTTTTTATGACATTGTCTTTTGCAATTAACTCTATAATTTGGATTCTCCATAGACCAATTCCGGTGCATTTTGAGAATTTACCACCCCATTAGTGGTGAAAGTGAATTCGTGAGAAAAAATAATACTTCTGCCAAAATTGTGATTTTGTAGATATTGCTCGCCGTACCTTAAACAAAAATCTAATCGTTTTGACTCGTCATTTTCTTCCAAAGTGTAAATAAGTTTTGCTTTGAAACGCTTCA
The DNA here is from genome assembly GCA_964006375.1 of Tillus elongatus. Taxonomy (NCBI): domain Eukaryota; kingdom Metazoa; phylum Arthropoda; class Insecta; order Coleoptera; family Cleridae; genus Tillus; species Tillus elongatus. The sequence goes on along the minus strand of OZ023268.1, from coordinate 26,922,747 downwards.
CCTTGTTGGTACGATAAATTTGTTGAAAATGCGATTTGCTAATATTGACAATTTCTAATGACCTTCTTCTTAATGATAATTTTGGAAAACGCCCAACAGAATCCATAGCTAATGCAGCTGCAGCATTGTCTTCTTCATTTGGGTCGAATTTTGTCTTCTTGACATTTAAAACACTCCCAGTACGCATAAATTTTGTAACATCTTTTTTTACACCAGTAACGGAAACCGAATAATTTGGCCAGTGTTCAAGGAATTTTCTTATCACCCCCTGATAAGAATTTTCTTCACCCAAACCATAGAACTGCACTATAAACACTTTTTGTTCTGTTGTTAACATTTTTAAATACAGAAGCTTGCCGTTCGTGACGAATAAAATTAACGTTTCAATTTTCCAAGTAAAAAGTATCCCGGGAAACGAACAAGGCAGAGCTCAAGTAGCCATGCAACTCGCCAATTATTGCTTCGAATGTCCAATTCTGGGCTTACTTTACTTTTTTTTATTGGTTGAGATGAAAGCAAACCTACCCGAAGTTTAATTATGGTAAAGACTTTTTTAATACAGTTTCAAGAATTCTTTAAAGTACACCTAATCACAGAAGCCGTCGGACGTCATTTAAATAAAGTCGAAGCTAAAAAAAATTCATAGTAGGCTGATCTGAAAATTGAGAGCCTGTCATAAATTTTAATTCTAAACTATTTTTGTTAATAACTTTTTGCGGTATCTTCATAAACGAAGGTAGTTTAATCTAAATACATTTCATTACGTCAGTTATAAACCAGTCTGTATATTAATTGATTTTGTTCATTTTCTCAACATATCAGTTTAAGGCAAAGCATGAGCGATTCCCAGAATATCATAATCTAATTCGAAATTTTTTTGTCACTTATACCTTACCCACACTCAACCCGTGGACACACTATACATATATATATATATATATATATATATATATATATATATATATATATATATATATATATATATATATATATATATATATATATATATATATATATATATGTCACAACGATAACTCAAAAATAATAGGCCGATTTTGATCAAATTTGGTGAGTACCTTCCTTTTACAAGTGGCTTGGATAAATTCGTTAGTCAAGAAAATCGGCCCAGCTTTTCTCGGAAAATGTTGTGTTTCCTTGGAAAAAAATTCGATCTCCGGAAATAACAAAGTAAGGGCAACCAAATTTGATACGCGTGTTTCTATTATAAAGAGTGAACCATATACCAATTTCGGTCTGTAGGTTTAAAGACAAAAAAGTTATGGGCACTTAAATATACAAAATTTGGAGTTTTCCTCAAAACGTTAAAGTGGCGATTTGACACGTCAAAATTGGCAACATTCAGGCGAATAACCTGAAATAAATACCCATTATGAAAAGAAAATGTTGCAAGAAGAGTGTTCTTCAAGCACTTGAGTTTCAGCTTCAGCCGCCATTGTCCTCCGTTTTACTAAAATATTTACAGAAAAATCATTTAAAACACAGTAAGTCCTCGCATAACATCGTTTCATTTAACGTTGTTTCATTAGAGCGTTCAGTTTGTTGGAGGCAAATGTATCGTTTAACGTTGAAACGGTATAACGTTGTTATTCTAAAAAAGGTCTGAATAGTACATTGTACATAATACAGACGTAAATGAATACTGTTTTTTTAATCATTTTGCAGTCTCAAACATGTACATATTTTTTTTCTTAGGGCTCATCCGCGTCTTTGCCGCCCCGAGCGCCTCCGTGGCCGTGCGGGAAAGTCAATTCAGACTTTCCAATACGGACTCGGGGGACGACCGTTCGAGACTCACCGGCGGCGGATGATTTTTCAAATCACTGTCGTCGTTGATATCGAGCTGGAGGGTAGGTTAGTTTAGATGAGCAAAAAGGGTCAGCAATGACCTAATTGCCAATAAGCATCTCACCTTTTTTTTACCTTGCCGCCCCGATAGCACCATAGGCTTTCGTTATTATTATGATTTGTTATTCTTTCGAGTTGATCGAAATTTATGTGTCCATTTCTATGACGAGAATCTTACTGGAGAAAGTTGTTTAGAAATATTGAGGACCGTCATTCAAACACAATTAGCTGGAATGTCGGACGAGGAAAGGAATCGGACATGGTACCAGCAAGATGGCGCGTCATCGCACAGTACCAGAGCTGTTAGTGATGCACTGGAACGAATGTTTTCTGGCAGGTGGATAGCAAATAGAGGTCCTTACCTCTGACCCCCACTTTCTCCGGACTTCTTACCCCTAGACTACTTCATTTGGGGATTCGCAAAAAATGTAGTCTATGGACATCCGGTTACGAGTAAGAAAGATATGATCAAGCGAGTTCGAGATGCTTTTGCATTGCTGACATCAAACCAGATTGGAGCAGGCCATCGTTGAAATAGTTCAGCGAGCAAATAAGTGTTTACAAGAGCAGGGGGATGTCCTCGAGCATTTATTTTAATATGTATACATATAATTTTTTCATATTTCAGTGTTCAATTGTTTGAATTTTATTTTTATTTTAAATTTTTTTCGTTGTTTAGTATAGTTTGTTTGTTTGTTGGCGTAACTGATTCACAGTGTGGTAAGTTTCTAATAACGGCATCAACAGATTCATGGGAAGGTGGAGGCAAATCTACATATGGTTCTGCAAATACACATGTTCTTCCGAACATTCGTCAGCATTCTCCGTGAGCTAGTAGCAGATTAATCAAATTCTAATTTGAGTACATCATATTGATTTTTCGAGATCAAACTGAATTTTTGTGCAGGCCAGTAAAGTTCAGTTAGTTGTATTACTCAACTCAAGACATAACTGTCAAACTGAGAATTTGGTTACTGTTCAAGTTCGCTATTTTCCATGGCACTCTACAGCAATCATAATACATACCCATATTGCATATTTCGAAACTAAATATCTCAAAAACCATACGGTTTGGGTATAGGTAATGATTAACAAAATTCGAAGAGTTGTAAAATATCTTGCCAATGGCATTATAATATATACGGTGATAGGCGTTTTTAATCACCCCGTAGACAACAATCAATCTGTCGACAGATTGTGTGCATTAAGTTAAAATATACAATAATGAAAAAATTATGCGTAACAAATAACTTCAAATTTGCATCAATTAATAAGATACAGGACGTTAAAAATGACATACTTTTGTAATAAAAATGGCCATATCTCGTGAAGCACTCAGTATAAAGTAGCAAAACCGTATATTGGTAGAATCACCAAGATTAGCTGTATTTGAATATTTAATAATACTTATAGTGTTATATTTAAAATAAGCGGGTTTGTGCCCACTTCCGGTATAACCGGAAGTCGAAGGATGTTCTAAATATTTTAGAATACAAATTAGTTTAGTTTCCCCAAAACGTCTAATAGGAACTCGTAAAGAATCACCCTGTATAACAAAACTTAGATCTTACAGTTATAAGCATTTAATTTAAAAATATTTGTGTGTTACACAGAATCTATTAAACATTACAGACAAAGATTAACTTTTCTTAGCGCAAAAACGGCAAGAAGTACGAGAAAAATAAATTTATAAGTGTTATAGTTTTTCCCCTGAAAATATCAAAGTGACAATTTAAAACGTCAAAATTGGTTTAAACAAAGATTTCAAAATGATTGCAGGATATGCAGACCATATATTACAAGAAGTCTGTATAGCAAGGTCTGAGATTTCTCTTTCAGCAGTTATTGTTTTTCATCAAACTAAAATATTTACAGATAATTTATTTTAAATCTACCCTTTTTGCGTTTTGGCTGCAGCTTAAATTATAGAGTTGGTGATTTAAACGTGTTAGAATTGGGTTGTATTTTATCTCCTCGTGGCTGGTGCGCATGCGTATCAATCGTCTTCCCTTTACATCACGTTTTTTTTTTAATTTTTATTTCAACAACACACCACGAGGGCTTACAGCCTAAATACTATCGTACCGTGGGTGTCGACAAGGGGAAAAGAGGCAACTTGTTAATTCTGGACTTGAAGGTTTGGAGGTTCGGAGAGGAAGGAAAAACATGTGCCGGCAAGGAATTCCACAACTTGGAAGTCCTCGGGACAAAAGAGCGGTCATAACAAGATGTTCTATGTCTGGTGACCTGGACAGTAAAAGGGTTCATTCGCTCTGTTCCCCTGGTAGATCTGTTGGGGGCAGCAGGTGGAGGAGCTATGGAAGAAAGCTCCTCTGAGCAGATATCTATAAAAGAGAGAGAGAGATAGGTCACCAACGTTACGTCGGTGTGCAAGGGATGGTAGCCTTTAGCTGAGGGTAGGGTCACCGATGAGACGTATAGCTCTCTTCTGAATGGAGTCCAGGATAGCGAGTGTAGAAGCGACAGCGGCACCCCAGATGTGGGAGCATTATTCGAGGTTTAGTCTTATTGTGAAGTATATAAGGTATATAAATTAGCTGGTGAAAAGTATTTGCGAGCCCGGAAGACGAAACTTAATTTGCTGGCTGCCGCTTCTGCACATGTTGGTGCCAATTGAGATTTCGATCCACAGAAATGCCAACAAGTGAAAAGGACTCATTACTTTGAATAACTTGGTTGTTTATTGTGATGGGTCTAGGGCTGGTGTATCTCTTATGAGAAAGAAAGCAAGACTGTGATTTTGTGGGGTTGAATTGTACAAGATTTCTACTTCCCCAGTCTAATATTTTTTGGAGATCCACGGAGACAGAACCCTCCATGAGTCTGCGATCATCATCTAATTGTGCTAAAGAGACAGGCTTAGAATATTGTATATTTGAGTGGAGGGTGCTATGGTCCGCGTAACTGTGAACTGGGTCGGATGTGCTAGAGAGGAGGTCATTGATGTGGAGAAGAATCAAAGTAGGGGCTAAAGCTGAACCTTGAGGAACTCCTGCAATAGTTGGATACAGTTTAGAGGAATGGCCATCCACAACAGAAATACTCCGGTTGGAGAGGAAATTTTCTGTCCACGTACAGAGTTTTGGTGGTAGGCCATAGGCCGGTAGTTTATTAAGCAGCGCTGCGTGCCAGACTTGGTCGAATGCTTTGGATATGTCTAGAGCGACAATCTGGGATTCACCGTGTAGTTCCATAGACTTGTTCCAAGAATGGGTGACAAAGGAAATGAGGTCGGCAGTTGATCTGCGCTGACGGAATCCATACTGCCTGTCGTGGATTATACTGTGTTTTTCAAGAAATTTTTGTAATTCGGTGTTTATATACTTTTACATCACTTTAGAGACGACTGAAAGGAGAAAAATAGGCCTGTAGTTGCTAGGAAGCGCTTTGTATCCTTTCTTGGGGACGGGTTGTACTCGATCAGTTTTCCAGTTACTAGGGGATATACCTCTATTTTAAGATGTCTGAAACAGGCGAGTCAGGACAGAAGCAAGTTCTGGTGCGCATTTTTTGGGAACAATTGCTGGTATCTTGTCCAGGCCAGAGGCTTTCCTGGTATTAAGAGAAGAGAGCATATTTCGTACCTTTTTAGTTTTGAAAGTGATATCCGTTATTTTATGCGCGACATTGGGGATTGTTGGTGGTTGAACATTTGGAGGTGGGTTGAGAGTAGAATTGCCGGCGAACAACGAGGCAAAAAGTTTAGCCTTGCCCAGGGCGGTAGAAACAGTTTCATCCCCGAGGCAAGAAGTGGGAACGTGCTCTTGCAAAAATTATTCCCAATAGATTTAGCAAGAGTCCAGAAGGGTTTGCTGTCGCTGGAGCCTAAGAGGACTTTGTTTTTGATGTGGTTATTAAACGATTTTTTTGCCTCAGAAAGAATGCGGACATAGCGGTTTCTTGCGTCGTTAAATGCTTGACGGTTTTCTTGACTGGGATTGTGTAGAAACTTTTTGTGAGCTTTGGCGTTTTCAAGTCTGGCCATGTCTCAGGATTTAGAGAACTAGGGCTTTTGAGTGGCTGCAGAGGTTTTCTGTGTACGTGGAATAAATAGCTCCATGCCAGCTTGGATAATTTCGGTGACGTTTTGTGAGATGTCAGAGTCGTCAGGATGAGAGAAGCAGACAGACGCCCATGGAAACGGCGAAAAGTAATCTCGCATTTCGTCCCAGTTCGCGGAGTTGTAGTGCCAAACAATACGTGGGTGTGATGACCGTGTGACCTCGGGTTGCATTGCACAGAAAGCAGTGACCATGTCGTGGTCTGAGAGACCCAGGGGGGTGGTGACTGATATCTTATAGCAGTCAGGTTTTGTAGTACGAAAGAGATCCAAGGGATTTGAGCTGTATGTTGGGGTGCGAGGAAAGTAAGTAGGTTGCTGAACCATATTGACTAAAGAATTGCTGACTGTAAAGGCCTCCGCTGTTCTTCCTTGTGGATCGGTTTTTGAAGATCCTAGCCATTCCTTATTATGGACATTGAAGTCACCAAGAATAGTGACCTCGGAGGAAGGATATTCAGAAATCAGATAGGCGGCTTTTTTAGAAAGGTAGTCAAAGAGCTGGACAAAGTTGTTGTCAGAAGGTGACCGGTAAATGCAACAGATGAATTTAGTTGCAGCCATGAGAGAGAGTTTTATCCACAGTGTGTCTTTTCTTCCAGCTTCTAAATTGGAGAGTCTGGTGCAGGGTAGATTGCTACGGACGTCCGCGCATACGCCTCCATGCAATCTAAAGGAAGCAAGGAGCTCATACCCCGGGAAATTAAGGTGATTAGCGGCTGTTTTGGCACTGATTTGAGTTTCGGTGAGGAAGAGGAGTTGGGGCCTATTAGCCTGGAAAAAATGGTGGACGGAGTTCAGGTTAGAATTTAGACCACATATATTCGAGAAGGTGCAACTTATTCGCAATATATTGCAAATCTCATATTGAGAAATTAAGTCTGCCTTCTTCGGTTCTGTATTAAATTATTTTTTCATTTCGATTATTGTTGTTTGGATTTTGCTGTGTTCTTTTTTAGGTACATTTATTTTTAATTTTATCTGTATTATGAGATATGTGTTATTTTTTACACTGTATCTTCTCGGCCTTAAATGACTTAGGCTGTTGGGATGTAGCATTTACTGTATAAATACAATAAATAAATAAATAGAAATGTTTTGTGATTTTCATACGCCACCGATATACTTATCTGTACTTATGACTTAGTTATTATATTTAGTTTTTTAAGTTCCGTGACCACGTGTACGTACATAAGTACCTAGAAAAATGTCTAACTGATTAAAAGTATTAGGATCGTAAGCTGTCAACACGGTGTGCGTAAATTCCACGTAGTTGCGTATTAATAGCTCGTCTACTGAATACTTTATTAGTTTCTAGGACCAGCGATGCTATTACCTACCTAGAAAATTATTAATCACCTAAAGTGGTGTCTTTCACATAACATATAAATTTTTGACGACCTAATTATTAGTTTTGGTTTATAAAACACTGAAGATATACTCATCATCGACATCATCACAGTCTACAGGCAACATCGCCTTGTCATCGCAACAATCACTCTCTGTTTCCCTCTGCTCTTTTTATTTCATTGCATGTAGCTTTCGCATTTTATCAATTGCGCCATTTTTGCCACAACTTTTTTTTCTTCTTTTTCTCGTTTGACCTTTTCTATTTGTTTGTTTATTTATTTATTTATTTATTTATTTATTTATTTATTTATTTATTTATTTATTTATTTATTTATTTATTTATTTATTTATTTATTTATTTATTTATTTATTTATTTATTTATTTATTTATTTATTTATTTATTTATTTATTTATTTATTTATTTATTTATTTATTTATTTATTTATCATTACATTACCCAACAGAACAAACCCAATTATTGGGTAGGAAATACAAAAATTATCGACAAAAAAACAACTACGTAAACCTTACAATAAGGCAAAAAGAAACTCTTATGTGCAATAGGGAAAAACAAGATTAACATTAAAATTAAAACTAAAAATAATCATTTTAAACCATAGTTTACAATAAGACAACAGAATGTAACTAAAACAGAAAAAATAAAAAATTACAATAATAAATAAAGAGTAAGAAATAATTAGAAATACAAATCAGTCATCTATAACTGTGAGAATGCTAACCTTCTGAGCAACGTTGGATTCGACACAAAGATATCAATGGAAGACGCCTACAACAGAACATAATATATAAAGCGGTGAGAATTTCACAAGATTAGTTCGCGGCGTAGGTAACCAAAAGGTGATCGGATTTCTCGAAGACATTCTCGGAACATTAAAGTTAATTTGCTCAGGTATACGAGAGCAGTCACAGGATTCCCTTACTACAGCATTTAAAAAAATTAGTGCAGATTGTTTCCTTCTAGATTCTACACTTGGTAGTAAGAAGTCCCGCCGCATATACTCCGAAGGGTAACCCACAGAGGGATATATACCATTGAGGCGGAAGCAAAGATATTTTAGAAAGCGTCTTTGGATCTTTTCTAACTGGAGAATATGGTTCTGGTAACTCGGAGACCATACAGTTGAAGCATACTCGAATCTACTACGGATAAAAGTACAGAAAAGAATTTTAAAAGTGTCAATATTACTAACTCGCGGCAATTCCTAATAATAAAACCCATTAGTTTAAATGCACTGGATACAACATTCTCAATATGAGATAAGAAAGACAATTTCGTATCAAATATTACGCCCAGATCACGGATAGATACCGGCCTAGCCAAAGACACATTATTAAGACAATAATCAAATTGTATGGAGACCAACCTAAGAGTAAAGGAAAGACAACTACATTTAGCAATATTTAGAGAAAGATTATCTATATTCCACAACTCATTCACTGCCTCTAATGCTAATTGAAGTCGAATACAATCATCCACCGACCTCAGCTCACAGAAAATTTTGTGTCATCGGCATATAGGAGACATTCAACTCTCAAACCACCAAAAATATCATTAATAAAAAGATTAAATAACAAAGGACCCAAAATAGACCGCTGAGGGACCCCTGATGTGGCTGAAGTATATTTTGATCTGCAGCCATCCACAACCACATATTGCCTCCCGTCCATAAGGTAATTCGCAATCAGTTTTCGGAGTGATTCAGATAAGCAAAATGCTTCTACGTAACAGAATAGCATGATCAATGCGGTCAAATGCCTTTGTCATATCAAGGTAGATGACATCGACCTGACTACGATTATCTAAAGCTTCCAAGATGTATTGCCTAGCGCAAACTAAGTTTGTAACTGCTGATCTGGCTGGCATGAAGCCGTGCTGAGAAGGAGTGATGTAGCTCGTTATATGGAAGAATATATGCCTGTATAATAACATTTACAAAGCTTTAAGGAAGTTACAGGATAACGATATATGCCTATAATTATCTATAAATCTTTTATCAGCAGCCTTATAAACTGAACAATATTTCGATATCTTTGTTCTGGAAATGCGTGTACTTCAGATAATGGTATTATAATTTCAGTATCCCTTAAAATAAACTCAACAATTATATCCTTCTTCCCGTACATTTTTGCAGTAAAAGTTTTTCTTCTCTCACCTCTAGGGCAACTCTCTTTATTGTTCATCTTATTTGTATCCTAAAAAAATCCTCCAAAAGGGGCCAAATCCTTTGAAGTGTATTTTACACCAGAGCGAAAAAACTAGCACACGATAACGCACGGGCATTTGTCGTTTATTTTTTAATGATAATATAGTTAAAAATTCGATCAATATAATGAGTATATAATGATTAGGGTATGCAAAAAAATAGTGCTACAAATTGAATCATAACTTCCACATAGCTGTGAGAAATCTCTTCAGAAAGACATTCTCATGGAATGAATTTAGGACCCATGACCACAAAGAACATATTTGTATTCCTGTACCCATAAACTTTTGAAACGTTATATTACTCAAGTTTTATTGAAAAAAATTTAACGTTCACCTAATCACCCCTCATTTATCCCGTACGATCTGAAGCGATCTTACCCAAAAACAATTTGAAACGTTCCTTTGTCGGGTGCGAACTGGATACCAAATGATAGATGATGATGATATCTCAGTTTGTTCGAAAGTTATCGAGCCTATTAACAGACAGACCGACCGACCGACAGACAAAAAAATTTTCGTTCCAGAATTCAGTTTTCTATATGTTTTGAGACTTTTTACGCCGTTTCTGCAAAAAAAAAACAAATGTCGAAATTTTCGTCAACAATATTCTACCCGCACAAAATACCTAATTTAATTTCAGCACAGAGTACCAGATATTTGATGAAATTTAAAGTTTTCTAATAAATAAACCCTAAAATATTATATTACTGGGGTTTTAACGAAAAAAAAGTTAATTTTCACCAAATCACCCCCATTCATCCCCTACCCCCCAAAGCGATTTTACCCAAAAACAATCCGAACCGTTCGTTTGTCAAGTGTTATCGAGTGTATACAAAATTTGAAGACGATATCTCAATTCGTTCACAGATCATGTTTTATATATATTAGTGAATTTTTATTTTAAAAAATTCACATATACAGAGCGTCGATGATGAGACTTTGAAAAAAATTTTGCAAATGAGCGCGAATTTGGGTCCCTAGAACCCATATCCGGGGTCAGTTTCGATTTTTATATGTTTATATATATATATATATATATATATATATATATATATATATATATATATATATATATATATATATATATATATATATATATAGTTACATCCCTGTATATTCTCAACATCATACAAAATACGACGAATCCTGAAACCATGCATCATCAGTTTAGTGACCTGTGTAAGAATGCTGATGCAGACGTTTGCATTTATGTTAGTTCTGTAGAACATTAATTCATTCAATCGCTGTAACTCTAGTTGTTCACATGTTGTTTTGAATCACATATTTTATAATACATTTTAAGACTGAAATAATTGTACCACTTAAATAAATAAATTACTTTTTCGGACAATCGCTACGAAAAAACCTAATTGGCGCTGCATAGAACAGTATTGCACATCGAAACCTGATTTTGGCAAGCTTTAAATCTTCGTAAAATTAGTTTCGGTCTTTTTTCTAAAAGTTTATGTGCAACATCGAACATCCACACCGGTGCAAATCAGTCCACACTGCCAGAGGGAAATCAGCGAGAAACCAATAGCAGAAGTACCAATGAGCTTCCTGTAAGTTTCCTCCAATATTTTTATCTGTGCATTCATATCGTATCTATTTTACATTTATACCTTATATAATTTTGTTCAATAATTCCTATTCGCGCTCTATTTTTCAATTCACCCTGTAATACTTAACAACCATTACTTGTTCATGTATGTTGTGTAATGATAAGAGATAGATCGCCTATTAGGAAAAGAGAACCTATATTAGAATTAGAGGAAGACAATTTTAATCAATTAAGTTTAAATAATTTAGAAATGGCAAATAATCACATTGCCGAATTTTCACAAGCTGCTATCATGATCCTCGAATATTCCGGTGGACAGAAGCATCTTGCTTATTTTATTAAACAATGCGAACTTTATATTACTAGTTATAGAAGGCCAAAAGCCGAAACACACGCAAATCGAATGTTACTAGAATTTATAAAAGCTAAAATCACTGGTAACGCTCGTGACGTGCTAATTAGTTTAGAAAACCATACATGGGAAAATATAAAATTTGCTTTAAAAAATCAGTTTTCAGACCCCCGTTCAGAAAATCTTTTATTTAATGATTTAAATACTAGCTTTATGACTAAATCACAAACTATTCAGGAATATTTCAATGTAATTAAAGAAAAGCTAAAGATTTTAATTGAACATGTAGGTATACAAGATTTAGTAAACGATGTAAAAACGTACAAGAAAGAATTTTATCAACAGAATGCAGTGGCAGCATTTAAAGCGGGTGTAATAGAACCTTACTTCTCACATCTCAGATTAGTTAGTGTTAATACTCTTGATTCACTTATGTTAGAGTGTAATAGAATAGATAACGAGATTATACAGTCGAATTTCATTAATAGCCTGAGAAACAAAAATAATACGAAAACAAATCATAACACACCCGTACAACATAGACAGACGTATACCCAAAAACCAATATTTCCAGCATTTCCCCAAATTTACAACAAACCACAACAAATCACACAACAAAGGCAACCGTTTCCTTCTCAGCCGATTTCTAACATAAGACCCGTTCAAAATTTTAATAAAAATATACAACACGCTCCAACTCAATTGAGTAGAGGAACGACACCCATGTCAATAAGCAACCAAACTCCCTTAAGAAATACACGACAAATGCCCCAAAGAAACCACTTTATACCCCAATCTAGGCCCACGTTTCAACATCAAGAACTCTTTAACCAAGAGGACCTACCACTAGATCATTCTGACGAATACCCTTATGACGACCGACCCTCTGACGAAAATATAGAGCCACTAGAATTTCCTGAACCAACTGAAACTTTTACAAATTACAACACCAATCCAAATCGGGATTTTCACGAAACAGCCTCGGAAAACTAATCTATTTAGATATAAATAATATTGTTAATGCCCCTAAATTACCGTTTTTTGTCATACCAAGTCTAAATTTAAAAGTATTGATTGATTCCGGAGCGTCAGATAGTATCATAAATCCAGGACCGGCTTACGAGTAATTTAAAAAATTTATTTATAAGGAACCATTTTCAATGAAATCAGTTAACCAGATAACCCATGGTGAAGACAACGTAAGGTATCCTATTTTACAAGAATTTAATATTAATTACCAATTTCCAATGCGTGTCATGCAATGGCACCATCGATTTGACGCGCTTATAGGGTCAGCTCATCTTACAAAATTAAAAGGAAATATCGATTATAATAAACAAATTTTAACTCTAGGAAACCAAAAAATACCATTTTACCTTGAAATTAATCCACTGAATTTTACACCTTTCAAACAAATTTGTGAAAATTATGTATCAGTCCCTGTAAATATAGAAAAAGGCACAGTAGTTTTACCACATATTGAAGAAACAAATGTTTTAATTTACGAGTCAATAGCTGAAGCAAAAGATGGATATTGTAGAGTGCCCATAATAAAGAAAAACCCAAATTCAAAATTTGTAGAAATACATTTTCAGGAACAAATAGATGTCGATCCATTACAAAATTACTCTGACGAACTACCTAAAATTTCAAAACATTTTGATGTAACAAAAGTTTTAAGAACAGATCATTTAAATACAGAAGAATATGAAAAACTTATTAATTTGTGTCGAAAGTATAATGATATTTTTTATCATGAAGACTCAGATCTCTCTTTCACCAATGCAATTAAACATAAAATAAGAACTAAAGACGATGAAGTTGTTCACACCAAATCATACCGGTACCCTTTTCATTTACGTGAAACCAAAACCAAATTCAAAAACTCTTAGACAACAAAATAATTAGACCCTCAATATCACCCTACTCAAGTCCGATATGGATTGTCCCGAAGCGTCAAGACGCTTCTGGAAAAAGGAAATGGCGCTTAGTGATCGATTATCGTAAACTTAGTGAGAAAACGATCGATGACAAGTACCCATTACCTCGCATCGAAGAAATTTTAGATAATTTAGGACGCTGCTCCTATTTCACGACTCTCGATCTAGCACAAGGATTCCATCAAATTGAAATGGATCCTGACAGCATCGAAAAAACATCATTCTCCGTAAATAATGGCCATTACGAGTGGATCCGAATCCCGTTCGGGTTGAAGGGCGCTCCTAGTACCTTTTCGCGCCTAATGGATAATGTATTAAGACCATATTTATACAAGTTTTGTTTCGTATATATGGACGATATTGTTATCTTCTCGAAATCCCTTCAGGAACACCTTTGTCACGTGAAAAATATGTTTGATAAGTTAAAAGAGTGTAATCTAAAAATTCAGTTAGATAAGTCAGAATTTTTGCGTAAAGAGGTCGAATTTCTAGGCCATCTGGTCACTGTCCGTGGGATCAAACCGAACCCATCAAAAATAACTGCCATTCAGAATTATCCAATACCAAAGACAAGTAAAGAAATAAGAGCATTTTTAGGATTAACAGGCTATTATAGACGCTATATTACGCTAAAATAGTATTCCCCATCAATAAATATTTAAAAAAGGATACCAAGATAAATATTCACGACCCGGAATACGTTGACACATTTCAAAAAATAAAAGAATTAATTACAAATTCTCCTGTCCTGACCTACCCCGATTTTTCTAAACAATTTCATTTAACCACTGACGCAAGCAATATAGCTATAGGTGGAGTATTTTCACAAAATAATAAACCAATTGCGTTTTACTCAAGAACACTAAATTCAGCCGAGAGAAATTATTCGACCATTGAAAAAGAGTTATTATCCATAGTAGAAAATACAAAACATTTTAGACCATATCTCTTTGGACAAAAATTTGTTATAGAAACTGACCACCAACCGCTTGTTTGGCTATTTTCAATTAAGGAACCAAACTCACGGCTAGTTAAATGGCGACTAAGATTAGAGGAATTTAATTACGAGATAAAATACAAGAAAGGCAAAGATAACGTAGTGGCTGATGCCTTATCGCGAATCGAAATTAACGCGATTGAAGACGACTTTGACCTGGAATCAATAATTAATAACGTAGACCCTGACGAAGACAGAGAAAGAGAAATTATTAACGAACTAGAAAACGACGCAAACAATGCCTCTACCAGCACGACTAATAACCTACCTGAAAGCAACGACTCACAGACACAACACTCGTCTGCAGAAAATCCAATTTTCAAAATACCTATATCAGAAAATCCAGTCAATTATTTTTCCAGACGAATAATTTTAGATTACGGACCAAAATATGACACACGCAAATTAAAAATATTCAAGTTTGAAACAATACATGTGAAGGTTCAACTCAATTACGAATTAAGACAAATAAATGACTTCTTGAAACAATTTATTGATCCAAAATTCACGTACGGAATTTTCTGTAAACATGATAGACTATTCAAATATTTCACTGCTGTTTCTTCAACATTATTTAATAGTTCTGTTAAAATAATAAAATCTAACGAATTTTTACAAGACGTTGAAAAACCAGAAACTCAACAACAAATTATAGACGAATATCACACACGAAACCACAATGGCATTAACGAGACTTATCAACATTTAAAACAAAAATATTTTTGGCCTAATATGAAAAATTATATAAACGCTTTTATTAATAAATGCTCAATTTGCCTTCAGACCAAATACGAAAGAAATCCGTACAAACCACCATTTTCAGGTCCCCTTCTAGCTAAACGCCCTTTTGAAGTTATACACATTGACACCTTTAGTTTCGATAATTGCAAATTCCTAACCATCATAGATTTATTCTCCAAATATGCGCAAGCATATTATATAACTGATGGATCCGCAATTACCGTGTTAAATAAACTTCGACACTACTTTTCCCATCATAATCATCCCCTAAAAATAGTAGCTGACGCTGGCAAAGAATTTTCGAATACTACCCTTAAAGAATACTGTAATTTATTTAATATTAATCTTCACATAACAACCCCCCAAAATCCTAACTCAAATTCACCAGTAGAGCGACTGCACTCAACTCTTGTAGAAAAATTGCGAATTCTTAAATTACAAAACCCACAAGAGAGGCCTGCAACCCTAATGATAACAGCAACCCTTATTTACAACCAGTCTATTCATTCGACAACTGGGTATTCACCTTTTACATTACTATACGGCCCCTACGACGACTTACCAACAGTCACACCTGAAACTACCCTTTACGAAGAATACAATAACAATAGGCTCAAAGAAATAATGCCTTTCTTCGACAGTGTATATCAGAAACAAAAAGTAAGTGGAGACAAAAGAATTTCTAAAGCAAATGCGGACAGACAAACGACACCAGATTTACAAGAAACGACACAACTAGCTATTAGAGTACCAAAAGTAAGAAAAACAAATCCTCTTTATAAATTACGATCACATCCTAAACAAAAAGAAAACATTGTTACATTTTCTAAACCAAAAGCAAAAGCTCACGTTTCTAACATAAAAAGAGTAAGAAAGACTTTTTCGTTACAGGACAAAACTACTACTACTACAAACAACGATGACCCTCAACCTGGTCCATCCACTTCAAATAACACCGATAAAAACTAACGGATATTTTAAAGAGTATTTAGGCATAGCAAAAATACTCAAACATTATCATAAATTTTATTTTTATTTTAATATTACCGATATAGAAATTAATTATAACATTTAAAAAAAAATTCTAAATTTTTAAACACTGGACAAATGTCTGCAAGTAACGAACGATATTTACTAATTTTAGATGACCATTTGTCACGATTAAGTAATGAACTACAAAAACTATCAATGCACAGAACTAAACGCGGATTAATAAACGGAGCAGGCTCTTTAATTAAAATGATAAAAGGAAATTTCGACCAAGAAGACTTGAAAGAAATCAATAAAAATTTAGATAACCTTTTCCAAAATCAAGAAGATATAATTACCCAAATTGATAATTTAAATTCATTTGCTAATATAATCACACAAAGGTACGAAAAGGACCAAAAAATTATTAATCAAAATCTAGATCATATTTATCAGACTTTTTCCACTTTAGACAGCGAAAGAGAATTGTCGAGTAAAATTCATTTCCAAATTCACGTAGCTGTTAAATTACTCCATAATATAGAGATAATTCAAAGAACTATTTCCTTAAGTTTTAACGAAATTACTAATATAGAGCTCTTTACCACTAGTGATCTGTTAAATATTATTGATCACTTAAAGTTAAGTCATGACAGAAATGAATTGATCGACTTTGACAAAAATCATATTTTTAAGGTTGTAGAATTTACCAAATTTCATATATTATCGGTTAAGGATACGATTATATGCCTTTTAAAAGTTCCTATCCTACATCCCAATCCTGGTTCTTATTTTCGTGTTTATCCTATACCACAAAATTATATTCTCCTGGTACCACCCAGCTCATACTATTTAGAAACACCCTCTTCAAACTTATGGACCCAAGAGAAGTGCCCCTCTATAGAAGACGTGGTTATATGCAATAATCGCCCACGAGAAGAACATTGTCAGGTTGACACCTTACAAAATTGCACTTCTGCCAAAGTAATGAACCCCTACGAAATATCAACTCAGCTGCAGAATGGTCAGATCTTAATATCCACTAGCTCAGCAACCACTATTGTCGAAAATTGCGAAACATCGTTAGAACGAAAAATCTTCCAGAGAAACGGTCTAGTAACATCCCTCAATTCCTGCAAAGTCAAGATCAATGAGGAAATGTATGAAGACGTTGCTACTAATTTGACGCTACAACCCATAGAAGTCGAAGAATTGCAACCGACACCTCAACATCATATCCATTTTAAGCCAATTCATCTAAAAGAAAACAAAAGGATAAAAGAAGCATTGTCTCAAATACAACAGCATCCATTTCATCTCCGACCGTCCATGCAGTATTCCCACTTAGGCATTACCATTGGTATATCCATCGCTGTTACCATTGTACTTCTGTTTCTTTTAAGAAGAAAAATTCGAAGCATCCTATACAAGTCCAACAGGCAAACGCAAACAGAAGAAGTGTCCGAACACGAGGACGTGTTAAAGATTTAAGGGTGGAGGAGTTACATCCCTGTATATTCTCAACATCATACAAAATACGACGAATCCTGAAACCATGCATCATCAGTTTAGTGACCTGTGTAAGAATGCTGATGCAGACGTTTGCATTTATGTTAGTTCTGTAGAACATTATTTCATTCAATCGCTGTAACTCTAGTTGTTCACATGTTGTTTTGAATCACATATTTTATAATAAATTTTAAGACTGTAATACTTGTACCACTTAAATAAATAAATTACTTTTTCGGACAATCGCTACGAAAAAACCTAATTATATATATATATATATATATATATATATATATATATATATATATATATATATATATATATATGTGTGTGTGTATCCAACCGATAACACCAAAAATAATTAACCGATTTTGATGAAACTCGGCAAATGCCTTTCTTTTATTAATAGCTTAGATGAGTTCGTTAGCCAGGAAAATCGGACAAGGTTTTCCGGGAAAATTTTGAGTTTTCTTTCGAAAAAAAGTTTTTCTCCGATAATTACAAAGATATTTCGATAAAATTTGGTACATATTGCCTTGGCAAAGACCTAACTATATGCCAAAATTGAGCTTTCTAGGTTTACAGAAAATTGAGCTGTTCAAATTTATTTTTAAGATCACCGCGTTTCATTTACAATGGCTTATATGAGATCTAGTATGTCGTTGTCCTGGTAACGGAACATTTGATATTATTGCGCAGGTCTGTTAGACGCTGTAACTGACGTTTATCGTATCGTATGAGATTGTTTATATGTTTATTTGTTTGAGTCGACGAATTATATGTGTTATTTCGGAAATTTTTATATGTAAGTGCAAATTATTCCTTTATTAATGTTAGTGGGTGGATTAAACAGTGTTTTGTATGTTTTATCAACACATATAAAGGATCGAAGTTTTACAACAGTGGCTGATATGCAACAGGTTAATTATTTACTCTCTGATGCTTTAGCGGTAGTTTTAGTCGAGTTTATGGTTTAATGTTCCATAATTTTTAGCTAATTTTCGTACAAAAAAGTCGTCCATGAGGAGACCGCGAGTTTAGAATTTTAAAAAGATTTCTTTAAATGAGCGCAAACTAGGCCCCCTGGAATCCATATCCGGGTTTACCTTCAGTTTTGAATTGCTTACATATGTACAGGGTGACGCGTTTCTACGGTAAAGCTCAATATAATTATTATTATACAAGAGACAAGAAAAAATTGTATAGGTTAATTATGGGGTGTCTTTAGCTGCGTCTTATAAAATTATTTTGACAATCACCAGCTGGCCCATAAGTCGTTGGTGATCCCTACAATTTTTTTTCGAACAGCCTTATTTTATTGCATTTTTTATCAAAATATGTTTGTAAGAAAAAAATCGAGACACAGTAAGTGCGTTTTGGTAGCAAATTTTTATTAAATGCTTCAAATTTCAATAACTCAATTTGCTATTAACCTAAGGTTCGTCGGCTAGGAAGTCAACATTTAAAGTTTATTGTCGGAAAATTTTTGTACATTTTCAAACAATAGGTTATTTTGATGGTACATTGTTTCTACTATATAGGTTATACCGGTAACCAAATTGGTGACTGCTTGCATTAAGACATATTTGCTATTCAAAGCATTTTTATAAAAATTCACTGCCATAACGCACTTGCTGCGTTCAGAGTTTTTTTTTTGATACTTTTTACGTTTAAGCGAAAACAAATGTTTGCAATTTTTGTCGCCGATGCGATATTTCCACAGTAATGAGGGAGAACCCAGCAAAAGTAAAATGGATTTAACCGGTTTTGAAAATAGTTTGAGCATTTAGCATATTTTGAAAATGATTTTATGTTTTTACCCCCATGATGACATACAAACTGGTGTGAACACACTAAAAAGAAACTTTATAAAAAAACATACGCATTAAGTGAGTGGTAAGACACGAAGCAACGTGCCGCCTTCTAGTTGCGGAACCAAGTAGTATGTTGTCACGCCATCTCCAAATAACACAAAGTGTTAAAAAATAGAGACTGTATACAACCAACTAACAATTTAGTAAATTGTCAGCCCTGTCCCATTTCTACCCTAATATAGGGACAAAATATGTAAGGATAGATGCATTCTTACCACAATTAGAACCGTAGGCTGGTTTCGCTCTAATTATAGCTCATCAGTACGGCATACTAATTGTAGCGAAAATACACCTATAAAGTAATACGGCTATGGTAGCCAGCCTTCCAACACTAAGTGAGTGGTAAGACAAGAAGCAACGGATGTTGCAACAACAACCGTTGCAACAACACGAAGCAACGGTTGTTGTTGCAACAACCGTTGCTTCGTGTTTTACCGGTGTTCGAAGGCTGGCTACCATAGCCGTATTACTTTATAGGTGTATTTTCGATACAATTAGTATGCCGTACTGACGAGCTCTAATTAGAGCGAAACCGGTCTCCGATTCTAATTGTGGTGAGAATGCATCTAGCCTCACATATAAGCATAAAATATATTTTAATATTTTTTCAACATATATTTTCTTTATTAGAAAAAATGACACCAAATTCATTGGCCTCTACCTCCGGTCCTTTACCTCCTTCGTTTATATTGCCCTTAGCCTGATATAACATAGTTTCCTGGCGTTCCAAATCCACTTCCTCACCTCTTCCTTGCGAGTTTTCCAAAAAATGCTTTGCCAACAGTTCGTCAACGTTTTTTTTTAGCTTTCCAGGATTAAATTGTACCTCATTTAGCGGAATGAGTTGAGGATTCATGTATGAAATCTGTTTCCCCTGTTTACAAAAATGCTTTTACCATTATTTACGTATGTGTTATAATCAGTCTCTCATCTAACTAGGATTGCCTCTTCCCCTCGTGATCTTGTTAATACAATACCTTTAGAAGACTAAGTGAGATATATGACACGAAACACGTGCCGCCATCTCCGCCATCTCGTTGCGGAACCAAGTAGTATGTTGTCACGGCAGCTCCAAATTACACAGAATGTTAAAAAATAGAGACTGTATACAACCAACTAACAATTTAGTAAATTGTCAGCCCTGGCCCATTTCTAGCCCAATATAGGGACAAAGTATGTAAGGCTAGATGCCTTCTCACCAAGCTTTTGATATGCAGACATGGAGGAAAATGAAGAACACAACACACAGAGAATAAAAAGATATTAAGAAGTGAGCTTAAGAAGGTGAGAGAAAAAAGGCGCTTGTCAAAATAAATTGAGAGTGGGATGTCAAAATCAGGATGCCAAAACTCGTCTCGCATAATATTCTAAGCTACTTTCATCTACTTAAAACATTATTTACAATTATACACATACTTGAAAAAGCATGAGGGAGACCAAGACAATAACACCTGAAGAAACTGGTCATTTTCATAAAGTGGAAAACTACAATGGAATGCAATGGTGTGTTGGAGGCAGAGAGTGAGGGTTTCCATGCCAGCGCGACATCATATCTAGATTGTGAAAATGATGATAACTAAGCACACTGCCAATTATTTTTGGTATCAAAGTAAAAGCTTGTACATTTGCAAATAAGTTTTTTTTAAAATTATTTCATTTTCTGTTTTTCCTTTTAGCAATATCAGATGCGCCGTTAATATTCTGTACTAGCGCAAAAACTCGCAAACTGTTGGAGGATTGGCTAAATAAACAAAGATATTTTTTAAGTTTATTTGGCACGGATGGTCAGTCTAAATTAAGATATCCACGTGGCTTAAAAGAAGTAATATTTAATACGACAGTTAGACCCAATTCGCTTAAAGATGGTAAAATTAGCATTGTAAATATCAGGAAATCTTATGGTGGAGCAATATTTAAATATAAGGTAAGTAAGATTAGTAATAGTCTTTCTTTGTGTGTTTTGTTTCTTTAACGTCGGTCTATTTCCGCACTATGGCCAATGACCGACGCCCGGGAGCAGTTTCACCCCATTATCCTGGAAATGTTGCCGATCATGTCTTTCTGTAAGGAGGATAGTGTCCTTAACGTGCCCAGCATCGTATAGAGATGGGACCGACGGCTTTACGTCCCCTCCATAGGGCGCAACCTGCAGACATGCAACTTGTTCAAAAACAATGCCACAATCTCGATTGATGTTAATGTTACAGTTTGTACTGAAAACGTGAAAGGAGAACCCTAGGATCGAAGTCAGTAACCTTCGGTTCTGAGGTATGCGTTCTTACCACTGAACCACCGAGGCTCTTAGTCTTTCTTTAAGCGGTATCTTGAACCGCATACCGGTTTCGCTCTAATTAGAGATCGTCAGTACGGCATACTAATTGCAGCGAAAATACACCTATAAAGTAATACGGCTATGGTAGCCAGCCTTCCAAAATTAAGTGAGTTGTAAGACACGAAACACGTGCCGCCATCTCGTTGCGGAACCAAGTAGTATGTTGTCACGGCATCTCCAAATAACACAGAATGTTAAAAAGTGGAAAATACAACCAACTAACAATTTAGTAAATTTTCAGCCCTGGCCCATTTCTAGATAATGCATCTAGCCTTACATACTTTGTCCCTATTTTGGGGTAGAAATGTATATGTATATGTATATGTATATGTATATATATATATATATATATATATATATATATATATATATATATATATATATATATATATATATATATATATATATATATATATATATATATATATATATATATATATATATATATATATATATATATATATATATATATATATATATATATATATATATATATATATATATATATATATATATATTGCTAAATATAGTAATAATAAAACATGTATAAATCACGCTACGCCGCCTATGCCTATGAGTAATCTCCTGATAGATTGCTTTGTAAAATAAATACCGGAACAAGCACGTCCGATAGATAATAAAAGAACACAGATATTTCCGCCACACGAAATATGCTAATTTTGGTGTCGTTGAATCTCCGTAAATCGTTAGTGTCCGACTACATGCAGAAGAATATGAATATAGTTGTGGATATAAGATATTTAGAATTATTCATTCTCTGATGACGCTAACTTGGTTAGTGAAACGATCGTCAGGTTTCTTTAAATGTGTTGTGGCGATTTGGGTTTTCCAAGTGTACTTATCAGTGCTCATCACATGTTCCAATCCTCAGTAAGGGGGCTGAATGTAGAGGTGAAGTTTTCACGTTGCAGGATGTTTTAATCTAAAATTGACCTGTTTCCGAATTTTTAATAAAAATGCACCATAAGTGAGATATGAATGTATTTCATTTGGCTGGCACACTGTATTATAATCAATTTGGTGAGTATTCATATTGGTTCGTCCTCCTATAAATCAAGTGCAAACACCGGAGATATGCTCGCACTCACCCTCCAATGTTTAACGCCTGATTGCCCAGGATATAATAGCAAACAACTTAAAGTCGATACCTGTGAAGGAAATACAACAAACAACTACCCACCTGATACCCAAACAAAAGAGGCATTATTTGGAGCTGTACTCAAGGCTTTCACAAAAATACTTAATGTTTGGCTGATTCTCTTTGTGTCGAGTATTCCAGACCTTTAAATGTCAAATGTCGATAGTAGAAAAACATTTCTCATACGTAGTATTATATGTATGTATATATATATATATATATATATATATATATATATATATATATATATATATATATATATATATATATATATATATATACAGGCTGAATCTCGTAAACTACTGCAATTAGAGAGACGGTTAAATGGGGAAAGTAGTGCAGTTTTATGAGTGTAATTCAGCACTGTTTTTGTTTCCATAAAAAAATCACAGATTACTAGATATTTTGGAAAAAACCGATATTTGCCGATTTCTCAAATGCATTTAGCTGCGTTGTACTAGGTTTCCTTTACACCTTATCAGTAAACCCAATACTAACGCAGCTAAATGCATTTAAAGAAATCGGCAGATATCAGTTTTTTCAAAATATCTAGTAATCCGTGACATTGTTTATGAAAACAAAACAGTTCTGAATTACAATCATAAAACTGCACTACTTTCCCCACTTAACCGTCTCTCTAACTGCAGTGGTTTACAAGATCGTGTACTAAACATATAAAAAAAACTATATATATATATATATATATATATATATATATATATATATATATATATATATATATATATATATATATATAAATATGGTGACGCATTGAAAACGAAACAGACCCATTTGCGTCCAGAGAATTTTTTTTAAGGAACGCTGAAACACGTCAATTATAATATTGAGGGGGACATGTTTTGACATAAAACCAAATTTTGTCACATCAACCCCTTAGGGGTGGTGATAACAACCCTTATATTTTAAATAGGGAACATGGGTCGAGTATTACATCATTTGAAAGCTCTTTCTTTTCTGAATTCAGCGCAACTAATTTTTTTGGAAGTTTTATCAACTCGTTTAAAAATTATTCACAGTTGGAGTTGCAAGAATGTATTTCATTCATTGTGATAAGAAAAAAAAAAAATTGTGAAATTAATTTTCGGTAGTACTATCAAGTATCAAACCGACCGATAAACTGAAATAATAAACCGCATTTCTCTCATTCCGATTAGAGATGTCCTGATAGTCAATTTTTTGTTTACAAACCAACAAAACATTGACTATCAGCACATTTATTATCGGAATGAGTGAAATGCGTTTTTGCATCTTCAACTGTGAATACTTTTTAAACGAGTTGATAAAACTTCGAAGAGGTTAGTGTGCTGAATTCGGAAAAGAAAGAGCTTTCAAATTATGTAACACTCGACCCATGCTCCATATTTAAAATATAAGGGTTGTTATCACCACCCTTAAGGGGTTCATGTGACAAAGTTGAGTTTTATGTCAAGACATGTCCCCCTCAATATTAAAATTGCCGTGTTCAGCGTTTCTTAAAAAAATTCTCTGGACGCAAATGGGTCTGTATCGTTTTCGATGCGTCACTATATATATATATATATATATATATATATATATATATATATATATATATATATATATATTGTAACGTATATAAATTATTTCCAAAAAAATATTGTATATTATATACTAGGTGATTCGCGTAAAACTCACAGGCAACATATCTTGGTAACGAGTAGGAATTTTTCAACTTTGTGAAAAACAAACACAAACTTTAAAGAGTAGATTTTAGGTATTACCTGTCATTTCTAAACAATTTTTGGAAAAATTTTGTAAAAGTTGACAGATTTTGTGATAATGGAGGTCTTATTATGAAACCACTCAGGGAGATTGCAACTTGAGGACGGATAATAATTTTTATAATGTGTAAAAACTTAAGGACGGAAAATAATTTTTGTAATCCCTGAAAACTTAACGACCTAGGTCAACGATGACTTTTGTTTAAAAGCTTGAGCGGAATACACTAAACGTAATTTATAGGTGGCGCTGATGTAAAATAAGCGTAAGCATATCTAGTTTGAAAATTCTATATATTTTGCCTTTGAGTGGCTTCTCGTTAGAGTTACATACTTACACTCCATTTCTCATATCATAGAGCAACTCGCAATTGCCTCTGTAGTAGGCTTACAACTAAATTTTTTGGTAACATGTCAGAAATACCAAATTTTATTATAATACAGTTTTTCAGGTAAAAAAGTAAATTATGATGGTTCAATTCACAAACGAAGAAAATTATGGCGCGACTATTATTTGTGGAGAGTGTAAAGAAAATGCCAGTGCCAGCTGTAAAATTATATTTGAGGCGATACAGGAACAGGGCGACTCCGGATCACAAAACATTTCAAAATTTGAAAATGATTCTGATTGCATAATATGAAACTTTCAATCAGCCAAAACGAAATCGTGTGTGTTGTCACGAGTCAGGAACGTTCAGCAGAAATGCAGTACAGCTTGTAGAAAGCAACCCGCACATATCAATCAGAAGTACGAGGACCGGTCAATAAGTCCGTGATTTTTTGAATGAAACAGATTTTTTGACAAAAAATCTTTTTATTTCTCAACATAGTCTCCTTCGAGCTCTACACGCTTCGTCCAACGTTTCTCACTTTTTTTATCCCTTCCAAAAAATAAGATTTGTCGAGGTCCTCAAAATAGGTATTTGTTTGTGAGATGATTTCATCATTGGAGTCAAATATCTTTCCTCCGAGCCATTTCGTTAAGTTTGGAAACAATAAATAGTCACTTGGGGCTAAATTCGGAGTATTCTCCGGCGGATGAGGGAGCAATTCATAGCCCAGTTTATGAAATTTCGCCATGGAGACTACGCATGTGTGCACCCTTGCATTGTCTTGGTGGAAAAAAACTTTTTTCTTGGCCAAATACGGTCATTTTGTCTTCAAAGCGTCATTGACTGGGTCCAATAACTTGGTATAATATTCGCCATTGATTGTTCTTCCCTTTTGAAGGTAATGAATGTGGATTATACCGCGTGCATCTCAAAAAACGGTCGCCATGACTTTATTGGCTGACAGACCCACCTTGGCCTTCTTCGGCGCCGATTCGCACGGAGAAGCCCACTGTTTTGACTACTGCTTGCTATCTGGTGTATTGTGGTGAATCCATGTTTCGTCTACGGTTACGAAACGGCGCAAGAACTCGTCCCTATTGCGGTTGAACAACGCCAAACACTCCTTCGAAGCTGTCACACGATTGCATTTGTGGTGGATTGCGAGCAAATGCGGCACCCATCTTGCGGATAGCTTTCTCATACCCAAGTGACCATGCAAAATCGAATCCACTGAGCCATGTGATATGCCTATGGCTTCCGCAATCTCCCCACGTTCAATCTCCGATCGGCCAACACGTTCAATCTCCGATCGGCCAACACCATATCATTAATTTTTTCAATTGTTTCGGGTGTAGCGACCTCAACTGGGTGTCCAGAACGTTCGGCGTCATTTGTGCTTGTAAGGCCGCAACGAAATTCAATAAACCACTTTTGTACCATGGAAATTGATGGTACAGAGACCCATAGTATTTATCAAGCTTAGCCTTGGTTTGAGTGATAGTTTTCCGCAAAAAATAATGGTTGATGATCACACAAAATTCACTTTTTTCCATTTTCGTTATAACTCAAAAGGTTGTCTGCTTTCAATGGCTGTCTAACACAAAGTAAATTACGCAGCTTGTTCAAAATTTGACAGGAGTCAACTGACAGATGCTTGTTGGCAGTAGAGGTGTTGCCCTTCCTGTGAAGAGTCGGGAAACTCAAAAAGTCACGGATATATTGACCCGCCCTCGTATTTCACAAGAATGTTTTATTTCTCTTGTAAAAAAATACTTTCGAAAAATAAGTTCCACCCATATAAAGTACACTTACTCCATAATTTACGACCTGGCGATTCTGAGAGGAGATTAAGCTTTATATCACGAATGTCTATCATGGTAGCGATCGACAACAATATTTTAAATAAAATTATGGACTTACGAAAGCCATTTCCACAATAACGGCCTTGTCGACATACATAACTGCCATTAATGGTCTCGCAGAAATCCTAGATTGACAAAGGTGACAAACAATCAAAATAAGTTCGCCGTCAATGTTTCGTGTGGCCTTTTAAACAGCCATTTTATTGATCCTCTTTTGTTGAAAGGATCACTAACAGGCGAACCTAGAGCTTCTGAAAACGATATTCTTAACTTGTTAGAGGAAGTTTCTTTAGTAGCAAGGCGTACAATGTGCTGGCAAAATGATGGGTCACCTGCTCATAATACGGCTTCAGTTACCGAGCACTTGAATAGCACTGACCTTGGAAAGTGGATCACTACTATTGTACCTCTCGAGTAGCCAGCGCGTTGGCCAGATTTAACACCAAACGAATTCTTCCTGCGGGGTTTATTGAAAGACATGGTGTATGCTGAACAAATGGCTGAACATATGGCAGACCTAGTTAATAAAATTTTTGCAAGTTGTGCGGCTATAAATACCCATTTTTTTTTGTTAGATTTTTGTAATCAGGCATTACGGCATCGTTTCGAAATGTGTATTGCCGCAAATGGTAACGTTTTTGAGCACATGTTGTAGACTTTGTTTGTTTGTTTTTATGTTATAGTTATAGTTATGTTGATTAACAAAATATTTTTTTCTCAATGTAGATCATTCAACAGGCGGACTGTATTTCTTGGGTTATTGTTTTTTCCCTCTTTTATCATAATATAATATTAAAATTATCTTGAAGTCAGAAGTCACACAGACATACCATTTCTACATCTTGTGCAAGTGTAAAGCTCTGGACCGCAAAAGACAACTGATCTACGGTGAGTCTAGACCGGAGACAGAACAATATAAAACTTCACCCTACCAATCGCTGTGCAGACTAGTTCAAGGCACAGTGATTTTGGAATGGGTGGAGTAAGACTAAGGGTATGCACAATCAACCAAAGGTTGCAGTGCTATCGGGGCGGCAAGGCCGCGGACGAGCCCTGAGGAAAAAAAAGGTACCTGCGATCGGAAAAAATATTCTACATCAGCGCCATCTATAAATTACGTTTGATGTATTCTGCTTAAGGTTTTAAACAAAAGTCATCGTTGACGTAGGTCGCTAACTTTTTACACATTATAAAAATTATTATCCGTTCTCAAGTTGCAATCTCCCTGAGTGGTTTCATAATAGTACCTCCATTATCTCAAAATCTGTCCACTTTTAGAAAATTTTTGATAGAACAAAAATTATTTAGAAATGACAGGTAATACCGAAAAAAAGTTGTTAAAGTTCCTGCCATTGAATAATTTCGTGGATCACCCTGTATACGTACCTAATATAATTGATATATTCCGTTGATTCACAAATGACCTATTTCAGTATTTATACGTATTGATTTATGTATTAGAAATAAGTAATTTATTTGTGGAATGGTAGGCCTCACATCTTATTAGACCCCTTGTGCAACCCTCCGTGGGAGTTATTTAGTGTGTGGCGTCAGCAAAGAAAGAGCCCACTACACACACGCTCCCCAAGTTCAGCTTCGTTTAGTATAATTGTTTAAAGGTGAACTCTTTTATCAAAAAGACATCACGTAAGACGTGATAGATTGTCTACTTTTAGTGAATTTTCGTAGAAAAAATTCACTATTGGGGAGATCCCGACTCTTGAATTTTGAAAAAATTTTTGCAAATGAGCGCGAACTAGAGCCCCTAGAACCCATATCTGGGGTCAGTTTCAATTTTTGTATATTAATATATATATATATATATATATATATATATATATATATATATATATATATATATATATATATATATATATATATATATATATACAGGCTGGCGCATTGAACACGAAACAGACCGATTTGGGTCCACAGAATTTTTTTTTAAGAAACGCTAGAACACGTCAATTTTAATATTGAGGGGGACATGTTTTGACATAAAACTCAACTTTGTCACATCAGCCCCTTAAGGGTGGTGATAACAACCCTTATATTTTAAATAGCGAACATGGGTCGAGTATTACATCATTTGAAAGCTCTTTCTTTTCTGAATTCAGCAGACTAATTTTTTTGGAAGTTTTATCGACTCGTTTAAAAATTATTCACAGTTGGTGTTGCAAGAACGTATTTCATTCATTTTGATAAGAAATGCACTAATTAGTCAATTTTTCGTTAAAAATAAATAAAAAACAAAACCAAACGTTCAAAAATGTTTATTTAGTTAAGTAAGTGTTCAAATTGTTGACCACCAGCTTCCATACAAAAGTACAAATTTTGTTCAAAACGAGCTCTGACATTCTAACGAGCTCTGACATTCTGGAGCATTTGTGGAGTTATTAGACCGCCTTCTTCAACAATGCGTCGTTGTAATTCTTCCAGAGACTCCGGTTCTATTGCAAAAATTCTACGCTTTAAATGGCCCCATAGAAAGAAGGCTAAAGAAGTTAAATCCGGTGATCCAGGGGGCCACTCAATGGCACCTCTACGTCCAATCTATTGCTCTGGAAACTCTCTGTTCAAAAACTCCCTAACACGTTGTGAAAAATGCGGAGGAGCTCCATCTTGTTGAAACACAAATTGATTTTCTTGATAGCGATCATCATTTTCAACAATGTCAATTAGTAGAGGGTAAACAATATCTTCTAGTAACTCCAAATACGTTTCGCCACTCAAATTGACATAATGAAAAATTGATCCTATTAAACGGTCTCCAAAAATGCCAGTCCAGACATTCAATTTCTGTGGAGTTTAGGTGTGGTCTTCGTGAAAATTTCTTGGATTATTATCTGCCCAATAATGACAATTATGACGATTGACTGTAGAGTTTAATAAAAACGTACACTCGTCTGAAAAACAGATATTGTACAGAAAGTTCCCGTTATCAGCTATTCGTGCAGTCATAACTTCACAAAACTCCAGCCTCCGATCAAAATCATCGTCATTCAGTTGTTGTACAAGATGAATTTTATACGGGTGAAATTTATGAAGCTTCAATATTCGCTGAATAGTTCTTCTTTTGATGTTTGAAACAGTGGCCAATTTTCTCGTGCTCAAAGTTGGGTCTGCAGCAGTAGTCTCATTTCTAACCGCAAATTCACGTACAGGATCCCGTTTTTTGTTGGCTACTGAACCATTTTGTCCAAACTTTGCAACTCCAAAATGTATTTTCTGTTAACATGTCTGTTCGGATGTCGTTCATTAAACAAATTTGCAGTGCGGTTGGCACAGTCATCGTTTTTGAAAAAAAGAGTAATTATTTCAACTCCTTTTTCTACAGAATACACCATTGTGAAATTAATTGTCGGTAATACTATCAAGTATCAAACCGACCAATAAACTGAAATAGTAAATCGCATTTCTCTCATTCCGATAAGAAATGTTCTGATAGTCAATTTTTTGTTTACAAACCAACAAAACATTGATTATCAGCACATTTCTTATCGGAATGAGTGAAATGCGTTTTTCAACTGTGAATAATTTTTAAACGACTTCCAAAAAAAATAGTGTGCTGAATTCAGAAAAGAAAGAGCTTTCAAATGGTGTAACACCAGACCCATGTTCCCTATATAAAATATAAGGGTTGTTATCACCACCCTTAAGGGGTTGATGTGACAAAGTTGTGTTTTATGTCAAAACATGTCCCCCTCAATATTAAAATTGACGTGTTTCAGCGTATCTTAAAAAAAAATTCTCTGGACGCAAATCGGTCTGTTTTGTTTTCAATGTGCCACCCTATATATATATATATATATATATATATATATATATATATATATATATATATTTATATATATATATATATATATATATATATATATATATATATATATATATATATATATATATATATATATCACACCGATATCTCAAAAAATAATGGGCCGATTTTGATTAAATTTGGCACGTATCTTCCCTTTGTAAATGGATTGGATAAGTTCGTTAGTAAGGAAAATCAGAGGAGGTTTTCCGGAAAAATGTTGAGTTTTCTTCCGAAAAAAAAATTTATCTCAAAAAATGATAAAGCTATGAAAACCAAATTTGGTAGGTAGGTTAATGAAATAAAAAGTAAACTACACACAAAAATTTAGATTTCTATGTTACAAGAAAAAAAAGATATAATAAAATATTATGTGCCAGATCATTTCTATGAAAATTCACAACCATAACGCACTTTCTCCGTCTAGGCTTCTTATATTCTCAGTAATTTCAATTAAAGCAAAATTTAAAGTCGGGACGCAGAAAGTGTGTTATGATAGCCAATCCTTATAAAAATGTTTTTGATGTAAAACATGTCTTTTTTGTCTCAGACATCAAATTCGGTAGATAGTATAATCTTTATAGTAGAAACCATATACCGTGCTTCATCAAAATAGCTTTATCGTTCGAAAAAGTACAACATTTTTTCAAAAATCAACTTAACATTTCCCCGAAAAAATTGTTCCGATTTTCCTGTCCAACGTACCTATATTCAAGCTATTTACACACAACTACACCTACCGAGTTATAAAAATCTTTTTGATCATCATTCGAAAAAAAAAATTTCATGAAAATTTCTATCGTGATAATTCGCCATTTTTTTAAGGAAAATTCGCATAACTAATGCTACATAAAAGTTGTTCATACGTTTGATTAAAAAAATTTTTACGAAGTGGCAATTTTTTTACGAAAATTCGAGAATAATTTTTTACGTAAATTCTGAAGTAATTTTTTTGCGTAAATCGATTTTTTTTACAATAACTCACTTAAACATACACTATTAACATTTTTATTATTACTTATTTATCTGCTGAAAATCATACATTTTTTTATATTTCAACGACACACAACGAGGGCGCACAGACTAAATAATATCGTACAGTGGGTGTCGACAAGGAGCAAACAGGCAACTTGTTAATTCTGGACTTGAAGGTTTGGAGGTTCGGAGGAGAAGGAAAACATGTGCCGGCAAGGAATTCCACCTAGAGATTTTGCGAACCACTGTCTCTGATTTCTTGAACAGTTTACCACTTGCTGCGTATGTGAATTGTTGGTATCAACTAGATGGTGCTCTCGCGCATTATTCAGCAGAGGTGAGGAGCTTTTTAAATGATGAATTCGGAGAGAGGTGGATGGGACGCGGCGGAACATATAATTGGCCGCCACGGTCGCCCGACCTCACTCCTCTGGATTTTTACCTGTGGGGTAAATTGAAATCAGATGTTTATGCGATTCCAGTCAACACTAGGGAAGAACTTTGTAGAAAGAGTCCGTAATTGTTTGGAAATTATTGATCCCGTAGAAATACGGCGTACAACAAGTGAAGGAGTTGTAATACGCTTAGAGCGATGTATTAGTGCCAATGGTACACAATTTGAACAATATCAATCATGAGTTTCTTAGCTAGTCATAATCATTTTCAACCTTCAATACTTTTGGTTATTCTCTGTTATTTGTTGAAATTTCATCAATATTGATTTTTTTTTGTTGTAAACCGCAAATATCTCGACAACTATCAACTTTAGGTGTAGGGGATGCTAATACAGTTTGAAAGAGAATTATCTGCTCTATTCACGAGAATATAATATACAGGGTGTTCCATTTGAAATAAATGAGTTATTCTAGTTTAAAATACACCAAATTCTAATACATCCTACAAAACACCCTGTATATAAAACAATTTTTCCTCACAATCATGTCGAAGTTTAATGGCCTTGGAACGTGTCTGACAAATTAAAGAGTTTTCAGCATCCTAACACGACACGAAATCACCTTCATTAAGTTAACCTCCCCTTGAACAGAATTCTCAAATAAATTGACATAACTCGAAAACAGTTGAAGATAGGGAGAGCATACCCTAATAACTATTAGCCTAAAATTAGATGAGTATTCTAAAAATGCAATAATATACATGTTCTATTTGAAATAACGATGTATTTACGGTGTAACCGGAAGTCCGCCATTTTTGAAATTATTTCCATTAAATAGAGCATCTTCGGAAACCCCCGTATACGAATTTTCAGCACTCAAAAATGTATGTTTTCGGAAATAATCTAATACACTACTCGACGTGGGACAGCCTGTATATATATATATATATATATATATATATATATATATATATATATATATATATATATATATATATATAAACAGAAACTGACCCTGGATATGGATTCTAGGGGACCTAGTTCGCGGTCATTTGAAGAAATTTTTCAAAAGTCGGGATCTCCTCATTAGTGAATTTTTTTTTAAAGAAAATTCACTAAAAACAAAAAAATTATACCTCTTGCTGAAAGAAAAATGTTTGTTACCTACAAATAACGAAATGTCACAATCTAAAAGAGTATGTATAATATGTTATAAAAAAAATAATATTGTCAAAGATAGATATAAAATAGGTCCTTATACAATGAAAAATGTATTACCTGGATGCATTTATATAATATATATTACGCATTACTTTCATGTAACAAAACATGATTCAGAACCTAAAATGAAAAGCAAATATTACATTCCATGTCACGTTTATTATAACACGAAATGTATATAATACTTACCTGATTTGTTGTTCTAATTTCAGTATTAATTGCACAAAAACCACAAACTTTTTAACACATTAGCACAGAGCGAACCGATTACGCAAAAATATGTGAAACGAAAAAATCGTTCCAGATCTTACATTGATAACCGATTTTTCGGTTTATTCGCATTTTCCGCAACATTACAGAACCAAAAGACACCAACCTGGATTGAACGCCCTTAAGGCTGGCTATATCCCACGTCGCAGCTACAACCTCTTCAATACGTACTCTGAAACAAAACAAAAACGACTTTAAGTATAAAACATACAAACTTTAAAAAAGTCTGGACGCAGCAAGTGCGTTATGGTAGTGAATTTTCATTAAAATGTTTTAAATAGCAAACCTGTGTCTTTTTAAAAGAAAGCAGGTATCAAATTTGATTACCAGTAGGTATAACCTATATAGTAGAGACAATGTACCATATTGTTTCTTATTGTTATATATATATATATATATATATATATATATATATATATATATATATATATATATATATATATATATATATATATATATTAGTGGTCAAAATTATACATTATGCCTTACAAAGAAACTGTGATTGTGCTTGTATCAACCTAATTTTGTCAAAATCCTCAGACAATAAAATAAAACTCTGGACGCAGCAAGTGCGTTATGGTAGTGAATTTTCATAGAAATGATCTGGCACAAAATATTATTATAACTTTTTTTTCTTGTAACATAGGAATCTAAATTTTGGTCTATAGTTTACTTTTTATATCGTAAACCTACCTACCAAATTTGGTTATCATATATTTTTTAGTTTTTAAGATAAAATTTTTTTTCAAATGAAAACTCAAAATTTTTCGGGAAAACCTCATCCGATTTTCCTGACTAACGAACTTGTCAAAGTTATTTACAAAAGGAAGGTACATGACAAATTTTATTAAAATCGGCGTATTACTTTTTGAGATAGGAATTTTTTTCGAATGAAAACTCAACATTTTCCCGGAAAACCTCATCCGATTTTCCTGACTAACGAACTTGTCAAAGCTATTTACAAAAGGAAGGTACATGACAAATTTTATTAAAATCGGATTATTACTTTTTGAGATAAGAATTTTTTTCGAATGAAAACTCAAAATTTTCCCGGAAAACCTCATCCGATTTTCCTGACTAACGAACTTATCCAAGCCATTTACAAAAGAAAGGTACATGCCAAATTTTATCAAAATCGGCCTATTATTTTTTGAGTTATCGGTGTGATACATATATATATATAAATATATATATATATATATATATATATATATATATATATATATATATATATATATATATATATATATATATATATATATATATATATATATATATATATATATATATATATATATATATATATATATATATATATATATATATATATATAACATATAAAAATTGAAACTGACCCCGGATATGGGTTCTAGGGGTCCTAGATCGCGCTCAATTGCAAAAATTTTTTCAAAATTCAAAAGTCGAAATTTCTCCATTAGTGAATTTTTTCTACGAAAATTCACTAAAACGATTAATCCCAGAACAAATCCAAGTACAAACATTTAAACAAAACTTAATAAAAGCCATACAAATAGAAAAATTACCAAACCATAATAATCAAAACAAGAAACCGATACACTCGACACAGTCCGAAAACACAACCAACCAGAGAACAGTGAACCGACCAATAGCTCCACGGGCAGACGCCACGTACAATTTCAGATATAGACCACAAAGGAACGATCATAGTCAGAAGCGTTCTCATAATGAATCAGTACGGATCTAAACTGCAGTCTACGTAAACAAATAAAAAAGTCTGAACGCAGCAAGTACGTTATGGTAGTTAATTTTCATAGAAATGATCTGGCACGAAATATTTTTTATAACTTTTTTTTCTTTTAACATAGAAACATAAACTTTGGTATATGGTTTCCTATTAATATCATAAACTTACGTACTAAATTTGGTTTCTATAGCTATTCTACTTTTTGAAATAAAACATTTTTTCGAAAGAAAACGCAACATTTTCCCGAAAATCTGGTTAGATTTTCCTGGTAACGAACTTATCCAAGCCACTTACAAAAGGAAGGCACATGCTAAATTTTATCAAAATCGGTGCATTATTTTTTGAGTTATGGGTGTGATATATATATATATATATATATATATATATATATATATATATATATATATATATATATATATATATATATATATATATATATATATATATATATATATAGGTATTAAGTTTTTGTGACGGTAATAGTGTTATTTATCAAAAAATTGTGGGCAAGCAGTCAGTTGCAAAATTAAACTCTTTATTATAGGCCGAGCTTTCGGAAAAATTTATTCCATTCTCAAGGCTACAACATGGAAAGAAAAAAGTTTACAATTTACATGGGAAAAATATAAAAGTTTAAAATACTTACATATGACGTGAGTTCTACTAAACTAATTATTCAATAACAAAAATAAAAAGTCGGGACGCAGCAAGTGCGTTATGGTAGTGAATTTTCATAAAAATGTTTTTAATTGCAAATATGTGTGTTTCCTTTTTAAGAAAGCAGGCATCAATTTTGGTTACCAGTATAACCTATATAGTAAAAACAATGTGCCATGTTTCATAAAAATAACTTTATTGTGTGAAAATGTACAAAAATTTCCAAAAGTAAACTTAAAGTGTTCCCGGAAAAACTCGTTTCTTGGTCAACCTTATAGGTTAATAGCAAATTGAGCTATTCAAATTTGAAGCATTTAATGAAAATTCGCTACCATAACGCACTTGCTGCGTCCCGAATTTCTTTTCTTACAAACATGCATCGCTGAAAAATTCAAAAATGCAATAACATAAGGCGTGTTTGATTAAAAAAAAAAGAAAATTTGTATCACCAACGACTTATGGGCCATCCTGTGATTGTAGAAATATTTTTTTAAGATGTAGCTCAAAACACCCTATAATTAATATATACAAATTTTCTTCATATCTTGTATAATAACGGATATATTGAGCTTTACTGATTTTTTACGAAAATTCGACAAAAATGATATACCATTAAACGATAAACTCTAAAGCTAAGGCTACTGCCAAGCATCAGAGAAAGGGTCTATTTGAAATGAATTTTCTGGAAACATTTTAGTAAAATGAAGGACAATGACGGTTGAAACTAAGACTTCAGAGTTTGTAAAAGATCCTTCTTGAGACATTTGATTTCCATATCCCGTATTAGATTCAAGTTCTTTGCCTAAATGTTGCCGATTTTGACGTTTTAAATCGCAACTTTGACGTTTTGAGGAAAACCCCAATTTATTTTTCTTTAAATGCCTATAACTTTTGTGTATTTTGACCTACATAGCTAAATTTTGGTAGGTGGCTTACCTATAAGGATATTAACTAGCGTACCAAATTTGGTTGCCCTTACTTTGTTAATTCCGGAGATATAAATTTTTTTCGAAAGAAAACACAAAATTTTCCGGGAAAACCTGGGCAGATTTTCCTGGCTAACGAACTTATCCAAGCCATTTGCAAAAGGAATTTTTCCACCAAATTTAGTCCAAATCGGCCTATTATTTTTTGAGTTATCGGTGTGATACATATATATATATATATATATATATATATATATATATATATATATATATATATATATATATATATATATATATATATATATATATATATATATATATATATATATATATATATATATATATATATATATATATATAAACATATAAAAATTGAAACGGACCCCGGATATGTGTTCTAGGGGGCCTAGTTCGCGGTCATTTGAAGAAATTTTTTCAAAATTCAAAAGTCGGGATCTCCTCATTAGTGAATTTTTTTTAAGAAAATTCACTAAAAAACCTTTTTATAAATTTGACTGAAGTCGAAAAGCGCCAAACTGACATATAAAGTTAACTGTTAACTAATTGAATTTGTTTTTTGTTTTTGTATAGGAAATATAAATAGGGGTAGTGATTTCTAAAATTATTATCTTTCTTTAAGTTTATTAAATTGTCGTTAAAAGTAATTTCAAATTCTTCTAAACACATTCTTTTATTACTTAAGGTTTCACAGTGTAAAATAGAAACATTACTAAAATTTATATTGTGGCCGGTGTCAAGATTATGTTCTGACAGAGCGCAAGTTCTTTTTTGTAAACGTATGTCACTTTTGTGCTGTGTTAACCTATCTTTAAGCTTTCTGCTTGTTTGGCCAATGTATCTTAAACTACAATTATTACATGGATACAATACACCACTCCAGACACTTTGGAAATTTCATCCTTACTTTTGGGTTTACTGAAAATGTTATTAATTGTTTTTGAATATCGAAACGATATTTTAAAATTGGTTTCATCTTTAAATATAAACTTTAACCTATTGGAAATACTTTTAATGTATGGGATTGATATGTAAAAAAAGTTAGATGTTTCCGAACTCGAAATTATATGGGTGTTATGTCTGTCAGATAAATTTGATATTGTTTGTAGAGATTGTCTTGTATTGTAATGGTGATTGTTTGAACAATTGTATGAAAGTTTATTAAGTAGTTTGGGAGGATAAGAGTTGTTAACAAAAATATTAAAAAGTTTTCTTAAATTTTTTTCGTGGAAAGAAGGATGGCATATCTTTAATATTCTATTTTTTAAACCTAAGAAAATGTTAATTTTAGTTTTAAATAAATGATCTGAATGAAAATTAATATATCTTTGAGAATTAGTTGGCTTTACATACCAATCTAAAATTATGTTGTTATCGTTTGTTCCAATTAAATTTGTATCCAGGAATTGTACACTGTTATCTGTTTCCTCTTCTAATGGAAATTTAATAAATTGGTTGTAAGAATTAAAAACCTCTAAAATGTGTGTTGTTGAATTTAGAGGAATACTACAAATAATGTAAACATTTTTTTAAAATGAATATTGAAAGTTAATTTTGGTATACATGTTTCAAGCAAATCATCTATAACATATTGTGCAATAATTGGAGAAATCCAAGCACCCATTGGAGTTTGTTTATAATATGTGTTTTCAAAAACAAAATAGCTTGAGTTAAAAATAAAATCAACTATTTCAAGAAGTGTATTTTTTGGAATGGATGTTTCTAGATAAATAGAAACCCATCTTTTCTCAATGCTATCTTTAAAGAGTTAAAGTGGTATGTTAGTAAAAAGTGAAACAATATCAAGACTAACAATTACATAATTATCTGGAATTGTAACATCCTTTATAAAATCTGAGAAGTGAAAAGAGTCTCTTATGTAATAATCATTGTTTATATTATAAGCTTTTGTTAAAATTTCAGTGATTCGTATAGCTAATTTACTATTAGGTGAATTTATGGAAGAAATAATTTGTCGACGTAAAAATTCACTAAAAATTTCATTCGGTATAATTGTAGATACTAACGTTTGTTGATTTTTAATTAATTTTTCAAAATGAGTAATCTGTTTATGTGTAACAGAAATTTCTAAATTAAGATAGATTAACACAGCACAAAAGTGACATACGTTTACAAAAAAGAACTTTCGCTCTGTCAGTGACTAACGAACTTATCCAAGCCACTTACAAAAGGAAGGTACATGCCAAATTTTATCAAAATCAGCCCATTATTTTTTGAGTTATCGGTGTGATATATATATATATATATATATATATATATATATATATATATATATATATATATATATATATATATATATATATATATATATATATATTTATATAAATTGAAACTGACACCGGATATGGGTTCTAGGGGTCCTAGTTCGCGCTCATTTGCAAAAACTTTTTTAAAATTCAAAAGTCGTGATCTCCCCATTAGTGAATTTTTTTCTACGAAAATTCACTAAAAACCTTAGTAATATCATTTTTTATACGCATACAAATATGCGACTGAATTTTATGAAAACGATTAAAAAACACTTAATAAATATTATTGCGTAATTTTTTAAAATTACCCAGTACCCTTCGGTTCAGAGGTACACGTTCTTACCCCTGAACCACCGATGTTCTTCATATGGATTCTAAGAGCCTAGTTTGCACTTATTTAAAGAAATCTTTTTAAAATTCACAGGTCGCGGTCTCTCTCAACGATTTTTTTCTACGAAAATTAACCAAAAATGATAGCCTGTTAAACTTAACTAAAACTACTGCCAAAGTATCAGAGAAAGGGTCTATTTGAAATTAATTTTCTGGAAACATTTTAGTAAAATGAAAGACAATGATGGTTGAAGCTGAAACATAAGGGTTTGCAGAGCATTCTTCTTGCGACATTTTCTTTACATAGCCCGTGTTTGTTTCCGGTTCTTTGCCCAAATGTGGCGAATTTTGACGTTTCATATGGCGACTTTGACGTTTTGAGGCAAACCCCAATATTTTATTCTTTAAAAGCCTATAACTTTTTTGTTGTTAAAGATATACACGTAAATTTTGGTACCTAGTTCACTCTTTATAATAAAAATAAGCCCACAAAATTTGGTTGCCCTTACTTTGTTACTTTCGGAGATATAATTTTTTTCAGAAAGAAAACACAAAATTTTCCGGGAAAGCCAGAGCAGATTTTCCTGGCTAACAAACTTATCCAATCCACTTGCAAAAGGAAGGAACTACGTTCAGTGAGTGTAGATTGTAACCTGTGATGAGCACTGATAAGTACAATTTGGAGAACCCAAATTGGGTTCTCCAAATTGTACTTAAGAAAGTACGTACCAAATTTGATCAAGATCGGCCCATTATTTTTTGAGTTATCGGTATGATACATATATATATATATATATATATATATATATATATATATATATATATATATATATATATATATATATATATATATATATATATATATATATATATATATATATATAAACATACAAAAATTGAAACAGACCCTGGATATGTCGGATTTTCCTGGCTAACGAACTCGTCCAAGCCATTAAAAGGCACTTACCGAGTTTCATTGAAATCGGTTAATTATTTTTTGAGTTATCGGTTAGATACATATATATATATATATATATATAATATATATATATATATATATATATATATATATATATATATATATATTTATATATATATATATATATATATATATATATATATATATATATATATATATATATATATATATAAACATATAAAAATTTAAACTGACCCCGGATATGGATTCTAGGGGTCCTAGTTCGCGCTCATTTGAAAAAATGTTTGCAAAGTCTCACCATAGATACCTCTCTATTAGTGAATTTTTTTAAATAAAAATTCACTACAAAGCTATGATAACGAAATTTGGTAGGTTTACGATATAAAATGTAAATTATACACCAAAATTTAGATTTATATGTTGCAAGAAAAAAAGTTTTGATAAAATATTTGGTGCCAGATCATTTCTATAAAAATTAATTACCATAACGCACTTGCTGCGTCCAGACTTTTCTAAATTTATTCTTATTAGTGAATTTTCTTTAAACCAAAATCACTAATGAGAAGATCCCGACTTTTGAATTTTGAAAAAAATTCTTCAAATGAGCGCTAATTAGGCCCCCCAGAACATATATCCCGGGTCAGTGTCAATTTTTATATGTTTATATATATATATATATATATATATATATATATATATATATATATATATATATATATATATATATATATATATATATATATATATATATATATATATATATATATGTATATATATATATATATATATATATATATATATATATATATATATACAGGGTCGCTGATAAGTCTGGAAACGGTCGATTATCCGGGAAAATATACAAGGTGTCGAAAAAAGTTTTATACAAAAGTTTTTGCGTTCTTCAATGTCTACTAGGCGGTGATAATTTCATTTATACAGGGTTGGTCATACAGGCGTGGCACACCAATATTAATTTTTTTTTAATGGAACACCCTATATATTATTCGATATTTCAATCCTTCTCTTAATTTTGAGCAACATTTATCAGAAGCATGATGTACATAAACTCAATCGTTTCCGGGTAAAAAAATAAATAAAAATAAACGCTATTGTTTTTAAAATCTATTGGATGAAGAACAAAAATAAATGAAAAGTAGAATATCTCTTGAAAACAATCTGTGAGTGTGAAAAGAACCGGTAGCGATGTTTTTAACATTGTTTGGAATCCTATTTTATAAGATGTTCAAAGTGTTCTCCATTGACCTCCTGACAATAATGAATTCGCTTAACAAAACATTGCACTGCATTTACAAGAGCGTTTTGAGGAATGTTATTAATTTCATGCACAATCCTTGCTTGCAACTCTTCAATATTCTGCGGTCTATTTTGGTAAATTAAATTTTTTACATGACCCCACAAAAAAAAGTCAAGCGGCGTCATGTCGGGAGACCTAGCTGGCCATTCAATAGTTCCCCTGCGCCCTATCCATCTGCCAGGAAAGGTTTGATTCAGATATTCCCGTACCTCAATTCCAAAATGAGGGGGTGCCCCATCCTGCTGAAACCATATTTCTTCCGCTGGTAGATTTGGGTCGTTATTGTTCGGAAATAATCGACTTACGTCTGGAACAATTGATTCTTGCAAAAGTGTCAAATATCGAGCAGAGTTCAAATTACCGTGTATAAAATAAGGTCCTATGATATGTCCACCAATAATAGCACACCAAACATTTACTTTTTGCGGTCTTTGGGTGTGAATTTGTTCCATCCAATGTGGGTTTTCATCTGACCAGTACCTACAGTTGTGTCGGTT
Source organism: Tillus elongatus (assembly GCA_964006375.1). NCBI lineage: Eukaryota > Metazoa > Arthropoda > Insecta > Coleoptera > Cleridae > Tillus > Tillus elongatus. The sequence goes on along the minus strand of OZ023268.1, from coordinate 26,880,478 downwards.
GACTTGTCCATTCAAACAAAATGTAGATTCGTCGGAAAACAAAATGTGGTTGGCAAAGTTAAAATTTTGGCGTAACTTCTCCATAATAAGTTCACAGAACTCGATTCTGCGATCAAAATCGTCTTCACTCAGTTCTTGCAATAAATGAATTTTATATGGACGGAACTTTTCCCGCTTCGTAATCTTTTGAATTGAATATCGACTCATATTGTGATTTAAAGCCAATTGCTGTGCCGAAGTTTTCGGATTTTCCACCACATCCAATATTACATTCAAAGAATTTTCTTCATTTGTAACGGTTACTGGCCTTCCAGTTCTAGGTTTATCCTTGATACCGCCAGTTTCGTGAAAACGATGCAAAGTTTTCGAAACTGTGGATTTGGAGATCGATTCTCGCTCAGGATGCAACTCATTGAACATAATCACCACTTGAGCAAAACTTCGTGTTCTATCACCGTACCCTATCATCATTAAAATTTCGATACGTTCGGTTTCACTTAAACTTGCCATTTTGCACAAAAACTGTTGACACTAAATTACTAATGTTTCAAAACTGTTGACACTGAATGAATGTTTGACATTCGTTGTCCTGGAAACATTTTAAAACAAAAGAATAATACTGCGTTTCTTATGGGCATCTTATCTTATCTTGGGATTCCAAACAATGTTAAAAACATCGCAACCGGTTCTTTTCACACTCACAGATTGTTTTCAAGAGATATTCTACTTTTCATTTATTTTTGTTCTTCATCCAATAGATTTTTAAAAAAATTCGGGACGCAGCAAGTGCGTTATGGTAGTGAATTTTCATAAAAATGTTTTTAATTGCAAATATGTGTTTCCTTTTTAAGAAAGCAGGCATCAATTTTGGTTACCAGTATAACCTATATAGTAAAAACAATGTGCCATGTTTCATCAAAATAACTTTATTGTGTGAAAATGTACAAAAATTTCCAAAAGCAAACTTAAAGTGTTCCCGGAAAAACTCGTTTCTTGGTCAACCTTATAGGTTAATAGCAAATTGAGCTATTCAAATTTGAAGCATTTAATGAAAATTCGCTACCATAACGCACTTGCTGCGTCCCGAATTTCTTTTCTTACAAACATGCATCGCTGAAAAATTCAAAAATGCAATAACATAAGGCGTGTTTGATTAAAAAAAAAGAAGAAAATTTGTATCACCAACGACTTATGGGCCATCCTGTGATTGTAGAAATATTTTTTTAAGATGTAGCTCAAGACACCCTATAATTAATATATACAAATTTTCTTCATATCTTGTATAATAACGGATATATTGAGCTTTACTGATTTTTTACGAAAATTCGACAAAAATGATATACCATTAAACGATAAACTCTAAAGCTAAGGCTACTGCCAAGTATCAGAGAAAGGGTCTATTTAAAATGAATATTCTGGAAACATTTTAGTAAAATGAAGGACAATGACGGTTGAAACTAAGACTTCAGAGTTTGTAAAACATCCTTCTTGAGACATTTGATTTCCATAGTCCGTATTAGATTCAAGTTCTTTGCCTAAATGTTGCCGATTTTGACGTTTTAAATCGCAACTTTGACGTTTTGAGGAAAACCCCAATTTATTTTTCTTTAAATGCCTATAACTTTTTTGTCTTTTGACCTACATAGCTAAATTTTGGTAGGTAGATTACCTATAAGGATATTAACTAGCGTACCAAATTTGGTTGCCCTTTCTTTGTTAATTCCGGAGATATAAATTTTTTTCGAAAGAAAACACAAAATTTTCCGGGAAAACCTGGTCAGATTTTCCTGGCTAACGAACTTATCCAAGCCATTTGCAAAAGGAATTTTTCCACCAAATTTAGTCAAAATCGGCCTATTATTTTTTGAGTTATCGGTGTGATACATATATATATATATATATATATATATATATATATATATATATATATATATATATATATATATATATATATATATATATAATATAATATATATATAATATATATATATATATATATATATATATATATATATATATATATATATATATATATATATATATATATATATATATATATATATATATATATATATATATATATATATAAACATATAAAAATTGAAACTGACCCCGGATATGTGTTCTAGGGGGCCTAGTTCGCGGTCATTTGAAGAAATTTTTTCAAAGTTCAAAAGTCGGGATCTCCTTAAAAAAAATTCACTAACAGTAGCGTTTATTTTTATTTATTTTCTTACCCGGAAACGATTGAGTTTAGGTACATTATGCTTCTCATAAATGTTGCTCAAAATTAAGAGAAGGATTGAAATATCGAATAATATATAGGGTGTTCCATTAAAAAAAAATTAATATTGGTGTGCCACGCCTGTATGACCAACCCTGTATAAATAAAATTATCACCGCCTAGTAGACATTGAAGAACCCAAAAACTTTTGTATAAAACTTTTTTCGACACCTTGTATATTTTCCCGGATAATCGACCGTTTCCAGACTTATCAGCGACCCTGTATATATATCACACCGTTAACTCAAAAAAATAATGGGCCAATTTTGATTAAATTTGGTGAATGCCTTCCTTTTGCAAATGACTTGGATAAGTTCGTTAGTCAGGAATATCAGCCCAGGTTTTCTCGGAAAATTTTGTGTTTTCTTTCGAAAAAAAATTATATCTCCGGAATTAACAAAGTAAGGGCAACCAAATTTGGTACTCGGGTTTACATCCTTATAGGTAAGTTGCCTACCAAAATTTAGCTCTGTCGGTTAAAAGATAAAAAAGTTATAGGCATTTAAAAAAAAATTGGGGTTTTCCTCAAAACGTCAAAGTTACGATTTAAAACCGTCAAAAAAATGTTCGTAAAAAATCAATAAAGCTCAATATATCCGTTATTATACAAGATATGAAAAAAATTGTATATATTAATTATAGGGTGTCTTGAGCTACATCTTAAAAAATTATTTCTACAGTCACAGGTGGCTCATAAGTCGTTGGTGATATAATTTTTTTTTATCAAACACGCCTTATGGTATTGCATGTTTGCATTTTTGCATTTTCCATCGAAATATACTGCATGTTTGTAAGAAAAGAAATTCTGGACGCAGGAAGTGTGTTATGGTAGCGAATTTTGATCAAATGCTTTATAGTTGAATAGCTCAATTTGCTATTAACCTATAAGGTTGACCAAGAAACGAGTTTTTTCGGGAACACTTTAAGTTTACTTTAGGAATTTTTTGTACATTTTCACACAATAAAGTTATTTTTATGAAACATGGCACATTGTTTTTACTATATAGGTTATACTGGTAACCAAATTTGACGCCTGCTTTCTTAAAAAAAATACACTTATTTGCTACTAAAAACATTTTTATGAAAATTCACTACCATAACGCACTTTCTGCGTCCAGAGTTTTTAAAGAATCATCTTGATTTAAATATAAAAAACCAGAGTTAACACTTACACTTTATCCTGATGTCCAACGCTTTCCGCGCAGCCAAAGGAACCATAACCATACCCCATAAAGGACACCAGACACAAACACCCACTTTTTATTTTAGCGAATTATATTTCTTCACTGTTTTTTAAATATAACACTTTACTTGATTTAATTAAATCAAAAATCAAAAATCAAAACCCCGCCTACTGGGGATTTCCAAAATTTCAGGTATATGTGGTGACGAGCCACCAGTCGCGAAGAAAAATATCTAACGAAAGGACGTGTGTCGACCCCAGTTAAATTAAGAATGACAAATTAATGATAAAACATGTTCACAGGACCAATAGTGACCGGAAAGTGGACGAGTTTAAAGGAATTTAAGATAAAGAAGTTGATAAGCAATTTCTTGTCCGGTTACACAATTCCGATAAGGATTGCAGATCTTTTATAAAGGTGAGAGTATACTACGAAATATCTTTATCAGTTATATTTTATATAAATGAACGCAGTTTAAATTCTCTTTTAAAAGTAATAAAAGCCTGGACGCAGCAAGTGCGTTATGGTAGTGAATTTTCATAGAAATGATCTGGCACAAAATATTTTATAACTTTTTTTTCTTGTAACATAGAAATATAAATTTTGGTATATAGTTTGCCTTTTATATCGTAAACCTACCTACCAAATTTGGTTATCATAGATTTTTTAATTTTTAAGATAAAATTTTTTTTTAAATGAAAACTCAAAATTTTCGCGGAAAACCTCGTCCGATTTTTTTGATTAACGAACTTGTCAAAGCCTTTTACAAAAGGAAGGTACGTACCAAATTTTATCAAAATCGGAGTATTATTCTTTGAGAAAAAAATTTTTTTCGAATGAAAACTCAAAATTTTCCCGGAAAACCTCGTCCGATTTTCCTGACTAACAAACTTGTCAAAGCTATTTACAAAAGAAAGGTACATGCCAAATTTTATTAAAATCGGCTAATTACTTTTTGAGATAATAATTTTTTTCGAATGAAAACTCAAAATTTTCCCGGAAAACCTCGTCCGATTTTCCTAACTAACGAACTTATCCAAGCTATTTACAAAAGAAAAGTACATGCCAAATTTTATCAAAATCGGCCCATTATTTTTTGAGTTATCGGTGTGATACATACATATATATATATATATATATATATATATATATATATATATATATATATATATATATATATATATATATATATATATATATATATATATATATATATATATATATATATATATATATATATATAAACATATAAAAATTGAAACTGACCCCGGATATGGGTTCTAGGGGTCCTAGATCGCGCTCATTTGAAGAAATGTTTTCAAAATTCAAAAGTCGAGATCTCCTCATTAGTGAATTTTTTCTAAGAAAATTCACTAATATTAATAATACAATTTGTCAAGCGTGTGTGTGTGTGTTTTGTTTCTTTATCGTCGGCCTATTTCCGCGACCATGGCCAATCACCGACGCCAGGGAGCTGTTTCACCTTACTATCCTGGAAATTTTAACGAACCCCTACCTTTCTGTAAGGAGGGTAGGGATCTTTAACGTGCCCCACATCGCATGGAGACGGGACCGACGGCTTTACGCCCCCTCCGAAGGGCGAAACGTACAGGCATTCAACTTGCTCAAATACAATGCCAGAACCTCGGTTGATGTTAATTTTACAGTTTGTACTGAAAACGTGAAAGGAGTACCCTGGGATCGAACCCAGTACCCTTCGGTTCAGAGGCACACGTTCTTACCCCTGAACCACCGAGGTTCCAATTTGTCAAGCAGTTAAATAATATTTACATTGCTATAATTTGAATTTTTAATTGGGATTATATCAAACTATAAGCGATGGCAGCAAGATAGAATTCTTCAACGCACAGAACATCACACGATACACAGACCCGACGATTTTACACCTCATATAAAGGGTGAATAGTACAGATAAGCTTACATATGCAATACAGTACCACACTATTAACGGTTGGTAGGTTATAATTAGTATTAAAAAAATGTTGGGGATGAAGCAAGAGCACTATTGTAGTGAATTTTCATAATAATAATATATCATAGTGATTTGGCCTTATATTAAAAGTTAGAAAACGTTACTTTATTTAATTAGGAACGGTAAAAAATAAGGTAAAGAAGGGCAAGCAAAAACATGACCACTAACATAAGTATTTATACAGTAATTTGAATACAAAACTCAACAAAACAGTTGATAAACAGGAACTATACTCAACAAAAAATACACTAGAAAGCTGATCATAAAAAGATTTCTGTGTTTCTTGCATTGAGGGTGATTGTATGCATGCAGAAGGGGAAGAAGAACTCCCAGGACAAAGAGAGTTTCTGCCCCTTACCCAAAAACACGGGGGGTTCTCCTTCCCCTTGTCTATGCATAAAACTACTTTCAAAGCATAAAGCACAAGAAAAATTTCTTGGGAGCAACCCCCAAGAAAGTTACTGTACCTGGGTGAATATGGGTGTTGTTCGGGGCAGACAGGGTTGAAAGGAAATATTGCTGTAAAAAGTGAAAAACGCATCTTTTCAAAATCCAACTAAATGTTTTTTTATCATTTTCAGCTCAGATTTCCTCCCCGTCCAGCAACCCCATTAATTATTGGTCTCTTAAGTTTCTTAGGGGTTGTTTGCACCAAATTTGCCTTGTGGCTTGTGCATCCGAGGGGGGTTCTCAGCATGGTTCTGAAAAAAATCTAAAAACCTCCTTGCAGTAAACTGAAATTTACCGAAATTACATTCCAATTTAACATTGGGGCTACAAAAACTTAAAAGTAGAGAAACATTTAGATTGTGTCTGTGTGCACATATAAATTAGTAAAATAAATTAGAAAATCTAATAAAAAAACAACTGTTTTACGATATTATTTTAAATAAACTAATAGTCATACGTTTCGCGGCTATTTCGCAATTCGCGAGTGTATGTCCAAGACTACACTGAAATCCGGTCGACGCCGAAAGCAAGCAGCTTTTAAATTAAGCTCGATAAGGTTGGACGTTAGACAAACGTAGGTATGTCTAATTTTAAGCGGGACTGTACCTGTTGAAAATGTACAATATGAGAAATACAGGAAGTGCTTTTTAGTAAACTCACTAAAAAACTAACCTGCGAAATCATCGATAATAAAAATGATGGATCTCATAACTTATATATCAGTATCGTTCTCATTTTTTGAGCAGGTTTTGATACTGTCCCCTGTGGGTTCGGGGACTAACTATAAGAATAGGCCCATGGTAATTCCTCCCTGTCGTACGAGGCGACTAATCGGAGTCAAGCAGGTGGTAGTTCCTTTACGTGATAGTAAAGGATTTTTTCACGCCCGAAGAGGTACCACCCCTTGCATCAAGAGGCCCCGGTGAAGTCCCAGCGGAGTTTCCGGTTTTGGTGTCGGTTTCCCTTATTAGCAAAAATGATTATGGCTCCTCCTTGTACAAAAGATTCTGGAGGTAAAATACCCCTCCATTCGGATCTCCGGGAGAGGGGTGTACAGGGGGCGCCAGCATCAAGATTTAACCTATTCTTCTCGAATATATGTGGCTTAATTCTCACCTGAACTCCGCCCACCATTTCCTCCAGGCTAATAGGCCTCAACCTCAGGTCTCTAAAAATATGTGTTGTGGTGATTTGGGTTCGCCAAGTGTACTTATCAGTGTAAGCGGCGGCTTTTTCTCTGTTTTATTTATTACTTTAAAAGTCCAAGCGGCAAGGCGGTTTCAGAGAGAGATTAAAGCTACCGTGTTTGAATCTTTTGTTTATGGGAAATGCTCCCTTAACACGGCCTCAATATAGGCATAGACAATTATCTTGGATTGACGCGGTAGAGCATGGAAAGATTTAAAATAAATCCCCAATTTTGGGAGTGCGTATTGTTGGACCCATGGCTCCTACATGTACAATAATATACTGATCGAGTGTATTCCTTCACTGAAGTGTTGGAAGTTTATGCAATAGGCAATTTGCTTAACACGTTTGCGTGTTGATATAGTATACCCATGATTAAGTTAAAAGAACCCTTGTTTTGGATTTATAAGACCATTTTAAAGCAAACTTAAATCGCCAAACAGATTTTTTCTGATATTTGAAAAGAAATATAATAAAAGGCACCTAATAAGAGTTATCAATTTGCAATAACAAAAAAGTGTTGACGCAGCAAGTGCGTTTTGGTAGCGAATTTGTTGTGGTAGCGAATTTTCATTTTAAAACAAATTGGTAATCAAATAGTAAATAAAAGTATTAAAAAAAGTTTTTCATTCATTTCAAATCTTAAGTCCTTCCAATTCAGCTAGAATCTTCAAAAATCTTGATTCATATATAGTGAAGGCTTCAGAAAAGCACACATTTATTCCGATACTTGAGAAAAATGAATAAAAGGCACTTGATAAGATTTGTCGATTCGCAATAAGAAAAAACTGTGGATGCAGCAAATGTGTACTGGTAACAAATTTGCATAAAACTTCCTGTTGTTAAACACTAAATATTTATTAAATAACTTGTATGCAGCAAGTTACTTGTGGTAGCGAGTTTTTTTTAAATTGTAAATATATAAATAAAAGTATAAAAAAAGTCTACATGCAGCAACTGCTTTGTTGCAAATAGTTATAAAAATATTTCAAATCTTAATAAGCGAGTTTCCCATTCAGTTAGAATCTTGAATAATCTTGATCCATATATAGTCTCGCCTTTACAAAAGCACACATTTATTTTGATATATTTGAAAAAATAAATAAAAGGCGCCTTAATAAGGTTTGTCCATAACAACAAAAAACTGTAGCCGCAGCAAGTGCGTTATGGCAGAGAATTTTCCTAAAACATACTTAAACTAAAATAGTAAATACATGTCCAAATTATAATTAAAATTTTAAAAAGTTTTTGAGACCATTTCAGTTCCTTATTTATTATTAATAAGCAAACAATTTAATTTATTATCAATGAATATTATAAAAATGTGCAGATTAAGAAATGTTATACGTCGAGAGAACTGTCCGCTGAGTTTATGAAATAATTAAAGTATTACTAAGTATTCCAAAAACAGTGAATGCACGAAAATGGAACCAGCATAAGAAAATATGTCACAGCCATGTGGCGAACATTCTGCTACTCATAATAAAAAGTCTGGACGCGACAAGTGCGCTATGGAAGTGAGTGTTTATATAAATGATCTAAAATTTTTCTTATATATATATATATATATATATATATATATATATATATATATATATATATATATATATATATATATATATATATATATGCAGCAAATAAGAATTAAAAAATAATAGAAAAGACAGCTTCTCCTTGTTTATTTGGTTCATTATTAAAAACAAAAAAAAAGAAAATACATTTTGAAAAATAAATTTGCCGCCAATAAAGGCATACAAAATAATGTAAGACAGCTTTTTTGAAAATATTTGGCAATACAAGAAAAAAATAGAAAGTTTATGAAAATCTGATTTTTCTTTAAATCAAATTGTTTTAATGAAAAAAATTAATAAAACACATCATTCGATCTTTTTACAATAACAGAACTGCCTGTCATTCTCCATACTTTCTTCGAGTGTGGACATTGTAATTCAGGCTTACAACTATTTATATCTTCTTCAAAAACAACGATTTATCCATAAATCTATTTATTTATATCTAACTCAACATATTTTTTTACACAATAACTTTAATGGCATGACCACATCACATATTCAATTTCCAATGATTTTTTCCTCATTGCCTATATACATTTATGAACAAAGAAGTACTTAACCTTCTTCCCTCAACCATAAATTTTCAAACAATTGTGCAACTATGCATTATAAAATGTGAAAAGTGGATGCCATCAAAAATAACTTTCTTGAAAATAAATGCTTAATAATATGTGGCTTCACTTTAAATCACATTTTTGTAATTAAAATATGGAATAAATCTCATACCAATCGATTTTTTTTATTACGAAATTACCTTTTCATTAAGGATAGTCAGGATTGAGTTTCATACATATTTACATATATAACAATTAATTACCAATAAGTGTTTTTATTGGTATCTAATAACTTAAACATCTTTTTTTTACAATGTTATATTAAAGCAAAGCAAAAATCAAAATCAAACTAAACCTCAAATTATTGCTATGCGATTAGGTAAGCCATTTTAAACATATAAAGAGTGCGTATTGCCCCGGATATAAATTCGCATTTTTATTTCAATTTACCTTATATGTCATGTTTTGCCACTAAATATGAAGCAGAGATCAATATTAGGCTTTATAGAACGAAAAAAAACGCTTTAGCCAGCCGCCCAGACAAATACTGAAAAAGCGGTATTATCGCTCAAAACGCCGATCTATTGTAGTGTCGACTAAACGAACTGTCGGCCGAACGATATGCCACGAATTTTGCTATGACTACTATCGTATCAAATACCTTACGACACTATCTCACCCTTTTGTATAATATGGTGAAGATTAATTAAACTTAGGGGAAGGGGTTATTCACTATAAATGAAACCCGGATATTTAGTTTAAGACCTATATTAAATATAAGTCAAATAAATAGACGCCCTTGTGGCGCAGGTGGCTAGGTGCCAGCCTGCAAAGCGAGAGGTCCCGGGTTCGATTCCCGGGCGAGCCAAGTTGACTTTGTCTGGAAAATTTGTAAAAAATATTAAATGATGGGAAAGAATGTGCTAATGGCCTGAGATGCCGCAGCCAATAATATTAAATAAATAAAAAAAAAGTCAAATAAATCCAACACACAAGATTCAAAAAAAAAAAGCAACAGTTATTTATAGTATGACCTTACTTAACTGCGCCTCCAGTGAAAGAAGGGTTAGATCTTGCGCAAATGCGCCTCAAATGAATATGGCTTAACGTATCCTTTAGTAAATGACAAAGGTTTCCTTGTCTTCAAGATTGTGACAAAATAAATCTGATATAAGTTTAATCTACGTTTAAAATATAATTTTCACTCAAGTCCCTTGTCCTGTCTTTTATGGGATGGTAGTTTATGAGCCCATCTCCGTTACTATCTCTTGGGAATAACTTGATTCCTTACAGTGGGCACCCCTTCAGAGGTTAAATGTCATATCTATGATACTCTAATTTGTCAACCCCCAACTATTAAACTGACAATTACTTCCTTGACTAAAGCTACTCTATTTGTTCCTTCGAACATAAAATCACCCTCTCTAAATTATTTACAGTTATTAAAATCTGAGGACCGTTAGGATTGGTTAAAGCTACGGCAATTCCCAAATACAGCTACCATGTATGTCCGTTTATCTTGACAAGAAAAAAATTATATCTAAGACTCACCTGTCGTTCAAATAATCAAGTAGGAAAGAAAACCAATACCGACCTTGTAAGGGCCTTTCAGTACACTATCACTTATAGTTTTAAATAACTATCGAGCGGTAACGGTGTAACATGTCACATGTCCTTAACATATGTGTAACATGTCCCACGTGTCACCATCTATAACGAACTATAGAGCTACTGAATCAGTCCCACTAGTGACGTCACAATCCTTGCCGCGGCATACACAGTTGGTAGTTAGTTGCTCTACCGCATTATAACTCAATAGGCGTTTACGAAAAGTAACCGGGTAGACATCGGTTACACCGCAAGCGTTCGAAAATATAATTGGTTACTCTGTCCATCGTTCGAATATTATACGGTATCTACCCGGTGCATCAACCTGGTGCAGGATTTGTGTACCGAACCAAACAGTCGGTAAATTGAGTTATATAGAGAACAAACTTAATTCTCTATACAAATTGTCTAAAGTCTAACCTATAAACTGGATGTAAATAAATAATAATACCAATACCAATACCCTAAGGTTCCTAAAGTTTTTGATTTTCATTCGTTCATTTCTAGAGATGTGCCAGAATTTTTAGTAAAAGTGATCAAATTGTAACGGAAAGAAGAACTCCATTGCGAAATAGGAAAAGAAATGAAATTATATTTTTACATGTTAATATGTAATAAATGTTTCAAAAAAAAAATGAATGTATAATTAAATTTTTATTGTTGCTGTTATTACCTACTATTGGATAGATAAGTAATTTACACAATATGTATAGGTACAAGAAAAATAGATTCTACAAACGATATAATATATATCCAATAAAAAATTATCAAACCTTCAATAATCTAAATACTTAAATTGCAACACGCAGGCTGAGCGTTCTAACTTGAATTCTGAAAGTTTCAGGGTTCGGATCTCGGATCGTGTTATTTAGGTGTGCCTTATTCAACCCGAATCTTTTGCTTCTACTTTCGTTGCTCACAGCGCCGTGATCCAAGAGCCAAGAACGAGAACGTAAGAGCGGATCAGGCATAACATACGTCATAGTGCCAGAGTCAAAGTCAATAACGGTCGGTTCGTTGCCTCACGACTCAGGACAGAAGCTCGGATTCAGGATCCGTCATTCATAATTTTAAGAGTCGGTTCATTCCAATCTTTGTAAAGATCCGAATCTTTGAACCGGTTCAATTCTGACCCGGACATTCATTCAATCGGTAATTGGAGGAAGGTGAAGGTGTTGTATCGGCATTTAGTGGATGTTAATAGTAGTTAGTGTAAAGTGTCTAGAATTGCTAAGTGTTGAAGAGAAGCCCCTAAATATATTTTTATATTATTCTTAATACATTTTTTAATGTATAATAAGTCGTAACTCCTGTTAATAACTTTTCGTCGCTATCACTGTCTAATATTTCAGATACAACATTAACTAAAGCAATTTTTTTGAATTTCCATACTGATATATTAATATTACTACTTCAAAGTTCAAAGCCAAAATATCAACAAACACGAACTTTTGACAGTTTGGCGTTTGTCATTTAGTTACCGCGCATTTAAAAGCGTTCGAAAATTACTGCACCGGATCCATTTACCATAAAGCCAGCTGTGTACCATTCGGTAAACGGTAGATATATACCCGGTTAGTGATCGGAAAAACTGTTATATTGCTTTAACAGGTCGCAACTGTTTCTGTTTTTAGAAATAACAGTTAAATATAACAGGTTGAAAATAACAGTATGAACTATGAATTATTAAGAATTCCACGTAGACGTAGTAACAGTAGCTGAACCCGTCCGGTGGTGTAGTTGGGTAATGTTTAAAATAAAAAATATTCTTGTATTATGTTTAAAACAATTAATTATTTTTTTATTAAAAAAATGGAGGTTTTTTTTGGTATTCATCACTAATAATAAATTGGTAAAAAATTCAACAATGCAGAATTTCTTTCGAATTTGATTTACTAATTAAGTATTAGTTAAGCATTGAGCTTGAAAACCTCTATAGCCATCTTTTCCTTGAAAATGAGACTTATATGAAATACATGAATTACTGTAAGCAAAAAATAAAATAAATATTTTTTTTTAAATTAAAACTAATTTTTTTCTCTCTACCTATAGGGCGAAGTGTGTCTGGTTTCAACTATACCGGGTACAGGGAATATTTTTATAATTTCATTAAAATTGGTACTGTTTCTGAGATTTTTTAAGTTTCAGCAATTTTTTATATTGCAGTAGTAATAAAAAAAAGATGTTTAAAATCGGACCCATTTCTTAGATTTCCAAAGTGAAAAGTAAAAAGGAATATTGATTTATTAGTTACATAAGACGACTACCAAAGGTAGACCCTCCTATAGGAAGCTTGGTTATCGAGCTCCTAAAAAGGAGGAGGAACCTGCACCATAATTCCCTTTTCCTTTAAGCTCCTTAACCTACTCCTTTATCCTCTATACACTCCTATATTCCTACCCCAATGCCCACCAACTTAAGGTGCATTCAAGCTAATCTGCATCATGCTAAGGCTGCGACATACCTCCTTAGCATGAAATTAAAGGAAGAGCAAATAGATATTGCTCTTCTCCAAGAGCCCTGGACCGCTAATTCGGAACGAACTAAAGGGCTGGGTAACACTTCTGGTAAGATAGTAGAGGTGGGCTCTGGTACTAAACCCAGAGCCTGTATCTGGATCAGAAACAACTTGCAGTATTTTACACTTTCAGAGTACTGCACCAAGGACATGGCATCCATCCATCTCGTGATCACATCCGGGGGGACCAGGCTGGAAGTAGTGGCCTGTTCGGCCTATTTCCCTGGAGACAGAGATGCAGAACAACCACCTCCAGCAGAAGTGCGGAAATTGATCGCCTACTGCAAGAGGAACAATTATCACCTCGTAATGGGGTGTGATGCGAACTCCCATCACATGGCTTGGGGGAGCACGGACACTAACAGACGAGGTGAATCATTATTTGAATACATTTTAGGGGAGGAGCTGGTTGTCAACAACATAGGCTCGGAACCCACCTTTCTTACAGCTAACCGGAGAGAGGTTTTAGATCTTACGATCAGCTCAAGGCTTTTGAGCTCAAAAATCCTCAAATGGAGGGTGTCGTCTGAACCCTCATGTTCAGACCATGCCCATATCCTATTTGAAATTGAAACAGGCCCTAGACCTGTGTTAGAGTATCGGGACCTGAGGAGGACGGATTGGGAGGGATACAAACAGTCCCTCGCCGGCAGACTTGGGTCCGCAATCCCCACAGTGAGGGATCGTGATGAGATCGAGATTGCGGCCGAACAGGTTAGGGAAGCTGTGGTCTCTGCCTATCACGAAAACTGTCCACTGAGGTTAAAGAGAGACAGTCGGGGGTCTACTTGGTGGAATAATAACCTCGATAAACTACGAAGAGAAGTTAGACGTCTCTTCAATCGTGCTAAGATTACAGGCAACTGGGAGCAATATAAAACTGCTCTAACGCATTATAATAAAGAGATCAGGAACGCTAAGAGGGAGTCCTGGAGGAGGTTCTGCGGGGACATTAATAGTGTGCCCAGCAGCGCCAGAATCCACAGGATTCTCTCACGCGACCGTGTACAGGAACTGGGATCGATAAAACGACCAGATGGTTCCTTTACTGAATCTCGGAAAGAAACGTTAGAGCTCTTAGCACACACACACTTCCCAGATTGTCTGATCCTGAGCAACGGTGAGGTCCTACCAGCTGAGGGACGATCTAAACGCCCCCAAAGGGAGGACTGGCTAGTTGCTCGGAGAATAGTTACAGCCTCGGCAGTGGAGTGTGCTGTGAATCATTTCCAGCCATTCAAGTCGACAGGGGAGGATGGGGTGGTACCGGTCCTACTACAAAAGGGACTGGAGATTCTCCTACCCTTCCTTATCAGGCTGTTCAGAGCCAGTCTGGCCTGGAACTATATTCCTTCCAGCTGGACGGTGGTTAGGGGGGTTTACATTCCCAAATTGGGACGTAATGACCTCCTACCTACTTCACTGAGACCTCTCAGTATTACATCATTCCTCCTGAAGGGATTGGAAAAAATACTGGACGGACACATTAGGGGGAACATCTTACCCAAGAACCCCCTAAATACCCACCAGTATGCCTATCAAACTGGCAAATCAACTGAGTTAGCGCTCAATAACCTCGTCGAGAAGATCACACACTCTCTGGAAAATGGAGAGGTTGCGGTGGCGGCATTTCTCGACATAGAAGGAGCATTTAATAATGCATTACCGACCTCCCTCTACGAGGCCACTATCGCTAGGGGGGTGGAACCTACCATCTGTGGCTGGATCGGAAACATGCTGCACAATCGGACCATTATTGCCTCATTACGGGGAGAGGTGGTCAGCGTTAGGGCTGCGAGAGGGTGTCCTCAGGGGGGCGTTCTATCCCCCCTGTTGTGGTCCCTCTTTGTGGACGACCTGCTGGCTATCCTCGGACTCTGGGAGGTTGAGGTCCAGGCGTATGCGGATGATCTTGTCACAATGGTTAGAGGCAAATCTGAGGAGGAACTGTCTAGTACTCTTCAAGAAGCACTAAATGTAGTCAATGATTGGTGCCGTAGGGAACAGATGTCTGTGAACCCTCGCAAAACGATCATTGTCCCGTTCACCAGAAGAAGAAGGTTGGACAAATTAAAACCACCTAATCTTATGGGGGAAAACATTCCATTTTCGGACCAAGCAAAATATCTGGGAGTTATCCTAGATAAGAAGCTCAACTGGGACAGACAGTTAGAAAATGTTATCCGCAGGGCTAAGATGTCCCTGTGGACCTGCCGGAGAATTTGTGGGAACAACTGGGGAACAAACCCCCAACAGATGTACTGGCTCTATGTAGTGGTTATCAGACCTATGATAACATATGGAGCCATAGTTTGGTGGCCTAAGGTGCTACGTGGTACCGCGAGGGCCAAACTGGCTCATCTACAGAGACAAGCATGTCTGATGATAACGGGAGCGATAAGCACCGCACCATCAGTCGCTCTGGAGGTCCTCCTCAATATTCCCCCACTTCACATATGGTTGGAGAGGGTGGCGAGGTGGACAACGTACAGACTAAAACAAACGGCAGATAACATGCCGAGGGAAGTCAGTCTGAGGGGGTCCGGACTCCTTGATGACAGTGATTGTCACAGGATTCTGGGAATGGTCTCGGACTTGATGCCTACAAAAATCAGCAGAGATCTGTCTTTCAAGACCGTCCTCCCGGAAAGGGAGGACTGGGACCGGAACCAATCGACCCTGTTGAGAGCGGACCTCTGCTGGTACTCTGACGGCTCCAAAACCAATATGGGAGTAGGAGCCGGTGCATATGGGGGCAGCACCGATGCTAGACTATCAGCTAGCCTCGGCAAGTACGCAACCATACACCAGGCAGAAGTTTATGCCATCGAGATGTGTGCAAAGGAAAGCTTAAAAGACCTATGCACAAACAAATCGATAAAGATATTTGCAGATAGCCAAGCTGCAATAAAGGCTCTTGGTTCCTACCGTTGCAATTCAAAGACGGTATGGAGTTGTAAATCTGCCCTTAACGAATTGGGCAGCTGTAATGAGGTGTCGCTGGTCTGGATACCGGGTCACTCGGACCATGATGGCAACGTTGCGGCAGACGCGCTTGCCAGGAGTGGTGCCCAGTGTCACTTTGTCGGACCAGAACCAGTGCTGGGAATAACATCTTGCACAGCAAAACGCACCTTAAAGACCTGGACAGATAGAAGGACAATTCAATATTGGCAAAATCTTCCAGGATTAGCTCACTCTAAGGCCTTCATAAATGGCCTGTCTGAGTCAAGGGCTAAGAAACTTCTAGAGTTGAACAGACAACAACTGAGTACTCTAGTCGGCCTGTATACAGGACACTGTCGCTTGCGGCATCACATGCACCGCATTGGGATCGGTCAGGAGACCGAGTGCCGGCTGTGTATGGAGGATGACGAAACAGCAGAGCACGTGCTGTGTTCCTGTCCGGCAGCGGATAGGACTAGACACCTGCTCTTTGGCAAGGTAAAGCTTGCTCCAGAGGATCTGGATCAACTTTCGCCCGCAAAGGTTATCGACCTCTGTAGGAGGCTGGATTTGTTGGGCGAAATATAGACATTAGGCGTGAGCCACAATAGACCTTATGGTCGCGGTGGAGGGACCGATATGGACCACTCACAAACTAACCTAACCTAACCTACATAAGGCAAAGAAGAATGAGCAAAGAAACTACCTAATATAATATAACATCTAAGGACTCACGTTAAAGCATAACTGTACGTTTGTATATATATATATCAGTTTTTTCTTAAAACAAAAATGCCATCTGCATATCGAGTTATCTAATGAAGATTGAGTTTACGTCAACGACTGTGATAATTTTTTTATATACGCAGTGACCTGATTTTATTTTTACAGTGATATAGTTCATTTTTAATAATTTTCAGTTGCTACATATACAGCCTTTCACATATTGAAAAATTAAGAACGAATTTTTTAGCGACCATAAATGTCAGAAGTGAAGGAAACTTAGCTCACTTTTTATAAGCATGACTTGTAATATTAATAAAATGAGGTAATATAAAAGGTGTTCCATTTGAATAATGAAAGTTGATGGAGTTTCCGCAAAACCGGAACAAAGCTGTGAGCACACTAGTATAAAGTAGCATGTTATGAAGTAAAGTCCGCTCTATACTCTATACCCCATTCCCAGTCTCATGTCCATTCATCCTGTTATAACAGTTGCGGATGAAAACAGAAGTTGCTTCATCGTAGCAGTGCAACAGAAACAGATACGACTCCGAGTTCTAGTGTAAAGCGCAACAGCATCCCCTTCACTGTACCTGTTATTTGTATTTATCCATAACAGGTGGTTACTGTTGCGGCTCGACAACAGTTAAAATATAACAGACTGTTAAATAACAACCCATCACTACTCTGTCTATCGTTCGAATATTAAACGGTATCTACCCGGTGCATCAACCTGGTTCAGGATTTGTGTACCGAACCAAACAGTCGGTAAATTGAGTTATATAGAGAACAAACTTATTTCTCTATACAAATTGTCTAAAGTCTAACCTATAAAATGAATGTAAATAAATAATAAAACCAATACCAATACCTTAGACCAGAGAGAACTTAGGACACATAACAAGACCGGCGGAAGTGAAGCAATTTGGTACCAAACTCTCTCGACCAGCGGCGTAACCTTGGATTAGTCAATGGATGCAGCACACAGAATAGTGATTTTCACTGTTCTTTTAAGTGCCTCTTGATTTGGTATACATGGAATAATAATGATAAAATTATGCTGGAATCAACCTATAAAAATTCGGGACGCAGCAAGTGCGTTATGGTAGTGAATTTTTATTAAATGCTTCAAACTTGGATAACTAAATTTTCAATGAACTTAGAAAGTTGAATCTTAGTATGTAGTAAGGTCTTTTCTAGGGCAACATATCCACCAAGTGTCATTAAAATCACTTTGTAATTTTTTTGAGAAAAAAAATTTTTTCGAAAGAAAACTGAAAATTTGGAAAACTCAATTTTATATAAACGTAGAAAGTTTAATTTTGGTATGTAGTAAGGTCTTTCTCAGGGCAATATATCCACCAAATTTTATTAATATAGCTTTGTAATTCTCGTAGAAAAAATTTTTTTTCGAAAGAAAACTCAAAATAACCCAGGAAAACCTTGTCAGATTCTTCTGGCTAACGAACTCATCCAAGCCATTAATAAAAGAAAGGCACTTGCCGAGTTTCATCGAAATCGGTTTAATATTTTTTGAGTTATCGGTTGGATACATACATACATATATATATATATATATATATATATATATATATATATATATATATATATATATATATATATATATATATATATATATATATATATATAAATTGAATCTGATCCCGGATATGGGTTCTAGGGGTCCTCAATCGCGCTCATTTGAAAAAAATGTTTGCAAGTCTCACCATCGATACCTCTCCATTAAGTGAATTGTTTTTAATAAAAATTCACTAAAACGTGCATTAATAAAATACTGATATTAACCAAATAAATTTAAGACAAATAGTACATTCAGAAACCATGGATATATAGATTACAAAATATATAATAAAAAATTAAATAAAACAGTATGCATCTGTATTAGATGAAATGAGAATACAGATGTTTTTTTAAGAATTTTACATTTCCTAATTTCTTTATACTTAAAAAAATCTCAGGACGCAGCAAGTGCGTTATGGTAGAGAATTTTTATTAAATGCTTCAAATTTGAATAACTCAATTATCATAAAGTTTAATTTTGGTATGTAGTAAGGTATTTCCTAAGGCAAGATATCCACCAAATTTCATTAAAATAAGTTTGTAATTTTTAAAGAAAAAATTTTTTTTCAAAAAAATAATTAAAATTTGAATAACTCCATTTTATATAAACTTAGAAAGTTGAATTTTGGTATGTAGTAAGATCTCTTCCGGCGCAACATATACAATAAATTTCATTAAAACATCTTTATTACTTTCGGAGAAAAAAATTTTTTTCGAAAGAAAACTCAGAATTTTCCCGGAAAACCCCGTCCGCTTTTTCTGGCTAACGAACTCATCCAAGCCATTAATAAAAGAAAGGCATTTGCCAAGTTTCATCGAAATCGGTTAATTATTTTTTGAGTTATCAGACGGATACATACATACATACATATATATATATATATATATATATATATATATATATATATATATATATATATATATATATATATATATATATATATATATATATATATATATATATATATATAACCATATAAAAATTGAAACTGACCCCGGATATGGGTTCTAGGGGTCCTAGTTCGCGCTCATTTGAATTTTTTTTTGCAAAGTCTCACTATCGATACCTCTCTATTAGTGAATTTTTTTCAGACAATTTTCCATAGGAATGTGCCATATGTACGTTTTATTGATTCTTTGCGATTTAACCACCTACATCAAAGTGAAGAATTACCGAAACGAAATTTCTTCAACATCTCGACAAATAGTTTTTTTCGAGGGAAAAATTACATCACATTCATAAACTTTAGACGATTTACCATAGGTATGCCTCCGTGGCCGTGCGGGAAAGTCGATTCAGACTTTCCAATACGGACTCGGGGGTCGACGGTTCGATCCTCACCGGCGGCGGATGATTTTTCAAAAATCACTGTCGTCGTTAAGGTCGAGCTCAAGGTGGAGGGTAGGTTAGTTTAAATGAGCAAAAAGGGTCAGCAATGGCCTAATTGCCAGTAAGCATCTTACCTTTACCTTTTACCATAGGTATAAAGCATTTTTTTGTTATTCTTGGTTTATATAATATATAATATCTGATTTACATGTAAATGGAAAATCACTAAACAGTAACTTCTGTATTATTTTAAATAACATTTAGCTACCTGTATTCATGCCTCTATATATCTGCAACATTTTCTTTCCTTTAATATAACTAATTAAGTATATAAACTAACATAACATTATTCCCACAACGTAACTTTTGAAGGGCACACCTACGCCTATGGAATATCGTGGCTGGACTTGATAAAGTGAAAATGTAATTAAATATTCCACATTGAAAATCACATATTTTCTGTTTGCATTTTCAAAAATAATAATGTGTCACTAATACAGTAAGTGAAGTGGGAACATTTTTTTTCCTATTTCAACAATTAAAGCATAAAAATGTAAGGAACGTTCTGAAAGTAATTAGGTTAATTTTATATCTTACCTGTGAAAAGTAATACCGGGCTCTTTTTTGTCACTGTGGCTATTGCAATTGAAGGCGACACAATAAACCATTGTTCTTAATACAAAATATTCACAATTTATTGCAAAAAACACTAAATATACCTACTTAAAACTCTGGTACCATTCGCTTTGTTTGGCTCCACAGCATAAAATTGCTTTACGATTCGGGCACACTTCGCCTACACGCGTTAAATCTCGTGTTACGTGTCCTAAGTTCTTTCTGGTCTAAGACCAATACCCTAAGGTTTTTGATTTTCATTCCTTCATTTCTAGAGATGGGAAATTCGGATCTTTTCGAAGAGTCGGATCACCGGCTCCGGATCTTTTTGAAGATCCGGATCCTTGAACCGGTTCTTAAATCCCAATGAATCTCTGTCCCGCGTGATTGTGACTTATATTACATACTGCATTCAGTAAGATTGACCAAAACAAAAGAGGTGATCAAGAGCGAGAACCTATTATACGGATTGAAATATATATCCAAGATTATATGAATTATTTGTTAAAAAAGAGTGTCTTCTGGCTACTTCAGTGTCATGTGCAAGAATTTTTAGTAAAAGTGGTCAAATTGTAACGGAAAAAAGAACTCCATTGCGAAATAGGAAAAGAAATGAAATTATATTTTTACATGTTAATATGTAATAAATGTTTCAAAAAAAAATGAATGTATAATTAGATTTTTATTGTTGCTATTATTACCTACTATTGGATAGATAAGTAATTTACACAATATGTATAGGTACAAGAAAAATAGATTCTACAAACGATATAATAATATAGGTATATCCAATAAAAAATTATCAAACCTTCAATAATCTAAATACTTAAATTGCAACACGCAGGCTGAGCGTTCTAACTTGAATTCTGAAAGTTTCAGGGTTCGGATCTCGGATCGTGTTATTTAGGTGTGCCTTATTCAACCCGAATCTTTTGATTCTGCTTTCGTTGCTCACAGCGCCGTGATCTAAGAGCCAAGAACGAGAACGTAAGAGGCGATCAGGCATAACATATGTCAGAGTCAAAGAGGTTGTATATGTTAGAGGGAACAAAGCCGAGTTTGCAGCCTGTCGATTTCCCACTCCTGTCACCGTCCAATCACAAACAAAATTTTGAATAACGCGCTAATGTGTTTTGTTTTGATTCGTTCCCCCAACCGCTCTTGAAGTTATTGTCAGCTGTCAACAAGTATTTGAAGTGTTTGTTGATTTGCGATTAGAGGTTATCTTGTGTGTTTTGCCGTTTTTTAGCAGTGTTTTAAGAGTGTAAAAGTTAAAAAATGCCAAGGTGTATTGTGAAGAACTGTATGTACAATAAAAGTGCCAATTATGAAAAGGATAAAGCAACTGTGCATTTATTTCGGTAAGTTGTTTACATGTCTTCTGTTTCCTTGTTTGGCGCCAAATGTTTATTGGTTTTCACAGGTCCGTATTTACACATTGTATTGCTTTTGTTAAATCTTTAGCATTTATTATTGTCAATTGTGTTTTTTTAAGAAATAAAATCTTAATAATGCATTATTTATTGAATATTTGTAATGAAATTAAGCATTTTGTTTGGCAATTATTATTTGAATTAGATGTATTTACCTATGTAGTTCCAGTAGAAGCAGAAAAAAAGTAGAATAGTTTCGTTTTATCTATTACTGCATCTTTCTAGAGGTTCAGTCACTGATAAAGTAGATAATTCGAGATATTATTTTCAGATTTCCCAAAGCTGGTGAAAGATACGAGGCTTGGAAACGAGCATTAAATTTAAGCGATGAAGATATTTTTATGAACTCAAATGTGTGCAATTTACATTTTACCGAGGAATCTTATGATTTAGAAAAATCACCTTTTGCAGTATACTTAAAAAAAAGTTCTATACCTGTATTGGTAAGTACTGAATCAAGGTTATTAATTTATGTAACTATTAGTGATATATATATATATATATATATATATATATATATATATATATATATATATATATATATATATATATATATATATATATAGCCAAACAGCGGTTTTTCAATGGCACTGCTATCAGTGATGGCTATTTTTAAATAACAGGGACTTTAAACAGCTACTGCGATTGTGGTTTAGCCATTTACAATGCTGCATGTGCGTATGCTATTATTTTAAACACTTACAAGGTGTTAGTGTTAACCGCTTAATTGAAACCACAATATGATCTTCAGATAGCTTTTAAATTATATTAATTTTAAAACTACTCAGATTTTTACTATTAATAGAAGTTCTATAAAATTAGCATATTACAAGAATATACGATGAGAGAAATCTACATATTATTTTTATTTTAATATAATGAAAAAGTTGGAAGGCATATATATGCTACAGTTCGGTGCTGCTTTAATTTTAGATTCAGCAGGTTTTTCCATGATATAATGACTTACAAGATATATGAGATTGCGCATATGCCCCGTCCCCTCCTATGACATCACATGGTGAGTAACGTTATAGAAGGCCAACTACACACTTAACACAAAGTCATTCGCAATCAAAAAGTTTCTATACGTCAGTTTAATGTGGTTGAAGTTACATTCCATTCCATTTTTATATTACATATATATATATATATATATATATATATATATATATATATATATATATATATATATATATATATATATATATATATATATAAGTGAAGTGAAGTATAATAATTAAGGGGAGCCCTGAATTAGCATTGGTGATACACACACAAACTTAAAAAGTAGAGAAGACGTTCGTAGACATTTACAGGGGGCGTTAACATTCATAAACTTGATTTGATCATCATGTCACATAATCATAGTATAGTATTCTGATCTTAAAAAATTAATTCCAGCTGTATGCACTCAAATATCAGTAAAATACCTAATTTGTTAAGGGGTTGTGATGAAACGTCAAACTCCACTGTACGACAGCATATTATTATTGCATTGGACTCACCACATGACGCCATGCGCGTGACGGTTCTAAAAATAGATAGTCTCATTATCATATCTCGCGTTATTTGTATCATGAGTTTTTCGTTTTCTACCTATAAGAAAAGGAGAAATGTTGTATTCTAATACTGGCGAGAAGGAAAGTATACAGATACTTCTACTCGCTCGCACAAACTGCGATTGCGTGTATTATGAATACAGCAATTGCTGTTTGTCATGGAGTTTTTAGTATAAGATGAATTTCATAGAAATAATTACTCTAATGATTTGTGTAAATCGCGGTTTTCACAATCGCTGTTGTTTTGTGTTTTAATAACAGCTGCTAACAGCGATCTTTTAATAGAAGCGATTAAATCACCGGTAGCTATATATCGCTCATCTCTAGTAACTATGCTACTAATTACATTCACGTAATATATTGTTATGATATTTATCGTAATTTAATTAGCCCTGCAAATTTACATTAATGGTATTCGTTTCAAATTTATTTATGCAGGTAACAAACAAGCCATCAACACAAGTCGTTTTTGGCGAGCAGCCAATGACTGATATAACTGCTATCAATGTGCCATTTGCAGCTGACCCGTCAACTAGTACTTGGTCTGGTAGCAATGTACCTGTAATGGATTATTCTCGGCCATCAACAAGTGCTGGTTTTTATGAAGAGAAAACTGTTGTAGAGGTACCGCAAAGATCGTTTAGTAGTTTAGGATTTGCTGAAATGAAAACACCTTCAATGCCACCCACTTTGAAGGAAATGGTGAGTTAAATTCAGTTTTTGCCGTTTATGAAATCAGTATAATTTTAAAAAACCTAATATGTTATTCCATCACATTTTATATGGTGTTTAAGTTTGTATAGTCCATGATTAAATAAGTTAGAAACAACTGTTTTGCAATTTATCTCAACCACTATTAACCAAAATGTGTTGTTGGAAATTTTGTTTATATATTCATTTTACTTGAGAAAATAAATGGTTTATCATTGAACATTTTTTATAGGTTGTTACACCGCGCAAACGTAAACTGAAGAAGCAGTTATTCGATGCACGAAAAAAAATTAAACGGCTCAGCAGTAGTGTTCATCATTATAAGAAGAGAACAGCAACCCTTGCGAATATAATCAAACAACTAAAAGGTAAAGTAACCGACGAAACATTAGAAACATTAATGCAAATAGGACCTAATGAAGAATTTTTACAAAGACAATTAGGTCGTAAACATAAGTATGAAAATCAACTTAAAGCTTTTTCTCTTACGCTGCATTATTACTCTCCCAAAGCTTACAGTTTTGTCAGAAACACATTTAACTCGGCTCTTCCTCATCCAAAAACTATATCTAGATGGTATCAAAGCGTTAATGGGGAAGCTGGTTTTACGTCAGAGGTGTTCAACTTATTAAAGTCAAAATCAGAAAGCACAAATGGAAAACTTATATGTTCTTTAGTCATAGATGAGATGGCAATTCGCCAACATATAGAATGGGATGGGGTAAAATATTATGGGTTTGTAGATTTTGGTACAAATCTTGAGACCGATTGTAACCCTGTAGCCAAGGAAGCTCTTGTTTTTATGCTTGTTAGCATTAATCAATCATGGAAGCTTCCTCTTGGATATTTTTTAATCGACTCTTTAAGGGGTACACAAAAACAAAATTTGGTATTACAGTGTTTAACGCTACTAAATGAGTCGGGCATATACGTGGTCTCAATAACTTTTGATGGGGCAACAAATAACCTAACGTTAGCAAAAGAACTTGGCTGCGATTTGAATTGGAGGAACATTAACTCTACGTTTGTTGATCCTAGTTCAGGTAGGAAAATTGCAGTCTTTTTTGATCCATGTCATATGATCAAACTGATAAGAAACACATTAGGCGATAAAAAATTAATAATTGATGAGAATGGGGAAAATATAAAGTGGGATTATTTAGTAAAATTAAATGAGTTACAGGATCAGGAGGGCGTTCATTTGGCAAATAAATTAAGAAAATCGCATATATTTTATACAAATCAAAAAATGAAGGTTAAATTAGCCACACAACTTTTTAGCCACTCAGTGGCACATTCTTTGGAATATTGCAATGAAGTTTTACATCTTGAGGAGTTCAAAGAATGTGAGGGAACTGTGAAATTTATCCGACTTATAAACAATTTATTTGACATTCTTAATTCTAGAAATTTAAACAATTCAGATTTTAAGAAAGCAATAAACGCAGAAAATTTTGAAAACATTAATGTATTTTTAAGAGAGCTATCACAATATTTAACGTCACTTAGGATAATTGATGGAACGCTTCTGTGTGAGAGTGGTAGAAAAATGGGTATAATTGGCTTTTTATTTTGCATACAAAGTTTGCAATTTGTTTATAAAACTTTAATTGCCGACAATAATTTTTTGCTGTATTTTCCCACTTACAAAATCAGTCAGGATCATATTGAGCTTTTTTTTGGGCAAATTAGATCCATGGGAGGCTATAACAATAACCCATCAGCAAAGCAATTTAAAAGTGCATATAAAAGGATGATGGTGCATCTTGAATTAAAAGATTCATTTAAAGGAAATTGTATCCCTTTGGAAGCAATTCCTATTCTGTCACCCATTGAGGTAATAAATAAAACTTGTGGGCGAGAACGAATATCTGAAGAACCAGATGAAGACATGAGTCAAATAGATAATTTTGACGACGACACAGTTCTTCAAATATTAGATATGAATATATCAGAGTTTAAGAAAGAAGTCGTGACATATATATCTGGCTATGTAGTAAGGAAAATAACAAAAGCTCTGAGATGCGAAGAATGCGCGGGTGAACTTGTTGGGGAGAGGTCTGCGTTATTAACATCGTTTATAGATCAGAAAGACAAAGGTCAACTCCTCACATACCCATCTGACGATGTAATATCTATTTGCACTATTGCAGAAAAAGTTCTTCAAACATACTTAAATGAATCTGCGGTGATTATAAATGTAAAGGAAATAAACATGCGAAGATTAAAAACTATAATAAACCAAAACAGCATATTTAAAAAACTTGAAGTTCACTTTCGAGAACAAAATCTTTTGACTTGCCATTATGGCCATCTAATTAAACTAATATCATCTATGTATGTTTCTATTAGAATACATCATTATAACAAAAATCTATTTGATAAAAGTAGAAGTTTAAGGGCTGTTTATAACAAACTTCTCTTATTTAAGGGCCAATAATTCAGTGTACATTTCAAGTACTCGTATGTCCTTCAAATAATGTTATCGGGAAGTTATTATGTCTTATAATATGACCAATAAATTTTAGCTTCCTCTCGATTTCTTTGAGCAAGCCTCTTTATTCGTTCACCTCTCCTAGCAAACTTTGAAGCGTCTTTCTATCAACCTGCACTGTCTTTGACATTTTTCTTGTCTACATTTCAAAAGCTTATATTCTCTTCATATCCTGCTTAACTACAGCCCAAGTTTACGCCACATACATTACCATACTCCATACACGTACGACTTGCATTTGTTCCTCATGGACAGGTTAAAATGTTTATTAGTGAGAACAGTACTTTGGTTATTGAATGCTTATTTTGCCATCGCGATCCTCTTCAGACCTTTCCTACACTTACCATCATCTGTGATAATACTTCCAATCAATTATTTGAAATAATCTAATAAATCAAGCGTCATGTTATAAGATTTAAAAGCTACTTTTGTATTTGTATAGGTATTCAAAATTTGTGAAATGCACACGTAACGCAATCTACATCGATCAAACTTCTAGAAATTTTAACACCCGATACAAAGAACATATTTTTGCATTTAGAAATAACCATGCTGACAAATCTACATTTGCAAAACATATTATTGATACCCAACATAGACCCACAGTAAATAACGGCATAAAACCACAACATTTTTGTCATGACAAGTGTAAACTAGACTTGTTTTAAGCTTTAGAAGTAAAAAAGCATATACACGACAATATTTAGGATTTCTGAGATATTCTTCTTCCTAATTAAATAAATCAGACAACATAAATCTAACTATTTTTTCCAAAAAGTTGTTATAAGACATGATGTGTGTCGATATTTTCATTGTATAGTCTGCTTTATTAATGTGTTTGTTTAGTTATTTTATTGTTGTAATTGTTATTATAGTTATTACTGTTATAGGTTTCTTCTATCTTTATGTTAAATATTGATATACATCACGTAGACATTTTAAAGGCGTCATCCGTCATATTTGTTTTATTTTATTTTCACTTTTAAAGATTTTTTTGATTATAACATCATAAAATAGCAACAGATCTTTATTTGTAATTGTCATGATTTCGTATTAATTCAAATTTTTTCTGTCTGAGGATACTATCAAGCAGCAAAACCAGTAACAGAGACGTTGAAGAACATCTAGAATTCAGAAGGGCCACTTGCTCCAGTTAGCTTACGCGCTGGCTACGTCCTTCACCTACAAAAACGAAAACCAACAGTGAAGCCAGAGAAGTAGTCTCCAAGTCTGTATGAAGTATGGACCAGTTTCATGAAGTAAGGGCAACAGCAATCAATGAAATTAATCTCTATTTCTTTAAAAAAGACAAGGAATGTTAACATTAATTTGTAAACAGTACAATGTACTTTATTTTGTATTTTCTTCTGTTGTTGAAATAAAAACTATTATTATTTATCTAACCTTTTGAATATAAAACTTTATCCAATATATTCATCCAACAATTTATCCAACCAATAACCCAAAAAATATTTCACTGATTTGGAGAAAATTTTGGAATTACGCTTATTTTGCTAATGGCTTGGATGAGTTCGTTCATCAGATCTTAACACATAGTTTTTCCTAACAAAAAATTAAATATATTTTTTTAAACGCAATACCTTTCAAATTGTTTAAGTGATTGGAACGAAAATTTACAACTTAAAAGAACATACAGAGATGTGGTTGTGTACCAATTTTCAAGTCTTTTGATCAAAGAAAAATGAAGTTATTCGAAATTAATAATAAAATAATCCTCGACATCACTTCAAATTCTGTAATGCAATATCTACAATGTTGGACAAAGGCAGAGCAATACAGCACCTGTACTGTTATGCTATTTAAATAAATTGTAGATAAAATCTAAACAATGGAAGTTACAACCATTGCCAGATGTCAAGATGTTGCTGACCAGGATTGCCCGATCTTCAGAAATTTCATGTAGTTAAACTTTTCATGTATAAACATATGAAATTTTTACAACTTCTGATAATAAAGAAAACATTTTATAAAATTTAATTTTATCAGTCAGTTAAAAAATACTGTATTTAATACCTGCAAATTTCGAATTACCCATTTCTCATGATTTTTAACTTAGGTATCCCTCCGATCATAATTTACTCTATCCGACAACTTTGTTAGACTGCGTCTGTGCTGAAGCTCAGCTGTCATTTGTCATTGTGTGGTAGTGTTATTTATTGACAATATCAAATTGGAAATTTAGGACAGTAGAAACAGACACCATAAACAAAGAAGAAATTGGAAATTTAGCCTCTAGTGTAGGTTTTTGACATGATACCATTACTAGAGAGATATGATAATGTGGCAGCATAATAATATTATGCTAATGCTGTGGTACAGTCAGTTTGGCGTTTCATCACATCTCGTAACACACCAGCTGTTGTGTGCATACAGTTAGATGTAATTTTGTATTATCAGAATACTACTGTAACATGATGAAATCAAGTTTATAACTGTTAACATACTGTAAATAATTTCTCCACTTTTCAAGTTTGTGTTGCTGCAATGTTAATTAAGGGTTCCCTTAATTATACGCTTATTGTGCTTATAAATGTAATATAAAAATAAATGAAAATGCAAGTGAACCTATTTAATTTAGCTCTGTATTCTACATTATCTGAAAAAGACATTATAGGCGACGAAGTAGAATGTAATTTCGGTAAATTTGCAGTTGACTGCATGAGGGTTTTAGATATTTTTTTCCAGCAACATGCTTAGAACCTTCCTCGGCCACAAGGCAAATTTTCTGGCAAACAACCCCCAAGAAAATTAAGGGACTTTGAAAACATGCGTTTTTCACATTTTACAGCAATACCTGCTTTAAACCCTGTCTACCCCATATTCGCCCAGGTCCAGCAACCTTCTTGGGGGTTGCTCACAAGAAATTTTTCTTGTGCTTTATGCTTTGAAGGTAGTTGTATGCATGCACAAGG
The DNA here is from genome assembly GCA_964006375.1 of Tillus elongatus. Lineage (NCBI taxonomy): Eukaryota > Metazoa > Arthropoda > Insecta > Coleoptera > Cleridae > Tillus > Tillus elongatus. The sequence goes on along the minus strand of OZ023268.1, from coordinate 26,850,800 downwards.
GGAAGGAGAACCCCCCGAATTTTTGGGTGAGGAGCAGAAACCCTCTTCCTCCTGGGGGTTCTTCTCCTGCATGCATACAATCACCCTCAATGCATCAACCAAAGGATTTTTTTTCCAGCTTTCTAGTGTATTTTTCTAGAGTATATTTCCTGTTTATCAATTGCTTTGTTTGAGTTTTGTATCCAAATTACTCTATAAATATATGTCATAGATCATGTTTTTGCTTGTCCTTCTTTACCTTGTTTTACTGTTCCTAATTAAATAAATTAATTTTCATAACTTTTAATATAAGGCTAAATCTTACAGCTTATATAAATATATTATTTAATATTGTTATGAAAATTCACTATCATAACGCACTTGCTGCGTTCCGAACCTTTTTAGGTTACCTATTTATACAAAAGCTTAAGAAATTCATGAATAAGCATTACATTTCAATGATTGAATAATTTCAGTTTTATTTCTAACCAAACTAAAAATTCCTAAATACGTCCCTGACGTTTCTCTCACTCAAGTCACCGAACTCCGCCCAGTTTGGAAAAGTGTACAGGCTTCTTGTATTGCAAAACTGCACCTTTGTTACCTCTATCCCTTACAACCTCTTTGGTCAGAGTCAAAGTCAATAGCGGTCGGTTCGTTGCCTCACGACTCAGGACAGATCAAGCTCGGATTCAGAATCCGTCATTCATAATTTTAAGAGTCGGTTCATTCCGATCTTTGTAAAGATCCGAATCTTTGAACCGGTTCAATTCTGACCCGGACATCTCTATTCATTTCTCAATCGTTACTTGCAGGAAGGTGAAGGTGTTGTATTGGCATTTAGTGGATGTTAATAGTAGTTAGTGTAAAGTGTCTAGTATTGCTAAGTGTTGAAGAGAAGCCCCTAAATATATTTTTATATTATTCTTAATACATTTTTTAATGTATAATAAGTCGTAACTCCTGTTAATAACTTTTCGTCGCTATCGCTGTCTAATATTTCAGATACAACATTAACTAAAGCAATTTTTTCAATATCCATACTGATATATTAATATTACTACTTCAAAGTTCAAAGCCAAAATATCATCAAACAACAAAGACGAACCTTTGACAGTTTGGCGTTTGTCATTTAGTTACCGCGCAAATTACTGCACCGGATCCATTTACCATAAAGCCAGCTGTGTACCATTCGGTAAACGGTTGATATCTACCCGGTTACTTTTCGTAAAGGCCTAGTGAGAATACGCCTGCAACCGCGACAACTCGACGATATGTCAAGATAAAAAGTCTTTATAAGACGATCTGAATATGCGGCACGTTCTCTTCTCTGTTATTAAGTCAACCTAAGACAGGTTATCGCATAGTTAACTTTTAATTAGGGAAGGCAACGTGGATAATTGGGTAAGTTATACTTACAATACCCGCTTATTTTCTAGTTGCTTGTGAACTTTCTTAATTGAGATTGATATGTGATTGCTTGCTACTATGTACCACACTGAATTCACTTTCAATAACTGCTCTCTTCATTATAAATTATATACTGTTAAATGGTGGCTTGTGGTAGCGTTAATTCAATGATTGCTTGCTATTGTGCCGTCCTAATTGTACTTTCAAAGAGATCATTTAAAATTTTGTTGCATTTATGTTATTTTGGTTATTAACACACAGATAAGTTTTGTACTTAAACGCAACCTGCTACCAGCCGCCTCATGTAGATCATAAAGCCTTAAACCAACACTAATCCACCTGAAATTTTATAGCCACCTCGCTAGTCAGTGACCCGCTAGCCAGGGATCCGCTGGTCTGTAACCGATCGTCTGGACCCGCTATTTAGGAACCCACTATTGGACCGTTATTTTGAGATCCCATCATCCTGGAGGAGCTTCAATAATACCGAACATCAACCATGTGTGCCAAGTCACGAGAGCCGTTCCTCCAGGAAAATGCACCTACAGAGTGAGGCACCTCCAACATCCTGGGCTAGACGGATATAGTCATCACTCCAAGGGCAGCAGTCTGAATCACAAGCTAAGTACATCATTTATCTGCAAAATATCTTCTTTAAAACGTAATGTTATGCTCCACAATTCATTTCAACAGTTTTATATGTCAATTCAAAGTAATTAATCATTTTGTATTTAAATCTGAACAACTTCAAGTAGTCAATTTATCTTTTTCTTTATTTAAATTTGCTTAATTGAAAGCAATCAGCATTATATAACTTCAACAATTTTTAATAAACCGATTTTTTATTCTTATTCATGTTTTTTTTTGTGCATTTTAAAACCCACCGAGTGCAAGTGCTAAAGCCCACGCCCTGTGTTTAATTTAACTTACAATTTGTGCCTCGACTGAGTAGCCAAGTTAAATGTTATTCATTAATTATTTAATTAATACACAGGGTATTTAAATAAGTTATACTGTCACCACAACGTGGGGATTATTTTAAGTTATAACGGTTAATTGATACAAAAACCCTGGTTTAAACTCCCAGCTTAACCCTTCGTTAGACGCGTAGTCTACGATCGTAGACCAACCATATTCTAAGTGCAATTGTTAACGGTAGTTACCACGGAGGCACGTGCGTGTCTCAATAGCTGGTGGAATATCATAGCCACAGCATAGTGAACAGTCTTCTTATGCTGTGTCATAGCTATGTGGAGATGTGGAGTCAGTATCGTTTCGCCGATCAACCAGTGCATATCGCTTTGTCATCTGTGTCAAAAGATGACTGGTCTACGTACGTAGACCACGCGCCTAACTGCGTTATATATAATTCGAGTGGAGATTTTTTATTTTACATATTATTTTGTGTTGGCCTAGGTAGAATTACTACTTATATGTGCCTCTGATCTTATATTATTAGGTATGCTTTTTAGAGCATAGAACCAACCAAGGGATTATGTCTGAAGCAAAGAGAAGCCGACTTGATTCATCGCGTGATCCAGATGTTTGGTTGAAATGGTACAATGAAATATCTAGTGAAAAAGAAGCGTCAAATAGTGAAGAAGATCCAGCTGAAATGGAAGAAGACGTTGTTGAGGAAAGTGATAATTTATATGATACAAAACAAGAAACCTCGGAACCAGAAATGTTTGAAAATGAAGGCGATACGGAAGATTCAAACATTATCTACTATTATGGAAAAGATCAAGTTACAAAATGGAATAAATCTGTGCCAAATTAGCAAGTTCGTACAAGAGCCAGTAACATCATTACTCATTTACCAGGTCCAAAGGGGAATGCCTGACATACAAAATCGGAAATTGATTGCATCGAATTGTTTATATCGGAGCCAATTTTAAAGTCTGTAACTATATCGACAAACATAATATATAGAGAGAGTTCAAAACCTATTTGAGAGAAATCGGGATGCCAGACTTTGGATGAAAAAGAAATACGTGCTCTAATAGGACTTTTGTTTCTAATTGGAACTCTAAGAAGTTCTCGAAAAATCCAGCACAGCTGTGGGACAATTCTAAGGGGAATGGTGTTGAGGCATGCTACCTTTCAATGAGTGAAAAAAGATTTAGATTCCTCTTGAGGTGCTTACGATTTGATAACATAGAATATAGAGATGAAAGAAGAAAAATTGATGAATTGGCACCAATAAGGGCAATTTTTGAATAATTTTTGGCCAATTTTCAAAATAACTTTATATTCAGCGAGTACCTTACTGTGGATGAACAGCTTTTGGCGTTTAGAGGCCGCTGTTCTTTCCAGCAATATATAGATATCGTGATTTTTTACAACAACAAAAACAGGATCAACTTTCTCAAAATTATAATGTTGCCAGAAATACAAACCGCTGGCCAATGATAATTTTTTACAATTTATTTAATATATCTGCCATAAATGCATTTTGTGTGTTCAAAGCAAATAATTTAGCAAATAAAACTCAAAGAAGAAAATTCATTGAAGCGTTTGCATGGGAATTGATAAAACCACAAATTGAGGCTAGATCGACAATGACAAAGCTACCTGTTGAACAAAGAAGACGTGTACGCACCCTTTTGAGCCATGGAGAAAATTTGCCGCCCCCTACTCAACCCAGACGGGAGAATTATGTGGGACGTTGTCACATGTCTTAGGAACCGTAACAAGTCTTCCAGACGGGATTGTTGCCAGTGGCTTAGATTTGCTTGCAAAGACCACATGAAAGCTATTTGTTCCTCGTGTTTTACCGACTAAAAATAAGGGTAATATATTATAGCCTTTGGTATCACTATGTTGTTAAGTTTTAGAAGTTGTGTTATTTAAATGTAGTTGAAACCTTCTTTGATATCGTAGCATAGCATAATTTTGTTGTTTTTTTTTCAAGAAAAACTTTTATTTTCAATTTTGTATCTTTATATTATGTAGAATAAAGCATCAAAAATAGCTATTTTTCATTTTATTTCCTCGTCTATCTAAATAAGAAAGTATTCTGTTTTACATAATTTTATTACGTGTAAAAGGGTATTAGAATTGTGTTTTTTATTGCTTGATAAATATTTTCAATAAGATCTTCTTTATATTAAATAATTAAATTGGCTACCATCGTAGACCACGCGCCTAAACTCGTTGGTAAATAAGACGCGCCTAACGAAGGGTTAACACCAACTCTACCCTGTAAACCTAATGACTCTAATTCTTCAGCCTCAGATCTCTGAGCTCCATAGTAATTTTTCTCTAACCCTGTTATACCGACGATTCTCGCGTCCCAAATCCCACTAACACTTTTTTTTTGCCTTTACATCCCAAAAAACATGCATTTCTCGCCTTACTTTTTTTCTGACTCGACAGTGTTAAAGTCGAAACTGAAAAACCTCGTGAACCGGCACACCGGTCGCAGCTAACTTATCGAAGTACTTTCGCAAGACCTTCCTTGGGTTACAGAGTTCGAGGCATCTTAAGCGCATAAAATTTCGCATTCCGCACGTTTCGTAAGCCTGGTATTAAAGCAGGGGCGGCTCCTCGATGAGTGCGCCCGTGCGCGCGCACTGCCGCCTGCCGTGCAATATTTTTGCTATGCTATATTTTAATAAATTTTATTTACTTTTTTATCTCCTGTATTCAACAAACAAAATTAGTATATCGAGGATCGCAGAGAGTCGGCAGCCATTAATACAGAATCAGAATAAGTATAGTGTTAATCGTTGCAGACGTTATATACATCCATATCCATATAACGCAGGCGGGCGGCAGTGTGTATTTTTCGGCGCTCTCCGGAAATGTGATACTTCAGTGCGAAATGATCGCCGATTCTTGATGATTTTCGTCGAAAACGACCGAATAAGCAATCTGTTGTGCGCTATAAAATTACACACTTCCAGTTTATAGTGAACTTTCGACAGAGCATGTGTAGCTACTACGTAGTAATTTTCGTCTTCGCGTCGGATTGATTCTTAATTAGATAATTTCGTTGTTGTTTACATGTTCTAACAAGACCATTTTTTATTATTATGATGGTTACTACTTCGGGTTGCTTAATAAGTGGACAAAATAATTGTGATACTGTGATTAATTCAGTGGATATTTTAAATTTAAAGGTTAACTTTTTAAGGGACTTTTTAACTACTATGACGTATAACTAACTAGAGAAAAACTTAGTAAGTAGTTAATAATTATTAACTTTAGTAAGTAGGTTTCTTTATAATACATTTTTGCGGGGAAAATAGGCGAGCCCTTCATTTTTAGTGAATTTTTATCTAAAAAAATTCACTAATAAAGAGATATCGATGGAGACTTTGCAAAAATTTTTTCAAATGAGCGCGAACTACGACCCCTAGAACCCATATCAGGGGTCAGTTTCAATTTTTATATATATATATATATATATATATATATATATATATATATATATATATATATATATATATATATATATATATATATATATATATATATATATATATATATATATATATATATATATATATATATATATATATATATATGTATATATATATATATATATATATATATATATATATATATATATATATATATATATATATATATATATATATATATATATATATATATATATATATATATATATATATATGTGTGTGTGTGTGTGTGTATCCAACCGATAACTCAAAAAATTAGCAACTGATTTCGATAAAACTCGGCGAGTGCCTTTCTTTTATTAATGGCTTGGATGAGTTCGGTAGTCAGGAAAATCGGATGTTTTTCGGGAAAATTTTGAGCTTTGTTTAAAGAAAAATCCGAAAATTGGAAAGGTATTTCAATGAAATTTGGTGGATATGTTGCCTTGTAAAAGACCTTACTACACGCTAAAATTCAACTTTCTACATTTTTAGAAAATTGAGTTATTCAAATGTTGTTTTCTTTTGAAAAAAAATTTTTTCTCCGAAAATTATAAAGTTATTTTGATGAAATTTGGTGCATATGTTGCCCTGGGTAAGACCCTACTATACACCAAAACTCAACTTTCTAAGTACGTAGAAACTTGAGTTATTCAAGTTTGAAACATTTAATAAAAATTTACTACCATAACGCACTTGCTGCGTCCCGAACTTTTTTTTTCTTGGGCACTTCCAATACATTAAGGCACGAGCCGCTACTGTATTAAAGTCTCTACCATGTATTATCGTGACTGTTAAAGAATTTACTGACGCTACTGCAGCTGTCCCTATTGTAAACTGTTAGCGAGTAATTAAGTGTCACAATAATATACTTAATATAAACTCATATTATTTGGGCGATTGTTTCAATGCAACTAATTAAATTGTCTCAGGAATTGACTTTATCCTCGGCGCTCATTATATACCCCATAGGCTGTTCCGAAATTATAGGTCCCAATTAAATGGCATCATTATTTAGCGAATTTATGTACTATATAGACTGTCCTGTAATTATGACCGTTCATGTTTGTTAGACAGACTTTATTGCTCGGTGGTAGCTTAAAATGTATGGGCTATCCCGTAATTAACTGTCCCTGGGACACTAGTTAACAATACATAAGCAGGCCTCCTGCTTACAGTGCTCACCACAGGTTCAAATTTCCACTTAGTGTATGTAGGGACACGAATGATACATCGATACCAACACAGTATCGATACTTTTGTAGCGATACCTAGTACTTTTGGCATCGATACTTTCTGTTAGTATCGATACCGTGTATATGTGCCTTCCTAATCTTCAGAGAAAATTACCTACTTATGTCTATGTTTTCTGCTCTGAAACTGTAACTAACATTGTAAATTGGAAATATTACTATTATTATTGCCCTTTCATTGTCGATTTGCATTTGTCGTCAGTCGTGTAGTCGTCGATATTTTGGGTATTTTTTTTCATTTCGCAATCTGCCGCTATTTTTTTGTCATCTGCTGTCTTACGTTTTCTTTGTAGAAACGAGGACATCTATAAAGTTTTGATTAGAAAAACTTTTAAGCTGTATTTTTATATTTACTCTGAACTTGTATGGTCAATCAATTGCCCACTCTCAGATTTAAGTGTTTTTCGAGCTTTTAAATAAATACTGATTTATTTGCATAAGGGGAAGCCAGTTTAAAAGCTCTAAAACTTGTCATGCCAGTGCAGGATAAGAAAATGTGTGACAATTTGACAAACGGATGCCTAAAAGTGCAGTTATAAATTAACGTTTCTCATTTAGTTTTCAGTAATGTGGTTCTGTTTTATATTATTTATAACAAAAATATAGCTTATTCTGATCGTCATATATTGAAAACGTAAAATAAGATACTTTATACATAACCTAACCAACCCCGCCAAGAAATGTCATTTGTCATTTATTAGTACGGAGTATCTGGTATCGAGTCCCCTGTGGGTACGGGGACTAACTAAAAGAATAGGCCCAAGGTAACTCCTGCCTGTCGTAAAAGGCGACTAATTGGAATCAAACACTGGCGGGGGTCTTGTCCATGTGGGCCTGGAGGGAGGCGGATATCTCTGGGGAGTGATGTACACCCGGATTTTGAGGCCTCCACTCTGGGATTATAAATGGATGGTTGCCCGCGCTTGGTTGTTACTCGGGAGCGGGGTTCCGGATGGGTGCCGCCTTGGGTTGAGTGCTGGCGCGTGTCGTATATCTAGACGACCCGGAGGGGGTTGACAACTCTGATGAGTGGTAAACACCCGGAGTTTGGGGCCCCCACTGTGTGCTTTGGAACGGATGGACGGCCTCGCTTGTGCGATGTTCGATGGGAAGTCGCCTTAAGTCTAGCACCGGTGGGTGTCGGATCTAGACGAACCCGGAGGAGACCTGAAATCTTTAGGAGTGGAATAAAACTAAGGATTGAGGCCTCTTCTGTGAGCTTCGAAACGGACAAACGACCTCACTTGGATGCTGTGCGGATGCAGAACTTCATGATACTGCACAGAGTCAAACACTGACGGATGTCTGGTCCACACGAACTCGAGAGAGGTTATCTCTCTTTGAGCCTTGAGACGGGCAAGCGACTTCGCTCAGATGGCTGTACATCTGTCAAACAAAGTTTTACCTCGCAGGTGTCGTCTCCTGTCTGAAGCTCGATTTGTTGGGTGAAATTTAAGCTAACGCTGGCAGGTGTTGGACCTGGACGAACTCGGAGGTGGCTGGGGTCTCTAGGAGTGGATTACACCTGGAGACCTGGGCCTACTCTGTAAGCATCGATATAGGCTAACGACCGTGCCTGGATGCTGCTCGAGGGCGGGACTGCATGATACCGCCTCGAGTCAATGAAACACTAGCAGGTGTCTGGTGCAGGTGAGGCAGACATCTCTGGGGAGTGATATGCACCCGGAGTTTGGCGCCTCCACTGTGGCCTCAGAGACTGACAATTGGTCTCGCTTGGTTGTTACTCGGAAGCAGGGTTCCAGATGATACCGCCCTGGCGTGTGTCCAGACGTCCCGGGGGGGCTCTGATCTCTGATGAGTGGTAAACACCCGGAGTTTGGAGCCCATACTGTGTGCTACGAAACGGACGGACAGCCTCGCTGGGGTGATGCTCGGGAGCGGGACTCGATGGGATGTTGCCTTGAGTCTTAACACTGTTAGGTGTCAGGTTTGGAAGACCCTGAGGGGAGCTGAGATCTTTAGGGGTGGATTACAACTGGAGATTAGATGCTGCTCGAGAGCCAGACTTCATGATACCGCCTCGAGTCAAACACTGACGGATGTCTGGTCCAGACGAACTCGGAGAGAGGTTATCTCTCTTTGAGCTTCGCAACAGGCAAGCGACTTTACTCAGATGGCAGTACACCTGCCAAACAAACTTTCACCCTCAAGAAAAGATCGACTCCCTCAGGGAGCTGGAATTGATGGGTGAGATCTAAATAATTAGACATGAGCCACAATAGACCTAAGGTCGCGGTGGAGGGACTGAAATAGCCCACTCACAATAAAATCTAATCTAATCTAATCTGGTATCGATGTTTTCATTGAGATATTTACTAGGTATCGATACTAGTCTTAGAGACGTCTGGTAGTATCGAGTGTCGATACTTTAGGATTTATATCGTGTCCCTAAGTGTATGTAGCAGACATTTTACAGGACAGTTGCCATTCTGAAAAAAAAAAGAAGAGAGGGTGTTCTGTGGAATATGGTGCAACTACTTTGAAATAAAACAGAACACAATGATTTTAATTTTTTTATTAAATGAATTTTACATATTTTTTTTCATCAAATTATTTTAAATATACAAGAAATGAGAATAATTTTGCTAAAACATGGATTTGCTTGTGCACTATTTATTATCACTTGTATAAATACGCCACATACATACAAAAGTTTTTGCTTCGATTGCGCCTCCACAAACATACAATTAATATTCACTCATACCTTACGACACATTCTATTTTTCTTACACCCATCTCACTCTCACACATATAAACAATCAGTAAACGATTGAGTATTACAATGCAACTTTGGAACAAAAAACAAAAAAGACAATCTATTCGCACATAAAACCTTAACACTTAGTAAACAAATCCCACAGATTCTTATATGTTTTGTTGGCAAATCTAATATTTCAGACAAGACAATTATTTATTAGTACAGCTACCATCGATAGAGTTACGTAAAATGTAACAGTTTTTTTTTTTTTTTTTTGTAAACTTTATAACTAAAAAGGAAAGACCTTAATTTGGTTAACATTTTTCTGTCTGTAACATTTGATGTATTGGACAACTACTTCAGCTCTGTGGGGTACCTACTCAATTAAAATATTTACAAAAATAATCCTAACATCTTGAGAAAGTCATTACTTAAATCGATAATTATTGGTGTGATCATCTTATTTGTTATGCACAAGGGTGGGAACAGGTGGCTTGTGGAGAATGGATACTAAAGTGGAAAACTTATGACTTATATGGTTTATCACAAGGAACTCCTTATGACAACAGGAGAAACTAATAAAATAGCTGTTATCCTGTTTCAATTGAGCCGGCCAAGTGTTACCTTTAAACAACGTAAAATGATTTCCATCTGGTAAAGTTGCTACACCATAATAAAAAAAAAAACAACAAATGTTAAAGTAATCTTGACATTTTCTTCTAAAAGGCCCCACACGTTGCGATCTTTTAACACTGTTACTCGAATGGGTAAAACTGTTCGAGTAGGAAGGCTGCAAAACCGAAGTGTGTGCCTAAAAACCACCCATCTTGCTGATGCACAAAACGGTAAATACTTCGGCGAAGCAAGATATAGCCCAACGGTTTTCGTATGTGTTTAAACAGTTCGTACTGTGTGGAGAAAACAGACTTAAAAAAGATATTTCCTTCCAGTGGTGTAGCAGTATCTAGTGTTGACTGGTTTATGTTTAGTGAATTATAAAATTACAGACCTGCATCAAGTAAATAGACAATTTTTATTGGAATTCAAAAATCTATACCAAAGTCCTATATGTTTATGGAAAGTAATATCACGTACTGTGATAGGATACAGAAAGATAAGGCGAGGCAATTAGTACAAAATAAATAAAACAGATTAAACATAACGCAATGAAAGAAACAGCAAAAAATAGTTTCTCTGTGTAGTTGCTACAGGAAAGAATTAAAGAAAGTAAAAGTGGGGTATTTTGTCTTTTAATTAATAGACTCACTAACTTCACCATGGTAGGATAGGTGTCATAATCCATTCGCAAATAGTTAAACCAATAGCAGGGCTTAAATATTAATTCTTTTCATAAATTTATATGTGAGAATTGTCATCCATTTGCTACGTTTATTTTTTGTGTTAGACTTGACAGCTAATATCACTGCCACTGCATATAAACTCAAATTCTTCTTTCACTTCAACCCACGTTGTTTTGCTTTCAGATCTCAGAAAGACTGTTCATAAAATCGTGAGTGTGACAGATTTACAGTTATCATGAAAAACCGACAGTTTTACCCATTAGAGCAAAACGGTGTTGAAAGAGTGGAGCCCTTAAACTCTACTGGATCAGTTCGAACAGGGCATGTAGTACAGTTCATGCACTGGTGGGAGACGCAAACCGATATAAAATAACATGCGATTGCAGACAAAAATTAGACTTAGTTTGATTTTCAAACGGTCTCATTCTTCGGCAGCCCACCTTTACTAGTAAGAACAAAATCCACCTTTCGGACTCAAAATGAACGAGTTGAAATTTGCTTTACCTTAAAAAAACTTAATTTGGTGAGTGAAATCTAAAAATTACTGGTATACAATCTTTACCGTAGGATAAATATACCCCACTTATAATGCAAGCAACCTCTAACGTCTTATTCCATTTCAAAGTCTTCACATCATTATCCCACAACAAAGTTATGATGCAGTTTTCTCATCTCAAGTTAAAAAACCTATAAAATCGCGGAAATATACTGACGTTAACGAAAGAAAAAAAAAGACAAAGGTTTATTTTTATAATTTTAAAGAACTACAGAAGAGTCTCAATCATCCTTTTCTTCATTTCGATCGTTGCAGTTTCCATACTGAATACGGAATACTTGAGCCGAATGGAGGATCTTTGCATTACAAATCATTCAAGAAAGATTAAGTGGCTTTGCTGTTTCATCCAAGCACTAACAGGGTTCTTAAGAACTTTATAATATATAAAATTATAAAATATAATACATACATACATCATACATATATATATATATATATATATATATATATATATATATATATATATATATATATATATATATATATATATATATATATATATATATATATATATATATATATATATATATATATATATATATATATATATATATATATATATATATATATATGTCAGTGACTGGGAGAGATGAAAACATACTCATCAACTCACCAAATGCAGGCCTACATCTGGCTGAATAGTGACCAAAATCAGCTTGGTCCACAGAAAATAGAGGTAATACTCCTGACGACCAAAAGTTGGATAGGTCAGATAAGCTTTGGTATCTGTGGAGTATAAATAACCCCTAAAAGTGCAGTCAAATAACTGCTAAAACTAAGCTTCTCAGAACACATGAGCAGACCCATAGAAAAAGGAGGAAGGACTACAACAGGGCTATCCAAGCTTCTTAATATTGGAGAACCCAAGTCATTAAAGAGAAGAATTGTTTTCATTGTGATACACTGTCAACTTTTGTATGTTGCCCCAGTTTGGCCTCAAGTGCTTAAAGCAAGAAATGATTTCAGAGGGTGATCATGGCACAAACGACAATGACACTCAAGAGTCTGTAGCACCTGCACATGATAACAGAAGCCTATTCTGCTAAGAAGCAGAATAGGCTTCCGTTATCATGGAATTCCAGCTATAGGAATACAGATAGAAGAGTGAGAGAAAACTTATCAAGCGATAACGAAATCACCAGCTAGGGAAGCATTACCACGAGTCTGTAGCACCTACAGAATTGTCTCAGCAGTTCTGTTATCACTATCATCTATTGGGAAACATACAAAAAAGCGACAAAAACTTAACACAAGGGGATGATAAAATCATCAGCTAGGGAAGAATGATTACAAAAATGGCAAGAGGAATGGGACCATGATCAATATGGAAGATGAACCTGAATACCAGTAATCAAGAAATAGCTACATAGACCCTATATGGTGTTGGTTGATTCTTTCATCACACAGGCTCTCTTTTCTTTTTTTTTCCTCAGGGCTCGTCCGCGGCCTTGCCGCCCCGATAGTACTGCAACCTTTGGCTTATTGTGCATACAGGCTCTCTTGGGCCATGGTGTTTTAGGAATTACCCATATGATCGAAACAGTGCAGACTCGAACAGATGTTCTTACTGCCAAAAGGACGTAGACGTGGAACACAGCCTCTTCTAGGGTCGTTGTAAGAATAAGGAGATGAAACATTTTTACTGGGTTACCAGAGTGGTTTTTGATACACCGAAAACTTATGGAGGACCTCACACGTGGCGAGTACAGTTTTCAGAAGGCCTAGTCTTATACTTTGGACAATAGAAATGAAGGAAAAATAAGCTAGTACACAGACAAGATAATGAGACGAGTTAATCACAGTATATCGATTCAGAACAGCTACGGAGCGAGTAATTGAGTAATATATGGGCATGAAATAGTTGACGAATAGTCTCGAACCTATAATCTCAATTTAGGAAGTTGGATGTAGGGATAAGATGATGGAAGATCAAAGAAAGCAGCCACCTGCACTGAAGTAATGCCACCAGTGGTATCAATGCAGAAGCAATGCAACCATATATTTTAAAAATACGATAGTTTACAATTGGGTAAAACTCTTATATAACCTTGGTGATAGAAACATACTTGGGTTTATATATTAATATAAAAACTGTTTAAAAAGTTTAACCAAACAACTAGCGAGGTAAAATTTTACACCTGCTTTAAATAATATGTCATAAATTTTCCACCCTAGCTGTAATCAGACAGAAGATACTGTTCTGATTTGAGGTTTTGGTATATATAGGCAGTGTCAGCATCACAGCTCACGAAAAGTTATAGAAAGTAGGAACACCTGCTTTACAACAAGTTATATTTTTTTCAGTGTGTTGAAATATGGCAGGTATTAAAAGAATCAAATACACATATCTCTGTGGACAGAAATAATAGTGAATATGCCAGAACGGCACTTCAGAGGTTAGACCACCACAGCATGTGCTACGGTATAAAAGATGAGTTTTTTTAGTCACGTATAGAGTAGATTTGTTCATGTTAACAGTTCTGCACTAACTGAAGAATAAATACATATGCAACCGATCAAAAATACATAAATTTGAAACTGATTATCAGAGAACCTGTGATTAGGCAATTACTTCTGGGAAAGCTATCGGACCCTGATCATAGGGTGCGATAGCCAGACTAGCCCGAGCTGGTTCAAAATCAGTTCAGAACTGTAACAGTGGACAAACCAAGAAATAAATAATCTAAATCTAAGCAACATGCAAAATATACATCAATAAAATAAATAGCGGGAGATAACATGCAAAGACAAAAGAGTACTACAATACGCAAGCTGTTAGAAAAATATATTTATCTTCGATTTTGCGTTAAAGTTAAAAACACTATACAATTTCATCGTAATTAATTGTCGGTGCTCCTTTTTTCTTTTCAGCAAAAGTATAAAGCATAATTTGGATTATATTCAATAAAATTTACATAACTTGCACTCATTTTATTAATTGTCTTAGAGAACACTAATTATATACAAATTTATATATACAGGATGGATTAATGAAATCGAAAAAGGCGGATTATCTCTGAAACGTATTTGAGATTAATACCGAAACATGTCGGTCTTGTATTTAAAGGGATGCTATTTTTATGTAAATTGAACTTTCTGAAATTCCCTTAGGAGGGGGCGATTACACACTTATCATAGTGGACTTGGGTAAAGTAAAATAATTTTAATCATCTTTACAATGATACTCAGCGAGAGATGCCAGGTTCGAGTACCAGGCAGGCCAACGAGTAGTTGACCTTGCCTGGAAATTTTTAAAGGTAATAATAAAGATCAGGAAATTGAGCCAATGGTCTGAGATGCCACAGCCATTAATTCAACTTTAAAAAAATGATACTCCACTCATAAGGTTTTTTGTATTTGCTTTACATTTGAGGTAACATTCGATTGATCAAATTGAACTCTGTTAAAAGCGTTGGCAAGTAAGATCCTGTTTCTATTAGTACGTTGTTCTGTAAAACATCAGGTAATTCACATAAATTTTATTTAGACGTCAAGAAACTCCTGTTTGAAAAAAAATATATTTCTTGAATTAATTAACTAAAAACATGTTAAAATTGGACCCAAGCTACAAGATGGTGTTTGAATTTACAGTTTATTCTTTTTATTTAGAGAAAATTACAAAAAAAGAACTTTCCTATATTTAGGTATAACTTTTTTAATCATCAACCGATTTTCGTACTCGGTGGCTCATATTGAAGCCAAAGTTTTAGGCAGAAACGCTTAGTTAACAGAATTAACGCAAAGTAAACGATTAATATACAGCGGCATCAAAAGTGATCGAAAACATAACCATTTAAAAATTTTCATTTGACAGCAGAATTGACAGAAAATCAAGTTGCTTATAAAAGAACCACTAGGGCACTAAAAATTGTTTCTCATCTGCATCGGTTGAAAATTATCCCTAAAAAGAAAACCTCAAATACAACCGACTTGTTTCCAAAGGAGACTCATTCAAGCTCTCGGCTCAATATGCTTGTAACTAAGGTAACCAAAACCATGACAACAAACAAAAGGGAAAACTTTTCACAAGCGACGCATCGAGTATCGAGAAGGGTACAACAAATCGCTTTTGGCCAATTACCATCAGTTTTGAGAGAAACCGCATGCATATCTGAATTGTGATCTCAAAAAGAGATATTTTGTCACTTTTAATCATGTGATTTGAAATTTTCAAGAATACGCATTTCTTTTTAAACGTTCATACTAAAATGTCTAATTTTCTTTTATCTGTTTTGTTACTTATGTTTCTCTCCTGGCAGCACTGAATTTGTAAATGTATTGCTATTTGCAGAAATACAATATAATAATAATCTATTACAAGGGTTGTAACTAATTATACTTTTTCTTTTTTTAGAAATAATGTGTATACCAATGCAACCACAGCGCGTTCTGATCAAAAATTGGACAAACATGTTAATCGAAACTATACAGCCTGTCCAGAAAGTAAACTAACAAACGAAAACAGCAGATTCCAGAGAAGATTTGATGATGATTTGACGTAAATTTTATTTAAAAATGATTCCCAGTGGATCTAGAGCTCCTTTCAAGATGGCGCTTCAACATCAAGTTTTTTCAAATAACTTTAGAAGGAATGTCAACAAACAGAACTGTCATTGTTACTTTTCCACAGCCAGCTTTCATTTCAAGCAATTAATTTGATTATTATTGAGAAATTTATTCAAGGACTTCAAAACGTCACATCGATTTTTCTCGAAAGCGGTACGTATGACCAAAAATAGATAGGCATACTCTATTTTACGAAACAACTCCAAAGTTTTTAAATCTGGCATAAAAAATATAAAAGTCAAATAAAAATTATGGTTAGTTGACTGTTGATCCCCCGAAACAACACGTATAGAAGTATTTGAAATACAGAATTTAGAGTCAACTATTAATTAAGATAAATTTGCATGTCGAGTTTCATCTCATTAGATTGACACGTTCTAGAGATATTTGACAAAACTTGATGTTGAAGCGCCATCTTGAAAGAGCTCTAGCTTTGTTAGGAACCATTTTTTTAAAAGAAGATTTACGTCAAATCGTCATTAAATCACAACTGGACTCTGCTTTTTTTCAGTTGTCGATTTTCCTTTTTGGATACCTGTATATTGGAGCTGATTTGAAATGTTCAAAAAACAGGGTCCGTCTAAAATAAAAATAATATAATGAAGTTTTTTTTAAAGTAAGAAATGAAATAACAGAGAAGTTTTAGGGCATGTTGTTATGGATGTAACTCAAAGTACAAGAAAACTATCTGAAATGTATCTGGTAGATTTAGATTAGATTATATTCAATCAGAGTGATTCCAGTCCCTCCAACATGACAGGTGAAATTTTACCCATCAAATCCAGATTCCTCCAGGAGTCGATATTTTTTAGGGAAAGTTAGTTTGGCAGAGCTGCAAAAAAAAAGGGCTCTTGGTTCCTACCATTGCAATTCAAAAACAGTATGGAGTTGTAAGTCTACCCTCAACGAACTGGGCAGCTGCAATGAGGTGTCGCTGGTCTGGATAACAGGTCACTCGGACCATGATGGCTTGCCAGGAGTGGAGCCCACAGGGACTTCATCGGACCAGAACCTGTGCTGGGGATATCATCATGCACAGCAAAACGAACCTTAAAGCAATGGCATAATTTGCCAGGATTAGCTCACTCTAAGGCCTTCATAAATGGCCTGTCAAGAGTCAAGGGCTAAGAAACCTCTAGAGCTAAACAGACAACAACTGAGTACTCTAGTCGGCCTGTATACAGGACACTGCCCCATGGGTCACCACATGCGCCGAATTGGAGTCGGTCAGGAAACTGAGTGCCAGCTGTGTATTGAGTGATGAAACAGCAGAGCACGTACTGTGTTCCTGTCCGACAGCGGACAGGACTAGACACCTGTTCTGTTTGGCAAAACAAAGCTTGCTCCAGAAGAACTGGATCAACTTTCGCCCACAAAGATTATCGACCTCTGTAGGAGGCTGGCTTTGTTGGGCGAAATATAGACTATTAGGCGTGAGCCACAATAGACCTTATGGTCGCAGTGAAGGGACCGGTTAGGCCCACTCACAATCAAACCTAACCTAACCTAACATAGTTTGGCAGAGTCCTTTAGGGGCTTTTTTGTATTTTCGTGCTGTCAAGGTGTAGTGCCAACTGAGCAAAGTTGCTTGTCTATTTCAAAGCTCACAGAAGATAGCCTCCCTCAAAGTTCTTTTGGACCAGACATCAGTTATTTCGCTCGAGGTGGTGTCATGGGGAGTCCTGCTCACTAGCAGCATCTAAGTGACATCATTTGCCCGTTTTGAAGCTTACAGTGAAGGCCTCAATCTCCAGGTGTAATCCATCCCCTAGAAATCTCAGTTCCCAGCAGGTTCATCTTTACCCAACTCGACGCAAGGTGATATAGCACAGATCCCCGATCAGTTCACAAGTTGAATCATTTGACAGTTTCGAAGTACACAGTGGAGGCCTCAAACTCCAGATGCATCTCTCTCTTCAGTTTCGTTTGGACCAGACACTCTCAGCGCTTGGCCCAAGGCAGTATCACTTAACCCGAGTAACATCCAAGAAAGGCCATTTGCCCATTTCAGAGCTCACTCCCTAGAGGTTTCAGCTTACATCCGGGTTGATCCAGACCGGAGACCCGCCAGTGTTTGACTTGAGACGGTATCATATGGAGTACCGCTCTCGAGCAACATCCAAACGACCTCGTTTAGCTGTTTGGAGCACACAGATGTCTCAACTTCCGGGTGTACTCATGCTATAAATTTCAAAATAAAATTTGATTCCCAGCAAAAATTTCATTCTCTGTAATAGTGTATCTAAACGGATATTAAACTGCAAAGGCGAAATTATTTAAATGACTGTTAACAGTTATGTGCGCTTATATTTTCCGGCTGCCAACATTGATTTATGGATTCAAATTTGCTTCCTGCACCGAGCCCAACATATTTAAGTTAACAATACGTATTTATAAGGATTGTACTATTGAAAGTAGATTTAAAGAACATTTGTCGCAACTGAGATATGGCACTATTGATGAATCATGTATTGCTCAGCATATTTGGGATAACAATCATCATGTAGATAAAGAAAATCTTGGGTTAATCAAAAATGTCAGGCAATCGCGAGTTCGACGCTTACGAAAGTATATAATACATCGTCAGAAATTTGAACAAATATATTTCGATGAATAGAACAGGTCTGGTCATATGTAGTTCATTGTTCGAATTGTTACCTTAGTAATCAGTGTCCCTTTCTTAGAAGGAATATGCAGTTTTACAAACTCAGGTACTGGAATTTTAATTACAAGGATTTATTTTCGACTAAATATTGAGGGTTTGTGTATGTACTTATGTAGAGAACGTAACGTTTGCCGTTGCTTGACAACTAACAAAAATACTAGTTCTAGTTTTTATTCGCTTAATTTATTCATCCCTTTGATGATGCTAGCTTTGTTAGCGAAACGATCATCAGGTCTGAAAACTGTATTGTGATTAATTGGGTTCTTCAAATCGTACTTATTCTAGATCCCATGCGCACTATGTATGGTTTAGAGAAGTAAAAATATCCAAACCTAAAATTTTCAGAAAATATTGTAGTGAGCCGACTAAACTTACATAGCCAACATATTTTTTTAAATATATCTACTATACTATAATAATGCCATGCTCTATAAATATACACACAACGAAATAAAATCTAAAATAATTAACATAACTTAAAACATATAATTTGTAAACAAAGACAACACAAAAATGCAAACGAGATGTTGAAACTTTGAAACTGTTTATTAATAAAATATAACAAACTGTAACTGTTTTTAAAAAGTAAAGATAAAAATAACACATGAAAGAATGTAATTTAAATTGAAATATATTATATTACCACCATCATCGGGCCAAAACTTTAAAGGATAAGCCTGGACTGACCATAAATTGATACAGAAATTAAAGTGCTTTGCTCTTCGTTTCGGGATCGAGTATAGCATTATAGTTTCCAAGAAGATCAACTATAGGCAGTACCAAATTACTTTTACTTCACATCGATACGATCAATAATAATTATTCAACTTTGGATATACAAAACAAATGCCTGAATCATATGTATCCATATGGTCCTAAAAATACATGCAAACAGAAATAACATAAAAACAATCTGCAATGAAAATTAATGTTCAAACAAATCGAAGTCAATGTTGCAACAACTACGGAAATTTCGAAACAGTATTAGGGTAGTAACATTTTAACATAAAGCTTATTATATGTAACTTGTTTAACTACGTTAGCTACAAATGAGATACATATTCAAACTACTGTGAAACGCATGCTAGATATGAACGTCAAAAACAGCCAACAACAAAATGTTTCTTTGGATCGTTACTTTTAAGACTACGCTTAAAAAATTGTTCGCTTTTCGGCTTTAGCTACGTACAAACGGAAAGATAAAAGAGTTTAAAGCTGCCTTGATGTGTATGACCTTTAGTTTGCAATTGTGCTAAATCTCATATATGCATATGTACATATGGTTACATAAAAGTTTAACCCCGAATTACTAACCGTTTCACACTGAGTCAGCAATTTCAGTTCTCAATATTGCCCCTCTTGATAATCTCTTTGAATAGTGTAACTATTATGTACTTTGTTTAGTCTATTACCAATCACTACTGTTGTTTTACAAGTTTTTAAAGTGTGTTACTCTTCTCCGATACCATAATGCAACTCTCAATGTCGCCCTTCTGTATGATTTTGTTTTGAATAGCAGGAATATTTATTGTATGGCCCATCTCCCATACTTGGTTTGCATTTTAGATGTTGCTGATACATTGGAACAGTTCCGAAGACGGGTGTTAGCAAATATGTAATATTTAGTTGTAATGAAAACCGCAAATCTTCCAATTAGGTCTAAAACCAGCAAAATATGATTATCCGAAATTGGATAATAAATAATAAAAGGATTTAATGAGGTCCAAAGTGATGTAAGTAATGTAGAAGATGATTGTGATGAAAGTTATGTTGTTTAGAGCAATCACAACACGGGTTTGAAGTAAGAATTATAATGTAAAACTGGAAATTTAGTCCCTTCGTTAAACTTTTGTATCTTCTAATTATTGAAACCGTCCAAACCAATGATAACAGTCCAAGACATATAGATACAGGAGATAGTGGTGTGGAAAGTAACCAAGAAACTGCCGGTATTACAAATACAGCCAAAACATCTTAACAAGAACAGATTTAAACGGTCTTTAAAACTAACCGTTTCGAAGCATTCAATGCAAAATCTTACAAGTTTGTCTAGTGTCGGAAAATGAGTTGAACCTAAAACCAATGATTAATGTCAAAGGCATGTAGATAGAGAAGATGATGGTTCGGAGAGTAATGAAGAGAATCAAGAAATTGTTGATATTACAGATACAGCCAAAACATCTTAATGGCAAGAACAGATTCAAATGGTCTTTGGAACTATTGGTTTCAAAGCATTGGATGTGAAATCCTACAAGTTTGTCTACTGTTGGAAAATGAGTTGAACCTAAAACCAATGATTAATGTCAGGCTGTTGGAAAATGAGTTGAACCTAAAACCAATGATTAATGTCAAAGGCATGTAGATAGAGAAGATAATGGTTTGGAGAGTAATGAAGAGAATCAAGAAATTGTTGATATTACAGATACAGCCAAAACATTTTTCTTTGGAACTATTGGTTTCAAAGCATTGTATGTGAAATCTTACAAATTTGTCTAGTGTTCGAAAATGAGTTGAACCTAAAACTAATGATTGATGTCAGGCTGTTTGAAAATGCGTTGAACCTAAAACCAATGATTAATTTTAATTTAATTTAATGTCAAAGGCATGTAGATAGAGAAGATAATGGTTCGGAGAGTAATGAAGAGAATCAAGAAACTGTTCATATTACAAACACAGCCAAAGTCTCGTGGCAAGAACAGATTGAAATTGTCTTTGGAACTAATGGTTTCAAAGCACATAATGTGAAATCTTACAAGTTCGTTTAGTGTCGGAAAATGAGTTGAACGTCAAACCATTGATTACTTTCATAGGCATATAGATAGAGAAGATAGTGGTTTGGATAGTAATGAAGAAAATCAAGAACCTGTCGATACTACAGATACAGCCAAAACATCTTAATGGCAAGAACAGATTCAAATGGTCTTTGGAACTATTGGTTTCAAAGCATTGGATGTGAAATCTTACAAGTTTGTCTAGTGTTGGAAAATGAGTTGAACCTAAAACTAATGATTGATGTCAGGCTGTTTGAAAATGCGTTGAACCTAAAACCAATGATTAATGTCAAAGGCATATAGATAGAGAAGATGATGGTTCAGAGAGTAATGAAGAGAATCCAGAAATTGTTGATATTACAGATACAGCCAAAACATCTTAATGGCAAGAACAAATTCAAATGCTCTTTGGAACTATTGGTTTCAAAGCATTGGATGTCAAAGCTTACAAGTTTGTCTAGTGTTGGAAAATGAGTTGAACCTAAAACCAATGATTAATGTTAGGCTGTTGGAAAATGAGTTGAACCTAAGACCAATGATTAATGTTAGGTTGTTGGAAAATGAGTTGAACCTAAAACCAATGATTTATGTCAAAGGCATATAGATAGAGAAGATAATGGTTCGGAGAGTAATGAAGAGAATCAATGAAAATGTTGATATTACAGATACAGCCAAAACATCTCAATGGCAAGAACAGATTCAAATGGTCTTTGGAACTATTGGTTTCAAAGCATTGGATGTGAAATCTTACAAGTTTGTCTAGTGTTGGAAAATGAGTTGAACCTAAAACAAATGATTAATGTCAGGCTGTTGGAAAATGAGTTGAACCTAAAACCAATGATTTATGTCAAAGGCATATAGCTAGAGAAGATGATGGTTCGGAGAGTAATGAATAGCATCAAGAAATTGTTGATATTGCAAACACAGCCAAAGTCTCATGGCAAGAACAGATTGAAATGGTCTTTGGAACTAATGGTTTCAAAGCACTCAATGTGAAATCATAAAAGTTCGTTTAGTGTCGGAAAATGATTGAACCTATCAAAATGTGGAAACTGCTATTCACATATAAAATTTGCGATTTGATTGAGCAGGGGTAAATAGACAGTAAAAAAAGCGTCAAAAATAGAAGAGAGCAGACTCGGTTACAATCAACTTTTAGGCAACTCCACTGACAGATTTTCTATTGTATTTTACAACATTATTCAAGTCCAATAATGAATGCATAAACCCACCATTTGCTTCCAATGGTACTGGTTATGAAATCATAAAATGTGTAATGTGCAGAGGATTTTTTTTTTGTTAGCTGTATTAAAGTTGACAATAAAGTCGACTTTGTAGAGAATAGAAAAACTTTTTTTTCATACCTCCTGAAGCCATAGATGTCTGAGCGTTCACAAAAGTTGATTATGATAACAGATTTTTCTGATAGAGCCACTTAGATCCTAGGTATGTTCCAAGTACCCTCATTCTACGGTATATGCAACTGAACTGAAATTTGACAAAAAGGCATTATACCAAGATGGGTTGACGTTTTTCAAAAGCTGTCTGATAGGGATGTTGCCAGTAATTATGTCACACTTTAGAACGTGAGTAGGTTAACAAAAAAATTACCTAATTCAATGAGGTGCAAGTAAGGTTCGGTCAGCTTAAATCAGGGTAAGGTCAGGTCAGGTAAAGTTTAGCGGACATATGCGGCGTTTTTACCCACTCTAGATATTCCTAATCTGTATTACTTTTTTATCGTAGCTAAAGCCTATTTTTACGTATCAGATTTCGGCCAAACTCAGAGCTAATATCTTTACAAAAACAAAAAAATGGCCATTTTTGGGCATAGTCATATCCACATGCTGCAGAGTTAATAGTGAAAGCGTGCTGTTAAATAAAAATATACTAATTTACTCTCGTTACTATAATCGATCTTAAGAAGAAAGCCTAAATAATCTTAACAACTATCTAAAAGCTAAGGGAAAGAGATTCCTGAAAATATAGATATCACAGAAAGATTGAAGAAAATAAACGATTTTACGCATCTTCCACTGGATCATGTATATTTGAGTCTCGTCTTTTATTATAGGCAAAAGGAAATACGAGGAGAGGTGAAACTAAGGATATGTATTGATAACGATCTGAAATGGAATTTATGTATAAACATTGGAAGATCAATTACTTTGGTATTGTTATAAACGAAATCGAAATGCAACTATCAAAAAACGTCATCGAAACTTCCCAGTTTTCATGTACCACTTAAAAAACTGGAAACAACGTAGATATATTAATATAGGGAAGCCATGCTGACACTTTCAAAACGCATCGTACATCTTTAATGCAGTCTAACACGTTCTTATAGAAGACATATTACAATGTATGATAATAATACACATCTATATACAGTGACCTGACGCATCCCTTCAAATGTATCTCTAAAAACCTTATGACATCTCTAAAAAGTCCCTCAGTTGTTTCTTTCTTTTGCGCAAAATGTTCCTGCTACACGAGATCAAAATAAACAAGTGAAAAAACTCATACTCCAATCTGCAAAAATCACAGTATTAACTTCAAAAGCAAACAAACTGATTAATAGTTCTTGGTTGTGATAGTTATTCCGGTGCAAAAAATCCCATCGACGACGAAAGCAGTCCTTTTTGTTTTAAAGAGATTCAATGTGTAGGATCTCGCAAAACGGAGACGTTAACGACAATAATATAATATGGAAGTCACTGGGCACTGGCACGAGTGTCTCTAACTTTGTTTTCTTCTCTTGACTAAAACAGAGATGTCTACTATTGTTTCCGAAGACTTAGATGGAGAACAGTACACACAGAATGCTTAAAGTTATATGTTTCTAGTTCATAGGGATGAATTCATTGCAAAGTCTGATGCGCACTGCACAAGTATAAGCTGCAATAGGTGTATTATCTGCGGTCGCGGTACAGCAGGTAAGTCTGTAGTGCCTGCGGCAGTTGCAAACTCATCACTTTGCTTTCAAGGTGTTGCTTGCCCAATCGTTGTCTTATCACACGGCGACAGAGGTCGGTCAGAGGTAGTGGTTCAGCTGGAACAGAAACAAAATATAAGTAACAAGCAAATAATCTTAAAATAACTATACAGTGTGCCCAAGATACAAATAAACAAGGAGGTGATCTCTGTAACCTTAAAAGTTACAAAGGTGGTTAAATTACAAAAAAATGTGTGCAATCGAGGGGTCAATAGCACACTGTTTCAACTACAAAATATCACAACTAAACAATGTAGCATGTAGCAAGTCAGAATTGACAGCTAACAACATATAATCATACAAAACAAATAAAATCAGCAACTAACAGCAATTCACACATCAAAATTATCAGACAGATATTGAGCAGTCAAATAGCGTTCGTAAGTCCAGAATTTGTTAATACTAAACGTTTTGGTTTCTATTTCGGAGCCGTTTCCGAGAGGTTGAGGTACTTTAAAGGAAAAAACTCAAGGAGCTTAACCTGCATACTCCCTAAAGTGGTGAATAAGGACACATTAATGAAAGTATAATCCATTCAAAATACAATATCAGAAAACGATTAAGTTTTTACCACGGCTGATAAAGAAAACACAATCGTAGCTACAAATGGGGACACATATAACATAAAAATCAGCCAATTTATTACAGCAGAAAATTTTATAGAATTTATAGGACATTCGACAAATTCCTTTCTATTCAATGACACATCGTGCGTTTTCAATACATATGTCTACAACCAATTTTGAAAAATAATTTTCAATAATCAAGCAAATAGTATAATAACTCTGTTAAAATAACAGATAAGGTGATGGACAGAAAATAATACAAATTAGCGCTTAGTTTAATTTATTCAAATATCAGAGTCAAAAAGGATATCAAAGATGTTTCGATAACTTACTATGTAAACATTTCAGAAAACATTTGGCAATTTTAAAAGCCAGCACAAATACAAAGGTAGCTTTCAAATCGTTACAAACGTGCCATTTTCTTATTTAGGTGCAAAAATATCCTTTCACACAATACAGCAAATCCCTATCCTTAACAGAAGAGGACAACTTGTTATGTAGATTCAAATTTAACCAATTTCAGTGGTCAAATAGAAACAACTGCTGAAAGGATATCCTTTCACACAATGCTTAAAATGCATCACATTTATATCCTTAACAGAAGAGGACAACTTGTTATATAGATTCAAATTTAACCCATTTCATAAGTCAAATAAAAACAACTGCTGGGATGCTATTCTTTTACACAATGCTTAAAATGCATGACATCCATATCATTAACAGAAGAGGACAACTTATTACATAAATTCAAATTTAACCTATTTCAGCCGTCAAATAGAAACAACTGATGAGAAGATACCCTTCCACACAATGCTTAAAATGCATCACATCCATATTCTTAACAGAAGAGGACAACTTGTTACATAGATTCAAATTTAACCCTTTTAAGTGGTCAAATAGAAAAAACTGCTGAGACAATATCCTTTCACACAATGCTTAAAATGCATCACATCCATATTCTTAACAGAAGAGGATAACTTGTTACATTGATTCAAATGTAACCAATTTCAGTGGTCAAATAGGAAAAACTGCTGAGACAATATCCTTTCACACGATGCTTAAAATGCATCACATCCATATCCTTAACAGAAAAGGACAACTTGTTACATAGATTCAAATTTAACCCATTTCAGTTGTCGAATAGAAACAACTGCAGAGAAGATACCCTTTCACCCGATGCTTAAAATGCATCACATCCATATTCTTAACAGACGAGGACAACTTGTTACACAGATTCAAATTTAACCCATTTTAGTGATCAAATAGAAACAACTGCCGAGAAGATAGCCTTTTACAAAATGCTTAAATTGCATCACATCCATACCCTTAACAGAAGAGGACAACTTGTTACATAGATTCAAATTTGATGCATTTCAGTGGTCGAACAGAAACAACTGCTGAGACAATATCCTTTCACACGATACTTAAAATGCATCACATCCATATCCTTAACAGAAGAGGACAACTTGTTACATATATTTAAATTTAACCCATTTCAGTGGTCGTATAGAAACAACTGCAGAGAAGATACCCTTTCACAGGATGCTTGAAATGCATCACATCCATATCCTTAACAGAAGAGGACAACTTGTTACACAAATTCAAATTTAACCCATTTAAGTGGTCAAATAGAAACAACTGCTGACAAGATACCCTTCCACACAATGCTTAAAATGCATCACATCCATATCCTTAACAGAAGAGAAAAACTTGTTACATAGATTCAAATTTAACCCTTTTCTGTGGTCGGATAGAAACAACTGCTCAGAAGATATACTTTCATACAATTCCTAAAATGCATCACGTCCACATCCTTAACAGAAGTGGAAAACCTGTTACATATATTCAAATTTACCCTATTTTAGTGGTCAAATAAAAACGACTGCCGAGAAGATACGCTTTCACACAATGCTTAAAATACACCACATCCATATCCTTAACATAAGAGGACAACTTATTACATAGATTAAAATTTAACTCATTTCAGTGGTTGATTAGAAACAAGTACTCAAAAGATATCCTTTCACACAATTCCTAAAATGCATTACATCCACATTTTTAACAGAAGTGGAAAACTTGTTACATATATTCAAATTTATCCCATTTCAGTGGTCGAATAGAAACGACTGCTGAGAATATATTGTTATGGTTTTTGCTTCTGAAAATAAGTAATCACCTTATTTTGTTGATTAATAGTATATTAATCAATTTACACTAGTTTTAACTTTAACTACAACAAACATTAACAATAACTTGATTATTCGCACAATGGAGTTGTCACAAGCATGTCTTACATCTATTATTTCAAGCGTTCTACCCTGCAATGCCGGACGCTGATTCGTCTCTGCCGGCTCTTGCCTGGTTAGATGAAGTGAATTCCTGGAAGGGCGCACCCTGTCTTAACACAAGTCACGTTAATTTTAGAATTGAGATGACAAGTGTCCTGAACAGATATCCTTTCACACTATGCTTAAAATGCATCACATCCATATCCTTAACAGAAGAGGACAACTTGTTACATAGATTCAGATTTAACTTTCTGTGGTCGGATAGAAACAACTGCTGAAAAGATATCATTTCAAACAATTCTTAAAATGCGTTGCATCCATATCCTTAACAGAAGAGGACAACTTGTTACATAGATTCAAATTTAACTCATTTCAGTGGTCGAATAAAAAAAAACTGCCGAGAAGATACCCTTTTACAAGATGCTTAAAATGCATCACATCCATATCCTTAACAGAAGAGGAAAACTTGTGACATAGATTTAAATTTAACCCATTTCAGTGGTCAAATAAAAACAACTGCCGAGAAGATGACCTTGAAAATTTAGAAAAATTCCGTCTGCAGCGCAGAGGGGGCCTTCGCCCACCATACCCCCCACCCCTTTGGAGCCGCGTAGATTCTGCTTCACCCACTCCCAAAGTCACGAGCCGCCACTGGTAGATCATTCTTCAAAACGAAACTTATTGAAAATTTGTAAACGCTATCTTGTAGAGCCGAAAAATTGGCACTGAAAAATTACCTTCGTACTTTTTCAAATAATTTTAGAAAATAACTGCTTTTTCGAATTTCAGAAGTATGTGTTATTTTGTGGGGTTTGTTGGCAGCAGATATTAACTCCTCGATTGCGCAGCTTTTTGTATTTCACCATCTTTGTGACTTTACGGTTACAAGATCCATGGTGTTCATTCTTATATTGCATATTTGAGTAAATACATAAATTGTCGCATCATTTGCACCGGATGTAATACAATTATTTGTGTTTTAAGTGTGCAATAAATTAAATGCATCTAATTCTTAGAGCCTCGGTGGTTCAGGGGTAAGAACGTGTGCCTCTGAACCGAAGGGTACTGGGTTCGAGCCCGGGGATCTCCTTTCACTTTTTCAGTACAACCTGTAACATTAGCATTAACCGAGGTTCTGGCATTGTATTTGAAGGTGAATGTCTGAACGTTCCATCCTTCGGAGGGAGCGTAAAGCCGTCGGTCCCGTCTCCATGCGATGTTGGGCACGTTAAAGATACCTACCCTCCTTACAGAAAGGCTGGGGTTCGGCAAAATTTCCAGGATAGTGAGGTGAAACTGCTCCCTGGCGTCGGTAATTGGCCATAGTCACGGAAATAGGGCGACGTTAAAGAAACGAAACAAAAAATGCACACGAATCTAATTCAATGCAGTCAGCGTAATAAAATCAATAATAACAAAAATAAACCTTATTTACTTTCCAATTGTTACCGAGTGCTAATTTTTAAAAATAAACGACCATTAAAAAAATAATGGTATTTTATAATTAAACAGGCCGAATAGCCCAGCTCACGAGGTTAGTAACCTCTAGAATCGGACTAAGACGTCGTGGGTTCGAGTCCCGTATTTGGAAAGTCGGTCATTTTCACTCGAATGTGGAAAGGCCGGCATCTGATGAGTTATGGGTGGTGTCCTTTGTCTATATGTATATGTAAGCTTCCCCCACGCTGCCCCCCACCCCCGCACAAGTCAGAGATTTCTGGGTGTCTACTGTGGTGTTATTATAATTCTCTTACAAAACGTAAAAATAATACACACATGCTGGTCATCTCAATTGACTAGCTAAACAGAAATGTTCTTTGTACATTATGTTTAAAAAATATTATGTGATACTACGATATTTTTCTGTTATTTTTTTAACTAAGGATAACAATTCGAAAAAATTGTATATATTTCGATTTATAAAACTCAAAAAACCATATTTTCATATTGGTCTTCCCAATGAACCAGCTCTACAGAATTGTCGTTTGTACATTGTACTTAAAAAATTACACGTAATAAGGGCTTTTTTGTATTACCTTTAAAATATATGGTAAACCTTTTCAATTAACAATTACAGTTGAAAAATATATTGTATAACCTTTCTGGTTGAAGCGATAATTTTACTTAAGTAAATAAAAAATATGAAACAAATAATAAATATATTATCATTAAATAAGTTAACTCACGATCGAGTCCTCCAATATATCGCATAGTGATCTCACAATGTCCCCACACTGCACTCACTATCGGATAGAGCTTCCTGCCTTTGAGACCCCTGAATGCCACACCCAGGTACTGACCCTCTACGACGAAGCTGAGCGTTCCCTCGTCCATATCCAAAACTACGAGGAACTTATCCGGCACAACGAATGTCTCGTCCGGCTTCAATAATGCCGGATACGTCACTCCCGGACAATTCTTGGAGTCATGGTAAAGTTTATTACGACCTGAAAGCAAAAAGAAACATGTCACATACACATAACATATTTTTATGCAAAGAAATTACAAGTTCTTATCAAATAGTTACGGATCCGTGCCTTTGCTCATTTGGATCTTCGTCCATAATTTATGTGTAAATCTTCAGCATCGAAAAATGCGCCGGATCACCATCGTGATGCAACCAAATTTGCTGCCTTTGGTTTAAAGGTCCGTCCTCAAAATGAGCATCCCACCCTATAGTCCTGCCTTGACAACCAACCAGTGACTATCACTTGTCTCTCAAGTTGAAAGAAAATTTGGCCGAAAGGCACTTAAGCGACGATAGTGAGCCTCAACGACATGGCGACGAGTTGGTATGACACGGACAAAAACTGTCATAGCGCCTACAAAACTGCATCGACCGAAATGGAGATTATGTAGAAAAATGTTTAAGCTTTAAAATAATGTATTATTGAAAATATACGTTTATTTCTTTAAAAAATGAGATCTTACATTTGGAAACAACTTTGTATCGTCTATTTAATTCCTCACCTAGATCCCATCCCCAGGACGTGTCTGTGCTTCCGACGAGGCTCTGGTATCCGACGGAATGAAGCGGCGCGTCAGACGTTGCGACACCAACCACAGCGTGTGTACCCCTCTGTCTCGTCGACCAGCAGACTTCCCAGCAGTGCATACCTTTGGTGAAGCCCACTTTGCCCCTTATGCAGTCTGTACTCTGTGCCACCGGGTGGCGGTGAAACGTTAGCTTGTCATCCTCTTTAACGAAGATGTTTAACGATCTGTCGTCCTGGTTCCAGCTGTATTTAAGCTGTGTCTCTCTGAGTGCTGGTGGCATGTCCAACAGCATATCCAGTCGGGGTGGTCGCGCGAAGTCCTGGAAAAGAAGAGTAACTGAGAATATGTTCTACACAAGACGTTGGTTAATTGATAATGTGCAGCTTAAGACGGGATTCTATGTCACATAAGTTTTAACGTAACTGCCAAAAGAGTTTTTTTTGAGGAATTGTGACCTTGAGATCGGGCTCATTCAGCCAATGTCACTCGTTAAAATTATGGAGATGGATTTGCCTATTTTGACCGCAGCCTTCACAGTGTGTTAGAAAGTCACCATAGCAGGCTCTATTAGTGTGAAAGTGTGCCAGTATTCCTCCTACAATATATATATATATATATATATATATATATATATATATATATATATATATATATATATATATATATATATATATATATATACTTTCTAACACACTGTTAAGGCTGCGGTCAAAATAGTTAAAAACAGGGTAAGACAAAAAGGCTCTTAATTTTCTTATATCTAAATAAATTTCAACCTGCTAGTACAAAATTATATTATAAGCCTATACAGCTGTCTTTCACAAAACACATAAAATTTCTTGATTATTTTATTACAAGAAGGTTCCGAAAATAGCCACCAAAAGCCTGAAATACTCGAAAAAAAGTTATGTACAAAATGATTCACATAAAATTATAACCAACGTTGTTGCGAGAGCCATTGATATTTGGTCTATGGTCAAGGGACCAATTCTTTTTGATGTGGTATGTAGTCAATAAGGATGATGTTGATAAATTAGAGAATGCCAAATTACTAAATAAAATATATTTACTCTTAATTAATCCATGACCTAACCTTAACAAACATTTACATTTTGACAAAATTGATATGTTAGAAGATAAATATTGCTTATGCTATAGCCGTTTAGAAATAATCATACTCTGTAAGAGCTTACACATAAAGGTACGTCTATCGCTTTGACCCTCCCTATTGCTGTAAGTATTGATATCCATGCTGCAAATTACAAATATATTTGAAGGAGAATCGCTTTTTATAACAATGTATAGATATAACAATGGTACAAATTTACTGCAGAGTTTTGTGGCCAATGGACGTAATGTCCGAAGCCAATTCCTTCCACACACACAACTTAACTCTGAATGTATTCTGCCGTTTTTATTTTTGACTCATAGGAAACTTTCTCTTATATTGTATCCAGCACTATAATAATTTTACAAACTGTCAAACACTAAACCTAATATCTAATATCACGATTCGACAATTTATTTACTATTTCTATCGAGAACTTTTGTGTAAACACAGATCCTTGTCAAAAATGCACGGCAGTCTGGGTTACACTATAATTCAGACAAATGATAAAACTGTGCGGTTATGGTCAGTTGTATTATAGACGTTAAGGTAAGCCACCCTTTAAAGATTAGAAACAATATAAATTGGAAGAACATTTACTTTGCCTAACTTTGAAAACATTTAGACCTAGGCATCTGTATTGTCCAGGGTCCTTGGTTCGCTGGCCATCATGGTAAATACCAATTAGTATGGGTCGACCACTAACAAATCCCCATCAAACGGAAGTCCAGTCTTTCAGTGCTCAAGGAAATATCTTTGAACAGCCTATACTCATATTTCCTTATTCAAAGTTTTCAATAATAACCAGACTTTGATTCCAGCCACAAAATTACTTTGTTCGAATATAGTTACTACATCTACATAGTTAGAAAATAGTTTTGAGATTTATAATATAAAACTCCACGCGTTTCGGCTCTCGCAAACCATCTGCAGGGGTGAATACTTTCTGTTTGTATTATGGAAACTACATTGTCAAAGTTTGATTTTGCATCTATTGGCTTCAGTTTTCCAGACAAAGGTAACATCGAGGGACAACTTACAACATCTCTAGACTTGAAGCAGCAAAAGGATGGATATAAAACGAGGCTTCTTCAAAACACCAAAATGGAGGATGTGCATCTCTAAACAAAAACAATTTTCAGATGCCTTTATAAATGTGCAGGCGGAAATTTTATCGAATTAAACCAGTCTTGTATCTCCAAAAATATAACCAGACTTCGATTCCAGCCACAAAATTATGGAGGGAAAGAAGAGAAGACAAAACGAAGAGAAAAACCCTCAGGCACAGGGGTTTTCTTTATGTGAATATCCTTACTATACCTAGTTAGAAAATAGATTTGAGATTTATAATATAAAACTCTACGCGTTTCGGCACTCTCAAACCATCTTCCGGGGTTAATACTTTCTGTGGTAAATTTGCATATTACCCCCGGAACGCTTTTCAAATAACTGTTTTCAGAAACATGACTAGAGACACCCGACACCCACCCCCCATGCACGAACCACAATAAAAATTTCTTGTTCACATCCCCAAGGAAGATATGGGGCCAGAGTGAATTGGGGTGCTGGGCGGGGTAGGTAGTAAAAAGGAAATATGAGTAGAAAATGGCTTGAAAGCTGTCTTTTTTCACATCTTGAAGCCATATCCCCCTGAAACCCTGCCTACTCCGCACATCACCCCTATTCGCCCCAGGTCCCGTAAGTTTCTTTGGGCGATATGAACTAGAAATTTGTCTTGTGGTTTATGCAACAAGAGTGGTTGTATGCACGCGAGTTGGGAAGTAAAATCGCCACGACGAAGCAGCACCCCTCCCCCTCCACGTGCCCCATTGCCAAAAGTGGAATATTAGAGGTGGGGGGTGGGGGTGTGTCCTGCTGCTGCTGCTTCGTCGTAGGCATTTTCCTTCCTCTCTCGCGCGCATACAACCACCATCGTTGCGTAAACCACAAGAAAAAATACTTGGTCATACCCCCAGGAAAGTGACAGGACCTAGGGAGAATAGGGGTGCTGTGCGGGGTTGGCAGGGTTACAGGGGGATTTGACTTCAAATAGACAGCTTTCAAGCCGTTTTTTTTTCGCATTTTCTGCTCATATTCACTTTCTACTGCCTACCCCGCCCACCACCCCTATTCACTCCTGGTCCCGTAACTTCCTTGGGGGGTGTGAACAATAAATTTTCCTTGTGGTTTGAGCATCCAGAGGAGGTCCTAGTCATGTCACTGAAAACATTTTTTAAAAGCGTTCGGGAGGTGATCTGAAAATTTACCCCTTCTGTTTGTATTATAGCAAATACATGGGAAGTTGTTAAAGTTTAAATTCCATCTATTGCCTTCAGCTTTCCAGGCAAATGTAACATCATCGACGGACAAATTATCAGCATCTCCCGGCTTGAAGCAGTCAAAGGATGGATATAAAACGACGCTTCTTTAAAACAGCATGGAGGTTGTGCATCCCTAAAAAGACAAATTTTAAGATGCTTTTATAGATATCCAGGTAGAACTTTTATCTAATTAAACCAGCCTTGTATCTCCAAAAATATTGAAGGGATTGTCATGAAATTAGGTACAAAAGTTACCTTTTACAGGGTTGTCATGCACCAAGATCGAAGTTTGGCATTTAATAGGGTTGTTATGCACCAAGATCGAAGTTTGGCAGTTAATAGGAAATTAGGCTATTAGAATCTTACACATTTTTTTAACACTCGCCACCATAACGCGTGTTCTTCGTCCAGACTATTTATTTCTAAATAGAGAGGATGTCCAATGCTTATGAATGAATACATGTAACAGTATGGAAATTATGGAATTTACATTATTATTATTATTATTATTATTATTATTATTATTATTATTATTATTATTATTATTATTATTATTATTATTATTATTATTATTATTATTATTATTATTATTATTATTATTATTATTCTTAACCACACTGATACTCATCTTAAAACAATCATAATAAGTCTCACCTGGGCCAAGTTGATTTATTTGATTTACAAATCAAAGTGATCAACAAGTGAAACATTTAACAGGTACGAAATTGTTTCAAAAACTTGTACTCACATAAAAATCTTAACACTCGAAAACAAAAACAAAACTGCATACCTTATTTCTTTTATCCTTTCGTATTCTTAAGAGAGTCACGCCAAGTGTTATTTCTTTTTTAATAATTCTGTTCAAAGGTGGCATTTTACTACCGACTACCCGAACAAAGTTATTATTGAATTAAAAACATACCGGTGCACTAGAGATTTTTGTTTGTACTGGATGTAGAAAATTGACTGCAAAGCTCATTGATTAAAGAATTATCGCTATCATTTCATGTCACACAAAAAAATACGTTACTAAAGTAGACAGAAAAAAAGATGGCTGCGATAACATATACGAAAACATGTCCGTTGACTGATTGAGCTTGAGTTACTGCATGATGACTAATGAGTGTATAAACACGACCACGACCAGCGACCAGCCTCCAGCAGACTTGCATAATCTGCAAAAAGCATCGACACCATTCAATAGTTGCAACAATGACGTCACTGCTTCTGTTTACACAATAAATGGAGTGAAAGAAGAAGACCGTGTCGTATTCACAAACCGCTGGAGACCGACAATTCGGTTCTTTGTTTTCCTGATGCATTTGCATCTTCTAAATTAATAGGTGCATTCGAAATTGACGTATAATCGACAGGTTCAATAAGGTAATTAAATTTTGTAACAGCTAAACGGAAAAAAAATGTAGATCTTGATGTCCAAATTTGTTTTTTCCTCAATTTCTTACTGTTCAATTTTTTAGTGAATTTTTATTAAACAAATTCACTAATAGAAAGGTATCGATGGTGAGACTTTGCAAAAATTTTTCAAATGAACACGAACTAGGACCCCTAGAACCCATATCCGGGGCCAGTTTCAATTTTTATATGTTTATATATATATATATATATATATATATATATATATATATATATATATATATATATATACGTACCAAAATTCAACTTTCTAAATTTATAGAAAATTGCGTTATTCAAATTTTAAATTTTCTTTCGAAAAAGTTATTTTAATGAAATTTGATGGATATTTTGCCCTAGGAAAGACCTTACTACATACCAAAATTAAACTTTCTAAGTTTATATAAAATTGAGTTATTCAAATTTGAAACATTTAATAAAAATCACTACCATAACGCACTTGCTGCGTCCCGAGCTTTTTACTTTTAAACTATATTTTTTTTGTGTGAGGGGAAATCCATCATGGACACCCAGGCACGTATTGGATCTGCTGCGCTGGGTAGTGCCGGACTCCTACCGGCTAAAACCCCTCATTCTCTCTATTTGCCCACTTGAACCGCGTCGGCGCATGTCTTCAGTAGGCATGGTGGTCTGTTCTTTCGCTTCAAGTATTTTCGTCCTACGTTTCATTGGTTTGGGAGTTCGCTTCGTCCTGCAGTCTCCCTTCGCTTCTCTTCGTTTCCATATGTCTCACCATCGCCCTTACTTCCTCCCAGTTCTGCTTTGAGCTGAGCATCACTGCGATTAGGTTACCCGTGGTGAGTAGTTCCCCGATATTTATCTGGCTCCTTGACCTTATTTTACCCCACCTCTGGCAATAGAAAAATGTGTGCCCCTCGTCATCGTATTCTAGACCGTATGGAAATCTTGGGTATTCTGCCAAGTTGAATCGCTGTAGGTATGCCCTGAAGTAGCCGTGGCCTGTCAGCACCTGGGTCAGGAAGTAGTCAGTTTCCCCATGTCCTCGGCTTTTCCAAGTTTCAATATTGGGGATCAGCATCGCTGTCCATCGGCCCTTAGTCGACGTCTCCCATCGGTCTTGCCATCTGGTAAGCGTTGTTTTTCTTGCTTCTTCCTTATTTTCCTCCCTACGCTCATGTATTAGAAGATCAACAGGCGGCACGCCTGCCACCACTTAAACTGTCGCCGTGGACGTCGTCCTGTATCCGCGTGCCACCCTTAGGAGCATCTTTCTCTGGGCTTTCACCAAAGGATTGGCGTATTTCTGGGTTTCGACCACTGTGTGCCATATATCCGCTCCATATAGGAGAAAAGAGTGCATGACACCGCACAGCGTTGCTTTCTTTTGACTTCCAGGTCCTCCGATATTTGGGAGTATTCTTCCAAGAGCCGATGTTCGGCGCTCCGCCTTTTTTCCACTCAGGGCTCGTCCGCGGCTTTTGCCGCCACGATAGTACTCCAGCCCTTGGCCTATTGTGCATTACCCTTAACCCTAACCTCGATCTCAAAGACAGAAATTATTTGAAAAATCATCCGCTGCCAGTGAGTCTCGAACCGTCGTCCCCCGAGTCCGAATTGGGTAGTTTTCCTCGACTTTCCAACACGGCCACAGCGGCGCCGCGTTCCGCCTTGCTAATTACAGAGTTCACGTGTTCTCCAAATGTGAGGCGCTGATCGAGTACAACTCCCAGATAACTTATGAATGCCTTCGGCGCTATTCGGACTCCGTGCAGTTGAAATGTTAGGTTTGGGCACCTTCTTCTGCCTTTGAGGATGACAGCTTCAGTCTTGGCTGGGGCTAGCTCGAGACAATGTCCCCTCATCCACACGCTTATCATGCGAAGAGCTTCACTGACATCCCGTTCCAGGACTTCTGGGTCATCTGCTGTTACGAGCACTGCGTGGTCGTCCATTCAATACCATCATTTTGGATAGGATGTTGACAGTTACGTTTTTTGTTTGAACAGAGCCCGTTTCATCAAATTTTGCAATTAAATTAATTACCTACTGACGACTAACCTGCTGTTCCACATGATTTTGGTTGAAGAGACCAGCAGCAACACTGGCACAATTATTGTTATTTTCATGGCAGTTTTACTAGTTCAATTCCTTGTCCGGTGCTATAAACCATTTAAAAAATTTCGGTTTTAGTGAAGCAAACTAGGCCCCCTAGAACCCATAACCGGGGTCCGTTCAATTTATATATATATATATATATATATATATATATATATATATATATATATATATATATATATATATATATATATATATATCACACCGATAACTCAATATTTAGGTAAAGAACAGGAAACGAAGACGGATTATGTAAAGAAAATGTCGCAAGAAGGGTGTTCTGCGAACCCTACAGTTTAAGCTTCATTGCCAAAAACCATTTTAAAAATTTCGGTTTTAGTGAATTTTCTTTAAAAAAAATTCACTAATTAGGAGATTCGGACTTTTGAATTTTGGAAAAAATTCTTCAAATGAGCGCAAACTAGGCCTCCTAGAACCCATATCCACAGTCAGTTCTATATATATATATATATATATATATATATATATATATATATATATATATATATATATATATATATATATATATATATATATATATATATATATATATATATATATATATATATATATCACCGATAACTCAAAAAATAATGTGCCAAATTTGGTACGCGTGTTTGTATTATAAAGGGTGAACCATGTACCAAAACTTAGGTCTGTAAGTTTAAAGCAAAGCTATAGGCATTTCAAGAAGGAAAAAAAATGAGGTTTTGCTCAAAACGTCAAGGTCGCGATTTGAAACGTCAAAATTGGCAATATTTAGGTAAAGAACAAGAAACGAATACGGATTATGTAAAGAAAATGTCGCAAGAAGGGTGTTCTGCGAACCCTTCAGTTGAAGCTTCATTGCCCTTCATTTTATTAAAATATTTCCAGAAAATTCATTTCAAAAAGACTCTTTCTCTGGTGCTTTGGCAGTGGTTTTAGTTGTTTATGGTTTAACGGTCTATAATTTTTAGTGCTAATTTTCGTAGAAAAAATTGTTATGGGGACTTTTAAAATTTCAAAAGTTTTCTCCAAATGAGTGCAAACTAGGCCTCAGTAGAATCCATATCCGAGGTTAATTTCAGTTTTTATGTATTTACATATATACAGGATGGCGCATTTCTACGGTAAAGCTCAATATAATTGTTAATATACAAGATACGAAAATTTGGTTCCCCTTCAAGTTAAAATTGACCTGTTTTAGCATTTTCCCACACTTGGACGAAATCGGACATTATAGGGAGAGCAAATTTTAGTTGGGAGACTCTCACTATACAAAGAAAGGCAATTTATTATGTAGCAGTTTCCTAAAATGAGAGTGATGGAAATCACCTAGTTTTCCATAAAATAAAACTCACCTCAGCATGTAGAAAGCATTTTCCTGCTTTATTACACCTACAAGGCTTTAAATTCCTCCGAAGAAACCTCTTCATCTTTGTTATAAAATCACTTAATGGCCTTCATTAGTTACTGATCCACATAATTCAATACTTAATAATTCGAGTTAATAAACTTCACTCCTATTCCGACTTGGTTTAATCACTTCGTGCTTCCACCGCATGTTAACACCTTTAAACAACACTGAAATTGGGAAATAGATTTACTTTTAACCATTTTCTAAAGTCAATTTCTAACTAAACATCGTTTTTAAAGTTTTTGAAAGCCCGCTTTCTTATAACTAGAAATTGACCAAGTTTCAATGTTTTGAAGCTTGTAATGTTCTGTATAAGAGCTCCTAAAGTACTGAATTCGTAGAAGATCCATTAAATAAAGTGATAATTTTTTTTCTACGTTGCTATCGTTTATTGTAAATAAATATATTGTATGATAAGAATTAGTCAGCGTAAATTTACTGATAATACAGGGGTTAATCCAAATGTTGTTTTCTGGTAATATGTGACTTTTTTTCCAATACTGGAGATTGGAAAGTGACCTAACATCTTGCCCATTATTTTTCCCTGCCCTTAAACAATTTTTTATGTTTGTCCACGCAGATATTCCTTTGCTGAGATTCACCCTATCGGTTTCTTTCTTTAAACTTTTCCATTCGTCTGCATCTTGTAGTGTGTGTACAGGCTGGCTCAAATTCGAGCCTCATCATTGGGATCTCAGAAGCAGTAAGAGATACAACGTCAGTTAAATTATGGCAAAGTTGCGTAATTTGATGCTCAGCAAAATGCAGTTTAGAAAATTAGAACATTCCGAATACTTCCGGTGATAATCGGAAAAAACCGAAAACTCATAATATCTGTTTTATTTTTTTCTGGCGTTATTTGAAAAGATATAACAAAATGAATCACACTTCATCAAGGTCATTTTTCTCTCCTACAAGATGGCATTTTCAAATTTGAAATCCGATGTTTCGTCTTTCAGAAACCATCATCAATTCAATTTTTTCAAATACGGCCCTGGATTTTTTATTTCATATTTTGTTTCCCTTGGACTACCTAAAAACAACGCCTCGTCACTTTTTGGTTTTTAAACGCTTTGATAACAAAAAATGACATTTTCAGTATTTTTTAAAAATATTTAATGCTTACTTAACTTTTAAAATGGAATAATTAAAAATGGACGAATAAGCCCCGTTGGACTTTTGTGCATTTTCGCATACGTCTTCGCAGATTGTTCGTAACAGCCCGGTGGATTATTCTTCCTCTTGCTCGTAGAGTTGTGAATTCTAACACTAACTTTAGGCGCAAAATGTTTATATCATTCGGAAAAGTATCATTGAATAAGCGATTTTTCAAGAATCCCCATAAAAAATAATTCAGCGGGGACAAATCAGGACTTCTGGCAGGCCGGCGCACCACTCCTTGGTTTCCAATCCATTGATTGGGAAATGTTTCATTAAGAAACTCGGTTACTGCCCTTCCATTATGGGGCGGTGCACCATCCTGTTGCCACCACAGCTGCCACAGCATATTCAACGGTTTATCTTCAAGCGCATCGAATATATAATTATGGATTAAATTAAGATACCGTTCAGTATTTAAGTTTCCATCATAAATAATTGGCCCTAAGATTTTTGTTCGATACATTCCAACCCAAACATAGCTTTATTTTTTTAATTGCCGTGAAGTGTTGCTTCTTGCTCGGAAAAACTGTCACAAAACACTTGAAATAATAAAAACGGCCTACAAGGAGGATGCTATTTGGAAAACTCAAATGTTTGAGTGGTTTCTCATTTCAAAAGAGGTGAAGTGTCAATTGATGACAAACTTCACTGCGATCGTCCTTCCAGGGCTCGAACCAATGAAATTGTTGAAAAATCAGCGAAATCATCCTGGAAGATCAACGACGGACCACTGACGAAGTTGTGCAGCTATCTGAAGTGACTTGGGAGTTCAGTTTAACGACTTTTAACTAAAGATTTGGGGATGAAAAAGGGTGGCTGCCACATTCGTGCCTCGACTACGGACTAACAAAAGCCAGGTCGCGTAGAACCATCTGCGCTTTGAAAGAAGAGTTCTGAAATGATCAAAACTTTTTTCCAAGGTCATCACATGTGACGAGTCATGGTGTTACCGTTGCGACCCTGAAACGGAGCAACATTCAAGCCAGTGGAGGACTCAAAGCTCGTCTCGTCCCAAAAAATCTAGTCAAGTAAAATCAAACGTTAAAACAATGCTGATTTGTTTTTGTGACAAATGTCCATTCAGAGTTTATTTTACGGGGTCAGACAGTTACCCAGACTTTCTACTTGGAAGTTTTGAAAAGATTGCGCAACAGTTTTCGACAGAAGTAGCCTGATTTGTGGCAGTCGGGCGACTGCCACGATAAGGCCCCTGGTCACACAGCCCCCTGTCTGCGCGCCCATTTTCCACCAAAAATGACATGACCCCTCTGCTCCATTCCCTATCTTTTAAGCTTATTGTTGGACTCCAGGCTCACCTGGGTGTCGCAAGTAAATTCGTTAACACCTAGAGTGAGTACACTATGCTACCAATTAAAAGTCTTAAGGAACAATGTTTCAATTGAAACCTGCATAGGGGTATATCATGCATATATACATTCCATAATCAAGTATAGCATAATTTTCTGGGGAAACTCTGTTGACGCAATTAGAATATTTAGGCTGCAAAAAAAATGTATAAGGGCTATTTTTGGTCTTCGGCAGACGGAGAGTTGCAAACCGTATTTTATAAAAGATAGAATGTTAACACTTATAAGTGTTTATATTTTAGAATGTGTCCGCCCCCTGTCTGCGCGCCCATTTTCCACCAAAAATGACATGACCCATCTGCTCCATTCCCTATCTTCCCGACCTTGCTCCCTGCGACTTTTTTATTCCCCCGAATGAAAAGAGACATGAAAGGAAAACGTTGTGCTGACGTTGCCGATGTGAAGAAAAAACGACGGAGGCGCTGTCGGGCATCACAGAAGGCGACTTTCTAAAATATTTTGAACAATGGAATAAAATATTAGACAAGTGTACTTATTCAATAAGTATTTATTTACGTAAAGTAAATTTTACATAGTATTACACAAACAAGCAGTGGCTTGTGCTTGTGATAATACACGTTAGATGGATTCTTTTTATAAACAAAACCACCTGCAATTCAAAAGTTGACTCCTTGCTGGCAGCTTTAAATTTTGATAGGTTATTCCATAATACTATAAAGTACCATCCTTCTCGTACCGCTTAGAGATAGTTATTTTAACTAAAACGGTGGAGTGCTTTGAAGGGGATAGGTTTTTTGCTTAAAAATTACATACATAAATTTTACAAAAAGAAGTTGGATTTCTTTTGGGTAACCCCTCTTATGTTTATAAGATTTTGTAGACATGTTGCCTTTATAGAGGCTATAACGGGTAGTACATTTCAAGTTTCTGTTTTTATAAAGAAATGAGTTATTAACATTTAATAAGACTGTTTATATTCTTCAAAAGGTAACAAAGGTTTTCATAAAATATAACAAAAATTGGCATTTGGTTAAAATTATAACACCTAAAAATTCAAAAGCCATAAATAAACACATAGGGCAAAAGACTTAATAAAGCAACTAAAAATAATATCAAGTCTCTCGATTTTGAACAAAACCTATTATTTCTGAACAAAACTGTTTAGTTCCTTAAACATTACACAAATAGATTTGTCTTAGGACTGATTACATCGAAATTTCATTGTAAAATGAGTAATTCTATTATTTAAGTGGTTAGGCTGCTTTTAATGATAATCATAAATAGTTTTGTGTACCAATAAGTCGCATAACTCACCTGTAATATCTAAATTTGATACCGGTAATAAAATACCGAAACCAGGTCAGATAAAATAAAATTAATGTACCTATATTTATTAACAATTGTATGGATCGATGTAAAAATAACATTAAGACATACAGGCGTGTAATCTAAGGAGGAAATATCTAATAATTTTGGAAAGTGTTCAACTGACTTATAAAAGTAATAAAATGGTTCGTCAGCTCTTTTCAATGCGTACTACAGGAACACTGAAAATTCTGAAATGCTCTTCCCTTTACGATCTATTTAAAGAGTGCAATTTTAAGATCGACTATTGGACAATTATTATTTGCAAAATTATCCCAAATTCACTCCCTGCACTGCGACACTGGTCTCTTGTGCCCCTTAGATTTTCATTTACTCAGTCAGGATATCGGTTTCCCGAACGCCAGTATTATCCTGCAGTGAATATTCTTTAATGCCGCTAGGTTGACTTTTGCAACCGCCAGGTATTTAGGTATGTGCGCCGTGCTTATGTCAATGCCTCACGTGTAGACAAGTTACCTCCGCTTCTTCACATGCTTCACTTATAAAGTATGACTTGGTCCTATCGTGCAGATGTGTTTCTTCATTGGCAGTGGCCAGTCATCAGTTCTCTATGCAGCAGATCTTTTGCGCGTTGGCTGGATAGCTCTCGCAGCAAGGCTTTCGACTGTAATGGTCCAGAAATTACATTCCAGTCTTCCAGTCCCTCGTAGCGATATCGTCTCGATTTCTTGCCTTGTGGTTTCATGTTAAGCTCCGCAATATGATTCTGGTCAATCTAAGAGCTTTATCTGCTCCAGTCTTGTGACAGCTACCTCGAGGTCTTCCATATTGGCATGCGCACGTGGCAGGCACCCATATCAGCTCAAGGGTACTGTTCTGCGCTAACTGATTGAGGTTGCGGATGCAGTTAAGCATGAGGTTTGACCTAGCCTTATGTGCCCCCAGCGGTTTTAAGACTGCGTAATTATCAGTGAATATGAAGACTATTTTACACGTAATTCCTTTCCAGTAGCATTTGTATACAGATCATTACGACAGAGACAGCCTCCAAATCTATTCGTCCCGTATATTCCACGTCTTGCTTCATTTTTTTCCTCCTTAGGGCGCGTCCGCGATTGCCGCCCCAATAGCAGCGCAGCCTTTGGGTTTTTTTGCATGCCTTATGCCTTTTCTACTCCACCCATTCCAAGATTACTGTGCCTTGAACTGGTCTGCACATCCGCTAGTAGGGCAAGCTTTATATTGCTCTGTCTCCGGTCTAGGCTATCCGTAGATCAGTGATCTAGCTTCACACTCGCACAATATGTGCTAGGCTGACTCCTCCCCCTCGTCGCAGAGCCTGCATGCCAGGTTCTCCTCCGACCGCCCCATTTTATGCAGGTGTTTCTTGACTGCCATGTGTCCCGTCAAGAGCCCTGTTATGTTCCTTGGTTGTCCTCTGCCAAGATTTAGCAGCTCCACAGCAC
The DNA here is from genome assembly GCA_964006375.1 of Tillus elongatus. Lineage (NCBI taxonomy): Eukaryota > Metazoa > Arthropoda > Insecta > Coleoptera > Cleridae > Tillus > Tillus elongatus. The sequence continues at coordinate 26,806,709 of OZ023268.1, read as the reverse complement.
ACATTGAACTGAGTTCGTCAATTACTGACTTACCATATCTGAGCCCTGGACAGTCTTCCCAGTACGCCTTATGTTGATTTCTGACCCAGGACTTAAGGTATCCCCTGGCAGTGCTGTTCGGCACAACCGGTTCTGGTCCCATCAAAGGTTCTGCTGATCCTCTCTTCGCGAGACTGTCAGCCTCTTCATTTCCTTTGAACCCCGAGTGACCCGGCACCCAGATGATGGTAACCCGATTCTGCCCAACCAGGTCAATTATCTCGCCGCGGCATGCACTAACCTGCCTGGAGTTTACCTGTGCTTAGAGCCTTTAGGGCTGCCTGGTTGTCTGTGGCTATGAGGATCTGCTTTTTGGTGTAGCCTCTCCTCTTGTTCTCTCGTATGCAGTGTAAGATTGCGTACATATCGGCCTGAAAGACCGTTGCGTGAGCCCCGAGGGAAGTACTGTGACTTACCCTCGGTTTTTCCGAATAGACACCAGCCCCCGTCCCACGCTCCCTGCCGGCTCTGTCCATGAACCAGACGAGCGCGTTCCGTGTTAGGGCCGGCGTCTCCCACCGCCATGCCTCGCGGTCGGGGATTGCCACTGTAAACCTGTTTTCCGTGCAGATTCGAGGGCTCGCGAAGTCTGACCTCATTTCAAGCACGATCTCCCGAATCTTGCAGTGATCCCTGCAACCTGGGTTGGCTTCAATCTATCATTGCAGGCTAGTCTGTATAGTCCTAGCATGGCCTCCCCCATGATAACTGAGTGTCGGGTGGCAGATCCAGCCCCTGTGATGCCTAGGCAAGCCATCCTTTGCATCTTGTCCAGTTTTTGTTTGGCACTGGATCGTATCACCTTAGCCACCATACAAGTGCCTCGTATGTTAACGATACTCTGACCACTCTTGTGTACAGCCAGTGGGCCATACTAGGTCTCAGTCCCTACATTAGTCCATATAGTCGCCTAGTGGCGGCTAGGGCCATGACTGACTTCGCAGTATTTTTTCAACGTGGCCATTCCAGGTTAACTTGGATATTTTACCTCCTTGGTCATAGGAATGTTTCTACATATAGATTCTGAGTTCTGTGGACCTCCCACTTCCCCCTCCTCGTAAATGGTATAACAGTGGCTTTCTCGGGGCTCACCCCGAGCCCTTGGCTAACCGTCCACCTTTCTACCACTTTCAGTGCTGTCTCCATACGATCCCAGACTGAATGTGTAACCTTTCCTCTGACTATGATGGCAATGTCGTCCGCATAGCCCTGTACATCGTACCCCCTTCCCGAGAGCCTCCGCAACAGGCCGTCCACGGCTAGGCACCAGAGCAGGTGAGACCAAAACCTGCTCCAGTTGCTGTATTGACCATGTCTGTGAAATAGACACGTAAATTACGGTTTGGGCTGTTTTTTCCTATCCAAGCTTCTTCGGTTTGGATAATTATCTCGTACAGTATAAACCTGCGATATGTTTTCTTTCCCTTGTCTGAGATCATACTTACTGTGTGACTATCGGCCCTTTAGACGGTACAATGATCCTCCCGGGAGTTTCCCCTTTCTCAGAAGGTCTTAAGTAATTTGCCAACCAAATGGAGTGAAGGGGGGCTGCTTAGCATGGTTTCCATAGCTGCTGTGGACGTTCTTGACATCGCCCACCTCATATTTAGGCAGGCTATTTGTTTTACCCTTCATTGTTTTTTCTTATCATCATGTATGTTGGCTTTCCTTGGCAAACCAAGGATGCATACGTGATAATAGTGGTTTTTGAAATTCCCAATTCATGTGAACGGCAGCAAAGTTGAACTTTTTGAATACGTTTTCCCGACCGAAATTACGTGAATTTTTTTAAGAACTCTTTCTGCAAAACTTTTTCCATATTCAAAGTAAGTTTTAACAATTGAAAAGCATTTGTCGATTGTGTAACGCTCCATTTGTAACAATTGAGATGTGTCTGTTGACGTTTGTGACAATTTGATGGACTACCTAATATAAGTACATTTAAAATGATTTTCTTATTTTGAATTTTAGAGAAAGAAGTTGGTGTTAAAATTATAGTAAACATAGAAAAATTAAAACCGTGGGTAAACGAGCATATTCAAAGCCAAAATAAGGTAAAATACAAATAAAAAAATGATATAATCAACAGTGAAATATTATAAAATAAATGTAAGTCATAATGTAGCTTTGTAGTTGAAGCTTGACAACTCAAAGTTGTTCTTATGACTTATGTTTATCTAGGAGGGCGGTATCGGCAGTATCTATACCTCTAAAGATGACTGCCTTCTTAACCCTCCATTATAATTATATTAACTTATGAACTAACACGGCATATCTATATAGTGTGTCCCAGATAAGGAGGGTAACTGTGGGAATCTTCAAAACGGTAGGAGATAGGGACTTGGTTAAATGGGAGAAAATTTGCGCATTCAAAAGCCCAGCGGTTAGACATCTCCGTTTTTTTTTCTCGATATTTTGAAAAATTCGGATTTTTCGATTTGACATTTTTTCTGGCCTTAATGGTGGAATACCGATGACACTTCTCCATAGCCATTTTTCATTTTCTTTAACCCAACATTGCGAATTTTTGATCCGACGTATCGTCTTTGCGAGACCATCATCGACTTTTTTTAAGTAAGGACCTCATTTTCTGATATATTCTGAAAGCCTTTTTATTCAAATTCAGCGATGTGTCACACTTTGTGGTTTAGTACAAATTTTTTTTTTCGACGTTAAGAAAATTCCTATTACGGACCTGATCATAGCTTGTACATAGCTTTTAATTTTAAGTACTAAACAACTAGCTTTACCAATTAATACTTTATCTCATTTAGGCGTTTAATAATAATCCAATGGATAAAATGAGGCAATCATTCAATGGAATAAAGACAAAACATGTAAACTTAAATTAAAAAGACAAAAGTAGGCTTTGGCAAATAAATGGATGTCACAAGAGCCGTATTTGGATTGACAGTAACATTAATTTTTGACACATTTTGTAATAACGGCTGTCTATTTTATAATATTTTGTGTTAATTGGAACTGCCGTGACGACATACTACCTGCTGGTTCCGCACACAGATGTCGACCCTGTCGTACATTCCTCAATGTCCTGGGAGGCTGACTACCATAGCCGCATTACTTTATAGGTACGTTCTCGCTGTAATTAGTATATCGCACTGGCGAGCTCTAATTAGAGCAAAACCGGTCTGCGGTTCTAATTATGGTGAGAATACATCTCTTATTTCTGTACGTCACACAATCTGGGATAGACATAACTAAACAATTGAATGAAAGGCTTCTCTCCAGACAACAAATTTATTTAAAAATATATTTCCCGACGCGTTTCGACACTCTAAGAGGTCATCTTCAGGGGATAAATCTAGAATCACAATAAAAAAGGTCTGTCAGAAAAACATTAGTTTCTCTGGTAGGCAATTGTGCATGTTAGAGCACAATGGTGTCAAAGATACTCTCTACAGAAAAACGTCAAAGGCTAAAATCACAAGTCACGCAGTAAAATGCTAACTAACAGTCAAGCTAAATCTAAGAGAGTTACAAAGCAACACAAGCTAAAAAACTATGTTAAAGCTAAAAAGATGCAGTCAAAAATGAATCAAACCAAAAACATCAGAACAAAATCAAAAAGCGTTGAAAGCTACAAAAATGTAGAAGTCTATTATTTGAACATTAAGTAATTAAGTCTATTTCAGAAACAAGACACGCCAAGGAGCAAACTGACAGGTTAAACACCACAAGTGGTAGGCACAATTAAGCAGAAACCTAATGAGAACCATTAAGGTCAAGAAACTTATGAAAGATTAAAGTGAATAAAACAAAATGGACACTACTTGATCAAATGGACACTACTTGATCAATTCTTGAAAATTTGAAATTGAAACTATACAAAAGGTTCAATAGGCAGAAACTTCATCCATTGTACCAGAGGCTCTGGAACACTACATCTGAATTTGTCAGAAATTTGTCCCCAAATAAAAATCAATGAAAAATATCGGCGATTTAAATGGACAGGAGTGATGAGGGGCAGCCATTATGCCAACTTGAACAGGTAGGAGGTACTGGCGCAAGTACAGAAGGGTGAATCAGAAACAAGTGTCAGAAGCGACATATGTCAATGACAAAACGAGCAGAAATGGAAGGAGAGCCACAGAACAGCCATATTCAAATCATCATATTTCTGGTCCTATAGAAAACCATAGAGTTCAGTAGCACTGTTACACCAATTGGTTGTAGAAGGAAGGAAAATTTGTTATATGAGTGTTGGACAAGTTCAAAACTTCTCTGGCTTGGTAGTTGAAATGTTTGAAAATCTCAATTTCTTCTAAGACAAATTGTTCTACACCAAAACTTTAAGGGTGTAAGATCTCAGCATCTGTATTTTTGTTAAAGCAGTGGTCTCTCTCTCTCTCTCAAATGGCAGCCAAAGACTGACGTGTCATTATAGGGTTGGTTCATTATAGGGTTGGTTTCTACTTCTGAGGTGTTCAGTGACTCTGGTGCCCAATGATCTCCCGGTTCTTCCTATATAGACAGCTTTACAACCAGGGGTACATATTAAGCGATAGACACCTGACTTCTTCAGGTCTCGGATATTATCTTTGTTGTGAATGAACAAATTGTTAACGGTGTTCATAGACATGAATGAAAATTTGACATTGTCACATTTGAGAGCCTTGACTATCGCGTTGGACACAGGACCACAATAGGTGACAGGGAAATACGATATCCTCTCAGGTTGAGCGAGGAGCAAACTAGTGCTCGCCTCAATCAAGAGCTGACGGCTCCTTCTGTTGACCATCTTATCAACTATATTGTGTGGGTACTCGTTATTGAGGTTTAATTCTCTGATGAAGTCGGTCCCCGACAGTGGGACTCTAAACCATCTGTCAACCAAAAATCTGAGTGAGGCCATCTTGTGAGACATATGATGGCAAGACTTGAATGGAATAAGGTGGTCGGTCTGAGTGGGTTCCAACCCTGGAACAGGTTGAGCTGCTCTATGGTACCCGACCAAACCACCAGAATGTCATCAGCATAACGTGACCAGGAATAAACGTAGCTCAAATAGGGATCTCTGAAAACCAGTTCCCTCTCAAAGAAACTCATAAATACCTCTGCACAAAAAGGTGACAAGGGGTTACCCATGGGAAGACAATTTTTTTAATAAAATTTTTATCATCAAACGAGAAGAAATTCTGAGCCAAGCAAACCTTGACCAAGGCATGGAGGGCCCTCTGGGATTCAATACTGAATAAAGATGAGGCAAGCAAACTCTTCAGGAGTAAGAGATTCTGATTCACCGGGACACTGGTAAAAAGGTTAGAAACATCGAAAGATACCAACAAAGAATTATCTCTCAGTTCTATGTTGCTGAGTCTACTTATCAATTCTGACGAATTCTTGACGGGGTAAGGTGACTGGAAAGCCAACCCAGACATCAAGGGGGAGGACAGATATCTCGACAACTTATAAGAGATGCAACCAACGAAAGATACCACAGGGCGGATGGGACAGCCCACTTTTTGGGGAGGCCGTATAGGCGTGGAATTATGTGGTTCATAGGGAAATAGGGAACAACTGCTTATAGGTTTCTGAAATCGAGGGGGCATAATTATCGAAAACCTTCTTGAACTTAGATACGTAGGGAGGAAGTGTGTTGTAGCTAGTGGTCGAAATCCCTTACAAATGTAATCTGTCTTATCCAAGACAACAACGCAATGTCCTTTATCCGCTTTCGAAAGAAAAAGATCATTACCAACAATAGTCTCTCTTAAAGAAGAATGGGCAGAAGTCCGGGGTGGAAGCCCTAAACCTAGAAATAACCTCTGAAACTTTTCTACGCAGAAATTCCGCATTTTCAACTCTGAACCTTCTTGAGAAGACCTCTGTATCCTCGACTGTCTCAAACATCCAAGACTTAAGCTTTGGAGGAACGGTAAACTTTATACTCTGGCTAAGCAAAGCTAGTTGGGGACCATCGAAACCATTGAAAGAAGAAAGGTTTCTAAGTCTCTCATGAAAAACATGATCACTGAACTTGAAACTGTTAGGACGTGTGAAACTATCCTTAATACGCTGTAAGTAAGACATTTTACGGGCCAAAATCTGTTTCCTATCGGAACAAAGGGTTGACAAGTATTCATGATTAGTTCTCATTAAAGTATCATACTCAAAAGTGCACAGCCTACCTGTTAAGTGTCGTGTACAATCTTCAACTTCAAGTCAGTTTCCTCCTTCTTGGCATAGGCTGATCTCAGTTCCCTCTTGATCACCGATCTGCTGAATCTTTTAACAATATTCTGGATACATCTAGCCTTACATACATTGTCCCTATATTAGGGAAGAAATAGGCCAGAGCTGACAATTTACTAAATTGTTAGTTGGTTGTACACAGTCTCTATTTTATAACATTTTGTGTTAATTGGAGCTGCCCCGACAACATATTACCTGGTTCCGCAACGAGATGGCGACCATGTCGTGCGTCTCACAATCTTCTTTGTAGTACCTATTTTCTAGCTTGTTTATAATAGATTTTTGAAGAAGAGGTTTTGGTATAAAAATTGGCGTGGGCTTCAATCTATCAAAGTATTTCCCGTTTTTCGGTGATCTCGGTACTGTTTCCTATAGTAGTTATTATTACAGATCGATATTATAAATTTATCAAAAAAATATTTTTTATGGTACAACACGCACTGAAAATTAATGTGTAAATTAACCAATAAAAAATAATATTTACCAAAAGTATGTGCTTATTTTCCTTCTAATCTAAACTACGCGTCAATTGGAGTGGAACACCTTAAATTTTGGATGCTGTTTGGTCGTTTGTATCTCAAAATCAAGTTCACCAACTCTGCTCTTATTTTCACAGGTTGACAGCTGTTTTTGGGGCTTCTGATTGGTAGACAATAACAAAATTTGCACTTACGTGCTACAACATTCAGGATGGAATATAAGTAGATGTTTTTTCAGCAACATTTCAAACGATGGCCAGTAGTGTACGAGGAGAGTTATATATATTTTTGGTACGCAGTTTAGAAACATACCTCGGTTCCTCGGGACGTTTTCGAAATTTTATTAATATCGTAGCCCACTACGTTTTTATAATCAATTTTGTATTTTAGGTCAAATCCACCCTAAGTCAAAATGCAAGCAAACCCCATTGGTCGATGAGGCGGATTATGTTACCTTTTAGTACTCAGTGCTGAAAATTATCTCCATACCTCGGGACCCTCCCGAGATTTTGTTGCTATCGCGTTCCACTACGTTGCTGTCATCACTTTTGTCTTTGAGGTCAAATTAGACTCTTAACCACGTTGTTTTTTCGTAAAACGCGCACTTCAATAGTCAAGGAGTTCGGTTGGGTGAATTTTCGGTATCCAATTCAGAAGAACACCTTACTTCCTCGGGATGTTTTCGAGATTTCGTTAATATCGCAGCCCACTACGCCTATATAATCAATTTTTTTCTCTTGTTTTAAATTATTGGTCGACGGGGAGTTTAAGAGTCCAATTTGACCTCAAACACAAAAGTGATGACGGCAACGTAGTGGAACGCGATATCAACAAAATCTCGAGAAGCTCCCGCGGTATAGAGATTATCTTCAGCACTGAATACCCAAAATATTGTCACATTTGTCTATGATAATTCAGTTTATGTACTTTGTTGCTTCTATGGTCGGATGTCAATTATAAAGTGATTGGTAACAGCGAATACCCTGGAATGATATTTCTAGAAGGGACCAGAAGTGACAGGTGTAGAAAAGTGTAGAAGGTCTAGAATCTGTATGGACAGTATAAATAGACGAGCGGTGCGCAGAGTAAGTTAGTTCAGTATTAATTAGTGCGAGTCAGCAAGTGTTGGTGTATAGGAAGCGATCATAGAAGGCGAATATAATTCTATGGACATTTATTAAGAGGAGAAATAATTTAGTTGATACAGGTGTTGAAAAATAGTTGCTTATAATAAATTAGTAGTTTGAAAAGCTGTGTTTTGTTAGTCAACGAATCCAGAACGTAACAATATATATATATATATATATATATATATATATATATATATATATATATATATATATATATATATATATATATATATATATATATATCCATCCTCGTAGACTAATGGCCATCGTTTGAAATGTTGCTGAAAAAACATCTACATTTATTCCACCCCTGTATCTTGTAACACTTGACTGCAAATTTTGTTACTGTCTACCAATCAGAAGCCGAAAAAACATCTGTCAACCTGTAAAAATAAGAGCAGAGTTGGTGAACTTGATTTTGAGATACAAACGATCAAACAGCATCCAAAATGTAAGTTGTTCCACTTCATTTGACGTGGAGTTTATTGAAAAATTAAATTATATGATGAGCTGGCGTGATAATGAATTAGCAGTCTCGCTACTCTTATGTGACAAAGATTATCCCTTTTTTCAAGTTTACGTACATGTGCATTAGTTACCTGTGCGAGTTCCCTTGGTATGACTGGTTTGTATGGTGCGGCCGCATCCCGATTGACAGCCTTAACTCCTCCTGACACCTTCTGGCCCATGCTCATGCCCCGGGCCCTCCTTCGGCCCGTCTTGCACGGCAACACGGCCGCCTTGTAGCTCCGTCTCACGTCGCAGAGTCTGCCCGTTCCAGTTGCGCCGACTCCGCCGCTTCCTCCGCCGCCCCCGGCACCACCGCCGCCGCCGCCTGTTGTGCCGCTCACCAATATTCCTCCGACACCTCTCACGCTACCACCGCCAACGTTGATTCCAACGCCGCCGCTACGGATGCCGCTCTTGTACCTGAAACAAAATAAAAAACTATTAATGGCGTTTCTTATACGAGGAGGTATTGAAAAGTATTTAGTCTACAACAGGAATAAACAGTAAATTTTTAAACAATATCTTATTTATTACACATATAGCAAAGCGTTCCTAATGTAATTCTAAACTCTTTACAAATATTCTTTATTCTTGGTCTTCGAACCACCTCTCAATGGCACATAATATGACATCCTTGTGTCGAAAATCGTACACCTTTCAGATGTTTTTTGAGCTTTGAAAATAAATAATAGTCTAATGGTGAGTACGCTTAAAGAACACAAATCACCACAACACAGCTTCTAGAATTTTTCATCATCTGATGACGCTATATTTGTTAGTGAAACGATCGTCAGGTCTTTAAAAATATGTGTTGTGGTGATTTTGATTCTCCAAGTGTACTTATCAGTGCTCACCACAGGTTACAATCTTCACTTAGTCTAATAGTGATAAATCCGGAGAGCAGGGCGTGTGGTCAACCAATTTAAAACTAATTATTAGTGAATGTTCTTTAAAAAAAATTCAAATGAGGGCGAACTAGGAACCTTTGAACACATATCCGGGGTCAGTTTCAATTGATATATATATATATATATATATATATATATATATATATATATATATATATATATATATATATATATATATATATATATATATATATATATATATATATATATATATATATATATATATATAAACATATGTATCAGACCAATAACTAGAAAAAAAATCTGCCGATTTTGATCAAATTTGGTGAGTAACTTCCTTTTGCACTCAGGAAAATCGGCCTAGTTTTTCCCGGAAAATTTTGTGTTTCCTTTCTAAGGACAACCAAAGCGGGTTTATATGACAAGAAGTAAATTAAGTACCAAAATTTAGACCTGTGTGTTAAAAGACAAAAAAGTTATATGCATTTAAAGAAAAAAGTTAGGGTTTTCCTCAAAACTCAAAGTCGCGATTTGAAACGTCAAAATTGCAACATTTACGCAAAGAACCTGAAACTAATACGGGTTATGTAGGGAAAACGTCGCAAGAAGAATGTTTTACAAACCCTGAAGTCTCAGCTTCAACAGCGTCATTGTCCTTTATTTTACTAAAATATGTCCAGAAAACCCATATTAAATAGACCCTTTCTCTGATGATTTGTCAGTGGTTTTAGTATAGTTACTATATGTAGCTTTTAAATAGCGATAGACAATTTAAACTGCTGTTTACAACTTTTGCTGTATCCATAGTAACATAAAGTATCAGTTTAAAAATCTAAATTGATACTTTTGCGTCTTTAGTGAACAATCAATTTTAACTCCATTTTTCTCGAAAACTGCACATCCTCTGGAATTTCTCATCAGTATACCTTATTAGTGAATTTTTAGTTAAAAAAATCAGTAATAGAGAGGTATAGATGAAGAGGCTTTGCAAACAAAATTTCAAGTGAGCGCGAACTAGGACACCTAGAACCCATATCCGGGGTCAGTCCAATATATATATATATAAATATATATATATATATATATATATATATATATATATATATATATATATATATATATATATATATATATATATATATGTATGGATGTATGTATGTATGTATATATGTATCCAACCGATAACTCAAAAAATAATTAAGCGATTTTGATTAAACTCGGCAAGTGCCCTTTCTTAATGGCTTGGTTGAGTTCGTTAGCCAGAGAAATCGAACAGGGTTTTCCGAAGAAATTTTCAGTTTCCTTTCGAAGAAAAAATTTTTCTCCGAAAATTACAAAGCTATTTTAATGAAATTTTGTGGATATGTTACCTGGTTCTCTTTCTAAAATTATAGAAAATTGAGTTTTTCAAATTTGAAGCATTTAATGAAAATTCACTACCATAACGCACTTGCTGCGCCCGAACTTTTTTGTGTAGTGTTTGAATGTTTAAAACCGTTGGAAAATTTCAGAAATGTTAACATATTTTTTTTCTAAATTATAACCCTTAGTGCCCCCACGCGCGCCACTGCTTCATATAATAAATCGGATTTTGCGTTTTTCTTTATATGTTGTTAATATGTACCCGTGTACAAATTTTCTTATCTTATCTTTAGCGCTTTTAAAGATAATTAAGGAAAATGCTTTAAGCGTAACAATTTTAACACCCTGTATCTCAGTATCACGACCTTAAATTGAAAAATGTTATAGGAACTACCCTCACTATTTTTTCAAGGGCAACTCATACCTAATTTTTTTTAAAGTATAATCACGATACCTGTATTTTAGAAGTAGTAGATAATAATAGGCTCATGTCGCATCTAGCACAGGCTGCACCTTGACAGACCAAAATATGCATCTAATTAATTATTTACTGTGTGTATATGTAGCTATGCGTTACCTGAGGATTATTTATTATACTTTTTCTGGTATTTTATCAATCCTTTACTGACTAACCCTTTGGTAAATAATAACTTAAATCATTTAGACAAATGTGATCTTTCCCTTGCATTATTTTCAATATGTAGATGTTTCTGTGATATAAATAAATTAAGAACTATTATTAAAAACATTATATCGATTTTTTATTTAAAAAGTATAGTCAAACTGGTTTCTTCCACACACAAAAAATATACATATACAGGGTGGCGCATTGAAAACGAAACAGACCGATTTGCGTCCAGATAATTTTTTTTTAAAGAAACGCTGAAACACGGCAATTTTAATATTGAGGGTAACATGTTTTGACATAAAACTCAACTTTGTCACATCAACCCCTTAAGGGTGGTGATAAAAACCCTTATATTTTAAATAGGGAACATGAGTCGAGTGTTACATCATTTGAAAGCTCTTTCTTTTCTGAATTCGGCACACAAATTTTGTTGGAAGTTTTATCAACTCGTTTAAAAATGATTCACAGTTGGAGTTGCAAGAACGTATTTCATTCATTGTGATAAGAAATGCACTAATTAGTCAATTTTTCTTAAAAAAAAAACTAAAAAACAAAACCAAACGTTCAAAAATGTTTATTCAGTTAAGTAAGTGTTCAAATTGTTGACCACCAGGTTCCATACAAAGTACAAATTTTGTTCAAAACGAGCTCTGACATTCTAGAGCATTTCTGGAGTTATTAGACGGCATTCTTCAGCAATGCGTCATCGTAATTCTTCCAGAGACTCCGGTTCTGTTGCGTAAATTCTACTCTTCAAATGGCCCCATAGAAATAAGTCCAAAGGAGTTAAATCCGGTGATCTATAACATAGCACCTAATAGCACCTCTACGTCCAATCCATTGTACTGGAAACTCTATGTTCAAAAACTCCCTAACACGTTGTGAAAAATGCGGAGGAGCTCCATCTTGTTGAAACACTAATTGATTTACTTGATAGCGATCATCATTTTCAACAATGTCAATTAGTAGAGGGTAAACGATATCTTCTAGTAACTCCAAATACGTTTCGCCAGTCAAATTGCCATCAAGAAAAATTGGTCCGATTAAACGATCTCCAAAAATGTCAGTCCAGACATTCAATTTCTGTGGAGTTTCAGTGTGGACTTCGTGAAATTTTCTTGGATTATTATCTGCCCAATAACGACAATTATGACGATTGACTGTAGAGTTTAATAAAAACGTACACTCGTCTGAAAAACAGATATTGAACAGAAAGTTCCCGTTATCAGCTATTCGTGCAGTCATAACTTCACAAAACTCCAGCCTCCGATCAAAATCATCTTCATTCAGTTGTTGTACAAGATGAATTTTATACGGGTGAAATTTATGATGCTTCAATATTCGCTGAATAGTTCTTCTTTTGATGTTTGAAACAGTGGTCAATTTTCTCGTGCTCAAAGTTGGGTCTGCAGCAATTTGTCATAAAACTTTAATCTCAGTAGTCTCATTTATAACCGGAAATTCACGTTCAGGATCCCGTTTTTTGTTGGCTACTGAACCACTTTGTCGAAACTTTGCAACTAACTCCAAAATGTATTTTCTGTTAACATGTCTGTTTGGATGTCGTTCATTAAACAAATTTGCGGTACGGTTGGCAAAGTCATCGTTTTTGAAAAAAAGAGTAATTATTTCAACTCTTTCTTCAACAGAATACACCATTGTGAAATTAATTTTCGGTAGTACCATCAAGTATCAGCGCATCCGTGGCCGTGCGGGAAAGTCGATTCAGACTTTCCAATACAGACTCGGGGACGACGGTTCGAGCCTCACCGGCGCCGGATGATTTTTCAAAATCACTGTCGTCGTTGAGATCGAGCTCAAGGTGGAGGGTAGGTTAGTTTAGATGAGCAAAAAGGGTCAGCAATGGCCTAATTGCCAGTAAGCATCTTACCTTTACCTTTACCATCAAGTATCAAACCGACCGATAAACTGAAATAATAAACCGCATTTCTCTAGTTCCGATAAGAAATGTTCTGATAGTCAATTTTTTGTTTACATATCAACAAAACATTGACTATCAGCACATTTCTTATCGGAATGAGTGAAATGCGTTTTTGCATCTTCAACTGTGAATAATTTTTAAACGAGTTGAAAAACCAAAAAAAAATAGTGTGCTGAATTCAGAAAAGAAAGAGCTTTCAAATGATGTAACACTCGACCCGTTCCCTATTTAAAATATAAGGGTTGTTATAACCACCCTTGAGGGGTTGATGTGACCAAGTTGACTTTTATGTCAAAACATGTCCCCCTCAATATTAAAATTAATTAAAATTGACGTGTTTCAGCGTTTCTTAAAAAATAAAAATTTCTCTGGACGCAAATCCCTCTATATATATATATATATATATATATATATATATATATATATATATATATATATATATATATATATATATATATATATATATATATATATATATATATATATATATATTGAGAAAATAAGTAAGATTGTACTAAGTTACGATTCGAACTTGTGCTGGGCACTGATACGTACACTTAGAGATCCCAAATCACCACAATACATTTTTAAAGAACTGACGATCGTTTCACTAACAAAGTTAGCGTCATCAGGGGATGAAAAGTACCATAGAAAAATTGTGGTAGAATTGCAGGTATTTAGAAATGTGTTACTTGGGTCCTCCAAGTCAACTTTTAAATAAAATTGTATATGAATACAAATAATATTTTTTTCTAAAATTGATTTTTAGGCAATTTGGGCATCGTGATCTAGTATGCCAAACTATAAACAATCACTGACCAAATTATTATGGCCACCACCAAAGGTAAGGCTTTTCTTTAAAGACAGTGTCTCGAACCGCTGAAAATATTTAAATCGATTTTACGTTTTTCTGGTGCAGTTTTATCTTCTGATTGCAGATGCAGATTTTTTTTCATATCCGCCCAGTCTGCCAAACAAATACTCCATCCTCAAAGCTTGACAAATTTTTAGAATGTCTCACTGGGCATAACTGTGTCAATGGAAGACCATTTCTTATTCTCTGAAATTACATGTATTCTCTTCTTGTGACCAACACTTGGTTGTTACTCTATTTTGTCAACGGCAACAAATATCAATCGTCATTCTCGTCACGGAAAATTCAATGCGGGGTTAAGCACGCGGGCTATAAAATTACATCAACCTTTTTTAAATAATCTAACGATGTTTTTAACAAAATGACTATGTAAATACGCCGATTGGAGGCTGCTGTTCATATGTGTATGCGAATGTATTGTGTGCAATGTCCCCAGGCCTGGTCACAAAGCGCCACAATTGGTGTGATCTCTTCTGATGCTCCTCCAGTTTAACTTTAGTTCAGTTATCTGTAAGAGAATAGATTGTCTTGTGGATGAATGTTGTTCAGTTGTTGTGTCTTTGTAGGCTTCTGTTGAAGTGTCAACTTGACACGAAATAATATATAAAGCATGGTATAACCAAGAACATTCGTAATTGTTTTACCTTTCCTAAAAAGGTCCATTGCCCTGAAATGAGATTCTGATTTTTTCAACTAACAAGTGACGACCTTTACTTCCTCCTGAGTATCTCTCTCTCGCTCTCTCTCTCGCCGTGCTTGCGTGCGTGCGTGCGTGTGTGTGTACGCACGCAACATAGATATTTGCGTGTTATTTTTTAATGCTCAAATATTGGCTTCCCTGATTATTTTAGAGAAAAATTGTAAGATTTTTTTAAAGCATCGGATTAAAGGTGTATTGAACTAGTTTGTTTAATTTTTAACATCCTATTTTTGGAAAAATCATCAAATCATGTAAACGAAAACACGAGTTCCTTTCATAAAATAAGTATTCTAGACAGAGAGAGTTTCGAGTCTCAAAACTTTGAATAACTACAAACGACAAATCAAAATATTTGTGATTGTCATTATAAGTTGTTGTTTATATCACAAACCTTCTTACAATGACTTGCACGATCGCAAAGAAAGTTCGAATTATATTATTCAGGTAATAGTTTGCAAAATGTATGTGATTTGTTTAGTGTTTAACATCCAGATAGACCAATATCAAATTAATTGACAGTTCAACGATTGGTGGCGAAGCTTGAAACCACAAAGGTACACTTTTAAATAACTGCAAGTAAAAAAAAGCCTGGACGCAGCAAGTGCGTTATGGTAGTGAATTTTCATAGAAATGATCTGGCACAAAATATTTTATTATAACTTTTTTTTTTCTTGTAACATAGAAATCTAAATTTTGATGTGTATAGTTTACTTTTTATATCGTAAACCTACCTACCAAATTTGGTTATCATAGATTTTTAATTTTTTAAGATAAAAATTTTTTTCAAATAAATACTCAAAATTTTCTTGGAAAACCTCGTCCGATTTTTCTGATTAACGAACTTATCAAAGCCATTTACAAAAGGAAGGTACATGCCAAATTTTATCAAAATCGGCCTATTATTCTTTGAGAAAAAATTTTTTTTTAGAATGAAAACTCAAAATTTTCCCGGAAAACCTTGTCCGATTTTCCTGACTAGCAAACCTGTCAAAGCCATTTACAAAAGGAAGGTACATGCCAAATTTTATCAAAAACGGCCCATTATTTTTTGATAAGAATTTTTTTCGAATGAAAACTCAAAATTTTCCCGGAAAACCTCGTCCGATTTTCCTGACTAACGAACTTATCTAAACCATTTACAAAAGAAAGGTACATGCCAAATTTTATCAAAATCAGCCCATTATTTTTTGAGTTATCGGTGTGATATATATATATATATATATATATATATATATATATATATATATATATATATATATATATATATATATATATATATATATATATATATATATATATATATATATATATATATATATATATATATATATATATATATAAATTGAAACTGACCCCGGATATGGGTTCTAGGGGTCCTAGTTCGCGCTCATTTGCAAAAATTTTTTCAAAATTAAAAAGTCGGGATCCCCCCATTAGTGAATTTTTTCTACGAAAATTCATTAAAATTAAATGGAAGAGCCTCACTGGTTCAGTGGTAAGAACATGTGCCTCTGAACGGAAGGGTACTGGGTTCGATCTCAGGGTGCTCCTTTGACTTTTCAGCACATACTGTACCATTAACATCAACCGAGGTTGTGGCATTGTATTTAAGCAAGTTGAATGCCTGCACGTTCCGCCCTTCAGAGGGGGGTAATGGCCGTCGGTCCTGTGTCCATGCGATGTTGGACACGTTAAAGGTCCCTATCCTTCTCACAGAAAGGCTGTGGTTTGGCAAAATTTATAGTGCGCTGAAACTGCTCCCTGGCGTCGGTGATTGCTCATAGTCGTGGATATAGACCGTCGTTAAAGAAACAAAAAAATAATAATTAAATGGAAATAAAGTGCAACCACAAAAATTTTATGTGTGGTGCAGAATTTTCGTCAGGCATATTATAGGACCGTTTTATACTGATGGAAATTTGAGTAGGGAAGCGCTTTTAGCAGCAGGGTTGCCAGATTTTGTGGCTGAATTTTCCCATTCCAGGTTAATAAATTCCAAATTTTCACAACTTTTTAATGCTATTTTGATGTGGTGGAAATTCGTTTTTACTTGTGGGAATTTGTTGTTATCGAATTATTGAAGTTATTAGTCACTTGAGGAAAGTCTAAACTGAACATTTTTAATTCGTTAACACATTTTTTGTGCTTTCCTGGGTTGTCTCCAACGTTTTCTGGTCAGGTCAGATCGGGTTGGGTCGGGTGAGGTCAGGTTATGTCGGGTAGAGTAAGGTCAAGTCAGGTAGAGTTAGGTCAGGTCAGGTTAGGTCAGGTTAGGTCAGGTTAGATCAGGTTAGATGAGGTCAGGCCGTTCAGGCCTGCTTGGAGGAGGGATTATTGCATAAACGACAAGAAAAACGTTGTCCCTTCAACCCCCAAACAAGCTAGCGTGTCGGGGCAGATAGGCGCGCTGGAGGGGGATGAACACTATTGCGAGAAAATGTTAACGCAAAATGTGAAAAAGGTTGCTTACATAAGTCCAACTAAACTGCCCCCAGCACCCCTGTTCACTCCGGGTCCCGTAAATTCTGGGCCGGTTGTTTTCACAACATGTTTCTTCGTGCTTAAGCATACTGGACTGGTTTTAAGCAAGTTTCTGAACAAATTTTAGGAATATCTCGTTGGTCACTAATATGCAGGATTACTAAAGATGTTTTCAGCAACTAACGCCACAAACATTTCCCCACAAAATAAAATCCCCAATAATTCCCACAAAAAATACACTAATCTAAACTTTGGGGGAAAGTCTCTAATCTGGCAACCCTGCCAGGACGGCAAACTCACCACCGTTGTTGCCAGATCGTATTTATATTCAGAGCTTCAAAAGAAATATCTAATTAACCGCCACTGACCCGTCTTAATTAACTTAATTTAACCAGCAGAACAAAGAATAATCTCTTGGCATTCCATTCGACGTTTATCATCAGTTGTTGTCGATTATGATTCAAAGAAAATAACGTTATTAAAACCGAGTGAGTAATAACGACAACGCGAATGATAGTGAATTTAGAACCAGTTATTCTAAGCCAAACATTCTCATTCATTCATATGGTAATTTTGCTGGCAGCCTTATGTAGTAACGATTTTTTCCCCCCGCAACCGTAGGTACACGACATCAATTAACTTTAATCTCTGATATTCCGCCCGAAACTAATACGAATTTGATAGTAGTAAAGATAATAATAATTAGTAAATGGTTAAGCGAAAAACTCTTTTTAGAAGAAATGGTGACTTGTTTGTCATTAATACAAATCATGATTCATACCAACTATCTAAGGCTTATTTTATTCAATTTAAAATAACTTGCTTTACGTCACTGCAAAACACACATCCTTAAATTACATAATTACCCACGTCTTCCGGTACTTTTCTTTTCCATCAGAAAGTCTACGAATAGAACACGAATCCAAAATGACACACCAAAGCAAATAATTTTACAATAGTTAGGAAAGAATAATAAAAAGAAAGTCGGACGCAGCAAGTGCCTTATGATAGCGCATTTTCATAAAGTGTTTAAATATTAAATATTTGTTTTAGTGAATTTGCTTAAACAAATTCACTAATGAGGAGATCCGACTTTTGAATTTTGAAAAAAATTCTTCAAATGAGCGCTAATTAGGCCCACTAGAACACATATCCGAGGTCAGTTTTGATTTATATATATATATATATATATATATATATATATATATATATATATATATATATATATATATATATATATATATATATATATATATATATATATATATATATATATATATATATATATATATATATATATATATATATATATATATATATATATATATATATATATATATATATATATATATATATATATATATATATATATATATATATATATATATATATATATATATATATATATATATATATGTATATATATATATGTATGTATGTATGTATGCATGTATGTATGTATCACACCGACACACCGATAACTCAACAAATACTGAGCCGATTTTCATTAATTTTGGTGAATACCTTCCTTTTGCAAGTGGCTTGGATAAGTTCGTTAGCCAGGAAAATTGGCCCAGGTTTTCCCGGAAAATTTTGTGTTTTCTTTCGAAAGAAAATTATATGTCCGGAAATAACAAAGTAAGGGCAACAAAATTTAGTACGCGGGTTTATACAATTATACGTAAATTACCTACTAAATTCTAGCTCTGTAGGTCAAAAGGCAAAAAAGTTATAGGCATTTAAAGAAAAATAAATCAGGGTTTTGCTCAAAACGTCAAAGTCGCGATTTAAAACGTCAAAATTGGCAACATTTAGGCGAAGAACTTGAATCTAATACAGGCTATGGAAAGAAAATGTCTCAAGAAGAATGTTTTACAAACCCTCAAGTCTTAGTTTCAACCGTCATGGTCCTTCATTTTGCTAAAATATTTCCAGATAATTCATTTCAAATAGACCCTTTCTCTCCCTGCATTAATTGGATACAGTTTAGAGGAATGGCCATCCACGACAACAGAAATGCTCCGGTTGGAGAGGAAATTTGCTGTCCAGGTACACAGTTTTGGTGGTAGACCCATAGGCCGGAAATTTATTAAGCAGCGCTGCGTGCCAGACCTGGTCGAATGTTTTGGATATGTCTAGAGCGACAATCTGGGATTCACCGTGTAGTTCCATAGACTTGTTTCAAGAATGGGTGACAAAGGAAAGGAGGTCGGCAGTTGATCTGCGCTGACGGAATCTCTACTGCCTTCGTGGATTAGACGGTGTTTTTCGAGAAATTTTAGTAATTCGGTGTTTATATAGTTTTCCATCACTTTAGAGACGACTGAAAGGAGAGAAATAGGCCTGTAGTTGCGAGGAGCGCTTTGGATCCTTTCTTGGGGACGGGTTGTACTCGAGCAGTTTTCCAGTTACTAAGGAATATGCCTCTATTGTAAGATGTCGGAAACAGACGAGTCAGGACTGGAGCCAGTTCTGGTGCGCATATATATATATATATATATATATATATATATATATATATATATATATATATATATATATATATATATATATATATATATATATATATATATATATATATATATATATATATATATATCACACCGATAACTCAAAAAATACCGGGCCGATTTTGATTCAATTTGGTGAATACCTTCCTTTTGCAAGTGGCGTGGATAAGTTCGTTAGAAAAATCGTCCCAGGTTTTCCAGGAAGATTTTGTGTTTTCTTTCGAGAAAAATGTATATCTCCGGAAGTAACAAAGGAAGGGCAACTAAATTTGGCACGCTGGTTTATATCATTATAGGTAAATTAAGTACCAAAATTTAGCTCTCTAAGTTAAAAGATAAAAAAGTTATAGGCATTTAAAGAAAAATACATTGGGGTTTTCCTCAAAACTTCAAAGTCGCGATTAAAACGTCAAAATTGGCAATATTTAGGCACAGAACCTGAAATTAATACGAGCTATGGAAAGAAAATGTCTGAAGAAGAATGCTTTACAAAGCCTGAAGTCTTAGCTTTAACCGTCATTATCCTTCATTTTACTAAAATATTTCCAGAAAACTCATTTCATTTAAAACGTCCCCGGAAAATGTTGTGTTTTCTTTCTAAAAAAAATTTATATCTCCAGAAATAACAAAGTAATGGCAACCGAATTTGGAACACGTATTTGCATTTTAAAGAGTGAACCATGTGCGAAAATTTAGGTATCTAAGTTTAAAGACAAAACAGTTATGGGCAGTTAAAGAATCGCAATTTGAAATGTCAAAATTGGCAACATTTAGGCAAAGAACCTGAAACTAATACGGGCTCCCGAAAAAAAATGTCTCAAGGAGAATGTTTTACAAACCCTGAAGTCTTTGCTTCAACCGTCATTGTTTTTCATTTTACTAAAATATTTTCAGAAAATTAATTTCAAATAGACCCTTTCTCTGATGCTTTGGCAGTAGTCTTAGCTATATAGTTTATCGTTTAGTGGTATATAATTTTCGTCGAATTTTCGAAAAAAACCAATAATGCTCAATATAGCCGTTATTATACAAGATACGAAAAAAATGTATACATTAATTATAGGGTGTCTTGAGCTACATCTTAAAAAAGTATTTCTACAATCACAGTTGGGCCCCTAAATCGTTGGTGATACTCATTTTCTTTTTTTTTTAATCGAACACGCTTATGTTATTGCATTTTTGAATTTTCCATCGAAATATAATGCATGTTTGTAAGAAAAGAAATTCGGGGCGTAGTAAGTACGTTATGGTAGCGAATTTTTATTAAATGCTTCAAATTTGAATAGCTCAATTCACTATTAACCTATAAGGTTGACCAAGACAACGTTTGTTTTTTTCGGGAACACTTTAGGTTTACTTTCGGAAAATTTTATACATTTTCAAACAAAAGAGTTATTTTAATGGAACATGGCACATTATTTCTACTATCTAGGTTATACCGGTAACCAAATTTGATGTCTCCCTTCTTTAACAAAAAAACACATATTTGGTATTAAAAACAATTTTATGAAAATTCACGACCACGACGCACTTGCTGCGTCTACACTTTTTATTTCATTCATTGTTGTTGCCCTTACTTGGTGAAACTGGTCCATACTACATACAGACTTGGAGATTACTTATCTGGCTTCACTGTTGGGGGTTTCGTTTCTGTAGATGAAAGGCGTAGCCAGCGCGTAAGCTAACTGGAGCAAGAGGCCCTTATGAATTCTACATGTTCTAGGATGTCCTTCAACATTTCAGTGACTAGTTTCGCTGCTGGACAGCATTCTCAGACAGAGAAACTAGTCACAGAAACGTTGAAGAACATCCTAGAACATCTAGAATTCATAAGGGCCTCTTGCTCCAGTTAGCTTACGCGCTGGCTAAGCCCTTCACCTGCAGAAACGAAACCCAACAGTGAAGCCAGAGAAGTAGTCTGTATGTAGATTTTTTATATTTATATTCACGTGCACAACATTAAGTGAATGCTTTTGTAAAGTTGATGAAGAGAAACAACCTTTATTCCCTTGGCAATGAAAAGTAATCCATAACTGTTTCAATGCCAATACTTATAATATTCTTTATTTAGATGTAAAAATATAATTAACCCTACATAATCAAACGAGTGCAAAACCCCAATTTAGAAATGCAAAAAAAATGTAAGAATTTTTTTGCCCATCGAGCATTTTTTATTAGCACATGGTTTCAGCTCAATACTACACTTACTGCAAAAAATATTATGCGAAACAAAACAAAAGCAAGAAATTACCGCCACGCGGAAAGGTTATTTAGTAAATGGTAAGTCTAAAGAAAATAAAGAAAAAGTTTCACATTATGATACAAATGAAGCAATTAAAAGGGAAACGAAAACAAAAACGGGTATAATATTATCTACTTTTAAGACAAATAAAAAACATTTAAGAACAAGTGATCCAACAACTTTTTTACGGGAATATTGGGAAATGGATTTAAAAAAGTCCGGACGCAGCAAGTGCGATACGGTAGCGAATTAAAAAACATTAAGTTGTAATAAATGATTTCCAAAATTTACTTGGAAACTTCAATTTAGAAAATTGCAGAGTCTCGAAGAAGGCAACACGTGTCAAAGGTCATAAAAATAACTTCACTACCTTCGGATATGCGAGTCTTTTTTGAAAAAAGAGAAGACATTTACAAACAAAAAATATGTGTCAAGTTTAATAAAAGTCGGCTAATCATTTTAGTGAATTTTCATTATGAAAATTCACTAATATAGAGGTATCGATGATAAGACTTTTGGAAATTTTCTTCAAATGAGCGCGAATTTGGGCCTTTAGAACCCATATCCAAGGTCGGTTTTGATTTTTATATGTTTATAAAGAAAATTTTGAAAACACAATATTTTTATGAAATATTGGAGTGGTTCGAATGAAAATTTGCACATAATAGGAGACGTGATAATATACCTGTTAACCAAATTTCAAATTAAATGGCCCACGAGAAAGGGGGTTATTCGAAAATGAAGACGTTAAAGTAATAAACAGTCTAAGATATCACTTCGAATTACATGAGGCATTTCACACGGTGAATGTTTTCAAGCATGGTTAGACTGTGAATGTGCTATTCTAAGTAGATAATTCAAAATCGACCAAGTCACCTGACAATTAAATATAAATGAGCCGGGTTGCCAGATATAATAAAATTTCATTTAACTCTTAAAATGTAAAACATGGTCATAATATATATTTGTACTACCTATTAATGACAAATAAAAGTTCACAATAAATTAATCCATCCATTAAATGTCGTTTAATATTCATAAATGTTGAGTGACCAACTCCTCGTCTTATTTAAAAAAAATAATTACAATCTAATTTGTACAGTATAACATCGTTGCATGCGATGAGAGTGCGAGCTGCGTCGAGACCTAACGTTAACGTTAATAATTATCAACATGGACGTCTTATTTATGATTTTATTAAAACACAAATCTTATTTTACTTTTTTTATTATTATTTAAATAGATAATGTGGCACGCTAAAAGAATTATATGTTATAAATGGTAAGTAAAATATTACTTAAATAACTTTCGTATAAACTAAGGTATTTGTTTTTGTTATTTGCTTATAGGTTATGTTATAAACTTAAAGTTGAAACTGTATATTATATAGTGATAATATTCTTATCCTTAAGTTAGTGCTGTTTTGGAAAAACGCAATGCACCCGTTTTATAAAAGTCTAGACGCAGCAAGTACGCTATGGTAGTGAATTTTCATAAGAATTGTACACTATTAGTAAGATATATTATTAAAACTAATTCTTTAAATTTAAATGGACCTTGGAGATCGGTTTTAGAGTCCCAGTTAGCGATTATTTGAAAAAAAATTATATTTTATATGGAGCTACTAAATTACAATTTGGTCTTAGATATAATATGTAAGTACTGCAAGTGCCTTTAAAAAAATTGTGTTACAAATTTCATTAAAGTTACAATCCTTTTGTAAAAAAAATAAATGATTTACAGAGGGAATGTACCTGTCGGATTATAAAAATATTTAAGTACTGCAAGTGTCTTAAAAAATTGTGTTACAAATTTCATTAAAGTTACAAACATTTTGCAGAAAAAATAAATGATTTACAAAGGAAATGTACCTGTCGAATTATAAAAATATGTAAGTACTGCAAGTGTCTTAAAAAAATTGTGTTACAAATTTCATTAAAGCTACAAACATTTTGCAGAAAAAATATATGATTTACAAAGGAATGTACCTGTCGAATTATAAAAATATGTACGTACTGCAAGTGTCTTAAAAAAATTGTGTTACAAATTTCATTAAAGCTACAAACATTTTGCAGAAAAAATATATGATTTGCAAAGGAATGTACCTGTCGAATTATAAAAATATGTAAGTACTGCAAGTGTCTTAAAAAAATTGTGTTACAAATTTCATTAAAGTTACCAACGTTTTTCAGGAAAAAAAATTATTATTTACAAAGGGAATGTACCTGTCGAATTATAAACATGGCAGGTATTTTTTCTTCTTAATTGCTTGGATGATTTGTTTTAGTCAACCGATCCAATTTTTGCAAACAATATACAACAAAAAAGGTTTTTTATGTTATGGTAGAAATCTTTCGTAAAAATATTTCAAATCCGATAGCTCAATAAATTTCCCATTAAGCCAGAATCTTCAATCTTGAACCTTAGTAACGCCTATGTAAACGCACGTGGGCAATAAATTAAAGAAAAATAACATATTGAGCTTCGTTTTGTTTTAAAAAAACTTTTTTTGTTGTTTATTGCTTGCAAAAACTTGATGCGTCGACTAAAATAAAACCATCCAAACAATTAATAAGGAAAAATACCTGTCGTATTTATAATTTGACAGGTACATTCCCTTTGTAAATAATTAATTGTTTTCTGAAAAACTTTTGAAAGGTTAATGAAATTTGTAACACAATTTTTTTAAAGACACTTGCAATATTTATATATTATATCTAAGACCAAATTTGAATTTAGTAGCTCCATATAAAACATAATTTTTTCAAATAATCGCTAACTAGGACTCTAAAACTCATCTCAAAGGTCCATTTAAATTTAAAGAATTAGTTTTAATAGCATATCTTACTAACAGTGAATTCTTATAATTCGACAGGTACATTCCCTTTGTAAATAATTTATTTTTTCTGAAAAACGTTTGTAACTTTAATGAAATTTGTAACACAATTTTTTTAAAGGCACTATGAAAATTCACTACCATAACGTACTTGCTGCGTCTAGAGTTTTTTTTTTAATTACGGCACGGGTGTCTGAATTTGAACAGGCCCTCAATATGGGCTCTTATTCGATGAGATACTAAGAGATTTTTTTAATGAAAATACGCTAGAAGAACAGACAAAGTGGTAGAGCAAAGCAAGAAACAAATATTGAAATGAACGAAAGAAAACTAATATTGGCACACTAAAAATTATCACAATCTATTTAGAAAAGTTAAAATAATCTCTACTTTTCTAAAATTTCTACAATGAGAGGTAATATATCATGATCCGTGCTCAAAATACTAATAATGAAAAAAAAATGCATCAAGGAGAAGACTCGCGAATTTCAGGTATTAAACAGAAATATACTAAATAAACAAAGAACGCGCATGTAAAATAATAAAATAATAGCATTAAATCTGATCTAATTTTTGAATTTATATATATATATATATATATATATATATATATATATATATATATATATATATATATATATATATATATATATATATATATATATATATATAAATTCATATATAATAAGATAAATTTAAATAATAACTTAGAAAAATGATCTAAAAGAAACATGTCTGATTTACCTTGACATAAATAAAATTTGCTGTTTTTACCGTGTATTAAATCCACTATAAAATAGACTACCATAAAGTTTCAACATCAAAGGAAGATTTTCTTGAGCACTATTCACCATCTAGCGATAGAAACAAGCAAATATCAATTCTGATAAGTAAGCTATGAAGTTACTTTTACTACTGGCAGCGCTAAACCTGCTACGTGTCAAATTTGAGGTTAGCTAACTGTCAAACGCCCATTTTGGATACCGGTAGATCCAAAATCCCTAAACGAAATAGCCTTTGGCGTAGTCTACATTGTTTCCTTTTAATCCCTTCATATATATATACCATACACACCTTTTAGATTGGTTGCCAAAATTCTTGGAAGGACTATAGTCATTTCTGAATCATAACGTCCAATGAATGTAACTTAAAAATAATTTAAAACACAACATTTAATGCATTACAAAAAAAAAACAAATACAAAAAAATGCTCTGTGAGAAATAAAAGTTCGGCACGCAGCAAGTGCGTTATGGTAGTTATTTTTTATTAAATGCTTCAAATTTGAATAACTCAACTTTCTATAAACTTAGAAAATTGAATTTTGGTATATACTAAGATCTTTCCCAAGGAAACATACTTACCAAATTTCATTAAAATAACTTTGTAAGTTTAGGAGAAATTAAAAAAACCTAATTAACCTTTCCCAAGGAAACATACTTACCAAATTTCATTAAAATAACTTTGTAAGTTTAGGAGAAATTAAAAAAAAAATTAAAAAAAACCTCAAAATTTGAATAACTCAATGTATAATAATAGTATAATAAACCTAGAAAGTTGAATTTTGGCACGTGGTAAGGTCTTATCGAAGACAACATATGCACAAAATTTTATTAAAATATCTTTGTAATTTTTGGAGAAAAAATTCTTTTCGAAAGAAAACTCAAAATTTTCCGAGAAAACCTTGTCCGATTTTTCTGGTTAACTAACTCTCATCCAAGCCATTAATAAAAGAAAGGCACTTGCCAAGTTTCATCGAAATCGTTAATTATTTTTTGAGTTATTGGTTGAATACATACATACATACATACATACATACATACATACATACATACATACATATATATATATATATATATATATATATATATATATATATATATATATATATATATATATATATATATATATATATATATATATCGACATGTGAGACCTCAGATTCTAATTCAATAAAAAATAATGCCTTCAAAAACTTGAGATTAGTTCATTTCTTATAACAAAAAATACTTTTTTACATTTTCAGTTTTTCTTTCAATTTTCATTACAGATTAGGTAGATAATTTGAATATTACGTATTTTTTCAGTAAATTTCTGTTTAAATATTAGCTACTCGGTTAAGTACACTTAGAGAACTCTAAATCACCACAACACATCTTTTTTAAAGACCTAACGACCGCTTCGCTAACAACGTTAGCTTCATCAGAGGATGAAATTCTAGAGTATTTCAGTAGTTTGTTATTTTTCGACATATAATTTTTCGAACACCTTGGCAATATTCGATAATAATGATACCGATCTATGATTAGGCACTTCATTACTGTTTCCTCCTTTAAATAGTGGTTTTATCACAGTCTTTTTTTAAATGTCTGAAAGAATACCAAGTTCTATGCACCTGTTGATCAAAATAGTCTGTGGAGCTCCAACGACAGACGCGACTTCCCTTAAATTCTCCACAGTGACTGAGTCGAACCCAGGAGCTTTTTTTAACCTTCATACGCATTATACACTCAATGACCTTGACTATTTAATGAGTTATCACCCGTAAGTTGAATATTTCTGGCAGGATCATTTCTCTCTTCTCTAGTTAGCCGATTTACCGCGCCCCAAAGCTTTATATATATATATATATATATATATATATATATATATATATATATATATATATATATATATATATATATAATATATATATATATATATATATATATATATATATATATATATATATATATATATATATATATATATATATATATATATATATATATATATATAACCTAATTTTCGTGAAAAAACTGGTCCGATTTGCAGAGCTAACGAATTTATCCAAGCCATTTGTAAAGGAAAGCTACTTGTCAAATTTTATTAAAATCGGCGCGTTATTTTTTGAGTTTTCGGATACATGGGAACCTGTGATGAGCACTGATAAGTACACTTGGAGAACCCAAATCGCCACAACACATATTTTGAAAGACCTGACATAAAATGGATATAAGCAAGTTAGAAATATGATGAAGCAAAAATATATGAAAGCAAAGGAATGGCAAGGAAATCGAAAATTATATGAAGATGAAAGAAGTCTGGACGCAGCAAGTGTGTTATAGAGGTGAATTTTCATAAAACTATTTGTAATAGCAAATATGTATTTTTCTAGTGAAAGCAGGCATTAAATTTGATTACCAGTATAACCGGTTGTCGAAGAATGTACCAAATTTCATCAAAATAACTTTACCGTTTGAAAATTAAACTTAAAATGTTCCTGAAAAAACTGGTACTATTTTCATCGCCAACGAACCTCTT